>JAPVLO010000038.1:4575000-5825000 GCA_027257055.1 Cephalopachus bancanus | reverse complement strand
CCATAAAAAGGGTAGAGAATGCCATGAAGATGCTATGGAATTTTAAAGAGCAGGTGCTGAGAGCATTATACTTCCAGGGGCCGGCTTATCCTTGGATATAAACATGAGAATTTCGAGAGTAAAGTTATTCCATAGAAAGCAGTAGAGCTTAGTGCTATAATTCTATTTTCCTTTTTTAAAAAAGGGTGAGGATATCAGTCAATTTTCTAAAACATTAATTTAGCAATTAAAAATACAGACTTTGTTAATTAGAAAGTCTGAACTGAAATACTGGGTATCATCTCTTACTAGATTTGTGTGCATGAGTTTTTTTTGTGTGTGTGTGTTTTTTTTTAGATTAGAAAATATAGTTTATTTAGAAATTAAGTTGGGGGTGGGGGAGAGGAAATTTACCTCCCCAAGGTAGGGGATTGGGTCAAAGCCAGGACACATGGTGGTGGCCACAACTCGAAGAGCACATGGCCACACCAGAGTCTATCAAGACAATGGTCAAGTTTTAAGTGACTTTTTTGAAACCACAGTCTTCTCATCTTTAGGCTGGAAATAGTAATATCCGCCTATAGGTCTGTTGTTAAGAATTAAAGAAAACAAAGGCCGCAAAGTACAATGTCTGGCATAGAGCAAGTCCTCGATAAATGGAGGCTTTTATAAGCTATTCTTACATAAATTAACTCCGAAAATATCTTCAGTACTGTCAATTCCTTGTACAATTGTATCATATTTGCAAGAAAGTGACAAAAACATAAGCAGAATAAAGCTGTGATGTGTAAAAAGTTATACAGTTTGTCAAGAAAATCATTGGTCTGCCTTAGTGACCATTATTACTTGTAATTAAAGAGATCTGGAGCTTAGCTACACATTGTAAAATTTGACAAATGTTATAAATATTCGTGTTGGTATTTTCTAGACTAAAATGTATTCTCTGTGCAACCCTTCTTTATCACATACTAGATATTATGGTATTTCTTTCTAAAAAATTTTAAAATGAAACCAGAGACATATTCAAATGTCTCCTTTCTGCTCAAAAGAGACTCTTCAAATCTAGAAGCCATACCTTATTGTTTGTTTCCTGAGAGAAATTGTGAATATTTCAAAACTTTCAAGATAGGACAGTGAAATTCTGACTCCAAATCTTCAAACACTTCAAAAGCAAAACCTGATCTTCAGAGGAGAAAAATTCTGAAGAAAATGTATCATAGCAATTTCAACTGTCCATTTTTTCAGCCTCACTATAAGACCAGCATGCAATTATTTATTACTGAGCATTGAATACTACTTAAATTTATGTTTCCAAAGTTCATAGCAAAATCAAATAAACTTTGAAACTGCTATAATAGAAGAATCTATTACATGAAGGAAATATTTTATAGGTAATACAAATATAAGCCCAACACTGCAATTTTATATGAATGACATCAAACTCAAGTGTTTTGTGTGTGTGTGTGTGTGTGTGTGTGTGTGTGTGTGTGTGTGTGTGTGTAATCTCTCCAGGGCTCACTCGTTCTTATTCAATATAACTTTAAAAAAAATTCCTGTATCTATCTCTTGGTGATTGTATATAGGTTTGGCTTAACCAATCACCGCAGCAAACATAAAATACTCATTTTTAAGTCTATATTGTCGAAGTATTTCTTGTGTTGTGTTTTATGGGAGGGTAGATAGAGATTTAATACTCTTATCTACTGAGCAGAAATTGACAAAAACATCTATAGAAGCTGTACGTTTTGCCATACTAATTAAGAAGAACAAAGAGAGAGAAATAAATATGTATAAGATAAGATCAAAACAGACATTAATAATTTGTTAGAAAAGCTACCTGGATTCTAGAGTGATCTTACATAGAAGATAGAGTTTCTCTCGATTCTCAACTCAAATGAGTTGATATTGTCTGACTGACGTACCGGCTCCAGGGCTCAGCCAGAGAAAACCCAATGATGAATTAGTTCTGTCTGTCATGGGTACATATGACAAAGTAGAAACATATGTGTCAAGAAAGGTTTGCACTGTGACTCTCAAAGTGTGGTTTCTGAAGCAGCAGTCCTAACTGGAAGCCTTTTATTTTTTTTATTTTTTTATTTTTTATCAATATTTTTTATTTTGATATTGTGGGGTACAGTTAAGGGTTAGGTATACAAATATGCTTCATTCGGGCCCCCTTGTTGATAACAGGTGTCTCCTCGTCTCCAGACAGATGTTTACCACCATTAGTCCCATCCCCGCCCCATAGTTTCCCAACACTATCAGTCGTTTTCTTATAGTAGTGCATTGGATGATCAAGGTCCACTATATGAGTGAGAACATGTGATACTCAGATCTTTGTTTCTGTGAGAGGTCACTTAGTATTATAGACTCTAGCTCCATCCAGGTTGCTGCAAAATTCATGATTTTGTTCTTTTTTATGGCTGCATAGTAATCCATCGTGTATATGTACCACATTTTTTTAATCCAGTCCTCTTTTGATGGACAGCGTGGTTGGTTCCAGGTTCTTGCTATTGTGAACAATGCTGCAATAAACATTCGTGTGCAGATATCTTTTTTATAGAGTGATTTGAGTTCTTCAGGGTATATTCCCAGTAGGGGGATTACAGGGTCATATGGGAGGTTGATGTTTAGAGCTTTTGGGAATCGCCACACTGCTTTCCACAGAGGTTGCACTAGTTTACACTCCCACCAACAGCGAAGGAGTGTTCCCTTTTCGACACACCCTCTCCAGCAGCTGTTATTTTTTGAGTTGTTGATAATTGCCATTCCTTTTAGACATATAAATTCACTCAGACCTACTGAGCCAGAAACATTGAGGGTAGCACCCAGTAATCTGTTATAATAAATTCTCCAGGTGATTCCAACGCATACTGCTGCTAAGAACTCCCGGGTTAAAACAATATCAATCATCAAGCAACCTAAATGTATATAATTATCCCAAACAGTAATGCCTTGTGTTTCTTAGCAGAAATGTCATATTATATTTTCCATTTTAACAAGGGTGCCTGAATGATGCATATTTGTATACCTAACCCTTAACTGTACCCCATAATTTTAAAATAAAAAATATGTTTAAAAAAATACCTGCACACATATATTTATCACAGCATTGTTCACAACAGCAAGAACATGAAACCAATCCTGCTGCCCACCAAAATAGAACTAGATTTTTTTAAATGTGTTAATATACACAATGGAATACTATGCAGTCATAAAGAATGACAAAATCATGAACTTTGCAGCAACCTGGATGGAATTCGAGTACATAGTACTGAGTGATCTTTCACAGAAACAAAGAACTGAGTATCACATGTTATCACTCATAGGTGGACCTTGAACAAATATGGTAAAATTATATGAAATGGATTGACAGTAGTGGAAAACAGCAAGGACGTGGGACGATGGGGAGGTGGTATTGGCAGTAGTGGGAAATTGCCTGGGGCAGAGGGGGAACACCTCATCAACAAGGGTACCTGCACAATGAATATTTGTATATCTAACCCTGAATTGTACCCACAATTTTAAAATAAAAAATTTAAAGGTGGAAAAAAATTATTTTATTGGCTTTCAGTTTTCCCATGCCCTGTTTTAGTAATTCATATGCTTAAATTTTAAATCATTTTTGAATGATGTATGTTAAAATTTGACAGTGGTGCCTTCTGGCAAGGTATGATATTTTAGGCTTACAGACATTCTATACAATCAAAACAAAGGATAATGTTACAAAAAAAACCAAAAACTGGAACTGTCAGAACCTACACAGAGTCAGGGAAAACAAAAAATAAGTGCAGTTCCCAAGATCAGGGGAAGTGAATCAATAGGAAAGTGTTTCAAAACATACCAGAAAGTGGTTCTGACAACCATTATACCTCTTGGTTATCTATCATTATACCTCTTGGTTATCTAACAAAGTGCCCCCAAATTTAAGTGCCTTAAGTGACAGCCATTCTGCTTGCTCAAGATTCAGTGGGGCAGAAATTGGGACAGAGCACAGCAGGAAATGCTTATCCCTGCTCCACGTGGCACATGCCGGGGCTAGAATATCCGAGATAGTCCTTTCATTCATATGCCTGGACTCTCAGGACAGCTGGAAAAGCTGGAGTCAGACCAGGCATCAATCTGTCCAGCAAGGTGGAAAGGCCTCCCAAGTAGAAGGAGTCAAAGTTGCCACTAGATGGATGGATAGGCCCCAAGCTGGTATGACATCACTCGCCTCATACTGTATCCTGGTTCAAAGGGTTAGAAAAATAAACTAAACATTGTTATGGGGAGATGAAAAATACTTTGTTGTCATCTTTAACTCAGTACTCTAGTGGTTAAATTCTGTCTGTTGAAGGACTTTACTAGATATTTTGGAAGTACAAGTATAATTTATTTTGCAGAAATTGCTTTATTGCTGCATTTACTAGCAGTAAGAACAATATTTGGATCATTGGACACTTCAAGAACAATAATTGAATTTTTATTATGTTTGAATTCCCACTTCCCATCACTGTGTCTGACACACTGTAAGCATTTAATAAATGGATATTGAAAGAAGGAATGCATTTTGTATATAAGAATGTATCAGTGTAGGCTAAGTTACGCTGTTGTGACAAATAGCTCCCATGTTATGCTTTCTATTTCTTTGGTTCTTTCTAATTTGATCTTGATATCTTGGCCAAAAACCAGGACAGTCACTCTCTAGGGGGTGTGTGTAAGATGAGGCATAATGTGGAAGTGAAACCAAAATCCATGAAATAGAAAAAATTTATCACTCACAGGTCCAGGAAGGCTAGGAGTGCCAACAGGAGGCTGACTGGCTATCTGGAAATGTTGGAGAGTTCAGCCAGTGGATATAAGAGCAGGGGTGGGGGGTGAGGGGGAGAGAGAGAAAGAGAGGGAAAGATCTATGGAACAATGATCCATGGACACATCCTTAGATCTCTTAGGCTTTCACACAGGAGTTGTGGATTGGCTAGTCTTAAGAAAACATGCCTGAAGGGGGAATTTATTTACATGACTCCAGTGTTGACCGTTCAGTTTCATCATCTAGCCAGTGACACATGTTGAATTTTGGGTCACTGAGATAAGGAACAAGCAGGCTGTACCACAAGCAACTACACAAGGAGGGGAAGTTTTATCTAGGGCAAAGGTGACAGAGCTGGGTTTCAAATAAATTATGTCAGGCCTAACAATGGATACCAAGGCAGCAACTACATTGAACAAACTTATGATACCCCAAATCTTACAGCCTGTCTGACTTGGGTGAGTTAGCTCTGCTTTACATTGTCATCATTCTGGGAACCGAATGAAGGAGGAGGCACTCTTTGGGACATTGCAGAATTAGTGGAAGGGGGAAAAGAGAACATGCTGGAAACCCACATGGCTCTGGAAACTTCTTTTGCAAATGGCACACATCTCTTCTGCTCACATTTCATTGGCTAAAGCAAATCAATAAGATAAAGACATATATTCCTCCATGGGGAGGAGGAAAAACTGTTTTGTATAATAACATTATCCAACATGAAAATGATGTCTATAGTGATAACAGTATGTTATCACTGGTTTTATTTTTTCTGAACAATTACAAGTTTGCAGAAACATTATCTTTTATAAAAAATGTTAGCATAATATTTTCATATGATATTGTTCCAGATGCTCTTTAAAAAGAATTTCTGAGATTAATTCCCTCCATGAAAGAAAATGTTGACACATAGAATAATCATAGCAGAATAAGTCTATTATGCTAGGATATTGGGAGTTAGTGAAAAGTTGCTAAATTGCTTCTGAAGACAATCTTTTTGTTGAAGTTAATAGAAAGTAGAAAATATATGATAATTTTTGTGTGTGTGGCTATTGTGAATGGGATTGTGCTTTTAATTTTGGTCTCTGCCTACTTGTTGGTGTATAGGAATGCAACTGTCTTTTGCACGTTTATTTTGTACCCTGAGACTTTGTCAAATTCCTTTATAAGTATAAGCATCTTTTTGACAGATTCCCTTGGAATTTCAAGGTATAGGATAATATCATCAGCAAAGAGGGATAACTTGACTTCCTCTTTTCCTATTTGGAAGCCCCTGATTTCCTTCACTTGTGTAATTGCCCTAGCTAGGACTTCCAACACAATGTTGAACAAGAGGGATGAGAGTGGGTAGCCTTGTCTTGTTCCAGTTTTCATGGGAAATATTTCCAATTTCTGTCCATTTAGCAGTATGTTAGCTGTGGGCTTAATGTAATGGCACTTACTATTTTGAGGTATGTTCTTTCTATACCTAGGTGTTTAAGGGTTTTTATCAAGAAAGGATGCTGGATTTTATCAAATGCTTTTTCTGCATCTAATGAGATAATCATGTGGCTCTTGTTTTTGCATCTGTTGATGTATTTAATTACATTTATGGTCTTGCGAATGTTGAACCAGTCCTGCATCCTGGGGGTGAAGCCCACTTGGTCATGGTGGATGATTTTCGAGATGTGTTTTGGATCCGATTTGCTAAAATCTTGTTGAGGATTTTTGCATCTATATTTATAAGGGATATTGGCCTGTAGTTCTCTTTTTTGTTGGAGCTTTACCCTGTTTGGGTATCAGTGTGGTATTGGCTTTGTAAAATGATTTGGGCAGAATTCCATCTTTCTCAATTACTTGAAATACTTTCAGTAGGACAGGTATCAGCTCCTCCTTGTATGTTTTGTAGAATTCTGCTGGAAAGTCATCTGGTTCAGAACTTTTTTTTGTAGGTAGTTTTCGTATGACAGAGTCAATTTCCTGGGTTGTTATTGGTCTATTTAGTACCTCAATGTCTTCTTGTTTCAACCTGGGGCGGTTGTGTGATATCAGAAAGTCCTCTATTTCATTTAGGTTATCAAGTTTGTTTCCATATAAGTGTACATAGTAATCTCTGATAGTCTTTTGTATTTCTTCGGGATCAGTTGTGTTTTGATCTTTTGTATTTCTGATTGTGTTTATTTAGGCTTTTTCTCTATTTTCCTTGGTCATTCTGGCCAGGAGTCCATCAATCTTGTTAATTCTTGTACAAAACCAGCTTTTTCTTTTGTTGATGTTTTCTATGATGTCCTTGTCCTCTATGTCCCCATATTTGGGCTCTTATTTTGGTGATTTGTATTCTTCTGCTAAAGTTGGCATTTTGGTGGTCTTCTCTTTCCAGCTCCCTTAAGTGATTTGTTAGGCTCTCCACTTGTGATCTTTCTGTTTTCTTGATATGTGCTCATAGAGATATAAATTCCCCTCTGAGATCTGATTTCATGGCATCCCAAAGGTAACCAGAGAAGTGAAAGACCTTTACGATGAGAACTACAAAATGCTGCTCAAAGAGATCCAAGAAGACACAAATGGAAAAATATTCCATACTCATGGATAGGAAGAATCAACATTGTTGAAATGTCCATCTACCAAAGGCAATCTATAGGTTGAATGTGATACCCATTAAATTACCAACATCATTCTTCTCAGATCTGGAAATGACAACATAGAAATTCATATGGAAATATAAATGACCACGAATAGCCAAAACAACCCTTACCAATAGGAACAAAACAGGAGGTATCACACTTCCAGACCTCAAACTTTACTATAAGGCTACAGTAATAAAAATAGCCTGGTAATGGTACAAGAAAAGGCATACAGATCAATGGAATAAGATAGAGATTCCGGAAGCAAAGCCTCAATTTCTCAACCAACTCATTTTTGACAAAGCCACCAACAACAACCACTGGGAAGACGAGAACCTATTCAGTAAATGGTGCTGGGAAAACTGGCTGACCACATGCAGAAGATTGAAACAAGACCACAACCTATCACCATACACAAAAATTAACTCTAAATGGATCAAATACCTAAATGTAAAACCTCAAACTATAAGAATCCTAGAAAATGCAGGAGACACCCTTATGGAAATTGGAACTGGCAGCTAATTCCTGATCAGAACCCTAAGTGCCCATACCATAAGAAATATGATAGACAAGTGGGACCTCATCAAACTAATGAGCTTTTGCAAAGCAAAAGAAACCGTCAAGAGAAGAAGGAGACAGCCCACAGAGTGGGAAAAAATATTTGCCAACTGTACATCTGACAAAGGACTAACATCTACGATCTACAATGAACTCAAATGCGCTGAAAGGAAAAAAGCAAACAACCCCATTAAAAAGTGAGCAAAAGACATGAATAGACACTTCTCAAAACAAGATACATGGGCAGCCAACAGACATTTGAAAAAGTGCTCAGCTTCACTCATCATCAGAGAAATGCAAATCAAAACCACATTGAGATACCACCTAATCCCAGTAAGAATGGCCATCATTAATAAAACAAACAACAGATGCCGGCCTGGAAGTGGAGAAAAAGGAAGGCTTCTACCCTGCTGGTGGGAATGTAAACTAGTGCACCCTCTTTGGGAGACAGTATGGCGATTTCTGAAAGAACTAGAAATTGACCTTCCCTATGACCCAGCAATTCCCCTATTGGGAATATACCCAGAGGAACTCAAATCATTCTACAACCTGCACACGTATGTGTGTTGCAGCTCTATTCACAATAGCAAAAACATATAACCAATCATGCTGCCCATCGAAGCTGGAGTGGATTTTAAAAATGTAGAACATATACACAATGGACTATTATGCAGCCATAAAGAAGGACAAGCAAATGGACTTCGCAGCAACTTGAATGGATTTATAGTCGATCATAATCCGTGATCTATCACAGAAACAAAGGACAGAGTACCATATGTTCTCACTCATAAGCAGAACTTGAAAAATTATAATACTTATAAGAAAGGGACTGGCAGCAGTGGGAAGCTTCCAGGGAAGGGGTATGGGATTGGCTGTTGGGGGAAACTGCTAGGGGAGGGATGGGCACACTTCATCAACAAGGGCACCTGCATAATCAATATTTGTATACCTAACCCTGAATTGTACCCAACATCTTTAAAAGAAAAAAAGAAAGTATATGTTAAGTCCAATTCAATCGTGTAGTCTGCATTGATTGACAGTTGCTGTCTGAAACTAAATTGGATTGAAGGGCCAGGTCTACAACCAGGGTGGGCCAGTTAGTGTAGACAAGTTGGTTTGAGTTTTAAGTGGTCTTTATGCAATTCTGGTTTCTATGAATTCTGTCTTAGCTGTGAATGAAGCGCTCAGAAGCCTGGAGGAAATATTCTATATGTTCGGTTGGTGGCTTCAGAAGGAATAGGGACTTTTAAAGGATGACACATGCTTTTGATCTGAGCTTTGTTGAGGCATACTTTGCTCTGTTTTTAAGTACATGCAGCTTGCTATTTGTATCTACATATAATATTTCTTTCCCACAGGTTTGAAAAAAGATCTGATTGACTTTAGAATATATTTTTCAAAGGATGAGGCCAAAGGCTGCATGTAACCTGGAAACACAGTAGATCATTAGTAAATTTCATTCCTTGCCAGAACAATTTGCACTTCTTTTCATTTTCTCCCGTTGGTCCAAAGGCCACAGAGCCTGGAAAGGAAATAGTCTTTCTAATTGCAGATGACTCTGCCTGCCCAATCACTGCCCTCTCTGTTTTGCTTTCGAAAGAGGAAATGCAGCTCTGTCAGCCAGAGAACCGATGACTTCTCTGAAGTTGGTTGGCAGGTTAGTTTACGGATTAACATTTTGTGGATGCATATTTATGGCCTAGAATCCCAAGTATTCACTTTATAATAGAATATGTGAGAGAGAGAGATGATAAAGTGGCACAACCTGGCATTTCATCCCCATGGCAACTGTATCACAATACAAAAGTTAATGCTGGTGTAAAGGCAAAATGCTTTCCTCTGTGGTGCAAAATATTGCCTTCAAAATCTGCAAACCGGGAAGGGGCTCCAAGGAGCTATTTTTCTCTCCATCTTTCTTTCTCTTTCTCAGTAGCTTTTATTTTACTGGTTGGCTTTCTTACCTTTTCACTAAACTTTCTCTCTTTTATGTAGCCATGAATAGTCAAGGACATGGGCATCTTTTTTCCCCCACGTTGTCTTATCACCCTTAAGGTTAACAGCCACAAACACAATTTAAATGATGTGATTATCAGAGAGCAAGGAAGACACCTCAGAACCATGCAGACATCCTAAATGTATGGGGCTTAATTTCTTCCACAATGCTTTGGCCCTCCAAATGATATGTTCTGATTAAATGTTTACCGTAGTGTCTGCCTTATAATTGCTCTTTACCTCTATCATTTGTCTAGATGAATTGTTCTGGATTCTAAAAGGGGTAAAGCTTTCGTTTATACTGATTTAAAAATATATGGCTGTGGCCAGGCATGTGTATCCAGAGTGTAGGTGAAAGAAAGAGATACTATGAATCAAGTGTTATTTCCCTCACTTGTAAAAACCACCAATTTCTTGTCCCATGGACAACACCGCAAACAGTTTCTATGTGGAGGGATTGCTAGTTTCCCTAAATCAAAAGCTAGAAGTCTCCTCTAAACTTGACCCAACTCTTCCATTAAATGGCTATTTCTCTTCTAAGTGGTTGGTTGTTTTCCTGCTTTTGAAATGTTGGGCATTCAAAGTGCCCTCTAACTTCAGATGATGTTTTAAAATCTATTACTTGTTTTGTATTGGGGAAGGGAAAAGTTCCTCTACTGCTGCAACTATATATGCATCTACATACATATGTCAATATATGTTGGTAATGACCACAAAAGTCCTGCTCTTTTCTACTTGTTATAAGAATACTAACGATTATATACTAACTTACAATGAAGAGCATTTCCAGCACTAAATATTAGACCAGAGGTTACAAATGAGTGGTATGTTTGCTTCCACAACTCCAAGTTCATCAGGCAGCTTGCTGATCAGCTTACAGCCTTCTCTCATTGAGCACAGACACAACCTCTGAATCCTTCTTAAATCAGTTCTCCAAGCAGACACTACCAGTGATTGGAACTTCTCATAACATAAAGCCTATTTTCTATTCCCAAACAAGGAGATGCATTGACTTAGAAAGACAATATAGCACAAGACACCCTGTCAAATATGGAAATCAATTAGCACAAGTTCAGCTACATGAAAAATTCCAAGTCTTTGTTGCTAGATACAAATTTGAGGTAGTCTAGGAACCCAGCAACAAATAAGAGTGGCTCCCACAGTGGATAGTAAGCTCTTAAGGGCAGGGTACATGGATTATTAATCTCTGCATGCCCATGCTTTCTCCCAGTTTGAAATAGTTGGCCTGAATCAATGCTTTTTCATTGAATTGAAATTTTGGGGAGGCAGACAAAGAGGAACACAGTGCATGGAATATATAGTCATTCAGGGAAGCAGGTAAACACTAAAACAGACATAAATAGGTGACCTTTGATTCAAGCCACTTCTCCAGTTGCAACGTCTATGCTACTCCTTTTTTTTTCTTCTGCTGATTCCAACACTTTTGTGACATAGAGATGCACACATAACCCATTTAGACTAATCTTAGCTCGTCCAATGACTAGAGGGGAAATGACCAAGGGATATATATATATATATATGCAGTCTACACAAAAACAATCAGATACTTCACCAGGATTTTTCAGAGTGGAATATTTCAAGAGTAGCTTCCTTTCTGCCCTGGTCATTGAGTTGTAAAGACGGTAGGTCTGACTCTTTCAGTGAATACATGGTCTGCTAAGGATTGAAAACTATTAGAAGATGGTGAAGCAAACAGACAGAAATAGTTGAAAGTCAAAGAGAGCCATGATGGCATTGGTGAATCTGGTTCTTAATTTTATGAGTCCAGAAACATCCTTGTCCTTTCCAAGGTTCGGTACTGTTGGATGATACCTCCTTTTTCTCTTTCTTTCTTTTTTTTTTCTTTTGAGTTGGAGTCACACTCTGTCACTCAGGTTGGAATGCAGTGGCACACTCATGGCCACCATAGCTTGAACCTGCTGGGCTCAGGTGACCCTTCCACTTCAGTCTTCCAAATAACAGGAAATACAGGCATGTGCCACCATGCCTGGCTAATTATTATTATTATTATTTATTGTAGAGACGAGGTCTTGCCAAGTTGCCCAGGCTGGTTTTGAACACTTGGCTCAGTCAATCCTCTCACCTCAGCTTCCCAAACTGCTGGGATTACAGGCATAAGACACAGCACATAGCATAACTCTTTTTTTCATAGGCTAGTTTGGGTTAGACTTCTTCTTGCATCCAGAAGAGTTCTAATTAATGTAGTCAACATTGTGGTAGCTTATCAAGGGATGCCTGGGAAGTATGTAAAGCACTTAATCAAGGAAGTCTAGAAGTTAGCAGTTTCTAGAGAGTTTTTTAGGCAGGCTAGTGGTCAGATCAGAGAGGTGGCAAAGCAGAAAGCGGTACTCACGTATGAGAATGAGGCTTAAAGAGAGAACATCAGTGTTTGAGAAGACTGCTGCAACCAAAGCAGGACCTCGAGCTGAGTGGTCTATCAGGCAGATTATAAAGAGAGAGAGATTTCTTTTTTGGGGGGTGATTTTCTTTTTTTTTCTAACTTTTAATTTTTTAATTTTAAAGATGTGGGGTACAATTTGGGGTTAGCAAATTTTCATTATGCAGGTACCCTTGTTGATGAGGTGTGCCCCCCTCCCCTTCCCCAGGCAGATTCCCACTACTGCCAATCCCACTTCCCCACGCCCTTTCGGCAGTTTCCCACTACTGCCAATCCTTTTCTTATAGTATTATGATAATTGTTCAAGGTCTGCTTATGAGTGAGAACATGTGATACTCAGTACTTTGTTTCTGTGAAAGATCACTCAGTATTATAGACTCTAAGTCCTTCCGGGTTGCTGTGAAGTTCATGATTTTGTTCTTCCTTATGACTGTGTAATATTCCATTTTGTATATGTACCACATTTTTTTTTAATCCAGTCCTCTTTTGATGGGCAGCATGGTTGGTTCCATGTTCCTGCTACTGTGAACAATGCTGCAATAAACACACGTGTGCAGGTATCTTTTTTATACAGTGATTTGAGTTCTTCCAGGTATATTCCCAGTAGGAAGATTGAAGAATCTTATGAAATGTCAATTTTTAGATTTGTTAGGAATTGCCACACTGTTTTCCACAGAGGCTGTACTAGTTTACACTCCCACCAACAGTGTAGAAGTGCTTCCTTTTCACAGAATTTTCCTTTTCGCCGCATCCTCTCCAGTATCTGTTGTTTTTTGAGTTATTGATGATAGATATCCTGACTGGAGTTAGGTGGTACCTCAGTGTAGTTTTAATTTGCATTTCTTTGATGACTAGCGAGGCTGAGCATTTTTTTCATGTACCTGTTGGCTGCTTGTACGTCGTCTTTTGAGAACTGTCTATTCATATCTTTTGCCCACTTTGTAATGGGACTGTTTGTTTTTTTTATTTTCAGTATGAAGAGAGACATTTCAAGGCCAACAAGCTATGCTAGAGGCTTAGGCACATCTCAGAACAAAGAAAATTCTGTCCCAATACCTGAACAATGATGTCAGAGCAAGACTAGGAGCAGGATTTCTTGGTGCTTTTCTGCTCAATTATTGGCTTCCTTGTTGTATTCACTCTAGGACCCATTAACAGGACAGCACACAGCCTAGGGAGTAGTCAAGGCTGGAAGAGGAACAAGTAGATCTGGTTTTCAGAATTCCCAGTTCTGCAGCTACAGAGTCATTAAAGGGAGGACATTGATTAGGAAGAAATGGGACCCATAAAACTGGAATGAAGGCATATGAAGACATCTTGATGAAACTGGGTACCTTCAACCCTAAAATTCCATGGGTCTCCTTTGGCAGCAGAAGTAGCCTTTCCATTCTGTCTGAGGAGTTCAGCCCTCATTCAGCTGAAGAATCCATAATGGCATCCCCTTGCAAGCATTGCTGGTCCTTCTCAGGAACTACTCCCACAACCCTCTAGGCTTTCTGACTTATGAGTAGACTCAAGTCCCAGAAGCAACCAAAGGATGAGGTACAAAGAACTACTCATGAGGGGGCAATGCACACCTAAGAACTACGTAGGTTCCTCTAATTATATAGTCAGAAATCTGGGTAAGATTTGTAGGAATAGACATTTGGAATGAGGGATTGTGGTGAAAATAATATAAATTTGGATCAATCTGATTTTATTAATGTGGGTCCACCAAGTGAACATTCTGGATTTAATATCTTATTCCTAATACTCCCTACTCAAGGGGCTAGAAATGATTCTAGCATGTATTGGGAGAAATTGATTAAAATATGAACCCAGTAATGGTCTGCACCAAATAAAGTCAAAATGCCACAACTGCTTTAGTATACTACAGAGGAAAATATTCAAAGACTTAGGGTAATTGAATTTTTAGAGCAGAAATAGCATGTAAAACCTGCTCACTTATCATGAGAGGGCTTGGAGAAACATATCTTTTCCTATGACTATGAGAAATAAATTTGTGATGCATCCTTGAAAAACTCTGTGATGGTTCATACATTATAATGGACTGGGATTCTTAAGCCCAATGGGATCGTAGGCTCTTAGGGGCCAAACACAAGATAAGTGTGGTTACCATAATGGATAGTAGAGCCAAAGTAGTAATCAGAATAGCCTCACAGAGATCCTATGGCTAGCTTATGATTATGTTTCTAGAAAAAAAATAGCTGGGACAGTCCAGAAAAATAGTGGTGACAAGAAATCTTCCTATGCACAGAAATCTGAGCATTGTTCCTCACTGTTCATTTTGTCGGCAAGGAAAAAAAGTCAGAGGTATGAGTCTATATCAATGGACGAGCTTTCGTCAATAATTGGCTGAATGATCAAGGCCTTGAAGGTAATAATATTCGAAAACTGGTAGCAAGGAGGTTCGGGTAAGTTATATGTGGATAAACCTCCCCTAGTTAGCACATAAGCGTGGAGTATGAAGATATTTTTGTCTCATGTGAATGAACACTAAAAAGTGACCTCAGTAGAGGAAGATTTTAGTAATCAAGTGGATGGATAAGAGGACCCATTCTGTGGATACCAGTCAGTGTTTTCTTCCAGATACTCGCGTTCATGGGCAAGGTGACCATGGTAACTGAAAAGGAGGTTAAGGGCTTAACAAGGACTTTTACTGACCAAGGCCAATATGATTATGGTCAGTGTTTATTTCTTTAAAATGTGCTGCCCCATCTGTGATGGATGTTGTCCAATGTAATCAACTTCCCACAGGGCAGCTGACTCATCACTCCAGGGAATGGTGCTATATCAGATACCCAGTAGTGGTTTTGCCAAAATTCATCTGTTGAAATCCTAATAGCAATGTGATTACAGTAGAAGATGTAACTTTTGGGAGGTAAGTAAGTAATGAAGGTGGAGTCCTCATGAATGGGATTAGTGCCCTTATAGGAAGAGACCAGAGAGCAAGCTAGTTCTCTTTCCGTCTTGTGAGGATACAATAATGCATTGGTAATCTGCAACCTTAAAAAGGACTTTCACCAGAACTTAATGTGCTGCCACTCTGATCTTGAACTTTCAGCCTATACAACTATGTGGAATAAATTTCTGTTGTTTATAAGTCACCAAGTCTACAGCACTTCCTTACAGCGGCCCAAACTTAGACAATGTGTATAAGTATGAAGAATGTATAGATTAATACATTTTTATGTGTGTATATAATGTATTTTTCTTTTTCTCTTTTATGACTGTATCATATACCATAGATATGTTCATAATAGTCTACTTTATATCTCATTTTTTAAGTTAAAGGATATATATATTTTTTTCATAATCAATATTTTTTATTATGGTTTTGTGAGGTACAGTTAAGGGTTAGGTATACAATTATGTTTCATTCAGGCACCCTGTTGATAAGAGGGGTTTCCCCGTTCCCAGACAGATATTTGCTACTGTTAATCCCATCTCCCTCCCCCCCATGGTTTCCCAGTACCATCAGTCATTTTCTTATAGTATTACATTGGATGTTCAAGGTCCATTATATGAGTGAGAACATGTGATACTTAGATCTTTGTTTCTGTGAGAGGTCATTCAGTATTATAGACTCTAGTTCCATCCAGGTTGCTGCGAAATTCATGATTTTGTTCTTTCAAAAAAGAACAGGAAGACTAAACATCAGCCAACAAATTTGCATCCTCTTTTGGGAAAATGGTTAGCATGTTTCTGGTGACCACAGAATATTTACATAATGTGAAACAGTAATTTAACTTTGTTTATTGTCTTGATTTGGAGATTAAGTATGGCTTAAGAAGATGTGCACATGTGTCAAGTTGATAAGGGGTAGAGTGTGTTGGTTTTCTTGATGTGTTAACTTGGCTAGGCTATAGTCCCCAACTATTCAGTCAAAAACTAATTTAGGTGTCACTGAGAAGAGATTTTGCAAAAGTAATTAGTGTCCCTAATCAGTTGACTTTAAGTAAAAGAGGTAATTCTGGATAATCTTGGTTGACCTTAAAGTTCAGGTGAACCTTTTTCCAGAAGACAGAGAAGAAATTTTACCTTGGACATTTGATTCTTTGACTTATATGGGATCCAGCATACCTGTGATCTTCCCTTCAAGAATACCTGTCTTAAAAAGTTTGGACATTTTCACTCGCTTAGCCTGTCCCCACAAAGATATGAGCAATTTTTTGTAATAAACAAATTTTAAGGTATACATACATTTATATACATTCATGTATGTATATGTGTATTCATGTGTGTGTGTATGTGTGTATGTCTATTTCCTATCAGTTCTGTTTCTTTTGTTAAATCCTGATACATGTGGTTTGTTGTGTGTGTGTGTGTGTGTGTGTGTGTTTCCTATCAGTTGTGTTTCTCTTGTTAAATTCTAACTGAACGTGTGATTTGCAGAGTGCCAAACCTGGTGTCACAGAACAGACTTTAGAAGAGTGGGTTTTAAGCTAAGAGACAATATGGTCATAACCAGCATATAGAGCTTGTCCATGAAGGGCAGGTTAGTGAGTCCAAAACTGCAAATAGTGGTGGACTTGAAGAGTGTGGGGCGCAACCTCTTCTCAGGGATCTGGGAGAGAAAGGACAGTTAAGTGACTGCAATGGGAGTTGCTTCAGCCTAGTCATTTAGGAACAGTATAAGTGACTGGATGAGGGTATTTGTGTGGCTTCTGTGGCTTGGGAGTGAGAATACAGTGTCCAAAGGACAACTGGATATGCTTAGTCCAGATCTTCCAGGGCAGAAGCCAGCATAGCTCAGGGAAAGAGACTTCTTGCTCTGTCTTTGCTCAGAAATCCATGGAAAGCAAACTTGTGAAGGAGGTGATGGCTGCCTGGCCTTTTAGAGTCCTCCAGGGCAATCAATACCCCACGGCCTCTGACTTCATTCTATTCTTCACCATGCTGGTGACACTGATGGGGATTGCAGGAGCAGCAGCTATTTTAAGATTCCTGGCAAAGCTTCTTTATAAAAGCACTTCATCTGAGCCCCAGTCTTATCAGCATCAACAGTGCAATAAGTTCTGGCCCAGAGTAGTATGGGAAACCTGGATAAGAATTGGGAGAATATTCTGAGAGTAGTGTGATGTCTTCCATTCATTATAGGACTCCCAGAATTATCCTAATTCTATTCTGGTGATCTTAGTATTTTATTTAAAAACAAAACAAAACTAAGTCTCAATTCCAGTACCAGCAGGGCAGGCGGGTAACAAAAATGACTAAAGAGATCAGGTGTGAACTCTGACAAACCGTTGAGCACATGCTTCATCTAAAAGAGGAAATTTCACATAGCTCTGGCCTACTGATGCCAAGAGATAGCTTAGCTGACTGTTGCCAGATCTTCTGATTTTCTTTTTAAGAGAAGCCAGAAAAAAGAAAATCCTGATTTCGATATATCTTTCCATTTTAAAATGTGCATCAGTTTTTTTCAAGCACTATGTGATTCAAAGAAAATACATCTGTAAGCACCTGTTTGCAATTTCAGCTCTAAACGTTAGTGAAATTGGAATAAAGTAGGATTGGGTTTCATATCCTTTCCTTTCTGTTTTCCTCTTCCTGTTTCTTATGCCCTCCAAGTCTGGCTGTCATGTAATCCTTCAGTACTTGAATTTCTCCACTCAGCGACTTTCATTGACTGGCCATCTCAAATCATATTACAAAGTAATTAAAAGAGGAAATACTTTTTTCATTTTAACAGCTATGAAAACCCAGACAAGAAACCACATAGGCAAACACTGAGGCTCATCTGACACTATTAGTTTAAAAAGACCTAGTAATGAATTCAAATGGCGCTTGATGCTTTAAGAGTCTGTATCTTTTAATTTAATTTTTGTGTTTTCGTTTTTTGTTCTATTTTATGGTTTGTCTCCCAACAATATCCAACATCAAGCAAACCTAAATCAGCTTTTAAGGGAAGCTCTTAGACTCCTCTTGAAAGCAATGATCTGAAAGTGCTTATTTTGATGTGGTTTTATTGAACACTAATTAACAGCCAGCTTATGGAGGAAGCTGTCAGTTCTCTTTTATCTAGCGTTACCTAAGCTAAGTTATACAAACCTGATCCTAGCCGGCAGTAAGCATCTTCCTTGATTCTTTTTGAGAAGTCACTTTGAAACTGCATCCTGAATCCATCCAGGGGTTGCACTGATTCCAAAGAAGAGAATAAAGGGATTTTAGGTAAGGCCCTAACAGAGAAGGTGATTATCAGTTAAGTTACCTGTTTTTAAAATAGTCTCACACAATGTGAATTTGAATATTGGCAAGTGTTTAGGAGGGTGAGCTGTTTCAAACCAAGAAGGACAAAAGGTAAGTTTACCTCTGTAAGTGCTTCTAGCACTTTTTATACTCTAATATTTTATACTCTATTTCTAATAGAGTATAGGCGTTCAAAATGAATGTTCTAAAATGTGCAAATAAATAAAAATGTCTTATTTTTCTTTTGTATTTGAATGTTTTCTATGTAACTAAAATCAAACACACAGCAGCATAAAAATAAATCTGAGCATTTCCCTGTGGGGAATTTTTAAAAAACAGACCACTGCTTTTACAAAGGAAGAAGGAAAAAATCAAGTGTAGTGACAGAGGTGTGAATTTACAAGGTAATGAAATTCAAATTCAAAGAAACAAAGTCATGAAAAGTATACCCTTTTCACATTCATGCATGAATGCTTTGATTATAAATGTTGATATTTCATTAATTCTGTTCAGATTAGGATATTACCAAAGATATTTACGCTAACATTATTTATCAAATATAACAAACATTAGGCTTGTCACAAAAGCAAAATAAGACACAGAGAAGGGCTTTTTATCTAGTTAATTCAGACAGAAAGCCATTCTTTTCAGGGAAAGAGAGATTTAGAATCCCCAAAACCCATTTCAGTAGTTCTCATAGATCATACACACAAGATAACAGCTAACTTTTTCCACTCCAATTTGCCTATTTGTTCAAATTATGTTGAAAGGCTGTCAAAACAGACTATTGTTCAGGCAAACACAGTGGACAGTTCATCGGATCATCTCTGTGAGCTTCTTGCCCAGCAGAACGGGACATCTGCTTGTGAAGATTAGGGTCCAGACATCTGCATGCACCATGGCTGATTGCTTCCTGTGTCTTCAACATCCCAGTGGTTCCCGTCATGGTTCTCAGTTAAGCTCAGGACACTTAAGACACAGGCAAATGAGAAACAGCATGACTTTTCTTAGTGGGAATGGGAAGGGCAAAAAATTTGAAGCTTGTTCTTACCTACTTATTCACTGTGCCACCTGTATTCTCAAATATTTGTTTCTCTACCTGTGAAAGAGCTACAGAAAAACAGAGATGATATTCTATATTGGAAAGAGCTTTGGCTTCAGATAAGTGGACAATTCTGACTCAGCTATCTATCGGTTCCATGAAGTTCCATGATATGCTCAATCACTCTAAAGTTAGTTTTCTCAGTGCAAAGAGAGGAGGTCACTAAACCATACATCCCTGGGGCACTGTGAATTGGCCAGCATAATGTCTAGCACTTTACAGTTAGTAGAAAAGTAATAGCTATTATTATCATTATTAAAACAGGCACCTCATCTCCTTGTTTCCATTCTCCTTCCCTGCCAGCAATACCATGGAGGGTACAGGTATTGTATACACAAAGTTCCAGATATCTCAAGTAATATAATATAAAGTACTAGTTATAATACTACCAATTCTCTACTATTTAAATCACCTTCAAGTTTTCTTAAATTATGTTTAGCCTAAAGTTGCCTCTTTACATACTTTAAGTTCTGCCCAATGGCTTCTTCATACATAGTGAACTGTAACCTAACTGGATGCGTAAACAGACAGTAACCTATTCTTGAGCCAGTCACCAAATTTCAACCAATCACATATGGCCAACTGTTTAAGCTAGGTTCAAATAAGACAAACACCAAGCTGTAACCAATCTGGCTGTTTTGTTATCTTCCTTCTATTTTCCTCATTTTTGACAACCTTTCAAGTGGTTGGTTTGTGGTCCACACTTTGAGGATCTTCACTTATAATAAGACAAAAATAAAGATGCGAGCTTCATTTCTGCCTCAATCTGTTCAGACAGCTAAAACAAAACGTCTCAGGCTGGGTAATTTATAAGCAACAGAAATGTATTGCTTATAGTTCTGGAGGCTATAAAGCCCAAGATTAAGGCATCATCAGATTCTGATGAGGCCCTGTTCCTCATAGATAGGACCATTAAGCTGTGTCCTTACATGGTGGAAGGGGCATACAAGATACCTCCAAACTCCTTTGTAAGATTGCTGCTGTGGTTTGAATGTATCTCCCTGAGTTCGTTTGTTGAAAACCTGATTTGAGGAGTTGGTTAGTCTTCTAGTTATTGCAGGAGTGGGTTCTTGGTGGGTTATGCCCCCTTTCTCTCCCTCTCTCAACTTCTTTTGTCCTTTCACCTTCCACCATGGATGACTCAGCAAGAAGACCCTCACTTGACACAGCCTTCATGACCTTGGACTTCTCAGCCTCCAGAACTGTGAGAAATACATTCCCTTTCCTTGTAAATTACCCAGTCTGTGGTATTCTGTTACAGCAACACGCAACAGAACAAGGCAGGCACTAATCACCTCATGACTCAACCCCCTTCCCAAAACCCCACCTCTTAATACCACCACATTGCAGATTATGTTTTAACATATGAGTTTAGTGAGCACACACACATTCAGATCCTATCAGCTGCCAATATTCACATTAGCAATGTTGAATAGATTCTGGATGTCAGTGAGGGCAGCCCCAACTTAGGTTATATGGGTCTCTGAGTGTTGCACTACAAACCCTGTCAAGACATGTAATTGGGGCTAAGAGGACAGCATTCTCTTCTCTGAAGGTATATATTTAACAGCTGTGGAAGGAAGATTTTAGTCTCCCTGCTCTCCAGTGGCAGCTACTGATTTGAATTACAGTGCTGCTACAAGCTCACTTTGGAATGTTTACATCAATACCTGGCCCCAGGGTTATTTATGTTCTTTTGGGCTGATGATTAAGTGCTACTGTAAGATTAAGAGTTCACAGTTGCCTAGCTGGTCTTGGTAAATAAAAGATCCCTGAGTATTATTTTTAACTTTTCCTGTAAGCCAAATAGAGATCAGGTGCTTTACATTAATGTATGTGGCAGCACAATTTTATTCAGTGGATACATAGTACGGAGCAATTACTGGCTTACCTCATTTTACACAACTTTGTGCTTTGTGAGTTATCTTTAACTTTAATTTATGAAGGTAAGTGTAATTTTTCTAATGACTTACACCATGATTGCAGATTGATCTTGTATTATTTTTATATTGTTGTATAATGGCCCATGAGCCTCAGTTTATTTTTCTCCTTTTGTGTAATTGTGTAACCTTGATCAAATTGTTACCTTCCTTGAGAAAGAATATACCCAAGAAGATTAGAAATACAGTATTTCACAAATACAATCACACAAAGCTGTAGGAGACAGTTTCTTTACTTGCTGAAAGGCAGTGTCCCTTTCACCTTTCTGAATCTATAATATCATGATTTTAAAACAATGCTTACTAAACTTTAATTGCATAATTCACTTGGGTATCTGGTTATAATGCAGATCATTATTTAGTAGGTCTGGTTTAGGCCCAAGATTCTGCATTTTTAACAAACTCCCAGATGACGCCAATGAAATTGATACATAGAACAAAGCTCTACCGTACAATCGTGATACTCTTTTCCTTAATTAGAAATTAAGAATTTCTTTATGTAAACAGAGACATGTACATTTAGAAGAATTGTTACTTAAAGATACACAGATGAATCTTTATACATCATATGAAAATTTATCATAAGACATAGATGTACCTTAAAATATATTATTTTTACTACTAGGCATTGATTAGAATGGCTACTTTTTAAAAATTTTAAATTGATAACTCCAATTGCTGAAAAAGATGTGGAAGAATAGGAACTCTCATTTTGGAATGAGAATGCCTGTGGGAATGTAATATGGTACAGTACTTTGGAAGATAGTTTGGTAGTTTCTTACAATGCTAAAAAATAGTCTTATTGCGTGACTCAGCAATTACACTCCCAAGTATTTGCTGATTTGAAAACTTAAATACAAAGTCTGCATGCAATGTTTATAGCAGCTTTATTTATAATCACAGAAACTGGAAGCGATCAAAATATCTTTCAATATGTGAATTGATAAACAATGTTTATATATGTTGGTAAACACACATATATTTTCATCCTTACAATAGAAAATCATTCATCAATAGAAAGGAATGATCTATCAAAGCCATTTAAAGACATGAATGAGTTACATGTTTATTGTTAATCGTAATAAACAAGAATGGAAAGACTGTATGTATGTTTCCAATCATATGACATTCTGAAGAAGGCAAAACTATAGGAAAGGTAAACAGATCAGTGAATGCCAGTAGTTCTGGGAAAGGTATTGAAAGGTAAAGCAAAAGGGATGGTTTTAGAGAAGTAAAGTTATTCTTTATTATACTATAATGGTAGGTACATGGCATGCATTTATTAGTATCCATAGAACCTCATGACAATAAGAGTGAACATTAATGCATATTAATGCAATTTTAAATGATCATTTAAAAGCTTGAGGTATCCAAGTGTGGAAGGCAAACTCTTTACAAAAGAATCTGTTTTTATAGAGTGATTTGAGTTCTTCCAGGTATATTCCCAGTAGGGGGATTGCAGGGTCGTATGGAAGGTTGATTTTTAGATCTTTTAGGAATCATCACACTGTTTTCCACAGAGGCTGTACTAGTTTACACTCCCACCAACAGTGTAGAAGTGTTCCCTTTTCACTGCATCCTCTCTAGCAGCTGTTATTTTTTGAGTTATTGATGATAGCCATCCTGACTGGAGTGAAGTGGTATCTCAGTGTGGTTTTAATTTGCATTTCTTTGTTGACTAGTGAGGCTGAGCATTTTTTCATGTATCTGTTGGCTACTTGTATGTCTTCTTTTGCAAACTCTCTATTCGTATCTGTTGCCCAATTTGTAATGGGGCTGTTTTTTTGTTTTTGTTTTTGTTTTTTGGCACATTTGAGTTCCTTGTAGACCCTAAATGTTAGGCCTTTGTCAGACATCCAGTTGGCAAATATTTCTTTCCCACTCCTCCACTCCCTTGATGATTTCTTTGACTTTGCAGAAGTTTGTCAGTTTGATGAGGTCCCACTTGTCTATCTTCTCTCTTATGGCATAGGCATTTGGGGTTTTGATCAGGAATTGGTTGCCAGTTCCAATTTCCATAAGGGTATCTCCTGCATTTTCTAAGGTACTTAAAGTTTGAAGTTTTACATTTAGGTCTTTGATCCACTTAGAGTTGATTTTTGTGTATGATGATAGGAAGGGATCTTGTTTTAATCTTCTGGATGCAGTCAGCCAGATACCTGCACATGTATGTTTATCGCAGCATTGTTCACAGTAGCAAGAACATGGGAACCAACCATACTGCCCATCAAAAGAGAATTGGATTAAAAAATGTGGTACATATACATGATAGAATATTACGCAGCCATAAAGAAGAACAAAACCATGAACTTAACAGCAACCTGGAAGGACTTAGAGTCTATAATACTGAGTGATCTTTCACAGAAACAAAGAACTGAGTATCACATGTTCTCACTTATAAGTAGACCTTGAACAATTATTATAATACTATAAGAAAAGGATTGGTAGTAGCTGGAAACTGCCAGGAGTGGGACAGGGAAGTGGGATTGGCAGTAGTGGGAATCTGCTTGGGGGAGGGCAGCACACCTCATCAACAAGGGTACCTGCATGATGAATATTTGTATACCTAAACCTGAATTGTACTTCACATCTTTAAAATAAAAAAAAAAAACCGGGCTCAGTGGCTCAGCCTGTAATCCCGTGCCTTTGGGAGGCTGAGGTGAGTGGATTGCCTGAGCCCGCGGGTTCAGACTCGCCTGGGCAGAGAGACCTCATCTCTACAATAAATCAAAAAAATCAGTTGAGCGTGGTAGTACATGCCTGTAATTGCGGCTACTCGGAAGGCTGAGGCAGAAGAATTGCCAGAGCCCAGCAGGTTGAGGCTGTGGTGGCCGGCAGCGGCCACTGCACTCCAGTCTGGGTGACCGAGTGAGACTCCAACTCAAAAAAAAAAAAAAAATTAAATTAAAAAAAAGAAAGAAAAAACCAAAAACAAACAAAAATGAATCTGTATTAAAAATGTGCCAGGCATGGTGGCTCACGCATGTAATACTAGCACTTTGGGAGACCAAGGCGAGAAGATTTCCTGAGACCAGGGGTTTGAGACCAGCCTGGACAACTTGGTGAGACTTTGTCTCTACAAAAAATTAGCCGAGCATGGAGGTTCTTGCCTGTAGTTCCAGCTTCTTGGAAGACCGAGGTGGAAGGATCACCTGAGCCCTGTAATTCATGGCTGTGGTAGCTGTGAGCATGCCACTGCACTCCACACAGTGGAGCACACTCCAGCCTGGGAGACAGTGAGACTCCAACTCAAAAAAATATATATATATGATGTGATCTCACTAAAGAAGATGATAAAAAGTACTGTACTAAGTAACTTTGGAAATTAGTGAAGTCTGTACAATTAAAGGAAAAAAAAACTGTACAAGAACACGAGTAGATTGTTTCCCACAGGTGTATGGGCTAAAAATTTTGAGACTGCTATACATATATACTGGAATTGACCAACTAAGTAGATAAATGGCAGATTGTGGTAGCCATGTTTCTGACTGTTAGAGGAGGAGCTTCCAGATAAGTAAGGGAAGGAGGCTCAAATAATTTATATAGTAATAAATTAGAGTTGGAAACATCAGAGTAAACTCATGCTCAACTTAATATAGGTGGCTACTGTAGAAATAGTTATAGATATTTGTATGTGCACAGGTTGTATACACACATATATCCTCTTGCTCTTTCAGTAGAGAGCAACCAGAAACAATAAGATTCCCATAGCAACAAACATACTTAGCACCCAGATATTAATTTCTCCAATGAACAAAACCAGAGCTTTTGGGAAAATGGCTGATTCTAGGACTGGGGCAGGAAATTTACAACATGGCTTTGAGATGCTTATAGTCCTAGCAAGTATAGAAAGTGCTCAAAACAAAATAACAGCAACAACAATAAGTAAAAAAAGAAAAACAAAGCAAAACAAAAAAATCCCCACCATGATGGGACTAAAGGTGCACAGGAACCAACTGAAAGAGTTCCCCAAAGTCAAACCTAGAACGATTTGAACAAGTTAAGCAAGTAACAATTTTAAATATTATTATATTATAATATGGTGAATAAAATAGATATTCATGAGTCTATATTAAATAAATAAACAAACAAACAAATAAATGGCTAAGTGAATGAAGGAGAATGTAAAAAAAACCCATGCAGAAGAATTTCAAATAATTTATATGGATACTTTTCTCTCAAAAAAGTAAAGCATAGCTCCCCATACCTTACAAAGGGTGCACATAGTGAATTCCTTCCAAAGAATGCAGTGTGGAAAGGCAAAAACAAAGAGTAAATTTACAGTGAAAAAACCTAATAAACTTGCTCAGTTGATCAAAGTCAGCATCAACAGTAATAAGTCATAATAATAGCACATTGGTATTATGTGATGAAAATGGCACTTTACCTCTGTGGTCTTCTTTGCCCAAATTCAAGACAACAGTCTAATCATGAGAAAAACATCAGACAAATCTTAATTGAGTAACATTTTCCAGAAGGCCTCACCAGTACCCTAAAAACTATCAAGGTCATTCAAAAGTATCACAGCTCAGAAGAGCCCCCAAAGACATGATGATCAGATGTCATGTGAGATCCTGGAGCCACAAAAAAGCTCATTAGGTAAAAACTAAAGAATTCACATTAAGTATGTACTTCCACTAGTAATATTGGATCAATATTTGTTCATTGATTGTGACAAATGTACCATATTAATGGGACAGCATATGGGGTATATGGAACTTTCTGTACTATCTTTCATATTTTAATACACTTAATATACTTTGTCTGGCCCAGTATTGTCAGGTTCTTTTCTAAAACAGAAACATAATTTGTATCACCATGTGTTTCCTTCATTATCTTCCTGGTTATAGCTCAACATAGGCTGACCTGTAGCCCATTTGGTACCCATTTGGCATGAAAGCATGTGATGAACAAATTCGATTATTTCAAGTTATTCTTTTCAAAATTTAAATTGAGAAACAGAATTAATTTGGTAGTGAGCAGAAGAGATACAGATAAAAGGAGGTTTAGACAAAGCTGAGAGTAAGTAGGAGTTATTGGAGAGTTGGGAAGATGTGTAAGAGCCAATAAAGATATCAACTGGAAGGGAGATAACCAAGTGCACAAACAGAAGCATGTATGTTATGAAAAAGGCCAGGTAGCATCAGAGAAAGAGAGATCAATCTTTGGATCTGCCTCAATGTCCAACAATTTTCTTTGCCCAAACTCCACCTACCTATTTACCATAAAACCTTCTTTGTCTGGTGGCCTGGGGGTCTGATGTTTCCATCAGACATGCCAAAATCAAATAAGGTCTTTGAGGACTGACTTTTTTTTTTTTTTTTTTTTTTTTGAGTTGGAGTCTCACTCGGTCGCCCAGACTGGAGTGCAGAGGCCGCTCCCGGCCACCGCAGCCTCGCCTGCTGGGCTCTGGCGATCCTTCCACCTCAGCCTTCCGAGTAGCCGGAATTACAGGCATGTGCTACCACGCCCGGCTGATTTTTTGATTTATTGTAGAGATGAGGTCTCGCTGCCCAGGCGGGTCTCGAACCCGCGGGCTCAGGCAATCCACTCACCTCAGCCTCCCAAAGGTGCGGGATTACCGGCTGAGCCACTGAGCCCGGCTGAGGGCTGACTTTGATAGGGGGTTCACCTTTATAATGAACACTTATCTCTGGTCTCTACTGAATAGAGATAATAATCATCCAAAAACTAATGCCCTTTGCATATAAACAGACGCTGCTAATCTATTAGCTGTTAGCAAATTCCTATAACCCTAGCAGTTGGCAAACTAAACTCCTTATTCAATTCCCTAGGATAGTTTCTTTGGAAAAGAAAGGAAAGTTTTTATGTTGCATTATCCTGTTGCAATGGATCCTTGCTGGTGACTATTAAACCATCAGTGTTAGCCAAGTGTTCTCACAGAAGCATAGGCTCAAAGTACATCATGGTTCATCCTTTGTAAGAAAGGGTAAATGATTATGAAAAACTAATATGCATGATTGTCCCCCAGCTCCCTATAACCTTTCCCTGCTTCTATCTGAAAATGTTAACTCATAAATGAAACATTTCAACCAAACAAATGAGGCTTTTTGAGAGAACCATGCTGAGATATTCTTTATGGAATAGCTCAAGGAAGCAGAAGGAGCAAATCAGATACTTTTACCACCTCTGAGATATTTTTGAAACTCCCCATGAATGTCAAACTAATTTATAGGTTTTGATTGGTCTCATCTCAATCTGAAATGAGGCTCAGGTAGGTTAGGTGAACAGTCGCATTGGTCCAACTTCCTTCCGCTACACACAGACAACATCCTTCCTGTTTGGAGAGTGTGTTGATGATGTTTTGCTGCTAATGATGCTGGCCTGCTGAGAGTCCCTGAAGACAACAATGCATTTTAGAGAGAGTTGTAATTGTCAGACTGTGCTAATGCTCCTTGAGATTTTTGTTGTGCACAGCAGCTACCTAATACCCCAGTATTCCCATAGGGAGTTAAAACAAAGCCTTCCTGTGCCATCTGGTGTAATATCTTTAAATGGAAAACTGAGCAAAACCTTTAGTATGAAGCTGTAATGCAATTACAGTTTAACCTAAGAAAGGAAAAAAATAGGTGCAATAACTTAATAAAGAACAAATATATAAAAATGTCTTTGTGCTTAAAACTCTGCTAGTGAACTCTGATAGAGAAAAAATATAATAGCTAACCTAAGTGAGTTCACAGCCTAGTGGAAGAAAACAGAAGCATATAGTACAAACTAAACACAATCAGAAAAGGTGCTCAATTGTGTCTAGGTGAAAGGGGCTAGGGACAAAGATAATGAGGAAGGACTGATATTTTAGGGATAAAGGACGGGACAGAGGAAATATTAGAGAGGATAGCACTAAATTTGGAACCAAAAAGTGAATCGAATTTTTCCCAAAGTAAAGTCCATCAAAGGCTATTCTAGAGAAAGAGGATTTAAAAAATCAAGGATGAGGCAGCATAAAAACAGTTATGTGTCAGGGGAAAGTTGAGTAATATGTTAGGGCTAGAATAGTGCTACTCACAGTGGAGTCACATAAACTAGTAGGATCAACATCATCACCTGGGAGCATATTAGAAAAGCTAATTATCAGGCCCCAACCCACAATGCCCAAATGAGACTCTCTGGATGAGCATTCCAGCAATCTGAGTTTCATCCAGCTCTCTGGGTGATTCTAACACAGGTGTGCAAGGCACTGGATAAAACACTAGCTGACTATGTAGATGTACTACAAGGAAAGGGAGCAGGGTAGATTGGAAGTCAAGATGGGTCTTCATGAATCATTGTCACTGATTAAGCATAATTAAGACAACTGCAAATACAGTGAATGAAATAGATGATTTGATTTTGGGCCAGTAATACCTGTCACCCCCAGATAAACATAATCTTGGGTTATGAATATCACAATAATGATTCAAGAACCAGGAACTAAATAGATGGGTCCACCTTGCAAAGTACAGAGCAGATCCAGCCCAATTTAAATGTCAAGACAGAGGAAAATTGAAAAGGATACTGAAATGTCAACCATAAAAAATGGTATTAAAGAGATGTGAGCTGAAAAAAAACTAGAATTTACCTTTCCTTGCCATGTTATCACAGGTCTTTCTTTCATCCAACATGGGTTGAATACCTACCATGTGCTAGGTACTTTGCCATACACTGAGGACATAGTCAAATGAGACAGTCCTTAGCCTTGGGATATTGGAATTTATTCCATAATGACTATTACCATTTTTGGAGTGCCTACAAAGTGTCAGTCACTGTCTAACATTAGGAATAATATTATTCTCTGAGCAACATTAAGTTGTCCAACTCTGTTTGATCCTAAAGCTTATATTATTTATCTAGTGGCATGATGTCTCTTTGCATAAGGTCAGAGGGACTTCCTTAGTATTATTAACAATTCTGCTAAATACAGCCTTAGTCTAAATAGGTCAAAGTCATTGTACTTTTGATGGGTCAAGATCCTTGATGATGGACATGCCATGTATTCCAGCAAGACTGTGGAACTCAGTTTTGCCTCTTCTGGTTTAATAAACTTGTATTCCCATTTGAGCAGGTTAGTGTACCTTCTTCATTATTTTTGGTTTTGCTGACTCCTGCATCTCTTCCATAGCCATGAGTAGTGTGCTATGCTCCTCCTCGAATCCCAGTCTTGGCATCTTGGATTCCCCCTTCCCCATCTACTTAATCTCTCCCAGAACATTGTGGATTTTAGACAATAGGTAGACAAGCTTTAAAAATCAGACTAGAGGTCATGGATAATCAAATTCAAAGTGCCCAGATAGTCAATATCCTCATATTAAAAAAAAATCAAAACCAAAACAATACTGGCAAGTATGCTGTACCCTACTGTTTGGAAGAATTTTATCACTCTTGATTAGGTTCTCTGCATCATAATGGGGCACACTAGGAGGAGACTTGAATCTAGATCCATCCATGATATGGCAGATACTGGAGAGAAGAAGCAGTTTCAGAATAGGGGAGGCAACCCTGCTCAATGGTAGAAATGACCAGCAGAGAAAATAGAAGCAACAGCAGGTAGCAGCTTAAGCAACTAGTTGGTGTTAGAAAGTTCAGCAGGCAAAAAATCTTAATGCCAGGTATTCACTCAGCATGAAGGCATGTACAGTTGATCAAAACTAAAAAAATGATTCCAATCCTCAGCAAACCAAGTATGAAATAACCACAGAAGTACAGAATAGTAATGATGGCAGTGCATAATACAAAGTAGGAAAATTCAACAAGGAACATAAAAGCAATGCACATGGGTGAATGTTGAACTTCACAAAGTAGACAGTTGGGACCTAGACAGATTTCCACATGAAAAGGCCATGAACTAAGGTACAGAGATATTTTGAACACTTGATGATATTAGTTGGCTGAGGAAGTTAAAGGTGTTTCAGCTGTCTCAAAGTTGCCTGGCATCTTCATTTTATGTAACCATATCCATTTGACTTTATTTCCAAGAAAGACCCAGAAATATTACAGAGACAAAGAAAATGGAGCTGGTGAAAATGGTGTAAGAAGAGGTAATTTGCCTGTCTTTAAAGTCTGATCTATTTCTTCAGAAATATATGGTTTTTTTGTATACACATATATACATATTTACAGATACAGATATTATTTTAATTCACTTAAATTGACATTTTTCTAGTTTCTTATCTGTGTTAGATGCTAATCATGTGGTTAAAGTGTCTTTCCTTAAGACTCTTCTGAGAAAATATGCTTTGCACCAGACTGTGCCTCAGAAATGACCTCTGACTTACACATAAGTAATGTTCTCCTGGGTCTTTAAATGCAGACAGCTAAATAAAATTGTGTGACTCCAATCAATGCCTTATGGAGCATAAGAACCATTCAGCTGCCCAGGCTGAAGTGCAGTGGTGCATGCTCACAGCCACTGCAGAAAAAAAGAAAAAAGAAAAAAGAACCACTCGGCTGAGCCCTGCCTTAAATCCTGACCCATAGTATTGTGAAAGACAATAAACATTTTTCTATTGCAAAATTATTGTGGCAAAATTATTGTGTTAAGCCCCTAAGCTTTGGATTAGCTTTCTAGGCAATAATTATAGGGCTCTTTTCCCCCCGTTACTCTTAGTAAGAATGCAATTGTTTAAAAAATTTATTTTTATTGTATATAGTTAATGTGCACAAAAATCATGTTTTGGTATACATATACATGACAAAATGATTACTACAGGTAAGAAAACTAAAATATTCATCACCATCCATAAGTAACTCTCTTCTTTGTGTGTGCAGTAAGAGCACCTATAATCTACTCTTTTATCAAATCATGTCTAATGCAACATTAACTATAGTCCTCCTGCTATATACTAGATCTCTAGACTTATTCATCCTACATAGCTATAATTTAATATATTTTGAGTAACGCATCCAAATTTTCTCCCTCTCTCCACTTCAGGTAACCACTGTTCTACTCTCTGTTTCTATGTATTTGACTTTTTAAATGATCCATACATAAGAGAGATCACACAGCATTTGTCTTTCTGTGCCTGGCTTATTTCACTTAATGTAATGTCCTCCAGGTTCATTCATGTTGTTGCAAATAGCAGGACTGCCTTCTTTTTCAAGACTGAATAATATTCCATCATATATACACACATACACATCACAATTTATCCATTTATCCATTGATTTACACTTAGGCTGTTTCCATATCTTGGTTATTATAAATAATGCTGCAATAAACTTGAGAGTTTAGTTCTCTCTGTCAGGTGCTGACTTCATTTCCTATAGGTATATACTTAGAAGAGGGGTTGCTGGAGGTGAGTGGTAGTTCTGTTTTTAATTTTCTGAGGAGCTTTCATACTGTTTTTTCATAAGGGCCTCACTGATTTACAGTCCCACAAATAGTGTATATAGGTTCACTTTTCTCCATGCTCTGGACAGCATTTGTTATTTCTTATCTTCTGGAAAAGAGCTATTCTATCAGGTGTGAAGTGGTATCTTATTGTGGTTCTGATTTGCATTTTCCTGATTAGTAGTTCTTTTCAGCCCTTTTTCACATACCCATTGACCATTTGTATATCTTCTTTGGAAAAATGTCTCTTCAGATTTTTTTCCCACTTTTTTAATGGATCTGTTTTTTGCTGTCAACGTGTGTGAGTTCCTTATGTGCTCTGGATATTAACTCCTTGTCAGATATAATTTGAAAATATTTTCTTTTAATTTGTAGGCTGTCTTTTCATTTTGCTGATTGTTTTCTTTGCAATCTTGATTGGGACTTCGAAATGAGACAGATATAACCATGTGTAGTGCTGGAAAAAAACATTACAAGTAGGGCAAGTACAAATCTCTAGAGGAAGAAAAAAGTTTGAACTGTTCATAGAATAGAAAGCAGGTCAGTAGGACTGGAGCACAATGAGTGAGAAGAAAATTGAAAATAGAAAAGAAGAAGAAGAAGAAGTTAGATCCCACAGGGACCTGTAGACTAATATTATAAGAGCTTTGGAGTTTATTCCATAAGCAACAGGAAGCTATTGATGTTTGCTAGAGATGATTTAATTTAATTTAGCGACTGTGTAGAGAAGGCATAATTGTGGATGTATAGTAGTCAGTGTGGCTGCTGAGTGAGCACTTAGAAACTACTAAAGTGAACCAAGTAAGATATGATGGTCAGTTGAGCTGAAAAGATGGCTATGAACCTGGGGAGAAGTAAACAAATTAGAAATGCATTTTAAAGGTAAAATAGATAGAACTTAGTAATCTATAGTAAGATGTAGTTTTATAAGAGGGGAGGTGAATCAAGAATGATTGCTAGATTTGGGGCTTTAACAAATGGAGAAGAATAGAGAAAAAGCAGGCTTAGGGTGAAGGATGTATAAAGTTATCCAGACCTCTGATTTTAGTTACTTTGAAATGACTATTACCAAACCTACTGTATTTCTTTCTTTTTTTTATTAAACATATTTTTTATTTTAAAATTGTGGGGTACAGTTAAGGGTTAGGTATACAAATACGCATCATTCAGACACCCTTGTTGATAAGGAATGTCCCCCCTGGTATTTCAAGAAAATGGTAAAGGGAAAGATTTTGACTGGATTCATGGAAATAGATAAGATCTCATTGGGAGATAGTACAGCTAGAGAAGAAGAGGGTACTAGACCAAGCCCTAAGACAAGATTATCAAAAAAGGTTGAAGTGACAAAGGAGAACCTGCATAGGAAAGTGGGATATGAGAAATTGAAGAGAATGTTTCTGGGAAAAAGTAAGAATAAATTGTGTTTAGTGTTGCTGAAATAAGACAAGAGTATAAAAAGGATATTGACGCAGCAGCATGGAGGATGCTGGTGGCATTGACAAGAACAGTCTCTTTTATTGAAGAGTGAAGAACAATATACAGCAACAAGTGTAGACAAGTCCTTTAAGAAATTTGGAAGAGATAAGGTTAAGATATCAGATAAGAAGCATCTAAAGTGTGTATCTCTCAGGGAGTGAACCAAAATAGAGAGAGTTCCACAGAACTCAGAGAAGAGTGACACCAGTAGCACACCCCATGACTCACCAGAAAAGCAATAAGATTCATAGATTGCAAAGAAGAAAAATATCAATCAACCTGGATTGGAACTAGGCAAACTCACCTTAATCACTTCACAAACCACAAGCAGCTTCTGAAAGCAGCAGGGGAAGTGAGTGAGGGTAATTCAGGAGTTCTGCTTCTGCCATGAACTTTGAAGGCTTCCTGAACCTCATGGGACTCTAGTCCCTCATAGAAACTGCCTTGACTGTAGCCATGCTCTGGCAAAACCCACATGGAACAGTCCAGGAAGAAAGCCCTGAGCAGCTCCAGCTGCCACTTCCCAAGGACTCAAGTCTTGCTGATGGCTGCTTTCTGGCTGGCCTGGGAGGGGATGGAAAGACTGGATGCTTTCATTTGTCCCAAGAGCAAATTCCACTGTGACAGATAGTTCCTGGTTGTGGCCAGCTGCACCTTTATGCAGACTGCCTGATGCTAAGGTGGGAGAGCTGGGTGGGACTGGTTGCCCTAACAACCTTTTACTCTTGTTGTTGACTCTTTTGTGTCGCCTCTGCACAACATGGCAGAGTTACCCCAGCAACTGGGAACTAAGCAATCAAGCATATGGGTGGGGAGTTTGAGCACTTTTCCCTGCACCTCTATTGAAGACTCAAAACAGACAGGGAACTTGGGTACTCCTACAGCCCCATCCATCTCCTAGGTTGACTGGGTACTTCCTTAGAGCAACATAGGACAAACAGAAAGCCTACAACCACCATCATATCTGTCTACCTCCTGGCAAATGCCACCTCCTGGCCAGAGATCAACTGTCACAGTCCATTACATCTGATATAATACTTCAGTTTTGGGGAAAGTCTGATTCCAGATGCCAGATAACACTATTATGCAAGCCATCCTGGCCACTCAGGATGCCTTGACCTTTGCGACTACCTAACACAGCATCAGTATAGCTGTTAATAGAGAAATTCACCACATCAAGGCTTTATATAACCAAGAGTACCTATGTCAACCTAATGCAAACCTCAAATAAAAAGAAATAGCTTACCCAAATGAGAGGGTAACAAAAAAGTAATTATGGAAATATGAAAAAAACAGACTTCAACGCCCCAAAACCTACACTAATTCTTGAACAATGGATCCTAACCAAAATGAAATCCTTGAAATTCTAGATATAAAATTCAAAAGCTTGATTATAAAGTGCTCAGTGAGATCCAGGAGAAAGTTGAAAATCACCATAAAGAAATAAAACAAACTATTCAGGACATGAATAAAAACTCTCCAAAGAAATAGGCACATTATAAAAAACTAAATTGAACTTTTAGAAATGAAGGACTTACTGGGGAAGCTCAAAATGCATGAGAAAATCTTAGCAGTAGACTAGAAGAAGTAGAAAGGATCTTAGAACGTGAAGACAAGGATTTCAAGTTAACACAATCAGACAACAATAAAGAAAAATTAATCAAGAGAATGGAGCAAAGTCTGTTAAGAAATGTGGGGTTATGTAAAATGTTCATACTTAAGAATATAGGTTCCCTGAGGAAGAGGAGAGAGCAACAGGTTTGGATAACCTATTTGAGGAAATTATTGAGGAAAACTTCCTGAGCCTTGCCAGAGATTTAAACATCCAGATACAAGAAACTAAAATAATGCCTGGAAGATTCACTTCAAAAAAGCCATCCCCACAGCATACAGTCATCAGGTGATGCAAAGTTAATGGAAAGGAAAAAATGCTAGTAGCAGGGAGACAAAAGCATCAAATAACTTACAAAGGGAAACCTATTAGACTTAACAGCATACTTCTCAGCAAAAACACTACAGGCCAAAAGGGATTGGAGCCCTATCTTTAATCTTCTCAAACAGATAAACAGTCAGTCAAGGATTTTGTACCCTGTAAAACTAAATTTCATGAATAAAGGAGAAATAAAGTCTTTCTCAGACAAGCAAATGCTAAGTGAATCTGTCACCACTAAAACAACTCTACAAGAAATACTCAAAAGAATTCTAAATATTGAAACAAAAGGTCAAAATGCACCAGAGGAAAAAACACTGAAAATCATAAAGCTCACAGAGCTTCTAGAACGCCAACACAACAGAGAAAAAAAGAAGAAAGTAACAACCAAATGATGAATGGATTAGTACCTTGTATCTCATTAGTAACCTTCCTTGTAAATGGTCTCAATGCCACATTTAAAAGATATAGATTGTCAGAATGGATTTAAAAAGTTCAAATATCTGCTACCTTCAAGAGACTCACTTAACACTCAAAGACCCCTACAGATTTAAGGTAAAGCTGTGGAAAAAACATTTTACACAAATGGAAACTAAGAAACAAGAAGGAGTAGCCATTCTCATATCAGATAAAACAGACTTTAAATTAACAAAAGTGAAAAAAGATACAGTTATTACATGATAATAAAGTGATACCAATTTTGAATATATACACCCAACAGCAGAGCTCTTGGTTTTATAAAGCAAATTCTCCTAGATGCAAGAAAAGAGATAGGCAGCAATACAATAATACTGGGAGACTTCAACACGCCACTGACAGCAACAGACAGATCATTAAGCAGAAAGTCAACAAAGAAACACTGACGCTAAACTGGACCCTAGAGCAAATAAATCTAATAGACATCTACAGAACATTCCACCTCAAAACTACAGAATATACATTTTTCTCACCAGTACATGGAGCACTCTACAAGAAAGACCACATTATAGGTCACAAATTACGTCTATGTACATTAAAAAAAAATCAGAATCTTATCAAACATCATCTCAGACCACAGTGGAATAAAACTGGAAATTAACTCCATTAACTTTCAAAACAAAACAAATATGAGGAAATTAAACAATCTGCTCCTGAATGATCTTTGGGTCAGCAATGAAATCAAGATGAAACTTAAAAATTCCCTGAAATAAATGACAGTGACACAAGTTATCAAAATCTTTGGGACACAGTCAAAACTGTGCTCAGGGGAAAATTTATAGTGCTTAAGGCTTACATCAAAAAGATTGAAAGATCACACGTTGACAACCTAATGTCACACCTCAAGGAGCTAGAAAAACATAAACAAACCAAACCCAAACCTAGCAGAAAAAAAATAATGATCAGAGCACAACTAAAGTAAATGGAAATCAAAATACAATACAAAGTATCAATGAAACAAGAAGTCAGTTCTTTGAAAAGATTAAATCGATAGACCATAAACTGGATTAAGAAATGAAAAGAGCCAGATATGATGTCTCATGTCTGTAATCCTAGCATTTTGGGAGGCTGAGGCAGGAGAATCGTTTGAGCCCAGGAGCTTGAGACTAGTTGGGCAGCATAGTGAGATCTCAGCTCTACAAAAATAAAAATAAAAAAATTAGCTGGAAGTTGTGACCTGTGAGCATAGTCCCAGCTACTTGTAAGACTGAGGCGGAAGGACTGTCTGAGTCCAAGAGTTCAAGGCTGCAGTGAGCCATGCAAAGAAATACAAAAGACCATCTGAGTTTACTAGAAATACCCTATGCAAACAAACTAGAAAATCTAGAGGAAATGGATAAATTCTTGGAAACATACAATCACTCAACCTTGAATCAGAAGGAAATAGAAACTCTCAACAGACCAATAACAAGTAGCAAGATTGAAATAGTAATTAAAAGTCTTCCAACAACAATAACAACAAAAGTCCAGGATCTGGTGAATTTACAGTCAAATTCTACTAGACTTTCAAAGTACTGGTACCAATTTTACTGAAGCTATTTCATAAGATTAAAAAGGAGTGAATTTTCCCTAATTTATTGTGCAAATGCAGTATCACCCTAATGCCAAAGCCAGTAACATACACAGCAACAAAAGAAAACTACAGAACAATATCCTTGATGAACATAGGCACAATAAATATGATCCATCACATAAACAGAAATAAAAGTAAAATCAGATGATCAATTCAATAGATTCAGAAAAAGCATTTGATAAAATCCAGCAATGCTTCATGGTTAAAAACTCTCAGCAGAATAGAAAAAACTTTTCTCAAACTAATAAAAGCCATATACAACAAACCCACAGCCAATGACATCCTGAACAGAAAATAGTTGAACATATTCCCTCTTGGAATAAGACAGTGATGCTCATTTTAACCACTACTGTTCATAATAGCAATAATAATGGAAATATATATCCAGTAATATATATCTAATACTGGAAATCTTAGCCAAAGCAGTAAGGCGAGAGAAAGAAATAAAAAGCTGCAGAATTGTAAAAGAAGAAATCAAACTATCTCTGTGTGCCAATGATATGATTTTATACCTAGATAATTTTAGAGACTCCTTTAAAACACTCCTAGACCTGATAAATGAATTCAGTAAAGTCTTAGGATACAAAACCAACACACAAAACTCAGCAGCACTGTATACACCAATAGTGATCAAGCTGAGAATCAAATCAATAAGTCAATTCCATTTATAGGAGCTGCTAAAAAGCTAAAATACATAAGAATATATCCAAAAAGGTGAAAGACCTCTACAAGGAGAACTACAAAACACTGATTAAAGAAGCTGTAGAGGACACAAACAAATGGGAAAACCTTCCATGCTCATGGATTGGAAGAACTAGCATTGTTAAAATAACCGTACTACCCAAGGTAGTCTACAGAGTCAACACAATTTCTATTACTACAAACATCATTATTCACATGATTAGTAAAAACAATTCTAAAATTCATATGGAACCAAAACAAGAGCCAAAATTTCCAAAGCAATCGAAAGAACAAAGCTGAAGGCACTATACCACCTACTTCAAAATGTATTACAATGCTATAGTAACCAAAACAGCAGTAACCAAAAGAGCAGACACATGAACCAAAGGAATAGAGAATACAAGAATAATACCAAATATCTACAACCAACTAATCTTCGACAAAGCAGACAAAAACATACACTAGGGAAAGGACTCCTTAGTCAACAAATGATGCTGGACATTTTGATAACTCCATGCAGAAAAATGAAACTTGAACTCTCTCTCTCACCATATAAAAAAATTAACTCAAGATGGATTAAAGACTTAAATGTCAAACTGGAAACCATAAAAACCATAGAAGGAAACCTAGGGAAAATTCTTCTGGACATCAGCTTAGACAAATAATTCATGGCTAAAACTCACAATGCAAATGCCACAAAAAATAAAAATAAATAAGTGGGGCTTAATGAAACCAAAAAATGTTTGCACAGCAAAGAAATAATCAACAGAGTAAATAGGCAATCTATAGAATGGGAGAAGGTATTTGAGAACTATATATCTGACAAAGGACTAATATCCAGAATCTACAAAGAACTCAAACACATCAGCAAGAAAAAGCACATGACTCCATTAAAAAGTGTGCAAATGACATAAACAAACATCTCTCAAAGTAATGCAAATGACTAACAAACACATGAAAAAATACTCAATATCACTAATAATCAGGGAAATGCAAATTATAACTACAATGAGATGCCACCTCACACCAGTCAAAATGGCCATTATCAAAAAATCAAAAAATAATAGATGTTGGCACAGATGTGAAGAAAGGAAACACGTATACACTGCTGTAGGAGTGCAAATTAGGACAGCCTCTGTGGAAATAAGTATGGAGATTTCTCAAAGAACTAACAGCAGATCTACCATTTGATCCAGCAATCCCACTACTAGGTATCTACCTAAAGGAATAGAGATCATTAGTACAAAATACACTTGTATTCATATGCTTATTACAGCACAATTCACAATTGCAGATGTAGTATCAACCTCAAGGCCCATCAACTGCTCAGAGGATAATGACAATGTGGTATATGTGTGGAATATATATGTTCTTGCTTATAAGTAGGAGTTAAAGTAAGGATCTGAAAAGTCATATACTATGATATAATGCACATTGGACACTCAGAAGGGGGAGAGTGGAAAGGGGTGAAAGAACGAAAAGTCACTGATCAGGTATAATGTGCACGGGTGGAGGTGATGAATACACTTAAAACCCAGAGTTCTTTGCTCCCAGACAACATATCTATGTGACCAAAAACTATTTGTATTACTTAAGGTTTTCAAAATCAATAAATAAATAAGACATTTTGCTACAAAGGACAGAAACCCATAGCTGTAAAGAAAGATTGAATAAAGAGAGGTTGTCGTGGTTGTTTCTTGCTTTATGCACTTATTTATGTGTTTGCTTATTAATTAAAATAGAAGATATTATTATTTTGACATTAAATAGTATTAACCAACTTAAATCTTTTTAAATCCAACAATCTCCTTATCCTACCCCAAAAGCAATTATTTTGCGTTATCTGTTTCTTCTTGTCATTGCCATTGTATTTCTAAACTGTTAATGTAAACAAGCAGGGGGTCATTGGCCTGAGGCTGTCTCTATACTTAAGTTCTTATGTAACAAACTACAGCCTACTTAATACAGAAAAAAATCCTGAAAACCTAATTAGGAGTATAAAAAACAATTAAGTGTCAGCCAATTGCAAGCAGCCAACATTTAGCCAGTCACGGGCAGTCAGCTGATTGGTCCGTGTCCAATAAGGCAAACACCTAGCTCTAACCAACTGCCATGTCTTGTACGTGGTTTGTTCTCTCTCAAACTCATGCTGAAATTTAATTACCATTGTAATGGTATGAGAGATGAGGTAATTGGGCCATGAGAGCTCCACTCTCATTAATGTACTATACATAATCACAGGATTGGAATTCTTGAGAGTAGGTTCCTTATATAAGAACAAACCTGGCCCACTTTTTCTCTTTCTTTGCCCTCTTCGGCCTTGCCTCCTTCCGCTATGGGATGACACAAAAAATAAGTCCCTCACTAGATTCCAATCCCTTGATCTTGGACTTCCTGGATTCCAGAACTGTGAGTCAAATACATTTGCTTATTATACATTACTCAGTCTCCAATATTCTGTTATAGCAGCACAAAACAGACTAAGACAGCAACCAGGCTATTTCTGTACTTTACTTCCATGTTCTTTTTATAAATAGTCACTGCCCATGTTGTCGAATAGAGCACTCTAAATCACTTCTGGCTCTGATTCACAAATAATTCTTTGCCCAAATAAACTCTGTTAAATTTAATTTGTCTAAAGTTTTTTTTAAAAAAAAACAAAACAGTATACTTATGTTACTACTTCTCAACTCATTAAGACCTTTTCTCTTGACTTACTGTCATAGAAGATTAAAATTTTTTTGTCCCTTAAGTACATATATTACAACAAATGTTGGCAAGAATTTTCTGTAAAGGATCAGGTATTTTAGGTTTTGTGGGACATCTGTTTTTGATCATACCTATTTAATTCTGCTGTTTTAGCAAAAACGCAAGTACAGGCAATACATACATAAATTAGCAAGGTTGAGTTTTGATAAAATGATGTGTTCACCCATACAGGTTGTCGTCAGATGCAGCCTGCAGACTGTAGTTTGCCACCTCCTGTTTAGAGCATGAACATGCATTTGAGACTGATTCAGGAGTGTGAACGTGATGGATGGTGCAACTCCTAACTGTAGGTTTTGAAATGGCAAAGTGGTGATATACCACTTTATATCATGTCAGGGGTCTTCTCAGTCTTCACATCTCACCACATCCTCAGCATTATGGCAAAACACCAGGAGCTGTCCGGTTTTCTCAAAGTGAACACCAAGTTAATGAGGACATTCCTTCCCGGTTGGGCTTATCTCTTGTTCACATTCCATAGTTAGATAGAACTAATTTCTCCACTTAGTAATACAGGTGAGCTCAGCCCTATATATGCCTGGATCTGAAGCCCCTGTTCTTCCTCTCACCCAGAGGTCAGAAATCAAAGACAATCAGCATTGTCTATTAAGGTCTGAAAAACCAGAGAATGCACGTGAGGTGTCTAGGTTCTCTTGGGAAAATTTGATTGAAAAATATTTGATTTCCCATACTCCCATCAATGAACTATATTTCTTTTTTTCTAAAAATAGCTCTGATTTTCCATGTCTGAATACCCAGTGGTTCAAGGACAGTATATTATCTTTGACAAAGTGAATATGCTGCAAACAGCCTTAAAAATAGACACTGTTAAATTATCCATGCTTCCTGGTAGCCTTTCTTGTTCCTTTTGTTATGCCATGGCAGAGACAGAATGAAAGCCCCAGTGTCACTCCACTAACCTGACACTAACATTGATATATTAAGCAGTGACATTGGTGTCTCTAACTGGTACTTTACGAAATATCTACTTTAGTACTAAGCTTTACGGAGGAGGGGCATATGGCTTGCTGGTCAGTATTTTATTTTTAGTAGACTATTTTTTAGAACAATTTTAGATTTACTATAATATTGAGCAGAAGGTGCAGAGATTTCCCATATACTTCCTGCCTCCACACTGCACAGGCTCTCACTACTGTCAATATCTCCTACTAGACAGTTACATTTGTTACAGTGAATGGACCTGACCTTACATTTGTTGCAGTGAATGGACTTACACTGACACACATCACTACCACCCAAAGTCTATAAGGTTACATTAGGGTTCACTCTTGGTGTTGTACAGTCTGTGGATATGGACAAATGTATAATGGCATGTATTCTAACATTGAAGTATCGTACAGAGTAGTTTCGCTGCCCTAAAAATTCTGTTCTCTGCTTATCTCTTTATGGTTGCATTTATGAAAGTTATAAATATAACAATTTAATTTAAATGACTCAGGCTTGGCCAAAAGAAAGCATTGTTTTCAACCAAAATGCACTTTCTTGATTATGCCAAAAATCAAGTAATGGCTTATTTAAATAACAGAGAAATTTCTGATAGAGCATAAATTCTCACATAGATTTATTGATAATATTTTGTGTTTGAGATGATGGGGTGTTTGTGTGTGTGTGCGTGTGTGTGTGTGATAATCCAACTAGTTACCTTTAATAAAGCCTTCCTGCTTGTTAACTCTTAAAGAATTTCTTATCTTTCAGGGTTGAAAGAGTTGAGATTTTTCCATCAGCCAGTAACATGTGTAGGGAGAGAGACCTGGCAAGTGGCAACTACTTGATTTGTCCATAAACTAGTTTATAATGCTATGAATGAGTGAAGTTACAAATTTAACCTGGATGGTATTTATCCTGGGTCCACGGGGATTATTTTATTTTTTGGAGAGCAAGATGAGCTTGGATCTCGCATTGATCTGTAGAATTCCTGAGGATGATGCTATTTAGCAAAATGAATCTTCAGCAAGGTTGGGGCCCCATGGAAGAAGTCCAGTCTTAGAAAAAGTGGTCAAGGCAGCCTGGCTACTGTCGTATTTCAAGAACTCATGAGTTAAAACTGTGAAGTTTCTGGCTATGGTGGGGGTTTAATCAGGGCTCACCTTGGAAAAGCAAGCTTCTGTTCTGCCCTGAACCCAGCAAACTGGCCCTTCAAGGAGAACTTCAGGTGCCCACAGCTCACGGCCACTGCAGCCTCCATCTGTTGGGCTCAGGTAATCCTTTCAACTCAGCCTCCCAAGTAGCTGCAACTACAGGCACATGCCACCACACCTGGCTAATTTTTGTAGAGATGAGGTCTTGCCAAGTTGCCCAAGCTGGTATCAAACCTGTGGACCCAGGCAATCCTTTTACCTCGGCCTCCCAAAGTGCTGGGATTATAGACGTGAACCATAGCACCTGGCCTGCAAATAATTTTTTTTTATGAAGAATGAATTTTTTCTGAAACCTCATTGCTTTTCATTAGATGGAAAAAAGACATTCTCTGCAATGGGATCTCCTATAATCTCCCTTGACTCTTCACTGTCACCTCTTTTATCCCCTTCTTAATGTCTGTCACCACACATTGCAATTCCACCTCTCTTAGGTGTTTTTGCTGCCCCTGCCGCTGCCCTTACTGGAGTTGTTAAAAGCAGGAGATAAACTGGAGAGGGGGACAAGGGACATGTTTTCTGCGGGGCTTCCAGTAGCAGACCTTGAGATGAGGCTTCAAGTGCAAGCAGTTTGTTTAAAAAGCATCTGAGAGAGATCACCAGAAGAGTTGGGGAAACAGTTTCAGAATAGAAAGAGCCAAACAGGGTGATCTCCGGCAAATGTGTACAGAGGAGAGCTTCCTCCTGATTCCAGAAGGCAACTTTGGAGTGTGAGTTGTGCCAACTGTCAGTGCTGTCCTGAACTGAGACGAGGAGGCTGGGCTTTCAAATGTTTGCACCCGTCGGTCACTGATGAACTGCCAGAGCTGTGAATTCAGAGGCAGCAAATGTAAATAGTATTTGGGAATCTGAAAACATCTATGTTTTTGAAATATAAGGTAGGTAGGCGCAGGCCAGGGAATTGAATATGCCCTCGATCATAGGGAGTTTTAGGGAATGAGGCATTTCCTGCTTTCTGCTCCTGCTTGTCAAATGGTTCCAGCAGCCTGAAGCAAGTTCTATGAGGAACAACCACAAAGTCTGGCCGTGAAAGAAAGCACATGGAAGTCTGGGAGGACACAGCAATGGTCAAAGAATCTGGGCAGAACACTCACATGGTCACACAGTTTTCCCAGGGCATTTGGAAAAAGGTTAAAAACACACACACACACACACACACACACACACACACACACACACACACTTCAATTTGTTAAACTTTCTGCTATGTGCTAGGCACAGTTCTAAATGCTGACATACATTATCTTATTGACTCTTGACATAAGGATGAATATCATTATCTCCTCCTGTTACACATGAGGAAAGTTGACCTCTCAGTAATTATAAATAACTTGCCCAGTGTCAAACAGCTGTTGGGTTGTAAAGCTGGAATTTGAATCTGTTTTGCGTAACCCACCATCCAGGCTCTTAGGCACAGTCTGCCTTCTCAAAACACTCTCCAAACTTCTCATGTTACTTTAGGTTTTCTAACATTATACATGTTTTGACATACGCATGGCCTTGTCTCAGATTCATTTCCCATTGCGCCTATATGCTCATGTCCCTCTCTATCACAGCCCACCTCCATCCACTGTCAAGTGTGTCCTGACTGTACTTCAGACAGTTTTGTACCTCTTGTCTTGTTTCTCTGCAGTTCTATGTCATCCCAATCTGCACAGCCTGTTCACACTGTGCTAGAATTACGTAGAACTGTTTCCTCTCACATTAGAGCCCAAGTGCTTTGGGGTCAGAGACCATGCCTTGTTCATCTTTATGCCACTAGCAATGAGTGTGCACCAGCCACATGGTAGGTGGTTAAGAAGTGCGAAATTAAATGAATGTATGGTAGGGAAAATTTGAGCCTTCCAATTGCCTTATAACTAGAGGGTCAGACCATAAGTGCTAGATTCTCAGAGAAGAAAAAAAAAGTTATTCCCATTCCAGAATATGGAAGAAGACTCCGTGGACACCTTGACATTTAATGGTGATTTGGGGGGTGAGAGGTAGGAGAAAGAATTCTTAGGTGGTGTTGGCAGAGTGGGTACATTTGAAGGCTAGAAAATGCAAACAGTATTGGGTAACATAGAACATCTGTGTGTCTGAAATACAGGGTAGCAGGACTCTGCCAGGAAAGAGAATATGTTCTAGATAATAGGGAGATTTAAATGGTCTTAACAGGATGGTTTTTCTTTTTTAGGCAATGAAGAGGCACTGAAAGCTATATCATCTATCTATCTATCTATCTATCTATGTTTTTTTAATGAGTGAATACATATAACATTGTTAGAATAGTGACTGATACATACTGAGTATACAGTAAAGATAGACTAATATTATCATTAGATTTTTAACAGGAAAATACAAGTAATTGTGACTAGATGAAAAGCGTGAGGTGGATAGGCAGGATGGAGTGGGGAGAGTCAGCTAGAATGTCTATCAATAGCTACAGCCTAACTCGTGCCATCTGGACTGTAGTAGCAGGCTGCAGTGGGGGCTGCTGCTATATCCCCAGAGAAGTTGAAACATCCACCACAATCCCAGGATTGCACAATGAGCCGAGAAAACCAGGGATGAAGCCAGAGAGCACAGGCAGGCAGGCCACCCCATGGGCTAGACCCTTCCCGCTCAAACACAGGGCCTTGCACATGGTGTACTGTGCAGGTACCCTTGACTAGTGTTTGGATCATCCCTGTGTCCCTGACTTGGGTTTGGGGATGGATTCCATCATAACTGGATAATTTTTTCAGAATCCAGGGAAACAGGATCAAAGGTCCAGCAGACGCCTTTCTCATTCTGTTTAACACAAAACAGCAATTCTGGCAATATTAGCTACCACTGTTAACTTCCCCATGTCCCAGTCTCTGTCCGTCAACACCAAGCCTAGCCTCTGGCCCTCGTTCCCCAGACCCATCTCTATTCTCTTCATCTCCAACACCAGTCTCAGTCCAGTAAGCTAAAGCAGACTCTATCAGATAGGAAAGGAAAACCTGTGAGACCCATGACTTGTTCTTTCCCTTAGAACACATTTCCCTTCATAGAGGATGTTTCTCATAGGCTTTCTTGGTAACTTCTTTTCCCTTCAGAGCAGGCTTTGCATTTCCTAAGCCCTGTGGTTTGGAAGGGAATTACTTTACCCCCTTCTCCAGGTATGGACCCTGATTCATTTAAGCTAATCCTCCTATTCCATCCTCTACTGCAGTTATTGGTTCAGGGATGAGCAAATAATCCATGATGGGCCAATGAGAGACAAGTCTTCCTTTCCAGCAGCATGCTCTCAAAGAAGCCGTAGCTTGGAGTGCCCATAGCTGTTGTCTGCCCTTGGAAGGAAGGAAGCCTGTAATGAAAAGATAGAATCTGAGTCCTTGCTTGCGTATTGGATAAAGCCTGGTTTAAAGCCATTTTTACTATTGCCTTTCCAGTTATAGCTAATAAAATCAGAGTGAGACGAGCAAGATAACCATTTTATATCAGTTGTACTATTCTGACAACTTTATATGTATTCACTCATTTAAAAGTGCTGCAATAACAGTTTTCTATTACTTGCAACAAAAAATTTCTGGTTGATATATGCTGAGATCTTCCATTGCCTCAGCTGCCTGGTTAGATAGTCTGAAGTATACTGTTGTCTACCCTCCCTCTCTTCTAGAATGAACACACACAGTTGTGACAAAGAAGACATGTTTATAGGCAGTCTGGAAATATAAAGCTGCAGGTAGTTTACACACACCAAAACAAAAACATTATCCCACACATTTGGGGGTAGTGAAAACCCTGAGTCATCATTGGCTTTATGGAAAAAACTGACAATTTTCTCTTCACATTGAATAAAACCCAAATGCTTTCTTAACATTTTTCTTTTAAGTTCAGTTTTAAAGGTCTTAAAATAATGCAGTTTGAATTATTCAAATATTCAACAACAATTCAAACGACATGCAATCAATCAGCGATTAGTTTACTGACAAGGCTTTGCTGGTATGCCTACATAATTGTATAACAAGTTCAAGTTTGGTGGGAAAAATACAATTGTTAGCCAAGAGCTTTACCTAAATCTTGTGTTCACCCAAAATTCAATTTTGAAGGGATGATGTTATTACTAAAGATTGCTCTCTACTTCACCTCCCCTTAAAAACAAACTAATAAATAAACCAACTTTAAACCTATTTGGGTGACTTAATTCACAGAAAAGCACAGAAATCGTGTCATGGGAAAATTTATCCAACACTGCAATACTGATGATAGACTAATTTACCAACATTTCTCACCATTTAATTGTATTCTAAATCTATAAGGTGATCTTTTTGAAGAGTACTTATTTCTAGATCAACTTTGAAATGCACACAATGCCAATTTAACCTCTATCCTGATGCAGGAATACTAAGCTTCACACAAAGACACATTCACCAGAACTAAACCTACCAAATCAATAACACATTGAAGGTATCTGCTTCTGATTTGGTGGTTGAGAGCTTACTAAATGAATAATATTGAACATTATCTAGGGATAATCTCTTGGAAAACTAAATTTACATCAGCCTAGCAAAATTTTGTACTAGGGATGCCAGGCGCAGTGGCTTTCGCCTATAACCCCAGCACTTTGGGAGGACGAGATGAGAGGATTGCCTAAGTCTGCTGGTTTGAGAGAAGCCCGGGCACCCTGGCAAGACCTCATCTCTACAATAAATCAAAAAATTAGCCTGGCATGGTGGTGCATGCCTACAGTTCCAGCTACTTGGAAGGCTGAGGCAGAAGGGTTGCCTGAGCCCAGCAGGTCGAGGCTGAGGTGGCCATGACCATGCCACTGCACTCCAGCCAGGGCAACAGAGTGAGACTCTGACTCAAAAAAAAAAAAAAATTGGACTTGGGAGGCTAACAGAAAAAAGCATAGTCTAGGGGCTAAAACATGGCTTTTTAACTTTTTTTACCCTTTTGGACTCCAGTCATCTGGTGAAGTTGGTGGATTCCTTCTCGGAATCCTTAAAGTAAAATACATAACATCACAAAGAAACTTATTGCATTACAGTACAGTCATCAAAATATTTAAGAACTGTAATTATTACTTTTGCTTTTCTATTGATTAATTAAATAACAAGATCTAGTAGCACATCTGATAATTATAATAAGTTCAAGATGGTAAAAAGTATAAACAATATCTCATGCCGTTTGTAAAAACTCTAATGTAATGGGAAAAGGGATGGTTCAATTGTGACAATGCTACAAATACCGCTAATACTACTGTAGGTTGTTATCGATATTCCTAATGAATGAAAATACTAAACTTCACTTAGAAGTAAGTGAAAATAAATGTGCAATAACTTTTTCTTATCCAAGTTGGTGGACTCTCTTGCTTTCCAGTCAAAAATCCTTGTTCTAGGAGGATGAACTCCAGTATCAACTCACAGCTCTTTTAACTTTGTGGACTTTAATCTTTAGGGGAATTCTAGATCACGCTAATAATTGGATTAAGTCTCTGGATACTCTACACATTAAAATGCACATAGGCATAGACAGAGATGTTTTGCCTGTAATCTGGAGATAGCGGGTTTGTGGAATCCAAGTTAACAACCCTTGTGCAACAGGTGAGGTATCATACTTGCTAGCTTGTTTATTCAACTGCCCAATCACAGAAACAAGTGTTTTTGAAAAAAGAGGATGACAGTGATGAGGAGAAGGAAGTAGATGATAAAGGTGATGATTAGGCATTTTGGTAAATAGTAGAGACAGCAGACAACAAATCAAACAGATTCAAGTAATCAGGAATTAAGTATAATATTCTAGAGGAATCTTTTCTATGAATCATGAAGATACAATGGGCAATATGCAGGTTACTTGTGTAAGACTCTTACTGCTTTTACCTACTTGGTGCCTATTTACTTTTCATTTGATAATCATATCTCAATTTTTCTTTGGAAAACAAATTTCCTCACACCTCGCCCCCATTCTCAGTCAATGTTACTCGGAGTTATGTCTACCCTCAGTCTCAAATTTAGGCTTGCATTTTGCCAGAGAATCCCTCTCCTTGGCCACAGTGTTTGGATCAGACGTTGGCATGCAACCTAAATCAGACAGATGATACTCAATTCTAAGATTTTTGGTGGAACCATAGGCAAGAGAAATTATTTTTCAAGTGTTATGAATGGGAGGAAAGGCTTTTGACAGCCATTTTGCTGTCATGAAGAAACATTCTGCCTCAGAATGGAGAGTAGGTAATGGAAAACAGAGATCAGAGATGAGGAAAATTAAAAAATAGGCCCTGATGAGATTATCTGAACCTGTAGATTCATCAGTGCCTGAAGTCAAACATACTGTGAACTCATGCTACAAGATCCAATACATTTCCTTCTTTTCCTTTGAGCCATTTTGGGTTTGATATGTATTTTCCAGAAGTTATTCTGACTAACACATAACCAATCCATCAGCTGCCTACTAAAACTAATGTGCAAATTGGGTAGAGTCAGCCAAGATGTCTCTTCATAATAGCTAATTTTTAACAACCTGACAGAGCATTTAACATCTTGAAGATTATCTCTGATAGCCTGAGGATTTCCCTTGCAATGCTATTTCCAATTTTCTAACCTCCCCACATTCCACAGGATGCAGGACTCTGATATGAGAGGAATGTTGAACAGGGAGGGATATGATCTCACTGAAAGATCAGAGTATGTTTGGTGTGTATGAATGAGCCAAATAAATTAATTTGCATTTCAAAGCCAAGTAAAATTACTTTCTAACTATTAGTTCACATTATGTATGCCTGTTTACTTATTTAGCTTTTAACACAGTTGAATATGTTACTTAATATATTTAAATGATTAGGAAAATATGCTGACCTCAATATTCTTAGAATCTTTTTTTTTTTTTTTTTTGAGTTGGAGTCTCACTCCGTCGCCCAGACTGGAGTGCAGTGGCCACTCCTGGCCACCACAGCCTCAACCTGCTGGGCTCCGGCGATCCTTCTGCCTCAGCCTTCCAGGTAGCTGGAAATACAGGCGCGCGCTACCACACCCGGCTAATTTTTTGATTTATTGTAAAGATGAGGTCTCGCCAAGTTGCCCAGGCGGGTCTCAAACCCGCGGGCTCAGGCAATCCACTCACCTCGGCCTCCCAAAGCACAGGATTACAGGCTGAGCCACCGAGCCTGGCTATTCTTAGAATCTTATTTTATTTCTCGAATCTGCACAGGCATCAAATTTTTTTTACCAGCAATGTTTGTGAAGAAGAAAAATTATACCTGAGATGAATTAAAAATTTTGTAAAACTTCACCAAAGCCAGTTTGACATATGAAAGGCCCCTAAGTACACTAGCAATAGTAGCTGACTAATCAAACCCTTTGGTTCATTCATTTATTTCACAGATGTTAACTAAGCACCTACTATATGCCATCAATTATTCTGGGTTTAATCAAAACTGTAGTTGACAATTGACAGTCAATGCTTGGGAGTTCTGGTTCCAAAATGGCAGTATAGAAGCAAGCTGCCTTCACTCTCTCCCACAGAAAACCAAAAATATGCAGCACTGAGATTATCACCAGCAATGTTTCAGAACTCAAATATAAGAATGAGACAATTATTGGGACCATGGCATAAATAGAGAAGTGGAAAAACTCTAACAGATAGTAAGAGAATCAGCCTTCCATATTCACAATGTCCCTCCCATAATCTATCTGTCATCAAACGTGCAGAATGTTTTCCCCCAACTCAGAGTTTCTACACTGGAAAAAGTAAACTAGAGGTGGATAATCAACCTTTCCATCATCTTGTGTTCCTTGACAGGAGGCCTGATCCTGCCTCAACCCACAGGAAACACTGAGAGTGCCCAAAAGAAGGTATATTCCTGAGGACAGTCAGAGACCAAAAAAGGAGTCAGGAGTGCCCTGGAAATTCTGCTTAGTATTTGGACAAATGAGGTGACAATCAGAGCGATTATAAGCAGGACCACACTGTAGGAGACATGTTCCATAGGTCTCTTGGGCACAGATCACTAGTCAGCCTTTCTGCATTGCTAAGATATCCCCTTTGGGACCTCTATCATATGAAATGAGGAGCACTTCAATAGCTTACTGAATCAGAGGCAAACATGAGTTTAAGGCACCATTTAGTGCTGAAAAGGATGCAGTAACCTACTGGGGAAAAAATAAGGAAGTTCAACAGGTAAATTACAAATAATATCTAAGGGAACATATTCAATAGCAAATGAAACAAGCCAGTCTCTGAAAACTGAAATAAATAAGTAATGCTTCAGTGCAAACACATGGATGTATATATACAAGAAATGGCAGCAGACAGGAATCCATGATCTCTCTAAATGAACAAAACAAGAACCAGTGACCCTAATGAGATGATGTGAATGCTCTAACCAATAATCCAAAATAGCAGCTTTAGGAAAACTCAGTGATTTCCATGAAAACATAAAAAGAATTTCAGAAATTTATCAGAGAAATTTAACAAAGAGATTGAAATTTTTAAAAAATCAAACAGAAATCTTGGAACTGAGAAACACACGCAGAATGGGTCAAGCAGAGGAAAGATTCGGTGAGCTCAAAGACAGTCCACCTAAAAATACACAAAGGAGAAAAAAGGAAGGGGAAAAAAAAAGAAGAAGAACAAAGGTCACCTACAAGACATTGAAAATTACTTTAAAAGCCCAAATCTAAAATTTTTTGGTATTCAAAAGAAAACTGAGTCTTAGGGGGCCAAGATGGGAAGATTGTTTGAGCACAGGAATTTGAGACCAGCCTGGGCAGCATGGTGAGACCTTGTCTCTACAAAAATATTTTTTAAAAATAACCAGAGGTGTTGGTGTGTGCCTGTAGTTCCAGCTACTGGGGAGGCTGAAGAGGAAGGATCACCTGAGTCTAGGCAGTTAAGGCTTCAGTGAGCCATGAGCGTGCCACTGCACTCTAGCGTGGGTAACAGAGTGAGACCCCAACTCAAACAAGAAAGAAGAAAGAAAATTGAGCAAGATCAAGGGGTAGAATGCTTATTTTAAGAATGATAACTGAGAATTTGAGAAAGATATACATTTCCAGGTACAAGAAGTTCAGAGAAGACTATTCCAAGGTGAATCAAAAACTCTGAAAGATCAAAGATGAAGAGAGAAACCTAAAAGCACCAAGGGAAAAGAAAAGAAGCAAGTAGCTTATAAAGGAGCTTCAATCTTCTGGCAACAGGTTTTTCAATGGAAACCATACAGACCAGAAGAGAGTGAAATGGCATTTTCAAAGTGCAAACAAAAAAACAAAAAAAATGTCATTCACGAATATTGTGTCCAACAAGATAGTCTCTAAATATTAAAAAGGGATAAAGTCTATCCCAGAAAAAAGAAAAAAAAAATGTAAGAGAAATCATCACCACCAGAAATACTAAAGGGAGTTCTTTAACCTGAAAACAACAACAACAAAAACCTCTAATGTTCAAAAGAAAACATTCGAAGGTATAAAACTAATTGGTAAAATTAAGTTCAAAGACAAACCCAGAATACTTTAATAATGTAATTGTGGTGTGCATTCCACTCATAACTCTAGTATAGTGCCTAAGAGGCAAATCTTCCAAAAACAATAATAACTACAGCAACATGTAAAGAGATAGGCAATATAAAAATATATAAATTGAAAGAAGTAAAGTCAAAATGTAGTGGGGATGGAGTTAAAATGTAGACATTTTTAAAGGATGTTTTTTGTTTCTTTTTTGTGAACTAAGTTTTCTTCTCTTTAAAATTAACTTGTTATATTTAGAAGATTTTTTTTAAGCCTTGTGGTGATATGGATTTTTCAGGTCAGCCTGGGCTTCAAGAGTGTCAGCTCAATGGGTCAGCCAGCTGAACCCCAGAGAGGGTCAGCTCAAGGGCTGGTAAACCCAGCCCTGAGAGTGTTGGCTCTAATGGGGTGGCAAGCCAAGCCCTAAGAGTGTTGCTGGTTGCGTGGGCTGGCAAACCTAGTCCTGAGAGTGTCTCAGCTTTGGAGTCTCGCCTTCCTCCAGCTGCTCTCCCAGTTTTGCCGGCTCAGTTGGCTGGCAAGCCAGCCCCTGGGATGCATCGCTCTTTGTGTCTGAGGATCTTCTGCAGCTCTTCAGGTCGGGGTTCTTGTCTCATGCCCAGGAAGAAGGAGGGACATGGACAGCCAGAAAGTGAGAAAGCAGGATTTATTAAGAGGACAGAAAAGTTCCCACAGTGTGGAGGACCCAAATTGGTTGCCAATCTGGAGCTAAAAACCGATTGACAAGCACTAGCTGTGAGCTGATTGGTCATTTTTCTATCCCAGCAGTGAGTACTTAAGCTCTAGTTTGAGAGACTTGCAGGGAACTTGTTTGCAAATGCTAGTGTATCAGATTGAGTGGCCTGCTGGAATTTTGCTACAATGTTAACAGAGAACCACCCTGTCTGCCTAGGTTCTCTCTAGCTATCTCCTGTCTCAGGGGTAATCACAATGCAAAAACTTGTAATACATAACTAGAATTAAGCCTGAGCCCGCGAGTTCGAGACCCGCCTGGGTAACTTGGCGAGATCTCATCTCTACAATAAGTCAAAAATTAGCCGGGCATGGTAGCGCACGCCTGTAGTTCCAGCTACTTGGAAGGCTGAGGTGGAAGGATCGCCAGAGCCCAGCAGGTCAAGGCTGCGGTGGCCGGGAGCGGCCACTGCACTCCAGTCTGGGCAACAGAGTGAGACTCCAACTCAAAAAAAAAAAAAAAATCAACAAATTAAAATGTACTACCAGAGAAAAATCACTTAACCGCAAAGGAAGACAATAAGAAAGAAATAAAAGAATAGGAGTTACAAAACAACCAGAAAACAAACAACAAAATGGCAGTAGTAAGTCCTTACTTATCAATAATAGCACTGAATGTAAATAGACTCAATTAAAAGGAGCAGAGTGGCTGAATGGCTAAAGAAACAGACTCAACTATATGCTGCCTACAGGAAACCCATTCCAGCTATAAAGACACACAGACTGAAAGTGAAGAGATGGAAAAAGATAATGTATGCATGTGGAAACTGGAAAAAAAAAATAAAACAGCAGAAGGAGCTAAACTTGTGTCAGATAGACTGCAAGTGAAAGACTGTAGAAAGAGACACAGAAGGTCACTGTGTAATGATAAAGAATCAATTTAGGAAAAGAATATAACAATTATAAATATCTATGCATCCAACACCAGAATGCCACAGTGTATAAAGCAAGTATTCATAAATCTAGAAGGATAAATAGACTGCAATACAATAATTATGGGGGACATTGACACCCTACCTTTTTGTAATGAACAGATCATCCAGACAGAAAATCAACAAAGAAACATTAGAGTTAAACAATACACTATGCCAGATAAGCCTAACTGACATTTACAGAACATTTCACCAGCTGCTGCAGAATACAAATTCTTTCATCACACATAGAGCATTCTCTAGGACAGACCATTTCTTAGGCCACAAAACAAGTTTCTAAAATTCAAAAAAGTAGAAATTATCTCAAGCATCTTTTCTGGTCACAGTGGTATGAAAGTAAAAGTCAATAACAAGAGGAATCTTTAAAATTATACAAACTCAAAAGAAAAGAAAAGAAAATTATACAAACACATGGAAATTCAACAATATGCTTCTGAATGGCCAATGGGTCAATCAATAAATTAAAAAAAAATTTTAATTTTTTTGCAGCAAATGAACATGGAAATACAACATACAAAAATCTGTGGGATACAGCAAAAACAATACTTAGAGGGAAGTTTCTAGCAACAAATGCCTACATAAAGAAAGTCGGATGACTTTAAATAAGGAACTGAATGATACCCCTTAAAAACTAAAAGGCACAAGAAGAACCAAAACCAAAATTAGCAAAAGAAAATAATTAATAAAGACCAGAGAAGATTTAAATGAAGTTGAGACTCTCCAAAAATACAAATGGTTAATGAAATGAAAAGCTGGTTTTCTTTTTGAAAAAATAAACAAAATGAACAAGCCTTTAGCTAGACTAAAGAAAAGAGAGAAGATCCCCATAAATAAAATCAAAGGCCAAGTGTGGTGGCTCACATCTACCAGCCAAGACAGGAGAATTGCTTGAATCCAGGAGTTGGAGACTAACCTCGGCAACATAGTGAGACCTTGTCCCTACAAAAAAATCAAAAAATTAGTCGAGCGTGGTGGTGCATCCTTATAGTACCAGTTACTCAGAAGGTTGAAGCAGAAGGATCACCTGAGCCAGGATTTCGAGGATGTGGTGAGCTGTGATTGTGCTACCACACTGCAGCCTGGGGAACAGAGTGAGACCTTGACTAAAAAAGAAAAAAGAAACAAAGTCAGACAAAAAAAGTAGTCATAACAACTGAAAGCGCAAAAAATGCAAAGAATGATTAGAGACTATTATGACAACTATCTGCCAACAAATTAGAAAACATAGAAGAAATGAATACATTCCTGGACTCCTACAACCTACCAAGATTGAACTATGAAGAAATAGGAAACTTCAACAACCAATGACGAGTAATGAGAATAAAGCCATAGCAAAACATTCCTATTTTTAAAAAGTCCAGAATCTGATGGCTTCACTGCTAAATTTTACTAGACATTTTTAAAAGAATTAATACCAATTCTACTCAAAATATTGCGAAAAATTGAAGATGAGGGAATAAATGTAAATGTATTCTATGACAGCATTACCTTGATACCCAAATCATATAAGAACACAACAGAATAGAGAAAATTACAGGCCAATATCACTGATAAACATAGATGCAAAAGTCCTCAACAAAATACTAGCAAACTGAATTCAACAACATGTTAAAAAGATAATTCATCATGATCAAGTGAGATTAATTTCAGAAAGCAAGGATGTTTCAAAATATGCAAATCAATAAATGTGATATACATCACTTTAACAGAATCAAAAACACAAACCATACGATTATTTCAATAGAGGTTGAAAAGCATTTGATAAAATTTGACATCTCTTTATGACAAAAACTTTGAATGAACAGGGTTTAAAAGAAACATACTTCAAAATAATAAAGGTCATATATGACAAACCAAAAGCCAACATACATACTCAATGGGGAAAAACAGAAAGCTCCTTCTTCAAGATCTAAAACAAGAAAAGACAAGGATGTCCACTCTTACTACTTTCATTCAGCATAATACTGGAAGCCCTGGACGAGCAATTAGGTAATAAAGTGTATCGAGATTTGAAAAGAAGTGGTCAACCGGTCCTTATTCACAGGTGACATAATCTTATATTTAGAAAAAACTGCAGAGTTCACCAAAAGACTGTTAGAAGAGAAAAAGTTAATTTAGTAAAGTTGAAAAAATATAAAATTAACATACAAAACAAGTAGCATTTATATATAAACATAGTGAACAATATGAAAAAGAAATCAAGAAAGTAATCCTGTTTACAATAGCTACAAAGAATGTTAATTACCTAGGAGTGAATTAAATCAAAGAAATAAAGGAGCTGTACAAGAAAAGCTATAGAACCCTGATTTAAAAAATTGAAGGGCACACACAAAAAACAGAATAATATTCCAGGATCATAGACTGGAAGTAATAATATGGCTAAGATGACAGTGGTACCAAAAGCAATTTACAGATTCATTGTAATCCCTATCAAAATAACAATGACACTCTTCACAGAAATAAAAAAAAATGTTTAAATGTATATGAACCCATAAAAGAACTTGAATAGTCAAAACAATCTGAAGAGAACTGCTACTGAACTTCAAAATTTGCTACAAAGTGATAGTAACTAAATCAACGCAGTACTGGCATATAAACAGACACATAGACCAATGAAACAGAAGAGAGAATTCACACATTTACAGCCAATTCGTTTTTGGCAAAGGTGCCGAGAACATACAATGGGGAAATCTAGTTTTTTAAATAAATTGTGCTGGGAAAACTGGATAACCATATGCAGAAGAATGAAACTAGATCCCTATCTCTCAACACACACACACACACACACAAATCAAAATAAATTAAATACTTAAATCTAAGGCCTGAAATATAAAACTACTGGAAGAAAACATGGGAGAAATGTTCCAGGACATTAGTCTGGGCAAAGATGATTTGTTTAAGATCTCAAAAGCACAGGTAACAAAAGCAAAAACAGAAAAATAGGATCACAACAAGCTAAAAAGCTTCTTCATAGCAAAGGAAACAATCAAGAAAGTAAAAAAAGACAGCCCACAGAATGGAACACAATGTGTGCAAACTATCCGTCTGACGAGAGATTAATAATCAGAATATATAAGGGACTCAAACATCTCAATAGCAAATAAACCACCAAAACTCCAATTAAAAACAGGAAAAAGATCTGAATAGACAAGTATCAAAAGAATACATGCAAATGACCAACAAGCTTATGAGAAAAATACTTAACATCATTAATCATCAGAAAAATGCAAATCAAACCACCATGAGATATTTACATCTATATCTCACCCCAGATAAAATGGCTTTTATCACAAAGACAGGCAACAAGAGATGCTGGTGAGGATGCAGAGAAAGGGGAACCCTCATATACTGTTGGTGGGAATGTAAATTAGTACAGTCTATGAAGAACAGTATGGAGGTTCTTCAAAAAACGAAACATAGAACCACCATAGAATCCAGCAATTCTATTACTAGGTATATAGCCAAAATAAAAGGAAAAATTTATAAATCAAGGAAATACCTATACTGCCATGTTTACTGAAGCATTATTCACAATAGCCAAAATATGGAATCAACGTAAGTGCTCATAAATAAATGAATGGATAAAGAAAATATCATACATATACACAATATAATAGTATTCAGCCATGAAAAAGAATGAAATTCTGTCATTTGCAGCAACATGGATGGAACTGGAGATCATTATGTTAAGTGAAATAAGACTGGCACAGAGACAAACATAGGATCACATATTCTCACTCTCATGCGGGAGCTAAAAAGTGAATCTCATGAAGGCAGAATAGATTGTTGGTTACTAGAGACTGATAAGGGCAAGAAAGAGGGGGAGATGATGAGAGGTTTATTAATGTATCCACTATACAGTTAGATAAAAAGAAGATCCAGTGTCTGACTGATAAGTAGGGAACTGTGGTTAACATTAATCTAGTATATTTTTCAAAATAGCTGGGAGAGAATATTTCAAATGTTTCTAGCATAAACAAAAGATAAATATTTAAAGTGTTGGATATCCTAATTACCCCGACTTGCTTGTTACACATGAATGCATCAAAGTGTCACATGTACCCCCAAAATATGTACATCTATTATATGTCAATTTAAAAAGTTAAAAAAAAAAAAGCAATCGATGGCCTACATTCACAGATCTTATAAAAGTAAGGAAGAGAGAAAATGAACAAGAGAATTTCAAATAGAAATAATGCTGTAAAACGCTTTTATTTTTTATTTTTATTTTTTTTTTGAGTTGGAGTCTCACTCTGTCGCCAGCCACCGGCAGCCTCAATCCGCTGGGATTCGGTGATCCTTCCGCCTCAGCCTTCCAAGTAGCTGGAATTACAGGCATGCGCTACCATGCCCGGCTGATTTTTTGATTTATTGTATAGATGAGGTCTTGCTGCCCAGGTGGGTCTCGAACCCGTGGGCTCAGGCAATCCACTCACCTCAGCCTCCCAAAGGCGCGGGATTACAGGCTGTGCCACCGAGCCCGGCTGTAAAATGTTTTTAAAACAATGTAGTAGAGAATGACTTTGTAGGTAAAGTGGTCTTTGCACTGAATGGGCGGTGTTGACTTCTTAAAGGATGTGACTCTATCATCATAGATTTATTTTGCCAGGCAACTGAAATTCTCATATGCTTCTTTTAGGAGTGTAAATTGATGCAAATAGTTTATTAAATTGCTTGACTCTAGCTACTCAAATTCCATTATTTCATTGTGAAGATATAATAATCTTTAAAATTGGTTCATTCTTTGATTATATATAATGCCAATGGAGATTCTTCTCAATTGTTTTTTATCTTAATTCCACAAGGATTATAACCTAGACTACACCATGCTGGTTGGATGTCAAGGAAGACAATTAGACTATGGTACTGTTTGGTGGTGATGATGACAATCACAACTACAACATAATAATAAGAGTAACATTTGTAGTACTTATTATGTGCTAAGCACTTTTCTAAGCACTTTATAAATATTACTTTATTCAATCCTGTGAAGGAAAATTAAAAAAAAAATTATGCCCATTTTTATATGACAAAACTAAGGCACAGTGATGTTAAGTAACTTGTTCAAGATGTCACAGTCATTTGACAAGTGACAGAGCCAAGCAATCTGGCTCCTATAGCCCTAAATCCAAGTTCCTAACTACTACACTTTAATGTTTGATAGGATGATCTTATCAAGGAAAAAAAAAAGTAGATCCTAGAAGCAAACAGATCTCTGCTCAAATCTCAGCATCAACAGTTATGAGCTTAGTGACTTAGGAAAGATGTTTTTCTAAAATCTTAATGAAATTTAATTCTCTGTAATATGGAAATAAAAATAACTATTGCTTTAGTTTGAGATCCCCTTGAGAGTAAAGCCTGAGACAAAGACTTGGGTGCAGGTCTTTTATTTGGAAGATAATCCCAGGAAGCAACAATAAGAGAGTGTGGACCAAAACACAAGAAAGGAGAAAAGACAGCACTAAGATATGTTATTAAGATTGTACTGTGGCACCAGAAGCTTGATTCTTCCTTGACCTTCTGAGATGAGTACACAGAATGCCTCTCAGAAATGCTCACCTGAATGACACAAGACAGGAGCATGTTATCCACCGCTTTCTGGTTCATTTTGGTTGGGAGTTACCCTGGGGCGTTAACTTCTTTGCATTTCCAGACTGCATTTGCAACGCTGGGTGAGTGCCAGCTTGGTGACAACAGAGAAGACCCTGAGATAAAATGCTCAGTGTGCTGAGGTGGGCGGTGGCAAAGGAGGAAAATCAGACCTGGTCCAGAATCCCACTGCAGCATTAACTGAAATAAGAGGTGGGCCAAGGAGATACTCCATAGGTCACCAAAAACATCTGCTACTCCAATTTTGTCAGCTTGGCTGAAGATTAGAGATGATCCAAAGCATCTGGCAACCTGTTCTACTATAGTAAATAAATGCTACAACCTCCCATCCTTCAAAAAGTGCAACCTTAATTTGTCTACCACTGCAATTAACTTTTCTTCTGCTACTACTACTATGTTGTGGTTGAACAGTTCTTGGTGGCTCAGCCTGTAATCCCGTGCCTTTGGGAGACTGAAGTGAGTGGATTGCCTGAGCCCACGGGTTCAAGACCCACCTGGGCAGCAAGACCTCATCTCTACAATAAATCAAAAAAAAAAAAAAAAATCAGCCGGGCGTGGTAGCGCATGCCTGTAATTCCGGCTACTCGGAAGGCTGAGGTGGAAGGATCGCTGGAGCCCAGCAGGTCGAGGCTGTGGTGGCCGGGAGTGGCCACTGCACTCCAGTCTGGGCGACAGAGTGAGACTCCAACTCAAAAAAAAAAAAAGAAAAGAAAAGAAAAGAAAACTCATATGCAAAAAACATCTTTTTTGTGGGAATCACACTCTACAAAAATTAACTCAAAATTGACTATATAACTAAATATAAAATCTAAAACTATACAATTCTAGGTAAAAACTTAGAAGAAATTCTTTATGACCTGGTATTAGGCTAAGCATAATACATAAAAAAAAAAAAGAGATTTCATCAAATTTACAAACTTTTACTTTTTTAAAGTCACAGTTAGGAGGATGAAAAGGCAAAGCACAGCTGGAAAGAAAATATTTGCAGATCAGATACTTCTAAAAGACTTGTATCTACAATATATAAATAATTCTCAAGTTCAATAATAAGCAAACGTGCAGCACAATGAAACAATAGTCCAAATATTTGAATAGACACTTCACCAAAGAAGATATGCAAATGGAAAATAAATACATGGAAACATACTCACCACCAATAATCTTTAGGAAATGCAAATTAAATCATGAGATGACACTTCATACCCACTAACAGTAAAATCACTGACCACATCAACTCTTGGCAATGATTCAAAGCATCTGGAACTCTCATATACTGCTGGTGGGAATGAAAAATGATATGATCATTTTGGAAACTCTTTGACAGTTCCTTAAAAAATTAGACATGCACACGCCATATCACCCGGCCATTGCTCTTTTAGTCAAGAGAACTGAAAATATATGTTCATACAAAGACGTAGATAGATAGATAGATAAATCGATCTTCAGAGCAACTTTATTGTAGTTGCCAGAAACTGGAAACAACCCAAAGATGCATCAATAGGCAAATGAATAAATGAATTCTAGCATGCCAATGCAATGGAATATATTCAGTTATAAAAAGGATAAACTACTGATACATGCCGCAGCACAGATTAATCTCTAAATAATTGTCTACATAAAACATGAGTACTTACTCTGCGAACCTGTTTGTATACAATTGTCTACAATACAAACTCATCTACCAAAGAAGATCATTGGTTACCTGAGGGAAGAGACAAGAAGAAGAAATACAGAAGGGCATGAGAAAACTTTTGGGGGGATGAATGTCTTTACTCTCATGACAGTGGTTATGGTTTCACAGGTTTATTTATATTCACAATTTAGTAAATTGTACAGTCTTAACATATGCAGCTTATTGTTTGTCAATTAAAGTCATCAAAATATTATTATGATAAAGCTGCCCTTGATATAAGGATGGGGAAATTGCCAGTACAGTCTTTCTCCTCCATACATGGCAGCTCTCAAACTATAGGTTGTAAATGGCTACCAATTTTATCTGCTCACAAAGTCACACTTAATGTACTCCCTCCAGATTTCTTAAAGCCATTAAAGAGTCTTTATCCCTGATTTGCACATATGTTGATATTTGTGCATTTGCCACTGCACTGGGATTAATGTGTTGAAGATCTCATCTTTATGGTCATTAACCCCAGGTCCAGATGGCACAATGTCTGGAGAAAGATAAAATTTCATTCTCATCTTTTGTTAGAAGACTGGACAAATGCCTCTACTCAGAGGTACTCTGTATCCCACTGGGAAAAAAAATGCCCATCAGGAAGAAAGTAACTCTTAAAAGGAAATCCTACATTTTTAAAATAAAAGAGCAAACACTTATTTGTGGGCAAATAATTTTGATGCTCTTTATAACATCCCAGCACCGAGCTCAGAGCTGGTCACTGACTTCATTCTCTCAAGTTCACCTGCTTTTCAGTTCTTGGGCTTTCTTCGGAAGCTCTGGGTACCAGGTAAAGGCCAAAATAGACAGGAATCTAATACCCCGGGGGCAACTCTTAGTCAATAGGGCAAGGGAGGTGACAGTAAATGTTACCTATATTATGAAGTTCTTTAGATGGGAAATTCCAGGATGTGTTTTATTTTATTTATTTATTTATTTATTTTTGAGTTGGAGTCTCACTCTGTCACCCAGACTGAAGTACAGTGCCGCTCCCGGCCACTACAGCCTCAAACTGCTAGGCTCCGGTGATCCTTCTGCCTCAGCCTTCCAAGTAGTTCAACTACAGTGCCTTAGAGGTTCCCTGGAAGGGGTAAGTGCTAGGATCCCTGGAGGTAAACAAATTATACACTCTGATTGTCTTTGGCAACTTCTCTGTTTTCCTCTTTCCAGTTTCTCATTCTTGCTTCCAGAGGTCACGTCCAAAGCTACCTCCCTCTTTTTCTTTGTCTCAAGGCCCTGTTTTCATGATTACCACAGCAGAAGCTGCACTTTTAAACAGTGAACACATTCAATGTCTAGATTGTGGTTAATCTATAATACAAGTTGAGTAATAAGCTTTGGTAGTGAAGTGGAGTATTATTTCAAGACTCTGATGCCTGACGGAAATTTTGATTTTTTTTTCTTTGACCTATTGCTCCTTCTTTGTGAATGCAATTTTAACATTTCAGTCATGAGTTTAAAAAAATCACTTGAGAAGCCGGGCTCGGTGGCTCAGCCTGTAATCCCATGCCTTTGGGAGGCTGAGGTGAATGGATTGCCTGAGCCCGCGGGTTCGAGACCCACCTGGGCAGCGAGACCTCATCTCTACAATAAATAAAAAAATCAGCCGGGCATGGTAGCGCATGCCTGTAATTCCTGCTACTGGGAAGGCTGAGGCGGAAAGATCGCCGGAGCCCAGCAGGCGAGTCTGCGGTGGCCAGGAGCGGCCACTGCACTCCAGTCTGGGCGACCGAGTGAGACTCCAACTCAAAAAAAAAAAAAAATCACTTGAGAAAGAAGAATAAGAAATAAACCCTCATATTTAAAATCAGGACCAATTTTATCAGAGAGATCCTTTAGGTTCGTTGTCATTTAATAATCAATGGCTTAAGATACACCTGAAAAATTACCTGCATAGAAATCAATTGTGACCCCAAATTGACATAACTTTGGTATCGACACTACATACTACTGTGTCTGTTTCTGCCTCCGACATTGATTTGTGAGTGTGTGTGTGTGTGTGTGTGTGTGTGTGTGTGTGTGTGTGAGAGAGAGAGAGAGAGAGAGAGAGACAGGGAGAGACAGTGAGAGAGAGAGAGAGAGAAAGAGAGAGAGACAGGGAGAGACAGTGAAGAGAGAGAAGAGAGAGAGCAGGATTTATTGAGAGGACAGAAAAGCTCCCACAGTGGGAGGGGACTCGAAGGGGTTGCCTGATATTGACTATTTATTTTGCTCAGAAGACTCCTATGGTCCTCAGACACAACTTAGAAACTAAAAGTTATATGCCCAGCGTTAGTCTAATTCATTATTCAATATAGAAGACATTTCTGCAGTGATACATTTATGATAATCATTGATTGTATCCTTGACAGGAATGAACCCATGAAAAAATATTAATGTATGACTACTTCTATTGGTGTTTAAATGACCCTTTTAGTTGACTGATGAATACGTTGCTATCTCCCAAAATGATGAGAGCTATCTCTTTCTAGCTATCCACATATAACCAATAATTTAAACATAAAGCAAACTTTACTCAGAGTATACTGGGTCATTTTGCTATTTGACACTTCATTTATATAAATTCTCAATGCTTGCATATTTTAAGAATTTTATAAATAAAATTGCATAAACATATATGAAGTAAGAAGTTGAGCGAAAGAGATGAACAAAATGAAAGAGGTTTATTTCAAATGTGTAATGAGTTATACTCTTCTGACATGGGGAGATTTGTAAGTTGCTAAGAAGCAAAACTCTGTGTCCTATAAAGCTTCGGGGCTAAGTATTTTAGGACTATCTGCCCACAGTTCCAAGAATATAATCTAGACACATTAGTTCTGCCTTTTATGTGTGCCCTAAAAGAAGGCAAAGCATAGTGGTTAAGAGTCCAGGCTTTAGAGTAATACTTAGATTCAAATCCAGGCTCTTCTGCTTATTAGTTACAGCACCTTGGGTAAATTACTTAACTTTCAAAGCTTAGTGTCCTTAGATCTAAAATAGGGTTTGTAATATCTGTCTGACAGGGATGTTGGGAGAATTAATTGAGTTAAAGTCAGTGACATGCTTATAAAATGACTGGCAAATATCAAGTATTCAAAAATTCTGCTGCTGGCATGAAAATGTAGCCATTACAAGACTGTTCCTTATTGGAGAATTGTATCCACTTCCAAAATATTCATATGTTAAAGTACTAACCCCTAATCTATTAGAATGTGGCTGTAATTAGAGATAAGGTATTTAAAGAGGTAGTTAAGTTAAAATGAGGTCATTAGAGTGGACTCTAATCCACTATGACTGGTGACCTTACAAGAAGAGGATATTAGAACACAGACACAGAGAGAGACGACCATGTAAAGATGCAGGAAGAAGAGGGTCAGCTACAGGCCCAGAAGAGAGACCTCAAAAGAAATCAACTCTGTCAATACCTTGATCTTGGACTTCTAGCCTCTAGAATTGTGAGAAAATAAGCTCTTTTTGTTTAAGTCACCTAGTCTGTACTACTTTGTTACGCCAGTTCTAGCCAACTAATACACTGCCCAATAGCTGTAAGTAAAACAAAAACAAAACTAGGTAAACAAATGAAATGACTATTCTCAAACACTGGACATCAAGAAGCAAAAGAAAGTAATCCCTAAGAAGAAAAGAAATAAAAGATCTGAATCCAACTGTCACTCCAACTGTCTGTCTAAAGGCATCTTTGAGAATGCAGTGCAGGAAGGGAAAACAAAACAGAGCACAGTGGTCTCTCTGAATTCAGGAACAGAGATCAAAGGTCAGGGAGTTCAAGATGTAATCTGCCTGGCCAGAATACCAGCAAGAGGGAATCTATATAAAGAAATCATGCCAGAAATCTGCAATGCGGTGCCTTCAAATCAGACTGAAGACTTAACTGTGAACATGAAGGTTAAAACTTCATGAGGCCAAGCAAAAAATAGCTTCTAAAGAGGAACAACTTTCAATCAGGCTATGAACAGCTGCCAGGTACCCGTAAGCTGAACAATCCCCAGAACCCACTTGGGTTGGACAGCTAGAGGGAAGGGATTTTACTGAACACCCAGGGCATTTAGTAGAGATACCCCTGTTCCCAAGCTAGCACCAGGAGTAAATCAGCTTGAAAATTCACCCTAATATGTCTTAAAAACAAACGGCAAAAATTACCACTGCTCTGTAAGTAGCTTAAAGAAGGACATTTTATGATAAGAAAAGACTCAATTAAGAAGTCATAATAATTCTAAATGTAAATGTATTTGTTTCAGAATATGTGAAACACAACCTGACAGAAGTACAAGTAGAAGGAAAGAAATCAACAATTATATTTGAAGATTTCAATATTCTTCTTTCACTAATTGATAGCAATAAGTAGACATAAAATTAGTAAGAATGCAAAAGGCCTGAATAACCCTATACAACTAAGTACACATAATTGATGTTTTAAAAACTCTATACCCCCAATTGGCATAATTTGCATTTTTTTCAAGTGCACATAAAACCTTTACCAAGAGAGACCATACTTTAGCCTATAAAACAAGTCTCAATAAATTTAAAAGTATAATAAATGTTATTTGATCTATTTTATGTATTTAATATTAATAAAATATTTAATATTCATATTTAAATAAATAAATATGTAATAAATAAATTCAGAAATAATAGCAAAAGGATATTTGGAAAAATTAGAAATATTTGTAAATTACACTCTACTGTAAAGCTAGAATAAATGTTTAAATTAGTAATAATGAAAACAAGCATATAAGCACATGAAATGAAGTCAAGGTGATGCTTAAAAAAATTGTATAGCTTTAAAATCTGGCATTGGAGAAGGAAAGTAGAATATTAATTAAATAGGCTTCCATCCCAAGGAGCTAGAAGAGAAAGTAAGTTAAACACAGAAAAAGTATAACAAAGGAAATAGCAAAGATAAAAGTGTAAAGTAATAAAACAGAAAATGACCCAACAATAAAATCAAAGCATTTCTTTCACAAAATTAATACAATTATGTCTTGAGAAGACAGCAAAAAAAAGACAGAATTTTCATATTACAAATATCAAAAATGAAAAAAAGACATCACTACAGGGCTTGTGTACATTTAGAGTATACTGAGAGAATATCATTCACAACAAAAGTTATTCATAACTTCATTCTAATAAATCTAACAACTTTGATGAAGTGGACAAATTCCTTAAAACAAAAATGTCAAAAATTACTTAAGACCAAATAGAAAGTAATGGATAACTCTATTTCTATTAATTAACTTAATAATTAAAATTACTTCCACAAAAATAACTTCAGGCCCAAATGATTTCACTGGTGAATTGTTTCAAGTATTTAAGAAAGAAATAATAGGTCCCTAACATAAATTGTTGCAGAAAATAGAAGAGATGAAAACATTTCCTAAGTCATTATATGAGACCAGAACTTGAGAGATACATTACAAGGGGAATATACTGTAGATCAAAAGCTCTACAAAGCACGGTCACAAAAGTTTAAAATCTCAGCATTTAGAATTCATAATAAATTAAAAACAAAGCACATCATGATCAAGTGGGTTTGGTGTCAGGAATGCAAGATTTGTTTATATTTTAAAATTAAAAAATGTAATTCGTTAGCCTAACGTAAGAAAAAAAGTCATACTATTAAAAAACAGATACAGAAAAATAATTTTACAAAATTTAACACTCATTAATGATACAAATTAAATAACTCAAAAGACTGAATATACAAATGATGATATTCTCCAAAATTAATAATCTTATTATTTTTAGAGGAAAATGTCAGACAAACCCAGATTCTACAAAATAGTCTACCACTACGCTCTAAAAGTATTAAAGTCATAAAAGACAAGAAAGAAATGTATGAATAAGCAGAAACTAAGGAGACATAATGATTATATACTATGAGGCATCCTTGATAGAATCCTGGAAGAAAAAAGAGGTATCTATTTTTAAAAATTGGGTAAATAATAATTAAGTCTCTAGTTAATAACGTCACACCATTGTTAATTTCTTATATTTGATAATTGTACCAAGAATGACATTAGAGGAAGATTTTTTTAAAAAATAAAAACACTGTACACAATCTTTGCAACTATTCTGTACATTTAAAATGATTTCAAAATGTAAAAAAATTAAAGGCGTTGAAAAGGAAGATTAAAAACCATCTTTATTCATAGATGATGACTGACTGAGGAAAATCTTTAAAATTCTACAAAAAAGTTGCTGGAACTAATATGTAAGTTTAGCAAGTTTTCAGGATCAAGATCAATATCAAAATACCAAAAGTATTTCATGTATATTAGCAAAAACAAGTTGGAACTGAGATTTAAAATACCATTTATAATAGCATTAATATGTAAAATACTTAAGGATACTTTTGATAAAAGATATGCAAGACATATATATACACACTGGAAACTGCAAAACATTGCTGAAAGAATATAAACAAGACATGAATAAATGGAATGGCATAACTTACGAATTGGAAGACTAACATGTTATAGGTTCTCCTCAAATTTATCTGAGGTTCAATGCAGTATCAACACACCTCTAATATAATTTTTATGGAAATTAAGAATCTGATTCTAATATTCATATAAAAATGCAAGGGATTTAGATTAGCCAAAACAGTTTTTTTAAAAAGAACAGTATTGGAGAGGTTGCTCTATGTGACTTTAAGACATGCTACATAACTACAGAAATCAAAACAGAACAGTGTGGCATTGGCACAAATTTAGAAAACAGAGCAGTAGCAGAGAATGCAGAGCTCATACATACACGATCGATTGATTTCTGACAAAGGAGCAAAGATGATTCAGTGAAAAAAAGGATAGGTTCTTTAACTATCAATGCTTGAATAATTTAATATTCATATGCAACAAATAAACCTGAATTCATGCCTTAACCCATACACAAAGAAAGAAGTGGTAGGCTAAACACAAAACCCCAAATTGTAAAACTTATGAACACACATACTGAAAAAAAAAATCTTGTGACTTTAGGTTAGAGAGACTTCTTCTATGCTACACCAAAATAATAATTTGTAAAAAGAAATAACTTATAAGCTGAACTTCATCAAAATTAAGAATTATTTCATTGGAAAACATTCTTAAGCATGTAAAATATACATATATATTTGCAAATCATGTATCCTTTAAAGGACTTTTAACCAGACTATGTAAAGAAACTCTCAAAATGAACTAATAAGAAGACAAAACATTCCATCAAAAAAGGAGCAAAAGACTTGAAGATATACAGACGGCAGATAAGCACATGAAAAGTATTCACCATTACTAGTTATTAGAAAAATGTAAATTAAAACAACAGTGAGGTATCACTAATGCTTGCTAGACTGTCTAAAATTAAAAAGACTTGTTCACACTAAGTGTTGGTAAAAATGTGGAGAAACTGGAATTTTATACACTCCTCATAGGAATATAAAATGGTGCAAATGTTGAACATACATCCATCATATGACCCAGTCATTCCTCTTCTAGGATTTTAACTAAGAGAAATGATAGCTATGTTCACATAAAGACTTGTACCTAGATGCTCATAGCAGCTTTATTTGTAATAGTAAAAAGCTGAAAACAACTTAAATGTCCATCAGAAGCTGAAAAGATAAATTGTGTTATGTACATATAAAAGAGTATTACTAGGCAAGAAAAAAATTGTCTGTATGCAAAAAAAAAGGTCTCAAAAAATGTTGAGTGAAAGGAGTCAGATTGAGATTACACAGTATACTATTCTATGTGTGCAAAATCCTGGAAGCCACAAACTCATCTATAGTAATGGCAAGCAAATCAGTGACTGCCTGACATTGGAGAATGTGTTGTGAGAAGAGGTAAGAGGAGAGAATTGCAGAAGAAACTTTTGAGTATGACAAATAATATATTAGTGGAGATGATTGCCAGGTGTATACATATGTCAAAACTTAGAAAATTATGTTCTTTAAGTATTTTCAGTTAGTATATGTCAAGTATACATTTAAGAAACTATAAATATGAACCTAAAATGCTAGCGTAGTGGCATAGAAAGCTGTTTAAAATATCTAATTAATTGGAACTTCTTGAACTTTACCAAATTATACATGCTACCTAAAACCATGCACCTTACTTACATAAGTGGGTATATATAACGCTGGTATAATCCAAAACAAATAATTATTGACAAAAATTCCAGGTCGCTTGAACTTAATTCTAATATTGCATTTCCAGAATTGGGAAATGAAAGAATTAGGAAAATTTTTAGAAAAGGACTAGATAGATTTGTTTTCTTTATAGCTTCATCATTAACCCTGTATTCAGAGAGGACACATTTGTTGGGAAAAATTAATATCAGAGCTTCCAGATTCTCTGATCTGATCGGACTCTTGAGTTTTCAGAATACTGCACTTGGATCTATCCAAGTGATAATCTTGACTCTGATTATCATTCTCATCCAAATAAAAGGTGTAAGTACTTATTTATGCAGAGTTGACACTGAACAGAGAGTATTTTAAACACATCACACAATTATTTTCATTCCAAGAATTCACTGTCTTTGAGAACATGTACAAAGTCAAAAATGAGTGGTCTTATCAAGATAACACTCAGCACTGGATATGTGGCAGTGACTTATCTTTTCCCTGGCAGCATTAGATCAGTGTGGGCATCAGTTTTAAGATAAACTCACTGGCTTTTGATAAAGTGATGTGCTTGTTTGCATTTGGTTACAGAGCCTGCCATTAACATTTTCTTTTTTCTTCAGTCCTTTAGCTAAATACGCAAATGATTTTTCCAATAAGCATTGCATTTTTTCCCTCATCTCCCACCCCAGCCCCTAGAAACCACTATTCCACTCTCTGCTTTTATGATAATGCTTTTTTAGATTCCACATATAAGTGAAATCATATGGTATTTGCCTTTTTGTGTCTAGATTGTTTCACATAGCATAATGTCTTCCAGGTTCATCCATATTATTGCAAATGGCAAGATAACTTTCTTTTACAAGGCTGAATAATATTCTATGTGCATATAAGTACACCACATTTTCTTTATCCATTCATCCATTGATGGTTGATTCCATATATTGGCTGTTGCAAATAATGTTGCAATGAACATGTAATGCAGATATCTCTTTCACATAATAAATACATTTCCTTTGTATATGTATATCCATAGTGGGATTGCTGGATCAAATAGTATTTTCAATGCATATTGATGTCAGTAGCAGATAATCCCAAAGAAACCCAAGATATTTTAGAAAATGTGTAGCCTGTGGATGGAACACTTAGACGGCTGGGATGAGGTCTGTATTTCTAGCACCTAGGACAGTTCCTGGGACATGGTGAGTATTCATGAGTGAATGAATGCATGAATAAATGAATGACATGAAAATGAATGTGTTTTTCAGAAAAGCATGTTTCTAGTTGGGGGTTTTTATTCCACAACAGTTAATTATTACACATGGAAAACTACCTGCCCATCTGGAACAGGGTTTACCATGTGTATTAGTTATCTATTGCTGCATAAAATCACCCCAATTTAGCATCTTACAACAATAATCATTTATTATTTTCACAGCTTCTGAGGGTCAGGAATCAAGGTTGGCATAGCTGAGCTACTGGCTTAAAGTTTCTCATTTGACATTGCAGTAAAGATGTCAGCAAGAGTTGTCATCATGTGAAGGCTCAACCGGGGCTAGAAGATTCACTTCCAAAATAGGTCACTCACATGAATGTGAGTGATTGTGGATGTTTGCAGTAGGTTTCAGCTCCTCACTATCTAAGGCCCTATATATAGCTGCATGAGTTTCTTATGACACAGCATCTGGCTTCCCCAAGAATGAGTGATCATAGAAGACAAGGTGGAAGCTGCAATGATTTTTATGGCCTCATCTCATAAGTCACACTCCATTATTTCTGCATTATCTTATTGATACACAGTTCAGCCCTATACAGTGTTGGAGAACACTATTGAAAGAACAAAACATGGATTTAATAAACCCAATGTGCAACCATTTTAACATTGCCTAAATCTCATGTTTTTCTAGTGGTTCACTTAACTTATCCTCTAATCACTAACCAAGGACAGAACCAGAGGTTTCCCAGAGGTAGCTATTGATAATTATTTTGTAACCTCCCTCCTCAGATTGTTTTGTACTAATTAGCTTTTCTATTTCAAGTATTTGTCTTCACCTATAAGACCCAAGTTAACTCAATCAGCCCTTCATGACCTACATGACACAGACTCCCACCATCATGGCAGCAATCATGTGACTAATCCATCCGTCTACCTGCTGTCCATCACATGATGTCAGTACCTGTGCTTACCTTCCCCTTTGTGATGATGTGGAACAAAACATCACCCAATCACCTTAATGAACTTCCTGTATCAGAGGGAAGGATTAAAAGGACTCAGTCACAAGTAGCCAGCTGCCATTGCTTTATTAGATGCTGGTGTGGCCATGTGTTCTTTGAACTGTGGCTACTGCCATGTTTCCTAAGATTTGCCCCCCTTCGCTCCCTTGGGGAGGTGAATCTCCAATCTCTCTCTCCTCTCCCCCTAGTTTACTTGCTAAATAAACTATATTTTCTAATCTAACTTCTATGCAATCTTCACATTTTCTCGTGGCACCAGATCACACACCAGACATCCATACCCCTGCCCTGACATTTTGGAGGCACCGCTGGGAGTGTGACCTAACAACTACATAGAGCCATAAAATAGCAAGAGAGGAGAGTCATTGGGGGCCATCTTGTAGTCTGGGTAGGACATTATGTTTTGGATTCTTTAAAGCAGTTCATTAGTTATTGTGGCTTTGACATGCACATACTCCTTGAACTCCATGTCCATTATCGCTATTATTTTGTATCCTCAGTTTATCTTTCTATATTAACCAAAGGGTCTTTTGGTTGGTATCCAGCAAAAGGAATCAATAAACATTATTTGAAGGATAATAAATCTGTGTTGATATTTAAACTCAGATCTCCTCTGATCCTGATTTCTTAAACCATTTTTGTTCATTCCTTTTCTGGCTTATACTTGCTGTTGCTTTTGACTGCCTGTACTTGTAACTATTCTAGAAAGATTGCCCTTGGGCAATTAGAGGCACTTTGCCTTTATGCACAGACAGCTATATGTGCCTGAGATTTTATGTCCCCTTGGGGCAGTTTTTAGTCATTGACTGACAGATGTGAAATCTCAGCTCACTTGCTTTAGGTTAAAGATAAATTATGAGTTAACTTACTACAGATTGCCCTTTGGTAAAAATGAAACTCTGCCTGGTAATCACACCTTGGTTTATCTTCTTCCTCTTCTCACCTCTGCAGTCCACACTTCCAAGCTCCTCCTGGGGCTTCTGTTCTAATAAAGTGTTTGCACATGAATCTTTGTCTCAGAGTTTGACTCTGGAAAATCTGACCTAAAACAAACTACATGCTTACAGTGACAAGGAATGAAAAATCCAACCCAAATGGGCATAAATAATGAAAAAGGTTTATTGGCTCAGATAACTAGATGTTTTTGCAATAAAGAAAGTCCCAGTAATCAGTGATGACATAAAGGATATGTGTTCTTTATGCATTTCCTTACGTTTCATCTTCAAACTGTCTTCCCTCATAGTGGTGTTCCAGTCTTTACATTACAAAACATCATACCCAAGAGGAGAGGCCATCTCTTATGATCACTTCCTTTAAAAAGTGAGAATATTTTCCCCCATATCATCTCCTTGTGTCCCTTTGTCCTGAATTGGGCTATGTGTCCAACATTTGATTAAGATCTGTGAACCAGGAAATGATCTGGTCTGGGTTACCTGAATTGGTCACTATGACAAGGGAGATAAGGCTAACTGATTGGATTGGTGCCACCAGTGCCTACTTCTGACTGAGGTTGGGGTTACATTGACCGCAGAACTGACACCTAATCATTAATCTGGGCCACTGGAAATTGGGTGATAGGTGCTAAAAAGGAAACAAATGAATGTCTATTCTAGGAGTTCTAGGAAGTGAGTGTTTAAGGACTTCAGCTTTGAAATGGAAAGAAAAAGCAGGACTTTAATCCTGGAAGAACATGAAGACCCTTCTTCCAAAGTTCTACCTTAAAGTTATTCAGGTCCAAACACTCTTGCTTTTCTTTCTTCACTCCAAAAGTTAAAAATCCTCAGAGAACAACTCTTTTTGGCACAACTTGGTTCAATCATCATGGTAAAAAAGGCAGGTCTATCCATTAAAGGCAGTGCTGCTATGGGGTCACTTCTACACACTGAGGCCTTTCCTAGAAAAGGCAGCATGGCTGTTGGAAAGGCAACTCCTCCTGGAGGTGGCTGTAATCATGCAACACCCTTAAGTCCATTAGTCTTTGACTGAATTCTTCTTCATCCTCAGTACTGCATTAACACCATTAGGAGCCCTGAGGTCTGATTACTAGGCCTCCCTGATTACCACATACAATTCAAAATGAAAGCCATTCTTGCCATAACATCAATGAAAGAAAGTTTGATAAAGTTGTGTGCCGGAAGCCACAACCCCTAAAGAGGCAAAATGGAGGTTACCCGAAAATGGGAAAAATGCTGACTGGGAGCAGAGCCCCAGTGGGAAGCGGCCATGATGGAGGGAGAGCCCCATGGATCCTATTGAAGGACTCCTTTCGGTCTTAAAGGAATGCGTTCTTAGGCTTGAAAAACACTTCCCTTGATAAATAAAACAATTAGCTAGAATGTACAAGGGTGTGGAATTAGCAGTAAACCTATGTATAGAAACGTAAAAAGGGCTCAACAGCAAAATTTCCCCCTGAAGGGACAAGGGAATGTTTTACTACCCCCTTTCCCATGAAATTTTGCAACCTTTAGCTAAAAAGGAAAAGCAAGTACTTTCTCATACCCTTTATAAGTAACAACATTGACAGTTGTGATTGATGAGGAAGTGAGAAACTGAGACAGAGTATTTCCAAAAACAGGTGTTTTCGGGAAAAACAAGTCATAGACATGCCTTTTGATTTAAGAAACAATTAGAAAGAGGGTTAAAATTAAAGTAAGGATTAGAATTAAATAAATAGCAGTTATAATTAAAAGATAAATGTTTATTATAGATGTAGGTATAGTTAAATGTAAGTAATAGAAGGAATAGGAAATAATTAAGCTTTAAGGTAAACTTAAAATTATATACACTTAATGTAGGTTTAAAATTAAATACATTTAGGATTAGAAGTATGATTAATTTCATATATAAGTGTAGATTTAGACTTAAGTTTTGTTTAGAAATATAAAATGTAAAATAGGTGATAAGAAAATAGCAAGTAATATAGATAAGGCAATTAGAACTAAGAAAGTTAAATTTTTAAATTAATTAATATAGAGTATTAAGAATTCGTAGTCGGTAAGATAAGGGTGGTTATATGAAAGAAAAAACAAGTCAATATATTGCTGCTAAAAGTGTATTAAGAAAATAGATTAGTAAAGGAAAAGAAATAGAATAGAGAGGGGAAGAGATTCAGTTGGCCTAGAGGTCACAGGTTGTGGCTGATAAATTCTTGGCAACTGGTGTTTTGTTACATAAATAACGCCACCGGTAGCAGGAAGGATCAAAAAGAAACTTGTAAAGGTCAACTTCCCCATAAACAAAAGGAAAACACATGATGTAAACATTTAATGTGTAACGTGTGTTGCATTTTTGTGGGTACAAGGGTCAGTAAAAAAACTATACAAGCATGTGAGAATTGAATAAAATTTGACAGAGTCCTGAACTCTACCCAAGAAGTTGACTCCTGTCTTTCTTCTTCGCCGGTCCTGATTCTCCCCATTCAGGCCCTGACTATCTCCTGGAGGTGGACTCCGGCAATTGTGCTATTGATGATCACACTTTCAATTCTTTTTTTTTTTTTTCAAAATCAATATTTTTTATTATGGTTTTGTGGGGTACAGTTAAGGGTTAGGTGTACAATTATGTTTCATTCAGGCACCCTGTTGATAAGAGGTGTTTCCCCATCCCCAGACAGATATTTGCTACTGCTAATACCATCTCCCTCCCTCCCATAGTTTCCCAGTACCATCAGTCATTTTCTTATAGTATTACATTGGATGTTCAAGGTCCATTATATGAGTGAGAACATGTAATACTTGGATCTTTGTTTCTATGAGAGTTCACTCAGTATTATAGACTCTAGTTCCATCCAGGTTGCTGTGAAATTCATGATTTTGTTCTTTTTTATGGCTGCATAGTATTCCATCGTGTATATGTACCACATTTTTTTAATCCAGACCTTTTTTGATGGGCAGCATGGTTGTTTCCAAGTTCTTGCTATTGTGAACAATGCTGCGATAAACATATGTGTGCAGGTATCTTTTTTATAGAGTGATTTGAGTTCTTCAGGGTATATTCCCAGTAGGGGGATTGCGGGATCATATGGAAGGTCGATTTTTAGAGCTTTTAGGAATCGCCACACTGCTTTTCACAGAGGTTGCACTAGTTTACACTCCCACCAACAGTGTAGAAGTGTTCCCTTTTCACCACACCCTCTCCAGCAGCTGTTATTTTTTGAGTTGTTGATAATTGCCATTCTGACTGGAGTTAGGTGGTATCTCAGTGTGGTTTTGATTTGCATCTCCCTGATGATGAGTGAGGTTGAACATTTCTTCATGTGCTTGTTGGCTGCTCGGATGTCTTCTTTTGTGAAGTGTCTGTTCATATCTTTTGCCCATTTGATAATGGAGTTGTTTGTTTTTTTCTTTTCAGCACGTTTGAGTTCCTTGTAGATCCAGGATGTTAAGCCTTTGTCAGACCTGGTGTTGGCAAATACTTTTTCCCAGTCTGCAGGCTGTCTCCCTGCTCTCTTGATGGTTTCTTTGGCCTTGCAGAAGCTTGTCAGTTTAATAAGTCCCACTTGTCTATCTTCTCTCTTATGACCTGTGGGTTTCGGTTTTGTTCAGGAATTGGATGCCAGTTCCGATTTCCATGAGGATATTTCCTTCATTTTCTAAGGTTCTTATTCCTTTTTTTTTTTAAATAAAGAAAGTACCATTCATGCTCTAAGCCGTCATCTAGTGCTTGTCTTCAGTGATCAACATGAATTACTCTCATGAAGTTTACTATAAAATTAGGAATCAAAATAAATGAGTGCAGTACATAAATGGGGAGACATAAATAGGGACACAGAAAATGCAAGAATGTGGCTTCATATGCTGACATTATTAAAGGACACTGTGCCGGACTCTGTCGATGACCCTTTCAAATTTTGTCAGTGCTCACTGTTCCCATGCACGCCAAAAATCTCCTCTGGCCAGCACTTGCTACACTGAGGCTGAGGGTGTTCTCTGACCAAAAAAGTTTGCTTAACCTTGGTAGAGTCTTGGGGGAGTTATAGCCCTTGGGAGCAATTCCCAACCAATGAGGATTATATTGAAGCCTAAATATTCTGCTACTCACGTACACAACTGTGGCAATTCAAAATCATCTCCCAGTCTCCCCACAGGGCTGAGCTTCATTTGGCCACATCGAATTATTTTTTTCCTGACTCTTTTCTCTTTCCTTTGGGTGTTGCTGCGGTTTATCTCCCAAATAAACGACTTGGAGTCAAGTCATTATCTCAGAATTCTGTGGGAACTCAACCAAAGATAGACTCCCAGGAGAAACCATAACCAAGGAAGACTGTAGCCATGTCACTAAGAAACCACACAGAATGCTATTTTTCTAGGTGAGTTGATAAATTCAATCTGGGATACAACCATTTTGATAGAGAAAGTAGACATTCTCAGTTCATTGGCATGATCAAACTTATCTTATCTAACTCTACATTACTAATGATATGCTAGAAATTCAATGAGCAGTTTTAGAGTAAGACGGAGTTTGGTCTAGGAACCCGTATGTTTTTCTCTTCTGTCTCTAATTCTACTGTCTAGGTACCTGAAGCCCAGTGAGTAATCAGAAAGTTGCTATGTTGGCATTGATATTCCAAAGGGAATAGGTATTTGTAGAATTATTTATTCAGGTCATGGTGACGTCTGATGAAACTTCTCTGCCCTACAATAGAGACTACTCTTACTGTTGGCCAGAATTCTTGAGACCCTCCCAGGTTTCAGGATTCTTTCTGCAACACAGGTGAACTGTCAAGTACTCTATCCAAGTTGGAGTCCAGTATTCTATCCAAGTGATCCCTTTTAACTGAAATCTCCTCTCCATGCATAAAATCAATTTATATACATACACCCTGGCACATAATCTCCCCTGCATAGTGTGGACTTACTTTATTTTCCCTCCTTGAGAACAATTATTTTTACTCCTTCTTTCCAAGTATTGAGTGGACCTCTCTCTCTTGCCTGCAAACTATTTTCTTCATGTTTTGATACTCTATTCTCTTCCGCAAACAACTTAAGGTAGCTCACAATAATCCATATTATACTACAAGAGAGTATACATTAGAAAATAGGGGAGGAGGAATATAGGGAAAATCAAAGGAAGGGTCACAAAATGGAGCTAGGAATACTATTAAAAACAATAATAGTCAAGGCAGTTTTAACTCTAAGTTTTCTTCACACTGTAAGGGATTAAATCTACAAATATAAACCCAGCAATAGAGTCCTGGGAGTTCATAGCTCTTTGAAATTGATGGTTGTTCTCTATTGGGGACTCGAGGTCTTTTCCTCATGCACACAGGAGCCGCCATCCAATTGAAGGTAGTATGTGTTCAAAGCACTTACAAGCCTCCTTGCCACCCCAAATCAAAACAGCAATAACCGAAGCTGTTGTTCCCCTCCCTTTCTTGGATTTTCTCCTGCCAAAAAGAAACAGAATCAGAGAGGTGCCAAGGAAATAAATAGACTTAGTGCTATCCATTTATTTCCAAAGCCTTTACCTCTGAAAAGCAGTAGCTGCAGCTCTTTGTCATTTGAAGAGAATTAAGCTGAAATTACGAATGGCTTTGCTGCTATTCAAATAATGCAGGCACTCTCACCTCCCTCCCTCTCTCTACCCTCTTCCCTATTTATTTTCATAGTGACAATTTCCAGAGCTTTCCTCTTTGATTTTCTCATAATGAAATTCACTAAGAAGAGAACAGAGCAAATTTCAAAGGGAATTGTAAGCTTGACAGATTATGACCATTTAAACTATTTTAATTAAGTCCTAAGTGCCTTAAGAGAACATAGCAAGCCAATAATAATAACAGAGAAACAAGAGAAGAGCCTCAGCTTTATGACTAGCAGAATAAATAAAATGAAGTAGCATGATTCTGTCTAATACAAATCTTCCTTTATTTTTCACGGTGTGCTCATAATGAACTTGTCCTGCAATTTTGTGTGTGTGTGTTGTGGCCTGTAACAAAGCTGGCCAAGAAGCAGCCATTTCTTCCTTTCTCCTCTCTCTGATATGAGGCCTTTGAATGCTGAAATGCCTATCTCCAGCTTCCTTTGTTGTTTAGAGATGCATAGAAATCTCACCTTGCAGACCAAGCTGAAAGCTTCCTGGGCCCACTAAATTTCCAATAGGTAATCTGCTCACAAACTGAAGTGACCAAAAGGCTACTCTCTGACATTTCATTGTAACTATTGTGCTGCTAAAATAGCAGTTATCAAAACTATGTCCAATGTCTGAAATATTTTTTAAAGGAATAAAATGAACTTTATTCAGAATGATTTATTTAAAAGTCCAAAGCCATTCTGAGGGTTTCTAAGACACAGAAGAAATGTTTCTTTAATAAACCACAACTTCCTTAATGATTCTGTTTTCTACAATAATGGTAAGACCAGTTCTTACCACATAAGACTGGTATGAGAATTCAGGGAAAATAAATGCAAAGTGCTTTGTACAGTGTTTTATACATAGTAACCACTCATTTAACTAGTTACTTTTATTGGTCTTGTCTTCTTTTTTTAAAAAATGATCATATATTCAGCACATATTTTATGCCACATAAAGCACTTTTTTGGACAATTATCTATTATCTTCACACAAGCCCTAAAAAATTAGTTCTATAAAATTTGCCTTCTTCTGATTATAGAGTAATAGATACCCTTTGTAAAAAAATTTTTAAAATGGAGAATAATGTGCATAAGAAAATATAAATTAATCACTCAAATCTCTTTTATGTTTTGTTCCAATTATTGCTTTTCATGTAAAATATACATACATCACAAAATTGGGCTCATATTGCAAATAAATGAACTCTCTTTTATTTATTCACTTACCTTTATAGCATGAGCCTTTCCCGAGAATGCTTAATATTCTTAAATAACGTTGGCTATTGCATATGCCACTGAAAGAATGCATAAGAATGTATTTAACATTCTGCAAGGTGGCTATTGTTGTTCCCAATCTGCAGCTGGAGAAATTGAAGCTGGAACAGCTGAGTGACGTGCTGAGACAGTACAGTTTATGGAGAGGAGACCTAGGATTCAAAACCAAGACTGTCTGGCTCCAAAGCAGATGCCCATCCCCCTAAATGCCCTTGGATTCCCCTGGGCCAAGGGGGCAGGCATTTATGAACATGCTCATGACTTTCTGTCTGAAGGTGCTCTCTAGCCAGAGGGAGTATGCTTTGGTCCTATGGATCACAGTTTGGAAGAGTCTGGGAGTAAAGACTCAGGAATACTTCTAAGAGGATGGGAAGGTACTTGGTACCTAAGTGCCAGAGTCATCTTATCCTCCAGTGAACAATTTCCAGGAGTGTCCCACATGGTTCTTCAGGGAGTTCCCAGTGGGACTGAGCAACTGTTCCCCACAGCAGTCACCTTTTCACCTGTGTGCCTCTATGGCTGTCTTCCCTCCCTGTCTTTCTTCTCCACCCTTTTGCTGCTTCCTAAGTAAACAAAGTAAGTAAAAACCCTTGCCTAAGGGTATCCTTTTGGGGAATACTCAAACTAAGACAATCTCAGCCACATTCACATTTAGCATCTCTCAGAGTTGCTTGGGAATTTTCCCCCAACTTCCCCTTTGGGTATCTTACCATTATTTTAATAGATAACTCTCTTTCCGGTGCTCATGACATTTACAACAGTAATGAAGTTCATGCCTATGGACTTAATGGCTTAGAAAGTTATTCCATCTTTTTAGTTTTAGTCTTCACAGAAAACCTACTAGCTGAGCAAATCATTTCTTATTAGACCTATTTTACAGATGAGATAAAATTGGACCAAATAGGTTAATCTGGTCTCAAAGAAAGCTAATGACTATTTTCTGCAATTTCCTATTGAATCCTATTACACGGATTCTCTTCTAAGCATTCTGACTTGCTCTGTATTTCACAGTATAGACTATTATATAGTTATGACTGATTGACAATGGAGAAAAATACAATAATTTGTTAATTAAAAAAAAGTTGGGCTCGGTGGTTTAGCCTGAAATCCCAGCGCTTTGGGAGGCTGAGGTGAGTGGATTGCCTGAGCCCGCGGGTTCAAGACCCGCCTGGGCAATTTGGCGAGACCTCATCTCTACAATAAATCAAAAAAATTAGCTGGGAGCGGCCACCACACTCCAGACTGGGTGTCAGAGTGAGACTCCAACTCAAAAAAATAAATAAATAAAATAATAATAATAATAATAATAATAAATAAGAGGGCTATAGTGGTTAATACTATTAAGTTACAATGTTTCTCCCACAAATTCAATGAATTAGTAACAGTCTAAATAGCAATTAGTTTAACCTTATCTGATTTTTTAAAAGATTAATAAAATATGAAAAAGGAAAGGTCATAATTTCAAAAGGTTACTATCACCTTTTAGGATACATCTTCCCCACCTTGTGACAAAACTTCTTGTTAAAGCTAATTAATTGGTCAATACAAGAAAATGTGCAAAAGGAATTTCATTTTGTGTGGAAGACTTTTTTGAATTGATGCATGAAATGGATTTGCTTTGGGCAAAAGTCTGAGATTTCAATCTCACTAATATGACATAGGAGTAATTTACACATATAAATAACTACACAGGCACATCTCTCACAAACATGCCAAACTCGTTGACAATCTCTTCTCTCGGGGCTGTTCCCCAGACTTTGCCATTCTGTGGTCTATTTTCCTTAGGTTCTCAGTGTTAAAGAATCCATCAGTCCTGTCATTTCAGAATACATGCCTTGTGGATCTTACTTAATCAGAAACCCAAGATCTCTTCTTTTACTCAGATTTCAGTCTCTTATCTTCAACTACCAGGTGGGAATTTTTATTTAGATGTCCCAGTATGGCTTCAAACTCAGTGTGTCTCACAGCAGAGTTTTGGGTTCTTTCCCAACATCACTGTCATGTCATTTACTCATTTACCCAAGAAAACTTGCATCTTTTTTGATTCATTCTTCTCTCTTCTCCATTCCCAAAGACTAGTTTCTATCATTTTTAAAATTCAAAATGGAATCCCATTTCTACAATGTCAAGCAATCACATCTGTCCAAGGCATGCCAACAGCCTCCCTCCCTGATTCCCGGGTTTCCTTGCTACTCTGCAAATTGTCCGGGCATTGCTCTGTCTACTCCCTCACTGACTCCTTGTAGCAAGTATAATTTCCCCTGTTAGGTTCTCAAGATCCTTTCTAATATGTCCCCATTTTAGTCTAACTCTATTATTTTTATTCTGTTATGTATATTTTTGATTGCGGTCAGTGTCTCAAAATGCCAAGACCTGTAGTCTTTTAACTCACATTTTTTAAAAAATTATTTTACACAGGTGCATTAAATAGATGCTTACTGAAGTCAGGATTCAATTATTCTGTGTTTATTAAAGTACCTAGTACAGGGTTAAGCATAAGTAAAAGTTCAATATTTATTAACTAAGTTAATGGCTAAAATATGATTTTTGAGAGTAAGGAGGGCATATCGTATGTGCTTTTTGTAGGTATTTAAAATAAACAAGTTTATTCTCCTAGATATCCATAACAGTTGACTCATTGTCTCAGGGTTTTTAGACTGGAGAGACTCTTATAGCCCACACCCCAAACAAAAGTACATTGTTGCCCAAGTCAAAGGTGAGGCAGTCAAAAGTCACATCCAGGTCAACCTGGGCTGACTCAGGATCTAGGGCTCAATTCCCTAGTCTCCAATCATACCCCAGTGGGTGTCATCAGATGTTGCTGGTTTACCTTGGAGAAGAATGGAATACTCACTCTTTTCACCAGGAATGTTGTGGGGAGTGCCTTGCCTCTTATGGCCTTCCTCCACTCAACCAAAATCTCATCCTTGCTCAGTCAGACTTTTTTCCTGACTATAGAAAAAAGAAAGAAAAATCATCTTACACCTGAAAAGAGGAAAACAATTTTAATACTGTAGTCAGGGTTCACTTTACACATAAAATCTCTTAGAATGAGTCAAGTGTTGATTGAACCTGACCACTTGGAAACAAGTTCTCAAGAGTAGAGATGAGTTTGAATTCAGGGTCTGAGAGGTAGAAAAGTTGCGTTAAAAAATACTGATGTCAAGGTCAAACAACCACAATAATGATGTGGCAGCTCAGTAGAGCCCAGGCATATGAAAGTTTTCAAAGTTCCCCAGGGAATTCCGAGCAACCATAGTTGGAAACCATTGTTCTAACTGTAGCAGTGTAAAGTAGATAAATGTCTAATTTCTTTTTTTGTCCTAGGAGTCTACGATTTGAATGAAAAAAAAAGAGTAATGTGTCAAAGGAGGTGCTTCTGGGCTGGAAAAACAAGGCCTGGTGGAGGAGGATTATGTTCTACGTTCCATATCACTAATTTTTATTCTCTAACATAGCTGACTGTCATACAGCTATATGCTTAAGCTACTCTCCTTTCAAAGGTTGAAGGAAATAGACTAGTTGACTGGCACTGACTTTAAGATTCTGAATGGCCATAATTTCTAATACCTATTGACTTCTTGTAACCAAGCTAATAAATATTTTAAACCTAATTAGAATCATCCTCTTCAATCTTTTCAAGTAGGTAGCATTCAACATTGAATCAACAAGTAGGAAAGGTTCAAGCAGAAATTTGTCAACAGGGACAAATTCAAATGATGCCTACTTAAAGAAAATTGGCACATAATGAGGGAAAGAGAAACTTCTACTTTCCCAAAATAGTGAACTTCGTTGTATCCCTGTAATTCCTGGAATGTCTATCATTTTCTTCTGTGTTCCCCTGCATTTTCTTATTCAGATAGCATGTTTGAATTTCCATATGAAATGTCAGATTATATCACTTCATATATCACTTTATATCACTTCAAAATATATCACTAGTCCACCCACTAACAAAGTTCCATGGAAACATTTTGATCTTCCAAAAAAGGCCTTTATGCATTCTTGCCACTACCTTTAGTATGTTTTCGATGTAAGGCATCTCCAAATAAATTTTCACTTTGAAATACATGTGATGATTATTAGAAATAGGAGAAAGTGTTTGCTTCAGAATGGAACTATCTCTGTGGTCGAGCCTGAAAGTACACTGTCAGGGACTCTCCTGGGAGTATCCTTTACAGATCACTCTTGTCCAACCAATGGACTTTAGAGCCTTGGTGATTGTTGATTTAGGGTAGCTTCACAGGAAGGAAAAGATGGATTTTTCCACTTCAAAATAAAGCCCTGAGGATCTGAAACTTCATGAGATATTTATTCTTTTGGGTTTATTTTCTGTTAGAGTTTATACAGTTAACCTGTTCATAGTCATTTATACCATAGTGTGAGCTAGTTCATTAGCCACTTTCTGCTGTGACCTCCAACTGTTATTTTCATCTGGATCAGGGAGAATGTGATGGGTAAGGTCATTTCTAAGATGCAGCAAGTTGATATGATGACCATTGGCTCCTCAAAAAAAAAAAGAGTAAGAATTCTACTGTAGCAATTTAAAGACATCTGTCTGAGCAGTGATCTATGGCTGTCTGGGGTTAAAGAAATCACTCCTACAGCAGTATTAAGAAGTAACCTGAGAGACAAATACATACACTTAGCCTCTTTCACTAGCCTACTCAGCCAATAACTCAAAAAAGAAAACTGGCAAGCAGCTCCTGAACTCTACACACCTCCACCTAGATTCCTGGAATTTAGGGGGCGAATTTTGAAGGTCCTGTTTCCCCCATTCTTGGTCTTCCCTTTAAACCATTTACAACTGTACAATGGCAGTAAAGTGGGGGAAACAATATACGGTGCGATTTTTCTTCAGCCTGCCCCCCATCTTGAGATAGCCCTGGGCAAAATGATGAGTTTGCAGTGTTCATTCTTCCCCAGGTCTGGCAGGGACACCCTAAGGGTCTAAGCAACTTGGAAGCAGCAGGTGGAGCCTGGTAAGGCAGGTTAGCTAGCTTAGACATAGGGGGGAATGGAAAATTACTGAGCAGGAGGCTAAGAAACCCACCCCATGACCTGTAACTGACACACATTCTGAGACTTGCCTGGCAACAAAAGCAGTCAAAGTCAGCTTATTCAAACATTGTGATGGATTTGACCAACAAATGACCCCAGAGAAAACTAAATAAAAGACAGCACTCTCTCGCCTTGAGTTTATCTCCTTGAAGATGGCACACTCTGTCTTGAGTGTGCGCTTTTGCTTTGTAATAAAGCTATTTCCTTTCTTTGACTCCTTCTTGAATTCTTTCTTGTGTCAGAGTCTATAGCCTTGTCCTGGATATGGTTCAAGGATCCCACATACCTCTGGGAAAGAGACTCCCAACTCCTCAAGGAGTCAGCCAGTGGCTCAGTGGGCCTGCCTGGGGAATGCTGTCTCTCTCTCACAGAGACAATCTTCCTCAAGTCTACTGCCATCACTGGGAGAAGAAGACTACACCAGTTCACAGAAGAGAAGTGGGAACATCATGGGCAGCGCTCTCTAGCTCACTCTGGCACCGCCATATTTCCACAGGGTTACTTACTCAAGGTAACCCTGTGGAAAGGCGTCTTGTGTTCAATTACCGGGGGCAATCCACATTCTTTGAATATTCCATCAATGACTTTTCTCGTCCCAGCACTCCAGCACTTCTCCATAGTCAGAGCTTCATCGCCTGTCACCTAGGATACAGTAGCTTTCTCCTAGCTGCTCTTCCTGTGGTGAGTCTCTGTCCCCACAAAGCCACACCCCATGGTATTAGTCAGAAGGATGCTCTAACAGTGAAAATTTTCTTTCCAAAAACTTTCGGAGGTTTTCCATCACCCCAGAAGGATTTTCCTAATAGAGGTCCTTTGGCTTGGGTATCTCTGCAAATGTCTTTAGAGACTCATAGTGACGTGGATCCCATAGCAGCATCCTCCCAGATCCCTCTTCAACCTACTAAGGGAAAGATTAGCAGTAGGTCTGCTCCATGGCTATCACATTCCTCAGAAACCTGCAGATTTTCCTTTTTTAGCCAAGAGACAGTAGGCTCAGGCACAGAGCTTTTAGCAGGCAAAAGCACCTAGCAAGAGTTTAATAACATAGTTTGTTTTTACTTTATTTGTTCCATTATCTTATATGCATGGCAAATAGCACGGGCTATTATTTACAATGGTAATAGAGTTTCCTCATAAAGTAAGTTTATTTAGTTTAAAAAAGGCAAGTCACTTTTAAAAAGTTATTAAATACAAGATTAAATAACATATACTGCACTACTAAGATTAGCAAAAATTGTGAAGTTCATACCGACTGACTAAAGTTTGGATAACGCTGACCCCAGGGGTTACAGTCCATGCTACTTAACATGACATTCAAGGCCTTTAGCATCTGTTCCTACTCCCCTCTCTGGCCACATTGATGACCACCTTGTCCTCTCTCGTGCGCCTTGTCACTGTGCTGGATGCTTCGAGTACTGCCCTCCTTGTCATCTGGATTTGGCTTCCAATTCTTTAATCTCAGCTCAGTTTTTTGGGATTTTTTTTTGGTTCCTTCAAGAAGTTCTGATATACCCTTTGCCCGTTCCCATTGTCTGGGAGAGCTGACAGTTCTAGATTCATGTATTCTTAATCAATCAACTATATGCCAGATGCTCCTCCCACCTGCTGCTCTGATCTCATGGAAACTTTAATCTAGTGGGACTGAGACCCATGTAAGGAATGATTGTAAGGTAGTGCAGTCATCTCAATGCTAACAGGAGCCAATGTTTATTGAGTTCTTATTGTGTGCCATTCTCTTTATGTATAGTATCTGAGCAATCTTCATAATAATAGTTTTAGGAAGGAAGTACTAGTAATACCACAGATTTAAGAATACTGGGGCACAGGCATTAAACAACTTTCTCAAGGCCACAGAAATATAAGTGGCTAGTAGCCAGCCATGCCAAGAGAAAAAGGCAGGGTGATAGATATTTTGGGGTCGTTGCTATTGGTTCAAAGCACACCTATATGTAAATGTACCTGGCTGTCAACGTTTCAACCATTTTCCACCATGCAGAGGGAAGTGAAGCAGGATCCAGCAGTGCCTAAAACTCGTCTCCAACTTCCTACAAAGCAGAGATGCCACAGTTTCTGAGTGCACAAAGTTCCCATCCCTGAGGGGAAGTGACTGTTGTCCTTGTGAGGAACTCAATAGCAGAGAACAGAATAATAATACCTATGAGCACCACTACTGGTTACCTTAGGGGTCATGATGGGAGGAGCAGATTACATTTCCCTCATACCTAAGATGACCTCATTATATCGCAGGTGGCCTAAATGCTCACTGCTTTAAAATAGCAGTGTGTCTTAATTTGCATGATCTCATTTTTGCTCACACCCACGCTGGGATAGCTACCCTTTCCCTTTAAAGAAAGGTAGGCTTCCTTAACCCCATTTCACAGTTAATAAAACAGAAGCTCAGAGAGGCTAAGCACATTTCCCAAGATCACATAACTACTTAATTCTAAGGGCTGAGGCTTGCATCTGAACGGTTGGTTCCAAAACCAGTGCTTTTTCTTTAATACCCTATCTGCTGCCACAAGAAAGAGGTTAGATTTTTGTTGTTTTGGATTCACATTACCTCCAAAAATGGCATGCCAGCTGGCTGTGAAATTATTTCTGGTCTGAAATGATGTGAGAAATACTAAGATCATTAACAACAAATCCCAGACTTGATATGTTCATGGGCTCCAATTCAGCAAAATATTGGCTGTCTGTGGAATGGTTGTGTCCATACTGGCATTGCTGCAGGACAGCCTCAGTGTTCCCACTGGAGTCATAAGGAACTTCTTCCTGGTATAGCCAGGCATCCACTTTGCTTTGTGACCCATCTGGGGTCTCAGGTTCAGCTCCTTCCTGGTTTCTCTTCTGATGCTCATTTTTCATCATCAAGTTCAAATTAGACCATGAGGGAACTATCAATCTCTGCAATCCAAGCAGGGATTTTGTGCCACTGCTGGGCTCTATGCCACTGTGCTCAGACAATGATGCAGACACTCAGCATCAGACGTAAGCAAAAGACTGGTGGGTATATAATACCGCCTGCTTGTGGTCCATGGTATGGACCATGGAGCCGATCCCTCTGTTCCTTCTGCCCTGCCCTCCAAAAGATGAACCTGCATTTCCACTTGGTTAAGAGAACGGATGACCTCCTTGACCTTGCCCATATCCTTACCTCCTACCATGTCCCCATGCTTTGACTTCCCCAGACTCCTTCTCATTTCCTTGGGAAGTTCAGACTCCCATGCCCTCATGACCTTTAGCATGTCTTGATCTAGAATGATCTGCCTTACCTTTTCCATGTCGAAAAGTCCTGCCTATCTTCAATACTCAACTCAAGTGCCACCTCTTCAGAGAAGCTCCCCCTCCACTGTTTCCTCCTCTGATGTTCTCCTGAAACTACATGGCATCTTAGTTCTGCTGCCTCATATCTCAGTAGTTATGGGCACTTGCTTTAGAGTCATATAGATTGAACCTCAAAATCAGTGCCTTCAATTACTAATAACAACACCAAGAAACGTATTAATTGTTCTAAATATCTCTTCACCCATCTTAAAATGCAAACAATAATGACAGCCTCCTTAGGAGTAGAAGCCAAATGGTGTGGAATGACAACCCGTATCCACAGTGCCACAATGTAGACAAAATACTACGGAACTGTTTTACTTCTTTTGCTACAAATAATATTTCCCACTGCATACTTTGTAGAGCAGCAACTTGGATACACATCATACACTGATTCAAGCCTCAGTTTCTTCCATGAGTTCAGTCTCTGGACTTCTCAAAGGGAGTGAATGGAGAAGAGGAGAAATAATTAGGATAGGGAGATTGAGGCACGTGCAGGTATTTGTTTGGCATTGTTTTCCCAACAGAAGGTTACTGTGGACTCACTAATGAGCACCTGCTCCTCCAGGTTACCATCACCAAAGCCAGAACATACATGAATGTATCAGTACGACAGCTTCCTCCCCAAAGCTTCTGACACTGTGAAGAATCTGAAATGATTGGCGTACATCCTGCTTTCTGCAGAAAGGGTTGCAACTCTGGCTTTTCCCAATGAACAGCCTTAGAGAGTCCTCACCTCAGCTCTTAGAATCCCTTCAAAACTAGCATCTTAGACATTCATTTCCATGGGCTGCAATTATAATCCCCAAGACCCAGGGTCATACCTAAAAGGCACTATCTAGGAGATATTCTAGTGGAAAATGTTGTGGTTTCTCTAGGCAGAAGGAAATAATCAATCCTTACAAAGAGCTTATTGTGTGCTACGTACTTTTTATAAAAATTAACTCATTTAATTCTAATAACCTTAGAGGTTAATCTCTATTATTATTATTATTATTTTTGAGTTGGAGTCTCACTCAGTCGCCCAGACTGGAGTGCAGAGGCCGCTCCCAGTCACCGCAGCCTCACCTGCTGGGCTCTGGCGATCCCTCCGCCTCAGCCTTCTGAGTAGCCAGAATTACAGGCATGCGCTACCACGCCCGGATGATTTTTTTGATTTATTGTAGAGATGAGGTCTCGCTGCCCAGGCGGGTCTCGAACCCACGGGCTCAGGCAATCCACTCACCTCAGCCTCCCAAAGGCGCAGGATTACAGGCTGAGCCACCAAGCCTGGCTTAATCTCTATTATTATCCCCGTTTTAGAGATAAGGAAATTGAGTCATCAAGAGGCTGCCTTACACAAGGTTGTGCAGCTAATAAGTGGCTGAGATGGGACTCAAAGCAAAGCCTATGAATGTAACCTCTAAGCCACACCCCATTACTAGATGGATAGCTGGAAAGTCACTTCTACAGATGGGAATCTAAAGATTGACTTAAACTCTCTTTGAGACTCATGTGTACCATCACCTACCCTTAGAAACTTCCCCTAGCACCAGTTTCATCTGCTTCCCCAAACCAATTTAGAGCCATTTCTTTCTATCTCTCCTCCTCATTCTGAATTCACCTCAAACCTGATGCCCATCCCGCCACAAGACTGTGGACTCTGGAGAACAGATCACTTTCTAACTCATCTTTACCACACCAGTGACTAGCAAAAGGCCTAACACAGACAGAGTTGGTGCATACATAAATAAATGATTGAGGCTATATCTGTCTGTTAAATCTATGGAAACTGATCTATACTTTTCCATTTCTGGAAAGCACTGCCTGTGCTTAATATGTTTTTATATTCCCTCAAATGCTTAGCAGCTATCTCATAATAAAGACTCCCCAAGTGCTCATTGAACGAATAAATGAGTAAACAGCCTTTTTTTTGGAACTCTTGGTAAAATGTGCCCCTGCCTCTTTCTCTGATCCCAGTGTCTCCGTTTAATGCTGTAGCCCCCATAGGCTTCATCTGCGTAGCTTATTCATGTTTAAAAATGAAGATGACACTCTACTGTCTTAGAAATATTCTAGACTCTGACTGCTATTTTTAAAAGGGACAAGCACAATCATGGTTACAGATCTATGTGAGGAACAGCAGGAGTTTATCATTTGTTGGTGCTGTGAAATAATTCCAACATTTATGGTTCATTTCTCCCTTTCTCTCCCCATTGTTTTCTCAGTTCCCAAGCTAGATAACGTCTTGCCATGTTATGAGAAAAACAGTGCTAAATCTGATGGCGAGTCTATGTTGAGGGAGTCTGAAAACATGTTCTGTCTCTTTCTCTTCTCATGGAAGAGGTGGGGGTGTGTCTTGAGAGTGATTAACTACTCTCAACATATGGCACTCAATCAATGTTATTTGAGGCACGGTGAGGGATGGAAAATAATTAATTTTATATAGCCCTTCTCTTTATCTTTTTTTCAGTTATCTGTATTAAGGAGCCAATGTCTAGAGAAGCCATCCTCCTCATTCTACATGCCAATATGCAGCTGGTGGGGAGACCTGGAGGCAATGAGTCTATTGGGTCCCTTTTAATCAATAACGTTGAACTCTAGTAGGTCATTGCAGCCAACCCCCAAGGTGGCCCACAGTAATCCCTACCTCCTGATATTCATACCTTTGTACAGTTCCCTTCCTACATTGTACTGGAATTGGTCTCTGTGAACAATAGCACATCCAGAAGTGATGACATATCACTTCCAAGATTACATGACAGACATCCAGCGACTCCTATGTTGGTCCCAGTTTCTCTCTTTCTCTCTCTCACTCTCTCTGTCAGCATTCATTGGAGTGAAATCAGCTCTTTTGCTATAAGTAGCCCTATGATCAGGCCAGCATGGTGAGAGACTGAGGCTTGCTGCTAACATCCATGTGAGTGAGATTAGATCTGTTAACTCAGCAAAGTGCTGGGATGTCCATAGCTCTGAGTAACATCTTGACTATAACTTCAGGAGAGGCTCCCAGCCAGAACCTCCAACTAAGTTTCTCTCAGATTCCTGACCCTCAGGAGCTGAGTGAGATCATCAAAATTTGTCATTATAAGCTGCTAAGTGTTGGGGGAGCTAGTGACATAGCAGTGGTTGACTAATATAGCTTTGTGGTTAGTGCAAGAGGTTGAAGTCAAGCAGACAGACCACAATTGGCATTGTTGCATTTCAGTTGTGTGACCTCTCTGAGCTCCAGATTTCTCATTTAAAAATACCAATTTCTTTGGGTGCTGTGGATCAAGCCTATGATCCCAGCACTTGGGGAGGCTGTGGCGAGAGAATTACCTGAGGTCCGGGGTTTGAGACAAGCCTGGGCAACTTGGCAAAACCTTGTCTCTACAATAAATCAAAAATAAAGCCAGGTGTGGTAACGTGCACCTATAGTTTCAGTTACTTGGAAGGCTGAGGCAGAAGAATCATCTGAGCCCAGAAGGTCGAGGCTATGGTGGCCAAGAGTGTGCCACTGCATTCCAGCCTGTCCGACAGAGTGAGATTCCAACTCGAAAAAATAAAAAAGGAAAGAAAGAAAAGAAAAACCAATTTCACCTCATTATACCTACTTCATTATGAAAAAAATGCACGTAAACACATTTAGCTCTGGGATTGCTACGTATTTCAGTGCTCATTAATTCAAAAATTAACTTAAAAGAAACATCCGTAGTATCTAAATATTTTTTTAAAAAACCTTTTATTTGTATTTAGTGTACAGCTAGTTCTAATTAATGCAGTGGAGAAAACATATTTATGAGTAGAAATCTAATGAGCAGAACAGGTGAGATGAGCAGAAAGTAGATAAAAATATGGAGTTTCTGGTGGTCTGACAGGGAGGGTGTAATCTGACTCATTTGCATAGTCACATAAATTCACACAGAATGATTCTAAACTTGCCAAAAGGATCTGAAAATTGTTTGCATGACAGCCCAAACCCTGGTGAGATGTCCAGCTTGTATAGACTAGAGTAACATATTCTTTTCATTTTTAAGGATGGTTTATCCTGGGAAAATTCCCACCCGAGATGAAAACATTGTTTCTTACTGCACAGATGGAAACACTGTAATACAGAGGATATAGCCTCCTGCCTGAAGTCCCTGGATAGGCATGCAAGAGATTCTAACCCTGATCTTACATTCTATCTCTGAGTCTCTTATCTCATCTCTGAGCTGCAAGAATATATCTCAGGGCAGCTGACACTCACTCAATCATTTATGCTTGCTTTGCTGGAAGGAGAGTGACTATGAAGCCAAGCATAGCAACTTATGTCTAACATTTGTTAAGTAAAACTCAGGCCAAATGTATTGCTTGGGAATTCTATTCAGTGCTGTGTTTCTCACAGCCTACGTGTCAAATGGAGTTTTTACAGAGTTGTAACAGAGACAGACTCTCCTAAGCTAGTTGCTCCTCAGGTGGTCAAGATGCAGTCTGAGGCCACCATGGGGGCAATACATCATGCCAGGGTCACTGCTGAGTTTCACTATTTCTGTGCTATGGAGGGCTATTGACTTGGGTACTAGGAGGCTAGTGACCTCTTTATGGTTCTGTGATGCTGAGGATACTGCTGAACTTGTCACAGTTTATTCTACCGCTCCAGGGATGCTCCGATTTTCTCATGGTCAAGAGCAGCATGCTGAGAAGCAAGGCTTCCCTGTGCCCACAGTAATTGGGAGGACTTGCCAGCCCCACGCTCCCCTTGGACACGAAGATCCCTTCGTAATTACAGCCCAAGTAGTAACTCGAGTCTGCAGTGCTGGCTGCCTTTGCAGAATGTCGCCCCCAAGCTGCCAGTTTCACACAGACTTTTTGGGTGATTTTCTCAGGTTTCTCACACTGGGAATCCAGATATGAGAATTTGTTCGATCACAAGTAGTTTATAGCAGCGTGCTCAGAGCCAGGGCCAGCTCACTTCACATTTTTTTCTTTGCTAGGCTGGGGCACACACTGCTTGTTTCAAAGGGACACAGCCATGGAGTGCTAGAGGAACTGATAAGGTTGGACTGGTCACCAGAGCAGTGCTTACCAAAGTGGTTTTGTATCACATGATTTGGGGTTATTTTTTCATGATGTATACTATCACCTCTTCATTTATTCCCCCATTCTTCACATTATTGAGGTATGACTGACTAATAAACATAAAGGTAACCAAAAACAAACAAACAAACAAACAACCCAAAATCTGGAACCATCTTTTAGAGGAAGGGTCCCTTGCAATACATTTGGAATTTGTTTGTCCAAATCAAACGGTCAACCAGTTTTTATCTGGAAGTTTTGAGAAGGTTGCTTCATGGTTTGTGGAAGAAACATTCCAAGTTGCAGCAAACAGGTAACTGCTTCTTCCACCACGGCAACACACCTGCCCATGCCACAGTGAGTGTTCAGCAGCTTTAGACCCCAAATAGCACGACACCAGTCCCCATCCTCCCTATTCACCCAATATCACTCCGAGTGACATTTTTCTATTTCCCAGAATGAAAAAAGTCCTCAAAGGGAAATGTATTGCCAGTGTGGAAGGAGTGAAATAAAAAGTGGCAGAAGCACCAAAAGGCTTCAAAATTGACAAGTTCAAAAACTGTTTTGAGCAGTGTAAAAAGCATCTCGACAGGTGTGCTGCATCAAACAGAGAGTACTTGGAAGCTAACTAAAGTTTACACATGTAAGAATAAATACACAATTTCTTATAAATAAATTTATTTTTATTTAAGATGCACACAAATGATGTTTTGCTATGTGAATGCATTGCAATATGATTCCTCAAATCAAGTTAACCTACCCATTACCTCCCACACTTACCTTTTTGGTAAGAACATTTAAGATCTAGTCTTTTAGCAAATTTCAAGTATGCAATACATGATTATAAACTACAGTCACCCTGCTGTATATCAGATCTCCAGAATCTATTTATCTTACAACTTTGACACTCTCTGACACACAGTCTCCAACTTCTCCCAACCCCAGATCCTGACAATCACCGTTCTACTCTCTGTTTCTATGATCCAACATTTTTAGATTACATACATAAATGAGATCATGGGATAATTGTCTTTCTGTGTCTGCCTTATCTCACTTAGTATAATGTCCTCCAGGTTCATCCATGTTGTTGTAAATGGCAGGATTTCTTTCTTTTTTAAGGGTGAATAGTATTTCATATATGCACACACACATATTCACACATTTTCTTAGACTTTTCATCTATTGATAGACGCTTAGGTTGTTTTCCTATCTTGCCTATTGTGAATAATGTTGCAATGATCATGAGAACTTAAATATCTTTCCAACATCCTTATTTTATTTCCTTTAGGTATACAAGTCTGGCAATTAAGTTTGTCAACTTGCCACCATGCGCTTACGTTGGCAGCACGGTATGAGCAACTGCGTAAGTTTTCATAACCTTGGTACATGTGTCTCACAACTGTGTTCTGTCAATATCTGGTGATGTCTAGCTGAGTGGTGTGCATTATTGCTATTGCATGTTTTTGTGTGCCATCATGAGAATGTCAGAGCTTGAATTAGAGCAAAGAGCAAACACCAAATTTCTTGTTATGCTTGGCAAGACTGGAAGTGAAATCAGGGACATGTTAGTTCAAGTTTATGGGGATGGTGCCATGAAGAAAACAGCAGTATGCAAACGGATTAAACATTTTTTTTTTTTAATGAAGAGAGGTCAGGACAGCCAGTAATAAGCAGAACTGATGAAAACATTGCAAAAATTTGTCAAATTGTGCGTCAAAATCATCAACTGACTGTAGAAGCATAGCAGACCAAATAAACACTGAGAATGCGTTAGGAAAATCTTAACTGAAAACCTCAGCATGAAAAAGGTGTGTGTAAAAATGGTCCGAAAGGAACATTTGCATCATGACAACGCACCAGCTCACACAGCACTGTGAGGGAGTTTTTTGAAACACCCTCCCTACTCACCTGATCTGGCCCCCAGTGACTTTTTTCTTTACCAAAGATAATGGAAATATTGAAAGGGAAGACATGTGATGACATTCAGTACATCAAGGGTAACACGATGAGAGCAGGTGACCAGTCCAGAAAAAAACGTTCCAAAATTACTTTGTTGGGTAGACTAGACACTGGCATCGGTGCATAGCTTCCAAGAAGAGTACTTCCAAGGTGACCATGGTGCTATTCAGCATGAGGCAAGTAGCCTTTTTTTCTAGGATGAGTTTGCAGACTTAATTATCAGACCTTCATGTATCCAGCAGCAGGATTGCTAGATCCTATGGCAGCTTTGCTTTGAATTTTTTGAGGAGCCTCCAAGCTGTTTTCTACAATGGCTATACCAACTTACTTTCCCATCAACGGTGTATGAGGGTTCCTTTTTCTCCGCACCCTTGCCAACACTTGTTATTTTTTGACTTTTTGATAACAGCCATCCTAACAGGTGTGCGATGATACCTCATTGTGGTTTTGACTTGCATTTTTCTGGCGATTAGTGATATGAGCCCCTTTTCGCATACCTGTTGGCCATTTATGTGCCTTCTTTGGAAAAATGTCTACTCAGGTCCTTTGCTCATCTTTTTAAAAATTTTGTTTTATTTTATTACAGAGATGTGGGGTACAAGTAAGAATTAACCACACAAGTAGGCTGTGTGCAAGTGAAGTCTGGGCCTCCACCTGGCCCTCACTTCCCCTGGGTTAGGACCAGGTACCCTTTGTGTTGTTATATTCCAGCCCCCTGCACCTGGCAGTGCCCAGTGACTGCCACTCCCTCCCTTGAGTTAATGCTCAGGGCCCACTTATGAATGAGAGTATGCACATTTTAAAATCAGGTTATTTGTTTGTTTTGCCATTGCATTGTGTGAGTACCTTCTATATTTTGAAGATTAGCTCCCATTCAGATATTGGATTTGCTAATATGTTCTTCCATTCCATGGGTTGCCTTTTTATTCTGTTGAATGTTTCCATTGCTACACAAAAACTTTTTTGGTTTAATGTAGTGCTGCTTGATTTTACTTTTGTTGCCTGTACATTGGATGTTAATACAGAAATTAATTGCCAAAACTAATGTGAAGGAGTTTCTCTTCATGTTTCCTCCCAGGCTTTTCAGATTCCGGTCTTACGTTTAAGTTTTTTTTTTTTTTTTTTTTTGAGTTGGAGTCTCACTCTGTCGCCCAGACTGGAGTGCAATGGCCGCTCCCGGCCACTGCAGCCTCGACCTGCTGCGCTCCGGCGATCCTTCCACCTCAGCCTTCCAAGTAGCCGGAATTACAGGCATGCACTACCACGCCCGGCTGATTTTTTGATTTATTGTAGAGATGAGGTCTCGCTGCCCAGGCGGGTCTCGAACCCGCGGGCTCAGGCAATCCACTCACCTCAGCCTCCCAAAGGTGCGGGATTAGAGGCTGAGCCACCGAGCCCGGCATGTTTAAGTATTTAATCCATTGTGAGCTGATCACCTCTTCGAAACCCAAACGTATCTACTTTTCGAGGTCTTTCTCAGCCACTCTGTGTAAAAGTGTAACTCTTCCTCCATTGCTTCCTCTGCCCTTCCTTGTTTTCTTTTCCCTCTTAGGACTTATCACCTTCTTTTTATTTTTATTTTATTTTTACTTTTTTTTAAATTTTAAAGATGTGGGGTACAATTCAGCATTAGGTATACAAATGTTCATTATGCAGGTACCCTCATTGATGAGGTGTGCCCCCGCTTCCACAAGAAGATGCCCACTACAGCCAATCCTGGTTCCCCATCCCCTCCCGGCAGTTTCCCACTGCTGTCAATCCTTTTCTTATATATATTATATATCTTATGTATTATAATTGTTCATGGCCGCTTGTGAGTGAGAACATGTGATACTCAGTTCTTTGTTTCTGTGAAAGATCACTCAGTATATAGAATCTAAGTCCATCCAGACTGCTGTGAAGTGCATGATTTTGTTTTTCTTTATGGTTGCATAATATTACATTGTGTATATGTATCACTTTTTTTTTTTAAACCCAGTCCTCTTTTGATGGGCAGCACAGTTGGTTCCATGTTCTTGCTACTGTGAACAGTGTTGCGATAAACATACGTGCGCAGGTATCTTTTTTATTTGTGATTTGAGTTCTTCCAGGCATATTCCAGTAGGGAAATTGTGGGGTCGTATGGAAGGTCAATTTTTAGATCTTTTAGGAATTGTCACATTGTTTTCCATAGAGGGTGTATTAGTTTGCATTCCTACCAACAGTGCAAAGTGTTCCTTTTCATCATCTGTTGTTTTTCGAGTTATTGATGATTGCCATTCCGTCTGAAGTTAGGTGGTATCTCAGTGTAGTTTCAATTTGCATTTCTTTGATGACTGGTGAGGCTGAGCATTTTTTGATGTATCTGTTGATTGCTCGTATGTCTTCTTTTGAAAAGTGTCTATTCATGTCTTTTGCCAATTTTGTAATGGGGCTGTTTGTTTTTTTCTTTTCAGCATATTTCAGTTCCTTGTAGATCTTAGATGTTAGGCCTTTGTCAGACATACAGTTGGCAAATATTTTTTCCCAGTCTGTGGACTGCCTCCCTGCTCTCTTGATGGTTTCTTTGGCTTTGCAGAAGGTTGTCAGTTTGATGAGGTCCCACTTGTCTATCTTATCTCTTAAAGCATGGGCACTTGGGGTTCCAATTTTCATAAGGATGTCTCCTGCATTTTCTAAGATTCTTATAGTTTGAGGTTTTACATTTAAGTCTTTCTATCCATTTAGAGTTGATTTTTGTGTATGGTGATAGGTAGGGATCTTTTTTTAATCTTCTGTATGTGATCAGCCAGTTTTTCCAGCACCATTTACTGAATAGGTTCTCCTCTCCCCTGTGGTTGGTGGTGGAGGCTTTGTAGAAGATGAGTTGGTTGAGAAATTGAAGTTTTGCTTCTGGAGTCTCTATCCTGTTCCATTGATTAGATGTCTGTTCTTGTACCAATGCCAGGCTGTTTTGATTATTGTAGTTTTATAATAGAGTTTAAAGTCTGGGAGTGTGATACCTCCTGCTTTGTTTCTCCTTTTTTTTTTTTTTTTTTTGCTGAGGATTGTTTTGGCGATTTGTGTTCATTTATGTTTCCGTATTAATTCCTGTATTGTCATTTCCAGTTCTGAGAAGAATGCTGCTGGTAATTTAATGGGTATTGCATTAAATCTGTAGATTGCTTTGGGTATGATGAACATCTTAATAATGTTGATTATTCCAATCCATGAGCATGGAATATTTTTCCATGTGTTTGTGTCATCTTTGATTTCTTTGAGCAATGTTTTTTGGTTTTCATTGTAAAGATCTTTCAAGTCTCTGGTTAGGAAGATGCTCAGGTATTTGATTTTTTTTCTGGCTATTGTGAATGAGATTGTGCCTTTTATTTGAGTGTCTGTTTGTTTATTGTTGGTGTATAGAAATGTGACTGTCTTTTGCACATTAATTTTATACACCGAGACTTTGCCAAATTCCTTTATCAGTGCAAGGAGCTTTTTTGACAGGTTCTCTTGGGTTTTCAAGATATAGAATCATGTCGTCTGCAAGGAGGGATAACTTGACTTCTTCTTTTCCTATTTGGATACCACTGATCTCCTTCTTTGGTCTGATTGCTCTAGTTAGGACTTCTAAAACTATGTCGAAAAGGAGAGGTGAGAGTGGGCATCCTTGTCTTGTTCTGGTTTTCAGGTGAAATGGTTCCAGTTTCTATCTGTTTAGCAGTCTTCTGACTGTGGGTTTCTCATAGATGGCTGTTACTATTTTAAAATATGTTCCATCTATTCCTAGATGCTCAAAGGTTTTATTAAAAAGCGGTACTGGAGCCGGGCTCGGTGGCTCAGCCTGTAATCCCACGCCTTTGGGAGGCTGAGGTGAGTGGATTGCCTGAGCCTGCGGGTTCGAGACCCGCCTGGGCAGCGAGACCTCATCTCTACAATAAATCAAAAAAAAAAAAAGAAAAAAAATCAGCCGGGCGTGGTAGCGCATGCCTGTAATTCTGGCTACTTGGAAGGCTGAGGCGGAAGGATCGCCGGAGCCCAGTAGGTCAAGGCTGCGGTGGCCGGGAGCGGCCACTGCACTCCAGTCTGGGTGACAGAGTGAGACTCCAACTCAAAAAAAAAAAAAAAAAAAAAAAGCCGTGCTGGATTTTGTCAAAAGTTTTTTCCATATCTAATAATATAATCATGTGGTCTTTGTTTTTACATCTGTTGGTGGATTTAATTACGTTTATGGTCTTACGAATGTTGAACCAGCCCTGCATCCCAGGGATGAAGCCTACTTGATCATGGTGGATGATTATTGAGATGTGTTGTTGAATCCAATTTGCTAGAATCTTGTTGAGAATTTTAGCATCTATGTTCATCAAGGATATTGGCCAGCAGTTCTCTTTCTTCATTGGATCTTTACCTGGTTTTTATATCAATTTGATATTAGCTTTGTAAAATTATTAGGGTAGAATTCCATCTTTCTTGATTGCCTGGAATACTTTCAGTAGGATTGGTATCTGTTCCTCCTTGTATGTTTTATAGAATTCTGCTGGAAAGCCATCTGGTCCAGGACTTTTTTTTTTTTGTAGGTAGTTTTCTTATGACATAGTCAATTTCCTGGATTGTTATTGGTCTATTTAGGGTCTTGCTTTCTTCTTGTTTCAACTTGGGGAGGTTGTGTGGTATCAGAAAGTCTTCCATTTTCTTTAAGTATTCAAGTCTGTGCCCATATAAGTGTACATAGTAGTCTCTGATAATCTTTTGTATTTATTTGGGGTCATTTGCGAATTGATCTTTTGCATTTCTGATTGTGTTTATTTGGGTTTTTTCTCTCTTTTTCTTGGTCAGTCTAGCTAGGGGACCAGCAATCTTGTTTATCGTTTCAAGAACCAGCTTTTGTTCCATTGATATTTATATTATCTTTTTGTCTTCTATGGCTTTTATTTAGGTGATCTGGATTCTTCTGCTGACGTTAGGGTTTTGGTAGTCTTGCTTTTCCAGCTTGCTTAGGTGATTTGTTAGGCTGTTAACTTGTGATCTTTCCATTTTCTTCATGTGTGTTTGTAAAGATATGAATTCTCCCCTTACTACTGCTTTCATGGCATCCCAGAGGTTTTGATAAGCTGTTTCTTCATTTTCATTTGTTTCCAGGTAACTTTTAATCTCTGTTTTGATTTCCATGTTGACCCAGGAGTTGCTTAGTGTCCATGTCTTTGTGGGTTTGGGGGGTACTTTACTCGTGTTAATATTTATTTTTATTCCACTATGATCTGAGAAGGTGTGTGGCAGAATTTCAATCTTATGAAATTTGTTTATGCTTGATTTATGGCCAAAGATGTGGTTGACCTTAGAGTACATTCCATGTGGTGATGAGTAGAATGTATATTCCATGGGTGGAGTGTTCTGTAGGTATCAATTAAGTTCATTTTGTCAAGTATCATGTTGAGGTTCCAGATCTCCTTGTTGATTTTTTTGTCTTATGATCTGTCTAGGGTTGTGAGTGGGGTATTTAAGTACCCAGCTATGACAGTGTTAAAGTCAATATCTTTTTTAAGTTGACCTAGAAGCTGCTTTATAAAAGTTGGTGCTCCTATGTTGGGTGCATATATGTTTAGGATGGATATTTCTTGTTGATGAATTGAACCTTTTATCATTATGTTGTGACCATCTATTTTTTAAAAACTTTTGATAGCTTCAAGGGTATTTTGTCTGATATTAAGATAGCAACCACTGCCTTATTTTGTGTTCCATTCATCTGAAATTTTGTTTCCCATTCTCTTACTTTGAGTCTGTGAATGTCCTTCTGATGAGATGAGTCTCTTGGAGACAATATATTGCTGCCTAATGGTTTTTTATCTATTTTGCCATTCTATGTCTTTTCAGTGGTGCATTAGTACATTCACATTCAGACTAATTATTGAAAGGTGAAAGTTTATCCCTGTCATGAAGTTCTTATAGAGTTTGTTTTGATTGTTGCTGTTTGCTGTCTTTCTTTTGATTTTGGGGTTGACTCATGTGTGTTTTCAATGTTTTTCCTGCATTCTTTTGAAGGACATTTTTGTTCATTTTTTCCTTTCTTCTGTGTTTAATACTATCTTAAGTGTTTCTTGTAGAGCTAGGCTGGAGGCAGCGGAAGCTCTTAGGGTTTGAATGTCTGGGAAATATTTTAATTCTGCATCACTGATGATCTTAGCTTAGCTGGGTAGGTAATTCTTGGTTGAAATTATTTATCTTTGAGAACATTGAAGATTGGACTCCAAGCTCTCTTAGCTTGAAGTGTTTCTGTAGATATTCTAATTGTTCTTACCTGGTAGGTAGTCTGATCTTTTTCTCTTGCTGTCTAGGATTTTTTCTTTTATACCTATCAGTGTAGGTGAATTATTATATGTCTGGGAGTTGGTCTTCTCATTTGTTGTCTTGCAGGGGGAATCTCTTATGTTTGCATGGTTGCATCACTGATGAGATGAGGGAAGTTTTCTTGGATAATTTCATGGAATGTTTGTTCCAGGATGGACTCTGCCTCTCTTTCTACCTCAGGAAATCCAATTACTCATAGGTTCAACCTCTTGAAATATTCACTCACCTCTTGAATGCTTTGTTCTGTCTTTTAAAGCTTCTTTTCTATGTTTTTGACAATTTGGGTTAGTTCTACATTTTGGTCCTCAAGCTCTGAAATTCTTTCTTCTGCTTATCTAATTCTTCTTTCCATGCTTATCAGTTTGTTACTTATTTCATTCACTGTATTCTTTGCTGCTGTTATCTCAGTTATCAACTCCTTCATTCTTTCCTCTTGACTCTCCTCAATTCTATTTATTCTGTCTACTAATGTTTTGATAACTGGGTTTGTAGTTTGAGACCAGTCATTCTGGGGTTTCTTCATTGTTTGTGTTCCAAAGTCTGTATTCTCAGTGTCTGACCTCCCAGGGGTCTGTGCAAGACCCATATTCTTCTTTTGGTTTTTCTTCATTTGTGCAGATTCCCCTCTGATTTTTGTTTTGTTTTGTTTTTTACCTTTTCCTTAATTCTGTTGCTGAGGGATTGATGGGGGGGATAGCTTTTATTTCTGTTTGCTCAATCTCATTCTTTCTTATGTGGATCCTCTGTCTTTGTTCATTTCTGAAGCTGGACTGTGGGTTGGGGGCTGTACTTTTTGCAGTTTTGAGATTTAATTGAGGGGAGGCTGTGATTCAGAATTTATCTGAAGATCCCAGTGTCCGCTGACAGGTATATAAGCCCCGTGAAACCCACTTCCCACTGCCTTACAATCTGTCCACGCAGTGGGGATATAGGTTTGCTCCCTGAAAGCAAAATGAGGTAAGGAAAAGGAAAAGAATGGAAAAAGGAAGGGGGTGAGAGGAAAGCGGAGAGAGAGGAGAGTAAGAGGGGAGACAGACAGATGTACCAACTAACAAATGAAAAGAGACACAAAGACAGAAAAGATTTAAAAAACCAAAACATAGGAACAATCATAAAAACACAAAAATCAACAACAACAAAAAAACCCTGTTGATGTGCTCTCCCTTAAAAATATCCATACACACACAGGAAGCCTTAAAAAAAGCAATAAAATAGCAGAAACAAAGCATGTATGAACAAGTAATCAAAAACAGGGAGAAAAAAAGCAAAATAAAAAACATACAAACAGAAATAAGCAAAATAAACAGACAGACAAAAAACAAAATTAGCTCTGAGGTCATTCCTGTAAGTCCAACTTCCTTTCAGCTCTGGTCTCCAACCCCTCCCCTCTGCTCCCAGTGCAAGCTGATAAGATGACTCTCAGCATGGGTCAGATGCCCCAGGTCTACTGCAGGAGGAGGGTGGATGGATCAGATCTGGACTCACTGAGCTCGCTCCCTGTCAAGTCTTCTGCTCAGATCTGACATGTCTGTGTCTGATCCAGTGTGGGGGAGGGGCGCTGTCTCACCAAGTTTGATGAGATCACCTCTAGGTCCCAAATTGGAAGCTGGGTGGAGGTGGGCAGGGCGACACAGGACTCTGCCTGGTCCCAGGTGAGAGAAAATGGCTCTGGTTGATGTTTCCTCACCAGCGGTGGGGCTCCTCTCTCCAGCTCTCCCCATCTTCTCTTTCCATGGATCGTATTGGGGACTCCAGTAGCTTTGCTGTCCCAGGTGATGATAAAGGCCAGGTGGCAGGTGACGAGCATCTGCTGTGTTCGACAGGCTTTCCTGAGGAGAATCCCATGAACAGATGATCCTGCACATGGGAGGCTCTAATCTCAAGATAGTGGCGGGTTGCAGTCACCTCCCGAGGAGAGCCCTGGGTGCATGAACCTGAGTCTTCCCTCAGATGAACTTTGATTCACCCACTGGCACACGCCTACTTACTCAGAGAATCTCTATGGACACTCGCTTTTGCAGAGATTCTCACAGTCCAACCTGTCCCATTGCCATCTTTTTGGAACTCCAGGACTTATCGCCTTCTAACAAACTAGTTTTCTTTGTTTATACTAGAACATGTAGCAAGAAATCTTATTTTTTTTCCTTTACCTTGAGTTCTCAGAACCTAGAATGTTGCATGGAAATGCGAATATACTTAGTAAATATTTATTATATTAATTAATATTGGAAAAATTGAAAAAAGGGACGCACACCCTGCTTTGCAATGTTTCAGTGTTGCTAGTATGTTATAGCATCTTAATATTCACATAATCCCTTTTAGGTTTTGCCCCATTTTGATCCTCACATCAGATTGGCATAACCAGTACTACTATAATTCTCACATTGTAAAAAGTTAGGCTCAGAGTGGTTATGTGATTTCCGAAACTCACACAGCTAACAAGTGCCCTAGCTCTGACTTGAGCCAGGCATCTGACTTCAATGAGCTATAACTCTTGAGTGTTTGCTTCTTAGGGATGTGGCTAATGATTTAAAGATTACCCGGAGAAGAGTTCTAAAAACCGAAGGCTTTGATGTTTTCTTTACCTACCTTTTATTCTTTTTACCCTTTCTTTGGAAGAACAATAAATTCATTAAGCACTAGCTAATTTGCTTGGATCAAAGCCCAGATATGTAGAAAGTAAGATATTTCTTGTTAAGCAATTTCATGTATTGGAACACATTGAGGTGAAAGTATTGGGTAGTTTCAGGCTGTATGGTGCCTTTGGGGGATCTCCCTATGGCACCCCTGAGGGATTTGCTCCCTTTCAGCATAGGATGGTGAGTTTCTGAGCCAGTCTATCACTGGATGGGGCATGGAAGACAGAACCAAATGGGGGCCGGATCCATAGAGAGCTCTCCAGGAACACGTTTGTGAATGAGACCAGAAGAAGTGCATTAATTGCTGACAGACATGGGTTCTGTCTGATCTCAGCATTGCCACTTGCCATCTGTGAGACTTTTGGCAAGTTAGTTAGCCTTCTGAATCTTGATTCCTCACATGGAAAATAGAATCAATTCTGGTGCCAGACTGCCTGACCTAGAATCCTGGCTCCTCCACTAAACAGTTGTACAACCCAAGGCCGGACTGTGAATACTTCTTGCTTTACTTTCCTCATACACAAACAGGTATAATTGTAGTACCTTAATTATTATGAGAATTAAATATGAGAATAAGTGAGTTGATATGAGTAAAGTACTTGGAAGGATGAGTAAGCATTATCATCATTTTATTATCTGACTCTGACATGTATTATTCGCATCAAATAAAATAGATATGCTGTCTTACCCTCTCACAGAAGCAGACCCTGTGATGAAGATTTGGAAGCAAGTAGCTTGTCAGAAAGGGATCTCAGGAGGCACTGTCAGGGGGGCCAGAAAGTAAGAAAGGAAAGAGAAAGTAGCTCGCAAAGCATGTTTTTGGTCCAGGTACAGCTATGAGCACTGGTACCTTAATCCTGCTGGTACCTCTGGGAATCAGAAAAGGTGCTCCTGAGCGCCACCTCTCCCTGGGGTGAGGGACCTGCTTTTCACCCAATGGTGGCCTCCATCATTGGTTGAGAGTTGCTTCAGAGCTAGTCACTCCAGCTCAATTCGGAGTTGCGTAGTTTGCAGACAGGGTATGTTCTTGAAGCCAGAAGATCCACAGCTCAGGCAGAGGGTGTGAGAAATTTGTGGTGAGCAGCCTCAGTGAGTGCTGAGGGTCGACAGATGGGGTGATTGCAGTCCTGCCATAGGGGAAGTATCAGGTAGAGAACTGAGCGCTTAATAGATTTTACATAAATGTCTGACACTTTCCCCATCTACCCTTTCTTAAAAGATCCTGTGGCCAGATTCTATTCTCTAAATCTACTCTGGCTATACTGGGTGATTCTTCCAGAAAGAACGAGGCAGAGATGTGAGGGTAAGTGGTTTCTTTGGTAGAGAACACCAGAAAGCAACCATAGGCAAGTAGGGAGTAAGAGGGAAGAAGAGGCAGCCAGGAGAGGGTGTGTTATTCATCAGGTTGCGCTGTGGATAACTGGGGCTCAGTCTTTCAAGAGGACTCTAGAGACAGCGCAAGGCACATCTCAGAATCGTCTCCTGCAAAAGAGCAAGGAAATCGTGGTGCTATTCATCTCCAAAGTCCCAGACTGTCACTGGATGACAGCTGCTTCAGAGCATTATCTCTCCACTGTGAGGGAGAACTGTTCTAATCTCTCTTCGTGCCATCATATTTCAGTATCTGGTTAACCCAGATTAGGAATGCAAAGCCCCTGTTTACCCAGATTAAGAATTAGAGGTTAATGAGTTTTGCCAGCTCTTAAGCACATAGCTTCTGTTGTATCAGAAAGAAATTTAATCACGTTCTTAAAAAGGACAGCACACTTGGGTTATTACCCCCCCACATTTGGCCTCTCCGTCTCTGCTAAGGAAACACTATACTGGGCCCACCCTTTCCTGAACTGCCAAATAACATGTGCTTGCCAGACCCTGCCTAACTCTGTGCTGACACCTTTGTGATCCACCAGAGCCTCCACCAGGCTTTCAGGGTGAATGTCCTGTTCGTCTCGGCATAAACATCTTCTCTCACATATTGTTTGCAAGCCATACCCATGTGAAGCACATCGCAGAGACTTGAAAGTCTAGTTGCTAAAGTCAAACTCTTTTTTTGGGAATCTTCTAGGGTTGACTGATGCTGAATGAAACCCGGAGGTTCCTATTTCTGGAGGGCTCAGTTCACCCCCATGGGGTTATATTAACTCCCTAATAGTGCAAAACACACAGGAGCAAGATGAAGCAGAGATAGCTCTGTCAGCTCCAGGCTGCTCTGCAGGTATTCTCTGGGATGGGGTGAGTTGCCCGAGGGTCAGTTCAGTACCATGACTCTCTGGGAACTCCTTATCACAGGATGGCCCAGAAGCAACTGGTTCAGAAAAAACTAGGTACAATACTATCTCTGTGTGTGTACACTTCTAAAGAACGTGGTAAATATTTTTTAGAATTAATTTCTATTCTTTGCAGCTCCTTTTCTACCCTTCACCTTGAGTTCCAACCACTCTAGTTTATGGGCTACTCATAGAATCATCAGCACTTTCACAGCACTGAGATTCAGCCTGTGCCATCCATCCACTAGGAATACCCTACCCCCAGATGAGATTTCACATCCTGGTCCCAACCCAAATGAGTTTCTCATCTTTGTACAACTGCACCTCTCACTTCTGAGGGAGTCTGTTGATCTTCCATTCATGGCCTCTCTGCAGTCAACACAAACCTGTATAATAGCGTGTTCACTATTACATCTGGTGTATACATCTGCTCCTCCCAGGTTGACCATGGATTACCTGAGTGATGGAACTCTACCATGCTCTTCTTTATATGCTACAGAACACGGTTCACATTGGACACTTAGTAAATATGTGTTGAGTTGAATGTAATTTATACAACTGAATTCAACGAATATTGGTTACATTAAAAACTTATGGGGTAGCTCAACCCTACAAGAGTCATGCCAAGAGCCACAGGGCATAGGCCATACATAAAGTTCTTTTTTAGTTGTTGTTTTTTGAGTTGGAGTCTCACTCTGTCGCCTAGACTGGAGTGCAGTGGCCGCTCCCGGCCACCGCAGCCTCGACCTGCTGGACTCCGGCGATCCTTCCGCCTCAGCCTTCCGAGTAGCTGGAATTATAGGCACACACTACCATGCCCGGCTAATTTTTGACTTATTGTAGAGATGAGGTCTCGCCAAGTTGCCCAGGCGGGTCTCAAACCCGGGGGCTCAGGCAATCCACTCACCTCAGCCTCCCAAAGCGCGGGATTACAGGCTGAGCCACTGAGCCCGGCCCATAAAGTTCTTAAAAGAATCAGAAATATACTTAAAAAGATAAATGTAAACAGATGAACAAATACCCAGTAATTCTTCACAGCAAATGATTAGTGCCAAACAACATGAATAATTTTTTTAAAAAAGGCTAGTATGCAAAGGAGAGAGAAAAGAGAGCATTTCCAGATACTTTGACAAAGATAACCACCATTATAGAGTGGGGTCTCTGCTGTGCCAAGGAATGAGCAGGACTTAGAGAGAGGGAGAAGAAGATGAGAAGGAGAATACATACACTTAAAAAAACCCCATCACCAAAAGCAATGCCCAAATTCCTCGGTATGTCATTCAGGGTCCTTTTTACCCAATTGTATGGACTGTACCTACCCGTAGTCGTGCATTGATTGAACCTGAATTTCCCCACACTTACTACCCACAGGCATTACTTTATACACTACAAATACAACAGTGGACCAGACAAGTAAGAACTTGTGTCCTGGTGGCATACATAGGTGATAAATAAATGAATACATAACCTAAGATGACTCTGTAGAGAGTGATGGAAGGTCTATTTTGAGTTGAGTTGCTGGGAAACTTTGCTCTGAAGAAGAGACATTTGTGCTGAGACTGGAGTGATGAAAAGAAGATAATTATCCAAAGAAATGGGGAAGAACTCCAAGAAGAGAAACAGCAAGGGTTAAAGCCTAGAGATCTAGAGATGGTAACAACCCTGCCTTATTCAAGGGACATAAGAAGACCATGATGATGAGATAAGGGATGAGATTAATGCAGGTGTATTATAGCAAATTCAAGGTGGTGGAAAGCCCTGAATGCTGGAGAAAGAGTTTGGGATTTTATTCCCAGAAAAATGGGAAACAATTGAGGGAACATTTAGTGGGTAATATGATAAGATTTCTACTTTGATTAATGTATAGAAGAGGTTATGAGTCACAGGATGGGGGAAACAAAGCAGGAAGGACCACAGGAAGTCTTTGTGGTATTGCCTGGGAGCAAAGGTTGTGTCCTTGGTTAGGACCATAGAAATGGAGATGGAGATGAAGGTGAGTAGATGAATTCAGACTTCACTTTAAGGTAGAATGAACAAGACCTGCTGAATGTTCCCCCAGCCCCATTCATCAGTAGCCCATGCCTCATCCCAACTCCTCTCATCCTGCATACCACAGTGCAGTCACAATGGGAAGAGCTGTCATTTTCTAAACTCCCTCTTTCATCCACATCCAAACCACATGATGGTTCCAAAGTGCAGCTTATCCTTCATAGTTGACTTTTAAGCCCATTCTCACCCTCAGGACCAGTCACGTCAGACATTATCCCCAAAGGCCTCCAAAATCCTCCATTAGAGTTTATCTTCTCCTTTATACTCCATTTGCACTTTATTTATAGCCATGATAACAGCAGAGGATTTTTTTTGGCTTTGTTTTGTTTTGTTTTGCTTTAGTTGGGGATCTCACTCTGTCACCTAGGCCAAAGGGCAGTGACAAGTTTATGACTCACTGCAGTCTCCATCTTCTGAGCTCAGGCGATCCTTCCACCTCAACCTCTTAAGCTGCTGGGACAAGCATGCATCATCACACCTGGCCGATTTTTAAATTTTTTGTAGAGATGAGATCTTGCTATGTTGTCTAGTCTGGTCTCAAACTCCTGGGCTCAAGCAAACTTTGACTTCCCAAACTTCTAGGATTATAAGCATGAGCCACTGCTCCCAACCAACAGCTAAGATATTTATACATAAATTTTTGTCACTCTTCATAGTTAGATTTAACTGAGTGTCTCCCTGGATATTGCTTTGAATACAGTAAACAATACATGTTACTTACCTTAAATAAAAGTAAATGCAGTAAAGCTAAAATGTTCAGTTTTTCAGTTTGGAGACTCTCTCCTGCAATGCGGATAGCTCGATGATGATTATGGTGATGACAATGATAATCAAAATCATAGTAATGATACTGGTTATAACTTCCATTCATTGAGCGCATATACTGGGCTGCTAAACTCTTTATATATTTCATCCTTACAAGAAATCTGTGACATAAGATTTATTATCACTCCCAATTTCTAGATAAGGAAGCTGAGGAGAAGAAACTTTAAGCTACCAAACATCATACAGATAGTAAGGCAGGGTGCCTTTATTCTTAGAAAACTAACTTCAAGAAAGATCTGCATGATGGCTGTATAAAAGATCAGGTGTAGAAAGATAGGAATGGAACCAGGAAAACCAAGTGGGAGACCCTTGTGAGAGTCCTGGCAAGATATGGTAAGTTTGAATCAGTAGATTCCCACAATGAAGAAGAGAGGATGAACTTAAGACACATTTATGAGGTGAAATTGACAGTAGTTGGTGACTGATTGGATGTAGTGAGTTAGAGGGAAGAAGTTGAAGACCACGTCAGATTTCTGTTTAACGCAGTTGGGGAGGGTTGAGGGTATCAGCAGGCTTTGTAGAGAAAACAAGATTTGCAGAGAAAAATAGTTGGCTATATTAAGGTTTGATGTGTGGACATCGAGGTGCCTGAGAGGCATCAGTTCTGTTTTAACACTTCTCATGAAACTTAGAACTTATTTCCATAATATTAATATTTTATGAAAGAACCTGAGCATAAAAAGAAAGTTGCATTACTTTTGTGTGATTTCAGTCACAAGAGATGCTAAGTGAATGCAGAAAACCACACCCAGCCAAACCAAGCCATGTAGGAATAGCAAAACTCACACACAAACATACCTCAGACATCTACCAGTCACCTCAAGGACAGCATACTATGGTCCACACCCATCCACATCTGGTGTCAAAACCTTCTGATTGAGTCTATAGAGCCCTCTTTCTATCACTTCACAATGACTCACAAAGCACAATTGTTCCAAATCACAATTCCTCAGCAAACTGCAAATCTTCTTTAAGGTAAAGTAAAAGGTACATATTTATTGTAGTATTTGTGTGTTTATTAGGTGTTTAACATGTGTCAAATTGTGACACTGCTTTTATTAGGTTTTTATCCTTTTCTCTGTGTTACTGTCCTAAGTTCATTCAGACTGCTTTAACAAAATATCATACATAGGGTGGTTTGTAAACAATAGAAATGTATTTCTCATAGTTCTGGAGGCTGGTAAATTCAAGATCAAGGCAACTGCAGATTTAGTGTGTGGTGAGGGTTTACTTCTTCATAGGTAGCTACCTTCTCACTGTATCTCCACCTGGTAGATGGGGCAAGGGATCTCTTCAGGGTTTCCTTTATAAGGGCACTAGTCATGTTCATGAGGGCTCTACCCTCATGACCTAATCTCCTTCCAATGTCCTACCTCCTAATACCATCATCTTAGGGGTTAGAGTTTCAACATATGAGTTGGGGGGAAGACCTTAACATTCAATTCGTTGCAGTTACTGGTGGACTATTGTTTCCCTGACTCCATTTTCTTCAAAAACCTTGTTTTTAGGGAATGATTTTTGCATAATGTTGGGGTGCATATGTCACATTGAAGTAGAACTGACAATGATTGGTTGAAAATAGAAATTTGGTTTCCAGAGACACCATGTAAGTTTTACAATCATCAGTAGGTCAGTGGTGGTCAAAGTCATGGGAATGGATAAGAGATTTATGAGAACTGTGGGAAGAGAAAGGGGCTCAGGACAAAATCCTGGGAAATAGCAGCATTTGCATGGACAAAAAGACAGTAAAATAAATTAGAAATGAATTCCTGTGAGAAAAGGAGGAACTTGGGAAAATGACGCTGGGGAAATCACAAGGGAAGGAAATTTCTAGAAGAAAGAAATGGTTATAAAAGGTCAAGGTCAAATGAAGCATGTTGGTCAAGGAGAGTGAGGGTTAAGAAAAAGTCACTGGTAGCCAGGCGCAGTGGCTCATGCCTGTAATCTCAACACTTTGGGAAGCCAGGCCGAGGTAGGAAGATTGCTCGAGTCCAGGAGGTCAAGGTCAACCTAGGCAACATAGCGATGCCTCATCTTTACAAAAAATTTAAAAAATTAGCAAGGTGTGGTGGCTCATACCTATAGTTCCAGCTATTCAGGAGATTGAGGTGAAGGATTGCCTGAGCTCAGGAGGTTGAAGTTGAGGAGAGCCGTGGTCACACCAGCCTGGGTGACAGAGTGAGGGGATGAGGAGACTCTGACTTAAGAAAGAAAGAAAGAAAGAAAGAAAGAAAGAAAGAAAGAAAGAAAGAAAGAAAGAAAGAAAGAAAGAAAGAAAGAAAGAAAGAAAGAAAGAAAGGAGAGAGAGAGAGAGAATGAGAGAGACAAGGGGGGAAGGAAGGAAGGAAGGAAAGAAGAAAAGAAAGAAAGAAAGGGAGAGAGAGAGAGAGAGAGGCAAGGAGGGAAGGAAGGAAGGAAGGAAGGAAAGAAGGAAGGAAGGAAGGCAGGCAGGCAGGAAGGAAAAGAGCCACTGGATTTTGTTACTCAATCTTTGGTTCTTGTTAGCCACAATTGGGTGAAGAGAGCCTTTAACTATCCCAGAGCAAAGACATCAGAACCACTTAACACCAAACTAAGAGATACAAAATGGGTTAAAAGTGTTTCATTCAAACCATGGGGTGAGTAGAATTAGAGGAAAGAGGTAAAATGGCAAGTAAAGAGTATCAGAAGCGAGTGAGGGTTTCTATTCTACCCTTGGATCTTTCACTAAATATTTGCATGATTTCAAACAATTTCTCTGGGCATCATTCTTCAGAAATACTTCCTTTCACTATAATTCATTTGTATTAAATGTGTAACTTATAAATCTAACTGCAGCATTAACTGTATTTTTCCATTTTAATAGAGAGTTGTTTATTTGGCATAAATGATGGGGTAACCACTTCTAGGGAAGCCAGGCCTTCTGGATCATACAGCCAAGCATGAATCATCACCTACTTGGCAGAAACATAATCTAATTCTAGGCAAAGTGCTGGATTGAAGGCATACAGAATTTATGGCGAAAAAAGTGGACACAGAAAACAGGACCCTTGATCAGACGTTGGCAAGCCATGGCCCATGGGCCAAAGCTTGCCTATTGCCTGTTTTGGTAAATAAAATATTATTGGAATACAGCCATGAGAATTTATGTATATATTGTCTGTGACTGCTTTTGAACTACAGAGGCAGAATTGAGTAGCTGCACCAGAGACCCCATGGTCCACAAAGCCTAATGCATTTACTATCTGGTCATTTACAGTAAAAATCTGGTGATGCCTGTCCTAGATCAAAGGGATCATGGAGCATCCAAATGAAGGTGTCCCACCAAGGTCAGAGGGGTGAAGCAAAGTTTTCCAATCCAACATCATAAATTCTTCATTCCAAGATCAAGGTCAAGAGCACAGATTTAAATAGAGAAATGTGCAGAAAAGAGAAACTCAGAGTTGCTAGTACTGGATACCCAACAGACAAATTAAACATGATAAAATGTTTTTGAAAAAAATAAAGTCTGCAATGTTTCAAAAAAATGTCAATACAATCCCTATGAGAAAAAAAAGTAGAACTTTCTTGGAGTTTTGTAAGTTTGTTTCCTTTTTTGTTTGGATGAGACCTGCATATGGCATGTGGGACAGAAAGAGGTAACTTCAACCTTTCCATGCTCAAGCCTTCTAAGGTCTTAATTCAACGCAAAGAAGAATTGTGTTTCCAACTCTGGACTTTGGAGGCAGACCAATAAAGTGTTGCCAACTCATTGCAGCTCCTTCTCTTGGTGTATTTCTCTTCCCAAATCACCAACTGTCTTTTTAGATTCTGTCATAGTTTTTCCACTTTCCAATAGACTACTTCAGTATAAATTCCAGCCACATGATTGTCTGTTATTTTGGGTCAATTACATAACCTCTCTTTGTCTTCTGTTTTTCACCTATAATTTGAGAATATCTACTAAGGAGAGAACCCATATCAAAGACTTAGAACAGGACCTGGCACATATTCAACCATTCAGACAATGTTAGTTATTTCAAATGCCTATTTAAGTCCTCAATATAATTTATTCAAAGAAAAGTTAATAAAAACTGGAAAGGGATGATTAGAAGGAATTATTTTTTTCTCTATCAATCTTAGATCTTTGAAGTCAATCCACGCATCATGTTCTAATTTGTATGAAATGATCTTTTAAAATTGCTATTTTAACTGTAAGAATACAAACCACTTTTGAATGTATTTTAGTCCAGAATAAAAGGAAGAGAAGACACCAACACTGACTAATGTACCAGGTTCTATGTTATACCAACATTATCTACTTAAAGCATTAGAGTAGTCCTGGACAAAAAAATATTATCCTCATTTTATAGATGAGAAAACTGAGGTTTAGAATAACTTTCAGCTTGCTCAAGGCACATAGAAGGTGGATGGCCCTGCCCTGACTCCAAAGATTGTCTTGATTTCCTTTGACTTTATTGACAATTCTTAACCAGGGATGATTTTGCCTTCCAGGGGACATTGGAAAGGTGAGGTTGAAAAGGTGGAGCAGGCATGCCACCAATATCTAGTGGGTAGAGGCCAAGGGGTGCTGGTAAATACTCTACAATGCACAGAACAGCTCCAAATTATCTGGCCCAAAACATGAATAGTGCTGAGGTTGAGAAGCCTAGAGCTATAGCATGCTGCTTCAGAGAATTATTTTTAAAAGAAAATAAATGAAAAGAAAGCGCATGCAAATAAGGTTTCTAAAGGACTTACTGAAATGGTTCCAGTTGATTATTATTCAAGGTTGTTGATAAAATTGACTCTCGTGTTTTAATCTTTAAGTTTGATGTTTTAACATCTATTCTTAACCTCATCCACTGTTCTCTGAGACTTGTTAATATGGCTTTTTGTGAAATGCTTGGAGCATTTCAAGGAGAAAAGACGATGTTATTTGGCACTGCCAATACCATATGGACACTGCCTTATATTAGCAGAATTCCCTCAGAAGGAACTTGGAATACTGGGTGTGATTCTCAAGGCCACTGTGAATAAGCTGGGCCAAGCAGTGATACTTAGAGTTCTTTGATTTTTTGTTTGTTTGTTTGTTTTCCTAGCTAATCGTACCTGTGATCCTTGTTTCTTTGGGATTCTGGCAGATAGAATGCAAATGTTATTGGTGCCTCACCCAAATCCCCTTCACAGGTACCTCTCCCATGAACAACTTTTGTGGGTGTTGGTTGCTGAAACGTCATAGCTTCCCCTTGCTTGCTTGGAGAATTGTCCTCTATGCAATGGGAGCTCCTCTCTAGGAAGGTTATAATGTGTGTGGGGGCAGAGAGAGGCAACATTAACTCTTTCACGCTTAGGACCTCAAAGGTCTTGTTTCAATGCAAGAAGGAATTGTGTCTCTGAGGCTGGACTTGAGTGACAGACCAACGAGGTATTGTCAACTCATTGTAGCTACTTCTATTGAGTAGTTATAGTATTCAGCAGCCAAAGGCGAAGGATTGACTAAGGGTATGAAAGGCTGGTCCCTTTGCTTTTAGGGGGACCAGTTCTGCAGTACACTTCACATTCCAGAACTCTCCATTAGATCAGACTATAGATAGACTCCACCCTAATTTAGATTTCTTCTCCTGCTTTATTCTACTTTCAACACTCCCTTTCTCTTGACAGCAGGTCCTAATAAGACATGTTCACAAAAATACTCACTGAAGGCTCTGACCCGAGATACATGGGATCCATTAATCCAAAAAATGGTGAGTATTACATGTGCCTCCTATCCCTAACGTCATTTTCCTTGCTCTGCTCTGTCTCCATTGTTTTTTCACCAAGAGGTACATGGAGACGGTCAGAACTCAGAAAAGTTTGGTTTGAGATGACAATGCATACTGCTTGCTAATTATAGGACTGTTGGGAGGCTGTCTCTTCAATCTCTAATTTTTCTCTGAGAGGAGAATTTTGTCTCCTTGGCCCGAAACCAGACCCCAAGGCAACTGCCGTTTTGTCAGGCACTCAACTCCCATCAAAGTTAATGAAGAGAAATTTTCCTTACTTCACCATTGCTATTGAATTTACACATTTAATATTGTCAGCACAAAATTGTCCATGAAACCTTGTATCCCTTAATAAGACTATTAATTATATCTTATGTGAATAGATCCAATTCAATGTTTCCCCTTTTAGTTCATGAAGCCTGAAGGATTTGAAAAATATCTTGACCTATTTGTAATGCTCAGTCCACAAAGATATGATCACCAAATAATTAAAATAACAATTAGGACTATTTCTTAAGAATAATTTTGCAAGCAATCCTGGTGAATGTGGGATTTTTTTCAGTGTTAGGTTTTTAAAATGTGTAGTCATCATGTTAAAAGGAAAGGTATGATTTTTTTCTCTGATATGACCACACACACACTTCCAGAGGGATTCTAAGAGAAGACATACATTCATTTGTTCATTCCTTGCATATTAGTCGATAACTGCTCTGTCCAGGTACTGTTGCAAGCACTGGAGAGACAAAGATGAGCAACCAAAGTCCCTGCCCTCTTGAAGCTCATTTTCTAATAGGGAGACAGATAATAAACAGAATACGATAATAAAATAATATCAGAGATTGACAAATGGAGAGACATCCAGAGGACTAAAACTTTACCTTAATGAAGGGGATGATAATTTAGTTAAATTGTGACCTAATGCTTCTCAAGCGGGATGACAATTTATTTAGGTGAGCCCTGAATTAAGTGAGAAACTAAGGCATGCGAATAACTGGAAAAGAACTTTTCAGGCAGAGATCAAGTAGTGCCACGTCCCTGAAAGTCAAGGAACACTAGCAAGGTTAAGGAACACTAGAAGGTCAATGGCAAGATGAAGAGTGAGAGGCAATGAACTACTGCATTCCACCACAAGTGCTACACAGCTTGGGCAAGTTGGTTCTTCATAATCTTTCCCGTTGCAAAACAATTCGCTTCCTTTGGTCTCAGGTATTAAACACCATTAGCACTCATCTTATATTATGACAACCAAAAATAGGCCTCACACACTCCTAATAATACACTGGGTCCCATTAAAGGATTAAGCTTTACAACAAGGAAGTGACATGATCAGGTTAACATTGTTGAGGTCATTGTGGCTGCTGCTACATTGTGGCTGCGCGGTGGTTCGTGCTAAGGTAACGATGATCATAGAGAACAGCTATCAGTGGAAATAGTATGAAGCAGCTAGTCTGGGGACCTAGTTTGAAGATGGAACTGGAAGGATATGCTGGCATCAGAGTGAAGTGTGGATGAAGAGGAGTCATAGAAAGTTCTAAGGCTTGCTGTTACTATTGCTGTTCTTGATTTTGCTTATAAGCAAGTGTTAGATGAAAGCGGCTTCCATCACTGGGTGTCTCAGCCTTGGCACCACTTTGCTGAGGAGCTATTCTGTGTGTTGTGGGATGTTTAGAAGCATCCCTGGCATCTGTCTGCCAGATGCAATTAGTACCCTCCTCGTTGTGACAACAACAAAAAAATCTCTAGACATTTCCCAATGTTTCCTGGGGACAAAATTGCCACCAGTCAAGAATCACTGCTCTTAGCAGAAGTGACAATGAGTCTGTGGCCCTGTTTCTGCCTCTAATTGTGTGAGCTTGGGCAAGTCACTGATCCTCTTGAGGTTCTAATGCTTTCTGTTTATCATAAATATAAGTAAAACACCTGTTAACCCAAGTTAGAAATTCTAAAAATTGGTTAACCAAGTCTTTCTTTCTGTGGAGGTAACTTCCACCGAGTTTCAAATAAATAGTACCTCAAAACTATCTTATTAATATAAACATAAAATTAGTTTCTCTTCTGGGAGTAAAAAACAAAAACACAAAAAACCTGCCTCGACCAATTATAGAATCAATTTTCTCAATCTAGGCCACATAATTTGAACAGATAAAAAGTGCTACTAGATGTTCACAGATTCTAAAAGAACTTCTGCAATTTCCTTACTTTTGAAGGACAATTGAGGACTTAAACACAGCTGTTCATGTGTGAGTTTTTTGGGGGGAGGTCTTTTTGAGCAATTTGGTCCAATAAAGTTTATCTTTTGGTTGACAATATTGAATTATTGTATGCACTACTGAAGATTATTTTGCTATATCATATCTTTTCTCTTGCCCGATCAGAGTTCTCCATAAACAGATAAAATTGTCAAAACAGACAGAAACTAAACTGTGCTAGATTTGAAATGTGTCAGGGGCAAAGTTAAAAAAAAAACAGAAAGATATAGGAGAAACCTCTTCTAAATTACCTCACATAACTCACACGCATTTGGTGAAACTACATCTCTTGATAATTGTACGGTTTTTCTCAACCACTCCAAAATTTGAGGTTGAGGGCTATTCCTAATCAAAAGAATGGTACTTATTTGAACACAAGGAGGTTGATATCACCTTGCCTCTACCTCTAATCAGAGTGGAACTGGGACCATAGCTTTTCTTAGGTTTTGAGTTTTGCTCACCACATCTACATTGCCTGTTGCTTTGCCTGATATTGAGGAAGCAGGCAAGCTCACAGGTTTATGGGATGGGCCATGAAGATATATTTACAAGATAATGTATGAAACAGACAAAAGACATTTTTGCATATTTGTGCATGTGTTGTAATATGGCTAAAAGCTATTCTTTCTTTCTCTTGCTCTCTCTTTCTGTGTGAGTATGTATGTATGTCCTCAATATAGATGACCTATATGCAGAGTTTCTACTTTATGAAATATATAGATGCTTTCTGCAAAATGAAAAAAGATAAACCAAAATTTTCTATATTTATCCTTGCGTTCTAGCATCTCTAAGCTTGACTACTTCCAGAGCATTTTAAGGGAAGCAGAGTCAGCTGGAATGTGCCTGCCTTTCTGACTTTTCCTGAATTCCAGGAGGCCAGGGGTTTCCTTCTGGGCCTGATTTAGTGGCCAATGTTTGACGCTAAATGATGGATTGATTTGTGGCACTGATTACTTTAAATTAAGCATTTATGTGTTTAGAGTGGTCCCAATAGATTTGTATCTGGTGACTTTGAAAGGGACAACCTTGAGGTGACTTTCATTATTCCAGTGACAATTGGGACCACTTTCTAAGCTTAATTACCTTAGAAAGATGGCAATGATATGGCCCATCATAAAGAAGACCCAAGATTTATTGAGCATCTGGACTCTGAATGGCTCTGTGGAGCAGCTTTACCTGGAAAAGTGGTTGCATAAGAAAACAGAATACAATTATATCTCATGACAGAACATCCACATACTTTAGAATCCATTGTACCTAATTATTGGAGGTTCCAAAAGTCTCACTGGTCAGAGGAATTGTGAAGAAATGATTACTCTTTTTTCTTTCATTCAAAAAATATATTCTTTTAGATTAGAAAATATAGTTTATTTAAAAGTAAATTAGAGAGAGAGAGAGAGAGAGAGAGAGAGAGAGAGAGAGAGAGAAAGATTTACCTCCCCAAAGTAGGGAAAGGGGTCAAAGCCAGGAAACATGGCCTGGCTATAGCTCAATGAACACATGGCCACACCATAGCTTAGCAAAGAAACGGCGGTGATGGTCAGTGGTTGCAATGGCCTGGCAATGCTACTCCCCCCCAAATATTGTAATGCCTAGTTTTCACAGAACTGAATGCTAGACAGCAAGGGAAATACAAAAGTGAATAGGATATAGAAGCGCCCTTAAGGAGTCTATAAAATTGCATGATCAGATGGTCATGAACAGTTCCTGTGGAACTATATGTATATGGCAAAATTAAATGCATTTTGTGATGGAGAGGTGGTCCAATACTGTAGAATAATAAAAAGTACTATTAATTCTAACTTAAAAGAAACTGTGTATAGTGATTGTATTAATTAGATCTTATTAAAATGCAGGTTCTGTTACAGTATTCCTGGGATATGGTCCACCATACTGCAGTTTTAACAAATTCTAGATGATGTTGATAAGTTTCATTCACTGACCTCATCCTTTGCATAGCAAGAACTTATAAAATAAGGCTTTACATTATCTTATATAACAAATGTTTAGATCTAGGTGACTACATCAGTGAGGGCACAGGCTCTTTCCATTGTTTCACTCTCCCACCCTCAACATATTGGCTTTTGTCTTCAGGCTTTTTCATCAATATCTCAAGATGGCAATATCAATTCTAGGCATCACATATAGTCATGGCAAAGTGCATGGCTAGTAAAAGAAGGATATTGTTCCTCTTGTGATCTTTCTATAGGGAGAAGAGACTTTACTAAAAAACTTCTTAGCATACTTCCTCTTAGGTTCCTTTGGAGATTATATATATAAACAATCAAATATATATATTTGATTTAGGGTCTCACTCTGTAGCCCAAGCTGGAATGCAGTGGCACAATCACAGCTACCACAGTTTCAACCGACTGGGCTCAGGTGATCCTTCAGCCTCAGCCTTCCAAGTAGCTGGGACTACAGGTGTGCACCGCTACGTGTGGTTAATTTTTTTTTTTTTTTGTAGAGATGAGGTCTCGCCATTTTGCCCAGGCAAATCTCGAACTCCTGGGCTCAGGTGATCCTCTCTCCTCAGCCTCCCAAAGTGCTGAGCCACAGTGCCCGCATGAAATTATATTTGATGCCAATCATTCACTGTAAGGGCAACTGGGAATGATTTTTAGCCTCTATAAGGGGGTATAAAAGCTGTTGGAAGAATGGTAGGGAAGATGATGGTTATTTGGTGAGCAGTCAACCTTGTCTGTCACAGAAGAGCTGAGGTTCTGTTGGAAATGAAAATCTTGAAGGCCTAGAAATGCTTCTAAAAGTTAGCACATGGGAGGGATGATTGGAATCCATTAAAGTATGGGCCACTTGTGTAAGATCAGCTGTCTTAATTTACCACAGAACCTTCTCCTCTTATTGGTTCATGCCTCCAATACCCTCTTCTGTTGTCTTGATTCAGTACACTTACTTTTCTCATCTAGAATATTGTAATAGAGTCTTAAATGGTCTCACCATCACCATTCCTCCATTTACACCTTTCAACCATCTTGAGTTCAGTAGTCAGAGACTTCTAACCTGCAAATGTAACTGTGACATACTGTGCTCAAAAACGATGACCATTTCTGTACCTCACCCTGAATTGTACCTCACATCTTTAAAGTAAATATAATAATTACAAAAAACTCTATGAGGACCTTCATATCCTTTCTGACAAAGTACTGACTCCATAGTATAGTCCTTAAGTCGTGTTATAATTTCTTCTCTCCTACATTTCTCACCTCCCAACACTTCCCACTTAAAGTCAAAGTCTTTGTTGTTTAAGAGAAGAATTTGCATAACTGGTGATTAAATTCTATGGGTATAAAAGTTATCTACTTAAAAATTCCTCCTAATAGCCCAGCATATTATGAAGTGTGATTACTGAACTTCCCCTGATTTGGGGAACATCTACATTTTCCAATCCACCCTGTATGCTAGACTCTTGCTCATCAAGGTCATCTTCAAATATTCCAGGAGACTTTAATAGTGAGGTCTTCAGATCCTTACTCCTCCTTGTAGAGGTGAGAGTCATTTGGAGTCAAAGTTCCCATTTCCTTATCATCCACCCCGAGTTTGCCTTCTCTTTCACCATTTATTAATTTCTACCCAAGACTAGAGGACTTTCTGACTTACTGACTTTTACTATATGTGATTTTTATTATTAATATATCATCCCCTCATCTTATTACTTTTACTATTCTGCCAGATAGAGCTCATAAACAGTTTACTATTTCCTTTCCTGTTCCCGGTCCCCCTAAATATGATGATAGCCTTAGTGAAAATTGCTAAAGCATGTAGCCTGACATATTTTAGGTGCTTCACAAATGTTCTTTCCATTCTCTTCCTTGGGTATTTATTGAGTACCCCTTATCTGGTTTGGTGCTAAGGAGAAGAAAATCCAGCACACAGTCTCAGTCTTTTGATGATCACACTTGATTTGACCATGGCAATGCTAGTTTGGTTATCATAATATTGGAAGTACGTAGATGGAGCATTGAGAATGGGGAGGAAATAATACTTAGATATGCCTGGAGAGTTAGGAGAGGCAAGTCGAGAAGGTATGAGTGAGAGATACCTAAAAGGCAGCAAGAAGCTGGCTGCATATGTTGTAGATTACAGGCAGCATTCCAGTGAGAGGCACAGAAGGTGGTGAATTTAGGGAAATCGTGAGCCTCTAAGCTCATCTGGACCACAGAAGAATGAAGAGTGATGGAGGTGAGGCTAATGAAATACGCAGACAGAAGACTACAATGAGACTGGTGGGCTGTGTAATGAAGATACAATTTTATCATGAACCAATGAAGAGACTTGAGCAAGGCATGTCACAGTCACATTTGCAGGCAGGAGGGTTCACTCCAGTTATAGTGCAGAGAATGGGAGGGTGAGGAGAGAGCTAGAGATGGTGAGACTTTTTAGGGGAGTACTGTAGTATTTAGGTAAGAGATAATAATATTCAAGACAGTCACGGGGAGGGAAGAGGGTGATGGTGTGGTGCGACCATTAGAGAGGTTTAGAAGGCAAACTTGGTTCTATTTGGTAGATCCTTTGGAGAGTAAGAGTAACCACAGCCTAAGGGTGAATATGTGGTGTGTGAAGAGAAGAATATAACTCCCAGTTGCCTTCATTTTGGAAGGGGTCTTTGCCAAAATTGTTGCACGGCTCCGTGTATACAAAGTTGTGTGCCAGACACTCAACAATCTGTGATTGTAACTCAATCTTGATTCCTGGTAAAACTCTAGCAAGTGCCTCTCTCCATTTAGATCTTGGGGAACAGAGTACTGTGGCTCATAGAAGCAGGGCATCGGCCACGTGTGTTAATATGACACTTTTTCACTAGGGTACGGTGTTTCTATTTATTGAACAGCTGTCAGTAGACCACGCAGCATTGCCAACAACATTCTCAAAATAGAATGAAGGCAATTACCTCAGCAAAAATTAACGCAGAGAGTAAAATTGCAATTATGTAATAGTCATCTTTCAGGCACTGAGACCAGCCTTCCCTTGGTTTCTCTGTGCCTGAATCAACATCATAACAAAACCACACCATCCATGCCTATGTTAGAGGGATCCACCCCACATCACTCCCTCTTTCTGTTTGCTAAACCTTTCCTCAGAGCAGACATCAGAACACTGAACTGCTCTCCGTGACGATTTCCCAGCAAAATACTGCAAATAGATGAGAGAAAATATCATTAGCTAACAACATATCAGCACTCTTCTGCTGTTTGGCAACTACTTGCCAGTAAACTTCAGTTTGCATTTTGCAAACAGTCAGGTCTGTGAGGAACTTTAGAGATGATTCAGGCCAATCCTCTTATTTTACAGAAGAAAACACTGAAGGCTGGGAGGATTAGATGGCTTGTCTGTGGCTTCCTCTGTCCCTTAAGTTTAGAGAAATGACTGAAATTCCAACCTGCACTCCAGCAAGGGCATTTCCCGCAAACCCTTGGCTTCTTACAATAAAATAGGGACGACAGGGAAGGCTTCCTTGTCAAATCCCTGAAACACCCCCAGTGGGTGGAGAAAACTTTAATACAAAAGAAGAAAATCAACCCCATAATTAGATATAGAGCTGACTCCAGACCAGCTAACAGAAATACTGTGCTGGCTTTCTGGAGTGCTTCAGAAGGAGGGAAGGTAAGCCCTCATTAGCAGTTCCAGGCTTACATGAGGTTCTGGTGGAATGCTACCATTTTCATAAAACACACATAATAATAAAAATAGCTATGATGAGTTGCAAAAGAAAAAAGAACACGTAAATGCTGAGGAGGACTGTCTTGGCTATCAGTTGTTGTCACCCTGCTTTTATCCCCTCCTCCAAATCTCTGTTATTGCAAACTGAGCTGGGTTATGACATCTATTAAATTATAGTAATAGGAATACTAACCCCACTGTTGGAACTCTGACCACAACTTGTCAGGTCAAATCTTGTATCTGCACAATAATAGGAAGACACTGAGGATAATGGAGATCTTAGGAAGAAAGGGGGAGCCCCAGACCCAGAGATGGGACTATCCTATGCACCCAGGTCCCTATTTTAGGTAGAGGGAGAGAGGGAGAGAGGGGAAGAAAGAGAGAGAGAGAAGGATTATTTGCCAGATGCAGTGTCACATACAATAGCTCTTGATTCTTGCAAACTTTGGCAATGACTACTTCATATGTATAGAGGGGTTGCAAAGATAGTACAGAGTTGTCATGTGTCTTTTGCCCAGCTTCCTCTAACATCAACATTTGTCACCATGTGGTCCCAACTTTAACAGCTTTATTGGGATATAATTCACACACCATAAAATCCACCTATTTAAAGTATATATTTCAATGGTTGTTAGGGTATCCATAGATAGGGGCAACTATCACTTCAGCTGAGTTTTAAAACGTTTTCATCATCTCGAAAGGAAACGTCTTACCCAATGGCTATGACCCCGTTTTTCCTCCCTCACCCACACTGCAGCCCTGAACAACCATTAATCCACTTTCTGTCTTTGGAGATTTTTCTGTCCTAAACATTTCATGTGAACAGAATCATGTAATATGTGATCTTCTGTGACTGTCTTCTTTCCCTTACCTTAATGCTGTGAAGGACCATCCATACAGTAGTATTGATATGTCATTCCTTTTTATGGGCAAATGCTTTTCAATTGTATAGCTATAAAATATTTTGTCTAGTCATTTTTCAGTTGATGGACATTTGAATTCTTTCTATCGTTTGGCTATTATGAATTATATGGATCTAATTTTGATGGAGATTATAATATCAACCATATTGCTTATAAAGATGATTGGAAAATGTGATTTTAGATCTATGAGAACCTGGAGATATTCTAATACATTACTTATGAATTAAGCCAACTTGTTCATTCAGTCACTAACTAAGATCTTCCCTGGAGGGCAAATCTTCAAGCACATGACAGACGGCAGTCTAAACATATATGTCCAATGAGCTAGTTATCCCTAAAAGAGAGGAAGGTAAGGATAATACTCATCATATTCCTTTAAACTCATCAAAAAGGTAATCTGACCTGTTCCTTTAAAGACCAGGAGTGAGGCCGGGCTCGGTGACTCAGCCTGTAATCCTGCGCTTTGGGAGGCTGAGGTGAGTGGATTGCCTGAGCCCACGGGTTCAAGACCCACCTGGGCAACTTTGCGAGACCTCATCTCTACAATAAATAAAAAAAATTAGCTGAGTGTGGTAGTGCATGCCCGTAACTCCAGCTACTTGGAAGGCTGAGGTGGAAGGATCGCTGGAGTCGAGCAGATTGAGGCTGCACTCCAGTCTGAGCGACAGAGTGAGACTCCAGCTCAAAAAAAAAAAAAAAAGACCAGGAGTGAATAGGCCAGAAAGATGTCTTAGCTTGGATTATCCTAGAAGAAGACCTTTGAGATAAGGATGGAAATGTAAGTAATTGATTTGGAAAATTCTGGTAGAGGTTTAGGGAAGTGAGACAAGTGAGAAGGTAACTATAAAGGGCTCACTCTTGGGCAGCTTCATGTTGTGGGTAATTAGTGCTCAGCCTTACACCTTCTGGAAGACAGTGTTAGAACATGCCTTGGAGTCATACCCACAGAGGTGTAGTATGTGGGGTACTTCTCCATCATTTTCCATCTGTCATTGGGAGTGGAGCAGCAAGTCTATTTCCAGGATACCCCTTAAAAGACCAGGCAGTCGGGTTGAGAATGGTGATACCAAGGAGATGTGGAGAAGCACCAGTAGCTACGAGGGAGTAAGGGAAAGGCAAGAAGAAAAAGAGGAGACCTTCTATCCTGGTAATGAGACTTTCCAAAGAGACACTGACCGATGAATACTGGAGGGAGCATCATAGATCTCTCCTTACTTGTCTATATATACAATGGGGACTAATTCTGTGTTACTAAACACTTGCTATTGGGAGCTGGATTCATATAGGAAATAAAATACCAGCCCAACTCTACCTCCTTTCAGTTTACTATCCTCAGGAAAGATTTCTCCCTCATAGAGAAACATGAGAATATGTGATTGTGGAATGATACAGAGGACACACCGTTTAGAGACAGACAATCTTGAGTTGAAGTCCTGGCCCCAACATACAGAACCTGTGTGCCCTTGAGAAAACTGTTAAATCGATGAGATCATGTCCTCTCAAGCCACAAGTTTACCACCCCAAGGTCTGATTAAAAAAAAAAATGAAATTTTGAAACTTTAGCATGATAACTGGTTTATAGCATGAGTGCCATAAATGATAGTTTTTCATAATTCTACTGAGAATAAGGTAGAAATGCAACAAGGAAATATATTAATTCAACAAATGCTTATTAAGCTCCTATTGTATACAGAATTCTATTCTAGTTGCTAGAGTATAATGGTGAAGGATCCAAATTTCTGCTTTCATGAAGTTTACATTCTAGTCAATCATAAACCCTGGGATCCTGTTTTTACATTTAAGGTCTTATTTTTATTGTCTGAAAAAATAGATTTTGGTTTATGTTGTTTGCTGACTTAATTGCAAAAACTGTAAGCATCATATCAAAGCATCTTCGAGTACTCTCCAACTTTTAATCAAACATTTTCTGAGAGTCATTTCTTAAATCTTTCTTAGATGTCGAATTAGTTGGATTTTTTTTTATCCCAAATGATAGAAACCAAATTTGAAACACTTTAAGTAAAAAGGCGAATTTATTGAAATGATTAGATGGATAAAAAGCTGTGGGGAAAGCAAAGACATGGATGGACATTTAAATAGCTGGACCCAGGGACACAGACGCTACAGGGAATTGCTCTGTCTCTCACATCTGTTCCAGCATGCCACCTTTATGGCTCAGCGTGGCTTTCTCCACACGGGAGACCTGCTCATTTCACCTATGATATTTACATTTTGCAGCTTTAGCTGCCAGAGAGGCTAACCCAAACCCCTCATTTTTCTTGTACAAAATTTCCAAGGAAGAAATTATTTCAGCTTGGGACAGGGATTTTTTATCAGATCATGCAGGCTTGTGGTCACATGATAGCAATTAGATGACTGGGGTGCTCCTAGCATCCCATAGGGACCCACACTGCCTGTTAAGACATAGGACCTTCAGAAGGCTGATTCTCATGTTTTGGTCAATTTTCTTTCTTTCTGGCAGGAACCACATAGTATAATTAGCAGCTCTGAAAGCTGAAGAAATGGACAAGCAATAGAGCTAGAAGAGGCCACATCTTATTCAGTCTACATAAGGTGTCCATTAACAGAAATGAGCCAACAATACATTCCTCTTTGCAAATTTGTCAAGTATATCCAAAACAAACACATTAGAAAGGGATTATTCACCATTTATGTGTCAGGGAAATAATAATAAAATCTTTATGGCACATATTAATGTTCTTGAGTGCTTCTAAAGTAGCGTGGAACTTCAAAACATTTTCCTGTTTCAGAGAATTAATTGGCTTCCCTGTGGAGATGCTCACAAGCAAAGTTGCCATTTTGGAAAAGGCACCATTGAGTTAGAAAGGCAAGGGATGTTGAATTATTCATCTTTTCAATAAGTGTGTATAAAGCACACACTTCATGCAGGGTTGTGGAGGCATAAATGGATCGAGAAAAACTCTCTGCTCTCAAGGAACTTAGAGTCTAGTGGGGGAAACAGATCTGTCAAAAGCTATCCCCCATACAAGTCAAAATAGATGGATAAACATGAGATACCAGGGGAAGTGATGAGAGAGGACAAGAAAGAAAGTTAAATTGCAGAGGTCTTTAAAAACCACAGTAGGGAATTATTCGGTCCTCCCTATGTGACATTATCATTAAAATTTTTGTTAAAATATACAATTCACTTAATTGAATTAATCATTGATGCAATTATATCACTAAACGACAGAAAAATTTATTTGCCAAACATATTCACGTGATTAGCTAATTCACAGTTTACTTTGTCTTATTCATTTTATTTTTTAAAATATATATTTTTATAGTATAGATTTGTGTGTGTGTCGGGGTCTCAGTCTATCACCCAGGTTGGAGTATAGTGGCGCAATCATGGTTCACTGCAGCCTCGACCGCGTGTGCTCAGACAATCCTGCCTCAGTCTCCCAAGAAGCTGGGACTACAGGCGTCCACTATGCCTGTCTAATTTTATTTAGTTCACTTTGCCTTGTTAATTCTCTTTTTAAAAATATATTTTTATAGTATAGATTTGTGTGTGTGTGTGTGTGTGTGTGTGTGTATGTGTTGGGGGTCTCACTCTATCACCCAGGTTGGAGTACAATGACACAATCATGGTGCGCTGCAGCCTTGCCCTCCTTTGCTCAGACAATCCTTCTGCCTCAGCCCCCCGAGTAGGATTGTGGGGGCATAAACTGTAGGCGTCCACCATGCCCAGCTAATTTTATTTATTTATTTATTTATTTATTGAGGCAAGATCTCCCAATGTGGCCAGGCAAGTTCCAAACTCTTGGGCTGAAGCAATCCTCCTACCTCAGCCTCCCGAAATGCTGGGATTACAGGTGTGAGTACTGTGTCTGGCCAACATGGTGCATTCTGAACAACAATTTATAGCATTTGAACACTGGGTACATCTAAATAATTGACAGGGCTAAACTGTTCATGATTTAATAATCCATAAGAGAGCTGGGCTCAGTGGTTCAGCCTGTAATCCCGCGCTTTGGGAGGCTGAGGTGAGTGGATTGCCTGAGCCCGTGGGTTAGAGACCCTCCTGGGCAACTTGGTGAGACCTCATCTCTACAATAAATTTTTTAAAAATTAGCCGGGTGTGGTAGCGCGTGCCTGTAGTTCCGGCTACTTGGAAGGCTGAGGCGGAAAAATCGCCAGAGCCCAGCAAGTCGAGGCTGCGATGGCCGGGAATGGCCACTGCACTCCAGTCTGGGTGACAGAGTGAGACTCCAACTCAAAAAAAATAATAATAACCAATAGGAGGTCTGATCCCTACTGGGGTTCCCTTGGTGAATCCAACACCCTTTGGTTAAGGAAGTTGATGAGAACCCATAACAAAAGATGCACATGGAGAGCCCTATGTGAAGAGAAACTTAGGTCCCTGGATCTCAGCACCTGTTGAGTATTCAGTCAACAACCAGAACCCAACCTGTCCAGCATGTGAGTGAGCTATCTGGAAAGTGGATCCTCCAGTTCTGAGTCAAGGGGGCCCAAGCTGACACTAAGGGAGATAGAGGTGAGCCTTCCTCAGTGAGTCTTGTCCAAATCCTAGACCGGGCTAAATAAATGATTACTGTCATTTTAAGCCAAGAAGTTTTAGGGTGGTTTGTTATTAAGAATAGTTAACTGAAACACCTTCCACAAAGGATTCATAATAATAACATCTTCATGTCGTGATCCCATTTATCCATTAGACGGCAGAGTTTCGGGCACTCCAACTATTTAGATTTCAGAAACTCATTTCCTGGGCTCAGAGGAATGCGTTTCCATTTCTGTAAAGAGTTTCAAAGAAAGAATACAATTTAAAATTCAAAGAATTCCCTTCACATGCAAAATTTTCTGGAACATATTGATTTTGAAATGATGTGCTCCTATTCTTAAGGAAAGTTAAGCTAAAAATGTCAATAAATCATATTCCTTTCTGTATTTCTGTAATTTTTTTTTAAGTTGGAGTCTCACTCTGTCGCCCAGGCTGGAGTGCAGTGGCACACTCACAACCACCCCAGTGTCGATCCACTAGGCTCCAGTGATCCTTCCTCCTCAGTCTTCCAAGTAGCTGGAACCACAGGCGTGTACTACCACTCCTGGCTAATTTACTAGTTATTGTAGAGACGAGGTCTCGCCAAGTTGCCTGGGTTGGTCTCGAACTTGTGGGCTTAGGTAATCCACTCGCCTCAGTCTCCCAAAGTGCTGGGATTACAGGCTGAGCCACCGAGCCCGGCATTTCTGTAACATTTTAAATATACACGGACAACTTTTGCAAAAGATCCACCTCTGACTCAGAGAGGTCACTACATAAATGTGAAGGTCATGGCCTTTCAATAATAGGCTTCCTTTTCTCATTCACTAATTAAAAGTTACAAATATAGCTTCTGATGCTCCCCCCTCTCTTTATTGGCTGCCAAGACAAGGCAAGAGTAGCCGCCACTCAGCTCCTTATATTAAATAGCATATTTTGCTGGACGTGATTCCTGGTTGCTACAAAATAAATCTAAGTTTAAATAGGAGGTGACAAACTCCATGCCTTGTCATTTATCCTTTTTATAGCACGGGTAACACCAACAGTCAGCAAGTCATGTTGACGACCTGTTTATGAATCAACTAAAGCAAAAGCATCCGAGTCCAGAGGTTTCCTGTGTCAATAATTAGAAATGTTTTGCTATTTTAATTAAAAGACAACTAAATGAAAAACAAACTCCACTGCTTTTTACTATATAATATTTACTTTATGATTACTATACACGTTTTTTAAAGACACTCAAAGTCCCAGTACCAACGGGGTTAGATAGCCACTGTTAATACTGGAGTATGTATTACTGTAGACCTGAGTCCAAATATATGTATAATATGTCTGGTATATATAATACCAGAAAATATGCCTTAAATTCACTTTTATAGTTCTAATGATTGCCAAAGAAAACTATACTGAGATTTTACTATGTATTAAGCACTACGTTCAGTGCTTCATAAATGCTGTCCCAGATAATACACAACAACACTGCAATATAAGTAACATCAAGCCAATTATACAGTTGATATATTGGAGGTTCAGGTCCAAGATCAAGTAGCCGGCAAGGAGAAATGACTACTTTCAAACCCAGACTTTTTAACTACAGATTTTAATTTTTGCTCTTCTATATATCACCTTCTGCATTTGAAATTTTCAAATAACGCTATATTATAAAAATATAATTCATAGCGTTATTCACCTGCAACAGTTTAATATATGACAAATATTCCATTGCACAGACTTACACAATATTTCACCATTCCTCTCTTCCTAGACATTTAAGTTTAATTTTGTTTCCTTTCAAATCTCCAGTAGTGAAAACCCCACTACAATGAATATCCTTATAGACAAATCTTGTATATCCTTGATTATTCATGAGGATGAATTACTAGAATTAGAGACACCCATCCCCATTGGGGCAATGGCATGCACAAACTTTATCTTTTTAGTAACACCAAATATCCTTTCAGAAAAATTATACCAAATTATATACCCGCTATCCAAATGTACCTATGTCTGGGTCCTAAAATCTCATTTAAAAAAGGACATGGCCAGGAGCAGTGGTTCATGCCTATAATTCCAGCACTGTAGGAGGCTCAGGTGGGAGGATCACTTTAGCCCAGGAGTTCAAGATCAGCCTAGTCAACATAGTGAGACCTCTGTCTCTACAAACGAACAAGCTACTTGGGAGGCTGAAGAAGAGGAATCCCTTGAGCCCAGGAGTTCAAGTCTGCAGTGAGCTGTGATTATGCCACAGCACTCCAATCTAGGCAACAGAGTGAGACCCTGACTCAAAAAACAAAAACAGTTCAAAGCACGGCCTTTCAAATCACTAAAACTAGAAGGTATATTGGGAGTCATTTAGTCTAACCTCCTACATTATAGACCTTTTTCATAGAGCATTCATGATGTGGGGTATCTTTCTGTAAGGCAGAAAAACAATGTAAACTATGCTTAGACTAACTTCAAAGCAAATTTCTTCACCTCTCAGCAATGAAACATGGCTCAGACTTCTAAAATGCATCCAGGATAAGACAGCCTCCTTGGAAATGAAGAAACTTTGGCAGGCTTTCAACATACTTGACACAGGTCATGAAATGATAAAGATGTTTTGGTCGTTCTCCACCTGGAATGGGCTTGCTGTAGGTGCTGGCAGCTGATTGTCCATCTCCCATCTTCTGCTCTACGCAGGTGCTCAACAGCTTGGTTTTCTTCAGTCTTTGAAAATTCAGCAGACAGAGGTAGGGAGGAGTCATTGGAAGAAGATTGGTGTCAACAACGAATTAAATAGTTTTATCTTTCCAGCAAAGGGGCTGTGAATGTAACTGTATGTGCCTCCCCAACACACACATACACACACACACACACACACACACACACACACACACACACACAAACTCTTGAAAGTTTCATTCCCTGAGTCTCTTTAATTATAGGCATGTTGAAATTGAGCTCATCTTGAAGGAGAAAATGACCTTCAGTTGGCTAAGCATTCCTGGAGTACCCAGTAGATACAAAATACTGCTAGATGTTGCAGTGGAAAAAATAAACAAAAAACAGAGGGAACACTCACAGGTAAGTGCAGAGATACAAATCTGCAAATATGTAAGTTCTGCAAGCAACTGGCAAATACAACTCTGTGGCGACAAAGAGAAGGGAAAGCTTGATTCTGCCTGGGGTGGCGCGAGTGGGAATGGAAAAGGGCTTTAGAAAGAAGAAGGTGTTTGTAGAGGCTGGGGAGGCGGGTTTCTCTACCCCCAGCTGGTTCCTGGTGCAGATCTGATAAATAATTAAAATCATGAAATAAGCGCATCACTACTAAAACTAACAATTTGTCTTCCTCTTAAAACACATACACGCACTTTCTGAAGGGGCCTATCGACACGATTTCCGCAGCACATTCAAGGCAACCCTGGAAGGGAAAGGGAGAGTGAACTCGAGCTTCTTACGCTTTGGGAAGCTGGATTGGTTGAGGGTGAGGATCAGAGGCCACAACTCAACCCCCCAGAACTCTGGGCTCCAAGAACTGCAGGGGAAACTCTGAGTTTGAGTTTCTGAGGTCTGGCGAGGGAGTCTTGTGGGGGCAGGAGTCCCACCTGATCCAGCCTCCCTCCCAAGCACCGCGCTGGGCTCCGGGTAAGCAATCCTTTGTCCAACTGATTTTCAGCACCCGCTTTTCCCCCACTGAAGGCGATCCACCCATCACCACGTTTTGCTTCTGCTACCAGCTAAATTCAGCTCCGATCTCAGTAGTTGGAAAAACAGAGGAACGGGGCCACGGCATCTTGCAAGTGGAGCCGTGCAGGGGGAGTGAGGAAGGAAGGCGAGCGCGGCGGTGGGAGCCGGACTCCTGCCTCGGCTGTGCTCCAGGGCAGCCGCCGCTCAGCCCCCGCCCCTGCCTCCATCCCGGACCCCCCAGCCCGGAGGCGAGAGGTCAGCGCCGGCGAGGCGACGGCCAGGCTCTGGCTGTCACGTTAATTCCGTGCTTCCTTTCCAGTTCCCGGCCGCCTCGCCCCTCCTCCCTCCTCCCCAGCCCGGGTTTGGAGGCGATTCCCCTCTAGCGACTGAGCCGATTGCGTCTGGGCGAGCGGCTCTTCGCCTCCCTCGCGTCTTTGTCTCCTCCTCCTTTCTCCACCTCCTCCTGCGAGGCTACAGAGCCGGGAGCAGGGGCTGCAGCGGCCGCCGCAGCGACGCGAGCCCAGTCGTGCCCCGCGCGGCCGCCCGGGCCGCGCCCTCGGCCGGTGGCGGCGCCGGAGCACGCCCGCCGCGCCACGCACCGCCTGCGTCCCGCGCCCCGGCACCCGCGCACCCACGCCGCCGCCGCCGCCGCCGCCGGAGAGTCCAGCCCCGCCGGCCCGCTCCCAGGTGGGCAGCCCGGCGTGCAGCCGGCTGGAGGCGGCGGCCGCTGCAGCCCTGGCAGCGCGCGCGCCCTGGGCACACGCACCCAGCGGCTCCTTCCTGTGCCACGAGGATGGAGCAGCCACCCCAGTCCGGGACTGGCGCAAGGTAAGGTGCAGCCGCCTGTTGCTTTTCGCAGAGCGCGGGATGGTCCCTCCGCCCTGGTATCTAGGCCATCCCTCCGGGAACAAGTGGAGGGGAGCCGTCACCCCCGATGGGAGCCGTGCCTGTCGAACCCCCCTGAAGCTTTTGCGCAGACCCTTGCAGGCACCCCGCCTGCAGAGATGGAGTCGACCCTCTTTGCTCCCGTTCAGCCGGCTGCCGTGGAATAGTCTGCAAAGTTTTGTGACCCCTTCCCCGCGCGGTGCTCGCCCCGTGCCCCGCAAGTTGCACGTTGAGTTCTGTCGTGCGCCCTTCCCCCAGCCCCCTGGCCATATGCATCTGCCCATTTCTCCCCGTGTGTTCTTGACAGCCGACTTTTCACTCCCCGCAGCTCCCGCTCCAGAGGCGAGGGTTGGGGACCCCAAAGAGCTCATCCTGCCTGTAGGGGCTGGGTAGGAACAGAGAAGGTGGAATACGACAGACGGGACGTGGGGGAAGGCTGAGGCCACCCCTGGCGCTGGGTCCAGCGCGGTGGGAGTCAGTCCACCCTGGCGCGCGCCACCCCCGACTCGGCAATGGAACCCTTGGAGTGGCTTGCGGCTGTGCGCCGTGGGAACTGCAAGTGCAGATATGGGTGGGTGAAGTGAGTGGTTCAGGGAGGGAAAGGTTGACGATGGGGGAGGCGGAGGCAGCTGAGGGTACGGGGTAGATCTGCCCACGGTCGAGGCTCTGCTAATGCGGGCGAGGGGCCAGCCCTGAGAGGCCATCTGACGGAGAGGAATAGGGATCCGAGTCCGGAGGGCGCTGGCCCGGGTATGTAAATGCAGGCGGGGGAGGGGCAGGGTACCTGGGGATGCTGGAGGCGCGGAATGGAGCCCTGGCATGCCGGGCCCTGGGTACTCGGGGAGGCAGGCTGCCGGGCGCCTGGGATGGGGCGATCTTCCTCCCCGGGAGCCAACAAACCTCCCCGCGACAATCTGAGTGCGTTGGCCTCTTGGGCGGTGACTGAATGGTCAGATCATGGACCAGAGATGCTTCTCTTGGCTCGAAGAGGACTACAGTCCCCTCCCTTCTTTGGAACCCGCTTGGTTCTACACCCCTTCACCTCCGCAGCCAGGTCGGTAGACCCACGCCCACCTTCCCTGCCCGGCACTCGGAAGTCAAGGATGTCACCATAGCCGCAGTGTGGGAAGGGGACCCCTGGTCCCCTGGAGGAGACGTACGAGGGGTAGGGGGAGTCCCTAGCGCCCCGCAAGTAGGCAGGGATCCCAACTGGTAGGAAGAGAGCGCAGGAGTGGAGGCTGCGGTCGGAGCCACCCTCCTCCGCCCTCACAAATCGCACCTGGGCGGAGCAAGGGAAGCGGGGAGCCCTGCGCCTGGCAGGCTCGGAGCGCAGAGCTGGAGGGCGTGCGGGAAACGCAGAGCGACGGGTGTGGGCGGGGGGAGACCCAGCTCTCAGGCCTGGGACCCAGGGCAGAGGGGGGTCGGTTCACCTTGCAGTCCCCAGGTAGATTCCTTAGTGGACGCAGATGTTTTAGTGGATGCAGGAGAGGCTCCTTTCTCCTCTGCACCCCAGCAATCTGGGGTGCAAAACCGTTTGCGGAAGGAGCCTTCACTGCCATTTCTAAGAAGGGGCCACCTCCCCCACTTTGAGTCCCCAAGCCCCCTTCATCTCCAGGTGGGGACTGCCAGAGACGGGAAGAACCTCACTTAACCCTTCTCTTCCCGAGAAAGGTGGAGGTGCATACCCCTCTCCCAGGGGTGTTTTGGTCCGAGAGCGGGTCCTTGGTTCCCACTAGACCATTAGCAACATTGGGAGGTTGCTTGGGTCTGGAACCCGGTACAACAACCTTCTGGTCCTCTGTTTAGACTTCCCACAGGCAGGCTTTTAAGGGCACAAGCTTCTCTGCGGGTGTCCTTCCTGCTCTCTATCCGTTTAGAAAAAGCAAGATTTAGGGCAGTCCCCTTTGCTGAGTCCCTCGCCTTGGCCAGACTGGAGGAGGTGTCTCATCTCCTGTGCTCCCAGGGAGGAATCCCGAGGCCACTCACAGTGACTCCAGAGGCACCCCTGGAGCAGCCAGCTCGAGCTCTCTGCCTGGCGGAGGCCAACTCCAGAGCCCCAAGGAGCCAAGGGGGATTCCCTCCGCTAGGTTCCTGCAGTCCTGAGCACCAAGGCCACACCCTCTCAGGTCAGGCCTGGTGCTAGAGCAAGGGTTATTTCAGAGTTACCTGGAGACCTCAGGTAGGATCTCAGACTTAAAACTTTCACTCCACAGGACTTCCTCTCTGAACCCCGCAAGATCCTCTTTCTTTCTATGCGTATATCTCCCGGATTTGTGCTCCGGCCATTTTTCTTTTCTTCTTTTTCTTTCTTTCCTTTTTCCTTTCTTTCTTTTTTGCATGTAGAAACAGGTTAGAACATGTCCCGTGGGAACTTGAGGGAAGAATCCAAATCCACACCTAGGCAATTTTTTCACGTCGCTGAACTATTCTGGGGGTACAAACAGATATAATAATAATCAGCGCTGGCCAGCATGTACTGAGATCTTACTATGTGCCAGGCACTCTCTTAAATATTTTATGTGCTCGTGTTAGTTTCAGCCCACGCAACAAGCTGGAAAGGCAGGTAAAGCTATTTTTTTCTCATTTTATAAGTGAGGAAACCAAGCTGTGAGAAATTAAGTTATTTGCTCATTAACATTCAGCTATTAAAAGGTGGGCCTGGTTCCTCTGGTGGGCAAGCACACTGGGTGTATTTCATGCTCCCAGCCCTATTTGGTACTAAAAACCCTTTGTCTACAAGGAGGTATGAGTGAGGCCACCAATTCTTTTCTCTAGACCCCAGGGGCATATCATAATTGGCATTTCCTACCTATGAGCCCCCGGGGGCTAGAGTACTGTGGAGACACAGGGGTTGCATATCCCCTGCCTCAGAGAGAGCCTGTTGGGATGCACCTTGGGACAGCCAAAGGCTCTGACCGGAAGCTGATTTACAGAGATGGCTCCTGATATTGGACTTCTCTTCACCTTTTTAAATGTGAGGAGAAATGGAAAGAGAGATTCAAATGTGAATGAGATTTGCTCTATAGTGAAACATGAGAAGCAGTTTTAGGTAGCAACTGCATTTTGCAAATGAGAGCCTCTCTGGAGACTGGATCATAGAATGTTAGAGCTAAAAGGGAGCTCAGAAATCATCCTTTCCAATCCAGGCTCAGGGAAGAGATTCAGGGCTGTTTTCAAGGCCACTCCGGCGCATGTGTAGCATAACTAGTGCGAGAACCACTGCCTTTGAACTTTTGGTCAAATAAAGCATGCCTGTGCATAAATAGATTGTGTCCACTGCTGCCATTTTTCAGCATCTTAAAATTAATTAGGAAAAAGACTTTTATTTTTAAAAAAGCCTCTTTTGCTTATTTTCCATAAATACTTCTCAATCAACATAACCAGAAAAAGTCTGTATCGTATAATGAATAAGTTACCAACACTACTGTGAATCTTTTTGCAAAAAAGTAAAAAGAAAGAAAGAAAAAGCAGTAGAATATTTATAAGCCTTCAAATCAACAAAAATTAACTGTGCAACCCTCTGGATGATTCTAAATGAGATTCAGTGGATTTCTCATCATTTTAGCAAAGCCCTCCGTCAGATTGAGTAGATCTACCTGCTCTACTTGTGAAAATGTCTGTGAAAATAAGAGATTTTTTTTTTCCATCAAGTATTTGTGAAAGCAAGGTATAAATTTTTTTTCAGCAGAGGATAAAATTCAATCTATTTCATTGAATACAATGAAATGAATTGGTTAGATTTCTCCTGGATTTCTGACTCTTGGGTTAAACTTTATACTGATGTAAATCTGAAGCAAAACAATATATTTCTGGTGGATGTACTTGAGCCTCAGAAAAAAAATAAAACTATTTCTAAGCCACTTACTCACTCACCAATCCCTTTCAACAAAGGAGACTTTTTCAGGCGCTTGGGGATTCACATAACTAGAAGCATTCTTGTGGGACAGAATTCTAGTTTCTAAGAATACATTATGTCTTTTCTCTGTAGCTATAATACCAGGATGTCCTCCTCTTGGAGACAAACCATCAAAAAGGGAGCTGGGGTGGGAAAAAGCCTGTTTCTCAGAATGACATCAGGGAGGCAGATGGTGGAAACCTGGTGGCTTCTATGTCACCTGGAGCAGAATTTCCATCTCTAATACTGGGGTACACCAAGACCTAGGCCTTGTATAGTGACTGGGGTGGAGAAAGAAAAGGTGATGGCAAGGGTCATTGCTGTCAGAGGAGGCATGGGTTGGAGGAAGATGGATGAGAATCTTGACCCTGAGGGTCCCTGGTTTGACAGAAAGGCCCAGAGATAACCAGCATGCACTAAGAGCTGCTCACCTTCCTCCTTCCTTTCCCACCCTCTATCCCAGTCTGCAGTCTGTGTCAGGATGACTGATTTGAATTTCAGAGCCCTGGTTATCTCAGGGTGAAGCATTCACTTTCTAGAGAATTCATTAGAAATGAATATTGTTTTTATGCAAGTAGGAAAGAATTGTACACCTGCCTTGCTTTTCAGGGAGAGCTGTTCAAAATCAGATCATCCCAGAAGGGTGACCTTCTGAAGGTGGGGACATGGGTTTAGTTGGATGACAGCAGTGTTAAAGAAGAGAGACATAACACTGAAATCAGGTGCATGATAAAATCCAAAAGAAATGGCCGTTGTTCTAGGAACCACTGGAAGGAGAATGCACTAGAGCCTGAGAAGACATCCTGGTTTCTAATCCCTACCTTTTTCAGGGGAGCTGGTGTTGTTAGCTGTAACCTCATCGTATGCATGGAGCCTAGCCCCCTCAACACCTGTGTGGTATAGCATCAAACATTCCATACAACACTTCTGCTGGCACAATTTTTTTGGTGTATATTAATTTTATATTGTATAAATATGAGTTTGTTGCCATTTAGAATGACAATTACTAGTAAACAACACACTCTGAGACAAAGAATATGAAAAAATTAAAAAGTTTAAGCAAATAGATATGCTTATGCAATACTTAGTGTGAGTTAAAATTCCCATTTGGGGTTAGATATTTTAAAATAAAGAATATTCAAGACCCAGAACATCTGACCTTGACTATTTTTAATAACAAGTGAAGCCAAATGATAAGGTTCTGTAGAAAGAGCTTGAAGAAGATATTGAAAACCAAACAAAATACCAAAGTAGAGGCTAAGAAGCTTTACCCTTGTGGATTTTATTTTGAATAAATATATAATCCCTTAATCTATATTTAGATTTGAATAATCCATAAGATTAATAAATTTTCTATTCATTTTATCTGTACATTTTGACTTTCATGAACTTTGATAAATGATTTGAAACCTTGACAGACGCTCTTATATCTGAAATAGTATACTTTATAAAACTTTAGTGAATTGATACATCTCATCATGACACATGAAATGGCCATCTCATATGAGAAGGAAATCTCATATGGAATCTTCCAGGCTGATAGGCTTGAAGTCACTATTTCCCCACAGGCAGTAATAATAGTAATAGTAAGGGGTATATGATTCTTTTAAAATAAATAAATGAGTAACTGCTGAAAAAAGACCCACCCCCAATAAAAACAGATTTTATTCTTTAAGAGGATAAGTGAAAAGATTAGCAAAGGTTACAAAATGTATGGTTTCATTTTATCCTAAGCTCTCTAAGCTACATTTTATGTTAATACTTACACAGTGCAAATGTCACTACATTTTCAGACCATTTTTTAAAAAGTGTTTTAGGTGCCTTTTGTTAGAAATAAAATAGAAAACAAATATTTAAACCATGTGAAGCTATTCTCAGTCATGGAGTCATACTTGACAAAGCAGTGAGGATATTTTCAAATACAGGTTTATTTGTTTGTTTTTCTCTTTCCCTCCTCCTCCTTCTTTCTCTTTCCCTGCTGTCGCTCTTCTCTCTCTCCCGCCCTCCTTCCTTCCTTTACGACTTGCCTGCCTTCCTTCTTTCCTTCCTTCCTTCCTTCTTCCTTTCTTCCTTCCCTTCTTCTCTCCATTTTTAGTAGAATAAGTCTTGATAGAAAAAGGACTCAGCACTTTACTGGGAAAGACTGTTATTTCAGTACAAATATGTCTCCTGGTGAGGACAGTTCTGAAGATACAGTGTACTTTTATATCTGTCCAGACTTAAAGCACAAAAAACATGAGGTCATGTGGCTTTACCCCAGTCTTCTAACTTCGACTCTGCTTTGAGAAACAGTCCGTTGGATAGGCCTGCTTACTGAAGGCTCTCCTGTTAGCAGTGACTAAGCAGTATGCTTTCCTGTGCTACACTGGGAATTGATGTACTGAGCAGAGTCTTGGTCCAGCCTGCTGATCTGCCCATCAGGGATTATCAAGAGGAATCCTTTCTACCCTTTCCATGGTTACATTTAAGCTCAGTGTTTCAAAGCTTTTATCTTCCTGCTATGAAGTGTTGTGTAGTCATTTATCGGGGTGGCGAGTTTGTTTTCAGTGAATCTCAGAAGCACTATCCATTGATAAAATGAATAATATTCTCAAAGGACAAGTGTAGTATAGACTTTTGGTACCCAAAGCATCTGCTACAGACCCTAAGAAAAAGGGGTGACGTGTGGCCAACCAGGTCAGGGAGGCCAGTTGAGAAAGGCCGGATCAGGAAAGCCAGCAGCAGATAGGAGAGAAAAAGGAGTAGAGAGGTGTGACAACAAGAGAAAACACCACTGGAAGTAAGATAACCCAGCAATTAGCACAGAAAGACTAAGAGATAGCAGATAGTAAACTTGAATTAAGGGATAAGGGGGAAGGAGGCCTAAGAATAAGAGAAGACAGAGAACAGCGTTAACAAAGATCTTAGGAAGAAGAGATGCACAAAGAAACAGAATGTGCTAACTAATTTTTAAAAGTCTAGATCAACTCAAAGACAGGTGGACTCCTCAGCTAGAGGGCATGGTCTCCCCCTCATATTCCAGAATAACTCATTAATGTGGCTTCTCAATCACCAGGCCAAGGACTTCTATTCTTATTGACCGCATGGTGCCATTTGGCCATCTGACAAAGCCTGGGGCCCCAGCATGTTGTATTTAAATGCATAAAATACGGCGCATAAAGCATAAACCAATTTTATTGAAATTTCTATTTATCTACTTATAAAATAAGCCACTATTACGTATGTCTGCTTTCTAGTTATCAGAAAATGGCTTCAGTGCAGGCAGATGGGTGGAGACCCATGGGAAAAGGCCAGCATAACAAGATCTGGAGATGAGATTAATGGCCACCATTATTTCAAAGTAGAGATGAGCAAAAAATGCCACCGTGAGATAATGGTAGCAACTGCATTGTGATGTTAAAATACCTGACTGATATTGGTGGCAAAATCACTGGTACTCCTACTGCTGGTACTCCTACATAATGGAATGAAATGCTACATTGCTGCTTCAGGTTAATGAACCAAGTTGTGACTTTTTTCCCGTTCAAGTTCATAGATTGCTTGAATTCTGCTGGCCACTGCCTTAGAGATCTGTGGCCCTCAGAACTCCAGGTGAGGGTGACCATGTAATTTATCATCTGCTGTTGGGACATTTCAGAGAATGAAAGGGATCTTAGCTGTTTCTCCCAGGCAGTAGGTATAAATTGGGATGGGTCTGGGCAATGGCAACATAGAGTCCATCTAGCTGCTTTAGCTTTCTGGGATCTTCCTCTTCAGACCTGTTTTCATTTCTCTGGGTCAGGGAATTGGCTTTATCTGATTCAGTCATAGGGATCAAGGCTCTGGATACTGATGGAGACTGGGAAATAGAGAAGACCTTTGGCTAAAAGAGGGTCCCACGTCAGGACCACAGCCAAGCTATGGGACACCTTGGATATGGGCTTCTTTGGATAAGCAATAGCCTCCTGGATCCCGGCCAAATGAACACTGGCTTGCATTTGAGGTTTCAATGCCCCCCTTGGCTGAGTTTCCTGTAGCTTTGAAAGATATCACCTGAGGTGAGGGAGAATTATCAGACTACATTACATTTCAGCCAAAAGTTTCAACTTCCCCTTCAACAATGTTTTAAAAACAGAGCTACCACAATTATTTTTCAAGGTTTACTTCCTTTCCCCGCCCACTTCCTAGTTATCAGGAAATGACCTCGGTGCAGGCAGGATGGAGACCCATGGGAAAAGGCCGACATGAGAAGATTTCTTAAAGTAGATAATAAGGCCTTGGGAGTTGAAGAGGAGTGTTTCCCAAACAGATGACTAATATTATCCACTGTTGGGGAAAGATGACAGAATGTCCCTGCTCCTGGAGAGCAGTGTGTTTTTGTCTGCTCTAATTGGTGAAATGGAACCTCCTTAGTAGTAGAAGAAGAAGAAAAATACTCTTCTAAGAAAGTCTTTGACTTTGCAGGGGGAGGCAACATCTCAGAAAAATGCCCTCTTTTTGTGTGCCTGTAGACTATTTGATGGGAACTAGGCAACTTGTTTCTAGTTCCAGCTTTGGTTCTAACCAAGTTCTGTGCACCTAGGCTGTTCAAGGCTACAGGGAACTTAGCCAAGGGGGCCACTGAAAGTTAAAATGCAAGCCAATGTTCATTTGGCCAGGAATACAGAAGTCTATGATGGATCTTAGACTCTGTTTCCCCAATAAGAGAATGATTGGAAACTAAATGGTTTCTAAAGCTCCTTCCAGCTCTATGGTTATAATGCCAAAGATGTGTCTGATAGTATTTTATTTATACTTTATATGACGACTTCCCTGTTAAGTTGATTCAGACTCACTTCTTTGCTTAGGTTTTCAAGCCCGTACATAATACAGATCCAAAAGTGCTAGATGGGCACTTTACAATTCTCCTGGAGCATTTCTGGGAGCCTAGAATAAAGAGATGGGAGGGGAAAGCGGGGGATGCAGAGGAAAGAATGACTGACCAGTAAAGAGACAGGGAAGGAAAGATGTGAAACAATTGATAAATTTCCTTGTAGCAGTAATTGTCATGCAGGTAAGATACTTGGAGGTGAAGAAAGGTTCCTAAAATTTTGACCATGTGTCTATCTTGCATCCAACTCTTCATAACCGTATGATCATATCACTGTCTCTGTTCAAGACCTTTAAATTACTCCTGGTGGCATATAAAAGGATTGCATCTTCTGTGTGATTTCAAGGGGCCTTCATCTCCTAGCTGTTACCTGTCCTTTTGTCTGTCATTGTCCTTGGGAGACCCCATGCCCTGGTGCGTTAGAACTGGCCTGTACCAACAATTGTCCACATTTTCTCTCTCCAACTCTGTTCAGAGATGTCATGCTGGTATCTCGAATTCAGCCATGGTAGGAGTATTTACACTACAAAGCAGACTGTTTTCCCCAGAAAGCTGGTTATAAAATCTACCGGCACACCCACTGCCCCTGCCCCACCAAAAGGCTCGAAGTTCCGGAATCATTAAGTACTTTTTTACATCCCTCTCCATTTACTATTCCCTGTTCCTGACAGTGCATCTACCCTTTCCTCCCTCCTTCCCACTTTCTTTTCTTCTCTCTCTCCCTTCCTTCCATCTAACAATTCCTGTACTTATTCATCCCCTCACCTATCCAAAGGTAGCCAGGCTATATTCTAATTCTTTTCCTGCCATTCAATAACTGAGACAGTGAGTGGGAAAATTTTTCTAATCTTGACTATGCCTCAGTTTTCTCTGGGAAAGGGGTATAATAGTAGGTCGTTGTGAGACTTAAATGGATTAACTGAATATGCACCTATGAAAAGAGGTTCAATAAAATAAGCACAAGAAAATGCTCAAGAACCCTGACGAAAGCCTGTCCAGTTATAGGAATACCAGACTGGACTTCATGAAACCAGCAGCATTTGAGTGGAATCCTGAAAGATGATCACACATACCCACCAAATTGACAAGATTGGCAGAGCATATCAAGGGGGAGGGAAATCACAGGAGCACAACTACAGAAGAGGAAGCAAAATGAATCGCTTGTTAAGGTTTTGTGTAGATGAGTATGAGATTATGGAGAGAGAGGAGGTCTTTGATGAGACTGGGGTTATGGCAACATCCTCCAGGGAGTGAGCTGGAGTCTCCTTTTAGTCCTATCATTCTGTTACCCGTACCAGTATCAGTCTGAACTCTGACTTTTTCAAAATATGTCAAAAATCCAGATTTTTATGTGAAAGCTCCTGGTGTTTGGAAGAACTAATTCAATTAAAACATAGTAGAAGTAATTCAGTTAAAAACAAAATAAGACGAAAACCAAAACAAAGCACATCTGCAGGCTATATTCAACCATCCACAGAAAGGCAGAGCTCTGGGTTCCCAAGCTTGTTTAAAGATAGAAAAAGATTTGCAAGGGAAATTCCTAATTTTGACTATGATTCTGCCATTAGCTGTGTGGCCACAAGTGAGAATTTCTTTAGCTGTAGGAGCCTCGGTTTTCTGCCCGATGGCTACATGTCTAGTCTTTCATACCTTGCTGTGAGGAGCCTTTGGGATGATGGAGATAAAAACCCTTGCACAGAACCAGACAAGTCTTCGAATTGTTGGTAGGCCCTAGTCTACTGTGACAGAGACACATACTCAGTACAACCCCACGCGTGGTTTAAGTCACTCAAAGATAACTGAATGTCCTCACGTGCCTTGTTAATTTTAAGAATAGATGGGGGAAGAAAACGTAGGTGTATTTTCCCCCCTTTCTTCTGTTAAAAACATCACAAGGAGCTTGATGTTCCATTTTGAAAATCTGTGTGTCAAAGATTCTGCTAAGAGTTATTGACTGATTTTGCATGGATTCAAGATGACAGGGAAAAGGTGCACTCCACCTCTACGTGGTGCGTGTTGATTGTTTCTTTGAGATGCGGGGAGGTTTCTCTGAAAAGAAACCAGCCACCCTAGTTGTTAGGGTTAAGTCAAAATCTGCACTTGTATTTGTATAATTTTCCATCTTTTGATCCTTTTCCATTCAGGCTGACTTTGATCATACAGGCTTTTAAGGAAATGATCAAACCCTAGAAAAGTCAAGTTATTTCTAGTTGAGGGCTGAGCTTGGGGGATGTTGCTTTGACACTGCTGAGAGTTGGCTATGTACCCAGTCTGCTTTATCAGACCTGGTTAAAAGCACTCTGTAATTACAGCTTTGCAAAAACTGCAGGCTTATTATAATACATTGAAGGTTGGTGTTGTCTGATTTGTGTTATCTTTATTTGTTTTGTTGTATTGCCTGATTGAACTTGAACGTAAGAAGCTTCAAAGATGTAAGAAGGCCTTAAAGTAAGGACACCTGACTTACAAGAGCACATTCGTTATGGATTTGGGCTCCACTGCAGAGATTTGACCCACTCTTCTTCAGGAGCTGACCTGAACCTCACTCTCCTCTAAGTCCCAAGCCTCCTGGGTCTCCGGACTGAGGTGTCTGGTGCCTCAACAGCTCCTGCTCTCCAAAGGTCTGAGATCCTGTTCCCCTAACCACTGCAGAAGCCCAGAGGAGCCCAGGTTCCACTCCCCCAAGTGGATTTAAAATGTCTTGGTCTACTGAGCTAACATTATGGGTGAAATATCACATTTGCTGCTAGGTGGATTATCAAAGTCCTAACCCCAATGCGATGGCAAAGGAGATAGGGCCTTTGGGAGGTAATTAGATTTAGATGAAGTCATGTAGGTAGGGGTCATCATGGTGGGATTAGTGTGCTTATAAGATGAGACACTGTAGAGGTTGCCTCTCTCTGTCTCCCCTCATGCACCAAGGAAAAGCCATGTGAGGACACACATGGGAGAAGGCAGCTGTCTGCAACCCAAGAAAAGCGCCCACACCAGCCATCAACCCTGCTGGCATCTTCTCCAGAACTGTGAGAAATAAATTCCTGTGTTTAATCCACCCAAGTCTATGGTAATTTGCTATGGCAGCCCGAGCTAAAAGAGGAAGTTACCATAGGTTAGCCTGGGCATCTAGCTACCTTGTGAACATCTCTTGGGATAGAAATGTACTATTTATTTTTGTATCTGACATATCATAGACACTCCACTACCTGATGAATGAATGAACACTAATTAATGGAGTGAAAAATGTCCAGCTTATATACAAACATGTAGAGGCAATTTATTCTAATATGTGGACTTTCTGCAATCATGGAATCATGATTTGAGATAAAGAAAAAATACATTTTTTAGGGTATTTTATATGTACGTATACACACCCCAAGATGTTAACAGCCTCTACATTTTTGGCTAGCTCTCCCTGTGGAGACATAATGATAGTAAAATAAATATAGTCAGCAGGCTTTCTTATTTACCCAGCATGCAAGTAAGTGGCTGTTTCTAAGCATTTGCAATTTCATCAAGGTCTCCTAAAACTATTTTCAATAAAGAGATGCTGGGTTGGGCAGCTGACCTGCCAAAACCTAATTAACTTGAGATCAGTGAAATAAAAAGTAAGGGAATCAAAGGAAGGGACTTCTGATATCCCATTTAACTCGAGATACCCCATGGGCAAGTTGCCATAGAAGGTTGTGATTTTTCTGACAAAAATGGTGACTTTAAGACTGTTTCCTGTTGCTCTTGGAAATTCCTCAGACACTACGAGGAGTGTGCTCCATGGCTTTTGCCGTTCGAGAATGGGAAGCAATTTCCTCAAGATGCTACTCATCTTTATTCATATCTGGATGCAGATGAGTTCAGAATGTGTGGGTGTGGGAGTTGAAACGTCTGAAGTGCTTAGGTAACAGTTGGCATGCCAGTTGTGTAATGAAGAATATGTATTGACAATATTAAATTGTGGGCTGAATCTCGTTTTTTGGTGTTTAAAAAAAAAAAGAATGAAATGTCTCAAAGCGACAGTGTTGTTGTTATGCCAGGGGTGTTTCTAAATGTTGGGACAACAGTGCTGAGAAATATGGGCCACCAATATGCGTCACTTTCTTCTGCCCAGCCTGGGTTTACTGTGGAAACCCCACAGAGCTTTCGTTTTAACTGGAGGTGCTGTAGTGTTTCTAAATATGCGTTCATTTTGTATTCAGGTGACTGAGGGACATAACATCAATCATAACAGGTAAGATTAATTCACTTTTCATATGGAAGGTGGAAGTGCTAACTGGTTTCAAGAAAAATTAGTGATAATTTATTGAGTTACTAGGAAGTTGCTGTTTGTTTCACAACATCCAACACCTCAAAGTTGCCATCAACTTCTATGGCTTTCTCAGGTGGAATTGTGTGCTATGACATCTTTTAGAAGGTCTTGAACCTTTTCTGCTTGATCTTTCCTTTGTGCTGACAGCAATGGAAAGTTCTTTTCTACTCAGTAAGTAGAAGTGTGAACACTGCTTTGACCAGTGCTAGGTAACATTTGTGGACTCTGTGGATAATAAGTGTCTCCAGAGTACGTGGATATCCAGGTCCTAGATTAGTCGTGAAATGTCTAGCGTGAGGGTTTTAGCCATTTTTCCTCCTATGGATCTCTTTAGCAGTCTGATGAAGCCTATGTACTCCTTCTCAGAATAATATTTTTACGTGTTAAAAATTAGGAGCATAGGATTACAAAGAGGAAAAAAAGTAACTCAAAGCACACTGAATCTCACAGAATTTATAACATTGAGCACAGCTAACATCATTGCCCAATGTGTCATCAATAATAATTTTAAAATTACTTTAAATAACACTTCAGTAGTTTGCCTCACCATCGGATGTGTTTGAATTTGCCTTGTAACCCCCCTGGCTATCATATTTCAAAAGACAGTGGTACCCTATGAGGAATTAAAAATTTTCATTTCAATGGTTCTGCTTTGCAAAGCTATAACAACTAATTTTCATGACTTAACTTGTTTCCATGTGTTGATGAAGAACAAACAAGTATAAATAAGGAAGACCATTAAGCGTCATAGATGTCTGGATCACGAAGGTGAGAAGATGCATCTTCTGCCTTTCGTGACTGAATGACTACCAAGACTGGTACTTCTCTCTGTATATGATGAGGTACTATGGTCAGGAGTAATTAACTATCATGATTGTAATGTTGTGATATGCATAAATGATATTTCAGGATTTCTGGGATAACTGTATCGTCACATTTTAAAAGCTGTGATTTTTATGGGTGTGCCACAGGTACTGATAATGGTAGTATAGTCTGTTGTCTGCCTTTAGAATGGTAGGAAATGGCAAGTTTTAGTTGGAAGATGATGGGGAAAAAAATCAGAAAAGATCCTATGTAGTTGTGAATCTCCTGCTTTCTAGCCAGCGGCCTCGTTGGGGGACTATGGACCTCAATTTAAAAAGCCTCTGTCTCAAGATGTGAATCAACAAATCAACCCCCAGTGACATGGAAAATAACAACCAAACAGTTGTCAGACAGATGAGACCTGCAGATGGGATTATAAAAGAATGGCATTTTCTGTTTGTTGATTTATGTAACCAACATGCCAGAATTCAACCTAAGTTGACTTCATCACTAGTCCCTTTGAAGATAGATGCTGTTGCCTTTATTCAAAATAGTGTTGGGTATTCTTTGGGAGCCAGTGGTATACTGTTTTGAATATTCTCATCAGTGTTCATTCTTAAACTGTTTTGAAGCGGGCCAAAGTGAGACTGCTCAACGTAGAGGGCAGCCAGGGTATGTAAACACCAAGATGGGACTTGTAAGTCCTAAGGCTTCTTTTTGGAAGGGGCTCATAAGCTCCCTTGAAGGCTGCTTCATAGCAGGTGATGGCAAGGTAAGGATGAGACCCAGCAAAGACTGCGTTTCACAAATGATAGCATATTTGGATTCTTTTCTTTTCATTTTTTGTTTTAAAGATGTAGGGTACAATTCAGGATTAGATACACATGTGGACATCGCACAGGTAAAGTTTGGGCCTCCCTTTGGACCCAACTTTACCTGGTTTGAGATCAGATACCCTTGTTGATGTTGTGTGTTTCCCCTACCCCCCTCCCCTGGCAATATCCCGCTACTGCAAATCCCTTTCTTATAGTCTTATAGTAACTGTTCAGGGTAGCATATTTGGGTTCTTATAGCTTATTGTCCCTCAGGGTGACAGCCTTATGGAAGGAACCTAATTTCCCTCTATAAAGTAATGTTCTAAGATAGTTCAAATACTCAATGATAGCATTCAATAGTCACATTTTATACAGTCTTGAATACAGCTATACTGTTCAATGGAAATATAATACTAGCCACTTATGTAATTTTAAAATTTTCCAATAACTGCATGAATCATGTAAAAAGAAAAAGGTAAAATTAATTTCAATAATATACTTAACCCAATATATTCAAAATTATCATTTTAGCATATAACCCAATTAAAATATATTGAACTTTATACACACCATGTCTTTGAGATCTGGTGTTGTATTTTATGATTACAGTACCTTGCACTTTGGACACTGGATTTTCATCAGAAATGCTTGACCTATATTTAGATCCCATAAAATTTACAGTTAAAAAAAAAACAGGTTAACAAGTTGTTCCAAATATACTTCCATGCCATATGCTTCTGTGCTAGTATTAAAGTCAGGTTCTATGAGGTTTATTTGAAATAATTCACAGAAGATTGAGAAACAACATATATTTGATTCAAGTTAAGTAATACTGATAGCATTTTAAGTCACAAACCTACTCTAAAAGGATGTACAATAAGATTCTATTTAACAAATATAAATTTCAAGAAGATGCCAAAAAAATCCAATTTGTTCCAAACATATTTAAACATGTGCCAGTGAGTGAATTGAGTATTCATTTTTAAATTTAAATTTAAATTAATTACAGTTAAATAAGATGGAATCGTTTATTCAATTTTAAATGTGTCATTTAGTTCCTCCATCACACTGGCCACATTCCAAGAGCTCAGTAGCCACATGTGCCTGGTGGATAACAAGACAGATATAAATACATGGAAAACAAATGGGGAGGGGTCCATGGATACAACATAGACTTTTAAACTCTTGGAAAAATGAGAGTCATACCTGTTCTTCCAGTTGTTGTTTTTTTTTTTTTTTAATTTGTTTTGTTTTGTTTTTGAATCAGGATCTCACCCTGTCGTGCCCAAGCTGGAGTGCAGTGGCAGGATCACAGCTCACTGAATGTCTTGACTTCCCGAGCTCAGGTCATCCTTCGGGCTTAGCATCCCAAATAGCTGGGACTACAGGCATGTTTTGATTTTCTTGTAGAGAGGCCTGGCTATATTACCTAGGTTGATGTCGAACTCCTGTACTCAAGTGGTCCTCTTGCCCGGGCCTCCCTAAATGCTAGGATTATGGGTGCGAGCCATTGAACCTAGCCAGTTTTTGTTGTCTTCTTTGTGAATCACTTCTTTTAGTCTTTTTGTTTATCCAGTATTTTTTCAAAAGCTCCCCATCTTCTCCTTAGAAGCCTTTCATATGATCCTCCCAAAGGGCCTTCCTAATGAGTATTTATTATTTACATCCAGGGACACCATATGGTCTCTTCATAGACAGACGGTTTCAGAGACCTGTTTAGATGACTCAAGGAAGACAGGGAGTTAATGTCTCTACCCCAAATCATGACAAATAGGCAGCTACACCCCAGGAGTAAATGTTCCTGACTCTGAGTCTCACTGGACATCCACCGCTTTTGAAGGGCCTCTGATTCTGATTCTGAATATTTGGGGTGGGGCCCAGGAAACTACATTTTTATCAAGTTTCCTTTGCTTCCCCCACCCTCTTCACTAAGTGATTCAGAAAAGCCTAATTGAAGAATGATTACCCATAGCCGGGCGTGGTAGTGCGCGCCTGTATTTCCAGCTACTTGGAAGGCTGAGGTGGAAGGATCGCCAGAGTCCAGCAAGTCAAGGCTGCAGTGGCCGGAAGCGGCCACTGTACTCCAGTATGGGTGACAGAGTGAGACTCCAACTTAAAAAAAAAAAAAAGAATGATTACCCAAAACACCACTCTTTCTACCGTATTATTTTAAACCAAGAGTTCTCCAGGTATCTTCTGTGGACCCCCTTTGTGAAAACACCCCGTGTTCTGTTAAAGTGAGGAGCTCTAGGCCCTGCTCCCAACCTGTTAAGTCAGAATATCTGGAAGTGTGGCACTAGGAATCTATGTTTAAAAAAAAAACAAACAAAAAACCCTCCTAAGTCAATCTTATGCCCAATAAACTCAACAAACCCCGGCTTTACGAAGACCCCAGTTTAGTAAAATAGAATTCTTTAATCTCACCCTTTGTCATTCATCCTCTTTTCTAACTTCTGACATTTAAAAAGCCACAATGTCATATTTTTTCTGACAGGGAATACCAATATTTAGATTGTGAAATCCTGTCTCTGATCTCAGAGAGCTTGCAGACAGGAGGGAGAAACAGACTTGTGGAAAATTGAGTTCACATAGGGCATTTCAGGTAGGGGGCTTCGTTTGTACACTGGGTGAACTGAGGACATGAGGAAGATGAGAGAGTCATATGCCTTGGATTATGAGATGGTGCAATGGCTGAAAAAGGCTTCAGGGATCTTGAGTTGATTCAGGAAAGATGAAATTGGTGCTCTGCCCGACAGATAGAAGCGGGGAAGGACACTTGGAGACTTTGTATGAATTAAGGTGTGAACAGGGAAGCAGAGCCGCTATGAATGGCATGGAATAAGGAATTTATTACTCAAATCAGACTTTTCACAGTTGTGTGGAATAGTCAGGATGCCGAGGTCTGGCAGGGCACAGGTGATGTGCAGAGAAAAATCACCACGCAGGGACCATGAAGGGAGCTGGTGTGAGATCTATGGAAGGCATCGCCTCCCTCCTGCTACTGGTGATGGACCTGAAGTCGCTTTAGGTCAACAGGGCCCAGAGGAGAAGAAATCAGGTCTGTTAAGAGGAGAAGCAAGGGCAAACTGGAACCTGTGAGGATGAACTGGGACCTGTGTCTCAGGGGCGCTCAGGTGGCCCAAAGGAAGAAAAGACCAGTGCCTTTCCCCCAGAGCTGCACACACAGACTCAGGAACTGAGGGTGGAGACTCTGGGAGACTTGGGAGCGCTGTGGGCCTACCAGTGCCCTCGCCGGCAGGGCAAGCCGGTAGATCCAGCAGCGGTGTAGTCAGCTGGGATAGTCAGTGCCTTCCAGATGCAATGCTGTGTGTCGCATCCGCACTTCTCCATCATGGGCTGACTTCTCCCATGGCCAGCCTTGACTGGATTCCCATAGGGAAAGGAAATCTGGGAAACAGTTCAATTTACCCAAGTTAACTCAATACAGAAGCACTGTAGTTGGCCCAGGAAACCAGTGCTGGGGGCAGTGGGAGGGAGTACGGGCATGTTGGTGCGTGGGAGTAATGGGATGAGGCAGTGTGTTATCTCATGCGGAGAGGGACGGCCGCAATGGATGTCTTTGAGGGCCCTGTAAATAGTATGGACTTCATCGTCCATCTATCAATGGGTTAAAATAGAGGATGAATTTTGCTTTCAAAAAAATCACAGCCGGGCTCGGTGGCTCAGCTTGTAATCCCAGCACTTTGGGAGGCAGAGTGAATTGCCTGAGCCCGTGGGTTCGAGACCACCCCAGGCAACTTGATGAGACCTCGTGTCTATAATAAATCAAAAATTATCCGGGCGTGGTAGCACACACCTGTAGTTCCAGCTACTTGGAAGGCAGAGGCTGAAGGATCTGGGAGCCTAGCAGGTCAATGCTGGTGTGGCTGTGAGTGTGCCATGGCACTCCAGTCTGGGTGACAAAGTGAGACTCTAACTTTAAAAAAAAATCATTCTGATACCCATGTCAGTAGTTTTTTCATATCAGAAACTTTTTTGACATCAGAAACCTTTTAGATGCTCAGTAATTACAGAAGATCTCAAAGAGTTTATGTTTAAATGGGTTATACTTATCCATATTAACCATGTTAGAAATTAAAACCAATAATCTTTTTAAAGTTTATTAATTCATTCAAAAGAAAAATAACACACCCAGTACATGTTAACATGAAAAGACATTTTTCAAAAAATAATTTTATTTTCTAAAACAGAAATAATTCAGTGAGAAGAGTGGTATCCTCGTTCATTTCTGCACATCTCTTTCGTGTCTGGCTTAATAGAAGCCAGTTGAATTCTCACATCTGCTTCTGCATTCACTACCATGAGAGACTATGTCAGGAAACCTTCCGAAAACTCCCTTCTATGCTTGTGAGAGAATGAGAATAGAAAAGGCAAGTCACATTGTGGTAGCATTGTGGAAGCATTGTGGAAAGAGCCTGCAAGGGTCTTGAGGCCTCCTGCAGTCCCTGGGCATCACTTTGAGGCCCACTGGTGTGATGTAGAGAGTACCATTGTAACAGCTTAGGGGAGAAGGAGAGAGCCTGCACCAAACTGTATCCACAGGGAAGGAGAAGAGGATGAATGGAAGAGAAGCTAAGGAGATAGATGTGACAGAAGTTAATCACGGATAGGATGTGGAGATGAAGGGAAGGACAGAGTTCCTGAGATGGTTCTGGCCAGTGGATACTTGCATGTCTGCAGCTGCAGGTACAGGCATGAAGGGTGATCACCACCCGCCACATCACAGTCAGACCTGTGGTGGAAAGGAGGTAGGAAGTCCTGTCCCAGAATAATGACTGACCTCTTACAGTGTGACTACACACGGGCAGGAATTGAGGTGGGCAATTCAGCTGTGAGCTGGCCCAACCTGCACATGTCACATATGTGTGGGACATGGGAAAAGTGATTGGACAGCGAGATGCAGAGACGACATGGAGTGAAGTTTGCAAAATGTCCTTCTCCTTGGGGCTGGACTCATTTGTGGTTGCGGGAGCACTGGGGAGGGACTCAGAAAGCCCTCAGTATATGTACATGCATGGTGGAAAGATCTATGGAAGGTATCATCTCTACTGCTGATGATAGACCTAAAGTTGCTTTAGGTCAGCAGGGCTCAGAAGAGAAGAAATTAGGACTGTCGTGAGGCACATATGTGTGTATGGCATGCTTACGTAGGTGGTTTTATATATAAATGGCTGTCTCAGCCCAGGACTCAGCATGGGTGGGAGAATGAGCTGGTCTGGGCATCTGGAGTTGTGGATGCAGCTCCTGCTTTGCCTCTCACCAGCTGTCATCTTGGACAACTCACCAAGGGTCTCTGGCCCTCAGTCTTCTTGGCTGGGAAACGTGGAGGCTGTGCATTGTCAGGAATCTTGTGATCTGATATGCCTCTTTGACAGGCCACAAAGCATGATCTTCTGGAGGACACGGGAATTCCATCACTGTCAGAGTTTACCTGACTAGCATTTTCTTGAGCCCCTGTTTAGCCTTGCCCGTTGAATGATTTGGAAAGGAATGAGGATGTAATCAATCTGATGTCGGGGGACTATATATAGCACTGTGTGTCTCAGGAATCTCAGGTCTTGTCATTTGTTTGGATGTGGTTCCCAGTTTTGGCCAGGCAACCTTGGCACTTCTTTGTCTCCTTAGTTCTTTTTTTTTTTTTTTTTTTTTTGAGTTGGAGTCTCACTCTGTTACCCAGACTGGAGTGCAGTGCAGTGGCTGCTCCCGGCCACCGCAGCCTCGACCTGCTGGGCTCCGGTGATCCTTCCGCCTCAGCCTTCTGAGTAGCCGGAATTACAGGCACGCGCTACCACGCATGGCTGATTTTTTTACTTATTGTAGAGATGAGGTCTCGCCAAGTTGCCCAGGTGGGTCTCGAACCTGCGGGCTCAGGCAATCTGCTTACCTCAGCGTCCCAAAGCGCGGAATTACAGGCTGAGCCAACGAGCCCAGCTTCCTTAGTTCTTGTGAAGGTCTTTCTTGCCAGCGAATTCTACACACACACACACACACACACACACACACACGGCAATTTGACCACACTCTGTTCAGTGTTTCCAAGTATGCCACTGTGGTATGGGATTTAGTTTTCGATTTGTACACATTTTTTCCTTGGTATTTATGTATACCTTGATAGGTACTAGAAAAATATAACAAACATAGCAAAACCATTTATACAGATATTATTTCTTAGGATAAGAAATAGTTTAAATAGGCAAATTGACTTGTAAAGATTGCATAAGTGTTAACATAGGAAGAAGTTAGATGTAGCAAAAAAATCTTGAAGGTAGTATCTGAGTGACTAATATGTGGGAAGTCCTAACTTAATTGTGTTGATGAGGCTTTTTTTTAACAAATTCAGAAGTGAAGGCTGCCTAATCAGATGATATTTGACACCTATGTTACAGTGTTTGTATTCTTCATTGGTTTGACAATTCAGCGTAAAAGTTCCTTTGGAAATCTGAATTATTTCACATCGAATTCATATTGGTCATGTTTGATACTTAGAATATTAAACTTTAACCTGGATATAATTAGGGGACTAGTCTGACAAATTAAAACAAATAGAAATTATGCAAAATTACTGGCCTTAGAATCTACCAAAAAAAAATGTCAATGTCATAAGGACAAGAAAGAAAGTATGCTAGGGAATAGTTCTAAATTAAACTAAAGAGATATGATAAATGAATATATTATATGATCCTTAGTGGGACCTTGAATTTAAAAGTTATGAAGGACATTTTGGAAATTCAAGAAAATTTGAAAATACACTGCTTATTAGAAAATAGCATAGCTATCAATTTTAGATTTTCTGAGTGTGATAATTACAGCATAGAATAATATTCCTGTTCTTAGGAGATACACATTGAAGTATTGAAGTGTTTTGTTGTTGTTGTTGTTGTTGTTGTTTTGAGTTAGAGTCTCACTCTGTCACCCAGACTGGAGTGCAGTGGCCGCTCCCGGCCACTGCAGCCTTGACCTGCTGGGCTCCAGCGATTCTTCTGCCTCAGCCTCCCAAATAGCTGGAACTACAGGCATGTGTTACCACGTCCAGCTAATTTTTGATTTATTGTAGAGATGAGGTCTCACCAAATTGCCCAGGCAGGTCTCGAACTCTCGGGCTTAGGCAATTCACTCACCTCGGCCTCCCAAAGCGTGGGATTACAGGCTGAGCCACCAAGCCCAGCCACATTGAAGTGTTTAAGGATGAAGTACGTCAGTGTCTACAATTAACTCTCAAATAGTTCAACCAAAATATACATACATAAGCATAATCACACATATAATGTCTGTATATATGTGGATGCACACATAATATACATTTATACGCATACATGCATGCATATAAAACAGACCTACATATGCATACAGGCATGTGCACATATGCACTTACATATAGAGAGACACATACATACATACATGCACACATCTGCAGATGCAAAAGGAAAGCAATTGTGACAGAATACAGTTAGTCACTCCAAAGTGTTAATTTTTGCAATTCCTGCAACCCTCTGTAGACTTAAAAACACATTGGGCAGAGACCTGCAGTTGCTTCTCAGCTATTCCACAGACAGAATTCCCACCACAAAGTAACCATTAAACATAAATATGATCTGTCCTCAGCAGAACTGAAGACATAGTGACTGCCTGGGTTCTAGCTTTCATAGACTTTACTCTAACAGCTGACCAAACAACACTATCACACACAAAATGACGTCTGTCATCTAATTTGTATGAATTCTATGTTGCTTCAATAAATATTTGTTGAGTGCTTACTATGTTCCAGGCGTTGTTCCCAGGGGCTGGTGCTAGAGCAGTTAAGATCCTATTTCTCATGGAGATTACATTTTGGAGTGTGAGGGATAGAAAATAGCCAAACAAATAGCTAAATGAGTGGGGTGATATAAAAAATTGCCAAGTCTTGTCAGGAAGAAAAAATGAGGATAACATGTCAGGGGGTGGTCATGAATGGGTTCTCTGAGGGGAAATGGTCAACCATTAAGATCAGGACAAAGATATTTTATTTTCCATGTCTCTGCTATTTATTTCTAATTCCTTCAGCTTTTGATTTTGCCCTAATGTCAAGGTCAAGGGTCTTCTGAAACTTGACCGTTCTGCTGAGCTAACCTCGAGTCTGTTTCTGATTGAGGTCCATCCTAAGTGACTATAGAATGCTGCCAACTCAAGTGTGTGCTCTTGTTTCCTCATTCTCTTGTTGACGAATGCAAATGCTCTCTTGCATTTATCATTCACAGCGTAGGCCATCTCATCTTTATGATGGACTTTTAAAGAAGTTTAATCCAAAACCCACAGAAATCCCATCATTTGTTCATGCTGACACATGGTAATGAAAGTGAGTTATAATCCCTGAATAATGCTGTAGGAAGCCTTCCAACCAGCGATTTTCAATAATACCACATTGGCACCCCTCTGAATTACTATCAGCTTTTACTAATTCAGTATGACAGGTTTCTAAAGCAATTTGAGTTCATGTAAAATCAGTGAGAGAGAGTATTCAAACTTGCTTGAAGGAGAGTCAGGGAAAGAACTTATATTGCATTCTCCTTGCAACACCGATCAAGATCCATTTGGATTTATTTCCTGGAGGCATTAAATATGTTTTATCTTTCTTTTTCAGTCACCTTTTCAGTTTCCTCTGGTAATTATATTCTATCTGCAGTGCTTGAATTTACTCCAGAGTGTCAAAGCAGTCAGCTGATCCTTCAGCCCAGGGGCCATCAAGGATTGGAAGTCAAGGCAATCTTCCTTAGCATTTGGGGAAATTACCAATTTTAAAATTCAGGCCAAAGATATGCTCCTCATGTAAAAACAGTCACTCAGGAGATAGGCCAGCAGGTAAAGAGGATTCTGTGTAAGATTTGGGATATCTATGTTTCTTCTATTTCCTGTTTCCACCTGGGCGAACCAAAGCTGGCCTCCAGATGGCAGGGTGTGGGCGAGGCAGCAAGATGTACAGGATTTAGAGGTAGAGAACCTGGTTTGAGTCCCAGTCTCACCACTTATTGCTGTGAACTTGGCTCAAGGCCATAATAAGTACGCGGCAGATATGAGCCCCACATCCTTCTGCTCCCCCCTATTCATTCCTTTTACTTAACTAGGTGGCCCCTTCCCACCTCTCCAACTCACCTTTTCCCACTTTCTTCTTCATTGCCAGCCATGCTGACTTTCTTTCTGTTTGTAGAACATATCAAGACTATTTCTGTTTCAAAGCTGCTGAACTTACATTTTCTTCTGCTTGATGCGTCTCTCCCACCCATCACCCCATGACTTGCTACTCACTTCTTTCAGTTCTCTACTGAAATGTCACCACTAAGAGTCGTCTTCCCACTCTTGGTCTTTTCCAAAACACTGCCCTGATGGCTTGTCTTCATGGCATCCCTCACTGTCTTGAATTATGTTGATGATTCATTTGTGTTTTGTGTTTACTTCTGTCTCTGCCTCAACCCTGAGCTCCTATGCGCAGTGGCCTTGGCTGTTGTGCTTTCGACCCTGTATACCAGCATCACGTACTTACTAGTTGCCCCACAAATATTTGCTGGATGAAAGTTCGTTGTTACCCTGTAAGAAATAGAGCAGTCTTGCAGGGCTGTTCTGAGAATCAGATGCCACAAGGTTTCTGAGAGTGCTTTGGAAATTATAAAACACTTTGTGAATAAGACTTATTATGAAGCCTTCCCTACCACATCCATGAAGAACCCACTTCCATTGCCCAGCCTAAAATACCCTTTTCATCTTCTTACAGCATTATGCATCACTGTAAAGACCTGGTGTTTCTGACATATGATTTAACTCCTGATAGAGCACATTGGCAGGAGTTTCAAATGATACTTGGAAGAATTTGAAGAAAGAGAGAGAAAAAAAGAAAGTCATCAAGCTTGGAAATTGCTTTTCAGCAAACTGTTTACAATCCCATGGAGTATACATAGCATACCATATTTAAACAATGCCCAGCATCAGAGGGAGGCATATTAAGAATTTTAGCTACATACAGATTTCCTGTGCCAAATGTTGCTTTTATAAAATGGCATTATATACCTGGTTTGGGGGAGGCCAGACATCTATGCAGAGAGTTCAGTGTGGAGGCAAACACTGTGGTAGTACCTTGGCCCATTTTTGTTCTTTGTGTTTCTTCAAGACAACTGTGCTATGACGAAGGGATGAAGGATGGAGCTGGTGATGAGTACATCTTACCCATGTATGCTATAAATAATTATTTTTCCATCTACTCACCTTTGTGGAAAATTTTCAACCTTTACTATTTATAACCTTTTCAGGCTTCAATCAAGATGTAGTATGTTGGCTTTGAAAGAGCTTGATTTAAATTGTGGAGGGAAAGGAAGGGATTTAAGAAATTTCAATCCATTATTCATGATGTTTAGAAATACGTGGATTTTTTTAGAAGTGTGAAAATCACCCTGATAGAGTCTGAATCAGGCAACGCGAGGCACTGATTTCAGATGGTGGAAACCCCTCCTTCCCTACCACCTTGTAGATACAGTACAGCATGGTACTGTGCCTTTTGTTCCCTACACTCTTTCTATTTTTTTCAAGAAATGAAAAGAGCTTCTTTTTGTTTCAGTGAAAATTAAAATCTCTGCATTAATAATGTGAAATCAAATCTTGAAAATCACTTCACTGGGGGCTCTCACAATGGATGCTCTCCCCCTTTCTTAAAGTATAAGAATTTTGCACATAGTTTGCTTAGTACTGTCCCCTCCCCAGATAACCAGAATTCTGGGGGGAAGGAAGGGCTCTTTGTTTAACTTCTGAGAGGAACTCTCACACCGATGCTCATATCTACTGGGGAAAAAAATGTGTGTAACACAACGATTTTAATGCTTGATTCATGACATTTTAACTATAGCATTTTTAATTTTTAATTTGAGTGTCTTGAAGAATGGGCATTTGAAACATCAAATTTGTAATGTAGACAGCGCCTTAATATCAGCAAATTATCTGTAATAAAGACAATATGCTGACTGTCTTAAATTCTCAAAGCTTACATTTCTTCCTTAAGGCAACTCACAAATAAGAATGTGGCATTTTTTCTCTACTTGAGAGCTGTAGGTTTCTTGTAAGGAGCTTTATTTAAAGAAGAGAGGTGAATTAAGCAGCATAGAAGAAATAACAAATTAAGTGCAGCCCTGAAATTCAGCTTATTCAGAGAATTACAACACAGCTTTTAAAATATATATATATTTATAATAGAAGCTACTTACGTTTTTAAGGAAAGAATCAGAACTAGAGGTCAGATCTTAAATTCCCAAAGGGGTGCAAGAGTTTCATCGTCTGACTCAAGGCCAGGTTGTCCCAGGTAGGACAAAACGTCAAATAGAATTTTCCAAGAACGTCATGCAAATGATTCTTTCGCTTATTGTTAAGGATGGGCACCTTCTACTGGTCTTTGTAGGGAGGCCAACATTTGCCTTCTCACATTCAAAGAGAATTATTTGCGCTTCTTGTTTCTTCTCTATACTGTTTCTTTGGAATTCTTTAGTTCAGTTTATCTATCATGAAATATTCTATCAAGGAATAGAAGGGGACTTTCCTAGATGCCAGTTGTGTGGTTATTTTTTCCGGACTCTTCTCTTCATATTTTTCCAAGTTGAAAATGATTTCAAACTCTGAGTTTTGACTTTGTGGTATTGTCTTATGTCATGCATTTTCATCATATTTGAAGGCGCATTTCCTCAGCTCAGGTCTTTATTGCTTTATGCCTTTGTCCAAATTTGTTCCTCCTTTTCGCTCTCCCTCTACCTCATACTTCATATTGTCACCAGATACTGTTTCCTAAAATACCACTTTAATTTGATGACCTCCTTAAGTAAGGCGTTTGGTGACCTTCAGCTGTCTGTAATGCCAAATCCCTCAACCTGGCATCCAAAGTCACACTACAGGCCCACCCCACTTCTCCTCATGTATGGCCTGGTGCTTTTCTGTGTTCATGGTGAACAGCATTTAAAATGATGCTTGAGCCGGGCTCGGTGGCTCAGCCTGTAATCCCGCGGCTTTGGGAGGCTAAGGTGAGTGGATTGCCCGAGCCCGCGGGTTCGAGATCCGCCTGGGCAGCGAGACCTCATCCCTACAATAAATCAAAAAATCGGCCGGGCGTGGTAGCGCATGCCTGTAATTCCGGCTACTCGGAAGGCTGAGGCGGAAGGATCGCCGGAACCCAGCAGGTCGAGGCTGCGGTGGCCTGGAGCGGCCACTGCACTCCAGTCTGGGCGACAGAGTGAGAATCCAACTCAAAAAAAAAAAAAATGATGCTTGACTTATCAACACGCTCTGCCTTTTCTGCAGCCTGATGTAGGCTCCACGTAGAACTTTCTCCCTTCTTTTCCTCCTTACTTATCCAATGTTATTTCATTCTTTTAAGACCCGGGAGAAACACTAATACAGAAGTTTTCATTGCCCACCCCTGATGAAAGTATTTTCTCTTTTTCTTTTCTTTTCTTTTTTTTTTTTTTTTTGAGTTGGAGTCTCACTGGGTTGCCCAGACTGCAGTGCAGTGGCCGCTCCCGGCCACCGCAGCCTCGCCTGCTGGGCTCCGGCGATCCTTCCGCCTCAGCCTTCCGAGTAGCCGGAACTACCGGCGCGCGCTACCACACTCGGCTGATTTTTTGATTTATTGTAGAGATGAGGTCTCGCTGCCCAGGTGGGTCTCGAACCCGCGGGCTCGGGCAATCCACTCACCTCAGCCTCCCAAAGGCGCAGGATTACAGGCTGAGCCACCGAGCCCGGCTTTTTCTCTTTTTCAATAAACTTCTGTGTCTTGAACTTACTTGCTTTATATTTTCTGCCTTTTTAAGTTGTGTATATTTTTATGATTTAGTTCTCAAGTGGGATTCTTAAAGTTCAAAACCATATCTCATAACTTGGTGTATCCCCATTTACTGCCTAGCTTGCCATTGCGCACATTACAGATACTCAGCAAATACCAGTTATATGCTTTCAAGAGTAAGTTATTGTTCTTCCTTAAAAACCATGGAGACTGAGTGGCTCCACTTTCTATGGGTATCCAGTAAGTATTTTTATTGGGCTTCAGCAATTGTGAAAGATTGCTTTACTTCCAGGATCTGGGCTGTTGTATTCTAGAATTTGAAACGTCCATGAAAGAGAGTGTAAAACATATTCGGAAGATGAGATTATGCTAGATATGGAAGCAAAGAGAGAAGGGTCACACAGCTTCCCCAGTCAGGGGAATACCAAGGTCAGGTCAGGGGAACAGCACATCTTAGATACAGGCAATAAGTAAGTGCGCAGAAAATTTACAACTGTCATAAAACCATCTAAAAGGTGTTCTGCTTTTTATTTTCACCAAACACTAGCATTTCCAAGCAATGCTAGTGTTAAAATTGTCTTTCCTGTTGAAAACATGTAGTAGTTACTGTTAAATATTAAAAATCTGTAAGCTGTACATTAGCACATTATTATTGTTGTTGCTACCATTATTTAACACATATTTCAAAAAAGTCCCAGTTATGCCTGCTGGCTTAGGGTCTCAGTTATCTGCATGAGAAGAAGTACATACCAATTCCAGATTCTTCTCTTGCTTCAGGCATAGCTTATATCTCTGGCCACCATTGGTGCCATATATTCCTGCTTTTAAACAGCAGGTTTGAAATAAACAAAGAGCACGGTGATTGTGAAATGAAGAGTGGACCCTGAGTTACATTAATCCAGTCATTCTCTGTGGTTCTTATTGGTGTTTAACATTTGGATATTGCAAAATAGATGGCTTTGTTTGGAGAGTGTTCGTTTTAGTTTACACATGTAATACGTTTGTTCCATTTCATAATTATCATTAGAGATAATTTTGCCATATAGAGAAGGGGTGTATTAACAATGGCCTACACTAAGAGTCATACATACGAAGAATTCCCGTGTATCAGCTGTGCTTTGCTTTTAACTGAAGAGTCATTTCCTGGGAGGTCACCAGAGAAGTTTCTACTCAAATATCACCTTATGAGAGAGGCTTTCACTGATCAACTGTGTGAAATATGTAATCATCCCCCTCCCTTCTCTGTCTTATTCTCTATCATCTCTTCCCCAGTTTGTTTACTTCCACGTGCTTATCGCCACCTGAACTATCATAAGTACATATATGCATGTGTACCTCTGTGTCTATTTACTTGTTTAGCATTTGTCTCCTTTGCTAGCCTTTAAGCTTCATGGAGTCAGGAAACTTGCTTTAGCAATGCTGTATCCTAGATGTCTATCAGGCAGTCTGGCATAAAGTCAATGCTCAATAAATAACTGTTGAATAAATGAATGAATAAGAGAAGTGTCATCTTATATCCTGAAGAGATCTTTCATTTATTCTTTTCTCTCTGGAGCTCATCTGAAGGGGGGAGAATGAGCTGAACTTCCAATGATTACAGAAGTACCCCTTTACCCCCCTACCCTAAAGAACATAGTCCTCTTGGAATAGATGGAAAATTGCCTCAGCTTCCCTTCCTGTCAGGTCAACCTGTAAACCTGACTCAGAATGTCACCCTGTAGTAAACATTATCATATATTGAAAGCTTATGGTAGTTGGGCCCTTTAAAATGTATTGTCTCAATGAATTCATGATTAATGTTTATATACCTAACCCTGAATTGTACCCCACATCTCTATAATAAATAAATAAATAAATAAATAAATAAATAAATAAATAAAACTTTACAGTTGAGAAAATGACAATTTATCACACTGGAACTTGCCCAGGATCCTGGAGCAGGCAAGCACCAGGGGTGGGATTTGAACTCAGGTCCAACTGCAGAGCCTGGTTTTTAATTATTATACACTCTTGATACTTGGCTCCTGACTGTATTTTTACTGGGCTGCGATAGGAGGGCAGGTACAAAATGATTCATCCCAGAGCACTCCCAGTGAAATGGAGGAAAAGCCAGAGGCAAGTTTAACCAGCAGAGGCGATATTTGGCTTTCTGGGAACCCTAAAGATTGCCCTATGTATGGAAGCAGTATCCGCGTAATCATCTGGGGCTTCCCTGTCCCTGGGACCCAGAGAGAAGGACAGCTGGGGCCTGTGAGGCAGAGCCCAGCCCTTTATGGGATCCTCTCCATTTCTCACAGTCTCCGCTGCCTTGGCACCTGCTCCTGCCAGCATATGCTGCCGGGAAGTGTTAGATGTCACCGCACAGCTGTGAAGCAGGGCGGAAGAAAGAAGCCAAAGGAATCGCACACAAGAGCTGGGGAACTAAATGCAAGGCTGCAGAACAGAGTCGACTTAAATCCTGCAAGAATAAAGGCGATGCTGCTCTGGGGAAGACTGTATAAAAGTTCTAGAGCCTGCAAAGTCAACTGTACATGAGGAGGGTCGGTTTCTTACAGCCATGTACCAAATGCATCTCAGCAAAGGTCTCACTCTTTTATCTCACTCCTTGGATGACCCACCTCCAAAACCCCCTTTTTCTCTCCTTAAAAAAAAATCCCCACATGTTTTAGAGACTTTAAGTCGACTTTTTAAAATGCATAATTTTTATTATTTTTTATTTTTTTATCAATATTTTTTATTATGATATTGTGGGGTACAGTTAAGGGTTAGGTCTACAAATATGCTTTGTTCAGGCACCCTTGTTGATAAGAGGTGTCTCCCCATCCCCAGACAGATATTTACTACCATTAATCCCATGTTCCTTCCCCTCCCCCCCATAGTTTCCCACCACTGTCAGTCATTTTCTTATAGTATTACATTGGATGTTCAAGGTCCATTATATGAGTGAGAACATGTGATACTCAGATCTTTGTTTCTGTGAGAGGTCACTCAGTATTATAGATTCTAAGTGCATAATTTTTATTTAGAAGTTTAAAATAATGCTCACAAAACACTAACAACACTAAAGAAAGTACACAAAGTATCTCCCGCAATTTTCCCAAGCAAAAAACCAACTTTTGCTTTGTTCTGCATCCTTCTCTTTTCAGTTCTTGTCCATATCCAAGCACATTTTTATTATAACATATACCCATGCCTTTAATGTGCTAAAATCTGTTTCTCGAGGGAACTGTCGTTTTCGAGGCCACCAGCACCAGGCATTGCTGGGTCAAGGAGGAGGGAATGAGGATGACAGTGTCCCCTGGGAGATGCATCCTTAAGGAAAGGAGGCTTCAAAACCCGAGGTTGAGCTTGCAGAATAAAAAATGAATGAGGTATCAGGGAAGATGCTAAGATTGAGAGAACAAAAGTGCCTAAAACCTGGATCAATTTTTTGATCCAGAGAAAAATGAGGGAAGAGGGATATTAGTGGGAATATGATTTGCACCCCCCTGACATTCAGTTCAACTTACTTGTGTTAGCCAGAGCCTAGACCTGAACAGTTCCTCCATGAAATTTAGAATTTCTGTCACTTTTTTACAGACAGAGAAATGAAGACTGCAGAAAGCTGATTTGAAATATTCTCCAAGATGGGCTTGGATATATATGTGAGTTCAGATGTTGCAGAAATTGGTCTGTCATTAATAATGGTTTAGGAGAAGCTGACATGTCATTTCTCACTGATTTAAGCCTCTGGGAGGCTGAGAGAGATGGCGTATAAAACAAAAATGTAAACTGTCAAAAAGGAGAACTCTCAGAAAAGAAAGCTGACAGTGTCCTTTAAACAATGATAACCTTAAGTCTAGCTAAGATTATGAAAACTCTTGACCGTGCTGGAGGTTTTAGGTCTTAAGTAGTTTCTCTGATTACAGCTTGGGACCAGGTGTCAGATTTTTACAATGGATTATAATATTACACATTGAAACTCACAGTAAACTGTTTGTTTTTGAGAGCAGACTGTACCCATGTGTGTGTCCTGAAGTAGTTACCAGAGCCACTCTGAAAGGCACCATATTGAAAACAGTAGTTTATATAATCAGTGGCATTTTGTTTATAAAGAGGTGAATTGTGTTATATGGATATTGGAGAAAAACTTTGTAATGTCATACCTGGTATACCAGATGGCTATTTCTTTCCATGTATAATTAACAGCCTAAAATCACCTGCATGATACATTTCCTAGAGGGAAACAGTCCAAAGCCTGACTGAATTGCTGTGATGCTGCCTTCCTGTTCCTGGTGGTTTGTTTCTAATAACTTGAACAATAATGTAATAGCATTATGATTTAAAATCTGTCGGAAATTTGAGCATCCTGGAACGAAACCAGGATGGACTCCGAAAAATGCTGAAGTAGCGGGTCGAGTATTTCTCTACTGCCATCTTATCTATACTAAGACAAACAAACATAAGGAGCTGACTGTCCAGTAGCAGGGCTTAGGAAAGATTTTACGTATGCATAGCAATGCTTCTCAAAGGCTGCTGCATGCTAGAATCTCCTAGAGAGCTCCGAAAAACCTCCAAGGGCCAAGTTTCACTCTGTATAAATTAAAGCAGAATTTTAAGATATCAGTAGTTTTAAAATTTTCTGAGTGGTTCTCAAATACAGCTGTAGAATAAGGCATGGAATATACTAAGTGCCAGTGAGGAATACCTGCATGCACTAGGAATACTTCAGGGAAAAGATAAATAGAAAAGACTTTGTTGGAAAGGGACGAGGAAGATGTTCTAGGCAGAGAGAACAGTCTAAGCATAGACAGAGCGTTGGGAAAACATGGAGCGGGACAATGCAAAGTTCTTTTTGGCTATAGCCTGGAAGCATAAAGGAACAGCAGGAGAGGATATCAGAGCAGCAGAATATACTGTAGGGGGGCTTGGAGACCAGGCTGATGTGATCCTTTATGTCATTTCATGGGCAAAAACAACAATTGGAAAAAGAAGTTTTTGTTTGTTTTTTAATGAACGTAGCACCAATGAGTGAAAAGTGACTGGAAGAAAGCAGACATTACAAATCCAGTCACTTTAGGGGGATGAAGTTGCTTTAAAATGGCATTCCCTGACTTGAGTAAATACCTTGCCATTTTCATCAGTTTTTCAGTGTAATTTTCCATTTTTTTAAAAAATGGACTTATTTTTACTTAAATATATTTGAAAAATATCTGTCTATCGTCTAGCAATTAAATGCTTATATAACTTGCTCAATGGAAAACTGGCACCACTTTTTATAAATAACCTTAGAAATCAATACCATAAAAATAAAACAAAATTGGTTTTTGTTAGATACTCTCACTTGCTGCGGTGAATTAAGCAGTGAAGAATTTATTTATCTAGTAAAGAAATTACTAGGTATTGCAATAAAAAAAACCCTGTAGTCATAGAGCAAACATTGTGACCCCATCTTTAAAGCCAGTGACCAACTGAGAAGGAAATATAATTCTCTCTTCCCCACGAAATTCTCTTAAAGCCTATGAGGGGTACAATGCCTATATCTAGAGTTGCTAGCTGTTTTGTTTACATAAGCTATTACAAAAAGCCAATCTAGAATCTTCCTACAATTGGAGCAACTGAGGCATTTTACTGATAAGTAGATCTTGCTTGATAGATTTACCTGGGATTATGAGCAGAATCCAGTAGTGCTGGAAACAAATATTTTTCTGTTTGTCTTCACTAACTCATCTGTTCTGTTTGCATTAACAATGCTTTCTTTTATCGTTTTAGTTATCTTTCATAATGTGACTCTTTTAGAATACCAAGGGAAGAAGTGCTTATATATTCAATTTTCCATTTTTTTTTTTTTTGAGTCAGTCTCACTCTGTCACCCAGACTGGAGTGCAGTGGCCACCGCAGCCTCAACCTGCTGGGCTCCGGCGATCCTTCCGCCTCAACCTTCCAAGTAGCTGGAATTACAAGCTCGCGCTACCATGCCCAGCTCATTTTTGATTTGTTGTAGAAATGAGGTCTCGCCAAGTTGCCCAGGCGGGTCTTGAACCCGTGGGCTCAGGCAATCCACTCACCTCAGCCTCCCAAAGTGCTGGGATTACAGGCTGAGTCACCGAGCCCGGCCAATTTTCCATTATTAACCCATATTACCTTCAACTATAATTCTAGCTGTGTCATGATGACAGAAAAGTTCAGTAGTGCACAGGCTAAATTTTAATAATATCTACTGGTTACCAAGTTCTTGTCGTATGCCAGAGACTGTGCCAAGTTTATCGCATATATCGTGTTATGGCTTAAAATTCACCATAACATTATTTCTATGTATTATCACCATTTGACAGATAAAGGAACTGAGACTCAGAGGATAAGGCTCTAACCAGAGTTTGCATACTAATAAATGACAGAGCTAGACTTCAAACTGTGGTTGTTTGACTGCAAAGTCCGATCTCAACTACTCCTCTACCCTGTCTCCAAGTGACTGTGCCTGATTCTTGATCTCCCCAGGTTATTTTGGCTCAGTGATTTATGAGTATGTGGAGGAAGACTATCAAATCCATCCTTGCAGTGATTCCTCCACGTACTCATAAATCATTGAGTATGTGGAGAACACGAAACATATCACTGCAGTTGTTGCTGTCCCAAATGAGGAGACATGCCAGGGATAGCTTTGTATTGTGGCCAAGAGAGTCTAATTACTATAATAGATTGACCAAGCACGTAATAATTGGACACAACAAATTTTCTTTCTTTCTTTCTTTCTTTCTTTCTTTCTTTCTTTCTTTCTTTCTTTCTTTCTTTCTTCTTTCTTTCTTTCTTTCTTTCTTTTTTTCTTTCTTTCTCTCTCTCTCTCTCTCTCTCTCTCTCTCTCTCTCTCTCTCTTCTTTCTTTCTGTCTCTCTCTCTCTCTCTCTCTCTCTCTCTCTCTCTTTCTCTCTGCAGGGCAGTGACATGCTCATGGCCACCACAGTCTCAACCTGCTGGGCTCAGGCAATCTTTCTGCCTCAGCCTTCCACGTACCTGGCTAGTTTTTTTGTGATTTATTTTAGAGATAAGGTCTCACCAACTTGCCCAGGCTAGTCTCAAACCTCCCGGACTCAGACATTCCTCTCACCTTGGCCTCCCAAAGTGCTGGGATTACAGGCTGATCCCCGCGCCCGGCCTAGGTTTATTTCTTGATCGCATGAATGTCCAGGGCAGTTTGAGGTTAGTGTTGAAGGGAAGGGAAGGTGACTTTGCTCCATGCAGTCATTTAGGGATATAGGCTTATTGTGACCCTATCATCTTCTATGCATGGCTTCCGAGATTGCCATTGTTATCTCTATTCTGTCAACCAGAAGATGAAAAGGCTAAGAGACACATGGAATGATTTTATGGACCACACTTCAGAAAAGCTGTGTATTTCTTGCACTTCCACTGGCCACATGACTGCATCTAATTGCAAGGGAGACTGTGAAATATTGCCCAGCCAGGTATCAAGAAGAAGAAGAAATAGATTTTAGAGAGCACCCATATGAGAGGAGCAGAAGAAAAAAGCACCCACCATTAGGAGTCACAGATCAGAGTTTCAGTGTTGAGGACCATTGCAAGAGCCACTTGACATGTTTCTCATCTAAAACTGAGAATCAATTGTCCCTGTTGCTTTCTACTCCACAGGGTAAATTAAGTTAAAAATGTGAGTGCAATAACATATGTGGAGATGCTTTGTAAAACAACTTAGCACTTAGCATGGAAGAATAGATAAAGACCTAGATTGGGAAAGATTGGGAGAGAGAATCTATGTTTAGATCTCTCTTTTTTTTTTTTTGTCACTTCATATTTGTGCAAGCACGACTCACTCATTCTGGCTCTCCAAACTATAAGACCTTTTCTGTTAATTTAGGAGTAAAGTACTTGCTTCACCTTTTTTATGGGGCCCAGGGCATACATATAAGTAGCCTATGAGAAAATTTTGAAAGCCATTAAATGTCGGAGAGATATTAAAATGTTTGGTTTTTTATATCATCAAGGCCTTCTGCTTAAGGGCCTACTGCCTGGAGAATGCTTTCCAAATCTTGGTCTCCCAGCTTTGCCCGACCACCTTGACTGAAGTAGAGTATTTATGCATGAAATAGTAAAAGTTGTCCAAGAATGAAATAGATACTCATTCTCAACAGGGAGGGAACAGCCTGAATACCTCCATGTTTGAAATTCCTAGCATTTCAGGTATGTAGATGATGTCTGATTGATATTTACTGAATTATATTAAACTTCAGCATATATTTTCTGGGCAATGACAGAAGTGTCCAGGGGACTGGCATAACAGTAGCAACTAACTCCCTTGGGATGGCACACGGTACTCTTACAAGCCCCATGCCCCTCTGAGGGTAAGGTTTATCCTGAGTGATCACATTCCTGCTTTCTTATTTGCTAAGTCACTTCTCTGAATTGGTAGTATTAGTCATTTAAACAGAATCATGCCTGCCTTCATGCTTTGAGTAGTTCCAGAATTAGAGTGATTCATTAAGTTATTTTCCTTTTCCTCTCTCTCTCTCTCTCTACCTCTTTTTGAAGTCTCTTGAAGCGTCTTAATTCCAGCCAAGATGCTCGCTACCTTTGAGGTTGCCCCCCTGAGCCATATTTGACAGAGGGATGATTGCCTGGCTTGGCTTTTCATTCATTTCTGTGCTCAGCCAGCGATGAATAGACAAGCATAGCCTGTTCTTCTAATTGTGGAATAAGATGACTCACTGTTATTTTTATGAGTTGTTGCAGGTAAGGCCACATCTCCCTTTTCAAACTTTAATAAGTAAATAACAAGAGATGTTAGAGAAAATCCAGGCGAGACAAGATACCTATAGTTCCAGAGTGGCTGCTGCCTTGTATCCTAATACTATCAAATTTAAATAATCTTGACTTTACTCACCCCTTGAACAACTAGCAGAGTGTGTCATTCTTTAAATGACCTTTCCAATGAAAGGGAATTTGCAAATAAAGTACCTGCAGAGAGATAGGCCTGTGCTTCTCAAATTTTCATGTTCACAGGAATCACCTGGGATGTTATTAAAATGCAGATTCTGGTGTGGTAGATCTAGGATAGGGCCAGGGCTTCGACATTTCTAACAAGTTCTCCAGGGATGCTGCCAGTCCAACTCTACACATTGAGGAGGAGAGAAGAGTTGATGAGGCAGGTCTCATTCTTACCAAAGCCTCATTCTTTATACAAAACATATTCAGATGATGTGTCTCTAGGATGACGAGTCTTAACCAGGCTGCACTTATGAAAATAGATTTAAAAATTGCCATCAGGGGAAATGGGATCTTTTATATTTGTTCAATCTATAGAATTTTAACAAAGTGCCACCTCTAGGTCCCTGTGAGTTTGCATAATTTAGGCAGCTTCAAGTATACGATTGCATCCACTCTGACAATGAACAGGAAAATAACAAAGATCTCATTCCATCTGAGTGGTGGTGTGGGCATGACTAGAAGAAATTACCAGACAGAAGGGGAAGGAACCCTTAAGAGCAGGACTGTGGGGATCTGCAGATGATAAAAATCTGAGTTGGGAACAGGTGCTGACTTCCTAGTGATTTTGCACAGTGCATTGGAAGTTTTAAGGGGTCCAAATATAAACGTTGGGAAAATAACTTGTCAAATGTATTCTTATGTTAAAAAAGGGAGGTAGGGCCAAATATCTCTATGTATATTAATAATAGCAGCCACGTGTATGCTGCCAAACACTTAGCAAATATTAACTTATTTTACCTTCACAACAATGTTATGAAGTAGGTTGTTTTCACCATATAGATAAAGAAATCAAATCACAAAAAAAGTTGAGTACACTCACCAAATCAGCGGAGCTCAAACTTTGAATCTGGGCAGGCTGTTTGCAGAGTCCCTTCTTATCCCATGCTCACATGTGGTACTCAGAGACTCATGCACTCCTGTGATGTAAGTTCTGAGTCTTCCATTTACATTTGTCCTTGAATACGTCCTCTCATCTCTCCATCTCAGCTCCACCCTCTGTGAAATGGGCCCAATGATGCCCTGGCAACTTCTCAGGATTTTTAGAAAGTTGAAATAATACATGTGAAATTCTATAAACAATATACAGATAGATTCAGTAATTCAGTGGACGCTCATAAGAAGTGTCTTTGATTCCAACTGAGATCATTTGAATAGTGTTGTTTGAACATCTGTCTTATGTCTCTTTCATCTCTATTTCTATATTGCTGCTACTTCTTTAGGAGAATTAGTATTTTCGTATTTCCTGGACACTTGAATTAAGAAAAAATTCTTTTTGAATTAGCTTTCGTTAGGTTTTCTCAAATAGAATGTTCTGTAGGGGCTACAAACCAATAGAAGACCCAACAACTGATGTCATTCATTCCCACATTGTGAAAGATTATTGCTTGTAGAGTCTGTCTGAGGCATTAGCCCATCTGGGTTGAAATGATTCTCTAATGCTTCCCATATTTAGCTCTGTATTTGGAAAGGTGTTTCATGATGAAAGCAATTTCACCATAGAATTTTGCTCTCAGATTTAGCTCATAATTTTCCTTGTTGCCTTGCCTTATCCCAGCGAATTTCTCATTCTACAAAAGCCCTTGCTTTTCTTAGAGGTTTAATCTTTGAGCTGCACACATTTTTCTCCCTCTGAGTTTCAGCAGGAGACAATATGGGACTCCCCTTCATAATTTGTATGAGTCCCTAGTCAGTTGAAGAATTCAGAGGACCTGAATATACAGAATTGTGATAAGGAAGGACTATGGGGCTTTGCTCATGTCTCTGGTTCCTAGATGCATATAGTAGAGGTATCCCTTGATTATAGACTCATTTTATTTTTTCTTTGTCAGAAGGCCATGGTAGAAAAGCAAGTGAATTTTAAACCCCAAGCTTTATTCTATTTCATTTCATTTAGCCAACTCAGTGTCTGTTTCCTTTCAAGCCACAGATCATGATAAGTCTTGCAAAGTAAATGTTAGAGTTAGATATGATTAGGTCTCTTAAATAAATTATCAAATTTAAAACAGAACAAAGGTGGAGTGAATTTTTTTTGTGTAAATAGGTAACATTTTAAAGTTGATTTAATAAGAGAAGAACAATCAAACATGATTTCCCATTGACTGTGGCTACTATGATTTAGGCTTTTGATGTGGCCAGTGTAAGACACTTGAGTAGTCAGTAAGTCTTCCAGAGCACTGCTTGTCCTCTCTGATATTGTTCTAGAGCAAATGCTGAAAAAGGAGAATGGGCTGACATATCCATGGGCATGTATTTCTCATGTAAAAAAAAATGCAGACAATAGAGTATAGTGGTCAAAACACAGACCTTGAGGTCAGAGAGCACTGAGTCCACATCTTGCCTTTCTCATTTCTCAGCTGCGTGACCTTGAGTGAGACACCTGTTTTACCTAAGCCTCTATTTCCTTATTCTTACAATGGAGATGATAGTACCAATATCATGAGATTGTGGTGAGAATTATACAATCACAGTGTCTGGTCTATGTTAAATAGCCTTTAAAATCATAAAAATGATCAATATAAGAGCTAATTTGTTGATAATTTTATTCTTAACTTATTATTAATCCATGTGGGATCATAATGGCACCAATAATTTTTTCTTAGATATATGAGCAATTTGAAAAACATCCTGAATGGATTCTGAGTGCCAAACCAGCCAATAGAAATGCTGACCTCATAGGTGTGTGCATCACTAATCTAAATTGCCCCATGGGGCACACGCATGTGTGCATACACACACACACACACACACACACACACACACACACACACACACACACACACTGGCCTTTTTTGTGGGGAAAGAGCTTCTGCAAACAGAATACAAAATTTCATAGCTTTCAATGTGGAGGCAAAAGGTTGACTCCTCTCATAAGACCACAGTTATAACCTACCGAGATTTGGAGATGGTGCCCACATTTATACAAAACCCTCTGTTGTTGTTAGTTTATATTGTTACTACATACTTATTTAAAGTAAATTGGAAAAATGCCAACAAATCAGTTGATGAAAAAAGTGTCACTCAAAATCTCCTACACATTGTTAATATGTTGGTAATTTTATGTCTTCAGATATTTAGCTGTTGTTAGCTGTGATCACACTGTTCAGGTAATTGTGTATCTTCCCCTTTTACTATATTTAAAATACGTATTTCTAAGTATTTTTACAAAGTCTTTGTAAACATCACTTTAAAGGCTACATAACATCATATTGAATAGTTATATAATATAACATGGCATAGTTACTCTAACCAACTTTATAGAGTAATGCATTTATGCTTTTCCGGTTCTTTGTTATTAGAAACACTTCTGCTGTGAATATCTTTGTGCATACTAATGCTGCATTGTTTAAGGCAGTGATCATGTCATCCCACATATGACAAATCTGTAAAAGTCATTAGAGTTGGAACTTGGCTGATGCAACTGCTCTCAATTTCTTACACTGTATTTCCTGGTTTCCTTGGATTCTTGCAACTCAAGATCATAGCCTAAAGTTGGTCTCTTCTCTAACATTTCTGTGCTTTTTAAAACCTGGAAGTTCAGGTAATTGCAGAAAGGTCCAGAGTGGAGAGTGGTTGCTGAGATAACTTGCACAGGTGACTGTGCTCTTGGAGTTGTAGGTTCAGATCCCCGTGATCTCTCAAAAACTAGTAATCCTTGAGGATTCTGAGACTCCCCTGAGAAATGCTGTTGTCCTTAACACATCATCCTAGCATTCACTCATCTGTTCCAAAAAAATAGTCAAATCACTAAAGAAATAGGAGTTTCAGATCTTTTAGTGAGAGTCTTTCCTTATTTCTCTCTTGAGTTTGACAATTCAGTCATTTAACGCTAGCCTACCCTATCTTTCTTTTTCCTATGACATTATAGTCAATATATTTATTTCTTGTCCTTAGACTCTTTGCCATGCCTCACACATGCCCCATATTCTAGGATTTGGGCAGTTAGATACAAGAAAAATATGCATGTTTTCCAGGACAGATTCCCATTTAATATGCTTGTGAACCAACATACAGCTGTTGGAGTACTGGAATGCATTACTACTAGTTACAAACTTCTGCCACTCTATCTTCTTAAAATGCCCTTCTTCACCCTTGCCTCCTACTTCTGCTGTACCCTGGCAGCTCCAGTTCCTCTTCTGAAATTTCTCTGTAATCTAGCTTCTCAACCTTGCTGGAGCTACAGGCATGTTCATTGCTGTTTATTGCTGTGATTGGTTGCTGTCCATGTCTTTAAATAGATCAACAGACAAACATGCATGTGGAGTGTGTGTATGTGTATGAGGAGTGTGTGTGTGAGCTTTTTGTTTGTTTTCTTGCTTTTTGTAGAGATGGGGTCTTGCTATGTTGCCCAGACTGGTCTCGAACACCTGGCTTCAAGAGATTTTCCTGTCTTGGCCTCCCAAAAAAGCTGGGATTACAGGCACAAGCCATTGTATTGTGTGAGCTTTATCATCATCTTTGCCTTATTCAAACTGGAATTTGAGTATGTAACTAAATTCCTTGGAGACAGCGTAGCTTACTCTGGTGGTAGAAATATCTCTTTCTTCTTACCACTGCCCCTTCCTCTCACCAATTCAGCCTAATTCTTTAGTGAACAGTCTTTTTTTTCAGGTTGGTGGTGGATAATAAGGCCAATTGGCATCGCCATTATTTTTAGGACAGCCTAAAACTGGTCTCCTTCTGTTCCTGTTGCTGATTCTCTCATTTTGGGTGCAGAGGATTTGAAGTCAAATAGAGCGTGAGGGGAGGAAAGATGTGAGGGTGTGTATCTGTGTTACTGGGGGGGGGACAGGGAATCTTGTAGACATCACAAAATTGAACACTTGGGCAGAAGGGGAGCTGAGTTCTTGTGCTGGCTTTGCGCTCTGTTAATTTTGTTACAAATGCATCAGGTTCAAGAGGCTAGGGCTGGATAAAGGCTATACTTTAGTTTGCCCAGCACAATGACAGCAGTGATACACCTCTCCCAAGTCATTTCCACAGGACTCTCCCTTTCTGCAATGAGGTTTTAGCGTGACTGAGCTCTGTCTCTGAGAAAGGCACACACTTAATGGTAATATTTTTTGGCCAGAGCTAGGTACTGTGTTTGCTTCTGTTCAGAGAGTGATTTGTGGAATTCATTTTGCAATTTGCCTTGTGGAAAGTTCAGAGTAATTAGGTTTCATTCCCCCTAACCCAACACAAACATATATCTCCATTTTACTGTTTGCTCATCTAGAAAACTTTTGCATGTCTTTCCACCTAATTGTCTTAAGAATTAGAATTTTATTAATTACTTAAGAAATACTGAAAAAAAATCATGAACTTCCCATTTAAGGCAATCATGCCTAAATTGTGTTGACTGGAAGGGGATTAATTGTACCCGGTGTTTTTGTTGATCAGCCAATTCTGTAGCCGTGCTAATCAGAAGTACCTTGCATTTTTGAGCACTGATGAAGTTTTTCATTTGCTGTGTTGATTAAGAATATTAGTTGAATCTCGCTTTCTCAAGGTAGGGGAGCAATTCTCAGTGTGTCTGTTTTAGTCTTCATTCTGAACTGACAAATGGAATGATGATGACTAAGTTAATTGCATCACTCAAGCCAGAAAGCTGAATTCACCCTTTCCTTGTTCTTCCTTGCCATTCAGTACATTTATTTAGTCAACAGCTTGCCAATTTTGGCTCCTACATATTCTCCGGACTCTCTTTCTCTAGCTCAGGCTCTTATTGTGTTTTTCATGTCTTTTTTTTTCTTTTTTGAGATAGGGTCTCAATCTGTCACCTAGGCCGTAGTGCAGTGGCACAATTGTAGCTTCAAACTCCTGGGCTCAAGTGAGCCTCCTGCCTCAGCCTCCTAAATAGCTAGGACTGCTGTTGTGTGCCTCTGTGCCTGGATATTTTTAAAAATTATTTTTGTAGAGCTGGGGTCTCACTATGTTGCCCAGGCTGTCTTGAACTCCTGGTCTCAAAAGATCCTCCCACCTCAGTCTCCCAAAGTGCTGGGATTACAGGTGTGAGCCTCTGCACCCAGCCATTGTCATGTCTTGCTTGGTCTATCACTAATACCTTGGACTTGGTCTTCCTGCTGATAGAATCGTCCTTCAATTCGGCCAGAGGATTTTTTTAATGAACACATTTCAATATGTAATGTTCATGCTTAAAATCTGTCAGCAGAAACCCATTACCCACAGAATAAATCCCACACTCCTTAGAAGGATGTAGGAATTCTTCCTGTGCTGTAGAACTTCCTTATTTATTTATTGTTTTTAGCTTCATCGTCTGCCCCTCTCCCATTTGAACTTGACCCCACATGAACACCAAATTATGCATGGTTCTTTGCTCTTTCCTCCCATGTTTTGGTCCATGATTTTTGCTAGGATACTTTGTTCCTTTTTCACAGTCTGACTCATTTTCATTCACAGTTTCAAGTTAGCTTGGCCTATTGCTTATTCCAAAAATTTGGGGCAAACCATTTTCCTACAACTGTTGAGAGTTTTGATACTCTTTATTCTACCATATCATTTTACGTGTCTGCCCCCCCATCACTACTGCCACTAGCCCTGAGTTCTCTGCAAGCAGAGAGAGTCCTACCTATCTTCTTACTCCAGGCCTCTAGTGTAGGGCCCAGAGTCTAGTGACTATTGCTAAAGTAATGCCAGATCACCAAACTTCAAGCAAAGAATTTAAAAATTTTTGCCAAGGGGGGTGTATTTGGTTTAGTTCTCTAGAGGCAGACTCTGCACTGAGGATTCACATGAAATTGATTGATCAAGAATTTGTCCTCTGAAACACTGACAGAGGGTTGGGGAAGTGAGACAGGAAAATGACAAGAAGGCCGAGTAAGGTTGTGCTGTCAAGAGAAACCCACAGAGGACGATTTTAGCTCAATTCAGCAGTGGAGTTCCAGAGACAGTTTAGGTCCCACCTCTGATTTTTCCCATAAAGGGTGAGAGAGCTGGGACATTGATAACTCTCACATCCATAAGCTTTGGCTAAGGGTTTGCCTTCCACCCCCAAATATAAACTCTCAATCACTTGGCTGTCTATGTGTATAAGTCAGTGGGTCTCAAAGTTGAAGATATACCAAAATTATCTAGGAGCTTGATAGAATACAGATTGCTATGCCCCACTCCTAAAGTGTCTGATCCAATAGGTCTGAAGTAGGGTCCTACAAGTTGTATTTCCAGCAAGCTCCCAGGTAATGTGGATGTTGCTGTTCTGCAGATCATACTTGAGAAACACGGTTCGTGCAAAACAGTTTACAGTCCCAGGGCCGTTCCCCAATAAAAGCATTGGTGCAGGCTTTTGGGAGTAAAAACACGCCAGCATCTTGTGCATTTGAAAATCATCAACATCCAAGGGAAAAGAGCATCAGCAGTATCTTGGCCCTGACTAATGCCCAAGAGTCTCTGAGCTGCCTAGAGTTCTGCTAGTCCCATTTCTAATCCAAGGCCAGATCTCAATCTGAAGCACCAGCTTATCTCAAGATTTAACTTCTAAATCAAACTTTGCTTTTCTGCGTTTGAAAATCACTTGTATTAAACTATTTCTTCTCATCATCTTTGTTTACTCCTTATTCAGTTCTGCTATTCTTGAGGTACCATTGCCTTGTCTTCTTGATATGTTTTTCTTCCCAGAAGTCTTATTTTCTGTGCTCTCTTTCATTATAATCTACCAAAGCAAACTTTAAAATATTGCTCTCTAGTCAGAAAGGAGTGGAGTTCAGTATTGACAAAAATGGGAAAGAGCATTGAGGCAAAAAAAATCATGAAAATCTAATGTAAGAAATAAATAGACAGACACTAAACTTGGCCAATTGAGCAAGAAAGGACCTGGGATAATACATTATTTTGCTGATTTGCCAGACATTCTTTGAAAACAAGTCAAAAATTATATTGGTGATTGTGGGAATTCTGGTCAACTTTAGTTATGTAGTTATGTTTTTTGTTTTTCTAAAAGAAAGTTTCCTTCACTATGTTCGTCTGGGTTCTTTGAAAGAGTTCATAGAGCTCCCAAAGCATCTGATGTTCACCAGAAGTAGCTCATGTACTGGAAAATCTGTCTAACTGGGTGCTTTGAAATAAATATAAGAGAACTGAAAGTTTAGTGTTGTAATTACATCTGACATCATGCTCGAATGTTTGCAAAGGTAATAAATCATTTACAAATTATGAAACAGTCCTTTCACTATACTCCTTCTTCATTAATTCAAATCAATTTAACAGAAGTGTACTGAGCACCTATTCTGTATAAAGCTAAGGGAGGAGAAGGGGGAGGGATAGCCATGGAGAAAAGAAGATTTATGGATGCCTTTGCAAGAGTACTGAGTATGATATGGGTCCTAATGTTGCCAAATGGCTTTAGGAAGACTACAGAGAAAAAAGATTTCAAAGAAGAAAGAAGAGTGACCATGAGGAAAAGGTGAAGACAAATAGATTATTGATGGTGGAGAAGAAAGGACAGGAAAACATAGGTTCATCTTCAAATTTATGAAAGTTTAATATAAGACAATGAGTTTTTTTAACCATGTCTATACAGAAGAAGTACATGTCAAAGAATGTATCTGATAACATAAAATTAAAGATTGGTAGGATTTTAAGGGTATGCTTGGAAGAAAGGATATTAATATTTATTGGAACCCTACTACAAGCCCAGGGCTTTGTATCTATTATCTCAATCAATCTTCCCAGCCACTTGGTACTAGATATTGCTGTTTTAAAACAAAATTTAGAAAAACAGAATGGTTTTGGATGTACAGAAAAGTTGCAAAAATAGAACAGAGGATTTCTAATACCCTCACCCAGTTTTCTCTGTTATTCATGTCTTGTATTAGTCTGGTCCATTTGTCACAATTAAGACCCCGATATTGGTACATTGTTGTCAATGAAACTCCAGACATATTTAGATGTCACCAGTGTTACCACTAATGTACTACTCTTTTCTGGCTCCACATTACATTTTGTTGTCATGCCACCCTTATCTTCTCTGATCTGTGACAGTTTCTCAATCTTTTCTTGTTTTTCATGACCTTGACTGTTTTGAAGTGTCAGGCATTTTATAGAATCGAAATTGCTGTTTTTCATAGAAATGTGTCAACTATAACATTTTCGTCAAATATAGGGATTTGGGCTAGAAAGAGGAGTATCACTAACAACTCTTGTAAGCAACAATAGTTAAAACTAAGAATTAACTGTTTTGTCAGTGATACCTTGGCTCCTTGACTTCTGGTAAATTGTCCATCTGTGATTTTTTTCAGTGTGAGTAAAGGCACACTTTCAAAAAAAAAGTTTCAGTTCAGACTTGTATGGAAAATCCCATGGCATTTCAGTCTCTGGGAGATTTGATGAAGATGCTAACCTTTGAAATGAATTTCTAACAATCACTAACACTTGATATGCACTAACTGGACTTAGTGCCTTATTAAGCTTGTTAAGAGTTCTGATTCTGCATTCTCCTGAAATGCCTGTGTTGTCATGCAAATCTTCTTAGCTCCTTTAAGACTAGTTAGGCTGCAAGTACACAGACCTGGAAAAAAAATTGGCAAACATACACAGAGACTTAAAGAAAGTAACAGTGTCTTCTTTTCTCACCTAGCAACAATTCAGAGTAGGCAGTCTAGAGCTAGAAAGGAAGCTATAGAAACTATTCAGGGACTTAGGCTCCTTGCAGCTCACCATTCTACCATCCCTAAACTATGGTCCACCCATTCTTATGATCTGAAAGGATTGATGAAACTCCAGTTGTCACATTCACATTCCATACCATCAGATGGAGCAAGAGAAGAATGTGTCTTCTCTCTTTAAAAAGATTTTCTGGAAATACCACACAATGTTTTCTCTTTATATCCCATTGACCTAAACTTAGTTACATGGGTACTCCTAACGACAAAGGAGACTGGGAAATAAAATCTTCATTGCAGGTTTTGATGTGCCTGGCAAAAATAGCATATCTCTCACCAAAGAAGAGGATGAGCCTCGGTATTAGGAAACAAATAGTGGTCACTATCACACTTGGCAATGCTGTCCAACTCCTTCTGGGCATATAGACACAGATAGTTGGATTTCTCAAGAATTTTTAGTGCTCCATCAATGTGGGATTTTTGGACTCAGCATTGGAGCTTATTGTTGATTTTTGCATAAACAGTGATTTGGACATACAATTTAAAGATTAGATGATAGGACATTTTCAGGTTGCAGTTAGACACTGAAACAATAGGTTTTTTCCCTTTTTAATCTATGTTGAGAATACATAGAGTAGGTAAGTTGTCTTTTTTCCTGAATAAGTGAGCCTTGTTAAAAAAAAAAAATGAAGATCCTTTGTTCTACACTATGTGCTCTGAGAAATGACTAGACTCTTCTAAGAAGTAGCAAGTAGAAGTACCAACCACAGCTGGTTATTTAAAGGAGCTGCTGAGAATGAGGTTAGAAAGGTTAATGTGACTGGATCAAAAAGCTTTGGGAGCCATGAAATTGACCTACAGGTCAATGAGAGAGCCACTGAAGGACTTCAAGCACTATGACTTTTGAAATGGAAATATAGTTGTTCTGGCCAGAAACTTAGTTTTTGTGCAATGTGTCATGGTAATAGAATGCCCATTCAGGTTTACATGATTTCCTACATTTCTGTGCAGGAATATGTCTTTAGGAAAATGTAGAAGCAACTATTAGGGATATTTTCTGAGAATCTGAAAATTAGAGAGAACTGCTAGAGCCTTCTTCATGCAGTAGCATTGAAACTTCTTGTGAACTTTTTTTGTTTTGCTTTTTTTGTTGTTTGTTTATTTTTACCACAAAAGGGATAATCATTGTTGAAAATTTGGAGAATACAGAAAAGCAAAGAAAACTCCCTAAACTATTATGGCCAGCAATGAACAGCTACCATTTCAGTGTATGATCCTCTGGCTCTTTTTCAATGCATAGAGACGGCACATTTTTGCTGGATAACATGCTGGAATGCCTTCTAAAAGTCTATTTTTACAGCATGGAGTCTTTAGGAGAAGAGAAAGGATTCAGTAGTTTCCATCTGGCAGCTGATGAACCTTAGGGAGTCATGGATTACTTACAAAGGTCCTCAAATCCACACGCTTATCAAACATTGTCTATAGACACATGTTCAATCACTGGGTAAACATACAAAGAGGTTATTCATTGAGTCTAACACATGCAAATGTATTCAAGAGTCCTACAGAATGTAGTGCAGCTTCTGTCATTAGTTATTTTTTCCAGTCAATGGACATTAAGTGAGCTCAACTATTTGATGGTAGGTCCACAGATCCACATCTGTGTGCTCCCAGTAGATGTGTGATGTCCCAATAGTTCTTCGTGTTTGTGAAGGTGAAAGCAAACATTTGATGGAAGGACGAATGACTTGAGGAGCCATTGCTGTTTTCACTGCATTCGACTTGAGCTCAAGCCAGTTGCAAACTTCTAGGACAACTTCTTTCCTTTCCATTTCCCTCTTTCCATTTATTTCACCGAGGTGGAGCCGATAGACCACACTGTTGTGTAGACCTTCTTCTATAGTTGAGTTGACAAAACTGAACTGGCTTAGCTAGATCCAGGAAATGAAAGATTTGATTCTTCAAGTGAAAATATGATTTGAGTCTATAAGTGTTTGCAAAATAATGAGGTTGTGAATGTTACCTGTTTAGTCTTATAATGCCCCCAAAAGTCATGTAGCTGAATCCCATTTTCCACGAATTGCTTAATTCTTTTTCTTTAAGATTTTAGTAAAATCTGTCTTATTTGAAGAGAGTAAACTTGGAAAATAAAATAAGTTACCTATTTTTCATTTAAAGCAAAAACTATTTCACACTTCATTACTTTTCTCATCCCACAGTTGAAACTTACTTAAAGTCATACAGTTGTTGGTGAAAGATGATTTCTTGGATTTTCCATGAGCACAGTGTGCTAACAAATACTTCCTTTCATGCTGATTATTTTACTTCCATTAATTTTCATTTGGTTTGGTTCAGTTTGGTTAGGCCAAATTTGCTTCATTGGGGATAGGAACTGGCTCCCAGGTAAAAGATCAGGTCCTCCTCATCCAAGCCATTACGTTCCAATTTTCAACACATTTTCTTGAGTGTAATAAAAGGTTCTTTCCCCCCAACCTCCACTGTGCTTTGCTTTTTCTTTGTGATTTGAATTAATATTCCTGATGCTTTCTGGACCTGATAGAGACTGCTATCAGTTTAGCACATCATGTTAATCATTTTTCCTTTTTTCTCATTTGTTTTTATTCTGCATGTGCTGTGCTGTTTATTAATCTAGTTCTTTCATCACAGGGCAAGTGAGGATGGTTTAGGAAAGGATATGCATTTCCTGGTGGTTGCGTAGTTTCAAAAAGAAGTCATTTCATCACTTTGCCTTTCAGAAACGAGAGGCATGAATCAATCCCCTAGAATATAGACAGATACATTAGTAGTTTGTTTCCAAAAATAGCTAAAGGGATTTGGTTTTGAGCCCTGACCCTTCCTCTACCCTACTGCGTGCTAAATCACAGTAAATGATATAGTAGAATGTTTATTGTGTTATGATACTGAAGACGTGCTTTCTTGTTCACCTTGCCATTTATATCCTTGGGAAAATCATTTCTTCTTTCTGAGTCTTGGGTTTTTTAGTCTATAAAATGGAGCTAAGGATATTCCCAGGTTGTCTGGAATCCCATGAACTATATGCTATAAATATGAACATGTGCTATAAATAGATCCGAAATTATGATGGCATCAAAGGTTTTATTAACAAGCTAGAGGCAAAAGTCATTTGTTTCTTTATTGTGGAGAGAAGTAGTGAGTCCAGATATGAATCCCCAGTTCTACTAGCTAAGTATATGATCTTGAGCAAGTTTCTTGACCTTCGTGTCTCGATTTCCCTAAGCATAATGTAGAGATAATCATGGTTACTGTTTTATTAGGTTAGGAAAATGGAAAGCAATAATCTACATAAAAAGTTCAATGTGGTATTGGGGATATAATAAAAGCTTAATAACCATTAATGGCTTTATTATTATATAAAAGAACTATCAAGGAGAATTCTGATATTTTGGTTCTTTCATTTAATGTATATTCATTGCATACTATGTGTACTCAGCATTAGAAGGTGTGGGCACAGTCCACTTTCTCATGTGTCTAACAAAAACAATCTTTATATATGGAGTGGTCAAAACTAGCCCCTTTTTGCAGATGAAGAAATTGCGGATCAGTATGTGAAGTGTACTCAGGATGTGAAGCAAATTGTTTTAACCAGAATTACACTCTGGGCCTTCAGATTTCTGTCCTAGAATTCCTTCTTTTACATTTGTACACTGAAGTTGACCTCCCTCCTTGACAGAAAACTCCCAGAAAGGCTAAGAATTAATATGCTGTGGATTTTAAACACAAAATCAATTCAGGTGGTAGAAAAATTGAAACCCCAATAAAAGCAAAAATGATTCATTATTAAACTCATTTTAAAGATCTTTCAAAAGCATGATGTTCTCTGCACCCCACTCCTCCAGCTTCAGAATTCAACATGTTAAAATAAATTGTCCAGTAACTGAGGTGTTCATCTCTCCATAATAGTCTGTTTTCTGGATAAGCAATTCTGTCATTCTATATTTATATTTTGATAGACAACGTGCATTTTGAAGAACATAATTTTGATATTTTTTCAAAAGACAAAGCAAAAGATATCAAGGAAAAAGGATTCCAGCTTTTAATTGATATGAAATCCTAGAACTCACAGTATGTACATTTTGAAGGAAGGAAGGTAATGATAAACAGGTCACAATAGGCCATGCTCTGTTGCCAACCTGATTTCTTTCTTTCTTTCTTTCTTTTTGAGCCAGAATCTCACTGTGTCACACAGGCTGGAATTCAGTGGCACGATCACTGCCTCAACGTCCTGAGCTCAGGCAATCCTTCCACTTCAGTCTTCTAAGTAGGTAGGACGAGGTCTCACCATGTTGCCCAGGCTGTTCTTGAACTCCAGGGCTCAGACAGTCCTCTCGACTTGGCTTCCTAAAGTGTTGGGATCACAGGCATGAGCCAGCCTGATTTCTGATTTTCACTCCTCAGTTGCTAGGTCAGTTTTTAGCAGCTTGATAAGAGATGGTTGTGAGCCGGGCTCGGTGGCTCAGCCTGTAATCCCGTGCCTTTGGGAGGCTGAGGTGAGTGGATTGCCTGAGCCCGCAGGTTCGAGACCCGCCTGGGCAGGCGAGACCTCATCTCTACAATAAATCAAAAAATCAGCCGGGCGTGGAGCGCATGCCTGTAATTCCGGCTACTCTGAAGGCTGAGGCGGAAGGATCACTGGAGCCCAGCAGGTTGAGGCTGCGGTGGCCAGGAGTGGCCACAGCACTCCAGTCTGGGCGACAGAATGAGACTCCAACTCAAAAAAAAAGAAAAAAAAAGAGATGGTTGTGATACAGAGATACAAAAATATCTCCCCATAATTTCAAGTTAGTTGTAAAGAATTCATAAAAGGGGATCCTTTCCTTTGATGCTAACACAGGAACTATCATCTTTCTTTCTTTTTTTTTTTTAAAAGAGCATCATTTCTATCATTCTCTTCCTGGACTGGCAGTTCATACTCAGTCTCTGTTTCCAGCCTCCAACCTAGTCAGCCAAATGGTGCTATCACTTTTATTATTAAACACAAAATCTCAACTGTATTATTCAGTTTACATCAGCAACTATAATATCAGCCCCAATCGATTGCTCAAATTAGAGTAACTATGCTCAGAACTACTTAAATTTTTGGATTCGATATATTTTTCTCTTTCCCCTTTTCTTGTCTTCAAAATACATTCCTAATAGAAGGTATCCAAGTCTTCCTGGAACATCTTAATTCAGAAACAACTCCATAGCATGCTATTTGGGGGGGGTCCACTTTTTAGGAAGCAACAATGTTTTTGGTATTCCAGCAGAGCAGCTGTGTGTGAGATGAGGGTGCTGGGTTCAGGGCTAGGCTTACTCACTCTTTAAAAGTTTCACTCTACTCACGCAGTCTCATAACACCTGGAATTCAAATTCCAGCCTTGGCAAATATCAACTCTGCCACATGAAATGAATCTTAGGGATTACTCTTAAATAGTCCAAGCAAAGCTCTATTGCAGTGGCAAACAATTCTTTTTTTTTTTTAAATGTCAAGTCAAGAAAAATGAAAGTGTTCATGAATTACTTTTTTCTTAGAACTCATTTTTTTAATAGCAGAAATGCAGTATCTAAAACTAAGCTTATACAGTCTTTTGTTTCTCTTACGTTAAGATTTTCACTTCAAGTCATACTGATTGCAATACTATGCCCTTAGAAATACTTTTTGTGAGATGAAAACTCAATGATGCTAAGAGGGTACTGGGAACTATGTAGATAAGGAGAAAAAATGGCACCAGAGTTGAGCCACAGAACAAAGAAATGTATTTCTCTTAAGGCTTCCTCAGCTGTTTTGGGAAGGTTTGTGGAGCAGTCTTGGAAAATGGGGCGAGGCAATGGGGTGGAGTGGATACAAGTACCTACTGGTGAGTATGCTGGGTTGTTTCTTACCCATTCTCAGCCTATAAAAGAGAATTGAATTTTCCAGTGACTCCAGTCTCCTGGCATAGGATGGAGTGGAAACAATACCCTCAATCTGGCTTTCTGGCTTAGGTCTTTCAGCTGCTCTGCCTTCTTACTGTGTCATATGCCCTATGAGGTCCCACCAGCCACTCCTCTCTAAGACCGCCTCCGCCCTACTTAGCCCATTTGGGAATGGCTTCCTTGACTCAGACAGGAAGACTAGACAGAATCAGACAACTCTAGGTGAGTTTTCTCAATGCAGTTACATGAATTGTTAATGACACACATCCTCTTCACTCTTCTGAGTTCCTTGTTCCTGAAATCCATCCCTAGGTTGTGAGCCACATCAGAAAGCCAAGCAGGATAAAGGAGGCCCAGCTTCATCTCCTAACCTAGCGCAGATCGTAAATAATAAATAAATAACACAGAAACAAATAGGCTTGGCAATGATGAAGTTTTGAAGTAAGTCAACTTTGTGATTTAATAGAAATCACTTAAATCACTTGAATTTTTAGAGCAGCATACTCTGCATCTTATAGGAGCGGGGAGGTTTATGTTGAGTCAGTCTTTGGATTGATGATGCTGTATAAGAAAGGTGGTGATGACTTTTCATCACGTCTCAAAGTTAATTAATGAGGATCTTTCTGAAGTCTGTGGGAGGCTGCACTATCTCCAATTCAACAGGTTAATTATGGATATTTGGTAGTTTTTTTTGTCACACTGTTATAGGACAAAAGCAAAACATTTACTTATGAATGTTAAAACATTAAGATGAAATTAAATGGACTAAAATGTAACGTAAGCTTTTGACTGATTTAGCCAAATCAAAATAAAGTTAAATATTGGTATTATGCAAATGACTTAGTACTTGGCTTCTATTCCTGTTTTCTTAGAAAAAGAAATGAAGGATGCTCTTTAAAATTTCCAAATGAATTATATATTTCAAAACAAGTTTTCTCAAAGAATATAAACATTCTATCAGCTGCCTCAGAAACTGCCACTGTTAAAAATCTAAGTTCTCCATGGAAGCAGGGCCCGTGTTCTTTCTTGTCTGTAGTACCTAACATAGGGTTTGGTAGTCAGTAAGTGTATATAATAAATATTTTAGGTGACTAAACAGATTTATAAATACTCACTCGACATCTCAACCTGGAAGCCCCACAAGCACCTCAAGCTGAGCATTTCTAAAAATGAACTCATCCTTGTCCGGTCCTTATCTGCTCCAACCTATACCCTCTTTCTCCCAAGTTTTCCTTCTCAATGAAGAGTCACCAAGCCTAACATCTGGGTGTCAGTGTATACCGAGGCTTGTCTATTGCTCTTTATGAATATTTCTCAAATGGCATGTGCTTAAATATAATTTAAAATGCATCCAAAGTAGTTTTATATTGGACTATTATGTTGGTGTTTCATGACTTGACTTGAAATAATTGGGAACATCTACAAACAGAAAGGACGAGAAATCCTTCTCCTGACATTTTCTAGTCTCTAATCTATGTTTTCTGTTTACTTTAGTAGTATATCTTGCCTGTATAATTCTTCCCATTTGGTTTCTATTGTATATAAATACTTACCTATGTAAGTAGGTAGATACCCTACAGGTAGGCACTTTCGTCATTTAAAAAATAAAATGAATAGATTCAGCATAGTATATAAACAAATTCGGTGACTCTTAAAATCAAGTCTGCATGTGCCTGTGATGCCCTGATCAGATGAATTCCCTACTGGCGAGGTTGGGATTATGAATAAGGCCCACGCCACCAGCCCTGGGTCCTAGCAGCTGCTCCAGATGCCACATTCCCCTTCTTGCAGTATTGTTAGCTTCAGCCAGACACACACTCTGCCAACTACCCACTGTCTTCCTGGTGCTCTAGAGAGAGAAAAGGTGGAAAAAGCGGCTGGTGGCATGGAAACAATTAATTCTCAATTTCTTTCAGTTTGCCCAGAATATTCCAAGCTGTGTGAAGAAGCCCCAGTGAGTGTTGTTTCCGTTTTTGCCAAACAGTATGTGAAACTGGAGGTTTGACAATGGTATTGATAAAAAAGAAGTTAATTGGAATAACTTATATGAATATATATTAAGCTTGATGACCAAGCAATTAAGTAATTACATACACAGCAAAGTTAAAGGAATTCATTTTCATTTTAAATTCGAAAATATGAGTATACAGTATTTTCAAAAATAGAATTATGTAAAATGTTAATGGTTGTTTATCAGGAAAAACTAGCCCTTATTCTAAAATGTTTCCCTTCCTGTTTCTTATGGTGAAACATGCCACTTCTTTTATGAAATAATAGTGTTAATTGGTAAAATAAAATGTGGCAACCCGATGCCAGTTCTTGGTTCATTACATTTGTAGACTCTACGCGTCCATGAGCACTGGTCTGGCAGCATGGGTTGGAAGGAGGGGCCCAGGCTTCACTGAAAACATGCTGGGTGGAGATGTAAAATGTTGTAGTAGTGCTTTGGAATCACAATATAAAGCAGGACTTGGGTGAGGTGTCACGGTAGAATAGAAATGGCCCTAGTCTAGCGGTTAAGAGCACACATTCTTATTCCAGCTCCATCACTGACTAGTCATGAAGGTGAGTCATCAATTTCCTCATTTGCAAAATGGAGATAAAAACTATACCTTCCTTCCTCACAAATATATGGAATAATCAAAGAAAACCATGTGGATGAGATATTCTGTATAATACCATATAAAAAATAAGGCACTACTCGTACAAGGAATTCATGTTTTTCTCTGGGGAGTGGGAATGCTGGGGAAGGGGTGACATTGAAAATATTTTATCACCAGAGCTGTGTGCTATACACTATACTTCCTATTATCTTTCACATGGAGGCGAATCTGAGACGGGACTGGCCAGCAGCTGGATATGATAGCAAGCCTGGACAGGAGGTCTTGTGGGAGGCGGATATTTGTCGGTCACAGACTAGCACTGCTTCCAGGGTGCTCCATCATGGTTACAGCCTACTTTGAAGGGGCTGTTGGGCTTATATGTGAGGAAGAGTTGGGCTGTGTGAGTCAATGCAGATTGACCAGGGGGTCAGTTTGTTAGAAGACACTGGGAGCACCTCTGTGCCAATACTGTAGACATTTGAAGAATATTTAGAGCATATGATGACAATACCATAATTCCAAGAAAACACATTGTATATACAGTATATATATGTGTGTGTGTGTGTGTGTGTGTTTATATTCAGTACATATATATTATATACAACACATTTTTATTGTCACCCAAAATTGAGCATCAGTATAATAAGTAGCCAGATTAATATTTCTAACCGTTGTTCTAGGTATGTGTGAAGGTCCAAGAGGCCTTCTTGGTGAAACATATGAACATGTGACAGAGATAGTAAGTATTCTTGGTTAGTGTTGGTGCCTGAGGAATTACATTTTACATCCTGCAAAGCATCTATACCCAAGGTTTGCATCTAAGCCAGGGAACCCTCAAAGCTATATGAGAAGCATGATGCTAATACTTGAAGCTTACTCTGGAAGAAGGATTGGAAAAGTACCACAATAGGAAGACATAGACTCATAGAACCAGACATAAAAATGACTTTGGAGGTTATCCAATATCCAATTCATAGTCTGCTGAAGGTTAGTACAAAAGCCTTTGAGAGTAAAAAGAGAATAAAAGCTTTCTGGGAGAAAGATTTATGAATTCTTCAGCAAGTTCATCCAATGAGAAAAATACATACTTTTCTTGTTTCTCAGTAAAAAAAAAAAAAAAAAGCGAAAACTGGAATTCCTCTAAGAAGGTCTATCTTCTAGGGATATTTGGATGGATTCTGTTGACAACTGGTCTGCTATCATATAACAAGTACAACTATATTTGATGAGAAAAGACCTTCTTGAACACAGTATAGTTTTATTATGGGTAGCTATAATATAGGCAACTAGAACCATTCATTCACCCCCTCATTCACTTATTCATTCAGTCATCCAAATATTTGAACAGGGATACTCAAATCCTCAAGCTTGAGCAATCTGTGTCATCAGGATGCTTCTGCAGGAGAGGTGATGGTGGGTCACCTCGGTGCGGCCCCAGCAACCAGTGATCTGTTCAACCTGTAAACCAGACCATCTTACTTCTCTGATCAAAGTTTCAGTGACTTTTCGTCATGTTTTGAATAAATCCAGACCCTCTACCATTATCTTTGAGGATCTCCATAGTCTGGCCCCTGCTGACCTCTCCAAACCCATCTGTACCACTATGACTCGGCCTACTTTGCTTCTGAACTTTTCACACTCCCTCAAAGAAGCTGAGGATGTCTCAGGGTCTTGGTACACAATGTTCCTTCTGCCTGAAACACTGTCCCCTTCACTTTCCTTGCAGGTCATTTCCTCACTTCAGTCAGTTCTCTGCTCACGTGTTACCTACTTGAGGAGGCATCTACTAATCTTCCTATCTAGAATTGCACCATCACACCGCAATATGCTTCATCCTCTCATTCTGCTTTGTTGCTACTCTGCTTTGCTGTTATTACTTTCTCTGACATTAAGTCATTTATGCATGCTTCTGTCACCCATCTGCCCTGCCGTCCCACACCAGAATGTGAAGTTTTACGAAGGCAGGGAATTCTTTTGTTGTGTTCACAGCTTTAACTTCAAGAATGGTGCATGGCACACATAAGGCTCATCTGAAAACATGTGTTAAATGACCAAATGAATGAGTGAGAGGGTGTGATGGAAGGACTGGGATGGGGAAAATAAAGGTGTGTCATGTGAAAAAGAACATGGAATCCCTGAGCTTTATATTTTCCATTGGCCACTACCCCATCTTCTGTAGAGCTCACTTGCTTTTCTTCACCTGGAGAGGAAGCCTCAGCAGAACAGTCAAACTTTCATGTGGAACAAATCTCCCAGATCTTGTGAATATGCATATTTGGATGCATAGATCTGGGGCAGGACCTGAGCATCTTCTGCATTTCTAAGAATGACAGAGGTCATGTCCATGCTGCCGGTCCACAGGCCAGGGAAAGGCAGGTATTACAAAGTCTACTTCATAGGAACAGGTGCCTCTCAGCCCTCTTGGTACCTTCTTCCTATCCCCTTTGCCCAGCAAAAATATTCACTGAGGGAGAAAAAAATGACTTCTTGAAGTGTCCATGTTTAGGAATCTTGTTTAAGTTGTGCTTTCAGAATACCTACTTCCTAATGTATTTAGAATTGTCCAAACCGTCCACCTTCTGTACCTTCCCACAGAATCCCAGAAGCCTGTGGGTAATAGGCTGAGATTGTTTGGATTTGCATGTAGTAGGGGACACTCTATAACTGGTTTTTCCCTCCTTGTCTCCAACAACTTTTATTTCATTGTGATCAAAAGAAACAAAATATAGTCTATCCCAGAGAGGGAAGCTATTTTGTCATATTCTTAAACAGAGAGTTCCAAATATTTCAGAGAAGCATCTTAATCTAGAAAGATGGCTTTATCTTTCCTGTTTCATAAGTAATCATAGAATTTTATTTTGGAAACAAAAGACCAAAGGCAACATTAGACAGAGAAGTAAAAACCTGTTCTTTTGTTATGTCAAATATTTATTTTTGTCACTTATATACTACACAAGACAATATTGGGACTGTGGTCTAGACCAGGTTTTTAAAAAAATAACCTTTAAGGGAGTAAGAAGGAAGAAAGGATAAGTTGGAAGAAAGATCATTAATATATAGTTTCTGCTCATATTGGCGTTTGCTTGTACATTTTATTGTTCTTTTGCGTTTATGGAAGTTCTTGTAGACATAGTTACTCTAATCTCTTGTTAATCCTTTGGAATCATAGTAAATTATATTAACAAACATAATTACAGGGGTATACTTTCTAGGGGGAAAATGTGGCATATTGAATATGAAGTTTTAATATGGAAGTTGATTTGAAAACTCAGGCTAAATTAAAAATATTTATGAGAACATATTAGTAGCACATGAAACCCTTGTTTCTTTCAGTCTAGCAGACATAAACCCTATCATCTCTGCTCAGAATGTCTATGAGCTCAGGCTCTGAAATTGGCAGATCCAGATTAAAACCCAAGCTTGGCAACTGATTCAAGCAAGTTTCTCTGAAACTTGATTTTCTCATCTGTAAAAGGGGATGACTGTGGCTCATACCTTTCAGGGTAGCTCTGAAGGTGGAATAGGATGATATAAACTATCTAAGGCATAAAGTCCAAACTAAGGGTCAAATAAATGTCAGCAGTTAAAATAGTTCTTATCACTATATTATCATTAATGTCAATCACTGTCAGGGACTAGAGTAGCAATCAGACGGCTGGTAGATCTGGTATAAATAAAAGTATTTCTGAAATGAGCAAAGTCTCTTCAGTTGAAGACAATAGTCCTCTCTATCTGTAGAGAATATGTTTCAAGACTCCCAGTGGATGCCTAAACTACAAATTACTGAATCCTATATGCACTCTTCTTTCTTATACATGAAAACCTGTGATAAAGTTTAATTTATAAACTAGACACAACAAGAGATTCACAACAATAACTAACAATAAAATGAACAATTATAATGATATACTATGATAAAAGTTATGTGAATATTTTCTCTCTGTCTCTTTCAAAATATTCTATACTATACTCACCTATTTTTGGACCCAGGTTGTTTGCAGGTAACTGAAACCACAGAGAGCAAAACCATGGATAAGGGGGCACTACAGTTAACCCTCAAATCCCTTTTCACACAAGACTTGGCAGCTGCTTTGTAACCAGCCTCCCCTCTTGTCCAACTAACTCTTTTATTTCATAAACTTTTTGCTTTTCCTACATATTACTTAAGATTGGGAGCACCTCTATACATAGTGTGCATCTTATTGCTACCCTTTTCCTGATGAACCCTCAAGTTCATGTCCTTGTTCTCTTTTGCTTCCCCTTTCATTCTAACCCTCCACTTCCATGTATACAAACATTGTCTCTTGCAGAACAGAACTGCTTTGGCTGCTTTCTCTTCAAGTCACCTGGTTTACTGAGTAACTACATTTCCTTTTGCTTTTGTTCCTGGTGGGCAGAGCTATTTATTTTCCCCCAGGAAGTCCTGTCACTGAGATGAGGAAATATGCTTCCTGGCCACATGCCACCAGAAAGACAGTCCTCAGCCTGGAGAAAAACCAAATGTTCCCTTTGGTGGTGACTATTGTTCACTTCGAAGCGCCCCCCCCCCAACACACAGCTGCCCCCTTCAGGTTTCTCACACAGGGATGGCATTACCCAGGGGATAGTTCTTCCCCTTCCCACTGGACAGTGCATGTGGGATTCAGTCACGGCACGTTGTGTCAAAAGATTGCTATGTTTCCTTCTTCTCCATCAATTAGCTCTCAATTTCACCTTTCACATTTTCATTTTGTTTGCTCAAAATAATGTGAGATCTGAAATTTCCCTGGGTTTCTCTATACAGACACTCTGCATCATGTAAGAAAGACACACTAAAACAATCTCATCTTTGTTTTGTATACTATTAAACCCCAGCAGCTCAGTTCCAAGATCCTTTGTAGTCTAGCCATGCTTAGTTAGCTGCAAGACATGCTGAGACGTTCCGGGACACCATTTGGGAATGAGAGGAGGTCAGGAAAGGTCAGGGACAGGGAAAAGGAAAGGGAGACTAAAAGACTATGGGACAGTCCTTGTCCAATCAAGGAAGGGAGCAGCAGTTTAAAATGACACTATAGGGCAGGGTAAACACTGGCTTACTACAGGGTGGCATTTTAACACTACAGTCATCTAATTTTGGGGGTAAATTGTGACAGCAGCCTTTGATATCTCCAAAGTTTGGAAGATCCAGATTTGAGTAGTTATCGCATCACTATTTCTGGGGACTCATCAGTTTAGGTCAAGCATAAGCTCCAGCAAGATCTAGGGAAATGAATGTCTAGGCTGGTAAATACACTGTAAATTGGATGCCCAAGGGGCAGCTGTTCATGGCAAGGCCCTAGCAGGGGATGTTAAATACAGATGAGAAATAACAGCACAACCACTTTCAAAGTCCTTGTCCAACGTGAGGGTGGAAGGGCTGTGGCTGAATGGACTCACTGGTGCTAAAACTTACTCCTTATTGAAGCAGTGAAAACAAATCCTTGACTCCAATTCCTAAAATGCTACCAACTCAAAGCAAGATCACCTCCACCACTGTGTCCAGCCCATTAGTAACTAATTCTGGCCTGAAGCAGTAGCCTGCCCAAATTTTCATTCTATGTCCACCTGCCTTACTTCAACTTTGTACAGAGCTGGAATATTCACTTTTTCTAAGATATCTGTGGCAGAATTTCTTGGGAATAAATCTGTTCTTAATTTATAGTACTTTGCCAAATAAATCTTGGTGCCAGCTCTTTGGGTTCTTCTTGAGTGTACGTCATATTGTTGTCTGACAAAGACTAGATCCTTAGTCCACAGGGCTTGTTTCTCTCAATATTTTCTCAGAATCTTTTTGTCCAAAATGTCTGCTGTGGACTTGTCCCATTTCTGTTGGTGAATCAGCCCACTTAGATGATTTGCTCAAGTTATTCAGTCTGGATCGTGGCTGGATGAACAATTCCTTGGAAGCTTCTTTTCTCCCCTTTATTTGAAAACAAGTTGGGAAAGTTCCAGTCCTCACTGTAAAGGCTTTGCATTTTTCTGATAGTGTTCAAGGAACTGAGAGTGAAAGCAGATTGTGCGGAATTAGGCAGTCCAGCTCATTCCCCTGAGATCTAGTCAATCTCAATCTATGTGGCATTGAAAGGACTATGCAGTGTCTGGAACTGGGCAGGCTGGTTGGAAAATTCTGATGGCATCCTGCCTTGACCATGATATGTGCTGCATCTGTGTTTACTCTTTTCTTTCTCTTTTCTAACAATTTCTGGTCCTTTGCTTCAACTTTTACTGACTTAGTTCATTTTGTGCAGCTATCACAGAATGCCTGAGACTGGATAATTTATAATGAGCAGAAATGTATTTTCTCACAGTTCTGGAAGCCAAGAAGTCCAAGATCAAGAGCGGTACCTTGCAAGCACCTTCCTGCTGCATCATCCTGTGGCAGAAGGTGAAAGGACAAACAGGCGAAAGGGGACCAAATTCACCCTTCTATGATGGCATTAATCCCATGCATGGGGGCAGAGCCCTTACGGCCTAATTACTTCTCAAAGGTCCCATCTCTTAACACGGATACAATGGCAATTAAATCTCAACATGAGCTTTGGAGGGGACAAACATTCAAACTTTAATACTGATTTTTCTGTGAATATATTTAATAAGTTCAGGGTGAACTCATTATTCTTGTGGCATTCAGAAGCACACACTCCGTTTCCACACACACTGCAATTCTTGCAGTTGAGTGTGTGTGTGTGTGTGTGTGTGTGTGTGTGTGTGTGTGCAGCAGTGCCTTCTTGACTTTACTTGACTTTCCCAAAATGATTCCCTCTCCTCAGTCTCTGCTTGTCAAAGTGCTGCTACTCTTACTGGTATGTGACCAAAGACAAGTCACTAAATTTCCCTGTAACCAAGTTTTTTTGTTTGTTTTGTTTTGTTTTTTAATCTGTGAGAGGAGGATACTCAAGTATAACAGCGAGGATGGGCTTGATTAATGCCGGGGTACTAAATGAACCTCAAATCTCTTAAATGACAGAAGTTTACTTCTCATTCATGCCATGTGCTCAGCATGGGACAGTGAAAGTATCTGCTCTTCTTAGTTACTCACTGGTCCAGGAAAACTCAGGAGGCGACTGGGGAGGAGGAAGCTTAAAACTCACATAAGCTCTGCTCAGAATCATTAGTTATAAAGTAATTACATGGCCATATCTAACTTCAAAGCGAGTGGAGAAGGGTAATCCTACCACCTCCCAAAGGAAGGAGAACTGAAAATGTTGTGAAGCAATAATGACCACACCTCCTTAGAGGTACATAATAAACCCAAAGATAGCATGCAGGTGTGAGGCCTCTTTGCAGGAGCCAGCTTCAGTGTGGTCCTGGGAGAGAGACAGAATTTTAATGACTCTATACTTTTTATTTGCACGGGCATGACAACAGTGAGAGAAAAATGTAGTGGTTAGGATGGATTCTGCATGAATTCAAATCCTGGCTTAATTAATCTATGACCCTGAGAAAAGGAATTCACTTCTCTGTGCCTCAAATTTTTCACCTGGAAAATAGGGGCAATGATTGTGAATACCTCAAAAATGGCTATAAGCATTACATAAGTTAGTAATTACGAGATTATCAGAGTAATACCTGATGACATGTATGTATTTGCTGATTAAAATGAAATATATATACGCACATACACAAGTCTCAGAACAGTGTATGGTGGCATTTTATATACATATATGGAGGCACCAAAAAAAGTTACACATTTTAAAAGATGTTATCTATGTATTACTTTTTGAGATTGAATTAAATTACGGTATCAATGTATAGTATGATGTTCACTCAACTGTGCTTCTTTGACTATCTATTTTCTTTGACTGTCCATTTTCTTTGACTGTTTTGCCTGTCACATGGAGACGCTGGCATTCATTTGATTAATGCCATCTTTTGAGCGAACATCATGCTTAAAATGTGAATATATATGTGTGTGCATATAGATACGTGTATACATATATATACATATATCTCATTTTTACAAACAACTATGTACTATTTTATTTTGCGACTATACCTTAATTTACTTAGGCAGTTCAATTGATGGCAATTTCCTATAAGATAATTCAGGAAGATCTTGTTTTCATGAATCTCCATTCATTGATCAGTTTTATGCTTTTCTTCTATCAGACTTGGGGTCTAAATGCACTCTGTGTCTAACGCCATTCAGTGGTTCATTGGGAGAGTATGTCCAGATATGTCCTGCCAATGACCTAGTCCAGTCTCTCAGTTATGATATCCTCATCTGGTGGCAGATAATCTCTAAGATCATATTGCCAGTAGTTCCCTCACACAGAAAATACCATGTTCTTAAGCTTAGCCACAAAAGGTTACTTGCTCATTAGTGGACTCAGTCATGACATAGGATTCTCACAGACTATGTCTCTTGCTTTGCCCAGATAAGGTGTTACTTATTAGTTATCCATGTTCCTTATGAAAACTTCAACACTGCTTCTTTTAATACTTACTTTGAAGCCCAACCTGTGTATTCAATTCCCATTTGGGTCATCTATATCCTTTTTTCTCTCCCACATCCCCCACTTCCCAACTTACATGTCTTCTTGGATCTGTTACAACTCTTCTCTCCTCATGCTGTATACCAGACTCATGCACAAAAGTCAATCTTCAGCTCCGAAGAAGGAATAACCTATATATCCTGGGCGGATAGGCAGGGTGAACAACACCAAACTAGTAGTGACCATAAATGACTGCATGTCGAGATTCCAGGGAGGAAGACCCTGAGATAGGATGGGGCACCCAAGAGGAACAGGACCCCTGGACTCAACATGTGTGAATGGGATGGGAAGAAATGGAGAGAGAGAGAAGGCGAGCTGTGATGCAGACCTGAAGACAACCTCCACCGGTCCCACAGGTAGCTCTGGTTCTAGACTGGCCCTTCAGAGCTGTCTCAACTTGGGCTGAGAAGAGCAGGCCTTTATCCTCCCCGACTGGTTGGTTGTTGGATGTAGGCTGTTTCTAGGAGGCAAATTGGCTGCCTGCCACAGAGACATTTCTCAAAGGGACCAACAGCTGAAAGCTCTCCACCACCGGCACTACAGTAACTGGGACAAACCCTTCGCTGCAGAGGCACCTGGTTGGTGTCTCAGTTTCCACAACAGATAAAGCAGGACAGGACGTTGGTGACCGTAGTCAAACCTCTTCCTATTTTACAAGCTCAGAGAGAAAATGACAATTCTGTCTTCTCTAGGGCTCTATCTTCCCCTGCCATTCTACCTGTTGGTGACAGTGATTTTAGAGACCTTAATGTGCTTTCCTTCCTTTTCATTATCCTTTAAGGTTTTAATACAGCCATTGCTTGCTTCTGCTTTTGCTGTCCTTGGCATAATCTTTTAAAGAAACATCCTCATTTTTGTTTTTGCTGCTATGGCAATCAGTGTGTCCTCTGCATTAAAATTGCTTTAAATACTGTCTCAGCATCCCTATCTTACATCCCAGTTGTAAGGGGATGGTATGCTTCCAAACATGGGTTTGTTTAATAAAATTTGGGCTTCTCCGTGTGGCATGTTGCCGCTGAGCATATAATTCCTTTTTATTTCCTTTGAAGTAGCTGCTGTTCGAAGGAGCTTCCCCCCTCCTCCTTCTTTCATCCCACAGATCGTTTCCAGACAGCCCACTCGATATTGCCTGGCAGCACGGGCGACAAGAATAACTTGGAGAATTGAAATCCACGGAGGAGCGGCAGCCTCCCTCCCCCCACCCTCCACCCCCCACCCCAGTGTGTACTTGTGAGCAGAGCTGCTTACAAGGGACAGAGTTGATTCATCTGAATTTCATCTCCCTTCATTTCCTCTGCCTTCCCTCTGGTCCTGGAGATAATGAACAGGGAAAATGACCCAGGACTGGGGCACCAGATGGAATGGGAAGAGAACTAGGGGTTGAAATAATCTGTCATTCGAGTAAGCAAGAATCAGCTCTGGCTCCTTCACCTCCCACAGCCTTATCTTGTCCCACAGCAGCCACCAGACAGAGTCACTGAACAAGAAGAGGCTTCCCAAGTCGCCTCTGGGAGGACTTGAAAGACCCTTCCTTGCTTGGGCACTGGGAGACACTTTATGGGAGCTTCCATCTTGGTCATCTCAGAAAGAGGTTCAAGTCTTCCTGGTGCATCTGGAGGACATAACCTGGAAGTGTTGTGACAACAGATGAGTAGAAAAGGGATGAACCTTTAAATATATGTCCACAGTCCTTTCTCAATACCTGAGCGTCTATGCTTTTCTGGTCCACCAGGAAAAATGCCCCTTACAGAGGAGGACAGACACACATTTTAGATAATGGACCACAGAAAGAATAATACTTGCTGCTGCTTGCTACCAGGGAAGAAAGTTCAGCCTCGTCAGGGAATAGTTGCTAGCACCAATAAAAAATAATGACGGTTCCCATCCCATATCCATAATCACTGCCTAGGGTACAATTTTCAACCACTCCCTCATAGCTCTGGTTGTAAGAATGGCAAGCATAACCTCTGCCATAAAGAATTGTTGGCCGGTTGTGAACAGATCTGCCTGGATCCTCAAACAGATAAGAATTTACTACCACGAAATAGAAGGTTCCGATCTTCCCATGGCCAAGGCCTCAATTTCCCCATCATGAGATGAGTGTCACCTGTTTCTGCAGGTGGACAGACCTCAGTGCCTGTAGCCTTATGATGTTTGCCTGGACTCCAGGGAGTTGCAGCAGCTGAACACAAGGAGCCCTGATAGACTCTCAGACGCTCCATCTCCCTAAGGGTTGATAATGATGGCTCTCCTTCTAAGGTGTAGACAAAGAGGCAAGCAGACAAATACTGCCCATTTAAGTGAAGGACTCACTTCATACAGATTCCGTTCCTCCCTGTCCCTCACTCTCCACAAATATTTTACCTTCATGTTTAGAGTTGGTGTTTCTGAAACTTATAGGCCAGATCAATGTCATAGGCTCAATGAGCACGCATCTGGGACACTAGGACCACTCTTGACATGTTAAACAATGGTGACATCTCACAGAACCTGACCTCCCTCTGACAGTGGCCATCCCTGAGGGTTTTCTGGGAGAGCAGAGGCATTGTCCTCTTGATCTTGCCACTTTTGTGCATTGGAGACTAGCTTTTCCATTCCCTCAGTGTGACAGGCTCTTGGCTTTTGTTTTGAAGGTTCCCATTGCAGCTCACAATTAGTGGTGCTCTCTCTCCTCTCTTCCTCCTCCATTCCATATGGACTTCCATACAGATGAGGGGTGACATTGTCTGCATTGTTAAGGGTGCGGTAGCCCACCCCCAGGTTCACTAAGTTCTTGAGAAGCTCCCGCCAAGTTTTCAGCCATTCAGCTCTTCATTGAATAAACCTGTTCTGAGCACAGACTGTATCTTTGACCCTGAGGCAGCTATGGGGATACCCATAGCCGTGACAATCAGAGGATCCACAGGCGCACCACACATCAGCGTTTTGCTCTGCTCTTTCCAATCCTCCCATCTGTGACTTTGGGAACCCTGAATCGGAAGCAGAAAGGGCAAGAAGTACCCATGTGGGTTGTACCTCCGCTTAGACTGAGTGTTATGAAATCAGAGAACCGGGGAAACCCTTACCAAGCTCACCACATTCCTGTCCTCACAATCCGTGACTCCGTACAAAGGGGAAGCCACAAATGTGGCAAAAATAACAAACATGGGTTTGCTGAACTGAATGTGAACAAAAATTGGTTTAATATGATAATAATTTGATCACGATTTCTGAAACCACCCCACAGGCAACGAAATTTGTGGTTGCATGTTAATAGGATGATGGTCTACTTTTTAAAAATTATGAAAGCATTTAGAGGAAACTAGATGGAAACTTATTTTATCTTGTCTTGGAAATGGCAATCTGTCTTTGGCTTGATTTTCTTACCTTGCCCTGCACTGATTCCTACCATTTTTACTTAACTTACCTACCGGTTGGTTTACCAAAATGAAATAAATGCTAGGATGGAGTATACCGGTTCTGTGTTATTTAAATGGGTGAGCAAGGAGAAAGAGGAAGTCCTGTTGCATCACGTGAACAATTAAATGGGTTTGGAAAGTTTTATTTGGTTTGTTGTTGACAAAAGCTAAGTCCCTGGGTAGCTGTTAACTTTTCCGGATGGTTCCCAGAGGAAAATCAACTCAAGGCAACATTATTTTCCTGTGGAACCTCAACACATTGCACAACGTAGAAAAGATAAGCCATAATCTCAGTTCAGATTTCCTTTTCTATTTTATTTATTTATTTATTTATTTATGGCATTTTCTTGCTGTGAAAGGAAGATTTCTCTTGGTTGGAATAAACTTGTTTCTAACTGGGAAAGCAAAGGGCTCAGGTGGAGAATGGAGAGGCAAAAACATTTCTAGACTGTATTCAAGTTGTCAGTTTAAAAAGGGTTGCCCCATTTGTCTGTTGACATAATTAAGTAAACAGGAGGCTGCCTGTCTGTCCTACTGTTAGAATTAAATTGCCATTGATAGTATTCAGGCAAGTTCTGTGTGTGACTTCATTGTTCTACAAATATTAGTTGATTGTTTTTTCCATTCTTTTTTCATTAGGAAGGACTTAAGTTTGAAGTATTTACATGTGTATATTACATACAAGTGAGGACCCCAAAAAAACCTGGAATTTATTTCTTACAAAAAGTGTGTATTTATTCTTACATATTTAAAGTTCAGTCACCTTCAGAGTACTCTCCATTTGATACAATACCTATTGAGATGCTTTTTCTACTGCTCAAAACAGTTTTTGAATTTGTCAATTTTGATGCCTTTTAGTACTTCTGCTATTTTTTGTTTCACCTCTTTGACGTGGGAAAAATGTTCTCCTTTCAGGGCTTTTTTCATCTGGGGGGACAAAAGTGTTGCTTGGGGCAAGATCAGGTGAATAAGGAGGAAGGGGCATGGTGGTCTTGTCATTTTCAGTCAAAAACTTCTGAACACTCAGTGCAATGTAGGCAGGTGCACTCATAAATCACCCATCATGAAATGGGCAAAGGCAGTGAATCTCCAAAAAAAAAATCACTGAAGCTGAATGCAGCCATGCACAACAATGTTAGCTGGTACACTGATGCGGATGAGTTAATTCCAGTGATATATATATATATATATCACAGGTTAACCCAAATGAGGAAAGCTTTGACCTTACTTGGTCCCCAGTGTGATCACTGAGAAGGCGAAATTTGAAAATGTACATTAGAGGGCTTAAGAGAATGAAGAACCTAAATTTGAAATCAAGGGCAAATGACATGAGGGTTCGGGATGATTTATACAACACTTGACTTCTGCTAACAGATTGGTTGGGTAGCGATTTCACTTGATTTGATGAATAGTGATTCTGGAAACTAAAAAATATGAGATTCAAAAGAGCTCCTCTAGATATGAGATGATTTTTGACTAACTGGCTTTCCATTTTATGCATTATCTGTGTCATCTGTCTCCACTCCAAGCCCCTTACCCAGTTCACTGACTCTAACCAAAGCTTTGACTTCCCAATTAGGAAAAATCCAGAAAGGAAGGATAAGCTGAGTGCAATTGATTTTTTGATTTATCTCTAATTGAAGTAAGCATCAAGACGTCAGTCTTGGGTCAGCAACTAATTTCGTGAGAACTTGTTGAGGCCACAGTTCTGGACAAGGCCCAGTAGGGGGCAAGGGCAAGCATCACTTGGCATCCTGCTCTTTGAACCTGGGGAAGGGAGAGATCCAAAGAGCAGGATGGAAGCCCTTTGCAGACAAGACACTGGGTGAGAGCCTCATACTATTTACATGCTGCCAAGAGCTCCCAAATTGATAGGATGTTATTTTGTTTTTGTTTTTGAGTTGGAGTCTCACTCTGTCACCCAGACTGGAGTGCAGTGGCCGCTCCCAGGTTCGACCTGCTGGGCTCCGGCGATCCTTCCGCCTCAGCCTTCCAAGTAGCTGGAACTACAGGCACGCGCTACCACGCCCGGCTAATTTTATTTATTTATTTATTGTAGAGATGAGGTCTCACCAAGTTGCCCAGGTGGGTCTCGAACCCACAGGCTCAGGCAATCCACTCACCTCAGCCTCCCAAAGGTGCAGGATTACAGGCTGAGCCACCGAACCCAGCTGATAGGATGTTATTTATTTCAGTTCTGTTTTATCGGAATTGCCAGATATGTCATTTAAATTCTTCACTGAATCTCTAGAACCTCTGTTTCCTTTGCTGGCATCTCTTTGATGTTTTTCTTTGTGTTTGCAAGAGAGCTTCTGAGAGCCACAGAGAACAAGCAAGCGCTAGGGTGGCTATACACATATGCCCAGAACTACCTCACAGGCTCTGTTTCCAAGAGTATTTCTAAAACAAAATCATTCAAAAAGAGAAACAGTTAACACTGTGCAGTGACTGTTGCCTGGTCCTTTTCTAAGTATTTTACCTAAGCAACCTCACTTAATGCTTACCAAAAATAGAAGCAAGTACTGCTTACGCATTTTACAGATGGGGAAACAGAGGTAGGAAATGGTCATTATGGAAACTGGGTTTTAAACACACACATTCTAACTTCTGAGTCTCTGCTCTTAAACACTGAGCTGTGCTACCAGAGCACTGACTCCCTACTAGGTGCTATGCTCAACACCAGGGATATATGAACAAACAATATTTAAATATATTATTCAGATTTGACCTTAGACTTGCATGAATATCTTTCAACTGTGTATCAGTTTTTCTGGGCTGCTTGGAGGTTACCATAACAACATGGAACATTATTGACTGTCACAGTCAGCAAAGTGAATGCAATAATCTTTTGTTAATGACAATGGAACTGCTTGATGTTTTTCAGCATTGAGCAATTACATTTTTAAATGAAGTTTTTAATATACTCTTATTAAGAAGCATACTCTTCTATTGTTTGTTAGTATGTATGTGTTAAACAAATATTAATCAGGGTTTGTTAAAAAACATATTAACTTATTTAATGGTAAAACAGACGTGTATCAGTTAGCTTTTGCTACTTAACAAGTATCCCCAAATTCAGTGACCTTTATTATTGTTGACAATTATGAGTAGCTTGGTGATTCTTCTGGTTTTGGCCAGACTTACTCATTAGTCTGTGATCAGCTGAAGATCATGTAGTTGGTTCTGATTATATAGGTTGGGTTTTCTCCTATGTTTGGAGTGTGGCTGGCTCTAGGTTGGGATACCTCGGCTGGGACAACTGGCTTCACCTTTATATGGTCTCTTATCATCCGGCAGGCTGACCAGGGCTTATTCACATGGTGGCTTAGCAGGGTTCTAAAGACAAAAGAAGGTGCCTTTTGTCACTTCTGCCTCATGATATAGTCAAAGCAAGTCCCAATCTAGATTATATTCAAGACAACACCACTTAATGAGAGGAGCTTTAGATCATGTTGCAAAAGACCATGGACAATACAGGATAAGGAATCATGGAAGCTAGTTTTTTTTTTTTAGTTGGAGTCTCACTCTGTCGCTCAGACTGGAGTGCAGTGGCACGCTTCCAACCGCGCAGCCTCGGCCTGCTGGGCTCCGGCGATCCTTCTGCCTCAGCCTTCCAAGTAGCTGGAACTACAGGCGCACACTACCATGCCTGGCTAATTTATGATTTATTGTAGAGATGAGGTCTCGCCAAGTTGCCCAGGAGGGTCTCGAACCCACGGGCTCAGGCAATCCACTCACCTCGGCCTCCCAAAGTGCTGGGATTACAGGCTGAACCACTGAGCCCGGCCGGAAGCCAGTTTTGAAAGCAATCTACCAAAATGTGTGAAATAGGTATTAGCATACCCATTTTATAGATGAACACTTTGAGGTCCAGTGTTAAGCAGCATGCCCTAAAAAAAAAATCACAAAACTAATAAGTAGCACATGAGTAGCAGTAACCAGCAAGAGGTTAAATAACAAAGTTAGACAAACTTAGGTGACCTAACTCCAAAGCCCCCTTTAAAAAAAACAACGCTAATTTAGAAGGTTTTCAAGGCCTTCAAGAGTAATATTATTAAATGATTTTTTCAAAATAAAAGTGGTGTCTGGAGATGAGGAAATAGCAGAGTCTAAAATTGAAACATAAGAGTTCATTCATCTTCATTTACTTATAGGCATGAACACTTTCAGTCAAGGGACACTTCTTAATAAAACAAAAAAATGACCCTTAATAATGGCTATGGATTATCAATTTGTTCATGTCTGCCTGCAGTAGACATTAGTTGGTGTTGGGTGTTTCTCTGTGGTAGCAGTCAAGTGCACCTGGAAATTCTCATTTGCAAAACTTGTCACCTCATAATCCTCCAGAATATTTAGGTAAAGTAAGAGTATTATTATCAGTAATTTAGTAGTAAAGGTAGTATTAAATGTTGTTCAGTTCGGTCTGAATTCAACAATGCCTTATTCTATGGGTGGTTTCACCATTAAAATGATGAAGGCATGGGGAGGTCTTGGCACAGGGCCAAGTATATCTGGGAAATTCTAAGTTAACAGTTACTTTACTGCAACTGCTCAGAATCTTTAATAAGCTGATGTCCGTTGTGACTATCAAAGAAGATGTTTTGCAGACTTATGACTTCAGAATATCCATTTGGGAGAACTCTTAGACACCAATTTTCTGTCTAACCTTTGTAAAATCGGAACGTGATTCTGACCCCTTTGAAGATATATTCAGGGTCAATAGTATTTGTCAGGCATCTTCTGTGAGACAGGAATTATCAAAACAAAATCGCAAATCCATGAAATAGGTGTTACTCTCCATTTATAACTGAGAAAACTGAGATGCAGAACAGTGACTTGACTTGCCCCAAATCTCCCAGCTGCTATCAGAAATGAGAGTTGAACTTGATTTTGTCTAGCTTCAGGCCTGTGGTGTTTTCTATATATTTTGCTGAGATTCAGAAAGTTTAGGGCCTGAACTTTACCTGCGCGATGACCACTTGTATCCCTAATCCTGAATTGTACCCCACATCTTTAAAATAAAGTAAATTTTTAAAAATAATTAAAAAAATTTAAAAACTGCCTAGGGTGGCTCAGCTGGTAAGAAGACACACCATGTCTCCTACACTTTCGTATCTTCTGTAATGCCTAACAGAGAATCGGTTCTCAGTCGATGCCTACTGCCCATCCTTTTGTTTGTCACTTAACTATTATGATTACATTCATGGTGAAAAATTACAAAAGACAATATTATAAGATGCAAACTAAAAAATTCTTCTCCATACCTTCATCCTCCAGAACTATCCCCTAAAGTTAAGACTGTTATCAATTTTCTGTGTTTTTTAACAATTTTTAAAGCTTTTGCTAGTGTGTGTGTGTGTGTGTGTGTGTGTGTGTGTGTGTGTGTGTGTATCCTTCTGTTCTGTCTTACACAGATGAGATCATATATGCATATTTCCCTTCAATGATATGTATTTCACATCTTTTTATCAGGACTTGTCAATTGCTTTATTCATTTTGTGGATGTACCATATTTATTTAATCAGTCTTTTTGTGATGAATATTTAGATTAAATCTAGTCTATCTAATTTTTTTTCTATAACCAGTAGTGCCTCAATAAGAAAAAACTTTATACATATCTTTGAACAGTTATGTTTATGGAGGAAAACAAATAAACAGTATTATTTCCCCCAGTGTCTCTTTTAGACTGTTGCCAAGAGAGTGTTATGGAAGCTGTAGATAAATAGTTTTTTAAAAATACATATTTTTGACAACAACAACAACAAAAGACCTGACCTTCTGGTCTGGTCTGCTCCGTTCTAATCAGGAATCAATAGAACTAAGTTGATGGTGCCAATCAGATGCTTTTATGGCCAAAATCCACAATGGCTAATATCAGGAGAGGGCAATTCTGCCCCTTCAAGCTGCCACCTTCCCACAGAACAGCGCTTTATGGTTTAGCTTTGATGTTAAGGACACAGATCTTAAACTGAACTGATGTAACAAATTTTTTCTCATTTGAAATGTATTTATACATTATGGAGTTGCAGGATACAGTGAGGATTAACTAAATAAGTAGGCTGCATGCAGGTGAAGTTTGGGCTTCTAATTGGCCTTCACTCCTCTGGTAACAGACCAGGTACCCTTTGTGTTGTCTGTCACATGTCCTTCACCCTCCCTCTGTCCCTAGCAGTGACCCAAGACTGCCGATTCCACCCTTGTGCTAATGTGACTAGTGTTCAGGGCCCACTTAGAGTGAGAACATGTGGTATTCAGTTCTTTGCTTCTGGGACAGTTCACTTCACTTCAATGAGATACAATGAGATATTCTAACCCCGGTAAGGATCGCTATCATTAATAAGTCAAAAACAACAGATACTGGGTGCAGGTGTGAAGAAAAAGGAACGCTTCTACTCCGTTGGTGAGGATGCAAGCTAGCTCGACCTCTATGGAAAACAGTGTCGCAATTCCTAAAAATGTTTCTTATTTTAAAGACATTGCTCATTTTGTTATTAGTGACTCTTCCAGTGATGTGTAGAGCGTGAATGGAATAATTTTGACGCCATTTCTAATACCAAGTAGCAAGAGACAACCAACATATCGAACTAAAGAATAATAGGTATTTTGTTAATCATGTAAATACAGAGGGTGCCATAATAAATGATGATACATAAATAATAAATATAATAATGAATGAAAAATATTGAATCTTTGGAAAAAATAAAGAAAAGGACCATTAGAATTGGGGCCATGGGAGGGTAGGACTTCATAGGTTCCACTTTGTTATAGCAGAGAGAAGGCAAGGTGTAAGATGATGACAAGGCTGATGATGGTGGTAAAGTACTAGGAAAAACAGTAGCAGTAACTCTTACTGAGAGTTTGTCATGTAACAGAAGCCTTTCTGAGTGTTTTACAAGTGCACGTGTTACCTCAGTTAATCCTCACCACACCCTCGTGAGGTAGGAACTTTAATTACCCTCGTGTTCAGATGACAAAACCGGGAGAGAGAGAGAGAGAGAGAGAGAGAGAGAGAGAGAGAGAGATTATGCAATTAGTTAATGGCCAAGCGATCATCCCCATGTTGCCCAATTAAAACCAAGAGCTTTCTGCACGTGTCTCATATGGCATTATACTAGTCCTTTATACAGACCTGATATTCATGATATGCAGTTTCAGAGAATTACTGCTCATATCTCCTTGGGTTTCCATTTCGTGTCACTCTAAAGGATAAGTCAGACTCTAACTGAATCCTAAGACTTTCCTTCCAGAAAAGGATTTCTTCTCCTTTTAAAAATTTTAAAAATTAAGACACAGACTCTCCTCTACCACAAATATTTATTTGAAACACTTTGAAACTTTCAGACATGAGCAAATTGTTAAATTTCTGCCACTTCTGTTTTTCTCCTTCTAAATATAGGCAGATAAGTTGTTGTAGTTGTTGTTGTTGTTGTTGCTGAAAAATTTTAAAGGTGCAGTTGTCATGACACTTAACCCCACAATATTTCAGCACATACCTCCTAAGAACAAAGACTATCTGTATTCTACTTATATAATGATAAAGTCAATAAATACCAGTTTGATGCAATAATAGCTAATGTAGTCTACATTCAAATTTCCCCAATTGTTCCAATAATATCCCTTCCTAACATTTTGTTTAAATCCAGAAGTTGATCTCTTGTATTGTCTTTAGTTTTGACACCTCTTTTCTTTTCTTGTAAAAACTATAAAGCCTGCTTTTTATTGTTGTATTGTTTTATTTTGTTCTCTTGTTTTTGTATTTTTGTTTTCCTTCAATGAACTTTCAGAGTCCAGGTCAGTCATCTTGTAAAAGGCCTCAAGTTCTGAATTGGTTTGATGCTTTCCTCTTGATTAGATTCAGGTAGATACATTTTGGCAAGAATAGTATATACTTGATTGTGGGAATCATTTTCTAGTTTATTATACTTGAGAAAAAAAGTGTGAGCCTCTCAAAACAAAATGATCTGATATTTTAGGAAAATATTTTAGGAAAATAACCAAATAACCAAACCTATGATAAAGTATCATCTTTGAAGAGTCATTGACAGTTTTTTTTTTCTTTAAATTTATTTTAAAGATGTGTGGTATAATTCAGGATTAGGTATACAAATGGACATCGTACAGGTAAAGTTTGGACCCTCCTTTGGTACCCACTCTGTCTGGTTTGAGATCAGGTAACCTTTCTGATGTTGTGTTCCCCCCTCCCGCCCCCACCCCAGCAGTCTCCCGCTACTGCCAGTTCCTTTCTTATAGTATTATGGTAAGTGTTCAAGGTCCGCTCATGAGTGAGAACATGTGGTACTCTGTTCTTTATTTCTGTGATAGATCACTGAGTAATTTTGTCTCTAAGTCCATCCAAGTTGCTGATAGTTTCTGAAGCACATTTCATTTTTATCTTCCTAACTATGGGACCAATGAGGTGGATATTATTGAAGATAGTCCTAGGGCAACTAAGGTACTTGCTAATTTCCTGGAATTCATTTCTTGGGAAGCTGAGATTTGAATCCAGTTTCTGAGTCTTGGTTTTGGATCTCAATCCTATACTTTTCTCACCAAGTCAGTGAATATTATCACAGCATCCTGTGTAAGAAGGATGATGCAAAGTTCAGCAGGATACTTTTTTTTAAATGGTAGCAATCACTCATCCTACTCAGAAATACAACTGAATTCAGCATAAGTTATGACTTTTCCAAAGGCAGCTTTCAAATTATCCTGGCCTCTGGTAAGTCTCTGGGAGCCTACATTTATGTAGGTTAGGTGTTAAAAGTTTGCAAAGTTCTCACATTGTAAATGTCATAAGCATTTGCTGGGAAATAATAGTAAAGAAGCAGAGAGAAACCAAGATGGGTGGATTCCCACTCAGTCTCCCTACAAACTTGCAACACGTTGCATAATAAATATGGATATTAGCAGAGACATGGTGGTATCTTTAGTCTGTGCTCAGTAACCACAGAGAGATGAATGCTGAGTTCAAAAAAGTGGATTTAAAAAATGTATTTTTTTTTCCTGGTGAATTCTTGGGTAGAAAGAACTCTTAAATTCACCCTGGGGATCTATAAGTATTAGATCATGTAGTAAGGAGGCAATGTGTTCAGAAGAGTCAGTTTTTTTCCCAGTATATTGAGAGTTTGCTTAAAGATTTATTTTGAGAAATAGGTTTCAAAAGAGGAGAAGCAGTGCCTAAATGGACTAAGATCTGCACAAATGAATTTCATGTCACTTTGATAAAAGTTTTGTATTAATGAGGCCTTTGAGAAATTCTAGCAGAAGAAGGGGGCCGTCTCCCTCCTTGATTTTCCCAAACTTTGCAGAAAGATGTCAATAGAGGGCTGGTCTGACATTTGAAACTCAGTCCTTGTTTTTACAGGCTTTCCATACCAAAAAGTAGCCAGGAAAAGAGACACAAATCAATGCATGTTGAATGGGACATGTTGTGAAGGACATCTGGGACCCAGGTTCTGTCCTTCTACTAACCAGTTGTGTGACCTTGAGGAGTCACCAGTTATAAGACTGTACCAGAATAAGACTACTGTGTATGCCTAACAGGGATGTTGAGAGATAATCAAATAAGAGCTTTTCTGTGAACCTGCCCCACAAGCATCTCAAGTAGTTCACAAATGTAAGGTGAATGTATAATTTTAGAGCTTTTGACTTGGATGCATTCTGCATCTTTTCTCTCTCCCTCCCACTATCCAGCCAGTCTTCTTTCAGCAATTCAACTGTTCCCTCAGTGCAAAATCCATCTTGGTCCTTATTTCCCATAGGGAATCAATTAAGAAGAAACAGTTTTATAGTTTAGCTGTACAATGGTGTATGGTGCCATGTCTTACCACACATGCTCTGGAATCAAAGGACTTGAGTTAAGGTCATGCCTCTGTCACTTGGTAGTTGTTACCATGGACAGGTTATAGAAGCCTCCATTTTTATCTGCCCAGTGGTCGCGATTGCTATCTTGTAGAGTTTTTGTGAGAGTAGAGTGAGGTAGCATACATATAACCAGAGTAAAATGCAACTTTACTTTTTGCCTCCACTGTTTCTTTAATCTCCATCCTCATGATCAGCTTTCTCTAGTCCTTGAATTGCAAACATTGGTCAGCCCCGCTTGGTCTTAGATAGTAGATTGTCCTACCATTAGTTTAAGTCACAAACTCAATTACTTTATAGCAAAGTAAAATTAAATATGATCATGTGTCTAGTCCAAGAGATGAAACAAAACTCTGAATTTCATTTGATTTTTAACTGTTCTCCCCTTCCCTTTATTTCAGGTGCAAAGGGGGGCGGATAGTGGTGGCTTGACCCTGTCCTTCCTAAATATCTCCTTTCTGCCCCTCCTTTCCACCGTACACCCAGGTGAGCATAGCTGGATGGCAACTGCTCAGAGAGGTAAAATGAGCTAAGACAATTGATGGATTCTGGGCCTAATGATTCCCTCTGGAGGCTCTTTCATGCCAGTTCCACCCCCCACCTACCATGACTCCCCTGACTCTGGCAGTAAACAGATTCCAAAGGTCACATCTCCAAAATCTAAACATCTACCCTACAGTTTCTTGTTTCTGGGGTCCTTCTGCCCTACAAGGAATTCTCTCTCTTTCCCCCTAGTGACTTTATAGTTCTCCATCTCTTATTTACAAATTCTGGAGGTGCAAGCTCTCCCTAACTCCATCTCCAAACAAGTGAATCTTGTCCTAGAATATTCTGTCCTCCAGCTTCAGGAGTCATTTAGTAAATTCTGTCATTTTCTTGGAGAGGTTATAGGAGAGGAACCTCTTGACCCTTTTACCTTCAAAGTGGTCAAGGAGATGTTAGATCCACAGAACATGTGTCAACCAAGCTCCCTAGGGTAACTTAACCCCTCATTTTGGAATTCTATATCCATTTAACTCGGAACCTTGTCAGAATTTTAATTTTACCATCCTTCTCGATGAGTTCATCGCTTAAAAAATACCTGACATGTAATAAATGCCAAGTAAAGAATGACTGTGTTATGATGACATAAGAATGGATTATAATTTATTTCAGTAACTATGAAATGCTTACTCTGGGCAATGTGAGAATATAGAAATGGATAAGATATCAACCCTACCCTCTGGAAGCTCATGGTCTAGGTCTAGTGGTGGAGAAGATAAACTGATGTCTTTAATTTGAAGTAGAAAATGGTAATTAATATGGTAGAGTCTGGGATCTTAGAGAAGGGAGAATTTGGAGATTTCAGAAGCTCCCTGTCTTAAACTTCTGGATCTTCAACCAGAGTATTCTCCTTTTAAATATAAGATCCTCTATTCTTGTCAGTTCATATCTTTGACTAAATGATCCCAAATGTTGTTATTAATGGGCCACATAAGTGACTCATGGGCCAGATATTTATAATTGGATTTGAAATCAGGAAGACTATTCTAAGTTGCAGAGATCTTCCGTTGTTGGATTGGCTTCTATAAATCCCATCTTGTGGGACGAAGCGCTGCTCATCTTCAGCTTCTCCTCATTGAGCTGTGCTTTTTAAGCTTACCTTTCTGTGTCTGTGCAAGGAAATGTAGTGGAAGATACAATTGGGAAAGGAGGTCATTTTAAGTCTTAGGGAGTCATCAAAGTTTTTTGCCTAGCAGGATGACGTGATTGAGGGTGTTGCTTTAACCTGACATTAGGAAGCAGAGAGAAACTGGACACCAGCAGTCCAGGAAGGCTTTGGCTCTTACAGAACAGGATGATACAAGTTTGAACTAGAAAAAAGGCAATGGGAATGCAAAGCAAGGGACAGGTAGAAGGGAGAATGAAAATAAAAAATTCTCAAGAGATAGAGAAAAGAGGGAGGCTTGACAGTGGATGGGGGAGGTCATTGGGTGGAGAGGAAGGGAGTGAAATTTATGGTTTACTTCTAGGTACACTCAGTTGGGGGCCCTGATGGAATCTTCCTGTAGTAGGTGGCTATGAATGGAAATGTAGAATTAAAATTCATGGCAGAACTCAGTGCTAAAGATGTGAATGGAGGAGTTGTAGCTACAAACTTGGTCCCAAACAGCAGCAGTAAAGAAAATGACCCATGCAATTCAGTCACCTGAATTATTCAGGTGCCAACTCTTTTTTCCTAGTTATATTGTTCCATAAATACAGCTTCATTGCTTGTATAGCTCATACTTAGTGTCTAGAAAATCTGCTCACATAAAGAACTCAATAAGCCGGGCTCGGTGGCTCAGCCTGTAATCCCGCGCCTTTGGGAGGCTGAGGTGAGTGAATTGCCTGAGCCCGTGGGTTCGAGACCCGCCTGGGCAGCGAGACCTCATCTCTACAATAAATCAAAAAATCAGCCGGGCATGGTAGCGCATGCCTGTAATTCCGGCTACTTGGAAGGCTGAGGCGGAAGGATCGCTGGAGCCCAGCAGGTCGAGGCTGCGGTGGCCGGGAGCCGCCACTGCACTCCAGTATGGGCGACAGAGTGAGACTCCAACTCAAAAAAAAAAAAAAAAAAAAAACTCAATATATAATTTCTACAATAGACTATAAAGCTAATTTTGGACATACTGCATTAAAAATATCAACTACATGAACTGTGGGGTTTATGGAGATAAACAAAAACCACCCAAATGAGAACAAGCAAAAGCTATTTCTATATATTCTGGGCTTCCTGCAGCAAGAAAAGCAGTCACCAACCCTTGTATTTGGTGGAGAGTCTCAAAGTCAGGCAGGAGAATGTAAAAGCATTATCATGGGAAAAAGAGGAAGGCTTCAAGTGTGCCCTGATTGAAGGCTGTCGACACGGAGAGGCTGGAGGTGGGCTGACTAGAAGCAGGCAGCCCATGTGACTTGTTGGGGACGCAGACGTGGAAGTCTCTGATTGGTCCTACGTTGGAAGCAGGGTCAAAAATTAAAAGCCATCAGCTGTGAATCAGGTCCTGAGTGGTTTGGGCCATGTGCTACAGAAGTTTAGGTTTGTTATCCTGGGCTTGTTGTGGCAGACAGTGGGTCAGAGTTCTATTTTTATACATAGTTTGGCCATTGTCTGTTTGTATATTCAGCCTCTTGTCTTGAAACAAGTACTGCTTTTAAAAATTAATTGTCTTCTCATTTGTCTTTCCCCTCTTGGCCACTATGGTCCAACTCTTTCGTGCACTAAGCAGTTACTTTCTGAGGCATTAAATTTGGGTTCTTTTTTTTTTTTTTTTTTGCTAATTCCTAGTCCTTTTGTGTTATCTTTTTAATTTTTATTGTATTACACATAAACGGACCCTGAACAACTATCATAATACTGTAAGAAAGGGATTGGCAGTGGTAGGAAACTGCCGGGGGGCAGGAGGGCATATTCATCAACGAGGTGAACTGGCCATCAAAGGAAGGCCCAAACTTTATCTGTACAACGACCATTTGTATACCTAACCCTGAATTGTACACCACATCTTTAAAATAAAATTTTTTTAAAAAGTAAACTGTTAGATGAAAGAAACTAATTAGTTAAAATATCTTATCAAAATAGGTAGAAATAAAAATTGGAATGTTTTTATGAACATTAAACTTGATTCTGTAATTTAAAAATTCTCTCAAAGAGAGTGTTGATTCCAGATAGCATTGCTAGTAAATTCTACCAAATATTAAAGAAATATAAATAAATAAGTATATAAGTTTTTATTATAAAATGAAATGCACCTTTATAACATAAAAAGTTAGAACCATACAGAAGGTTATATCATAAAAAGCAATCATTCTTCCCTGATAGCCCTTTAATTCTACTACACACTCAGAGTTTGCCATCATTAATAGTTTCTGATATATCCTTTTGGAAATGATCTATGCATATGTAAGCATATTAATTACATACTTATATTTACCTTCTTTAAATGTTATTATGAGTTCTGTTTTTCAGGTTGGTTTTGGGGGGTCATCTTTGAACATCTTTACATTAGCAAAAGCTTGTTCTTAAATTTATAAATTTTGATAGATATTTCCCAATTGCTCATACACAAAAGATGCTCCAATCTGTCCTCTCATTCAGTGTCTGAGAATGCTTTGTTCTTCACATGTTCATTGGCACTGGTTATTCTTCCTAATTTTAACCTAGATGATAGGTATTTTAACTTGAGTTTATTTTACTGTTGGTTATATCAAGAATCTTTTCATATGGTTTACTTTTTAAATTTTTTTTTTTTAATTTTTGAGTGAGATTTGTTACCCAGGCTTGAGTGCAGTGGCCTGATCACAGCTCACAGCCTCGACTTTCTGACTCAGGTGATCCTTCCACCTCAGCCTCCCAAGTAGCTGGGACTACAGGTTCACACCACCACACCCAGCTATTATTTTTGGTTTTTGTGGAGGTCTCACTGTGTTGCCTAAGCTGGTCTCAAACTCCTGGGCTCAAGTAATTCTTCCTCCTAGGCCACCCAAAGTGCTGAGATTACAGGTGTGAGCCACTGTGCTTGGCAAGAATATTTTCCTATGGTTTATACCGTATACATCGTATACATTGTCATTTGTATATATTGTTTTCCTGTCCGTTTTTCTTTCCTTTCTCTTTTTATTTTTCTAGAGACAAGATCTTGCTATGTTGCCCAGTCTGAACTCAAGCTCCTGGGCTCCAGCATTCTTTATGCCTCAACCTTCTGAGTAGCTGGGACTTCAGGTTCATGCCACCAGGTCCAGCTCTCTCTCTTTTTTAAAAATTGAATTAGTTTCTCATTCTTTTGTGAGACTTTTTGTATATTAAAAAACATACCCTTTGTTTTACAATCTGCTCTTTGCCTTTGTGTATGGCCTTAACCTTTTGTCATATAGAAATTTTAATTTTTAAATAATTGAGCGTAAGAGTTCCCGCCTTCCCCATTGGTTTGAATTTTGTGTTGTAAATCAAAAGAACTTCTTGCTTTTTTGCTTTTTGATCAAATCCTCCTGTAAATTTTCACAGATCGTATTTGGAGGAATTTTTTGTATCTGGCATTTCTTTCTGAATTGTTACACTCAGCTATCTCAGAAGGGTTAGTAAAAGAGCTAGACTCTTTGAATGTCTCTGAGTATCCTTTAATTGTGAGAATGCAGAAATGAGAAGCAAGGCAGAGGTGTTAATCAGTCACTGAATGAACTATCTTCTCACTGAATGAGCATCCTGCTAAATGCACTGTTTTTTTCTGGAAACAGTATCTGTTGGGGTTGCCGCCCAAACTTGATACTAATTGCTAGAGCTCAGAAACCTTTGTGGCAGGAAAATGTGAGTAGGACATGAGTCTGAAGAGAAAATGTTCCACTTGTGGGGCACAGCCCGTACCCAAACACCATTTGCAGAAATCCCATGGCTTCCTGGTTGACCTGGACATACTTAAAAGGAATGTGTGAATGAGGAAAAGTTAGTCCAGTGAGTCGAGCACTGCAGAGGGAGAGTTAGGAGGTAGAAAAGATGCTGTTTAATTTGAGATGTCCCTTTAGTAGGCCTTGTTCCTTCTCAGAAGGACAAACAGTGACTGCTGTTCTGTTTTTGCCATCACCAGGGTGACGCCAGTCCTCCTTTATGTCCTAACCACTGACTCTGAAGTTAGTAAGGAGGCATTCTTCATGCCCAGCAGCATAGTTTGTTTACTACCTTGGGTTAGAGTGTAGGCTCGATTCCAGGTAGAACAGGAGGGAATTTCAGATTTCCAGGCTCTTCTTTAGCTCTGTCCTCTGCCAGATGATAGCCAGTGTCAGGAGAATATCCATCTCTTTTTCCCTGAGCCACTTCTCCCCATATCTTCCTTTTTCAACAGCCACTGTGAACCTATCAAGCAATTTAAGACAATGTCACACTTATCATCTCCTTGAAACTGGCAATTCAGTATCATGAAGTGGAAAAGTAGCTATTCCACCCCCCCTAGTGAAGATGACCTTGATGTGACATCTTTGACCTTGCTGTCTGCCTCCTGGACATCTGTCTTAGTCGAATTGTGCTTCTAAAAAACAGAAATTTATTCTTCACAGCTTTGGAACCTGAGAAGTCAAAATCAAGGTGCTGGAACATTTGGTGTCTGGTGAGGGCCTATTTCTTGGTTTATAGATGGCCATCTTCTCGCTGTGTCTTTACATGGCAGAAGGGGAGTGGGGGTTCTCTGGGGCTTCTCTTATATGGGCACTAATTCCATTCACGAGGACTCTGCCCTCATGATCTAATCCCCTCTCAAAAGCTCCACCTCCAAATACCATCACATTGGGGATTCTATTTCAACATATTGATTTGTGGGGGACGTATATATTCCGACCAGAGAAACATCCAAAGGTTCAGTTCTCTACATCCTGCATTCTTTGTCAGTTTACCTTGGCTGAGGATTAAGGCTCTAGAGACTGAGTCACAGTGGCCCAGCAATCTAACCAATCCCAGAAGGTTTTATTCTTCTTTTATCAAACATCATAGAGAGAAAATGCACCACTTAGTTTGAATCCAACCTCTTTGAAAACAAGGGATACTCTGTATTTGTACTCCTAACAAGTATTCCATCCAGTTCCTAGGTGGGCCATTTGAGGCATGACAGATCCTATCTCAAGAGGGATTGCCATCTGATGTAGAGAATTCGAGATGTGTCCTAAACATTTCTTATCTGTGACCATGACCATTGGACAGATCATTCTGTAGAAACCATGACTAAGTTTAGAAAAGCCTACTGAGAAAGAGTTCCATTCTTCCTTCCTTCTCCTAGGAGCCTGCACTCAAATGACCCTTTCACAGTTCACAGAGTTGACATATAAAATCAGCAGATAGTTGATGAGCCCGTGTTTATGTGAAAATATTAATAAAAATAACTGGCCTACAGAAGAAAAAACACAACTAGACTTCCAATATTGTGTTGCTTCATTTATACAACCTATGAACCTATATTCCTATGTTAGGAACGTAACTAATGATACTAATGATAGCTGACAAGCATCAGGCCCTTACTACCTATTTGGCACTGTGCTAAGTGGTTTACATAGATTATCTCATATAATTCTCAAATCAGCATTGCAATTAGTTGCTTTTCTAATCTCTGTACAAAGATAAGGGAAATGAAGTTGGGAGAGCTTTCAAAACTTCCTCAAGAGCACACTGCTAATAAGGATTAAAGTTGGGGTACAAACTCAGTGTATTTTCCACTTTGCAATTGCTTGCTATTGTGTGCAGGAGGCAGAAGAGAGTCGCGACCCTCATGGAGCTTATAGTCTGAATTAGAGAAGCCTTTCGACAGATAAATTATTCTAATCAATTTCAGGAGAAATGTGAAGTTTCTTGCAGAAAAGGCTTGCCACCTTTTAGAAGGTTTTAGACTGATCGTATCTACCTAGTGGGTGGAAGTCACTTGCTTGATGTTGAATGCCTTTATTTTCTCCAACCGCATTCTCTTCTCCTATCTCCTGTGTCTTCCCTGTGCTCTCCTCCTGGCATCCTTTGCCTTGTCGTCCTTCTGCTCCTCTCTTTTTTCTCTGAGTGTCTTCCCTTCCACACCTGTTTATGTTTTCTCTTTCCCTTCTAGATAATTCCTAGAGTCCCCAAATGTCAGTAATGGTTTTGAAGAGGGGGGAAAAAAATGAAAGGAAAGGCACTTTCACTGGAAATGAAATGAGCTGTTGGTGAATGACTTAGAAAACCTAGGGGTTCTTGTTTAGCATTCTCTGGCATTTAAGGAACTCAGGATTCCAAGTGCACATCCACTCCACTCTGCTGCTGTAAATCTCATTTTTTCCCCCATGATTAACAACCCAATTCATTATGTTTTCAGTTCACATTAATCTTCTCTTCTGTGAGTTTGGTAACATTTGGAGTCATTTCCCTCTGTATTTATCCATCTGGGATCTTGATAATAGATAAGTTTGCAGAAAGTCATTTGTTGCTCATGCAGAAAGTTGTTTGTTGCTCACTGCTGTAAGAAGACTGAATATTCTCCTTGTTTCTCTGGAAGGGAATCTTCTCAGTCAAGCATAGATTTCCTCCACAACACAGAAGCCTCCCTCTCATGAGCTCCACAGAGTCCTCAACTTGCAACAATGTCCACAGTGCAAGAAATTGGGCCTCAACATAGCATCATTCGAAATCACAACAAGCAATGCTTGCTAGACCCTGACTATCCTCACAGAGCAGATGGAATTGGACTAGAGTGGTGAGGACAGTGGAAAGAGTTGTGAGATTAATGAGTCAGAATGAAGACTTTGGCTTGAGTCCTGTCTCTAGACCTGCAAGCTGTTTCACCTTGGGCAGGTCACATAATCTCTCTGAGATCCACTCATCTCCTCTGTGAATTCACTCCACAGATGTGCCTGCCTCTCTACATTGGGAAGCAGTTTTGAGGGTGAACTTATATTATTATTTCTGCTCTCTGCTGTTGTGTAAGCTTCACAATCTTACTCACATCATTTAATTTCACAATTTCTATGGCCTCTACCACACAGTATACGCACACATATGCACACACACAAAAAAACACACGCATATTTGGAAAGGGAAAAATAGTCTATTTAGGAAGTCATCGAGGCTAGAATTTTTTAATTCTCTTATATTAAAAAAATCTTGTACGTGTGTGTCACGTTTGGAGATCTGTTGGGCAGGGGATATTTTGTATAGAAAACAGAGAGGGACTCCTTTGGAAATTCAGTTAAAGGCATCCTCCCAGATCTAATGTAATTTCAGGAGGTCACAAGGGAGGTAGCTCTTCTGGAACATCTTGGTTGTCAACCCCCAGCAGTACTTTGTTGTGAAGGTTGGAATGCATTTATTCTTTTCTTAATTCAAGTAAGCAGTTTCCTTCGAGACAACATTCCAAATTGGGCATCTATTCAAAAGCCATGACAGATATTCCTGTCTATGGTCATTAACCATGAAATATAGGTATTATTTCTCATTGCTGCCCAAGTGCAGGATTAAATTGCATTAATGCATCTGTTATTGTAGAAAGGGTGAAAAGACATGATTAAATTTTATTGCTGTAGAATTAGAAGGGGTCCAGGATGTGAAGAGGAACTGTCGAGATGAGATAAATAGGAAGTGTTTGGTATACTTCTGCACAACCCAAAACAAGGTAACAGAATTTGGAAAGGCTTTCCTTTATTGACACTTCTCCCTCCCAGCACCTGGGACTTGAGCAGGACACTCCCATTTCACAGATGACTGCCAGTGGCTTTGATGGAAATCACCTGCATAACTAACCCTTCTGCCCACATAGAACAGCAGACCCCTGAGAGTCTTTAATTGCAATGCACCCCCCTTTGCAAAAGAGCTAATTGTATCCATCTCCCTTTCTTCCAGGTGCCCAAGCAAGGCCAGAATAATGAAGAGACCCATGTGGTAGTTGCAGCCTTTTGAACCACGAGAGAAGGCAATCGACAGTGTGGACAGGGCTGGAACCGTTGCCACGCTTGTTGGAGTAAATGAGGAATGGGTTCATGATTATGCTGACATTCCAGCATGAATCTGGTAGACCTGTGGTTAACCCGTTCCCTCTCCATGTGTCTCCTCCTACAAAGTTTTGTTCTCATGATACTGTGCTTTCATTCCGCCAGTATGTGTCCCAAGGGCTGTCTATGTTCTTCCTCTGGAGGTTTAAATGTCACCTGTAGCAATGCAAATCTCAAGGAAATACCTAGAGATCTTCCCCCCGAAACAGTCTTATTGTATCTGGACTCCAATCAGATCACATCTATTCCCAATGAGATTTTTAAGGACCTCCATCAGTTGAGAGTTCTCAACCTGTCCAAAAATGGCATTGAGTTTATTGATGAACACGCCTTCAAAGGGGTAGCTGAAACCTTGCAGACGCTGGACTTGTCCGACAATCGGATTCAAAGTGTGCACAAAAATGCCTTCAACAACCTGAAGGCCAGGGCCAGAATTGCCAACAACCCCTGGCACTGCGACTGTACCCTACAGCAAGTTCTGAGGAGCATGGCGTCCAATCACGAGACAGCCCACAATGTGATCTGTAAGACCTCCGTGTTGGATGAGCACGCCGGGAGACCATTCCTCAATGCTGCCAATGATGCTGACCTTTGTAACCTCCCTAAAAAAACTACTGATTATGCCATGCTGGTCACCATGTTCGGCTGGTTCACCATGGTGATATCATATGTGGTATATTATGTGAGGCAAAATCAAGAGGATGCCCGGAGACACCTTGAATACTTGAAATCCCTGCCAAGCAGGCAAAAGAAAGCCGATGAACCTGATGACATAAGCACTGTGGTATAGTGTGCAAACTGACTGGCATTGAGAAAGAAAGTAGTTTGCGGTTGCAGTAGAATAAGTGGTTTACTTCTCCCATCCATTGTAAACGTTTGAAACTTTGTATTTCAGTTTCTTTTGAATTATGCCACTGTTGAGCTTTTAACCAACACTACAACATGACAAATACTTTTAGTTGAGGTGACCCACCCCTTAATTGTACCCCCAGTGGTATATTCCTGAGTAAGCTACTATCTGATCATTAGTTAGATCCATCTCACTATTTAATAATGAAATTTATTTTTTTAATTTAAAACCAAATAAAAGCTTAACTTTGAACCATGGAAAACAGAGTGACTTATTGGTCAAGAAAATAGTACAGTCATTCCACTCGCTCTAAAGGAAAACAGACAACCCTTGTGAACTTAAAGCACTATCATAATGAAAAATGTGTTATTAAGCCCTGCTATCCACTGGGGAGTCATAACTGAGTTATTGGCCAAGTTAAGCATCTGTCAGACTTTAAAATACTGAACTTTACTAGGCGATTATACACAAATGTGGCATCCTGCAGAGACTTAAGTCAGGATGCCTTTTGGCGTTTACTCTTCAAAAATAGGTATAATTCGCTAGAGAGAACAAATGCTTATTGTTCTTCTACACCATGCTGGACAAAATGAAAATGATAAAAGATAGCACACATTCTGTCCTCAAGATTACCTTCTGGTAGACGGGATGTGTGACAAATATAGAAATAGTTACACCAAAAAGGAAGGTCCCATAATCATGTGGCATCAACTGTGTGCAAGCATTGTGCGAGGTCTTTGTATACTGTTATTGTGTCTCTAAACCCTCAGGACAAGAAGAGAAAGTGACAACTGCTTTATTTACTTAGGAGGAGACTATAAGTGAAAAGGTTTTAATGAATTGCCAGGTAGAAAGAACTTACATTTGAACCAGTTCTTTCTGTCTCCAAAGACAAGTCCTCATAGTATTCCTACTGAGTTGGCTTGTAGAGGTATAACTTGCATGTTAAAAATGCATCCATGTTAAGTGTACACTCTACGAATTTTGAAATATACATACAGCTGTGCATCTGCCACATGATCAAGATATTATATCCTTGTCATTGGTCAGAGGTGGGAGAAAGCACATTGGGTTCTTCGAGCAGGGAATGGTGGGATTTGGGGTTTTAAGATGCAGTTATAGATAATCCTTAAATTTAGGTGGGATTTCATGAGGTGATGAGGTAGGGAAGATAGAAGAAGCAGAAGGAACAAAGGGATAAAAGTACAGGGTGGTATTTGAAATGAAGGAGTCTATATAGAGAAGACAGCAACAAGGTTGGAGTCATACACTAAGGATCTCTGTTCCAGACTAAGGACCAATAGGAATTCTTACTATAATAGAATATAATATATAATATACAGTAGGATATAATAATAATAGAACTCTTACTATGCACCAATGACTTTCTTTGGATTGTCTTCATTAATCCATACAATTACCCCATGAGATAGTCTTTTCTGAGTGAGGAATCAGAGACCCAGGAGTTAAGTAACTAATTTAGGAATTTAGAGTGTATTAGAAGTATTGGCCAGGCATGGTGGCTCATGCCTGTAATATCAGCACTTTGGAAGGTCAAGGCAGGAGGATTGTTTTTGAGCCCAAGAGGTTGAGACCAGCCTGGGCAACGCAGCAAAAAAAAAAAAAAAAAATCAGAAAATTAGCCAGGAATGGTGGCATGCACCTGTAGTCCCAGCTACTTGGGAGGCAGAGGTGGAAGTATTGCGTGAGCCTGGGAGGTCAAGACTGTGGTGACCCCTGATCATGCTATTGCACTACAGCCTGGGCAACAGAGTGATAACCTGACTCAAAAAAAAAAAGTATACAGATACTGAAATCTAGTCTATGGACTCCAGAAGTTATGGTCCTCTGGCTCACTGGGCTGCCTTACAATCTCGACTTTATTACCTAAAAGTTTCTGGTTCTACTGACCTGTAGGTTTGGGCCTCCTAAGGGATGGTTTCACTTAAAAATAGCACCAAGAATAGGCCTCTGTGAAACTTATGTAGGGAAGACAGATTCTCTGCCATTTTGAGGCACACACACAGCCTTCTCCAACCCCTGCTAGGTTATCTTTGAGTATCTAAGAAACACACGTCTGCCCTTGGAAAGTCCCAGAGTTCCTACATAGCAACAGTTTCTTGTTTTTCTTTTTTAATTTAGGGTTTTTTTAGAGTTGTGGGGCATGTGTGAGGATTTGCTACATAAGTAAATTGGGTGCAGGTGAGGTTTGGGCTTCTAGCAAGCCTGCTCTTCCCCTGGCGATGGACATGGTACCCAGTGAATGATCGTGTGGCCTTTATCCCTCCCACCCACGGCTGGTAGTGCTCAGAGTCAGTTGTTCCTCCTTTTGTGAAAGTTTATTTACAGGAGAGACAATCAGGGCAAATCCAAGACCTGTGGCAAGGCACTGACAGCAACCTGGTTAGGCTTGTCTCATGGCACACACCCCCAGAGCCATAGGCTTTTCACACCCATCTTAGAGTTACTGAAAAGGGTAAGAGCTATTCTAGAAGCCTGAGACAACTCCCCAGTGTAAAGTTTAGGATATGGGCCCTAGAATTTACTCCAGCCCTCCAGCAAGAAGGAAGCCAGACTCTGCCTTCGCTCACTGAATGGAATGCCTTTCTGGTGAAATTGAAGCTTTGCTGAAGATTTAACGCCCCCTGGAGGATGATGTTATACTACGTCTCTGTAAGTACTACTGTAGAAAAACTGCTTACCTGAAGTGAATAGTCATATTTTTCCCCTAAACAATAGGAAAATCAAGCATTTGCTAAGACAACCCTTTAAAATGTTTAACTAATTGTGTTTATTTGGGTGTATGCATCACATTCGTTTTAGAAAAGTGTTCACAAGTCAGATAATCCATTCCAGGTTGCTTCTTCCAAAATAATCTTGGTATTCTTACTAGCAAGGGCTTATTTTACTAGTGGACTATTGCCATTGTATAAGTACTTTACAAGTAAAAGTGTTTATAAAAGAAAAATCTCTGGAGAGTTTTGTAAGTATAGCCATATCCTTGTTCAGATTCAGGGAAGTTAAATTCCCACATATTTAATTCGAAACTATCTGCGTACATAGAGCTGAGAGGTGTGACGTAGAGTAATTAATAATCTCCCAGTCTGAATTCTATATGTACAATATCAGCTAACAGTGTCTTCAGTGTTTTAAAAAACAAAGTAAGTTTGCCATGAATTGCACATAAGCCATGGGAGAAAAAAATTAATATTTATTTTTTGTTTTAAAACAAATAACAGACCCATTTGTGACCAGAATTGAAAGGAAGTGCCCTTCCTGCCAACTTGCAGGAATGCTGCATCCCACACGGCAACAGAGCATGTTGTCAATGAGTGGAAGGAACTGACTGAGGCTCACCTCAATACAGAAAAAGGCCGAACATGCATGATGCAGCCTGTCCCTTAATTTTCCAAAACTTTGCAGATGTTTGCATTCATGGAAAGCTACCTATTTAAGGACTGTAAGGTTTTTGAAATTAACTATCAATCTCATTATCCGAGGCACATGTCATCTTACATCCTAAATATTTTAAATGACAGCTGTTTTTCACAGCCTTCTCTTTTGGCCTCTCTCTCTTAGCCCCAATCTTTTCAATTCAAAACTACCTGGGAGTTTTAGTCTACTTTTTGACAATGCGCTTATCTTGAAGCAAGGGAAATCATAAAATATGCCAACCCAACTGGAACATTTTTAACAAAGTGATGAAAAGTTATGTAATGGAAGATTTAACTTTCAAGAACACTTTGGCAAATGGTAACACACTGATATACAAATTCTGCCAGGTACACGTTGTTCTTTTTTCCGTCCTTCTCTGATTCTTCACAATAACTCTCATTCTGACATCAACAAGCAGAAGGCAGTCTGGGATGTGGGTAGACTTTCCTCATTGGCTCAGGACTTTCAATTCATACTGTAAGTTCTCTCACTTATCTGGCAGAGTTGGGAAGTGGAAAATTCTGTTTAATTAGACATTTGGGTTACCCGAGGTGGGTAAAATTCTAGATTGTCAGGGCTGGGAGAGTCCTAGGGGTGATCTCACCTACTATTTTACAGGAGTTGAAATTGAAACCCTGGCAGGCTTGGGGATTAGCACCCATGTCTCCATATTCCCCATCCGGTATCCCTGGCAGAACACCAACTCCTCTCCTAAAAATGATGTAGCAAGCATCAAAAAAATAGAATAACATAACAATATACACCATGAAAATGTCACTGGCTATCAGCAAGTTTCCTTGAGGATTCAGAAGTTATGTACGGCTCCTTACATTGCTACAGAGTCTTAATAATAATTGTCTATGATTCTAAAAATAACCTTCTTGTTTCTTCAAGATATGATGAGGGGATCAATTTGCCTTTACAAATAACCCTTGAATAACATGCTCAATGCTGTACATGGCCTGGCTTCTCAGCAGAGAGATAGAAAACACAATCCTGATACAACTTCCTGGAGAGGGAAGGTTGACCAACACTTGTTTCCTTAAGTAACAACATAATCCAGGAGTGGTGGAGTACAGCTCTGGTGGCAGAAGAGTGTGACTGCCCTTAAAATGATGACTTTCTCCATTTCCAGAGCTCTTGTCAGTTTGGCTGCTCAAAGTGGTATCACTGATTCATCAAGTTGGCTGGATCTGACCCAGATGGAGCCAACCAGAGGAAAATTCAATTGCAACAAACTTGTAAATGCCCTGCCTGATCTCTTTCTCAAATCCAAATAGGTGGACCAGAAGTCACAAAAAAGGAAGACCTGCATTCCTTATCCCACATTTGCCCACACTCATCCTACGGATGGTCCCTAATGCACCAAATGACTTAGTTGGTCACATAGACCCAGCCACGGGCACTTCTGGAGGCCCAAGATTTTTCCTCCCAAATGCAGGGAAGTGTGCTGCTGAGTCTTAAGAAGGACAAAGAATCCCACCGTTTCATCCGTGGGTGACAGCAAAAAGAAAAGGCACCAATTTTTTTTTTTTTTTTGAGTTGGAGTCTCACTCTGTCGCCCAGACTGGAGTGCAGTGGCCGCTTCCGGCCACCGCAACCTCAACCTGCTGGGCTCCAGTGATCCTTCCTCCTCAGCCTTCCAAGTAGCTGGAATTACAGGCATGCGCTACCATGCCCAGCTGATTTTTTTATTTATTGTAGAGATGAGGTCTCGCTGCCCAGGCAGGTCTCGAACCCGCGGGCTCAGGCAATCCACTCACCTCAGCCTCCCAAAGGCGTGGGATTACAGGCTGAGCCACCGAACCCGGCTGGCACCAATTTTTATTAGTGTAACTTCAACATTAAAAGTACCAGAAGCTAGGGCAACCCCTTTGGGTCCCCTCTTATTGTGGGAGCTTTTCTGTCCTCTTAATAAATCCTGCTTTCTCAAAAAAAAAAAAAAACAAACAACCAAAAGCTAGTGTAAATCACTTAAGAAGCCTGACCATGTGCATGTGTGTATGTGTGTGAATGCATGTGTCCACATGCACATGGGATAACATAGGTAACTGGGTTCTGGAAGCATCATGAAAACAGAGTAGAAGCACCAAAAACAAAGTATGCCTGCCAGCAGTTTGAACTAGGGATAGCCTCTGTTTCAGGTTTCTGGGGATATCAGCAGATGCCTTTTTCAGGCTGGCTCCAGGTTCAATGAAAATATTTATACTTGTCACTCACTGAGGACAACTGAGTTGACCAACTTTGTGAGCTGTGTTTCTTCTTTGGCTGATCCATGTTCTGCATTTTGGTCACTACTTTCAGAAAAGTTTCAGTGCATTTACTTTCTTTGTGACTGTCCAGGCATCCAAACAGCATGAGAAGTTGTCTGGATCTCACCTTACAACTAGGTCTGAAATGAATATATTGTGGGTTTCTCTAGGATTGGGACAAAAATCTCATGTTTTTTCTTTCTTTTTTTTTCCTTTCAGTGAAAGAAAGGGAAACTAAAATCTGGCTATTAATCCAATGATTAACAAGAGATCTATTGAGTTAATGGCATTGACAGTTGAATAGATTTTCAAATAAAATGATCCATAGAGAGTTGGATGGGGTTAATTTACACAAATATAGCTTCCTTGGGTAGTCTACATTTCTTCCAAAGAAAAATATCTGAAAGATGCTGGTCTTCTTTCAGTCCTTCTTCCCACAGACAACCTTGTCAACCCCTAGGCTGTCTGAGGAGCCAGCTGTGGTGACAAGAGGGGAATGTGAAGTAAGAGAAAGTACAAAATCCTGGGAAAGTGTTACCTGATGCAAAAGTGATATCACTGACTCATCAAGTTGGCTAGGTCTGACCCAGACAGAGCAAACCAGAGAAAAACTCAATGACCACAAATTTATAGATGCCCTATTGTGGGTGGAGGACAAACAGGACTGACTTAATCTGACACTTTCAGCACCTTCCCACTGATGAGACCTTTTATATTCACTTTAAAACATGGACTGTGGAATCCTTATGCCTAAGTCACAGAAAAAGAATCTTTTATCAAATAATTCTGCCTCTCCCTATGGTTATTGTTTACACAGCGTAAGTACAAGGTTCTATTCCTACCTTTCCTATTTCTCACAATATGTATTATCTGGTGGATAATACCTTTTTCTCAGTTTACAAATAAGGAAACTAAGACTCAGACAGCTCCCTGCCCAAGTTCACACAGCTGGTAAGCAACAGCACAGCCGGTTGGAGATATCTGCAAAGCTCTTTGCACCACCTATGTCATGTGCCCATCATCTGTCAGTTTAATGAAGTCTTTTCTGAAGATCCATGGTAATATATGGAAAAGGATAGGGAAAAAACAACTTTCTTAATTTGCACATGGGAGAAGCTGAGGTTCAGAAGAACAAAGCAAGCCTTAGCTCACCCAGCTGGTTAGCAGAATCTGGTCTTTGGGAACCTCAATAGTTTGTCCATTTATTTATACCCAACCTCCCTGCTTTGTGGCAGCCACCTGCAGTATTTCAGAAGAAACTTATAGTACAGAATGCTTTATAAGCTCTCACTCCTGCCATTCCCTGCTCACCAGTCAAATTCCAACAGGCATTTCTTGTGTGCATTCATCTAAGGACTCTCTCTGGCCACCATGGCACAACAGAGCAGGTTGGAAATGCTGGGGAGTCGCCACCTTCCAGGGGCAGCCCTCAACCAGTGACAACTGAGAATTTGATGTATAAACACCTAGATCCCTTGCTCTTGGTAGCATATCTCCTATCCTATGTCACAGAGTCTTCCCAGCAGGATGTATCTCCACTCATGCATCATGGTAATGATCTTGGTGAGCTGCCATTTTTGCTGTCTTCTCTCTCTTTTCTCACTTTTCTATGCCCCTTTCAGTGGTTCCCAAATAAAGCTTTGGAAAATATCTCCTAAATAAACTCTGCATTTAAATCCTGTCTCGGCGCCCACTTGTTGGAGGAACTCAAACGAAGATACCTGCACATACTCCACATCAATGCTTTCCAAACTTGACTAATGATCAGGCAGATTGAGACAGCTTTGAGAAATAAAAATGCCTACCTTTTACCCAGATCTACTGAAATGAAAACTCTGGAGCTTGAGCTCAAGCCTCTATATTTTCTGTTAGTCTTCCTCTTTTTTGAAGATCTAGGGTGATTAGTCGGGGTAGTAACACAGCAGTCTGCACTAAAAATTTGTTCTAGAACATTGCACTGGGCAAAACTGTACTGTTATTGAGAAAGTGAACTCTGTCCTCTCATCAAGAGTAAGTGTTATATGAACTCATAATAATGTTCCCTGTTTGTCTAACATCTTGGGAAAATTCTAAAAAAAATTTTGTTCTTTAAATATATGATCTCATAGTCCATCTAGCTGCAGCCTAATTTCCTCTACTTCTGAACCTCTATTTCGTGTAAATCATTAGTTATTTTGATGGGTTTTGAATTATTACTTGCATACTTCCATTTTATTCTAAGTATTTCCTTAAGATCTCCCAACCCTTTTATGTAATGATACAGGGGAAAATACATGTTTATTTGCTGCCTTTTACCTCTCCCCCAAATTTATAGATTGTTCCCAGACTCATTTCATATTCTGTATTGCTTATGTTCTGATTATTTATCCCTTATTTTCCTGAACTTGTTTTCATGTTTCAGAAATGTCAAATATCTAATCATCCTTTGCTATGAAACTATACCTAATTGACCAAGATTCAAGATCAAACACAAGTTCAAGTCTCCCAATCTGAAGCCCACTCCCCCCCCCCAGTGGCATTTGCTTATTTGATCCTCATCCTTTTGGGAAGAGGGAAGTAGATTGGATGAGAGCATCATTTTCCAAAAGAGGAAACAGACCCAGAGATGCCAGGTGACCTGTTCAGATGTCCCCAGGTAATGAGGCAGAACTGGTATTTGCAGGAAGCTCATTTGACACCAAAGCTCTTGCTTTGTGCACTTCCCATTCATGAGACATGAACACCTTTGAAGAGCCTCAGGCAATTGCAAGAAGCAGGGTAATGATCTGGCTTGAGCAACTCCTTGGGGTTTTTTTTTTTGGAATGAAAAAGGCCCATATTTATCTTTTTCCTCAGAGTTGGCAGATTATGTCATCACAGTTGCTATTATAAAAGAACAAGTAATATCTTTGTTGCTTTATTGTTTTGTTATCCAAATTTACTCTGTTCAATTGATACTATCTATTACGGGCTGCATTGTGACCCCCAAAAGTCATATATTGAAGTTCTAAATTCCAGTACCACCGAATGTGACTGTTTTGGGAGACAGAATCTTTAAAGAGACAAGTAAGTTAAAATGAGTCTTTTAAGTTGTGCCCTAATCCAACTGACTTATGTCTTGATAAGAACAGATGAATAGGATACAAAGAGAGACACCAAGGACATGTGTAGAAAGAAAGACCATGTGAGGGCCCAGTGAGAAGGTAGCCATCTGCAAGCCAAGGAGAGAAACCTCAGGAGAAACCAATCCTGCCAGTACCTTGATCTTAGACTTCTAGCCTCCAGGGCTGTGAGAAAATAAATTTCTGCTATTTGTAGTATTTTGTTATGGTGTTCATTCCCAGCAAATGGACACACCATATTAACCCTTGATCTCCAAGGAACATTTTGGAAGATTTTCTTAGGAGGTAATATGGGAAGATTTTAGGAAGTGCTATCAATGAATGCCATCAAATTTGGGGTGCTAAATCCAATCTTTCTGCATTGCCCTCAGTTTCCTTCTGAAATGGATCTACTCCTGTCTTCTGGAAATGCTCCATGCTGAGACATAAGTGTAATATCTCTGAGAAATGAGAACTCATCCGTAAATATATGAGAGAAAAAAGACAAAATGAATAAATCATCAGATCGTGCTGCCTTCATTTTCAGATAACTATTTTAAATGGGAGAATGGCCATAGGTAATAAAATATCCTAACTGGGGGAATGGTAGAATTACCTGCCTGTTCCACATTTAGGTGCATTCGAGTTTCTACTCCATCCCTGTCCCAGCCTCCTTAGGAATTTTCCACAGAGCTAAAAATTCTTATTACCCCATTAAAATAGTTTTCATTAAAGACAGGGGCTTTCAGATGGGAAGTCTTTATCAATTTCCTTCCAGCAATCTTCACAGTAGACTGGCTCACTTTACAGCTCCAACGATCACTTCTCCGATTAGGAGCTCTAAAAACTCTGACCAGGATTGCAAATGAGGACTCTTGTTTCTCCCCTCCCAAAGAGTAACAAAAAGCCTTTAATTAGAATCAGCTTACCATTTGGTCGATGATGTTCACAGCTGGCTTGGCTCAGTGAGCAGGGGCTACGGCATTGCCAGTAAGAGACTCAAAAGACCTGCAGGCAAGAAACCTGGAAGCCAGAGACAGTGGGAAACCTGTTAGAGAACAGTTCATTGTGCCACAGATTCAGCTATGGTGAGAGACGATTGTAGAGAGGCCCAATTAACCCAGTGTTTAATTTGCCTTGTGGAAGTTTTTTTTTTCTTTTAAGCACAGAATTTTTGCTCTTTTTTTTTTTTTGCAAAATGGAAATAATTTCAATATTTAAAATCTGAAAGCATGGAATCATATAGAAAATGGGAATGATATTAAACAAAACACTATGAAGAAAACATAAATTATTCCAAAGCCCCTACCACTGAGAAGTAACTGCTCTTTTCTATTCTGACCTTTCTCTCTGTGTACACCTTTCTAAAATTTCATTAAAAAGGGACATACTATGCATGACTCCCTATTTCCCTCTCAACAATGGTCAGTCTAGATCCTTTAATGCTTTCATACTAATGTGGCCCTTCCTAGTCAAGCCTGCTCAGTTTTCCGGAATGATCTCTTGTCTCTATTCTCATAACTCACTAGGTTTCTGACTCTTCTATTTTTAATTTCTGAAAAAAACAACCTTCTAACCACCAGTCTGCCCCACCATGATCTTTTGAAGAGTTCCAAGCTGGGATGGGAGCCTGATCAACTTTGTATTTTTGGAAGCCAACTGGCAGCAGCATTCAAAATGAATTGTCAAGAGTAGGACAAAGATTGGATGTAAGGATCCCAGGTTTTTGTTGCACAAATTCCAGGTGAAAAAAACAAGTAGTCTAGACTGGAGTTTTGACAGTAGAGACAGAAAGAGATGCTTGGGAAATGCAATTTGTCATGTGTTCGATGCTGTCTGTCTGTCTGTCTGTGTGTCTATCTATCTTCTGTTTATCTCTTCTATCATCTATTTATATTTTATCTATCATATATTATCTATCAATCTATCATCATCATCATTTTTTGTAGTTATTGTGTTTTGTGTTCTGCCCCTTAAGTTTAATGATTATAAAGTTGATGATTAAAATACATGAACTTGATGGGTCTTTGTAAAACCAACTTAACTGTTCTAGCCAAACAACATGGTTTCACTGTCAAGTTCAAACAGATCTAGCCAAAAATAGGTTTGTTTCAGACTCTATTGAAGATTAAATGGTCTCAAATCTTTCAGTCAAAAAGGATGGAGTTAATTCTATTTGAAGACCTGTTTTAATGAAGGTTTTAAATGAAAACTGTAATCACTTGTCACCTTGCAGGGAAATGCCTAAGCTCATGTTAATGTAGTTAATTGCTTTTCTTGTCTAGTGTTTGATCCAAGAGTTGGAATCTCCACCCTTCTAGCTCTTTCCACATTTCCACACATGTGAACCTGTTTCCTGGAAAGCCTGGAGAACTTCTGAGCTTTTTATCCAAGAGATAACAATGTGGCATCTTGTCCCTTGGGTTTACCAAAAGAGATGTTTTCTAAGGGTAGGTGAAAACAATGGAATATTCTTTCCCAAAAATAATGGGAAAAATTAGTGAATCACTTTTTGTATTAAACATTTACTATGTGCCAGGTATTGTGCTCAGTATTTTCCATGCCTTTCTTAATTACTCTTCACAGCAATCTCTGAAGTAGATACTATTACAGTTCACACACTTGCAGTTGAGAGAACTGAGGCCTGGAGAGGATGATAAACTCACCTAAGGTCACATACCTCTTCACGTGGTAGAGCAGGGATTGCAATTCAAGCAGTCTCTCTAGACTGCTTGGCACACCACCAAGCCAAGGCCGCACAATGCTGCCCCATACCAAGAAAATATAGGTCCACATCTTTTTTCATTATAATTAACACTTGGGTTAATTCACTCAAGCTCGCGAGCTATATTATGTACTATTATTATTCTCTATATCCCAAAACTTGTAGTGTGTCACCAGGTTCTCTGAATTAGTAAGGCAGAAGGGGGACCTTCACTTCAGTTTTCTGGTACATGGTGTGCTATGTTGACTCTCTTGTGTCAGGGTCACAGCATCCCATTCTGAGTTGTCAGTCGTGAATTTAGCCACTGCTTGTCATGTGGAGGAGTAGTGAGCATTTTGCAAATTAAGGAACACCAGACTTTAACAAAGAGAATCATTTATAGGTTTTAACCAAGCTACCATGATGTGATAAGAATTCTTGTTCATTTTAAGTAACAAGCTAAACTATTTACTAACTTCACGCATGTATGATTTTCACTTAGATTGCAGTCTACTGCCAGTACTGAGAATCTACCATTTTAAGAGTTGACAGTACTACTCAAGGTAAAAGTTCTTACTTAAGACAATAAATTAAAATGTGTCACCCTCTGGACGCATGCTGAATCCCAGTTCATGAATGCCCACATTGCTCTTCTCTATGACCAACTGGGTGCTTCAACCATAACATACAGGCTTTTCTTTGAGAAAGTATGCAATAAATTTAATATCCAATTTTTCCTAAACAAGAGAGATAGCCCCAAAACATGACTTATTATTCATCATGAAAAAACTATTTTAAAAAGTAAGAAAAAATATCAGCTTTGGGGGATGAAGTAATCTGTGTAATTTCAGTCTTCTCTTTCATGAGGGTTTAGCCATGCCTAAGTTAAATGATGTTTTAAAGTGGATTTTCATAGAGCTGTTTACTGTGATATTAGATATAGATATAGATGTAAAAAGAGGAATCAGAAGACAAAAGTTAAAGAACCAATAGAGAGAACCAAATGCCCCTGTAGGAGATTGGATCACACTCCTGTCACTTCTGATCCAGTGCCATGTGACCTGCAATCCCTCTACCTGGACAAAAGTAGCAATGCCAATTCAGAGTCTAGGTGTCAAATGATTGCACTCACCCTCCCGTACCCCCGCTATTCATTATGAGAAGAACATAGGCCAGGTAGTCACTGATCCAAGGAGGATGACAGATCCATGAAACAGACCTTCTGAACTGAACTGAAGAGGGCTACCTGGTAGCTTTAAGAAGAGTCACCCTCGGGCAACCTCTTTTAGGTCCCCTCCCACTGTGGGAGCTTTTCTATCTTTTTTATAAATCCTACTTTCTCAAAAAAAAAAAGAATCACCCTAGCTGACCTTCAGAACAATGAGAAAGAAAAATGTTTCCTCTTTTAAGCCACTGAAATGTTCCGATTATTTGTTATGCAGAATAATGACAGTAGTAGCTGACTGCTACAACCCATAAGAAATAACCCTAGGGTGCTGTAGTTCAGCCTGTAATCCCAGCACTTTGGGAGGCTGAGGCAAGAAAATTGCCTGAGCCCAGGGGTTTAAGACCAGCCTGGGCAACTTGGTAAGACCTAGTCTCTACAATAGATCACAAAAACGAACCAAGCATGGTGGCATGTGTCTGTAGTTCCAGCTACTTGGAAGGCTGAGACAGAAGGATTGCCTGAGCCCAGCAGTTCAAGGCTGCAGTGGCTGTAAGCGTGCCACTGCACTCCAACCTGGGTGACAGAGTGAGACTCCAACTCAAAATAAATAAATTAATAACCCTAAAATTATACCTAAAGGTAAAAGAATAAGGAAAAGAACACTCCCCATAATTTTGCCTCCTGCTGTGAGTGAATGGCTCCCAATATCAGTGGAGAAAAATTGATCAGGGCTACTGCATTCTGAGCCTACAGGGCACAACCGCTTTATTTTAAGAGGAAATATACACTTACTAAGTGTGTGATGTGTACAGAAACAACCTATGTTCTTCTTGTGAAAAAATCTTTGAGCATTATCAACAAAAAAATGCCTTTGTGGGCCCAGATTGATTCTGACATACAGGATAAATAATGGTAGGCATGAATATCAGTTAATAACTAGCTACTTCTGAACATAGCCATCGATGAGTTTAGTTAGATCCATTCCAAGTCACAGGTCTACATTTTAATCTAAAATGTTCTCCCTGAGATTGCACTGAAAACATCATAAAACCCAAGGGAAACATAATCCACAGGAAATGACAGTTGTCAAGGTTTTGCAGGGTGATTAGCACTCTGCTTAAGGATCAAGCTGCTGCTCGCTGAGAACAGTAGGTCACGGGAGCATCAAAAACATCCATCCCACTTTCTTACACTCTGCTGTCAGAATGTGTTGTTAATTAGAAGCATGGCCTGGTGGGATTCACAATAAATACCTCCCAATCTGTGTCACCATGCATGTCGCAACTGTAGAGTGACATAGATCTGGGTTTGAATCTTGGATCTTCTACCTACTGGGAAATTGTTTGGGGTGACTTAAATTCTACGTACTTCACTTTCCACAGCTTTTACAGAGTGAAAGAGTAATAATAATTTTCTAGTGGAGTCATTAAGAAGGGTAAATGAGATCATGAGTGTAGCCTGCACAGTATAACACTGTGATGTAAGACCTAAAATTAGAGGTCAATGTTATATGAAGCCTTGACATCAGGTGAACCCCAGGAGAAACGTGAAGGGCCTAACTAAAAAATCTCCCAACCCCCATTCCCACGCAAAAGGTCCCCTAGCTAAACAACCCTTTTTATCACGGTGACCAGGCACAGTCCTCACTTATTCTTGAGTAGTGGGCTTCAGTTCCCTGCCAGCTCATAGCATTATTTAAACAAGCCAATCACATTTTCCTGTGACAACCAGGGGGCACCTCGCCTTCTTGGTGCTATAAAACCTGCCTTCCACAGTCATTCATTCTTTATTCTGTTCCTGAGTACAATTTTGTGTAACCCTGCATGGTGCGTGGTGTTCTCTTTCCTGGGGGATGTATGTGTGACAAATGGATGACTGCCAATCTCATCTGTCCAGTGCAAGGTGTTGTACGTCTGGTCATGATTCTGGGGCAAGGACCACTCCCCTCCCCCCTCTTTGAGTCAGGTTCTCATTCTGTCACCCAGACTGGATTGCAGTAGCACAATCACAGCTCACTGCAGCCTTGAACTCCTGAGCTCAAGGCGAGTACCACCACACCTGGCAGTTTTTTTTTATTTTTTGTAGCGATGAGGTCTTGCTATGCTGCCCATGCTGGAAGAACGCCTCTCTTAACAATGTGGTGAAAAGGAATGCCCAGAACAAATACCTTCCACATCATAAATCACAAATGGCACATGACGTTATAATTTTTATGAAATATAAACCCTGACATTGCTCTCTAGTCTCCCAGAAACTCCTGGCGAGTTGCTCTTCCCTGAAGAAGAGAGGTTGCTGACCTCCTCTTTACTACCCAGAAGCTGAAATTTGGATATTGCAGGAAGTGAGGGCCACAACCAGGGTGAGGAGGGACCTTTGGCTTATATGATTCCTGCTCGATGTGGCCCACAGTGTAAAAGAAGCAGGAATAAATATCTTATGCCATGGTCACCATAATTAGCTCAACAGCTCAAGGATCTTTTATCCCACTGTGATTCTATGGGATCACCTCAGGGGCATGTCAGTGGTGTCTCAGCACACCTGGAAGCTTCTTGGCCTGTGAGACTGGATATAAACCCACACGTAGATGAGGAGAAGCTTCTGTTCAAAGAAAATCTTGGAGGTTTCCTAAAAGGTTAGAGATGGAGAGAGTTGCTGGTTTCTACATCAGTTGCAGGTTTCTCCTGCTTTCCGAGGGATACTTCTTCCTGAAGGTTGAATCATTACACTGAATAAGATGTAGTGACTGCGTTGTTCGTTGTAGCTGCCATAGCACTTGGTGTGATGTCCCACATGTAGAGGGCTTCCAACAAACATGTGTTGAATGGATTATTGATTGAATGAATGCAAAAGTGAAAAGAGTTTATTATGAGCCTAACACAGTAACAGTGTAACAATTCTAAAACATAGTCCTTACACCTAAGAAAGCTAAGTATTTGTGAGGAGACAAAAACATATGAAGCAAGAGGAAATTCAGTGTGTGAAAAGAAGTGTTGTTGGTGACTCCTTGAAGCAGGTGAAGAATTAATTGGAGTCTGAAAAAAAAATCTGAAAGGAGAATGAGAAGAAAACAAGGAGACGGCTGGCGGTGGGAGCAGGGAGCACAAATAACTGTGACTTCATATTCAAGGACACCCTATATCAGGCATACCCAACTCATGGCCCGCGGACTGTGTGTGACCCAGAACAGCTAGTAATGTGGCCCCACAAACTCTCTTAACATCATGTGTGGTTGTTGTTTTTTTTTGGCATTTATTTTCTTCATGACCCCATACATTGTTCCGATTTTTGAAGTTCGCAATCATGCCTTATTCGTGACATCACTTTTTGGCAGCACATGCATTTGTAAGCAGCTGTTTTCAATTATGAAACACACAAAGAGCCATTTGAACAAATATTTCTGACGAGCACCTTGAGAGCTCACTAAGAATTGCAATCACTTCCATCAAATCAGACACTGATTAGTTTTACAAAAACAAGGTCAAATTTTCCACTAGTTTTATATTGTTCTCATTTTTCTAAACTCTATAATAAAAAAGGATCGAAGTCTTATTATGTCTTTACACTTACTATATTATATAAGTTGTGTGCAACCCAAAGCAATTCCTCTTTACTCAGTGGCCCGGGGAAGCCAAAAGTTTGGACACCCCTGCCTTACATTTTATTGCTCCTATTTCAAGAAGAAGGGAGCAAAAGTGTAAATAAATAGGCACATGTTGTCCTTCAGGAAATGCCTGTGAGCTTTTCAAATTATGTCTTTTATGCAGCATACTCAAAGTATGCAAATTAAGGCAAAGGATTTCTAGTGAAAAAAGCTATTTTGTCCCATTTACCTTTCTTTTGAACAGCAACGTTATCAATTTTGAATATTCTCGTCTATGAAACATAGTGTACCCAGTGTGATACTAAAATATCATTGATACAATGTAAATGAATTCCTACCTCAGAAATAAACTCATGAAAAGTGTCAGTTTTCCCTTGATGTTCTTGTTCATTATGTGCAGAATAAAAAGAGAGCCATGGTGTAGTGAAGACTTGGCAAAGCAATGTTGAGGTGACAAATACCTGATGCATACAAGTTGAAATGTGACATAAAATACGATCACTAAAGGAAAATAATGGTACCTTTCAAACTTAAAATTAAAAAATCCCCACTGTAGAAATGGAGAACCAAAAGTCATGCTTTTAGGAAAAGACATGAAGCCCGATTCTTTCTCTCCTACTGTGGAGGTGTGGTTCTTTGTCAAAATATTACAATTGGAAATTGAAATATAGTCTTAAAAGCCTGGATTAATGGACAAAATCACATTAGCAACTCAAAACCTTTAGAACAAAACAACTTGTATTTTGAGAATGTATTACAATTATGCTGTGAATTTTTAAAGATTTAAGACTTTTTTGATATGTTTCAAATGTTTTATGACTGATGTAAATGGTTTCTAGGTATCGATTTTTAACATGAGCGCACACACACACACACACACACACACACACACACGTTCTTAGTTCCCTAGTTATTATTTTGGAATAGAGACTTCATTTCTAACCAAATAAACAATGTTATGTTTATGCCTAGTGGATTTGTCTCAATATCTCACAGTTACAAAAAAAAAAATTCGGAAGGGTGCAATGCTATCCTTTAATTAGAAACTCCAGGTAACTAACATTGTGTGGTCTTGCCTAATCTTCCAGGGAGTGGGAATTTGTGATATAGATTTAGAGAGTGTCTGTCTTGGCACTGTAAACTGCCCTTTGAGTTAACTCAGGAAAAGTGGTGAATGCTTTCTTAGTCCTTGTAAGGGCATGCTGTTAGTTTACAAGAAAGAAAGTCAAAGTTAAATTAATTTGAGAAATCTTTTTTTCTCAAGTTGTCCAGACTTGAGAACCTGGGAAGAAAAATAAACCTTCTAGTATTATGATGTGTTTGAATGTAAACATTCCTGAGGGAAACCATCCACTACTTGGAATAAGCCCCTTTCTCTTTCTTCCCTTCCCCACTGCCTTAATTGCCTGCCCTGTGTGCATGGGGACCAAGCTCAGCCCCTCACTGCAGGAGTCTTGGGCACTGAGACCAGAGCAGTATCAACCAAACAGAGGACAAAAACAGTTGCCAACCAGTGTTCAAGACTGTAAAACCTTACAGGACATAAGAAGGGACAAATGGAGACTAAGATGTGATCATATTCTTGGTAAATATGGTGGTTCCCAAAAGAAAAAAAAAAGTAGAGTTAGAGCACTTGAGTGAAAAAGATTAAAAGGGAAAAAGGTTAGCAAGTGGAGGATGAACAAGCAATGGGGGATTCATAGTTGACAGCTCAAAGGGTATTGCTGTTTCATGAGCATTACCTAAAACTTGACCTAGGACCTGGTGTCAAGCACTGCATTCCACTCCTTTAAGCAATCTTCCAGGCCCCTCTATTTAAGGACATTTAAAGCCTTCTTTGAAATCTGCTTAGTAGAGAAGATATGGATTCCTTTTTTCCCCAATTATCAGCGGTGCTACTTCTGCCTAACAATCTGATGTACAATATGAGGACTAAAGTTAACAAAATTGTATATATTAATAGTGCATGTTAACTAAGTAGGTTTTAGCTGCTGTTGTCATGCAATAGTAACTCTGTTCACTGCCTCACTATACTAACCATCATAGTCTCTGTATGTATGTATGTATCTATATGTATCCCATAATATCGTGTAAAATAAAATGAGATGATAATTTCTAATATAAATATGTTGCATTCTACATCTTAGGCTCAAAAAATCAATCGTACAATTGATTGTTTGCAGGTATGGAGACCTGCTATAATAAGAGTAATGAATATAAAAGATATACAGATTTAGCTAAATGCAAGGGAAAATTAGGTCAAGAGTGTAATGTTGCTGCCATTTGTTCTTTCAATTATTCAAAGATACTAGACCAAGTCAGTGCTAGACGTTACACTGTCTCATATGGAAAATGAGACAGGAACTCTAGCCTTGATAAATGTATAATATAGTAATGAGGAAGTTATAGCCAACGTAATCACTTACAGAATGAAGTATAGATTCTAGAGCCAAAGCTGGACTTATCCATCTCTTTTTCACTGGGTTGTTTTCATCTGGAACATGTTTATCGCTAAGACAAATGTCTTAGGAAGAACATTGATAAAACCCACATCTTTAGAAGGCTACCATTAGAACAAACATAATTAAGTTCCAAAAGGAAGGGTACCTAGGGAAATCTTTGTTATGGTTTTCAAATATGGAAAGAGTGATTGCTCAAATGTGTATCAGAGCTTATTTTGTAAAATTCCGGAAAGCCAAGTCCACATCAGTGGGTGGCACTTATTGGGAGGCAGCTATGGTTCAGAAAAGACCAATGCAAAGAGGAATTTACTGCTTACAAAACACCACATTGCACACTTGCTGAGTTAAGTGTCCCCTCTGCCTGATCAGTCTTCCCACCACCTTCAAGCAGGTGCCAGATGACGTTGGCATAGAGTATGTAGGGAGGATCATGCATTGGGTATGGGAAGGAGTATAGGTCGATGCTCAGGAGGACTTTTAACACTGAAAACCTGTGACTACATTGCATGGTACAAGGTCATTGTCTTGTCTATGGACAAAAAGAACAATTTTTAGCTGTCCACACCGATCTAAAAGGAAGCAGGGTCTGAATGTACTCAAGGTCTCAACTAGAGACTAGGGTAAAATTGGCAAGAGTTACCAAGAGTCCTAAAGGCAAAATTTCCCAGGAGTCAGAGCAAAGCTGAGAAGAAAAGACTGAAAACAGAACCAAGAAAAGAAAAGTAAGATTGAAGGAAAAACCGGAGCCTTAAAAATCAATTACAAGAGGCAAAATGAACTCTTGGAGACATAATCCGTCCCCCTAGGGTCAGTAGACTGGAAGGTGAGAAGGCATGGGAGATGAATCTGAGTAAATGACTTTGGATCTGACTGTAGAAAATCCTCATGTCTCAGGGGCATCTGTATATAGTACCAGGTGTGTAATTAAAGACTTCTGATGGTTCTGGAAAATCACATACATCACCTTAGCCCATACCCCACGACTTCCAGGTGGGCCTTACGACCATGGAAATGTTACTAGGGTGAAATAGCCTTTTCCACTTTCCCAGTTGAATCTTATGCGGGCATAGAATGTGTCAGCTGGAGCGAGTCTTCCTTTTAGTTAACCATATCACTAATGAATTTCAACCACATCACTAGGGATAAGGTTCCCCCACCCAGCATGCTCCACAGTAGACAATAGTTGGTGCTGACCAGGGTGAGCAGGAGAATCAAGCTTTCTCATATTCCCCAAACATCTTGTCTTCTAAATAGCTAACCCCCAAAAGAAAGAATTTTAAACATCATTCCCACCATTTTCAAACCGCGCTTACTCTGTACAAGGGAAGCTTGTGTGCAACTTCCTACTGACATTCTATTCCATTTTATTTCTCATTATTATTACATGGGGGTATCTAGCGATACTTAAAATTATTTATTTAAAAGGTTACTTTCCTTCAAGCTGTTGAAAAACAATTCTGAAGCATCCCATCATCACTAGAACTAAGAACAAACCCTTTACCCATCCCACTAGACTTTTTTTCGTTCTTAGTAGAGCTCCATTTTAAGTCCAAGCCAAAGAAGTCTTAAATCGACAGTCAACAAAATTTACTTGAACATTCTAGGCTTGGGATCAAGTACTAAGCTTAATTTGGTGGGGGGGAGAAAAAAACAGGATAAAAGAATAAACTAGTCCTTGGCTCAGCAGATTAATCTGGATAATCCAACTGCAGATCCTCCTATTAGGGACAGATTTGGAAAACGTCAATCAACACAAAGGGAACCTTTCAAAAACCCTCTCTCTGCAATGTAACGTTTTGCTTCCTTTTTCTGAAAAACAGGCCTTTCCAACAAGACGCCTAACATGACTTCGTCTTTTTATGCTTTCTAAAGTTTTACCAAATTAAAAACATAAGATCACGGAGTTGCAGGGGTCATCATAATAACACGTGCATACAATTTGTAAAACTGTCTTATCCCTGAAATTGCCTATTTTACCCTGTTACTTCTTTTGTATGCTTGTAGTTATCGTTTCCTCTTATTTTCAGCTGTCATTTTCCCTCTCTTTTGCCATTTCTTCCTTCTCCCCATTGCCTCTCAGTGCAAAGTCACCCTAAAATACATTCCATATGTAATTTCTAGAGAAATGTGTTTTTTTCCTGAGTGTTCAAAGAGACAGTTTCCTTTCATGCAGGCCTATCTCCTTTGCGACGGAATGTGGCATTTGGCTTATAGGATGCTTCAAGACTTCTCAGCGTCTTTGCAGCTGCAGATGAAGGAAAGCATGGAAACGGGACAGACAGCAAGTTTTCTATTTTTATCTGCAATGTTTCAGTCGACACTTCTGCTTGTAGGTGATTTTTTTTACTTTAAAAGTTGAAGGAGGACGAAGATTGATCCATTTCCTTTCTGAAGGAAGAAAACTACAGCAATTGTCAAAATTCTGTAGCAGCAACACATTTTCAAAGACAAACTGCTTTCATTTTAGAGCCCTCTGGAATTCTACAGCACTCTTCTGGGAGAACATCCTGGTGTCCAAAGAGGGGAATTGTTATCATTCAGTTGGAAGTCATCCACCCAGGAAAATAAGTGGTCAGGTCCAAGAACAACTATCATGATGAAATGTAGTAGTTCTGATCAAATTAATCAAGAGTTATAGCTCCCTTCCAGGTCAAGATACAGCCAATCTCCCTTTTATGCAGATGATTTCAGAAGGAATTAGTCTGGCCGATTAAATATGTTAACTGTGTTATTCTAAATGTGACACATTAGCCTATACCAGTAGTTACCACATGGTATAGTAAGCATCACTCTATACTTTTCTCTCTCCTTCAAATAGCTGCTCACTATTTAAAGTCAAGGACATGTTATATTTATCTTTGTTGGCACTTACCCAGTATGTAGGAGACACAGGCATGAGTTAGTCACTGTTTTAATATGGCAAGTGATAAAAAATGAAACTTGAATCGGCTTCAACAGCAAGGGGAATCTGAACAATCTAGCTGTAGGTGAAGCTTGATCCAGCAGCCATGAAGACATCTTTAAATGCCTTACATACTTGATATGCAAATACAAGTTTAAAAATATATGCAAATTATTCAACAATGTATAAGCATTTCTTCCTCAGGGGCGTGGCCTGTGGTTCCAGAGGAAAGATGATCAGTTCCTTTTTTGTTGTTGTTGTTGTTGTTGTTGTTGTTGTTGTTGTTGAGTTGGAGTCTCACTCGGTCACCCAGACTGGAGTGCAGTGGGCGTTCCCGGCAACCGCAGCCTCGCCTGCTGGGCTCCGGCGATCCTTCCACCCCAGCCTTCCAAGTAGCCGGAATTACAGGCATGCGCTACCACGCCCGGCTGATTTTTTGATTTATTGTAGAGATGAGGTCTCGCTGCCCAGGCGGGTCTCGAACCCACGGGCTCAGGCAATCCACTCACCTCAGCCTCCCAAAGGCGCGGGATTACAGGCTGAGCCACCGAGCCCGGCTGATCAGTTCCTTTAAGTCACATGATTGGAAGAGGACTTAAAAGGGTCTCAGCACCTTGCCACAAGAACTTCCACACATGTGCCTAATGGTTGAAAGCCCTTTAGCAGTGGACTGAGATGTTCCAGAGAGACAAGGCATGCATCTTTGGAAGAAAAGCCAGAACACATCTTCCTCAGGAAGGTACTTCCATAGCCAAATGCATTCCCAAGTGATTGAGAGAATTTTTGCAAGGGAGAAGAGTTGTAGTCTGGATTGAGTGGAGGCAATGCTTATAAGAGACTAGCCCGCTACTCTTGCCATATGGACATGTTGTTCCCTTTCTTTTCTCCTCATGAATTCCTATTGATCCTATACATATTTCCTTATTCATTCCTATATCCTCAACTGCTGCTACAGCCTAGTTCAAACTAAGCACTAGATAAATATGTGTTAAGTCTAGACTTGCTGGGACCCATTTTGTTGTCAAGGAAGAAGACTTCAGTCACATAAATCAAGAACCTCTGGCCCTAAGGGCAGTGACATCAGCCATGGTGATCTAAGGTCCATCTCAAGAGCAATTTTTTGAAGACACTCAAATCCTGTTTTAGCAGGAACCCTGGCACTTCGTAAGATGTTTCTAACACTGAGTATATAGGTGGGGCATAGTCTCCATATGCTAAGACAAATAAGTCACTTTCTAATATTTTTTCTTTAATACAAGCTTATTTAAAGTTTGAATTGTGTAAAGCACTTTAAGGGTTTAAATTACCAAGGAAAATGTTTTTTTAATGAAAAATTGTGGATAAAAATGCCAGTTCTAAAAGGACTAAAGTACTGTTGCTGTCAGAAAAAAAAATTAACTACAAATAAAAAATCAGTGAGGACTCTTGTTGAAACTAATTTTTCTACATTGAGCTTATTGATGATTATTGTGCATGTCAGGAGCTTCAGAAAGTGGGAATGGAAAAAGGAACATAGAATTTAAAAATATATGTTACATTGGCCTCACTTTAAGTATATTTTGGATATTAAATTACAAATTCATGTGTCAGGTAAAGGAGGGAAGAACAAAATACTCGTGTCTTGGTTTTATATCCTTTATTCATTCTTTTATTCATCTTTTATTCATTCATATCGTCCTTCATTTCAAAAATGATTTTAAGGCAGTTTGAAAACATTTAAACAACACAGAATGGGAATGTTTAGCTGTTTAATAATTTACTTGGGGGTCAGTCACTGCAGAGAAATGACTGAATGAGGTCTCTGACTGTCACCCAAGAGTGATTTTTCCTGAGGACAGAGAAGATGAAAGATAATGTAAGCACTGTACATCAAATAAAATGAAGGTAAAACATGGCTCCTTTAATAAAAAAGCAGTTCCTTTGGTTTTCTGTCTTGTGTGCCATCCTATCCCTTACATTCAAAAGCATATTGTCACTATAGATGTGGACTCCCTTGTGTCCTGGGAAGAGAAGCCCACCGGTGACAAGATAGTAACTAGGATGGGTGGGGTCTGGAGGGATCAAGCACTCAGCAAATGAGCCCTCCCTCCCTCCTGTAGTCCCACAAAGCTCTAATAAACATAAGCTGGATTTTTCTGAGACACTATTAGAATGGGAAGAGAGCAGGATTGATAACAGGCAATATTTAGGTAGTTTCTAAATCGATCATCTCACAAAAATGGGGTCAAAGTGGAAAGTGCCATAAGGAATTGTGACTGGGAATTTGCAGGGATGTTAGGGAGAGCCATGTCTTTTAAAATCTTCAGAAGAAAGGGCCCAAGTGACATCTGGGTTCCATATAACTGCAGAGCCCACAGACAGCCCCCTCTGTGCCATATTTGCACACTCATAACAAGCTTTTCATCACTGCTCTTGTGTCTTCTGATCACAAATAGGTGTTCTGAGTGATATGAACCTTCCCATTTGGACTTCATTCACAGCCTTCTTACACTTGACACACTGATGTTAACACTGGCTTAGTTCTTAACTTATACACCAGAATTCTTGTTCCTGCTTTAAAAAATAATTGGCTTTCCTCTCCCTTGGAGAAAATGTTTTAATTGTGTTAAATTGTGTTAACTAAATGCCTGGATCTCATTACCGTTTTCCATTTCTGTCTGAAGGTCTCAGGTTGGGACTACAAAAAGTTCCTTTTTAAATTCATTCTCATTGAAGGAGATGAGGTAATCAATGGGACCAGAGCTCCAGGGGGAATGGAAGAGCCCAACATTATACAAGCTTCAAAAGCCACCTTCTTTCAAACTAAATAAATGATTGTGGCCCTGGGAATTGCTTTTATCACCAAAAATACAGCATCTGTGGGCTGAGGAGTATTCTCTAATACGCAGTCATTTCTTGATATTATTTACAAAGCACATCATAAACATGATGTATGCAGCTCAGCTCCTCAGGTCCAGGCCAAGTACAAATAGTTCTCTGAAGCAAGAAGAGAGTTCAAGTTTGAGTTAGCACTGTGCAGTGATGACAGCCCCTTGAGAAGCTCACTCACTTGGTAGTCATTGTGATGCTTGTATTCATCATCTGCAGTGATGGAACAGAGAAAGAAAATAAAATGAATAGGTTTGATCATGAGAAATCAAGGTCCAGCCATGTCCAGGACACGTTGTCCCTCACTGTAATTCTAGCTCCAATTCAGATGGCCATTATGGGAAGTAACATGGAGAATGCAGTATGAGAAAGCCAAGACTCAGAGGGCTGGAGTTCTACTTACAGCTGCCAAAAAGCAGTGTGGCCCCAGGCAAATTATTGCCTTCTCTGTCAATTAATTCCCTCAGTGAAAAGAAAAGACTAGAGCTAGATCATACTGGAGGCTTCTCTCTTTAACACAGGTCATGGAGACTGTTCACAAGTCCTATCTTCTTTCTGTTGTTGATTTTTAAAAGTTCACATTTATTATGTCGGCTTTGGACGCCCTCAGCAATCTGACCCCAATTTATATTTCTCCTCCTTCTCTTCCACCCATGCCCACACACACGATTTATTCTCAAGAAAGCAGGAGATAGGTACACTCATTCAGGACTCCCCAAAGCCAGTGTTACCTGTTGGCTTACCCCATAGTAAGTTTCTAGAAGGAACTATATTTTTTTTCTTTTTTGAATGACCAGGGTGGCCCAGACTGTGGCACATTGTAAATATTCAATACATATTTGTAACATGAAGGGACACAATGCCTCAATGCCTTACTTCCACCGGGACTATTTATTTATGAATTGGAGATGCACCAAGGTTGAAATTACTGATTTTTCAAGTACCAGTAGTTAACAACTGCATTTATGAAGGACAGGGAAGTCTTCTGGTATACTTATAGATCTGTCTCCTGGGGATACCACTATCTCCAATGCTGTGGTCATTTTTATCCTGGGTCCTTTGTTCTTGCACTTTCTGGGGCCCAGCATGTCTTCTTCTCTGTCTCCCATGTCTCCAAATCTTTTGGTTTCTAGGAAGTCATCTCAGTATGCCTGCCCATATTTGTTTTTTCTTTTCTAAAATCCTGTATCACTTAGCACGTTGTTTAGCATTCACTCACTACACAGGTCAGGAGACTCAAATTCTAGTCCTGACCAATGTTGACCAGCTCTGAGATTACGAAGAAATCTCTTACTTCACTGGATCTTATGAGGGGATTTGATGAGTCTGGCCCACAAATAAATTTCAACTTTTGTCCTTAATGGTTGGTAGGGCCTGTTGACTTGGGTTCTGTAAAGACTTCAAAGGCAGTCTTCGGCATCAATGGGGAAGAGTTGAATTAGCACCAGCTACTTCGGTCAGAGTAGGAGTAGCACTAGATTTGGGACTATTTTAGTATTTGATCTACAGCCCTTAACTCTGTGTCCTGCACATAGTAGCTGCTTTATTAAGATATACTGAATAAATAAATAAATACTTAAGCCAAACGAATTTTGAAAGCAGTCATTGAATCAAAACACACGGGGGAAAAAAGTATAGATCTCTTTTTTCAAATCATTTTTTTATAAGAGCTTATTTTTACTTCACTACTTTGAGTCTTAAAATGTGGGTTTCTCTGCAAAGAATTCCATGTATTCAATGTGAGGATGAAAACATTTTAAATGCCACAAGAGGGATATAGCCATCTGCTTGACGCATTCCATGTGATTAGGTAATTGAGATTTCTTTATCTTTTTGCATGAAGCATTTATATTTAATTTTTTTAAATCACAACTTTATTGAAATACAATTACAAATTGTAAAGTTTATTTTTAATCAGTGCATTTTTATATATTCATAGATTTGTGTACCTATCACCAACTATCTAATTCCAGAAAAATTTTATTACCCTCAAATAAGCCTTGTATCCATTTGCAATTACTTTTCATTCTCCCTTTGCTCTGACCTCTGACAATTAATAAACTATATTCTAGTCGGGCTCGGTGGCTCAGCCTGTAATCCCGCGCCTTGGGAGGCTGAGGTGAGAGGATTGCCTGAACCTGAGTTTGAGACCCACCTGGGCAACTTGGCGTGACCTCATCTCTGCAGTAAATAAAAAATCAGTCGGGCATGGTAGTGAGCACCTGTAGTTCCAGCTACTTGGAAGGCTGAGGCAGAAGGATCGCCGGAGCCCAGCAGGTCGAGGCTGCGGTGGCCGGGAGCGGCCATTGCACTCCAGTCTGGGTGACAGAGCGAGACTCCAACTCAAATAAATAAATAAATAAATAAACTATATTCTGTCTCTATGGAGTTGCCTATTGTGGACATTTGATATAAACAGAATCACACAATATGTGGTCTTTTGTATTTGATGTCTTTCACTTCGCATCATATTCTCAAGGTTTATGTATTTATAGTATATGTTGGTACTTCATTTCTTTTTATGACTGAGTGGCATTCCACTGTATGGCTATACCATGATTTGTCCTTCATACATTTATCTATTGATAGACATTTGGTGTTTTTCTACTTTTTGGCTCTTATGAATAATGCAATTATGGACATAGACATTTTTGTTTTCAATTATCTTGGGTATATACATAGGGGTGAATTGGGTCAAATAGAAACTCTATTTTTAACTTTTTGAATAACTCTCAAAACAGAAATATTGGGGACATACAGATGTAAGATAAACCATTTTCATTTTAATTATATTGTTCCTAAATAAAGTTCCAGCTTATACCTCCATTTTTACAATCAAGCAACTTGCTGATACACTTGATCAGTATCAGGGACACTGAAGAGAAAGTTGGGCTTGAGCCATGAGTAGAATAAGTTAGTACAGGTCAGAAACATTTCCCCATAGATAGCTCTGCTCCTTACTCACTTTGAGACAATGATGCCAGTTTCCAGAAATCAATGGAGACAGGTACTATCATCAAAAAGAGGTGTAACTATGAGATTCCTACAAGGAAACAAGTCCTGAGTCTGACTAGCACAACACAGACAGTTATCGGTCTTTGGACAGTCTGTCAGCAACTCTTCCTCCTTTTCTTCTTCCTCCTCACTTTTTTGGAACATCTGCTTTTCCTTCTCCTTCTCTCAGACAAAATATTTTTACTGAGAATTTTGGAACCAGTTCCTTATAGATGCAAGAGGACAACTATATTAGACTTTTATCTTTGGGGTCCCCTTCCCCTGAAAAATAAAGCATTCACATGCATCAGGTCCTGTGTGCTTTTACCACGATGGAGGGTCAGTATTAAAAATTACATGGACCTGGCACAGTTTACTTCTGACAGACTCACAGCAGTTGTGCACATTCTCTATGAAACCAGGACTTCTCTGAGAAAATTTCTCAGTGAAGATCAAAACATTTGGAAGAAGACTGATTCTGAAGCTAACTCTGGAATCCTAAGCTTATGTTCTTATCTGTAAGAACATCTAGTCTGAAGGATTGTTTTGAGGAAATGTGACATAATAAATGAAAAGTGTCTAAGGTGGTGCTTGTCTTATAGAAAATTCTAAATAACGTTTAAAATGCAAATTTGGATGGTCAAAAGAGTACTAGGCTTATAGTTACAAGACATGGATTTGAGGTTTAGTTTAGTTTTCTTTTCTTCTTTCTTTTCTTTCTTTCTGCTAGCTCTGTGAACTTGGACAACTCAATCTCAGTTTCTCTTTTTTCCTCCATTCCCTTGACAGGTTCCATGCTTGATTCCTGTCTTCATTGGCAACAAAGATTGGAGGGAATAAAGGATACACCTAGACTCCAAATATTCAGACTGCCATGGACTGCTATTTTCACTCACCTTATGACACATCAATTTCACAATATTTGGAACAAAAACTCTTATCGTTTCCTGATTTCTAAAACTCAGTACTGAGATAAGCATGTTGCCAACTGGGCAGTAGCAAATCCCTGGGTGTTATAAAGAACAGGGCATCAAAGAGAAAATCTAATATAGTTTTCTTCTACTATCTATAGGGAATAGGTTCCAAGAACCACCTCAAATACCAAAATCTGAGAATGCTCAAATTTCTTATATAAAATGGTGTAGTGTTTGCATATAACCTACGTGCATCCTCCTATGTACTTTGAATTATCACTAGATTACTTATAGTACTTAATGTAATATAAATGCTATATAAATAGTGGTTAGATTATGTTTTTTTTTCTTGTATAACTTTGTATTATTGTATGGTTGTTCTTTACTCTTTAGTTTCTTAAAATATTTTCTATTTGTGGTTAGTTACATCTGCAAATGCAGAACCCGCATATACAGAGAACCAATTGCAATGAAGGCATCTACTGTGAGTGATTCACCTTCTTAAAATATATTGAGTCTGTCAAACCACAAGTCACATTATAAAACTCTAATGAAGCTAGAAATCCACAGGTGAACTAAGCCCCACATTTCTTAGAAGGGAAGGGAGCAAATCAAAGCTGTGTTCCACACAAGAAGATCCCATTTTTGGCAAAAAGGTGTCTGGATCTTCTTTGGACCATGGGGAACATTAAAAATCAGACCTTGGTATCATACCACTGAGCGATCAATGATATCAGCAGTGATATTTCTAATAGAGAACTTCAAGATACAATTTGTTTCATTCGGCTGCATTGTTCCTCACTGAGTAACATCTAAGCCTGCATCCCTGTGAAATACTTAATACCATTTCCTATCTCATTCTCGTTAATAGCTGTAGTGGATTCCATTGTCTGTGACTAAGAACCTCAACCATCAAGAGCATTCCATCAAGGCATTCTTATGAGACCGAAAAAGAACTACTGAATTCAGATTGAACCAAATACTCGGAAAGGGTAAAAAAATAAAAAATAAAAGCAGGGCTCGGTGGCTCAGGCTGTAATCCCACGCTTTGGGAGGCTGAGATTAGTGGATTGCAGGAGCCCGTGGGTTCAAGACCTGCTTGGGCAACTTGGTGAGACCTCATCTCTACAATAAATCGAAAAATTAGCCGGGTGTGGTAGTGTGCACCTGTAGTTCCAGCTACTTGGAAGGCTGAGGCGGAAGGATTGCCAGAGCCCAGCAGGTTGAGGCTGTGGTGGCTGGGAGCGTGCCACGGTCCTCCAGCATGGGCGACAGAGTGAGACTCCAACTCAAAAAAAAAAAAGATGAATTATGTGGATAAAATTAGTTCTATGTAATATCTCTAAAATTATGAAGTTGAGAGACAGAGTTCTTATTCCCAGGATTGTAGTATACGTGGTGCTATAAAATTCAAGGTTTATGTTGTCATAAAGTTGGTGATTAGTTTTTGATAACATTTACTTTTCCTTTTTAGTGTTCTCAAAGCTTTTCTTCTAGATGAATTCTCCTAGATTAAGAACAGCAGTTGCCTGCCAAAAGTTAATAAGGATATTTTAATTAGTGTTAGGAAAGCCTCTTAATTTACAAACACGGATATTTTAAAACTAGGATTTGTAAACTTTGACGCAGTGTTAAATATGTTTTGCCCTTTGGAGAATGTTCTATTGTAGGACTCGGTTTTTCTTGAGGCACCACGCATTAAACATAACTTGTGTCTTGGAAGAAATTTTGAGCAAGAAACATTTCTATTTATTTTAGACCAGAGAGCTAGCCAAAGGTCATCTAGCAACCGGCTACTGCCTCATTCTTGTTAAAAACTCTCACATCACTCTCAGTTGAAAAAACTGAACACTCATCCTATTTCTTCCTAGTTGAAGCCATATTTTATTCTTCCTTGAATTTTCCAAATTGCAGCCTCTCTTTAAATTGTAATTACTTTGCTAGGGCACTGTAATCTGCCAAAGAAAGTCTAGGATGATCTCCTTGTCTGCTCAGAGCAATGTTTGCTATCATCTCAAAATTAATTCATCTGTAGTGGAGACGGCTATATATTTACCACAACCTGTTTATTCCTTCTGGTTGATAGAATAAGGTCATCCAAAGATATTCAAGATGTTCACAGTCTAATTCCTAGAACCCCTGTGAATAGGTGACCTAACATGGACAAAAAAAATTTGCAGATGTGGTTAAGTTAAGGACATTGAGATGAAAAAATTATCCTAGATTGTATGGGTAGGCTGAATATAATCATAAAAGTCCTTATAAGAGGAAAACAGTAGAGTCAGAGTAAGAGAAGAAGATGTGACAATAGAAGCAAAGGACATAGAGAGAGACAGAGACAGAGAATGTTACACAGCTGCCTTTGAAAATGAAGTAAGGAAGCCGGGTTCTTGGCTCAGCCTGTAATCCCGCGCCTTTGGGAGGCTGAGGTGAGTGGATTGCCTGCGCCCGCGGGTTCAAGACCCGCCTGGGCAGCGAGACCTCATCTCTACAATAAATCAAAAAATCAGCCGGGCGTGGTAGCACGCGCCTGTAGTTCCGGCTACTTGGAAGACTGAGGTGGAAGGATCGCTGTAGCCTAGCAGGTCGAGGCTGCGGTGGCTGCGAGCACGCCACTGCCCTCCAGTCTGGGCGACAGAGTGAGACTCCAACTCAAAAAAAAAAAAAAAAATGAAGTAAGAGAACATGAGGCAATGAATGCAGGCAGCCTTTCTAAACTGAAGAAGGAAAGGAAATGGATTCTCTTATATAGCCTCGAGAAGGAATACTTCCCTGTCAATACCTTTATTTTAAGACTTCTGACCTCCCCAAAACTCAAAAATAACAAAGTTGTGCTATTTTAATGTACTAAATTTGTAGTCATTTGTTACATCAGCAATAGTATACTCATGTATACCTTCTGGGTACATATTTGGACTGCATTTCCCAACTTCCTTTGCAGCTAGATGTGACCATGTGACTGAGTTCTGGCCAATGAAATGTATCAGAAGTGAAATGTACCACTTCTAAGCCAAGCAAATAAATTAAATTCTCATAATCCTGTGTTATTGTTCTCATTTTGCCAGAAGTATGAAAATGATGCAGCTGAGGACTCTAATACTCAATGAGAAAACAGAGCCAGAATAAGTAAGGATCCTCCTCCCTGAATCTTCACATGGAAAGCAATCCACCAAAGAACCACACTGAACTCATACATAATCAAAAAATAGAGTTCTAAGGTGTTAAACCACTGAGATTTTAGGTATGTTTGTTATGCAGTAGTTATCCAACCCTGGCCAATGCATCATTTAATCCATCATTTCTTAAGTGCAGACATTATATTTGGCACTAATAAAATGGCCAGAAACAAGAGATAGACATGATTTCTACCCTCATAAAGTTTGTAGTGTTCTTCGACACCTTTCCGCCTACTTACTGAAAAGCTTCTCAATAGCTATTATTAGCACCAAATGATGCTAAAACTCATCACCTATGTGGTAGTGATTGTGTGTGAAGAAAAATGTGAAATGATGTTAGTGACTAGGTTAATAATACATTAGTGACTCACCTGTAGAAATAAAAATAACTATGTTTATTTAATCAGACTGTGCTAACCTTATGATAACCTGAAAATTGTAGTGCTTTAACAAAGTATAAGTTGCTTTTTTTTTTCCTTCTCAATTCTGAAAGGTCCAATGTGAGATAAGACAAGGTTTTGCGTAACTCATGTGAGGGTTGACTTGGAAACACATTTACTTTCATCTTAGAGCTCCAAGATTCCTTGGGAGTCTCCAGTGAAAAGATGGAGTAAATAAAGCTTGAGAAAAGTACACAGGTATGCTCAGCCAGCTGGGACTAAAGGCAGCACACATCACTTCTACTCACATGCCATTAGCCAGAGGTAGTCACATGACTCCTCTAGATTCAAGAGAGCAGCGAATTGAAGTTCCTGGTTGGATAACAATTTCCCACCAATTACCATGGAAGGGATATAGACACTGTGGATGACCACATGGTTATCTCTTCCAGGGATGGCCACATTATAAGGATTTTATGTGGGTCACATTATAAAGATTTTATCATTTACTCTCAAAACAACTCTTAAAGATTGGTTATTATTTCCCCTAATTTCCAGCTGAGAAAAATGTGTCTCAAAAAGCAAGGACTCTTAAATTTTCAGATTTATATTCTGAGAATTTATGCAGTTCAACATAGCAGAACCCCCACATCAGAAATGCAGACAGAAAATTGAAGCAGAAGAGGATCTAGCCCCCAACTTTCTTGTTGAAAGGATTGATTGCACCTCATCTTCAGAAAGAATGTTTACAGATTCTTGTGGAATAAGAATGACTAAAACAAGACAGCCTAATAGTTGTTTTTGTCTTGTTTTGCTTTGTTTTGTTCTGTTTTGTTCCCAGTGGTAATGGAATGCTTCTTCACCTCCATTACCCCCAGGGAACTTGTTCCTTCCTGACAAAAGGATTTTTCAATGGCGGGGAAAGTTCTATCTGGAATTTAACTTCCACCATAGCCTTTACATTGTCTACATTCTCCCTGGGTATTTAAAACCTGAGGAAGTTTTAATGCTGAAAAATAAAAAACTATCCAGGTGTGAGAAGTTCCTCGGCATTTTTCTTCCGCTTTTACTCTTTCTCAGCAAGGTTGGAAGATCATATGGCTTTCAAAAGATTCCCCCTTTGCACCACTCTGGAGAAGAAGCTAGAAGTTCAAGGTTTGCTTTTGGATGCCTCACACAGGGATTAGCTTGACTATTAACTTTAGACAAAGAAGACTGGATACAACTCTATGCAGACAAAACAAGCTGGCATAAATGCTATTGTTAGGAAAACCAATAATGAGAATGAGAATGATGATGATGATGATGATGATGATGATAACAATAATCATGGAAGCCACGGGAGAATGACTCAAGTGAGTATTACAAGAAATCCCAGCATAATAGCTCCACTGATATCACAGATCTCAGCTATAGGGGCATCCAACTCAGTGTCAAGGCAAAATAGCAGAGTTCAGTTCTGTGGGTGGGCAAGGTTAGAAGTTGGGTGGATGGTGAGGTCCGCGATGCTCCATGCTCAGATACAGAGCCGGGCAAGGCTCTTCCCTTCCAGAGGTTCCTTCTCAGAAAAGCCTTCAATAGCTTGCAGGTAGAGCTGTTTTCACTGGCATCTATTTGCACTGTGGCTCTTTGTGTTCACTTGTATCCTTAGCTCCAATGTTAGGCCAGGCCAGGGTAGTAAGTGGCAATTTTGTATCTGGTCCCAATACGTAACAGTGGCTCAGGGTACATAGTGACGACAGTATCTCTCTCTCTCTCTCTCTCTCTCTCTCTCTCTCTCTCTCTCAACAGTTGTCTATATTGACTACATTCTATGACCAGTGTAGTAAGAGGAAGAGAAAATAGTGATTAATTTGAAAGCTGATAAAAAGGGGACAGGGGAAGGGAGTCAAAGGGGACAGTCTGTCTTGTTTAGAAAATCACATGAATGCACCCAAGGCAAAGAGAACAATCGTTCTTCATGTGATCAACTAAAAGGGGTTCTTTTGTGGGGAACAAAGGTTGTTTCAATGTACAGTAAGTTTTACTTTTCTAGGACTGTTCAAAGCACTAACAGAATAACTTTTTTTTTGACTGGATTGGACAGTAACTTGGGTTTAGGGAAGAGAGGAAATTGGAGAAGAGTGCTCTGAATATTTGGTAGCCTTTCAGAATCCTGGATGGGAGGTGGAGTGTGTATTAGGGTTTTCCAGAGAAACAAGGAGTGTGTGTGGGTACACACACACACACACACACACACACACACACACACACACACACACATTCTCACACATGGGAGAGAGAGATATTTTGAGGCACCGGATCACCTGCTTCTGAAAGCTCACATATCCAAAAATCTCAAAATCTGCAGGGCAGGACAGAAGACTGGAGACTCAAAGAAGAGTCAGTGATGTTATAGGTCAACTCTGAAGGCAGCCTGCTAGCAGAATTCCCAAGGAAGGTCAACCTTGATTTTAGTGAGGCCTTCAACCAGTTACATGGGGCCCCCTCACATTATAGAGGGTAATCAACTTTACTTGAAGTCTACGGATTTAAATGTTCATTTTACAGTTTAAAAAATACTTTCACAGAAACATCTAGAACAACGTTTGACCAAATCTCTGGGTAGTGTGGCCTAACCAAGTTGATACATAAAACCAACCATTTCAGTGTACTTTTTGAGTGCCACCTGGAAGCCTGCTGGTATTCCAAGGGCTCTGTCCCCCTATTCTTTTCTCCCCATCGTGTAAGGATCTGGAGTCTTAGATCTGACTCTAGCACTTTAACAGGGGAAACAAAGTTATTGTAGGTTTTAAAGCTTATGGAATTTGAGTAGCCCTCTCTAGGAAAGAATTAAAATGTATAAAACCATATTCATTTTTCATCTCAGACATTGCTGGTAGAAGGGGAAAAGGAAATAAACATTCTGAAAATCAGCTAGGGTGTTTCTTATAAAGGTAACCATTCCTCTGTCCTGTCACAAAGAGATTCCTTGAAAGAACAAAAACTTATGCCCCCCACACACACACTGTATAAGAGTTTCAATGCCACTTTATTCATAATAGACTCAAACTGAAAACAACCTGAATTTCTATCAATAAGTGAGTGGATTAAAAACATAGGTGTATTCACTCAATGGAATATTATCCAGCAATTCAAAGGAAAGAATTACTGATATACACAAAAATATGTCTAAATTGTAAAAAAAAAATTATGCTAAACTAAAAAAAGTCAAATAAAAGAGTACACAATGTATTGCTTCATTTATATGAAGTTGTAAAACAGGTTAACTTATCTGTAGTAAAATCTATCTGCCTAGGAAGATAAAAATGCCCTAAATCTTGACTGGGAAGGTGGCAATACTTCTCAAATTCCTCAAACTCAGTGAAGAGTACACTTAAAATCAGATGCATTTTATTTTATGTAAATTATCCCTCAATGAAGCTGATTTAAGACAAAGTTGATTTAAACAAATTAAGTATAAAAATTAAACAAATTAAACAAATTAAGTATAAAAGCAAATATTTATTAATTTAATTTCCCATGATTTCTTTTCTTTCTTTCTTTCTTTTTTTTTTTTTTTTTTTTGAGTTGGAGTCTCACTCTGTCGCCCAGACTGCAGTGCAGTGGCTGCTCCTGGCCACCGCAGCCTCAACCTGCTGGGCTCCGGCGATCCTTCTGCCTCAGCCTTCCGAGTAGCTGGAACTACAGGCGCGCGCTACCACGCCCGGCTGATTTTTGATTTATTGTAGAGGAGGTCTCGCCAAGTTGCCCAGGCGGGTAGCGTGCCTGTAGTTCTGACTACTTGGAAGGCTGAGGCGGAAGGATAGCCGGAGCACAGCAGGTCAGACTCAAAGAACTTCTTGCCCAGGAGCCACTTTGGAGGGCGGGTAGTTCTCTAGACATGTGATGCCCCCCTGGCATGGCCCCTGATGACCAATCAGTGACTGGTCAGTCCCACTCTGTGTTCATTGGCCCCGCCCTCCAGCACCCTATTCTGCAGGGCTGATGCTGGGGGTTGAGATAGCCTCAAAGTCTGAGCCACAGATCCCTGGGGGAGTACCATCTTTCTCAGAACCTTCTCTTCAGAGCAAAGATGGAGCCCTGATCCTTGATGCTTGTATCAGACACAATATCCCAGTGCAGCTGAGAGAATAGACAGGTAACAATGGCAGCCCCAGGATGACTTCCAGGGCACAGAAGTGACCCAAGGGCACATGGCTGGAGGTACTACTTTACATTCTTTCTCAGAGAGAAACATGCTAAGCCTTGGAATATATTCATGCAAGAATAAACCCCCTAGCCGGGCTCGGTGGCTCAGCCTGTAATCCCGCGCCTTTGGGAGGCTGAGGTGAGTGGATTGCCTGAGCCCGCGGGTTCGAGACCCGCCTGGGCAGCGAGACCTCATCTCTACAATAAATCAAAAAATCAGCCGGGCATGGTAGCGCATGCCTGTAATTCCGGCTACTCGGAAGGCGGAGGCGGAAGGATCGCCGGAGCCCAGCAGGAGAGGCTGCGGTGGCCGGAAGCGGCCACTGCACTCCAGTCTGGGCGACAGAGTGAGACTCCAACTCAAAAAAAAAAAAAAAAAAAAAAGAATAAACCCCCTAAATACAATAAGAAAGGGATTGGCAGTAGCCGGAAATTGCCTGGAGATGGGAGTGAGGTATACAATGACCACTTGTATACCTAATCCTGAATTGTATCCCATATCTTTAAAATTTAAAAAAAAATCTTTAAAAATTTTTTTTTAAAAAAAGAGCAGGGTCTCAAACTTAGGCATCATGAGAACTGTACCTAAGAGTTTTAGAAGTTTGTTTACATGAACCTCAGTCTCTTTGTTTGGAAAAATAGGAATGATTATTATAATAATAGTCTTACTAAGATGCAGGGTTGTTGAGAAAAGTAAATATATGTAAAGTATTGAGTATAATACCTGGCCCACAGTAAATACTTACTGAATATTTGTACTTGGATGATCATATCCACATTTATACACATTCCGACTCGTTTCCATCCTGAGTCTCCAATCAATGTGTTTAACATACCAACACAGCAGATAGCACCACATGGAAGTCCAACAGACACTTAGTCATCCCTCTACAATTTTCCTCCTTCTGCAATTCTGTTTTGTTGGATGACAACACAATCCCAAAGTCACCCAAGATGAAAAAGTTACTTGAGTAATCATTTAAGGTCAGTTCTCTCCCTTAAAAACATAACATGAGCCATTAATATGAGCCACAAATATAATTTAAAATTTTCTAGCAGTCACAGTAAAATGGTAAAGAAAAACCACTGGTAAAATTAATTTTGATGATATAGTTCATTCAATCCAATATTTCCAAAATAGTATCATTTTTGCATGTGATCATACAAAGGTATTAGTGAGATATTGGATGTTGTTTTTGTACTAAGTCTTTAAAATTAGGTGTATGTTTTACACTTACAGCACATCTCAAGCTGTGTTAGCTGTGTCTAAAGTGCTCAATGGCCACACATGGCTAGTGGCTATTGTATTGAACGGCACTTCCAACTTGGCCCTCTACCCAACACATCCAATGACTCATCCATTTTTATAGATGTCATCTCCTTGTTGCCTTCACAATCTCTTACCCTCTGCTTTTACTTGTCATGGATAAGGATTTTGTCTCCTGAACTGATGCCTTGGTTCTCTCATCATTTTCCCTTTCTTTGAGCTAGCTCCCTTTCAGTCTCTTCCTCATGATTCCACAAGTGGATCTCCTGGTGAGAACATACTCAAGATGAAGTAGTAAGGCCTTAGCTCATCACAGAAGGTCTATCATGGATTGATCCAAGGATAGCCCCACAGTTATACCTCCTTCTACTCTCCCATACTCTTCCCTTTAACCTTAAGGAACATTTGAAATTCTTTCAATAAACAGTTATGGATAAAACAAAATCCCTGACCTTCTATGGTCTCTATTCCACCTACATATATTAACGTATACACCTGCAGTTCCCTGTCTTTGATGTGACTGTCCCCTCTCTGTGACAGGAGTCTAGCTTCCTTTCCCTCAAGACTCAACAACTGCAATGATTCCCTCTAGCTGGGTTCACTTCCCCACCCCATTTATCAGGATATCTGACCTATGTTCTTAAGCTGCTTCTTCATAGAACCACAAAAATGTTCATTATATCCTGTTCTGTGATTGCTGATTTCTCCATCTGTCTCCAACACTTCTCTGTAGGTACATATTGAAAGTGAAGACAACATCTTACTAAATTCCTATCCCACCACTTGGCACAGGGCCTGGAACTCAATAAATACTTTTCAAGTTAATGAGTGAAACCAAACCAGAAACAGCAGTCCTGAGTCCTATTTAGCTTGTATTGCATCAATACGACTTAATGTTCATATTTTTTAAAGTTAAATAAGTTGTTTCCTCCCACTATTTAGCAAAAAGGACATTTCCCAGCCCTTTTTGAGAAGGTTACTAAAAAACTGTAGGAGAGCTTTTAAAATGTTCTTAAAAACCATACTTTGCACAAAAGTCATCCCAGAAGAAGATAAATAAGCATTTACCTAAGGAAATCTGACGATGGTAGATTTGTGTGGGAGGATTCAGGGTTCCCAAGGATTCCAGCCAAGAAAAATACTAGCTTGTGTTCTTGTATCAATTCTGTTATTTTTGTATTAAAAAAAAATCACTTTTGAATTCGTTTGGTAGCATGTTGCATGAACAGCAGAGTGAGCAGATGTGATGTGCTCCTTTTTTAGCCAACTGGTTATACAAAGTCTGATTCATTGAAAAAAAGTCATGTGGGGCGTTCTTTGCTTTATAAAAAGATTTACCTTCCATGTCTCCCCATTTATCCCTCATTGCATGTTTAATTTAATTTGCTTTATTTAAAATATGTGCATGAGAATTTTTCAGAAGCAACATATTATTTCAATACTTAAAAAACACTTCTCAAAAATACTTTACCAATTAATATCTCATTTTTTTCATAATTCTTTGAAGTTTGTAAGGCAGTAATAATTTTTAAGGTATGAAGAGAATGATAGTAATAACAGTAACTAATAATGGTGATGATGTTAGCTAATGTTTACTGATCTTTTGTCATAGTCCAAATAAAGCTTTAATATTTTCTACACCATGAACTCTTTACACCTCCAATGGCTATAAGGTAGGTTACTATTGAGAACCCCACTTGGTAGGTGAGATGTTAGATCTTGCCCTGCTGACTTTCTGTCAATTTCTCATATTGGCTGCAGTGGGTTAAAGAGTGTTTCCAAAAATGATATGCCTAAGTCTTAACCCCCACAATCCGTGATTGTGACTATTTGGAAATAGGCTCTTTATAGATGTAACTGGGTTAAGGATCCCATGATGAGATCATCCATAGATTTAAGGCGGGCCCTAAATCCAATAACAAGTGTCCTTATGAGAGAAGGACGGAAGAGACTTGAGATACAGAGGTGTGGGGAAGAAGCAGCGTTTAGAGTTATGCTGCCACAAGCCATGGAATGCTAGGAGCCACCAGAAGCCAAAAGTCACATGGAAGATCTCTTCCTGAGAGCCTTTGGAGACAACATGACCTATGAAACCCTGGTATAAGTGTGACTGGTTGAGCAACTTTACTTCACGCTGTTGAGTGTGGTAGGCATGGCTCTTCATGGAGAATTGGGCTTAGGTCACTCATCTTTCTCAGACCATCACACTAGCTGCAGTGGATACTTCCTACAGTGATGAGAGAGAAGTAAGAAAGGACGAGCAAACCCAGTAATGTCTTCCTAGGCCTAGGCCCTTAGCTATCTCATTGTGATGTCTGCCCACATTTCACTGACAAAAAAAAAATCACATAGAATCAAGGAATAGGGACATTCACTCTACTCATGGGGATGGAGTGAGGGAAGCAGTTGAACAATAATTTAACTTACCACAGGCACTCTTTTCTTCATGTCCCCTTGCCTATCCCCTTGCCTGCCATCTTGTACCTTCTGACAGCAACGTGGATATTACCACCTCAAAGAGGCCTTCCCTGCAATCCAAATGTATGTTAGGTATTTCTCCCACCCTATACCTTCCCCCTTTATAACACTATCATGCTAGATATAGTTTATATTTAATTATCTGCCTGCTAATAGATTACAAACATTGGAGAGCATGACCCAAATATGTTTCCCAGTCATATTTTCAGTACTTTCCCTTTGTTTTACCCAAATTAGGCTTTTATATAACATTGTTGGATAACAAGCACATTCTTAAACTGTTCACCTACAAGTTTCTTCTTTATCTACAAGGTGTCAGCAGGTAATCATAGTTTCGACCACATTTTCAGCAGTTCTTCTCACAGGTGGTTCTGAGAAGACTTTATCTCTGGTAAAGCAGGTAACCTGATAGGTCCCCTCATTGAATCCCCTTACTCCAGAAATGGAAAATTGAAAGCCTGCAAAGATGACATGATTTTCATCAGGTTATCTAATTAGAGAAGAAACCAGTCTTTCTGTATCCAAATAACATCCTTAAGAGTAAAGCCTTGCCATATGTTTTCTCTCCACTTCTATTTCTGGTTTAAGTCTTGGATCAAGATCAGAAAGTGACTTTAATCTCAACTCAATCCATCAAGACTGAGTAGTGAAGAATTATAGGGTAGGTAGGTCATGCTGGTGCTGGTTACTCCCTGAAATCTAGAGGAAGGGGTATTCTTTTTGAATTGTCCTATCCTTTCAGACCACTAAATGTATCAGTCAGAGTTATGATAGGAAGTAGGACTCATCTCAGCTTGAACAGACTTTCAAGAAATGTAGGCAGAATTACAGGAATACCACCAGAGGCCAGCAGCTATGGGAGGTCATTACTTCCTGGAGTAATCCTATAATTTTCCAGTACCCTTCCAACTAGAAGCCAGTCAGTCAGGGCTTGATAATATGCCATCTGCAGGCATGAGCACTCGGAGAGAAAATAACAGTTCAAAGAAGGGCATATATTAGATCTTGAGCAAGACAAAGCTGGATTAAGAGCACACCTAATAGGTGCTATTTAATGTTTGTATACTAAATGTTTCTTTCATATTAAAATTTATTGAAATCTCTCTAACAACAGGCTTTGTTTTCCTAGAAAATGACCCCAAACTGCTGCCAGAATAAGGGAGAAAGAGCTAAATTAAAAGGAGAACATGTTTTAAAACATTTTTTTTTAAAGGAAACTTAAATTATAGCACAAAATGGAAATAAGAAATCCTAGATTCCAATTCTGTCCTGATAATTACTTATTCCCATTTTGCACATCATTTGGAAAGATTTTTAGCTGCCTCTAGCTTTCCTTGTACTTTAAACTTTTCACCATATTGCCCATATTTATAGACTGACTTGGTGATATTTGGTAAGCTAACAAATCCTTCTGTCAAAACAGAAGTATTTATGGTTGGTCTTAAAACTTCTTGTGCAACTAAATGAACTTTTATTCTGGTTGCTGAAATCCATTTAGTCAATGCCTGCTGTTGGCGATTTCTGGACACTCTTGGTGTGTGTATCAGTTAAGACTTGATGGGACAATAGAACAATCATGAGTGATAAGAAATAAGGGATTATATAGGAATTAGACTTGATGTAATTGTGAGAGCTGGTAGAGAAGTCTACGAAAGGCTGGGGCCTCTGTGGCTGGTGTAAACCTGAAGTCACCATACTAGTCAAAAATAAAAGCTCGACATGAAGATGAGAAGGCTGAGGACATATTGGAACATCTGTTTGTTTCTCCATCAGTTGCAACAACACCCAAGGTCCTATATTGATCTTGAGAGCATAATAACTGCTGCTTCACTTCTGTCTTCCAGGCTGCATACACATGTCTCTGTGGCCATCCCTAACTTGGAATCTTACAGGGAAGAGAATTCTGGATAGTATCAGAATTCTGATGACACAGTAAGAAAGCATCTACATCAACACTCCTGTTTTACTGAAGATTATTTGCCATGAAAATGGTAAAAAACACATCTAAAACTAGTTTAATTGGGCTAATGAAATTGAAATGCCATGGTATCAGTCTTCAAACATGATTGATTCTAGAAGTTCAAACAATATTGTCAGAAATATGCATATCTTCTCTGAACAACAAAGAAAACCACCACCAGAGTGAAAAGCAATTTATGCAATGGAAGAAATGTTTGCAAACCATATATTTGATTAAGAGCTACTCACCAAAATGTATAAGGAACTCTTACAACTCAATAGTAAAAATACAACCAACCCATTTAAAAAGTGAACTAAGACCTTGAATAGGCATTTCTCCAAAGAAGACATAAAATGGCCAACAGGTATATGAAAAACATACTCAACATCACTAATCATAAGGGATAAATGCAAATAAAATCTACAATGAGATATCACTTCACAAGTGTCAGAATGGCTATTATCCTGACCTCAAGTGTTGGCAAGAATATGAAGAAATTGGAACTGGTAGACATTGTTGATAGAAATGCAAAATGATGCAGCTGCTATTGAAGCCCTTATGGGAGTTCCTAAAAATATTTTAAAATATAATGACCATACGATCCATCAATCACATGTCTGTGTATTTACCCAAAAGAATCGAAATCAGAATCTCAAAGATATTTTAATACTCTTTTGTTCAGTACAGCACTATTCACAATAGCAAGATGTTGAAACAACCTAAATGGTCATCAACAGGAAAACAGGATGGATAAGGAAAATGTGCTATACTCATACAATGGGATTCTGTTCAGTCTTTAAAAAGAAGGGACTTTTGCAACAAGCAACAACATGGATGAAACTTAAGGACATTATGCTAAGTGAAATAAGCCATTCATGGAAAGACACATGCTACATGATTCTACTTATATGAGGTATCTAAAATAGTCAAGTTAAAAGAATCAAAGAGTGGAATGATGATGGCCAGGGGCTGGAGAGAGAGGGAAATGGGGAGCTTCCAATCAATAGGAATAAAATTTCAGTCAATCAAGATGAATAATCTCTAGCAATCTGCTCTACAACATTGTACCTACAGTCAACAGCAATGCATTATATACTTAAAAGTATTTTAGGAAGATATATCTTCTGCTAAGTGTTATTAGCACAATGATTTTTCTCAAAAGAAATGTGTATATAATTATCCAAGTGTTCTGCTTTTCTTTTGGTTGGTTTTATACACAGATGGATTTTCCAATATGGCGGCAAAAATCACCATCTTCAATTCCCAGCTTGTATTCTACTGGCTTAGGAACTCCTGTGGAAGAAGAGTGATTCATTCCCCATAGTTACAGAAAAAGTTTTAAATATGGCTTTGTATTGGTTTTCTAATGCTGCTATAATGAATTACCACAAACTTGGTGGCTTCAGCAGTCCAAATTTACTATCTTGTAACTCTGGAAGTCAGAATGCAAAATGGCTCAGCAGGGCTGCATTTCTTTTAAAGGCTCTAGGGGAATATATATATCTCCTTGATTTTTCCAGCTTCTAGAGGCTGCCTGCATTTTTTTGCTCATGGCCCCCTTTTTACTCTTCAAAGCCAGCAGTACAGCATCTCTCTCTCTCTCTCTCTCTCTCGCTCTCTCTCTCTCTCTCTCTCTCTCGTTCTCTCTCTTTCAGATTGACTCTGTTTTCATCACATCTCATTCTCCATGTGATGGCTAATTTTATGTGCCAACATGTCAATTTGACAAGACCACAGGTACCTAAGTATTTGGTCAAACATTATTCTGGGTGCTTCTGTGAGAGTGTTTCCAGATGAGATTTACATTTAAATCGCTAGACAGAGTAAAGCAGATTACCCTCCCTAATTTGGGTGCCCCTCATCCAATCAGTGAAAGGCTGAATAGAATGGAAGGGTTGTACTTCCCTCAAGTTTGAGGAAACTTCTCCTGCCTGACATTTTGAGCTGGCTTATTGGTCTTTCCCTGCCTTCCGATATGAGTTAAAACATTATCTCCTCTTGAGTCTCCAGTCTGTCAACTTTTAGTCTGAAATTCACACCATACATAGGCTTGTCTGCTTCTCAGGCATTTACACTGGAACTGAATCTACACTAGTGGCTTTCTTGGGTCTTCAGGTAACTAACTTCAGATTTTGAGACTTCTCAGTCATTATAGCCATGTGAGCCACATACTTATAATAACTTTCTGTGTGTGTGTGTGGGTGTGTGTGTGTGCGTGCACACACACACATATACAATCTATTGGTTCTATACATTCTATTGGTTCTGTTTATCTGGAAAATCCTGACTAATACATTCTGACTCTGACCCTCTTGGCTTCCTCTTATAAGGACCTTCATGATAACATTGGGCCCACTCACATAACCCAGGGTAATCTCCCCATCTCAGGTCATAATCACACCTGCAAAGACCCTTTTGTCATGAAAAAGAGCATATTCATAGGTTTTGGGAATTTCCATTCCTATGTCCATTACAGCACTACTCACAATAGCAAGTTGTAGAAACAACCTAAATATTCATCAACACATGGATGGATAAACAAAATGTGCTATATGAAAAAATAACATTTTCACAGATTTTGGGAATTAGGACATGAACATCTTTGGGGGCTATGATTCCATCTACTACAGGTTCTCATTGACCTGTGTGAACCATTTCTTCATCTCTGAACTAATCTCTGTGGTTAGGGAGATGTGGTGCTCTGATTAGCTATTTCTGAAGCATGTGATTATATCTTTATCTGTGGGGGAAGAAATAAGTAGCCCCAGCCCCAAAACTGAGAGTTTGGTTCCCCATGTGAAACTCATATGCTACTTCCATATGAAGGGGAATTGCTTGAATATAAAAATGCAAGAAAACCTCTGCAACCCCCAATACCAAGGTCTTTCAAAGCTCCCAAGACTGTTGTATCACAAAGAGCTCTGGCCTTGAAGTCAACCCAATCCTGCTTTAAATTGCAGCTTAGCACTTCAGAGTTGCTTGACCTTGGGTGAGTTACTAAATTTCTTTCATCCTTAGATTCTTTACTTCTAAAAATAAGGATAAAAATATCTATCAACAATGGCTATCATGTTGACTAATGAAAGTCTACTGTGCAAAGTATCTAGAAAATGAGTGGCCCATAAATGCAATGTCATAAATATAAATTCTCTTCTTCTCTTCATATTTTTTCTTTGATAATCTGTACCTAAAAGTCCCGTAAAGTGGATTTATAGAATCCAATTCCCAAGAGTTCTGTTGAACTGAGGTGATGATGATTTCCTACCTCACACATAACATGACCAATTAGAGATGCTAACTTCTAGTGGATGGATTGAGAAACCCAAAGTAAAAGGCAAGGTACTTATACTTCAATTGCACATCTGGCAAGAAAGGATTTCAAGGCAATTGTTGGCACCAGTAGCTTCTACAGAATTTAGAAGCACCAAATATGAGAGGGAAATGAACATCAGAAGCTAAGAAAGAGGCTCTGTACAGGTCTCAATGCAGGCTTTTCTGAGAGCAGGCACACACTTCTACAATTTTTTGAAGTCCCTTCCAATCCTATGGGGTCATTATTATCAAAGAGTATTAGTTAAGGCCTAGAAATAAATAGCTTGTATCCTTCTAAGAAGACTGATGAAGAAGCTAATAAGCATGGAAGGGTTTTGCAAACATATATGCTCTGCTAAGTTAAGTAATAACATTGGAAAGAACCATCTTGAATGTTTTGCTAGTTTTCATCAGTGTTTATGCATAATTTTAATTGAAATATTAGAGTGCAGAAAGAGTCAGTAGTGCAAAGTAATTGAGTATGTTAATAGAAAATGTGGAAAAAGAAAACAATGTATAATAAACAACAGAGGTTGGAACCGAACATTATTTTTCCTTGGACTTTTAGAAAGCTGGAAGAGAGAATTACTGAGCTATGATTAACCGTTTCTGGCACATCATCAAGAATTTGTAAGGGTCTAACTGCCTTTAAATAAAATTTAAGCATATGCAAGTCCTAATTTCCCTGATCTCATCTGACCTGGAAAGCTGATCAAGGTCAAGATGGTTAGGAGATGACCTTGGAACATGAAAGTGTCACAAAATGGTACAAAAGGAGCCTAGGCCTATAAGTCAGGATCCTAGCAAGTCTTGGCTCAAACATTATGTGGTCTTAGAAGAGAAACTTTGCTCTCTGAGTTTGTCTCTTCATCTGGAAAGCCATGTGGTTCAGATTAAATGATCTAAAATGTCCTTTCTAACACAAGTACTCGATAATCCTAAAACGAAAATCATCCATTAGGAACCATGGGTAAGGAAACCTACTTATCCTTTGTCACCCCAAATTAAATGTTGTTTTCTTTATGGTTTCACTACTTGGAATGCTTCTGCCAAATTCCCATAGCAAATTGTGCCTTCTACAAGAGTATCAATCATATTTCACCTCGCACTAGAGCAATTTTAGCATTTCTTATTTATCCAACAAAACAAACTTTTCCTTCAGGGCAGGAGCCCTGACTGATACACATTTGAACTCCAGCCCCTAGTACTAGGCCCAGGCCATAATAGATGTTTAGGAAGCATTGAATAAAACTAAATGGATATCCTCCTGCTGTCCCAAAATTGGCAGCAAGTCCCCAAACTGGGGACAGAGAGAGACTAAGTATTTAGCATTCCACTATCTCTTATCAAAAAATGGTCACTAACCCTCCTTCAGACAATGAGTGAAAGACAATGAAAGCCAAAGAGAAAGATGAGGAAAACAGTCTTTAAAGTCATGAACTGGCCTAGTGGAGAGTTGTGTGGATGCTCTGAAAACAAGTGACAGGGATCGGAAAAGCCAAGGGAGAGTGATGTGAGGGAGAATGGAGAACTCTGAGTGGGAAAGCACACGGATTCGGGAGTCAGGCTCTCTGGGCTAGACTGCCTTTTCCAGAAATTACTCACCGTCTCTGAAATGCAGTTCCTTTATCTGTGCAACAGAGATAATAATAGTGCCTACCTCATAAAGCATAAAATTATAAAAGTGGCTGGGCTGGGTGGCTCAGTCTATAATCCTAGCACTTTGAGAGGCCAAGGCAAGTGGATTGCCTGAGCCAAGGGGTTTGAGACCAGCCCAGGCAACTTGGCAAGACCTCATCTCTACAATAAATCAAAAATTAGCTGGGTGTGGCAGTGCATGCCTATAGTTCCGGCTACTTGGAAGGCTAAGGTGAAAGGACTGCCAGAACCCAGTAGGTTGTCACTGGGGTAGCCATGAGTGTGCCACTGCACTCCAGCCTGAGCAACAGAGTGAGGCTCCAACTCAAAAAAAAAAATTATAAAAGTATAAAATAGTGCCTACCTCATAAGGTATAAAATTAAATTAAATTAGTTATTATATACAAAGTGGTGAGAATAAGACCTGAAATATTGAAAACAACATAACATAGTAAACAGCTACATGTTTATGAAGGTACATTTAAAATAAAATCAATACATTTGTTGTTTATCTCACTGTAGTTTTGATTTGCATTTCTCTGATAATTAGTGAGGCTGAGCATTTTTTTCAGGTATGTGTTGTCTGCTTGTATAAGGTTGGTAATTTTTAAAGGGCTATTCATTGTGCTTTACTGGAAAACCTTGGGAAGAATCAGAACACTAATATAGAAAATCACAACAACATAAGGTGAAAGTCATAAAAAGTGCTCCCCAGCCCAGCTGCAAGATGTTGGACCGTGTCTTCTCCAGGTCTGCTCTAGCTGGGCTCCATGGTAATGTGTAGCCCAGGACGTAAGTCATGACATTTTTGGCCTCCACAGTCCGTGAAGAGTCACCAGCAAGGAACTCCTGGGATTCTGATGTCCCCACGTGGGTTCAGGCATGACTTTGCCCCAAATGATCCTACCTTCCATTGTCTTCCAACCATTTCCTACAGGCACACAAGAGCCCACTGTGCCCTGGATTTTATAAACATTGAACAATCCTTCTACTTTGTGGACGAAGTTCCAGGAAGTTATAAACTTGCCCAAGAACACATTGTCTAAATATAGATCCAAGATAAGAGTCCAGACTTCTGATCCAAATTCAGTTCTGTTGTCTGGTTGCAAATAAGTAGAGGATGTGTGGGGGAAGGATGGGGAGTGGGGATGGAATGTAGGATGAGGTCTGTCCCAGCCCAAGGCTCAAGTCTCTCGTGGTGGAATGACCAAAGGAGACCTTCCTTTCTTCCCATTCAAAAAATACCCCCAGTTTTATTCTGGAAAGGTCAGCCCGTTTTCTTTAAGGGTTCCAGAAGCCAATTTCCTTCACTTGTTTTTAACTGTTTTATCTTCCAGAGAAATAGTTTACAATCTCATTGGAAGAGCTGAGAAGGCATCAGAAAATGCCAGGAGAGTCATTAAAGAATTTATAATATTAAAATTGGGCAATGTGTGTGAAAATGCTTTGGTAAACAGCAACTTCTTACACATGTTTTCTCTCAATTAATTGCTATTACCAGCTTAGCACACAAAGTTCTCAAGTTATAGCATGCATTATAATCACCCAGAAGGCTTGTTAAACCATAGGTATAAATTACTGAAACTGCAGCAGTCTACCTGATTCAGGTAGGTCTGTGACATGATCTGATGATTTGTATTTTTCCAATTAGGATTTAATGCTGGTATGAGACCACACTTTGAGTATCACTGTCCTAGAAGAAAGGTACCTTGCTCATTTTCAAGTCACAATCTCTCTCTTCTTGAAAGCTCACTTTCAAATCTACTTAACTCCTGAATTGGATGTTATAGAAAAAAAATCTTTGGGGTAATTTATTGGCACACACATCTCTCCTCTCCAGAAATGGTTTCCAATTATGAAACACTGAGTTCTTACTGCATTTATTCTGTGCTGTGTAACTGATTCATTAGTTGACCTACAGTAGATTACTGATCCTTGCAGGGAAAATCTCCCGAGAATATAAAACTGCGTTTCTTCCACTGAAAACTCTCCAAGGCTTTGTCACAGCTCACAGGATAACGGGCAAAATGTTTACTGTATGTGTTAGTGAGGGTAAGCTGACTGCTGTAACAGCCCCAATATATCATTAGTGAGGGTAAGCTGTAACAGCCCCAATATATCATTGGTTTAATATAATAAAGGTTTATTTCTTGTTTGGTTTCCAATCCAAACAGTTGGCAGAAAGTGGGTCTGTTCCATGTAGTCATTCAGAGGCCATACAGCTTCTAATGTGAGACTCCACTGTCCCTTAGGGTTTGGGGGTGTGGCCAGTAGACAAATTAAGGGAGAATGGGGATTCAGTGGGAAGTTTTATGGGCCAGGCCTGGGATTATCTATCAATTCCCATCCACCTTCCACTAGCCAGAACCTACTCAGATGGCTGCACCTAACTGCAGATCTGGTTATGGGCCCAGGAGAAAAAGGTAAGGGGTTAGTGGAACAGAAATGTTCTCTTACAGAAATATTTAAGACCTTCTGTGATCTAGTCCCTACCTATTATCACAGGATTCCATTCTGTTTCAACCTCAGGGCATATGCTTTTTATTCATGTAAAATGTCTTTATTCCACTGTTGTCTTGTAAACTTGTAGTCATCCTTCCAATTGCAACATCCAATTGTAACTTCTAATTATAGTGAGGGAGGTAACTAGGAACAGGTTGTCCTATTATGTATTTTTAATAGAACAATTTGCCTCTCCTTGAATGTCAAATAGTTATAATTATGCTTATATTTGTGTGATTACTTTAGTTCTACACTGTATATTCATTCTACAATCCTCATGAGGCTGTATCTCCCATGAGGGTAGAGACTATTTCAGTTAAGCTCATTGGACCCCTGTTGCCTTTCATAGTGTTGACCAAATAGTAGGCATTCAATAAATGTTGGATTAATGAAGATAATGAAGGAAGGAAAAACAATCAGTAGAGCGGCTTTTTGTTAACAGTGACATTCCCAAGAGAAGTCCCTGGTTCTCATGTTGTGAGATTCCTTCCTTTTGTGACTCTTGTATGATAAACTTCTTCAATTCCTTGAGATCCTCAAAACCTTTTTAATAAGCTTCCCCATGAAGCTTAAGTTAAACAGAGCCAGTTTACGTTGCTTCCTAACAAAATAATTCCAAGTCAGGATTTCTTAAATTTGAGGACAGATGAACACCTGGGGATCCAATTAAGATGCAGATTTGGATTCAAGAGGTCTTGGGGGTTGGGTGGAGTCTGAACTTTTGTTTCTAATAAGCTCCTAGGTGATTCTGATACTGCTTCTTCACTGACCACCTTTTGAGCAAGATCAGGTTTATATGCCGTAATCTAGCAGGATGATCATTCAAAGAATCTGGAATGGATTGCCATTGCCACTTGGCTCAGAGGAAGAGGTGGATTCTCTTCACCTACCATAACTCTGCACTAAGAGCTGGTTCACTCTATCCGGTTTCAAGTCTCTATCCTCCAGCTGTCCCCATGGCACCCACAGCACACATGCTGATCATTGGCTTTGAATCCCTGCCTCCCGGCCTAATGCTAATTTGAAATCTCATATCATCTGGCCAGTTCGCTGGACTGTGTGAATATTTTCTGCCAGCATTTAATTACCCAAGACAATAAATTAACTGTCAAAATGCCAAGCGCCAGGCTTGGTGGCTCAGCCTATAATCCCAGCACTTTGGGAGGCTGAGGCAAGTGAATTGCCTGAGTCTGTGGGTTCGAGACCAGCCTGGACAACTTGGCAAGACCTCTTCTCTACAATAAATAAAAAATCAGCAGGGCGTGGTAGTGCTCTCCTGTAGTTCCAGCTACTTGGAAGGCTGAGGCAGAAAGATCACCAGAGCCTAGTAGGTCACCACTAGGGTGGTCGTGAGTGCCTCTGCATGCCAGCCTGGGCAACAGAGTGAGATTCCACCTCAAAAAAAAAAAAAAAAGCCAAGTTTGGAAGACACAGCCTGTTTTCTGTAAATGACAATTTCACCATTATTACTTGAAAAGACTCAGCAGCTGTTGTCCCCTGGCACTCGCAGATCTGTTCTTTTGAAAAATATCAACCCTCTCAAGATTATCTCTCTGAAGAAATCATTGTAATATTTTACTTTTGCATAGTTCTTCCGACCTTACGAACCCTACTGATGTACGTCATTGCAGTCTATTGTCACATTCCCTAAAATTAGTTCTTCATCATCATCTACGTGAATGGTGCCTCCTGGAACTGTGCATTCAGTCATACGTACACATAGCTGCCCTGTAGCACCAGGGATCGTAGATTTATATACAAGCCTTATGTAGAGGTGGTTGCTTTCTGGAAGCTCTGTGAATCAAGCAGCACTACATGAGCCCCTGCCTCACAGTGTGTAACACAAAAGAACAAACATGTCTTTACCTGCTGTAGTAGAATGCAGACAGCAGGTGATTCTGAAGGCTGGTGGTGTCATCCCCCTGAGGAGGCATCAGAAGAGAAAAGGAGTGTATTCCTATGCGAAACTATATTCCAAAATGATTTGACAGTTTGATTATTTTTCAGCCACTTAAGTAACTTTGCTGGAAGATGAGATATTATTTTTATTCATGTATCAAGGAAAATTTGAACCTTGTCATGTCATGTCAGCCACATCACTCCAAGTGGTTTTGGGTCTGGTGTGGCAATGACAGATTTCAGAAATATCTGGGGGTGGAGACTTGTTCAGGAACCCATGAAAGCCTTCCCCAGAAGGGCTTGAGCAAAAGGGACAAGAACTAGGGAAATTTGAATGTCACTGTTGTTTTCCCTTTTTATAATCACAGGCGGAGAAGTTCTGGGAAAGCAGAGGATGTGGCACAGATTTTGAAGAAATGTCAGTGAATTTTATGTGGTTTTAATATAAACTAATTATTAATTTTAGAAAAATATAGGCATTGCCACCTTGTGACTAGGGTCCATGTTTTGATGGTGACACGTCAAGCTCTTCACTAACTGTTGGGAGCCAGTCATGGAGGTCCACCTGAACGTTAGGGATCAAGGTGGGCTGTGGACCCTGAGACCACTAGAATGTGTTCAGGAGCTGTTGGCCCATTTCCTCTTCCCTTTTTTGTTATTTGGCACATCTCATCAGAAGGAACCTTGATGATCTAAGCATGAAGCTCTGAATGTACGACAGGCATGGCTAACTTTAGGAGTCCATTGTTCCCGTTTCTCACAGACTGCAGTTTCGGCTTTAAACTTAACATAGTTAAAACTCAGGTCACATTTGGGAGCCTTTGTAGAATTAGTATATACATATGGAGAGCTGTTTTCAGTTTTAGATGGTATAGATGATTATCTAGAGTTACCAGAAATGGCCCGACACGAACTTTAGACTAGGCCACATTTCTAAGGGCCCAGCATGTACTTTGGACTGGGCTGCATTCTTTTAAACCAGTTTTAGCTACAGTTAGTGTAGGGTTTTTCTATTTATTATAGAAATTGAATTTATTTTACTCATAGAAAGTATTGTAGAATAGGTCATACTAACGTCAGGGTATTATGTTAGTTCAAGCATGATCAAATATGATATTTTGAGATTTAATAAGAATACAGTTAACTTTAGAAAGTTCATTGTTCCCATTTTCTACTATTGCAGTTTTGCCCTTAGTATAATTTACAGTTTATATTTGGGTTTTATTTTTAGGAGTTTTATTGCTGATGATCAGCTTTATATATTAGGATTAGGAATTAGAAACTTTTATAGAAATTAAGATAGATATATAGGATTTTAGAATAGCCATTTTGTTAAGAGATTGTAATCAATTGTTCCTAGAAATGGCCCAGCGTGATCTTTGGACTGGGCCACATTCTTTAGGAACTGGTTTGAGCTGTAATTAAGACTTTCTATAGTGTCGGTAGAATTAGCACAGAATAGAAAGGTATTAGGATATAAGTTAGTCATTAGGTGTTGTGTATGCATAAGTTTTAAAAGTTATTGATTATTAGACTATTATGATGTTAGAATTGTATTTCTTTTGAGGAACATTGACCAAGCATAAGGAACAGTGAGACAATTTTGGGATTGTCCTTCCTCATGCTTGAGGAAACACCTGGTGGGTGGGGGATGCCCCTCATCCACCTGGCTTTGTGTTCACATGAAAGTCTTGTGATTTAACCTGTGAAAATTTGGGATAAAAGACTTATGGTTTGTCCCATTAAATGGCTTCTGCACTAGACAGAGTCCAGTCTCTTTCTTTATTTCTTTTAATATCTATCCCACAGAATCAGCTGCTGCACTAGACAGAGTCCAGTCTCTTTCTTTCTCCCCCCTTTCTTTCTTTCTCTTTATTTCTATCCCTCAAGTTTAATAGCCTATGCCATCTTTCCTACCAGGGACCCCCAATATTTGCAGGGACTGGCCCCCTGCAACTATTATATATTTCTTCCTAAGAAGTATATATTTTTTCCTAAGAACGCTTCAAATTGAATACTATTATCTGCAACTTAAAGATGGGAAAATAGAAGTTGAAAGACAAGCATGTTCCCTGGGGTTACTTAGTGGGTATTCAAACTCAAGCCTGGTTGACTTGACTCCAATCCTTCTAATACCTACTCTGCTTCAGGGATCTTTGGGCCTACTGTGTAGACTGACCATAGCGTTGACACCAAAAACTAGAATAAAGAGAAGAGAGACCTTATTGCTTCAATATTATTGCCACAGCTTAGTCATTCTAAAATTATCCAAAACCTACCCAGCCTTCTGGTTCACTGTATGTATGCACAGTGTTTTCATAACATTCCATTAAGGAGTTCAAAATTGAACCATTTTATCAAGTTTGTTTTGGTCTATGGAGAAATCTGAGTCATCACCAGTCTGCTGAAGTGACCCAAAGGGACTCTGGTATCACCCATTCACCCCTATATCAGATGACCATGTTTTTGCCTCTGAAGCAGATTTTGAAATTATTATAAATAGGAAACTCCTGCTCTGAACTTCCAAATAAGAACATACATTCCATTCACATAAACATGCACTTTTGCCAGAAACCTTCTACCCTACGCATTGAAGAGGGACAGAAATTTGTTATATCTTTTTAATTAGAAAGAAAAACTCCGTCTTCCTTTCACCTCTCAGTCCCCAATTTGCCTTATTTTTTACAAGTCTTTGGTCACTATGGCCTTTTTTAGGGCATCCCCTTCAGTGCAAGATGACTTGGGGGATACCTCCAAGTCTACCAGGAAGCTAAGGAACTCCTTAGAAAGAAATTGCACAGGGTGTGTCTACTATTCCCCATGCCTCCCTAATCCTCCCCAAAAGAGGGAAAACATAGGCAAAATAATCATAGAAGTTAAATACTTTAAAATATGCATTTATTGAAAAAAATGCATTTACCGTATGCCAGGAAAAACCGGATTTGGCTATCAAATGTTCCCCGTCAAGAAAAAACATGTGAGGGAAACAAAGTGTTGGGTTATTGTTGAAAATTTTGTAGGAACCCTATGGAACCTATTTGTAGGAACCCTATGGAACCTGTAGGAACCTATTATCAAAAGAACAAAGAAAAAAGGAGTAAGGGGAAAGGTAAAAACTGGGATTACTCCAGTTTCTACCTTTCATTTCTAGCCAACCTCCCAACATGGTGCAGGAGAACATGTTTCAGGATCAACGGTCAAATTTGGATAACGGTTTTCGTGTCCCAAAGAGCTAGATGACTGTGAAATATTCTACCTCAAGGTGCTTGTGTGTATCTAATCACCAGAAGGAATTTCTTTTCTGTACCTCTCCACTCAGCAGCTGAAAAATCTTCTAGCACTAAAGCCCTTAGCCACACTCCACTTGAGTGCCAATTTCCAGTATTTTAAAAATGAATCTTTCAATGAATACTAATGTTCTCCTAAGAAACCACCCAGAGGCCAACAAAACCTCTGACAAGAAAAAACTGCTTTGAAATGCACCAAACATTCAGGATCTTATTCACCATGGGAGTTGCTGAGACTGTTGACAAATCCCAGAAGATGCTGTGTGGAGAGTTTTCAAGAAAACAGCTACTTCTCACCATCCAGAGTTCTCCAGAGGGACCCAGATACAAAACCTGAAACGAATGAGCTCACGTGATCTTTGAGGAAGGAGAACACTGTCAGGTTGCAGAAGAGGCTACCGACTGTTTTGTCTAATCCAGCCTTTACTTGAATTTCATCCATAGAATTAGCAGAAACATCACTCTGTTTATCTCTGATAGTCACAGGAAAAAAGCACATCAGGAAAGTGGTGAAGATGGGGAACTGCCACCTTCTTGTAACTGGACGTCACAGAAAGAAGGAACTCTGGAGTCTTATTGGTAACAGTGGAATTCTAGAAATGTGTTCATGGCTTCAGGATGGTACAAGGGGAAAGCAGTAGTCTGGAAGTGTGTCTACCCAATCCTTAATCCCAACTCTGCTGGGTATCAATCCTGTGATTTTGGGCAAATCACTCTTCCTCTTTTGGGGTCTTGCATTTGTTCTTTATTGTATAGGCAAAAAAAAAAAGCCCAAGTTTTCCAATGAATTGCCCCTAGTTATGTGTGAATTAAGTTACATTAAATTAAAATTTACATTCTCAGGCACACTAGTCTAATTTCAATGCCACGTTTGGCTAGTGGCTACCATATTGACAGCGTGAAGTATAAATCATTTTCATCATCACAGAAGGTTCTATTGAATCATGTTGGTAGAAATAATGTATCTGTTTTTTTTTTCAACTCTAAAATTTTGAATCCATGCCCACATACCATCTGTGCCTGCCAGGATTATGAGGCATGGACTCATGCCCTAGAACAGTAGCCCTTGTCTGCTAAACATGATAATGAGGGTAGCATTTGTAACAGAGTGGGGAGATGTGGGTTGGGATCGGCATTCACCCACCAGGCAGATGCAACAAGGAACACAATGGAAAACCCACTAAAGAGAAATGAGAAAGAGAGAGAACTGGCTGGCCAGATGGCTTGCCTTGGTTCTCATTCCTAAACCTTTCTTTTGGTCAAACCTCTGAAAGGGACAGGCATAGGAGACCTCATTACCAACTGACTCAGGATAACTTAAATTTAGTCAATGCTATAAGAGCTGAACTCCAAAAGTAACCTGCCTCCAGGTTACTATGTTCATTCCAAAGATTCACCTTCCCAGTAAGCCCAAGGGGAAATGTAACATAGAGTGACTATCTCCCTTTGTCTGAGAACATGGCACTCACAGAATCAAACCAAGATACCTTGTTTGCTAAGCTCCTCTTCTTTCCTTGGACACAAAGTGACCTTGGTTGCTATGGTGGTGGTTGAGTTTTTAATTTTTGAGAATTCTGAGCATAGTAGAGAGGCACTATTGGAAGGATATGAGGAGCCAGGCCAAATAGAAACAAATCCTGTTCGTAATTCATTCTAATGAGTTACAATTAAATCTACAGCTGACTCTCATTTAATCATGGCCTCAGTCCTGGAGAACTGGAGCAGTGGAAAACCCTTTGAAGGACTCTCTGTCCAAAGTGTACATTCTCTCCTCCACCTATGTCAGCCCTTTCTCTAATAACAGAGATGGAAGCAAACACTGATCTCGCGCTAGATATGCAACTGACATGCTTCCAACTGCTTTATATATATTTGGTCATTTAATTTTCAGAATAAATTTATGAGGTAGGTAAGTTATGTTGTTCCCAATTTAGAGTGTGAAACTGAGGCAGAAAGAGTTTAAATGACTTGCACAAGATCACACAGTTGGAAATTATAGACATGGATTCCGCCCTTAGAAACTCTACTTTCAAGATTTCCATTCTGCACAGGGATTCTATACAGCCTTTTTAAACAAAATAGACTTATACTTGAAAGCCAGCTTGTGAATGGCAGAATTTATGTAAAATTTATAGATTCAAAGTTGACACACAATAGAAAAGGACACAGAGCAGAGTAGCTATGACAGGAGCTGAGTTTGGTTGACCCAGTTGAAACCAAACTAGTGACCACAGCAGTCATGCAAACCCAAACCCAAAACACATCCATTCAACAGAAGCTCTTGGCTAAGATAGCGTTAACTAACTGTACTTTTCTTTCTTTATTCTAAAAGTGCAACAAATAATGAAATAGAAGGAAGGACATTATAAGGAGGATAGGAGCACTAAAAAGAAGAGATTTAAGTAAGCAAGAAGTTGTAAGCATGAATATGAGGCATATGAGAGGGGTCTAGATCAGAATAGGTTTAAATGTATGATGTTTGTTATCAATTAAGAGAGTTTACCCTATCAAGAACTGCAGCGAGGGACAAGTCACTTCTTTCTAGGCATAATGCCTATAATTCAGGGAGCTGCCATCCCGTGGTTAGTAGTCAGTGTTAAACTGCTCCCAAGGTCTGATATCAGAGAGAGCTAAAAGGTTAATGCACAGTTACAGTGCAACCATGATTTATCAATGAAATAACCCTCTCCTAGGAAGCAGGCGCGTGAGAGAATGTAATGCTTTTGCTCAGACACTGAGGGATATGATAAATAGCACCTTAAAAAATTAGTTTATCTGAGGGATATGAGGCAACCTCTCTCATACTCACTTTGTATTGATTGTCCCTTTATCTTTGGTGGTAAACACACTTATAGTTGATTCCTAGAATCTAAGACCTGCTCCAGAAAGGTTTTATTACAGTGACGACTTTTTCTGTCTTCAACATCCCATTTCTAACACACACACACACACACACACACACACACACACACACACACTGATAGTTCCTCCAGAAAGGTTTTATTGCAGTGACTACTCCTTCTGTCTTCAACATCCCATTTCTAACACACACACACACACACACACACACACACACAAACACGTGTGCACCTCAATCTGAGTTCCAGTAGCAAGGTCATAAGCATTAAGCACTCCACTTTTCAGGTCTCTATTATTTCTTTTCATGTCCTTTTGCACCTTTTTCTCCATCTTCCATTCTCTAGAGGAAGAACTCCTCTCTGAAGGTAGAGAATATGCGTTTTAGATCTAGTCATTACTAAGGTTGCACCTGGTTTTGATCACTTGCTAGCTTTGCTAGTATAGAAAATTGAATTTTTTCTTATCTCCTATGAGATTTATTTTTCTTATCTGTAAAATAAAACTGATAGTTCCTACTTCATGGGGTTGTTAGATGCAGATAATTTCTGGTATATAATAAATGTATAAATGGTCAGTTTATTTTAACTGTTTCTTCTTTTCTTAGTTCCAGGGGTTCGACAAAGGTTGATATTAATAAGTGCTTATTAAACATGTGTATGAATGAAAAAATGATTGAATGAGGATGGATTTCCTGTGGGTAACAATGGTTTTGAACTTGACACAGTTAAAACATCTTCTGAGCACACTAGCTAAGTAGATTCTGGTCTTTTAGTTGTCTAAGTCCTTTCCCCTATCATTTTATAAAGTGTACACCCCAATCTCTTTTGTTCAGGTTTTTAAAATGACATGTCTGACTATAGATATACATGTAATCAAACAAAACCATAAGTTCTGTAGTCCTAATAGCTAGGAAGACAATAGCAATAATTCAGAAAAGAACCAAGCAGTATAATCTAATCAAATGGTAAGACAGCATGAATTACAAAGTTTCTTGAATAGACGGAAGAATAAGATGTCACCAGGGAAGGGCAAAGGTGGGATTGGCAGTAGTGGGAAACTGCCCCCCTGGGGGAGGGCGGGACACACCTCATCAACAAGGTACCTGCATAATGAACATTTGTATACCTAATCCTTAATTGTACTCCACATATTTAAAAAAAAAAAATTTTTAAAGGAATAAGATACCAAATAGAGTTCACACCAGGGTGGTAGACAACCTGCCCTCTTTAAGTTTTAGAGTCCTTGCCACAGTGAACACAAAAAGTCTGCAAATAAATTTTAATCAAAGTCATAACTCTAGTTTTTATATAATCTTCACTGGCTAAGAATATAACCTCAAAATAGTCTAGATAATACAATTGTCTCATTAGCGAATAAGAATCTTTCAACCTTGAAGAAATCTGGAAATAAATGTAGACATGTTTAAGAGAACAATGCCGTTGATATTTCATATTAAATATGTGTTTGATATTTTAAGAGTTTGTAATGTTTAAAAGAATTTTGCCTTTGAGAGTAACATATCAGTTTTATGATTCCAATGTGAAATGTGTTACTAAGTAATTTAGTAGACATGCGATTTGAGGTTGAAATCTTGCTATGTATATACTCAATGTAGCCCTGTTTAATAAAAATTTTAAATTTCAATTTTCATAAGGTTAATTTATAGATTTTAAGAAATGATTTAGATACTCTAGAAAATTTTTTTAGCTTGTCAGTTATTTGAAATAAAAAGCATAATGTGCTAAATTTACAAATTGAGCTTAACATATTTGAGTTTAAAATTTAAAACTTTAAATAGGACGGAACATTAATTGAACTCCCTTTAAAACAGAGGGAAGAAAATATATTTTCTAATTTTATAAGTACAATAAAGGATTTGTAAGTACAACTTAAAAATAAGAAAAAAAACCTGCTTATTTAAAACAAACTAAATATTAATATTAAAAGTAGATAGCAACATTTTCTTTTCTTTTAATTATTTTCTTAAATTATTTTCTGTTAATTACTAGGGAACCCCAAATCTTGTCGTAACAGTTCACTAACCCTGGTTTTTCATCTTCTTTTTTGGTGAATCTCCCAGAATGAATTAAGAAATCAGATGGCAGCCACTAGAGCGGCCAGACTCTGGGACTCTAAACAACCACAGAAAGAAGTGAGAAAAGTGACTTCAGGTAGCTCAGATCTCCACGAGCAACTCTATACATAGTGAGTAAAAAGTGTAAGTGTACTCTCCTCCCTCAGAAACATGTAATCCCCACCACTGTGGGTTGGAAATAAAAGAGGATAAGGAGAAGAAAAATTTAAAAGGAAGGGAAAAAGAACGTCAGGACACAGAAAACTGTAGCAAGAAGAGAAACTACAAAACAAAACAAAACAAAGGCAAAAAACCCAAAAAACAAATATCAAGCATTTAACCTACATAAAAGTATTTTGGAAGATATTTTGTGCCTTTATGCATGAACGTTACTTCTGTTGATAGTGATAGAAAAGAGCCATTTAATCAGTTGTGCATGCCAAAATGGGGTCACATAAGAGATAATTCCAGGTAAGCTACAGCATTGCATTGTATTAGTACATATAATAAATGCCTTAAATATGTAGAATAAAATATATACTTTATTAACGAGCACTAAGCTTCTCACTAAAAATAAAGAACATTAGTTTGACAAGTGCTGTGTTATGACCTATGGGATGTCCACATGAGTTGAGAGACTGAGAATAGCTATAATTCTGGAGACATAAACTATACTTGGATCCAATTTCTGTAAGCCTTATGAAGAACTTGCAATTTTCGATGGGCATTCTCACTTAAGTTATATGCTTTGATTTACAAATTCAGCAGTAGAAAGAGACTGAAATGTATGTAAAAGACAAACTTGTGAAAAATAGAAGCCAAGAATCATAGAATGGAATAAACATTTTGATATTAATGAATCATGTCAAGCTACTTCCACCAAAATATGATTGCTCTAGAGAGAAACAATTTTAAAAACCAGGCAACAGTAAGTCAGACCCCACGTTGATGCCAACAGATTATGATTCTATAAGACTACCGTCGGAAGTGGGACAGATTCCCAGATCCCTAGGAGACAGAGGAGGTTTTGATTGGGTGGGCCTGGCCTTTCTCTTTTAAAAAGTGTCATTTAGTTTTATCCAACAATGAGATAAAAACAAATTATAACATACCAACAACATGGAGGAATGGTAATCGGTTGAACTAAAGAAGCTAGATCCGGCCAGGCTGGGTGGCTTAGCCTGTAATCCCAGCGCTTTGGGAAGCCAAGGTGAGCGGATTGCCTGAGCCCACGATTTCAAGACCCGCCTGGGCAACTTGGCGAGATCTCATCTCTACAATAAACCAAAAAATTAGCCGGGCGTGGTAGCGTGCGCCTGTAGTTCCAGCTATTCGGAAGGCTGAGGCGGAAGGATTGCCGGAGCCCAGCAGGCGAGGCTGCGGTGGCCAGGAGCGGCCACTGCACTCCAGTCTGAGCGACAGAGTGAGACTCCAACTTCAAAAATAAAAAATAAAAAAATAAAGCTAGATCCAAGAGTATACTATATGTTTCCATTTGTAAGAGGTTCAAGGACAGGCAAAACTAACCATCTTGTGAGAAATTAGAAGACTGCCTCAGGAGAGGATGATGAATGACTGAAATGTAGTATAAAGGACTGCTTTGTAGTGATGGAAAAAAATACCATATATAATTGTGTGAATGATGGTTGCATGTACACATTTGTCAAAATTCACTGAGCTTGAGAATTTTGCAATTTCACTATATTTAAATTATGTTTTAATGAAGTACTTTAGCTTAAACACACACACACACAATGAGTTACTGTTATATACACACCATAGTGGCTAAATTAAAAATGATAGAAACTACTTGGTATTGGCAAGAATGTGAGACAACTATCTAACCCAATGCCTACCTTATACACTGCTGTTGAAAATATAAACTTGCAGAAGAACATTGGGAAAAATGTTTAGCAGTTTCCTCTAAAACTAAATATACAACTATGTTATGGCCTAGAAAATTTTCTCCTAGGTATATATAACCAAAGAAATGGTCACATATGTGCACAATTTTTAAAAACATATTTTTGCAATAAACTTAGCTGGAAACTGCCCAAATACCCATCAAAAGTAGAGTGAATAAAGAAATCGAGGAACAGCAATACAATAGAAAACTACAAAGCTATGGGAATAAATGATAATTTTATGCATAACATACTAATATTGAATCGTTAATATAACGTTGAACTAAAGGAACTAAACACAGAAGAGTACATACCAGATGGTCCTATAAATATAAAGTAACCAAGTGGGCAAAATTAATCTATGGTGTTAAAAAGGAAGAGAGTTGTTACTCCTGGGGCATTGTGATAAAAAGGAAGTGGGCGGGGGAAGACATGTGAGGTGCTTGTCATATTCTCTTCCTTAATCTAGGATCTGGTTATACAAATGGACTCAGTTTGTGAAAATTTACAGAGCTGTACAGTTACTACAGGTGTACCGTCATGTATGCGATACAAGCATAAATGATTTTATTTTTCAAGTAACAGAACCAAAGTAGCCCATTGTACTCCTCATCATCCTTTGCTCTTTCTGTTAATCTACCTTAGACTATGGACCCACAGTCACTCTTCTCTGTTTCCTTAGCAGCTGCATATTAAGGATCTCCATTTTTTTGTTCCTCCTCCCCAGGTGTCTTAGTGATGGTGGCATTGTACCCTTTCTTACATTCTCCAGTGACGCAACTCATTTGCAACTAAGACATTTCCTTAGTCCACTATCTGGATGCCCCAGTGCCTAACCCAAATTCCAACTCTCAGTCGGTACTCCACATTTTCTTAATAAATACATACATAAAGAAAAAAATATCAGATGCTCCCAACAATTGCTCTCCACTGCCCTCACTGACTACATCTACCTTGATTTTAACAAGCGTGGGTTTGGGGCAGTAAGAAGGAGAAGGCGTTAAGAATGCTTACCTGATTGAGAGCCATCAGAAGTGAAGAATTTGCACAAGCATTTCCAATCTCAGTGTCTTCCTCCTGAATCTCAGAAGGAGAGCCAACAGGCATAGCGAGAGTCCCATGAGAGCTGATACTGCATCATTACTAAGGTCATTGTTAGTGGCATTGCAGTGTTACAGTTTAATTCTTTGGTGATTTGACTCCTGCAGGTATGTCAACAGGAATCATATGACTTATCAACTGTCATTAAAGAATAAGTTGCAAATAACAGAAAAATGTAAACACAGTGTTTTACAATAGAAGAGATTTGCCTTCACTATATAAAATCTGGAGTTAGGTGGTTCAGCACCTATGTGATTTCCCAACAATCCCAGCTCTCTCTGTCATCCCCTTTAACATCCCTAGGGTGTTTACAGCATCCTCAGGCTTGTAGATTTGTGATTGTGGGATGGCTGTTCCAGTCTTATCTTTGTATTACAGGCCAAAAAAAAAGAAAGAAAGAAAGAAAGAAAGAAAAAGTGGAGAGAACACAAGGGGGGAAATGTCACATGATTATCATGAAATCCGAACTTCAACGAATTAAAAAAAAAAAAAGCTTTTGCAGTAGGCATAGATAGAGGAGACAGTAAGTTAAAATAGAAGTTAAGTCCACATCCCCCAGAGAAATTTCATCAACACAAGGATAACATGAAGCATGACTATCACAGACTAGTCATCCAGAGTGTTTTTAAGCTGTCATTAGAAATGGTTCCTTTAGAGGCTTCTTAAAGAGAAATTCCTGTGACAGAAGGTAAGAAAAACTTGCCCATAACAAATACTGCAACTTTAAAAATAGGCATAGAAGTCCCCCTACTGGGAATATACCCGGAAGAACTCAAATCACTCTATAAAAAAGATATCTGCACATGTATGTTTACTGCAGCATTGTTCACAGTAGCAAGAACATGGAACCAACTGTGCTGCCCATCAAAAAGGAACTGGATTTAAAAAATGTGGTACATATACATGATGGAATATTATGCAGCCATAAAGAAGAACAAAATCATGAACTTCACAGCAACCTAGATGGACTTAGAATCTATAATACTGAGTGATCTTTCACAGAAACAAAGAATTGAGTATCACATAATCTCACTCATAAGTGAACCTTGAACAATTATCATAACACTATAAGAGAATGATTGGCAGTAGTGGGAAACTGCCAGGAGGGTGATGGGGAAGCAGGATTGGCAGTAGTGGGAATCTGCCTGGGGAAGGGGGGCACACATTATCAACAAAGGTACCTGCATAATGAACATTTTCATGCCTAACCCTGAATTGTACCCCACATCTTTAAAATAAAAAAATTAAAAAAGAAAAAAATATATAATATCCTAACTAATAATTTTAAGAAATAAAAAAGTAATCTTATTAAAAATAATAATTTAAAAAATAAAAATAGGCATAGACATAAAGACTCAGATTGGAAAAGAATACTTAGTAAAATTATTCCCGTATCCAGATAGTGAGGGTATAGATAGTTATTTTTAAAATAAATTATTATAGTTTTACTATATTGCTTTACAAATGCAAAGAGAATTTATACTGTTTTTTATACTTAAAAAAGAATAAAAACCCATCTTTATAGATAATAAAAGGCATGCCTGCTTTGGAAAGCATTCTTTGGGTGAGAAAATAGCCCTTAAGAATAATTTGATAATCAAGTTTCATTCAAAGAAAAGACAACCTTCAACAACAAGAACAAAAGAGTCCCAGAGAACCTATGGCATATTATGTCAAGCGGGTCGACTGATCATTCATGCTCTTCAGGACAATTTCTTGAGTATTTTATGATTCTAGCATCTTTGAGAAGATCAACTGCCTGGAGGAATTGTATAAAGATGAAAGACCAAGGTGCAGGCAGAAGATGAGGGAGTGAGCATAGAAAGAAAAGATGCCAGGCTCTACATCTGTCTGGAAGAGGTTAGCTTGGGACAGAACATTGCCTGAAGACTAATGACCCAGCAGGTATCATTTTGAGTGGAAAGGAAGAGATATTTCCTGAGCTAATGATGAATGGTGCTAGACAGAGTGGCTGTTGGTTGATTAGCACTGAGTGTAGTACAAAGTATGTGCCTTCCTGGCCATCAGTCTCAGATTGGCATGTTGTTTCCTGAGTGGACAAACAGAGCCCAAATGGGGCAGTGAGTAGAAAATTTCTACAGTGGCAGGAATAAGTGTAAAAACTTGTGATTGCTGTCAGTTAGGTCAAAAGCTTACATAAGGTAAGTGATTGCCTGTGTGTGTGTGTGTGTGTGTGTGTGTGTGTGTGTGTGTGTGTGTGTGGTCTGTGATGGGGTGGAAGAGGGAGCATATACTAGCACAGGTGGGAGACAGACAAATATATGGCTCAGATTCATGTCTAATAAGTGTCAAATTCATTAGACATTTGAGGAAGAAATACACTTATTGGTGTAGAAAAATGCTACACTTATTAGTGTAGAAAAGTGATATGCTCAAGGAAAAGGATTTCAGTCTACCTGTTTTTGTTCTAGTTAAATACATTTCTTTTTTTTTTTTTCTTGAGTTGGAGTCTCACTCTGTCACCCAGACTGGAGCGTAGTGGCCACTGCCAGCCACTGCAGCCTCAACCCGCCGGGCTCTGGCGATCCTTCCGCCTCAGCCTTCCAAGTACCTGGAACTGCAGGCACGCGCTACCACACCCAGCTAATTTTTTGATTTATTGTAGAGATGAGGTCTCACCAAGTTGCCCAGGTGGGTCTCGAACCCACAGGCTCAGGCAATCCACTCACCTCAGCATCCCAAGGTGCGGGATTACAGGCTGAGCCACTGAGCCCAGTTAAATATATTTCTTAATACATAGTTAGAATAATGGTGAATTAACATTAATCTGTAGACGTCCAAGTGTGGATCACTCATGTGAGTTAAGCAATGTCTCATTCAGACAGTGTCTGAAGGGGTGTCTCACCCACTTGAGCAATTTCTTCCCACATTTTTCCTTTGAATTCCTGTAAATCTTTCTGTTATGTATGCATTCACTTTAGTCCCACCTTCAGAGAGGAATAAGACTGAGCCTCCATATCAAGTTGTCATTACTCTGAAAGATGTATGAATAGTATATAAAAAGACTTGCATAATTAGATAACCGAATCAGAAAGACTCTGGCATGTACCATGATTCTCTGCACAAAAAGAGGAGCAGAGGTTATTGCAGGGAGGTGTTAGTGAGGTCAGTACTATATGAGATTTGAAGACTGGCCCAGGGTATGCTTTAACTACACTAGTATCAGAATTCAATTTTCACAGAATTTAAGCTAAGAACTGAAAGAAATTGGCTGAAAGACATGTGATTGCAAGGATTAAGAGAACAAGACAAATAGCACACATGACTAAATACCCACGGAAAGTTTGGCCAACTCATTTTGTAGAATATTTTATTTTATTTTATTTTACTTATTTATTTTGAGTTGAGGTCTCACTCTATCATCCAGATGGGAGTGCAGCGGCAAGATCATGGGTCACCACAGCCTCGACCTCCAGGGCTCAGCTGATTCTTCAACCTCAGTCTCCCAAATAGGTAGGACTACAAGAGAATGCCACTCCACTTGGCTAATTTTTTAATTTTGTTTGTAGAGACAAGGTCTCATGATGTTGCCTAAGTGTCTTAAATTCCTGGGCTCAAGCAATTCTCCCACCTCAGCCTCATAAATTGCTGAGTTTACAGGCGTGTACCACCACGCCCTGCCATTTTGTAGGATTTTAGACATTAAAAAAAAAATCTTTGAAGATGATGAAGCTCAAACTTTTAACTTCATGGATGAATAGAAACTGTAACTCTCATACGGGGACGATGGCAGTGCCAAGACTAGAATGTGGGTCTTTGGCTTTCCAGGCCAGTTTCCTTTTCCATTGCACCAGGGTCATTTGGATGGTGCTTCTTGGTGGAATTTAAGGAGAATCACAAAAAGGTTAGCTGGCCTATACAACTTCCTGCTGCTTGCCTTCTAGAAGTTGCCTCTCAGAATTGGAGAGGTCCCTTCCAGTTAAAATTTATTGACAAAAATAGGTCGTTTTTCAGTTTGCTGATTTGATCATTTCAGAATATTGCATTAAAAGAGCATTTCTCTTGACTATAGAGTTCTGACTTACTCAGAACTCTTATGCCAAAGACAAATAAATGCCTCATCCCTTTCTCCCTAGTTCCATCCCTGGTCTTACCACCTCTTGGTTAGGAGAAGGAAGTAACTAGCTCCTATGGAGCCATCTTCCGCCTCACATCTGGTAAGGTACAGGAGCTAAGATAGTCACAGGAAATTGATGTCCCCCTCCTCGTGTTTTTCTTGACCAATTTCCTGCAAGGTTTGTGATTATTTCATTCCCTATGTTTAATTCCTGCCCTCATGGGGTTTATAGTATAATGGGGAAACAGAAAACTAAAAAGCAGACATAACAAATAAACAAAAGATATAATGAAATAGACGGTGATATGGACTATGAAAAAAAAGAAAAAAGAGAAGAGCAGACTAAGGGAGATCAGTTGGATATATAATTACATCAAAATAATAATGATAATATCAATAATAATAGAATTTCTTGAGTGCCACGTATGCTTCTAAGTAATCTACATGCCTTTATGTTGGTTTATTGTTTCTAGTTTATAGACAGGATTCAGAGAAGTTAAGTAACTTAGCCTGGTCAGGTGTTAGCAAGCTACAGCCCATGGGCCACGGTTAGCCCACTGCCTGTGTTTTTAAGTAAAGTTTTATTAGAACACAGCCACACTCAATCATTTGCATAATGTCTGTGGTTGTCTTCATGATACAATGGTAGAGTTGAGGAGTTGTGAAAGAGTCTGTATAGCCCACAAACATAAAAATATTTACCATTAACCCTGAACATAAAAAGTTTACCAACTTCTCCCCAGGTGACTCAGTTAGTCAGTGGTAAATTCAGGATTCAAACCCAGCCAGAGTGATCTGAGAGCACACACAGCTTACCTATTGTGCTCTACTTTCTTCCAATCATATGCAAACCTGTTGTGATTTTTAACATAAAATTGAAGACTATTTTTTCTGTAGAAGCCAATAGGCCCATCTTTTACCCTAAATTCCAAACCCTTCTTACACTTGAAGTAAAATAAACACATTTGGTGTGTGTGTGTGAATAATGGTTAGGGGCCCAGATCAAGGGAAATCAAGCACTTCTGGATGTTTCGTGTGCTGTTTCTTAGAATAAAATGAGCGTGATGAAACCTCTGGTATAGAAGGGAGAAAGGGAGTATTGTTGGAAATCTAGAGAAGAGAGAGGCCACATTGGAGAGTGTGGAATCCTTGGGGCTCTGTCTCAGCAGGGGGCTTGCCAACGTGGAAAGTACCAAAATGTGTAGACAGAAAAAGAACTGCTGCACAGAGTTCTGTTTTCCCAAGAGTGTGAGGGAGTTTACCCCCTCTACTGTGGTGAAATTTGTCTGCCTATTCCACAACAAGAGACCCCACAAGCTTATCTTTAGTCATAACGTAGGTAGGTCAATGTCTTGCCTATACTTTGTGTTATTGAATGTCATAGTTTGGGGCTATTCTACAAAGACTTCTTCCCTGACAAGTGTCAGGATATCTGAAAGCATAAATGAAGCCTCAAGGATGCTGGGAAGGCTAAGATTGTGAAGACAGTAGCTTCTGAAGTTTGAACTTGAATTGAGCAGGCTAAGAGCACTGTGAACTGATGCTGGAGTTGGAAACTTTTCATACAACAGAAGTCAAATTAAGTGAAGGAGAGCATTTAAATAAAGCACTCGTTAAAGTGCCCGGCATATGGTACATTCTCAATAAATGGTAGGGCCATAAGGATTATAATGGAGAAAATAACATTAAGTAGGGCTTTCTACCTGGTCAGTAGGGAAGGGAGACGTGATTTATAGGTTGTGGACTTTAGAGGGTCTCTGAAATGCTTTAACTGATAAATAGGAGACATTTATAGCTGTCACACTCATTGTGGGAATGCTAAGGCATCTGCTAAAGAGATTGAAATTAATTTGTTGGCTTTTACCCCCTAAGGCAGATAAACACTGCTAATGTTTACTCTACCCATTTGCTCAGCAAACCCTGTGATCCGTGAATTTGGTCCACAGTGAAAGGATAAATTTTATCCCAGCCTTCTGGAAACACAGCAGATTGTAGATGAGCAGATTCCACACCAGCACAGTCTGTCTATTACAGGACAATGCTTTAGTAGTGGTGATAGTGTCGTTTTCTGAGCCAGGAACAGAGCTTGTGTCCAAGGCTGCCCTGTTAATTGCCGCATTAAAAAGTGTCAAGACTAGACAATCCTGGCTCTTTTACAGCCTCTATAGCACCTCAAGGCCAGTATTTCTTTTAAGACTGGCATTGCTACTGGACTGCAGATTTTAGGACTGAGCTTGCTACTCATAAATTGTTAGCAAGTATAAAATGGATAGCAACCAGCATCCATGCCAAACAGAGTAATTGGGTTATTAAAGTTTTAAGGGAGGATGCAGCTATCAAGGCTCTATAAAGGATACTAAGAGGTAAATAAAAACCTCTCTTGATCACTTCTCTAGTCCTAATGAGTACTGTCTTCTCTTCTGATATCATTTCTCCATTTCGCACCTTATGAGAGCTTACTTTCTCTGATCATGAGCTAAAGTGGAAGTAAGTAAACTAACAAGAATCTCATTAACACTCTTCCCAAAACCCACCTGTAACAGCAGGAATGATATTTTTCAAGCAGCCTTTATTTAAAACTCAAATACAATTTTAATTAAATTAATTTTGAGGAGACTTTAGCAAGTATTGTTAATGCTTCTAGAAATTTACTGGCCATTGTTGGGGACCAGGAGAGTCCAGGGTATAAAAACTATTGTGATAAAGGCATAAAATAATTCTTGCTAAAGAAAAATTCAAGTTTAAATGATCCTATATAGCCCCAAATCATGATAAAGAGAATATGAATTTTCAGGCAGGCTGTCTTCACCTGAGACTCACAAAGGATGACTGTAAGTTGGTCGATATTTTGAAACATATCTGACAAATTGGTGTCATTTCACTTAGTGGTGAACATAGGCTGATCTTAAATTCTGGTTTTCCTCCATTATTGCACTTACAATGTTGTATTGCCACTCTCTCCTCTGCTGGACTGTGAGGACAGAAAACCCAGTAGCCCTCTCTGTTATCCCATGATACAATGCCTGGTCCAGAAGAGATAGTTATTAGATGCTAATGGATTAAATAAAGACCGGTGAATAAATCAATGTTGAAAATAGAGGACTGACAACATAACTTGAATCATTTGGAGAAAAAAATCTGTGTTCTTTAAGTGCTTCCAAAGATATCCAAATTCTAACCTTACATGGCAAAATGGGCTTTGCAGATATGATTAAGTTAAGGATTTTGAGATGGGAGATTATTCTGGATTATCTAAGTAGACAGGAGGGAGGCAGGAGATCAGAATGAATAGTAGGATAAGTGACAATGGAAGAAAGGGGTTGGAGTGATGTAAGAAAGGAACGTGGGTAGCCTCTAGAAGCTGAAAAGAGCAATGAAATATTCTCCCCTCAGGGCCTCCAGAAGGAACCAAACCTGTCAGCACCCTGATGTTAGTCCCAAAAGACTCATGTCAAACTTCCGACCTCCAGAACCGTAAAATAATAGATTTGTGTTGTTTTATGGCACTAAGTCTATGGTAATCTGTTATAAATAAAAAGCGAATACAGATTTTGGTACCTGAAAATGAGATGCCTAAAAAGGTGAATGTGGGTTGGGAATTGGGGAATGATTAGGAGGTTGAAGAATTTTGAAGAGAAGGCAAGATTCCTTCGACTGTTGGTAGAAAAGTGCATATTAAAGGTGCTGCCAGTGAAGGCTCAGAAGGAAGTGGCGCATGATAGAAAAAACACACATCACAGAGAATATTTAAATTTTTATAAGAACTGTTGATAAAAATGTGATGTCAAAGGGGCTGCTGCTACGAGCTCAGAAAGAAATGGCAACATGTCACTGAAAAGTGATAGAAAGGGCATGGCAGTTACACAGTGGTAGATAGCTTAGTGAAAATAGGTCATACGGTTTTATTAAAAATATACAAACAATAAACTGAGATATTTAGTTGAGGCAATGTCCAAGCAAAATGTTCAAGGAGAAACCTGGTTTCTCTTTGCTGCTTTTTGTAAATTGAAAAAAAAAGTGATAAATTCAAAGAAGAGCCGTTGAGCCAAAGGAAAACAGGACATAATGGTTTGCGAAGTGTTTAGCCCATCCAGATTGCAACAGACAGAAAAATTAGGAGGTTCGCTGTTAGGAAGGCACGCCCATTTAGAGAGAAGCCAAGTGCATTGCGGTACAGCCTTTTGCTAGGTCCTTGGAAGAGACAAAAGGCAACTGTATTTAGTCACACCGAGGACTCTTTAAAGTGATTAACTGTATGAAATCATAGGTCCCCTCAGTCAACTCAGCAGGAGCCAAAAATAGAAACAAATGTATCTAGAAAAGATCTGTGGAGAAATATATTGTTCAATGGAATTAATCCCTGAGATACAACCGGAGATCCACAAGTTTCTTGAGGATGTTATGCCAGCAGAAACATTGTCAGCTTAGACTAAAAAGGAACAGAGAAAGGATGAATTTAAAGAAAGTTGTCAGACAGGCAGGAAACAGGTTCATAAAACTACTCAGCTTCAAATTCATGATATCCTTTATGAAAAGTTCTACGGGCAGAACTTCAGGCCTAGAGGATAGAAACTCGGGCCCAAAGTGAAGATTCATGGGCCACAGAGGATTATTTCAGGTCTTAAGCCTAACAGGGTTTGCCCAATTGAATGTTTTTTTTAAGATTTGGGGTACAATTCAGGGTTAGGTATACTAATGGTCATTGTGTAGGTAAAGTTTGGGCCTCACTTTGGTCCCCACTTCACCTGATTTGAGATCAGGTACCCTTATTGATCAGATGTGCCCCCCGCGACCGATAGTTTCCCACTACTACCAATCCCTTTCTTATAGTTCAGGATTCGCTCGTGAGAACATGTGGTACTCATTTCTTTGTTTCTGTGATAGATCACTGAGTATTATAGACTCTACGTCCATCCAAATTGCTGTGAAGTTCATAATTTTGTCCTTCCTTATGGCTCTGTAATATTCCATCATGTATATGTAGAACTTTTTTTTATCCAGGCCTCTTTCAATGGGCAGCACAATTGGTTTTCATGTTTTTGCTATTGTGAATAATGCTGCAATAAACGTGTGTGAAGGTAACTTTTACATAGAGTGATTTGAGTTCTTCTAGGTATATTCTTGGATGGGGGATTGCAGGGAAGGTCATTTTTTACAACTTTTAGGAATTGCCAAACTGTTTCCCACAGAGATTGTACTAGTTTACACTCCCACCAACAGTGTAGAAGCATTCCCTTTTCCTGGCATCCTCTCCAGCATCTGTTGTTTTTTGAGTTATTGATGATGGTCATCCTGACTGGAATTAAGTGGTATCTCGGTATGGTTTTAATTTGCATTTCTTTGGTGACTAGTGAGGTTGAGAATTTTTTCATGTATTTGTTGGCTGCTCGTATGTCTTTTTTTGCCCACTTTTTAATAGGGCTATTCGTTATTTTCTTTCGGGCATGTTTGAGTTCCTTGTAGAACCTAGATGTTAGGCCTTTGTCAGACACACAGTTGGCAAATATTTTTCCCATTCTGTGGACTATCTCCCCACTCTCTCGATGGTTTCTTTTGCTTTGCAGAAGCTTGTCAGTTTGATGAGGTCCCACTTGTCTATCTTATCTCTTATGGCATGGGTATTTGGGGTTTTGATCAGGAATTGGTTGCCAGTTCCAATTTCCATAAGGGTGTCTCCTACATTTTCTAAGGTTCTTATAGTTTTTTGTTTTTGTTTTTGTTTTTGTTTTTGAGTTGGAGTCTCACTCTTTTGCCCAGACTGGAGTGCAGCGGCCACTCCCGGCCACCGCAGCCTCGACCTGCTAGGCTACAGTGATCCTTCTGCCTCAGCCTTCCACGTAGCTGAAACTACAGGCGCACGCCGCCAAGCCCGGCTAATTTTTTTATTTATTGTAGAGGTGAGGTCTCGCCTGCCCGGGCGGGTCTCGAACCCACAGGCTCAGGCAGTCCACTCATCTCAGCCTCCCAAAGGCGCGGGGTTACAGGCTGAGCCACCGAGCCCGGCTAGGTTCTTATAGTTTGAGGTTTTGCATTTAGGTCCTTGATCTACTCCAGGACTCTTTTGTTCCTCCTTTCATTTTCTCTTTTGTAGGGTGAAAATATATATAAAAGTTATTCTATGCCTGCCCATCACTGTCCTTTTGGAGCAGATAACTTGTCTTGAGTGTAATGGTTCACAATGGAGAGAAATTTTGTGCAAGGATGAAATATATCCAGAGTCTCATTTATACCTAGTTTAGGAAATATATATGGTTAGATTTAGAACTTCTGGGTTTGTGAGACTTAGAGGGAATTTTGAACTTGAGTTGATGCTTTAATGAGTTGAGACTTTTTTTTTTTTTTTTTTTTTTGAGTCGGAGTCTCACTCTGTCACCCAGACTGGAGTGCAGTGACCGCTTCCGGCCACTGCAGCTCTGAGCTGCTGGGCTCCAGCGATCCTTCCACCTCAGCCTTCCGAGTAGCCGGAATTACAGGCATGCGCTACCACACCCAGCTGATTTTTTGATTTATGGTAGAGATGAGGTCTCGCTGCCCAGGTGGGTCTTGAACCCGCGGGCTCAGGCAATCCACTCACCGAGTTGAGACTTTTAAAGACTTGGAGATGAAGTGAATTAATTTTGTGTATGAGATAAGCATGAATTATTATTACAACAGCAATAAGAAATTGATTTATTTCCTTATTAAAATATTTCCCAAAATGTCTTGAATTTCTTTGTTGCTTTGCTTTTAGTTGTTTTCAATGACAACTATTTTTTTTTTAATTTTAGATTCAAGGGGTACGTGTGCACTTTTGTTACATAGGTGTATTGTGTGATGGTGAGGCTTGGGCTTCTGTTGAGCCTGTCACCCCAGTAGTGAGTATGCTACCCATTGGGTGGTTTGTCAATTCCTGCCCCCCAACTCCCTTTAGGAAAATGAGTGTGGACAATTCAGGAAGAAATTCCTTTTCACTAAATATCTTCTTCATTTAATGGTAGTGCTGAATTAAAGTATTTAGGTAATTGCTTTCTTTACTGTGTAGATGTGTGTGTGTGTGTGTGTGTGTGTGTGTGTGTGTGTGTGTGTGTGTGAGAGAGAGAGAGAGAGAGAGAGAGAGAGAGAGAGAGAGAGAGAGAAAGAAGTCAGACTTTTATTCTGACTTTCACATTAGATGTAGCAGTGTTAGGAAATCCCCACATTAGTTCAGGTTAAGATACAATCTCTGACAAACCATTGACAAGATTCTTTGTCACATTTCTTCCTTCCTTCCCTCCATCTTTCCTTCCTTCTTTCCTTCCTTTTCTTTCTGTCTGTTTTTCTCTTTCTTTTTATCATTCAATCACATTTCTTCTTAACCTACGGTTTTCTAGTAAATGATAGCTTGATTATTTTTTACTTGACGAATTATAATAAATTAGCATATCTGTATTATTCCTCAACACAAAGGAAGCTTTCGGGAAATGTCAATGTTGTCAATTGCATGTTGAGCAAATTAAATCCAAAGAGACTTCTCTTGGTAACAAAGAGAAAATCCCTATTGCTTCTTCACTCTTGGGATATTACTGACCTTGGCTGATAGTTGATTACACTTTTTTGTTTCAATATATCTATGAGAATATAATTCGGTTTATAGATGAATACTGAAAATTTCACACTACGTATTTCAAAATTTTATTGACTATTTTGTAGCAAGTGTTGTAAATCACTTATGTAACATATCCAAAAATATTTAGGGCCCTTCTGAGAGCTATAAAAATGACAATGGTGACATAATAGCCAATTTTAAGATAGTAGGCCTTGTCTAGTTCCCTGAACTTGTATTGAATTTTATAAAAAGTTGCTGAATAATGAATTATTGCTTCAAACAATTCTTTGAATGAAAACATTAAAAAATCAGCTAACCTCTGTCAACTAGCTAGAACAACAAATTAATGATTGTTTAAAACTGCTCATCCAGGAGTTATGGGTGTTTATTAAGACAGCATACCTTTGAACAGCCAAGAAAAGGGTCCTTACCTTCAGATTGTCACAGGACTGAGAACTTTACATTCATTTCCAGATGACTGGCTGGTTCTTCTAGAGCCCTCATGAAGTAATCACAGGGAAAAGGAGTGAGCAGACATGTTTCTAAAACATTGGGAATCTTATTAGTTGTGGAGAAGCAGAAATGCATCAAAAATTTATTTTATTATTTGTTTTAAAAGCAGTACAACTTCGTGAAGAAAGCAGACCACCATAAAAAAGAGTTTAATATTCCACTGTATGTATAGAATGGTGATCTTCCAAGGAAGAGAAGGAAACAAGATTATCACACACTCTGTTCAAATATTTTTCTTTTTTGTCCTGGATCTTAACCTCCTTGCAAAAAAGACATGAAACAGGGAGGTGGAAGAGCTAAGACCACAGACTTCTTTTCATTTATCTCCAATTATTGTTGCTAGGGCAGCCTATGCTGTTTACAAAACAGCTAAACACAGATAGAAGACAGAGGAATATAGAGATTAAATTGCTTCCTCAAAAATCCATAGTCAGGAAGAAGCAGTAGAGGTGGGATTAAAACATAGGTAGCATGGCTTCAGAACACACACTCCATCATTTCATAGTGATACCTCAGTAGTTTAAACAAATGCATTATTTTATTAAATGTTCCAGAAGTAACCTTAGAATGCATATTATGTATCATGATTTATGCTAAGAACTGAGGATAGAAGACTAAATAAAATATTCCAAGTCCCTTCTCCTATGAATCTTATATTCTAGCAGGACACCCTTTATAATATGTGTGTGTTATAATTTTTTAAAAAAATTTTCAACTGAAGAACATTTAGACCATTTAGACTGCTTTTAAACAATAACATAATGAGTTTTATTGTATAGCATATGAATTTGTGTGCACTTGAGTGAATATTTCCGAGGACATATTCCTAGAAACAGAACTGTGAATGTGGAGAGTTTGCATACATAGAATTTTTATATGTGCTACCAAGTCAACACCAAAAGAAAGAGTATACCAACATATACTCCCATAAGTGGTGTATGATTTGCCTGAGTTTATACAGTTATACCATTCTGTACTTGAGAAATGTGCATTATTTAACCACGCATCTTTAATCATGGGTGAGAGAACAAGCTACGTATCTGGTAGGTCAAGTTAGTTAATTGTGTTGTTCAGATTATCACTATCCTTTCTGAATTGTGAAAACCAATAATAGTTATTATTTAGATCATATCTGTCCACATGCAACTTAGAAGTTAATAAAAAATGTTAAATAGAAAATACACTCGTATTTGGAAATTTTAAAACATACTTCTAAATAAGTCATGGGGCAGAGGGAAATTCTAATTTCATAAGTGTGTAAGCACTCGTATATATATGATAACAAATATATTATGTAAAAAATTTTGTCATGATGCATCAAGAGTAGAACTTCAATAAAAATGTATAGTCTTAAAATATTTATATGAGAAAAGAAAAAATCCTAAAATGAACAAGTTAAGCATCCATCTTAAGAATTTGAAAATAAAACCAGAATAAAGTCAGGGGAAATAGTGGCAAGAGATACTAAAAGTAGTAGAAATAAATAAATTAAAAGGGAAAACTATAACAAGGAAGATCAAGAAAGTCAAAAGTTGGTTCTTTGAGAAACCTAACAAATTCACAATTGTTGCCAAGACTAATTGAGAAAAAAAAGATACACTAGAAATAAGCAATATTATATATGAAAAAAATGTGACTACAGCTAAAATATAAAGTGAAAAGATATAAAGATATAAGATCAATTAGATTTCTATATACCAGCAACGAATAACAATAGTAAAATGTACAATAGCATGACAAAATTAAGTAGATGAGAATAAATATCACATCTTATACACTAACAATTAGTGAACATAATGTTAAGAAATTTTAAAATATCTAAATAAACAAAGGAATATATCATGTTTCTGGAAGATTCAATATTTTTTTAACTTTTAATTTTTTTATTTTAAAATTGTGAGCTACAATTCAGGGTTAGGTATGCAAATATTCATTGGGCAGGTACCTTTGTTGATGAGGTGTGCCCCCCTTCCCCAGGCAGATTTCCAGTACTGTCAATCTCATCTCCCACTCACTGCCCGCCCCCTGCAGTTTCCCGCTGCTGTCAATCCTTTTCTTATAGTATTACCATAGTTGTTCAAGGTCCACTTGAGTGAGAACATGTGATACTCAGTTCTTTGTTTCTTTGAAAAATCACTCAGTATTATAGACTAATTCCACCCAGGTTGCTGTGAAGTTCATGATTCTGTTCTTCTTGGAAGATTCAATATTGGGGAAAAAAAAGATTCCATTCTCCACAGATTGACCTATAGAATAAATTTATTACAATTTAAATCCCACAGGGTTGGGTATGTGTGTGTTTTTATAAACTGATAAGATGATCCTAAAGCTTATACAAAAATGAAAAAGGCCAAGAAGAGCCAAGACAATATTGAAAGAGACCAATGCTTAAGAACTCTTACAGTCAAATATCCTATTTATTTTTAAAGAACAGAAATTAAGGTAGCATGGTCAACAAAACAGACATCACAGAATAAAGAGTTCAGCAACAGACCCATCCACTTATAGTAACTTGCTTTAAGAAAAAAGCTACCACTGCAGGGAAAATGTAAAAGAATGGTCTTTTCAATAAATGGTACAGGAAAAATTTAATATCACATGAGAAAATTAAATCTTGACAATATCTCATACCTTCTATGTACACACACACAGAGACAATTTCAAGTGGATTATATATATTAAACAAAGAAAGGTAAAACAATAAAACTATCAGAGGAAAATAGGAGAATGTCTTTAAAACCTGGTGTTATAAAAATATATTTTAAGAAAAATCACAAAAATAGAAAAACCATAATGGAAAAAAATAATAATAAATTGGTCAAATTAAAATGAACAAGAAATTTGATTACTCAAAGATACCATTTGAGACAGTGAAAGAGCAAACCAAAGAGTGAACAAAGATATTTGCAATGTATATATGTGATAAAAGATTTGCATCTAAAATATATTTTTTAAAATTTAACATGAAAAAGGAAGATGGACTAAAGATTTAAATACACACATCACAAAAGACATTCAAATGGCCAGTAAATATATACAAAGGGATTAATATCTTTAATCATAAATAATTAAACCATAGTGAGGTACAACCATACACCATCAGAATGGTTATAATGTAAAGACTTAGAGTGCCAAGTATGTAATGGTATGTATTACAAGTGTGCCGATGAGAGCTGAAGTTGGTACTAGTTTAGACAAACGTTTGAACATGCTCATACCTGTGATCTAGTAATTCCAAAAGGTGTGTATGAGAACCTTCTGGAGCAGTTTATATAAAATAAAAATTATGGGTTTTAAAAGGCTGGCAGAACTCATCCCCTAAATTATTTGAATCTGATGTTTTTTTAAGGATAGACATTCAATTCCCTTTTAATTTTCTTCCATTTAAGAAACAGCCCAAACTGAAGCAACTCAGATATCTATCAAAAACAGAGTGAATAAATACACTGTGATATTTATAGTATCCACACAATCGAATACTACACACTAACAAAAATAAATAAATTATAACTACATGCTATAACATAGATAAATCCTTACCTTAGGAAAAGCTAGACATAAAGTATATACCTATGTGACTCCATTTATATAAAGTTCAAAACAAGGTAAAAATAGCCTTTGATTGTGGTTACTTTAACATAGGTTTTTCAAGGAGAATGTAGGAAACGTCTGATATTTGATAAAATTATATTACTTTTACTGAGTACCACTTTTATTTGTATTTATTTTTATGAAAATTAATCTAGTTTACAAGTGTTTTGTGCATATTTTATATGCATCTGATACTTCTATAAAATTAAGAAGATAATCAGTACATGAAATTAATGATAATATGGTAACAATTTTGAAAACATATGAAATGAGCAAACATCACAAAAAATATATTTTTCATAATAGATTCAAGAAAAAAATTGTTAAAAATCAATGTCCCCAAAGTGTAAAGAAAATGAAGCTTTTTGTGAATTCAATTATTTTTCAATTGTGATGTCAGTTATGGTAGCCCTGCAGAATAATTTAAGATTTTTTTTTTTTTTTTTGAGTTGTAGTCTCACGCTGTCACCCAGACTGGAGTGCAGTGGTCGCTCCCGGCCACCGCAGCCTCGACCTGCTGGGCTCCGGCGATCCTTCCGCCTCTGCCTTCCAAGCAGCTGGAATTATAGGCATGCGCTACCACGCCCGGCTGATTTTTTTATTTATTGTAGAGATGAGGTCTCGCTGCCCAGGCGGGTCTCGAACTCGCGGGCTCAGGCAATCCACTCACCTCAGCCTCCCAAAGGCGTGGGATTACAGGCTGAGCCACCGAGCCCAGCGATATTTTCATTTTTACATTTACCATTAATTTCTACAGTCCGGAGCAAATTTTATAAAATAGAGATTATGGTTTCTTGAAAACCTGGTAAAACATGAGATGCTCTTAGAACCTGATGTTAATTTAGGGGTAGATATATTACTACCTTTAATCTACTTCTATTCAAGTATCTTATCTCTAATCTATGTACATTTTCTGTTTATTTTGAGTTAAATCTGGAAATCTGAATTTCTCCAAAATCTTGTCTACATTTATGACTTTTACTTAACCGCATTATCAATTGTTGATCAAGTACTTTGTCTACCCTTGAAGGCATCGATATAGTTATTTCTATAGAAGTAACCTTAATCATTGAAGCTGATCCATGCAGAATAAGCACCCAAAGAGGTGAATTTTTACAGCTTTAGGGACGAACGGTGAGAAAGGTCAAGTGGAAGAACAGTTCTTCCACGGAATGAAGAATGAGAGAGAGCCAAAAAAATGGAAGAAAACAGAAGTGGAAGTGTATAAGGCAACCTTTCCACATCATTCTTCAAGTTTCCATGAAAGTTTTTAAAGTTAGAAAATTCTAAGTATGATTTCATTTCTCATGGAAAATTGCAACAGGACATAGGCCGGTCTGTTTGTTGCTGTGGGTCTTAAAGAATAAGTATTCACTGACGCACAACTGCAAAGTCAAAAAAAATGAGGAGAAAATATTGGAAATTATTAGAAGGATTTCTCAACTGAAATTGGAATTAAAATTGGCCAAGTGTCCCATGTGCAGGAGATTGCAGAGATGTTTAGACTACATTTATACGTCCAGTTCTTGTCATATTAATGGCACAATGTAGACACTCACTATATGTGTAAGTGACTCACTGCTTAGAAACTGAGAAATTAGAGAGTGCTTCATCATCCTCTTTCAATGATCAGTGGATCCTGGAAGTTATTCAAGATTATAGAATGAACAAATGAACGATCAGTTTACAAACTCAAAAAGTTATGGATTCCTGCTCTAAGCATGGCATAAGCCTCTGACAAGCGGATCAAGCTACCCAACACCCAGGCTTTATACCTCTATCATCTTATCAAGCTCCAAGAAAGAGAATCTGGGAGAGGAGATGACAAAGTAAGCAGGCTTATTATGAGAATTCTGTTATAGATAAATGGATGTGGAAAGGAAATAGGCATTCACTACCCATTCCTCCACAAGAATATTCTCAGAATGACTCCTGATTTCTATTTTCTTCAACTTGACTTCGTGTCCATTCATTTTCTGGCTAATCACAAATACTGTAGAATGTAATTAACCTTTAATCAGGCATATTAACATGGTAAAATGTGTATTTGTAGTTCATTCTTTGGGTTACTCTAGAGACGATGCCATGGAAAATTATTCTTAAACTCTTGATTTTTTTTTTCTCAACAGTGAGACTTTCTGTCATGTGAGCTTGGAAATGCAAATATGTTCTCCTTTGCTTCAACATCCATATTGGGTGTTATACTTAAATGATTCTCTGTTTTCACCTAAAAGTTATAGACTAAACTCTCTGACTTTGAAGTTAAAGCCTGTAATTTGTATTTGTTGCCTCTCTCCAAGAATTTCAAGCTAATAGATGGCCTCACTTGACATTATATGTATAGTTTAAGTATTTATTCATACAAGGAAAATCTTCTCTGCCTTGCTCTTACTGCTACCCAGTGGTGAAATCAAAGGGGAAGAGTTTATTGGTGTGAACTAGGAAGAACATTTAGGCAGGGTTGTCAGTGATATGTGATGGCAGTTGCTCTGTTGGGTGTCAGTCATGCTAGATGGTTCTTCCTGTCACTTTCAGAAACTTCTCCTGAAGTAACATATTCAGAAACAGTGCTGGAAAATACTTGACATGATATTTTGTACAAAAAAATATAGTGATAAAAGCCTCTCAAGGGTATTCTAGTGTTGGTATGCAGCAGTAACATTCTATTTCCAAAAGTCTCACTTATTATTATTGTTAGAGCATAAAAAAATCAGATGTATTACTTATTATGTTACATATTTATTATTTTTAGACAGCAAAACAATCAGATGGACCATCTCGATGTGCACATCTGAAATAACCAATATACTAAGGCTTCTGTCAGTCATACTATAATCTAAATACAGATCATGACTAGACAGAATGATTAAAAGTTACACCAGCTGGTTGTTAAGTGGGTACATATACTGTACGGAAGAATAATAGACTAATAAAGATAAAGGAAAGAAAATCATAAGAATTTAAAATAAGCCACCACTGATTAATAAATAGCTCAGGCTCATGATAACACATCCTAAGTATCCTAAAATTGATCTTTAGAAACTCATAACCTTGTTTCCATCAAGAACTGTTGACATATTGCAAGATTATTTGTTGGTCCAAACAGAGTAATGAACTCACTTATTAATTTTCAAGAAAAAATTTCAATCTTGAGAATTTTTCAAAGACTAATGATCATTTTGGATGATAATTAATGGGGAGCAAGATGCCATGGGCTAACAAGAAGATGGGTCAACATCTCCCAAGATATCTGATACCCAAGAGTTAGACAAAATCTTCGGTGCCTTATCATATATCCTGACAATGTCTCACTATTTATATAAATGGGGGTTGTTACTGTGTTTAGACTGAAATGAAAAATGGAGGTGAGTCGGGTCGGTGGCTCAGCCTGTAATCCCACGTTTTGGGAGACTGAGGTGAGTGGATTGCCTGAGCCCGCGGGTTCGAGACCCACCTGGGCAGTTTGGCGAGACCACATCTCTACAAATCAAAAATTAGCTGGGCGTGGTAGCATGAGCCTGTAGTTCCAGCTACTTGGAAGGTTGAGGTGGAAGGATCGCGAGAGCCCAGCAGGTCGAGGCTGCAGTGGCCGGGAGCAGCCGCTGCACTCCAGCCTGGGTGACAGAGTGAGATTCCAACTCAAAAATAAATAAATAAATAAATAGGAGGTGAATGTAAACTCTTGTCAGTTAAGTGTATTTTCTTTTTTTATATAATTTTTAAAACTCAGCATTAGCATAAAAGAATAAGATCTACCCAAATTCGATTGAAAAAGGTGGAACTCTCACAAAATCATTTTACGAAGCCAACATCACATTGATACCCAAGCCAGGGAAAGATCCAACAAAGAAAGAGAACTACAGACCAATATCTTTGATAAACATAGATGCTAAAATTCTCAACAAGATCCTAGCAAACCGAATTCAGCAATACATCTCCAAAAATCATTCACCAGGACCAAGTAGGCTTCATTCCTGGGATGCAAGGCTGGTTCAACATTCGTAAAACCATAAATGTAATTAAATACATTAACAGATGTCAAAACAAAAACCACATGATTATATCATTAGGTGCAGAAAAGTTTTTGATAAAATCCAGCACCCCTTCTTGATAAAAACCCTTGAACATCTAGGCATACGGGGAGCATACTTCAAAAAAGTAAAAACCATCTATGAGAAACCCACAGCCAGCATACTCCTGAATGGACAAAAATTGGAACCATTTCCCCTGAAAACTGGAACAAGACAAGGATGCCCACTCTCACCCCTCCTGTTCAACATAGTATTGGAAGTCCTGGCTCGAGCAACCAGAGAAGAGGAGGCAATCAGGTGTATCCAAATAGGAAAAGAGGAAGTCAAGTTATCTCTCTTTGCAGGTGATATGATTGTGTACCTTGAAAACCCAAGAGAATCTGTCAAAAACCTCCTTGCACTGATAAAGGGCTTTGGCAAAGTCTCATGATACAAAATAAATGTACAAAAGACAATCGCATTTCTCTACACCAATAATAAACAAACAGAAACCCAAATAAAAAACACAATTCCATTCACAATAGGCACAAAAAAAACGAAATACCTTGGCATCTTCCTAACCAGAGATGTGAAAGACCTTTACAATGAAAATTACAAAACACTGCTCAAAGAAATCAAAGATGACACAAACAAGTGGAAAAATATTCCATGCTCATGGATTGGAAGAATCAACATTGTGAAGATGTCCATCTTACCTAAGGCAATCTATAAATTCAATGCAATACCCATCAAATTACCAGCAACATTCTTCTCAGACCTAGAAAAAACAACACAGGAATTCATATGGAAACAGAAATGTCCAAGAATAACCAGAACAATCCTCAGCAAAAAAAAACAAAGCAGGTGGTATCACATTACCGGACTTCAAACTTTACTATAAAGCTACAATCATCAAAACAGCTTGGTATTGGTATAGAAACAGGCATATAGATCAATGGAATAGAATTGAGATTCCAGAAGCAAAACCTCAATTTCTCAACCAATTCATCTTCAACAAGGCCTACACCACCTACAACTGGAGAGAGGAGAACCTATTCAGTAAATGGTGCTGGGAAAACTGGCTGACCACATGCAGAAGATTGAAACAGGACCCCTATCTATCCCCATGCACAAAGGTTAACTCCAAATGGATCAGAGACCTAAATGTAAAATCTCAAATCATAAGAACCTTAGAAAATGAAGGAAATACCCTCATGGAAATCGGAACTGGCATCCAATTCCTGAACAAAACCCGAATCCCACAGGTCATAAGAGAGAAGATAGACAAGTGGGACCTTATTAAACTGACAAGCTTCTGCAAAGCCAAAGAAACCATCAAGAGAGCAGGGAGACAGCCTACAGACTGGGAAAAAGTATTTGCCAACACCAGGTCTGACAAAGGTTTAACATCCTGGATCTACAAGGAACTAAAACATGCTGAGAAGAAAAAAAAAACAAACAACCCCATTATCAAATTTGAAAAAGATATGAACAGACACTTCACAAAAGAGGACATCCGAGCAGCTGACAAACACATGAAGAAATGCTCAACCTCACTAATCATCAGGGAGATGCAAATCAAAACCACACTGAGATACCACCTAACTCCAGTCAGAATGGCAGTCATCAACTACTCAAAAAATAACAGCTGCTGGAGAGGGTGTGCTGAAAAGGGAACACTTCTACACTGTTGGTGGGATTGTAAACTAGTGCAACCTCTGTGGAAAGCAGTGTGGCGATTCCTAAAAGCTCAAAAAATCAACCTCCCGTATGACCCCGCAATCCCCCCTACTGGAAATATACCCTGAAGAACTCAAATCACTCTATAAAAAAGATACCTGATACTGAGCTCGGCCGTTGCCACCCCTGGGACATCGCAAAGGACTGGACAGTCACTGGGGTGCAAACGGTGCCACTGCCACCTCAGCCCCTCCCCCCACCACCGCTGCCATGACAGCCATGGCACATCACACCACCCCGGGCCCAAGGCGATCCACATCAAACCCCTTCAGGGAAGATCTGCTGGGATTGCTGCCACCTCTCCTGTGACCGAGACTGTCCTGCCTGCCCACCGTAAGGCTCCTGTTGCCTGGCCTGAGGCAGGCAGCCATCTTGTTCCAGTCCGGCCCCAACCCATCTGGGGCGAGCAGCTGAGATAGCACCACCTGCTGGCGATTCAAGGTAACAACACTGAAACGGGAGAAACAAGCTTGATAAAGACATAGACCAGAGTGCTGAACGGAGGATAATCTGATCTGTCCTTCACAGCAGATCAGGGGCAACTGACCCTAACTGCAAACTAATTTACCAGCTTGAAAAGAAAACTAGAAATCAGACCTGAAAGGACATTAGACTTAAACGAAATGTCTCAGAGTGTGCTTCATTGATTCTATTAGTTTAATGACTTAATTCTATTCCTACTGTATTGTTCCCTTTTTTCTTTGTTCCTTTTCCTTTTCTTCTCTTTTCTTCTCTCTGTAAATCATATTTTTGTATAGAGGAACAGCACACTAACAAGGTGGTTGGTTAGCTTGTATGTTAGCATCACTATATGTTTTATTTTTACTTTTTATTTTTTGTATGAGAGTTGGTTCGTCTGTAGCTGTGGTCTATTGTTTTTATCTGTTTCAGTATCGGCCTCTCTCTCTATTTGTTGGCACACTCGTTTGTTTCCCCCCTTACTCCTCTATCTCTCCACTCCCCTCTTCAATCCATTATCTGCTCCATTCTCTCCCCTCTGCTAACCACATTTTATTTCAGGGAGCAAACCTACAGCCCCACTGCACGGACAGATTCCAGGGCAGTGGGAAGTGGATTCCACATTATCCACACACCTGTCAGCGAATACCAGGACCTGCAGACAGATTTTGAATCACAGCTCTCCCCTTAAGTAAATCTCAAAACTGCAAAAAGGACCACCTCCAACCTACAGTGCAACTCCAGAATTGAGCAAAGTAAGAGGACATACATAAAGCATAGGAGATTGAACAAACAGAAGTAAAACCAATCCCTTTACCCCTGAATAACAGAATTAAAGAAGACGGTGACGTGGAGGGAAGGAAAAAGTAGGGAGGGGGAAAAACTGCACAAATGAAGAAAAACCAAAAGAAGAATATAGGTCTCACACAGACCCCTGGGAAATCAGACACTGAGAAAACAGATTCTGGAACACAAACAATGAAGAGCCCCCAGAATGACTGGTTACATGCAACAAACCCAGACATCAAGACATTAATGGAGAGAATTTTAAAAATTGAGGATGGACAAGAGGAAAATAGGAAGGAGATGATATCAGAAATGACAGCAGTAAAGAATACTGTGATGGAAATGAACAACAGACTAATAAGCATGGAAAGCAGAATCAGCCAAGCAGAAGAAAGAATCTCAGAGCTCGAAGACCAAAACACAGAACTAACCAAAACTATCAAAAGCACAGAAAAGAAGCTCAAAAAGACAGAACAAAACCTGCAAGAGATGAATGATCACTTCAAGAGACCAAAGCTAAGAGTAATTGGGCTTCCTGAGGCAGAGAGAGAAACAGAAGCCACACTGGAACAAATGTTTCATGAAATCATTCAAGAAAACTTCCCTCATCTCATTAAGGATGAAAAAATTCAAACACAAGAGATTCCGAGAACCCCTGCAAGACAACAAATGAGAAGACCAACTCCAGACACATAATAATTCGCCTAAACAAAGTAGCTATAAAAGGAAAAATCCTAAAGGCAGCAAGAGAAAAAGGCCAGACTACCTATCAGGGGAAACCAATTAGAATAGCAGCAGATTTATCCACAGAAACCCTTCAGGCCAGGAGAGCCTGGAACCCTAACTTCAAAGTTCTAAAAGAGAAACAATTTCAACCAAGAATAACCTACCCAGCCAAACTAAGTTTCATTAGTGAGGGAGAATTGAAATCTTTTCCAGATATCCAATCCCTAAGAACTTACGCTGCCACCAGACCACCTCTACAAGAAACACTTAAGAAAGTACTGAACACAGAAGAAAAAGAAAAAAGAACAACAACATTCTTCACAAGAGTACAGGCAAAAGATTAAAAACACACATGAACCAACTCCAAAACCCAAAGAAAGACAGCAAACAAACAGGAACAACTCTATAAGAACCTTATGACAAGGATCAACTCTTGCATTTCAATCATTAGCTTCAATGTGAATGGACTAAATGCACCGCTGAAAAGACATAGAATGGCAAAATGGATAAAATATCATCAGGCAACAATCTATTGCCTGCAAGAGACTCACCTCACTAGAAAGGACATGCACAGACTCAAAGTAAGAGGATGGGAAACAAACTTTCAGGTGAATGGAATACAAAAGAAAGGAGGAGTAGCAATCTTAATTTCAGACAAAATACCCTTCAAGCTATGAAAAATCAAAAAAGATACAGAAGGCCACTACATAATGATAAAAGGCTCAATCCATCAACAAGAAATATCTATCCTAAACATATATGCACCCAACATAGCTGTGCCAACTTTCATAAAGCAACTTCTTGGAAAACTAAAGAAAGATATCGACTCTAACACTATCATAACTGGGGACTTTAATACCCCACTCACATCCCTAGACAGATCATTAGGACAAAAATCAGCAAGGAGATACGGAACCTCAATGTGACTTTGGACCAAATGGACTTAATTGATACCTACAGAACACTCCATCCAAAGACCACAGAATACACAATCTACTCATCACCACATGGAACATATTCTAAGATCGACCACATACTCGGCCATAAATCAAGCATAAGCAAATTTATAAAGACCAAAATTCTACCAAGCACCTTCTTGGATGACAGTGGAATAAAAATAAACATTGACACCAACAAAGTCCACCCAAAACCCACAAAGACATGGACACCAAACAGCATGATGCTAAACAACTCCTGGGTCAATGATGAAATCAAAACAAGAATCAAAATATACCTGGAAACAAATGAAAATGAAGAAACATCTTACCAAAATCTCTGGGATGCCATGAAAGCTGTAGTAAGAGGGGAATTTATATCCCTACAAACACACATGAAGAAAATGGAAGGAACAGAAATTCACAACCCAACAAGCCACCTAAAGAAGCTGGAAAAGCAGGACCACAAAAACCCTAATTTCAGCAGAAGAATTCAGATCACCAAATAAAAGCCCAAATCCAGGACATAGAAGACAAAAAATAATACAAAAAATCAATGAAACAAAAAACTGGTTCTTCGAAAGGATAAACAAGATCGATGGTCCCCTAGCTAGACTGACCAAGAAAAAATGAGAAAAAAATCAGATAAGCACAATCAGAAACACAAAAGATGAAGTCACATCTGACCCTGAAGAAATAAGAAAAATCATTAGAGACTACTAGGTACACTTGTATGGAAACAAACTTGAAAACCGTAAGGAAATGGAGGACTTTCTGACATCACACAACCTACCTAGGTTGGAAGAAGAAGAAATTGAGACCCTAAATAGACCAATAACAATCAAGGAAATCGACTATGTAATAAGAAAATTTCCTACCAAAAAAAGGCCTGGTCCAGATGACTTTCCAGCAGAATTCTACAAGACATTTAAGGAGGAGCTGATACCAATCCTACTGAAGGTATTCCGGGTGATTTAAAAAGATGGAACTTTCCCCAAATCATTTTACAAAGCCAACATCACATTGGTACCCAAGCCAGGGAAAGACCCAACAAAGAAAGAGAACTACAGGCCAATATCTTTGATGAACATAGATGCTAAAATTCTCAACAAGATCCTAGCAAACCGAATTCAGCAATACATCTCCAAAATCATCCACCATGACCAAGTAGGCTTCATTCCTGGGATGCAAGGCTGGTTCAACATTCATAAAACCATAAATGTAATTAAATACATCAACAGATGTCAAAACAAAAACCACATGATCATATCATTAGATGCAGAAAAAGCTTTTGATAAAATCCAGCACACCTTCTTGATAAAAACCCTTGAACATCTAGGCATACGGGGAACATACCTCAAAAAAGTAAAAGCCATCTACGAGAAACCCACAGCCAGCATACTCCTAAATGGACAAAAATTGGAACCAATTCCCCTGAAAACTGGAACTAGACAAGGATGCCCACTCTCATCTCTCCTGTTCAACACAGTAATGGAAGTCCTGGCTAGAGAAATCAGAGAAGAGGAGGCAATCAGAGGTATTCAAATAGGAAAAGAGGAAGTCAAGTTATCTCTCTATGCAGATGATATGATTGTGTGCCTTGAAAACCCAAGAGAATCTGTCAAAAGTCTCCTTACATTGATAGAGGCCTTTGGCAAAGTCTCAGGATACAAAATGAATGTACAAAAGACAATTGCATTTCTCTACACCAATAATAAACAAACAGAAACCCAAATAAAAAACTCAATTCCATTCACAATAGCCACACAAAAAAATGAAATACCTTGGCATCTTCCTAACCAGAGACGTGAAAGACCTTTACAATGAAAACTACAAAACACTGCTCAAATAAATCAAAGATGACACAAACAACTGGAAATATATCCCATGCTCATGGATCGGAAGAATCAACATTGTGAAGATGTCCATCTTACCTAAGGCAATCTACAAATTCCATGCAATACCCATTAAATTTCCAACAACATTCTTCTCAGACCTAGAAAAAACAACACAGGAATTCATATGGAAACAGAAATGTCCAAGAATAGCCAGAACAATCCTCAGCAAAAAAAAACAAAGCAGGTGGTATCACGATACCAGACTTCAAGCTTTACTATAAAGCTACAATCATCAAAACAGCTTGGTATTGGTACAGGAACAGGCATATAGATCAATGGAACAGAACTGAGATTCCAGAAGCAAAACCTCAATTTCTCAACTAACTCATCTTCGACAAAGCCTCCACCGCCTACCACTGTGGAGAGGAGAACCTATTCAGTAAATGGTGTGGGAAAACTGGCTGACCACATGCAGAAGATTGAAACAGGACCCCTATCTATCCCCATGCACAAAGGTTAACTCCAAATGGATCAGAGACCTAAATGTAAAACCTCAAACCATAAGAACCTTAGAAAAGGAAGGAAATACCCTCATGGAAATCGGAACTGGCATCCAATTCCCGTACAAAACCCGAAACCCACAGGTCATAAGAGAGAAGATAGGCAAGTGGGACCTTATTAAACTGACAAACTTCTGCAAAGCCAAAGAAATCATCAAGAGAGCAGGGAGACAGCCTACAGACTGGGAAAAAGTATTTGCCAACTCTAGGTCTGACAAAGGCTTAACATCCTGGATCTACAAGGAACTCAAACGTGCTGAAAAAAAAAACAAAACAACCCCATTATAAAATGGGCAAAAGATATGAACAGACACTTGACAAAAGAAGACATCCGAGCAGCCAACAAACACATGAAGAAATGTTCAACCTCACTAATCATCAGGGAGATGCAAATCAAAACCACACTGAGATACCACCTAACTCCAGTCAGAATGACAATTATCAACAACTCAAAAAATAACAGCTGCTGGAGAGGGTGTGCTGAAAAGGCAACACTTCTACACTGTTAGTCAGAGTGTAAACTAGTGCAACCTCTGTGGAAAGCAGTGTGGCGATTCCTAAAAGCTCTAAAAATCGACCTTCCATATGATCCCGCAATCCCCCTACTGGGAATATACCCTGAAGAACTCAAATCACTCTATAAAAAGATACCTGCACACATATGTTTATCGCAGCATTGTTCACAATAGCAAGAACTTGGAAACAACCATGCTGCCCATCAAAAGAAGACTGGATTAAAAAATGTGGTACATATACACGATGGAATACTATGCAGTCATAAAAAAGAACAAAATCATGAATTTCACAGCAACCTGGGTGGAACTAGAGTCTATAATACTGAGTGACCTGTCACAGAAACAAAGATCCGAGTATCACATGTTCTCACTCATATAATGGATCTTGAACATTCAATGTAATACTATAAGAAAATGACTGACAGTACTGGGAAACTATGGGGGGATGGGATTAACAGTAGCAAATATCTGTCTGGGATGGGAAAACACCTCTTATCAACAGGGTGTCTGAATGAAACATAATTGTACACCTAACCCTTAACTGTACCCCACAAAACCATAATAAAAAATATTGATTAATAATCAAAAAAAAGAAACCTGCACACATATGTTTATCGCAGTGTTGTTCACAATAGCAAGAACCTGGAAGCAACCATGCTGCCCATCAAAAGAGGACTGGATTAAAAAAATGTGGTACATACACACGATGGAATACTACGCAGCCAAAAAAAGAACAAAATTATGAATTTCGCAGCAACCTGGATGGAGCTAGTGTCTATAATACTGAGTGACCTCTCACAGAAATAAAGATCTGAGTATCACATGTTCTCACTCATATAATGGACCTTGAACATCCAATGTAATACTATAAGAAAATGACTGACAGTAGTGGGAAACTATGGGGGGGAGGGGGATGGGATTTACAGTAGCAAATATCCGTCTGGGGAAGGGGAAAAACCTCTTATCAACAGGGTGCCTGAATAAAATGTAATTGTACACCTAACGCTTGACTGTACCCCACAAAACCATAATAAAAAATATTGATAAAATAAAAATAAATAAATAATTTTTAAAAATAAATAAATGCGTTTTTTAAAAGAGGGAAAAAAAAAAGATCTACCCAAATTATTGTACGGATTCGACCTTTTTAACTTCTGAGTTGTGTTTCATGATACAGATGCAACAATTTGCTTAACCATTCCCCCATTGAAGGACATTTGGATTATGTTCAGATTTTGGCTATTTTGAATTAAACTGCTATGAATATTTTTAAAAAGAATATCTTATAGGTACTAGACTGGACCTATCTGCTAAAATGTCTACTAAGGCAACATTAAATCAATAAATCTCCTAGGATTTTGTATTTCAAATAAGTACTTGGTTGAGAAATTATTTCACTGGTCTATGTGCCTGTTCCTGTATCAATACCATGCTCTCTTGGTTACCATGTCCTTGTAATAAAGTTTAAAACCTGGAAGTGTGATACCTCCCACTTTGTTCCTTTTGCTGAGGATTGTTGGCTATTTATGCTCTTTTTTGTTTCCATATGAATTTCTGTATTGTTGTTTCCAGGTCTGTAAAAAGTGATGTTGGTAGTTTGATGGACCTTGCATTAAATTTGTAGGTTGCCTTGGGTAGGATGGACATCTTGACAACATTGATGTTCCTATCCATGAGCACAGGATGTTTTTCCATTTGCTTGTGTCATCCTTGATTTATTTGCACAGTGTTGTGTAGTTCTCATTGTAAATGGGTTTTACTTCTCTGGTTAAATTGATGCCAATGTATTTCATTTTTGTGTGTGACTATTTTGAATGGGATTGTATTTTTTTATCTGGATCTCTGCCTGCTTGTTGCTGGTTTATAGAAATGCAACTGCCTTTTTTTTCTTTCTTTTTACATTCATTTTATTTTAAATATGTGGGGTACAATTCAAGATTAGATATACAAGTGGTCATCATACAGGTAATGTTTGGGCCTATCTTTGGTCAGCACTATGCCTGGTTTGAGATCAGGTACCCTTATTAATGTTTTGTGCCCTTCGCCCTCCCCTGACAGTTTCCAGCTGCTGCTAATCGCTGCTAATCCCTTTCTTGTAGTATTATGATAAATGTTCATGGTCCGCTTATGAGTGAGAACATGTGATACTCAGTTCTTTGTTTCTGTGATAAATCACTGAGTATCATAGACTCTAAATCCATTCAAGTTACTGCAAAGTCATAATTTTGTTACTTATGGCTGCATAATATTCCATCATATATATGTACCACATTTTTAAAATCCAGTCCACTTTCAATGGGCAGCATGATTGATTCCCATGTTTTTGCTATTGTATATAGTGCTGCAACAAGCATGCAAGTGCAGGTATCTTTTTTGTAAAGGGATTCAAGTTCCCCCAGGTATATTCCCAGAAGGAGGATTGCTGAATCATATGGAAGGTCAATTTCTAGTTCTTTTAGGAATCATCACACTGTTTTCCATAGAGGTTGAACTAGTTTTCATTCCTACCAACAATGTAGAAGCATTCCCTTTTCTCCGTGTCTTCACCAGCATCTGTTGTGTTTTTATTTTATTTTATTTTTTTATTTTTTGAGTTGCCCAGGCGGGTCTCGAACCCACAGGCTCAGGCAATTCACTCACCTTAGCCTCCCAAAGTGCTGAGATTACCCAGCCTGGCTGTGTTTTGTTTTATTAATGATGGTCATTCTTATTGAGTTAGATGGTATCTCAATGTGGTTTTGATTTCCATTTCTCTGATGATCAGTGAGGCAGAGAACTTTTTCATGTGTCTGTTGGCCACTCATATGTCTTCTTTTGAGAAGTGTCTATTCATGTCTTCTACTCACTTTCTAATGAGGCTGTTTGTTTTTCTCCTTTCAGCACGTTTGAGTTCCTTGTAGATCCTGGATGTTAGGCCTTTGTCAGATATGCAGTTGGCAAATATTATTTTCCCATTCTGTGGGCTGTCTCCCCACTCTCTTGAAGGTTTCTTTTGCTTTGCAGAAGGTTTTCAGTTTGATGAGGTCCCACTTGTCTATTTATCTCTTATGGCATGGCTTTTGGGGTTTTGATCAGGAATTGGTTGCCAGTTCCAATTTCCATAAGGGTATCTCCTGCATTTTCTAAGCTTCTTATAGTTTGAGGTTTTACATTTAAACCTTTGATCCATTTGGAGTTGATTTTTGTGTATGGAGATAGGCAGGAGTCCTGTTTTAATCTTCTGCATGTGGTCGGCCAGTTTTCCAGCACCATTTATTGAATAAGTTCTCCTCTCCCCAGTGGTTGTTGCTGGAGGTTTTGTTGAAGATGAGTTGGTTGAGAAATTGGGGTTTTGCTTCCAGAATATCTATGCTGTTCCATTAGTCCATATGTCTGTTCTTGTACCAATAGCAGGCTATTTTTATTATTGTAGTTTTATAATAGAATTTAAATTCTGGAATTTTGATAGCTCCAGTTTTGTTTCTTTTGCTAAAGATTGTTTTGGCTATTCATGGTCATTTATATTTCCATATGAATTTCTGTATTGTTTCCAGGTCTGAGAAGAATGATGTTGGTAATTTAATGGGTATAACATTCAATCTGTAGATTGCCTTTGGTAGGATGGACATCTTAACAATGTTGATTCTTCCAATCCATGAGCATGGAATATTTTTCCTTTTGTTTGTGTCATCTTTGACTGCTTTAAGCAGTGTTTTGAAGTTTTCATTGTAAAAAATCTTTCACTTATCTACTTTGGAGGATGCTGAAGTATTTCATTTTTGTATTTGTGTGTGTGTGGCTATTGTGAATGGGATTGTGTTTTTTGTTTGGTTCTCTGCCTACTTGTTATTAGTGACTGTCTTTTGCACATTTATTTTGTACCCTAAGACTTTGCCTAAGTCCTTTATCAGTGCAAGAAGGTTTTTGACAGACTCTTTTGGATTTTTGAGGTATAGAATCATATTGTCAGCAGAGATGGAAAATTTGACTTATTTTCCTATTTGGATACTCCTGATTTCTTTCTGTTTTCTGATCATTCTAGCTAGAACTTCCAACACTATGTTGAACAGGAGGGGTTAGAGTGGGCAGCCTTGTCTTTTTCTGGTTTTCAGGGTAAATGCTTTCAATTTCTTTTTGTTTAGCAATGTGTTGGCTGTGGGTTTATCGTAGATAACTCGTACTATCTTGAGGTATGTTCCCTCTATGCCTAGGTGTTTGAGGGTGTTTATCAAGAAGGGATGCTAGATTTTCCCAAAAGCTTTTTCCCACATCTTTTTAAGGATAAATGATACTGATGGACCCCCTAGCCAGAATGACTAAGAAAAAGAGAGAAAAGCCTAAATAAACACAATAAGAAATACAAAATATCAAGTAACTGACTCTGAAGAAATACAAAAGATTATCAGAGATTGCCATGCACAACTGTATGGAAACAAACTCTATAAACTGAATGAAATGGAGGATTTTCTAACACCACACAACCTCCCAAGGTTGAAACAAGAAGAAACTGAGATCTTAAATAGACCAATAACAACCCAGGAAATTGACTCTGTCATAAGAAAAATACCTACCAAAAAAGCCCTAGACCAGACATATTTCCAATCTAATTGCACAAAATATACAAGGAGGCGGTAAAACCAATCCTATTGAAAGTACTCCAGGCAATTGAGAAAGTTGAAACTCTGCCCAAATCATGTTATAAAGCTAACATCACACTGATACCCAAACTGGGTAAAGATTCAGCAAAGGAAGAGAACTACAGGCCAATATCCCTGATGAACATAAATGCAAAGATTCTCAACAAGATTCTAACAACACATCTCAAAAATCATCCACCATGACTAGTAAGTTTCATCCCCGGAATGCAGGGCTGGTTCAACATCTACAAGACCATAAATGTAATTAAATACATCAGCAGAAGCAACAGTCTTTTTTATGTTGATTTTGTAACCCCAAAATTTGCCAAAGTCATTTATCAGAGTAAGGAGGCTTTTGACAGACTCCTTAGGGTTTTCTAGTTACATACTCAAATTGTCTGTAAAGAGGGATAGTTTAACTTCCTCTTTTCCTATTTGGATATCCTGAATTTCCTTCTCTTGCCTGATTGCTCTAGCAAGGACTTCCAGCATTATGTTGAATACGTGGGTTGAAAGTGGGCATCCTTGTCTTGTACCAGTTCTTAGGGGAAGTGCTTCCAGCTTCTGCCCATTGAGCAAAATGTTGGCTGTGGGTTTATCATAGATGGCTCCTATTGTTCAAAAGAATGCTCCTTCTATGTTTAGATGTTCAAGGGCTTTTATTAAGAAGAGATGCTGGATTTTGTCAAATGGTTTTTCTGCATCTAATGAGATAAACATGTGGTTCTTGGTTTTACATCTGTTCACATGCTGAATTATGTTTATGGTCTTGTAAATGTTGAACAAGCCCTCCATCCTAGGAATGAAGCCCACCTGGTCATGGTGGGTAGTCCTTGAGATGTATTGTTAGATAAATTTTACTAGAATCTTGTTAAGAATTTTTGCATCTATTTTCATCACACAGAGCATGAAAGATGTCTGCTGTCTTGGGAAATTTGTCTGCAACCAGCTCAAAAGTGATGTGGCCCAAGGGCTTGCGACTGATGGTGACATTGAAGAGCATGGTGGGGTTGACCTTGGCTGATGGAAAAGGTGGTGGTGACTGCAAAGCAGCATGTCATTTAGTGTTCATATCTTTGTGTTTGGGGGGTGATCTTGTTAATGGGACTATTTATTTTTTATTCCACTGTGATCTGAGAGGTTGCATGGTATTATTTTGACCTTTTGAAATGTGTTCGCACTTGATTTATGACCGAGATTATGATTGATTTTGGAGTATGTTCCATATGCTGATGAGTAAAATGTATATTTTGCAGTTGTTGAGTGGAGTGTTCTATAGATGTCTGTTAAATCATTTGATTTAGAGTTGAGTCAAGGTTCTAGATTTCCTCGTTGGTTTTTGCATCAATTATCTGTCTAGGGTTGTTAGCAGGGTATTGAGGTCTCCAACAATGATCGTGTGGATGTCAATGTCTTCTTTTAGTTCACTTAGTAGTTATTTTTATAAAACCTACTGCTCCTCTGTTGGGTGCATATATGTTTAAGATGGCTATTTCTTGCTGGTGGGTTTAGCTCTTTATCATTGTATAGTATCCTTTCATGTCCATTTTAGCTTTTGATAGATTGAATTCTGTATTGTCTGGTATTAGAATAGCTACCCCTGTTCTTTTCTGCTTTCCATTTGCCTGAAAGGTCATTTTCCCATCTTTAACTTTAAGTCTGTGGTTATGCTTTGCAGTGAAATGAGTTTTCTGGAGGCAGTGGAATGTTGGATTGTGCTTCTTTATCCAATTTGCCAATTTATGCCTCTTTTATGGCACATTCAGTTCATTCAAGTTCAAATTGATTATTGAAAGGTGAGAGTTTAGTTCTGTCATAGGACTCTTAAGGGGTTGCTTTGCTTGCTTTTTACTTTTGTATTTATATATGTGTATATTTTCATTTTTGTAAAGTGACCTATTTGCTCTGCCATCTATGTGCTTGCCTGTAGTTTTGTGATGGGTATGACCATTCTTTTGTTTCTGTATTCTACACCTAATTAAGCATCTCCTGAATGGCTGAACTGGAGGTGGCATATTCTCTTAGAAATAAGATATCTGGGACAGATTGTAATTCTCTGTCACTGAAAAGTTTAGCTTGGTGATACAGGAAATTCTTGGCTGGAATTGCTTATCTTTGAGAATGTTCAAAATGGAGCTCCAGTCCCTTCTGGCTTGTAGTGTTTCTGCAGATAAGTCTGGAGTGATTCTGATGGGTATTCCCTGGTAAGTGCTCTAACCTTTCTCACTTGCTGCCAAGAGAGGATTTTTTTCTTCAATGCTTACTTTTTGGAGGTGAATTATTATGTGTTTTGAGAATGGTCTTTTTATGTGACACCTTGCAAGGGTTCTCTGAATCCTTGGCACCTGAATAGTAGCCTCTCTAGTGAGATGTGGAACGTTTTCTTGTATGACCTCATAGAATGCTTGTTCCATGGTAATTTCAGTTTCTCCTCCTGCTTCAGGGATACCAATCAGGTATAGACTTGGCATCTTGACATAGTCCCACATCTTTCAAAAACTATGCTCCTTTTTTTTTTAACCCTGTTTCTATGTTTTTGACAGACTGGTTTAGTTTCATATTTTGAACTTCAAGCTCTGAGATTATTTTCTTTGCCTGATTGGTCCTGCTCCCCATGCTTATTGTGTTTTTAAATTCCAGGATGAAATTATTCATTTCCAGTATTTTGGAATGGGTCTTTCTGAAATTGCCAACTCCGCTTTTGCTTCTTGTATGACTTTGGTGAATTTGGCTTCTAGTTTCTCATGGTTCTCTTTATTCATGTTAGTCATCCAGTCTCTGAGTTCTGTGACCATCATCTGGGGAAGGTCATTCTGAGGGGCTTCCATTGTTTGTGTACTAATAGCTGCTTCTTGAGGGTCATTGTATCTTTAAGACTCAGAATTTTTTGTGTTTCTTCATTAGTCTTCCTCATTTTTGAAAAGTCTTCCTCATTCTTTCATTTGGTTGTTTAGAAGCTAGTTAATATCTTTCTGTTCTCAGGCCTTTTTTGTCATTCAATATAGATTATTCAGTGAATGAAAGGGGGTAATCACATCTGCTTCATGCTCCACCCTGGAAAAGGATTTTCTGCTGCAGATTTTTTTCCCATGGTTAGTCCATTCAGGCTGGTTTTCAGCACCTGTTGCAAATATTCTGTGGGGAATAGGTGGAGCTTGGGCCCCCTGTCTGTTGTTTGTAGTTTGAAGCCCAGAAACCTTCCTGCTGGGAAAGAATTCAGGTGTCTTTCCTGTCACTCCCTCCCTGTTCAAGTCCACGCTCAGCACTTGAAAGAGAGCAAGTTCCTTGCCACAGGGGGATCTGCACTGTAGACATGTGAGACTGGCAGGAGTCCCTTCCTGATCGGGGTGTGGGTTGGCCACCAGATGTTGGCAGCAAATGCCAGCCCAGTATAATCTGCAGGGAACTGACTGTTGGACTCTGTCAGCAGAAAGTACGTGCTCAAGGACTGTCCAAGTGTGGGTTTGTTTCTTGTTTTGCTTGGGTTCCTGTTGCCTGTTGCTGTGCCATGACCAGGACTCCTCCCATGTGGGACAAACAACTTATGGGCTCTGTGGGGAGAACCAACACAGAGTATGTCAGAATCTCTCATCACCTCTCATACACAGGGCAGGGTTTAAGTTCCTATACAGCTCTGTGCACAGTGGCAGATGGGGGTACCTAGATTCCAGCATCTGCTGTTGTGACACTCTGTTTCCTCATCTCTGTGTGTTTGAAAATATCTCTGCTGGGTGCAAGGCTCTTCACCCATCCAAAGCTATTCAGGGTTTCTGTGTTTATTGAGGGCTGGACCCTTACTCTCTGTCTTGCTCAGTGAAGGTGGTGCTGATCTGCTGCTCCACAGTAGCCATCTTTGATCCTTCCTCAAGTTATTGATTTAAAAAGAGAGAAATACAAAAGAATATGTAACAATATAATATAACCAATCTTGGTCACTGACTAGTCCTTGCTCACTATTGTATATCAAGCATCAAGTACATGCAGAACATTAATGAGGAGATGAATAAATGATTATGGAGTTATGCAGCACCTGCACAATTATGAAATGTAGGCAATGAGGCTTACAAAACCCATATTACTGAGGGAAGGATGGTTGAAAGAAGACAAACAAATACAAGAAATATATTTTGAAGATATCAGCTCTAAAATAAAGTCAAGCATAACATATCTTAATAAATAGCAATATATGCAGATTAGATTTCTTAGATGAAGTATAAAAGAAAGTAGATGTGAAATATAGTTTTTAAAAAGCATAGTGTGTTACCAAGCCAAAGGGCTAGCTGCCCAATGTGCACAGAAGCCAGTACAATGACATTAGGTTTTTAAGAAAAGAAAATATTTTTATTGCAAGTTGACCAACAAGGAGATGGGAGTCCAGCTTAAATCTGACTTCCTGTGTTGGTTTTAGGCAATATTTTTATTAGAAAAGGTTTCGGGGGTGGATTCTAGGATTAGCTGGTAATTGGTGGGAAGTCTGGAAGGCACTCAGGAATGCACAGTTACCTCTTTATGCCCTTTCATGGACTGCATTTGCAAATTTAGAGAGAGTTAGTATTGAATATGCAGCGAAAAGTCAGACTGTGAGATCAGCAAGTTTGTTCTGCATGAACTTCAGTCAGCAACATTGGTTCCAACTGATTTCAGTCAGTTTTGTTATTTTACAAATGGAGGAGGTTTCAGCATTTCAACAGGTTGTTTCTTTTCTTATCTACCATCCTAAAAACTCAAGAATTTTTGCTAGTCATTGGGGCACTTTATAATAAAATTATAAAGAAAATAGTCAAACCAATAAGATGAAGATGATGACATTTCATCTAAGTATAATAGAAGAGCCTCAATGAAAAATCTTAGAAAGTAGACTAAAAGATTATTACATACAGTGGCAGTAATTTTAAGTAAATGCTGAATTGGTCTAACTCAATGTCTGTGTTCTGGTAAATAAGCCATTAATGAAAGTAGAATCATTATCTACTAATTTGTCAATTGTTGGAATACATTAGCTAGTGGATATATGTTATCCAAACATAAAACAAAGGACCTTGCAGCTAGAAAATTTTAGTTAGCAAATTCCACTGTGGATCTCTAAAATGAGACTAAAATAAAGTCAAAAATGTTTTCAAAATGTGCTAGAAACTTCACTTCACTTCCCAAAAGAATAAGCAAAGTCTTGGTACCACTGCTTTCATCCTAACAAAATCATCCTAATATAAGCAACAAAATAAAGGTTTTTACAAATATATCAGAGACCTGAGGATGCACACAGATCTACATTAACTAATTTTCAGAATATGACTATTCATTTTTAGAAATGAAACAATCCATGACCATCTTTATCCCATGAAAAGCTGAAGGAATCTACCCTAAAAAATGATAGAGAGAAAAAGAAGAATATTTAACAAACTATTACAGTTGCATATTGGATGATGTGATACATTGGAATTTTTAAAATCCTAAAACAGAGCAAGTCTGCACTCACCTACCAAATATTTGCCCTAAACATTCACTGAATGTACAGGATAGTTCTGAAGGTTAGGGACACACATACACACAAAACACACACACACACACACACACACACACACACACACACACACACACACTTCTCTAAAATACCATTGACTATAAAAAAATACTAATGGTATACTGTTAGGTTTATAGCACATGTAGAAATAAGTGAAAGATGCATATTGCATCTTCACACAGGTTTAAATAGATAACACCAAAAAACATAACATAACAATGAATGGAAAATAAAACAAGTAATAAGAAGAAACAAAATTACTTTCTCATTCAAAAAAAAGTAAAACAAAGAAACATATGAACAAATATATAGGAAAAATAGATAAGAACAATAATAAACCAGACAAAAAGCAAACACACATCCAGATGGTAGGCTTAACCCCAACCTTACAATTAAATAGACATGGACTAAACACACAAAATAAATATATTTCTGAATAAATGTAAAAAGGAGATCCTAATTATATGTTGTTTAAAATAAATATACTTTAAATATATAAGCCCTGGAGATTTTAAAAGTGAAATAATGGGAAAAACTACACCATATAAAAAATAAGCACAAAATGGTGTGGCTATATTTGTATTAGAATGCACAAATGTCACGACAAAGGACATTATTACATATGAAAAAGATATTTCATAGTAATAAAAAGGTCAATTCATTTAAAATGACATAATACTCTTAAATATCTATATGCCCAATGCAGAATGTTGAAATTCATAAAGATTGACAGAACTAAAGAGAAAAATAGACAAATTTACACTTGCAGTTGTATATTTTAACACTACATCTCAGTAATTGACAGAAAAACTAGACAAAACAATTAATAAGAACACAGAAGACAGTAAAAAAAAAAAAAAAAACTATCAACCAATTTCCAGATGGCATATTTACACTATACTCAACAACTGATGCATGTGCATTCTTTTACATACTGTATAATGGTCCACAAAATAAGCTTCAATAAATATTTAAAAGATTGAAATCATACATTGTATGCTTTTAAGCAAAACAGAATAAAAGAAAATTCCAGACCCAGATGGTTTCCTATCATTTTTAAAAATTATTTTTAAGATAAAATAAAAGCCTTTTTTTTTGAGCCTGTCTCACTCCATCTCCCAGGCTGGAGTATAGTAGCATGCTCACAGCTACTGCAGTCTGATGCTGCTAGGCTCAGGCAATCCTTCCACCTCAACAATCCAAGAAACTATTATTGAACAGATGAGATCTCTCCAAGTTGTCCAGGATGGTTTCAAACCCCTGGGTTCAGGCAATCCTCTTGCCTTCACCCTCCAAAATGCTGGGATTACAGGCAAGAGCCACCGCATCTAGCTAGAATAATATAGCGCTATACAAATTCATTCAACAAATGGAAAACAAAAACAATTTCTAACCCTCAACTCATCTAATCAGAACAGCACTATCCTGGTACCAAAATCTAACAATTAAAATTTTTAAAACATTTCAAACTGGGCATAGATACAAAAGTTTTTAAGTGAATATTGGAAAGTCAATTAGAACAAGTTTTACAGGAATGAAAATTTGATCTGGCATCCAAAAATCAAGCACATAATGCATCTCATTAACAGAGTAAAGAAAATAAATTATCCAAGCATTTCAATAGAGGTAGAAAACGTACTTGCAAAAATTCAAGCCTCGCTTGTTATTTTTAATGTCTTAATTAAACTTGAGACAAACAAAGAGTACTTACAAAAATCTTATAGCTAACATCATAATGAAACAATGAATTCTTTCCCCCGAAGATTGGGAAAAAAGTGAGCATGCCTATTCTCACACTATCAGTTCAGTGTTGTACTAAAAGGCCTAACCAGAACAATAAAGTAACAACAACAACAACAACAACAACAACAAAGTTATTTTGATCAGCAAGAAAGAATTAAAATTCTCACTATTTATAGAATACTTGATAGTGTGTATAGAAAGCTATTTCAACTAAGTGAATTTATAAAATTAACAAAATGCAAAAGTAATGTGCAAAACAAATTGTACAAACTGTATGCATATTTAGTAACAATAAACAACTGGAAATAAAATTAAAATGATTACTTACAAAAGTGTCAAATATTCAAATATGTGCAAGGCCTCTTACATAGAAATTTTGCAGAGAAAAAACTCAAAGACAACCTAAGTAAATGAAGGTGTATACCCTATTTAAAGATTAGAATACTCAGTACAATTAAAATGCCAGTTTTTTGAAATTAGTCTATAGAGTGAGTCAAATCTCATTCAAATCCCATAAAGCTTTTAAAAGTAATTTTCAGCTGAATGGGAACAAGATGGCGACAGCACAGGTGAACTTGTGAGATTCTCCAAACATGAGTTCCCCAAAAGACTCTTACCTCTCTTCCCCCACCCCCCAGTGCACCACCAGCCATGCTGGTGTGAAGCCTGGGGACCTTCGGTCCCACGTAGGGCCAGATATTGTGGCCCCCTACCGCTGCTTCTCCACTGCGTGTGTAAGAGTCTTGGGTCCCAGCCCCCTCCCAGCTCCCCTGCTGGCTACATCATCTCCAGCCTGGCATCTGGCACCAAGCCGTCAGTCACTCAGGGAGACTCTGAGTGCCCGCCCCTCAGAGACACGGGTCCCATTCCTGGCTGAAGTACCCTGTGGGGGGCCCAGGGCCACTCTTGCCACTCACTGCCTGCCCTTTGGAGCTTTGGAGCTCTGGAACTCTGGCCCATTCTGGCTGAGGCACTCAGCATGAGACCCCAAGCTGGGGGACCCAGACAAGTGGAGAAAAATAGATCTGCATAAACTGCCTTGCCATTCTCCAGGCAGAGACTTCCATTGCCCTGCCCACTTATCAACAAACTTTACCTGAGTTCCTAAGGCCAGATATTGCAGCTCCCTGCTGCTGCTGTTCCACTGCATGCATGGGAGTCTCAGGCCCCAGCCCCCTCCCAGCTCCCTCCCTGGCTACATCATCTCCAGCCCGGCACCCAGCACCAAGCCACTGGTCACTCAGGGAGGCTCTGGGCGCCTGCCCTTCAGAGACACTGGTCCCATTCCTGGCTGAAGTACCCTGTGGGGGGTCCAGGCCCACTCTCGCTGCTCACTGCCTGCCCTTTGGAGCTTTGGAGCTCTGGAACTCCGGACCCACCCTGGCTGAGGCACTCAGCACGAGACCCCATGCTGGGGGACCCAGACAAGCGGAGAAAAACAGATCTACATAAACTGACTCGACATTCTCCAGGCAGAGACTTCCATTGTCCCGCACACCTATCAACATACTTTACCTCAGTTCCTAAGGCAACAGCGCAAAACAGAAACAAAGCCCCACGCCTACACTGCAATGAAAAACAAAAGGGAGAGGCCGGAATCGGAGATCAGAGAAGTGACTTTAGTCTGATTGCTTATTTTGACTTGTGATTTTATCATTGTAACTGTTGGTTTTGATCACATTTGTTGTTTACCTTCTGACCTACACTGTTTCTTGATTTTATTGGCCTGTCTCTGTGTAGCTATCAGTACTCTTTAGGGAATCTTTCTTATGTGTCTTTCCTCATTTCTTCCCGGCCTTGTGTCTCTTTCTCACCTGATAGTTGGTATGTATACCTGTTTTCCCTCTCACTCTTCTCTCTTTCTAACCCCCTACTGACCTCCCCTTCCTCTATTATTTTCCTCTTTTATACCCCCCTTTTTAATCTAGGGACCAAGACTACATACTGCTGAATGGACAGATTGTAATGCAGAGGGAAATAGATTCCAGTGTGCTCATACACCTGTTCATGGATGCTAGAATCAGCATTCTGAACCACAGCTTCCCTCTCAATTAAACCTCAAAACTGCAAAAAGTACAGATTGCAACCTATGCTCCAACCTGAAAAGTAAACAAAGTCAAAAGACCCTCATAAGGAAGAATAGGATATTGCAGAAGAGAAATAAAAGCAACCCGACCTTCTCTCAAAAATGGAATTAAAGAAGGGGAGGGAAAGAGGGAGAGAGAGAAAAATCTACACAAATGAAGAAAAACCAAAAGAAAAGTATGGGTCTCTCCCAGACCCCTGGGAGGGCAGACACTGAGAAAACTGACTTTGGAATGCAAACAATGAAGAGCCCCCAGAATGAAGGGTCTCAAACTATAAACACAGATATCAAGACAATAATGGAGAGATTAAAAAGAATTGAGGAGACACAAGAAGAAACTAGGAAGGAGCTGATATCTGAGATAACAGTAATAAAGAATACTGTGAATGAAATAAATAACAAACTGATAACCATGGAAAGCAGAATCACCCAAGAAGAAGAAAGAATCTCAGAGCTTGAGGACCAAAATATAGAACTAACCAAACTCTTAAAAACACAGAAAATAAGCTCAAAAAGACAGAACAAAACCTTTAAGAGATGAGTGATTACCTCAAGAGGCCTAATCTAAGAGTAATTGGACTACCTGAGGCAGACAAAGAGACAGAGACCACACTGGAACAAACCTTCCATGAGATCATTCAAGAAAATTTCCCTTATCTAATCAGTGATGCAAAAATTCAAACACAAGAGATTCAGAAAACCCCTGCAAGACAACAATGAGAAGACCAACTCCTCGTCACATAATAATTCACCTAAACAAAGTAGGCATAAAAGAAAAAATCCTAAAGGCAGCAAGAGAAAAAGGCCAGATCACCTACCATGGAAGACCAATCAGAATAGCAGCAGATTTATTTACAGAAATTCTGCAGGCTAGGAGAGCTTGGAGCCCTATCTTCAAAGTCCTAAAAGATAAACAATTTCAACCAAGAATAACCTACCCGCCAAGCTAAGCTTCATCAGTGAGGGAGAATTAAAAACTTTCCCAGATATCCAATCCCTAAGAACTTATGCTGCCACCAAACCATCCCTAGATGAAACACTTAAGAAAGTACTAAACACAGAAGAAAAGGAAAAAAGAACAACGTTCTTCACAAGAGTACAGGGAAAAGAATAAAATATACATGAACCAACCCCAAAACCAAAAGAAAGACAAAAAAAAAAAAAAAAACACGTGGAAGAACAACAACTCTATGAACTCTATGATAGGGATGAACTCTCACATTTCAATAATTAGCCTGAATGTGAATGGACTAAACGCACCACTGAAAAGACATAGAATGGCAAAATGGATAAAATATCACCAGGCAACAATATACTGCCTTCAAGAGACCCATCTCACTAGAAAGGACATACACAGACTCAAAGTAAGAGGATGGGAAACAAATTTTCAGGAGAATGGAACACAAAAGAAAGGAGGAGTCGTGATCCTAATTTCAGACAAAATATCATTCAAGCTATCAAAAATTAAAAAGATACAGAGGGCCACTACATAATGATAAAAGGTTCACTCCATCAACAAGAAATATCTATCCTAAACATATATGCACCCAACATAGGTGCACCAACTTTCATAAACAACTTCTAGGAAAACTAAAGGAAGATATTGACTCTAACACCATCATAACTGGGGACTTTAATACCCCACTCACAACCCTAGACAGATCATCAGGAAAAAATCATCAAGAAGATCCGGAACCTCAATGAGACTCTGGACCAAATGGACTTAATTGATACCTACAGAACACTCCACCCAAAGACCACAGAATATACATTCTATTCATCATTGTATGGAACATATTCTAAGATCGACCACATAATTGGACATAAATCAAGCAAAAGCAAATTTAAAAGGTCTGAAATTCTACCATGCACCTTCTTGGACCACAGTGGAATAAAAATAAACATTGACACCAACAAGTTCCCCCCAAAACCCACAAAGACATGGACACCAAACAGCATGATGCTAAACAACTCCTGGGTCAATGATGAAATCAAAACAGAGATCAAAAGATACCTGGAAACAAATGAAAATGATGAAACATCTTACCAAAATCTCTGGGACGCCTTGAAAGCTGTAGTAAAAGTGGAATATATATCCATACAAACACACATGAAGAAAATGGAAAGAACACAAACTAATAGCCTAACAAGTCACCTAAGGAAGCTGGAAAAGCAAGACCATAAAAACCCTAATTTCAACAGAAGAATCCAAATCACCAAAATAAAAGCCCAAATCCAGGACATAGAAGACAAAAAGATAATACAAAAAAATCAATGAAACAAAAAGCTGTTCTTCGAAAGGATAAACAAGATCGATGGTCCCCTAGCTAGACTGACCAAGAAAAAATGAGAAAAAACCAAATAAGCACAATCAGAAACACAAAAGATGAAGTCATATCTGACCCTGAAGAAGTACAAAAGATCATTAGAGACTACTACATACACTTATATGAAAATAAACTCAAAAACCATAAGGAAATGGAGGACTTTCTGACATCACACAACCTACCTAGGTTGGAACAAGAAGAAATTGAGACTCCAAATAGACCAATAACAATCAAGGAAATCAATTACATAATAAGAAAACTACCTACAAAAAAAGCCCCGGTCCAGATGGCTTTCCAGCAGAATTCTATAAGACATTTAAGGAGGATCTGATACCAATCCTACTGAAGGTATTCCAGATGATTGAAAAAGATGGAACTCTCCCCAAATCATTTTACAAAACCAACATCACATTGATACCAAGCCAGGTAAAGATCCAACAAAGAAAGAGAACTACAGGCCAATATCTTTGATGAACATAGATGCTAAAATTCTCAACAAGATCCTAGCAAACCAGATTTAGCAATACATCTCAAAAATCATCCATCATGACCAAGTAGGCTTCATCCCTGGGATGCAAGGCTGGATCAACATTCGTAAAACCATAAATGTAATTAAATACATCAACAGATCTCAAAACAAAAACCACATGATTATATCATTAGATGCAGAAAAGCTTTTGATAAATTCCAGCACCGCTTCTTGATAAAAACCCTTGAACATCTAGGCATACAGAGAACATACCTCAAAATAGTAAAAGCCATCTACAGGAAACCCACAGCCAGCATACTCCTGAATGGACAAAAATTGGAACCATTTCCCCTGAAAACTGGAGCAAGACAAGGATGCCCACTCTCACCGCTCCTGTTCAACATACTATTGGAAGTCCTGGCTCAAGCAATCAGAGAAGAGAAGGCAATCAGGGGTATCCAAGTAGGAAAAGAGGAAGTCAAATTATCTCTCTTTGCAGATGATATGGTTGTATACCTTGAAAACCCAAGAGAATCTGTTAAAAATATCCTTACACTGATAAAGGCCTTTGGCAAAGTCTCAGGATACAAAATAAATGTACAAAAGACAATCGCATTTCTCTACACCAATAATAAACAAACAGAAACCCAAATAAAAAACACAATTCCATTCACAATAGGTACCAAAAAAATGAAATACCTTGGCATCTTCCTAACCACAGACGTGAAAGACCTTTACAATGAAAACTACAAAACACTGCTCAAAGAAATCAAAGACGACACAAACAAGTGGAAAAATATCCCATGCTCATGGATTGGAAGAATCAACATTGTGAAGATGTCCATCTTACCTAAGGCAATCTACAAATTCCATGCAATACCCATCAAATTACCAGCAACATTCTTCTCAGACCTAGAAAAAACAACACAGGAATTCATATGGAAACACAAACGTCCAAGAATAGCCAGAACAATTCTCAGCAAAAAAAACAAAGCAGGTGGTATCACATTACCAGACTTCAAACTTTACTATAAAGCTACAATCATCAAAACAGCTTGGTATTGGTACAGGAACAGGCATATAGATCAATGGAACAGAATTGAGATTCCAGAAGCAAAACCTCAATTTCTCAACTAACTCATCTTCGACAAAGCCTCCACCACCTACCACTGTGGAGAGGAGAACCTATTCAGTAAATGGTGTGGGAAAACTGGCTGACCACATGCAGAAGATTGAAACAGGACCCCTATCTATCCCCATGCACAAAGGTTAACCCCAAATGGATCAGAGACCTAAATGTAAAACCTCAAACCATAAGAACCTTAGAAAAGGAAGGAAATACCCTCATGGAAATCGGAACTGGCATCCAATTCCTGAACAAAACCCGAAACCCACAGGTCATAAGAGAGAAGATAGACAAGTGGGACCTTATTAAACTGACAAGCTTCTGCAAAGCCAAAGAAACCATCAAGAGAGCAGGGAGACAGCCTATAGACTGGGAAAAAGTATTTGCCAACACCAGATCTGACAAAGGCTTAACATCCTGGATCTACAAGGAACTCAAACGTGCTGAAAAAAAAAAAAAAAAACAACCCCATTATAAAATGGGCAAAAGATATGAACAGACACTTCACAAAGGAAGACTTCCGAGCAGCCAACAGACAAATGAAGAAATGTTCAACCTCACTAATCATCAGGGAGATGCAAATCAAAACCACACTGAGATACCACCTAACCCCAGTCAGAATGGCAATCATCAACAACTTAAAAAATAACAGCTGCTGGAGAGGGTGTGGTGAAAAGGGAACACTTCTACACTGCTGGTGGGAGTGTAAACTAGTGCAACCTCTGTGGAAAGCAGTGTGGCGATTCCTAAAAGCCCTAAACATCAGCCTCCCATATGACCCCGCAATCCCCCTACTGGGAATATACCCTGAAGAACTCAAATCACTCCATAAAAAAGATACCTGCACATGTATGTTTATTGCAGCATTGTTCACAATAGCAAGAACCTGGAAACAACCATGCTGCTCATCAAAAGAGGACTGGATTTAAAAAAATGTGGAGCTGGGTTCAGTGGCTCAGCCTGTAATCCTGCACCTTTGGGAGGCTGAGGTGAGTGGATTGCCTGAGCCCACGGGGTTCGAGACCCGCCTGACAGCGAGACCTCATCTCTACAATAAATCAAAAAATCAACCGGGCATGGTAGCGCATGCCTGTAATTCAGACTACTTGGAAGGCTGAGGCGGAACGATCCCTGGAGCCCAGCAGGTTGAGGCTGCGGTGGCCGGAAGCGGGCACTGCACTCCAGTCTGGGCGACAGAGTGAGACTCCAACTCACACACACACAAAAAAAATGTGGTACATATACATGATGGAATACTACGCAGCCATAAAAAAGAACAAAATCATGAATTTCGCAGCAACCTGGATGGAACTAGAGTCTATAATACTGAGTGACCTCTCACAGAAACAAAGATCTGAGTATCATATGTTCTCACTCATATAATGGACCTTGAACATTCAATGTAATACTATAAGAAAATGACTGACGGTACTGGGAAACTATGGGGTGGGAGGGAGATGGGATTAACAGTAGCAAATATCTGTCTGGGGATGGGGAAACACCTCTTATCAACAGGGTGCCTGAATGAAACATAAACGTATACCTAACCCTTAACTGTATCCCACAACATCATAATAAAAAATATTTTTTTAAAAAAAGTAATTTTCAGACTGAGTCTAAAAGTAATGAAAAATAATTTGAAAAAATTTTTAAAAGAACAAAGTTGAAGGACTTGGACTACATGATTTCAAGACCTATAAGAAATGTGAATTAATAAAAAAAAACTATGGGTTTAGAGATAAACAAATAGATCAGTGGAACAGAATGGAGGGTCCAGACATAGATATACTGTTGACTAGCGTGTGTGTGTGTGTGTGTCTGTGTGTGTTTAAATCAAGATACCAAAATAATTCAATAAAAAGAAAACACTTTCAACAAATGGTGCTGGAAAAATTAGATATCCACCTTAAATAACAAATTAAATCTTGATCCCTACATATCTCTATAAGCAATAATTACTTTGGAATGCATGATAGACTTAAATGTAAAAGATAGAAAGAATCATAAAACATCTGGAAGAAAGCATTAAAGAGTATCTTATGGCCCAGAGTTAGAAAAAGATTTATTTCTTTTGTTTTTAAAGCAGGATTTATTGAGAGGACAGAAAGTCTCCCACAGTGGGAGGTGACCCGAAGGGGTTACCCAGAAAAAGATTTCTTAGGACACAAAAATCACCTATGATAAATAGAAAAGTAGATAAATTACACTTCACCATATTTTAAATTTTCTGATAATCAAAACCAATGTAATAAAATGAAGGTTAGCCACAGACTAGGAAAAACTATACATGCTGTAGATGTATGTACACACACGAATATATTTATAAATATTCTATATATGACAAAGAACTTTTGCATGCAATTTATTTTTGTAGTGCTTGCAAATTAATACAAAGCAGATAACACAATAAACATGGGCAAGACTTTTTTTTTTTTTGAGTTGGAGTCTCACTGTGTCGCCCGGCGTTGACCTGCTGGGCTCTGGTGATCCTGCCACTTCAGCCTTCCAAGTAACCAGAACTACAGGCACATGCTACCACGCCCAGCTAATTTTTGATTTATTGTAGAGATGAGATTTCACCAAGTTGCTCGGGCTGGTCTTGAAACCTCAGGTTCAGGCAATCCACTAGCCTCAGCCTCCCAAAATGCTGGGATTACAGGCTGAGCCACCGAGCCCGGCCAAAAATGGACAAAACATTTTAATGCATGTACATTAAACACATAAAAAGATGTTTGATAACAGTTTGTCATCAGAAAAATTAAAACTAAAGCCATAATGACATAGAATTGACTAGAATGTATAAAATTAAAAAAAATTGACTACCAAATGTTGGCATGGACGTGTAGCAACTTGAATTCTCATTTGTTCCAGGTGAGAGTATAAAATGTATAAAATGGCCTAAGCACCTTAATGAACAACATGGCAGTTCCTTTTGAAGTTAATCATGTATAAACTTTATGATATCATTTCATTCCTATATATTAACCAATGAGAAGTGAAAATACATTTGCACAAGAATATTCATAGTAGTTTTATCTTCCTCTGGAAGCCAACAACTACAGGCAACCCGTATGTCAATTAACAGGAGAACTGATATTAATGGAGTTCAATACTACTCAACAATAAAAATAAATGCAGCTATTCTACATGACATAGTATTAAAAAAACAAGATTATTTGTTTAATGAAAGACATAAAAAGTACATACTAGGTGGTCTTGCCCTACAAAAATACAAAAGCAGGTAAAACTAATCTATGGTGATGGAAGTCAAAAGAGTGGTTGGTTACCTGTAGACTGTGATTAAGGGATGAGAATAGAAAGCTCAGGAAAATTTTTTCTGGGGTGATGATAAGGTTCTGTATCTTGCTTTAAGTGATGGTTACATAAGCTATATTCGTTGTTTGGGATGATGTCAGAACTCGTGGGACAACATGATTAGGATCTGTGTGTTCTATTATACACATATTTTACCTCAATAAAACATTTAATTAAAATAGCACTGGTGGCCAGGTTCGGTGGCTCAGCCTGTAATCCCAGCACTTTGGGAGGCCGAGGCAAGTGGATTGCCTGAGTCTGAGGGTTCGAGACCAGGCCGGGCAACTTGGCGAGACCTCGTCTCTACAATAAAATAAAAACTAGCCAGGCGTGGTAGTGCGCGCCTGTAGTTCTGGCTACTTGGAAGACTGAGGTGGAAGGATCACTGCTGGAGCCCAGCAGGTCAACGCTGGGGTGGCTGTGAGTATGCCACTGCACTCCAGCCTGGGTGACAGAGTAAGACTCCAACTCAAAAAAATAAAAAAAAATCACTGGTGCTTAGTCTGCTCGAATGACCATAATAAAATACCATAAACTGGGTGGCTTAAACAAGAAATTTAGCAAGGCACAGTGGGTCACATCTATAATCCCAGCTTTGAGAGGCCAAGATGGGAAGATTGCTTGAGGCCAAGAGTTTGAGACCAGGCTGGCCAACATAGTGAGACCCTGTCTCTACAAAAACTAAAATAAGTAGCTGGGCATGGTGGGCATACACCTGTACTCCTAGCTACATGAGAGACTGGGGTAGAAGGATTATTTGAGCCCAGGAGTTGGATGCTGAAACAAGATATCACACAACTGTACTACAGGCTAGACAGCAGAGTGAAACTTATCTCAAAAAACACAAAAACAGAAACAAATACAAAAACAAATAACAAACAAAAAAGCTCAGATATTAATTTTTTCACAGTTCTGGAGACTAGAAGGTCGAGATCAAGGTGCCAGAGGAGTTGATGTCTGGTGAGGGCTCTCTCCTTGAGTTGCGGACATCTGCCCTCTCTCTGTGGGTTTCCTTCATTCCTGTGCACCAGAGAGAGAAAATGAGAGAACTCTCTGGTAATGTCTCTTCTTATAAGGATATTATTATATATTATTATAATATATATTATATATTATATTATATTGTTGTATATTCTTATAAGGATATATTTGGATCAGGGTCCTATCCTTATGATCTCATTTAACTTTACGTGATTCCGTAAAGGGCTTGTCTCCAAAAAATTGGGTGTCTAGGTTTCAACATATGAATTTGGGGTGAAGGAGCAGTTACAAATGTTTAATCCATAAGAAGAATTCAGAAATATTTTATTTAGACAAAAAAAAAACCTTGAGTTTATTGAAGCGGATCCATTCTTGTTAGCTTTGTGGTGGTTTTTCTTTGTTCTAGACTTTCTTCTGTGGAACATAAAATTAGGGGAAAGAAATAAAAAGAAGTACAATTTTACACTTGAAAAAGTACCTGGAATGTGCTAGGAAAAGTCCTATGCTTTTTAGATAAATTATTCCAATGCAAAACAGACAACAATTAACTCAGAAGAGATTATATAACAACCCTTTGGTTATAAAGATGTGAATAATTCCAAACATGTGTAATACTTCAAAGTATAATATGAAATAATGTTTTAAAATCCTGTCTCAAAACACAAGAGCAAAACAAGCCTAGCTCTAACTTCATGAAATGATAAATTTCATTTTGAGAAATACGGAAAAAGTACATAGCTATAATGAGAAAGAATGACTTAATCAAACGTTGTATTGAAAAGATTCAGAGAAATAATTCCATGGGAAAATGTTTTGGAAGAAAAATTAATCTGAAGACACACACAGGCTGCTCTTGACTCCTAAAATAGATCTCAATTTGAAGAAAACAGTCCTTTTTCTCATACTGTAGCTAAGATATTCAGGGCACACACAACAAGGTTGAAAACATGAAAAAGAGACTTGCATCCTGACCTTTCATGTTTTTCTCAGGAAAAGTATTTTTCCTGCCACTAACTAAAAAAAAAAAAAAAGGCCACCTGCACACCTAGGATATAATCAAGGACATGAAATTCATACAGTCATACATAGTGATGCCAATATTGCTCTCAGTTGAAAATTTGTTTGTTTGTTTTTTTGTAGGTGTGAACCATAATAAATCAATATATTTTCCAAGTAAATTGTTTACCTCTTAGATTCAAAAGCAGTAGAGATTTTTAACCAGTTCTGCCTCTTTGCACTCCATGGTTCAGAATTAATATGTTATGTTATCTTTTTTTTCTAGTTTTATGTGACCCTTAGAGCCTGCCTCTATTTAATAAAAAGTGTTTCTGGGGTTTGCATTTTATAATAAAATTTCATGTTGGGATCAGAATCATCTTTGATCTTAAAAGTTGTTTTTTCAAAAATAAATATAGCTTCTGGTTAAAAGAAGAGACATTTAGTATACTATCGGGGTTTTAAAAATCTATTTTCAAATATTCTTGGAAAACAATTGAAGTCAGTCTTTTCCACAAAACTTAAGTAGATTCATTAAGATTCCTGTACAAAGATTATCTATTTTTTAAAATAAGGTAAGGGATAGCATGTATTATTATGGTCTTTAATCGTTTGTGAGGCTTAAATATATCCTAATGCCTGTAGCAAATATGAGTAAATTAGTAATTTATTATGTGTAGCAAATGCTGTTGGTACCCACCAAAATTCCCTAGCCCTACCCACTCTGTATACACCTCACACTTCCAACATATTCTTTAAGTCTTTGTTCTTTAAATCCTTAGGGGTTTTTTGCTGTCCTTTAAGTCTTTCCCCACTCTTGGAGCTCACTTTGCTACCTATGGCAGGTTGGAAATGCCAGGGTGCCAATGGTCAACTAAAGGGGCTCTCCACCAATAAAAGATTGGAGTCAGCTCCTTCAAATCTCATGAGGGTAGCACTGAAGTGTGTTCCTCTTCACTGGCTTCCATGGACCTACATGAAAAGATTAAGTTACAGTTGCCCATAGTGATAACTTGATTAATAGTAAATCCTTTATCAGCTACATTCCTTCTCTGTCTTATTTCCTCACACTCCTCCTGGGATCAACTCCCAAAAGGACTTTGTTTTCTAATCTCTGTCTTGGAGTTTTCTTCTGGGAGACTCAAACAAAGACATAGAACCATTGCTCATCTGCTACGCAATTGTTCAGAGATTTAATTGTCATAAATGAAATCAATCAGCACTTCTTGACTTCAACTGTAAAACTGACACTTAATGGCTGAGCCAAGATCCCTAACCTCTGAGACTGTAATATTGTACAAAAAAAGTATAAAAGAAAAGATTTAATATAATTTCAGCCTGCCATACACAGATAACCTTTTCATTGTCACATTTCAAAAACCATCATCTGTAGGTCTTTACTGGGTACCCTCTTCAGCTATAGAACAGTTTTATCAGCATCTTCCTGGGGAATAATAAGCCTTGGTACTGGCACTCTGAGGAAACAGAAGAAGGGTTGCTGAGGGTCTTATGATTCATAAAACCTTCTTGCTTTGATTCTGTTGTTTCACTTTTGACCTTGCCTATGTTGTGTGTCTTGGAGCCTTGAGATTCTTTATTTCCATTTTTACTAACAATAAAGCTCCCCTTATTTTCATGAGTGGGGGAGAAGATGGCTGCTTGCAAAAGATGAGTTGGGCAAGTACTTTAGATATTAATGTCATTTATATCTTTCTTTTCAGCTTCAAGCTTTTATCCATATTTCATTGGTTTTGGTTAAGAGAAGAGATACTTTACTATCGTAGAGATTTTAAAATATCTCTTTGGTTCTTTAATATTTTATTGATTCTTCCATTACTGAGACTTTCCAGGATAGAGTGAGGGATATAAGCTTCTCCTTAGTATCTATCCTGTTCACTCTTTTTTTTTTTTTTTTTTGAGTTGGAGTCTCACTCTGTCACCCAGACTGGAGTGCAGTGGCTGCTCCCGGCCACTGCAGCCTCGACCTGCTGGGCTCCAGCGATCCTTCCACCTCATCCTTCCAAGTAGCTGGAACTACAGGCACGCACTACCACACCCGGCTAATTTTTTGATTTGTTGTAGAGATGAGGTCTCACCAAGTTGCTCAGGCGGGTCTCGAAGCCGCGGGCTCAGGCAATCCACTCACCTCAGCCTCCCAAGGCGCGGGATTACAGGCTGAGCCACCGAGCCCGGCTCCTGTTCACTCTTAGGTTTGAGCATCCTCTTCTAGGTCCACCATCATTCTTCCAACTGAAGTCACACCTCACCTCTTGCTGTTTTCCTCTTTGATTCTGTTTACCTTTATAACCTTATTTCTTTCTTGCTTTTTCTTTTACAGTATTTTAGTGTGATTTCAAGATGGAGCAAAGAGAAATACTTGAATTAAAGCCATCATGTTTAACAAAAACTAGAAATTGTCTTTGGCCAAGGTTATAAAAACCGTTCTGAGTTTTGTTATGCTCCCATTTTGCAAGGTGCATGATCTGAGAGTATGCTGGAAGGGTTATGTGGCTTCTCTGTAGAGAAGTTTCATAATTAGAGGAAGAAATAAAGACTCAAGGAAAGAGACTGATTGACTCTGCTCCAAAATTGTGCTCAAGATATAAAAGTTCTTCACATTTCTGTGGGAGCTCTGCTTTGTTTGTTAAGCAAGTTCTTCTCAGAAGAGCTCATAATATATATCTTCATTTAGTCTGCATCCATCCAACATATTTGATGCCAAATGGCATTTTTTTGCCTTAATAGAAACATAAAAATATTAAGAGTTTGAACATCTACTTACAAAATGTGTTTTAGATACAGTCCCACAGAGTCAGTGGACAGATCAACTATACCTTGCTAAAAGTCAAAGATTTGAGAAACACTAAGGGCTAAGAGGAATGTAAACAAATTTATAAAAACTGGACAAAGTTCTTAATATTAAGATGCATTTAATGTAAAAGAGAAAAAAAAATATTGCCTTATAAATAGAATAAGTACCTGTGTGCATGTGGTCAATGCCTCTTACAACCAATAGCAGACAAGACTTAGATCAAAGCAATGCTTTGATGTGCTTCCTCGCCATGAAAATCAAACATTTATCATGTTTTCAAACAAGGATATCAATAAAACATGTGACTATCAAACAAACGGAGAAGTTGCATGTTTTAAATACGATTCAGATTTGGCATGTCAAGAGAGCAAAGGAATAGTTTCATGTGAGTAAACATAATGGATTTGCAGAAGATGTAAACACTAAAATGCATTAATACTGAAACTTTAGTTGCACTTTCTAATCCTTAAAGAAGGATTTCCTGGGCCACCAAATACAGAAATATTTAATTCTTTCATTACAAGTGCTACAACTAAGATAACTAATCATCATCTGCCAGGGGTTTTAGCTGATATTTAGTCTTTGACTGTAACATAGGTAAATGATGGCTACATTAAGAGTCGCTAAGTGATGCCATGTAGTGTATGTGCCAGAAAAAGTGATTCAATCTTCATGTGTTTACTTTTTTTATTTCTCATTTCTTTGGGTCATTTGAATTACCTGTAGAGTATAATAGAGGACAGAATACAAGGTAACTGTGTATATATAAAGGTTCCAAGTAGTACATGTTTTTTAGCTGCATAGATAAAATATGCAAGAAAATATTAGATTTGATAAACTCTATCTTTTCCCTTGAAATGCCTATGCTCAACTACAACATCAGAGAAACAAAAGGAAAAATGCTATATTTTACATTTTATAGTAAAAATATCTTAAAAGAAGATTGAATTCCTGTTGTTCTACTGTAATATCCAGTAAAGAGTGAAATGAGGCCATTAACATCAGAAGGAGAAGTAGGTTCATAAGAGAGAGAGAGAGATAGAAAGACAGAAAGGAGAGCAATAGAGAAAAAAATACCTCTTACAATTTATGAACAAATGTTCTTGACACATCTCAGGATTTGAACAGAAAACTTGTTTAGGGAAAAAGCACAAAAAACAAAAAGTTTCTGTGGAGCTCAATTTTGTGATTATTTAAAAATATTTTTAATTTATTAAATTAAATAAATTCTACCTTAGCATACAATAATTTCCTCCTCCCTTACCAGCATAGAATAATTTAAATGATAACATTTTATTAAGTAAAAAGTTTGATATGAATGATTTATACCCTTGAAATCTTTCATGAGCTTAAAAAATAATTAAAACTTGACAATGATGGACAAGAATCATTTGGTGCTTAAACATGCAAATAAGAAGAACATATGCTAAGGAAAAACAAACACGTCATACGACCTGTTAGGACAATATAAGGAGTCATGTAGTAGATGTATGTGTATTATGTAGAGCTTCAAAATGAGTCTTTTTCTAGGAAAGATCTCAGCGTTTATCAAGTAGGTATAATGTGTCTGTGGCACACAGACTAAACACCAACTAAAACCCATGTCAGGAAACAAATTTAGGAAATGTAGTAAATATCAGATGTCAAATTCTGTGTATTTCTGTTGTTAAAACTAATTCTCTTTATGCATAAAATAGACTCCTCAATGAATGTTATTATTCTCTATGAATAAATTGAAATACCTTTAAATTAAATTTTTTGTTTTTTTAAATTTTAGTTTGAATTTCAATACAAGAGATCCAAACTTCTCTTGTTTATAATCAGCACTTAAGTTAATGAATAGTAAACAGTCTCTCATAAAGCAAACTCCAGCTCATGGACTTGTGTACTACATATCCTTGAGGAAAAATAGTTGTCTGCTGCTGAATAGTTAACCCTTCAATTGACTTCCCATTGCATTTACTATAAAATCAGACTCCTCACCAAGGCTGAGAGGACCTTAAATTGCTTGTTCCCTGTATATCTCTCTGACTTTATGTTGTACCTCACTCCCTACATCTTGTCTCACCGCCTGAGGTAGTCGAATTCTAAGATGCCAACAAAGATTCATGTGCACAGTGTATACCCCCACCCAGTATAATCTTCTCCCTATATGAATAGGACCTGTAAACATAATGAGATAGTTACTCTCTTGATTAGGTTATGTTACACAGCAAAGATGATATGATAATTATTTCATGATTACCTTACATTGATTAAGACTCTGTCTTGCTGGACTGGATAGATTCTCTTGCAATCCTTGAAGAAGAAAGTTGCCATGTTGTGAGAGAGTCAAGTGCCAGGACATGAAGGCAACCCTTGGGAGCTGGAAGCAACCTTGTGAATATCCAGTAAGAAAAGTAAGACAAATGTCTCGCAAATACAAGGAACTAAATTCTGCAACCGATGACATTGGAACAGAACCCAAACTCCTGATAAGAATGCAGACCAGCACCCTTAATTCAGGCTTTACTCTCGGCAAATAACCTTGGTGAACATAATATAACTGACCCACAGAAAGTGAGAAATAATAAATTGTTTTAAACCAATACTTTTATGGTAATTTGTTATGAAGCAGTAGATTAATTCTTTTTCCTCTGTTTGCTCTTCAAACATGCTAGGCTCATTTTTATTTGCATGGCTAGTATCAAAATTCAGGTCGAAGCTCAAAATCACATTCTCTGATAAGCCCAACTACCAACCCTATATATACACCAGCTCATCCCCTGTTCTGCTGTCATCACGGCACTTATCGCCGTGGGCAAGTATTTATTTACTTTGTAAACTTTTTTAAAAAATTTAAACCAAGTAGCTCTCGAACACAATTAAAAATGCAATGCAGTCGGGCTCGGTGGCTCAGCCTGTAATCCCGCACCTTTGGGAGGCTGAGGTGAGTGGATTGCCTAAACCCGCGGGTTCGAGACCCGCCTGGGCAGCGAGACCTCATCTCTGCAATAAATCAAAAAAACCAGCCGGGCATGGTAGCGCATGCCTGTAATTCCGGCTACTCGGAAGGCTGAGGCGGAAGGATCGCTGGAGTTCAGCAGGTCGAGGCTGCGGTGGCCGGAAGCGGCCACTGCACTCCAGTCTGGGCGACAGAGTGAGACTCCAACTCAAAAAAAAAATGCAATCCATACTTGCAGACTTATAAAAACAACAAAAGTGCACTCCTGCCTCACCCATAGTCAACTCAGAAAGTGCTGCCTCCTGCTCTCCTGTGTCAGATCCTTTGTAATCTTGATTCTCTCTGTCTTCCCCTTGACCCCTAACATCCACTTGAACTGTTTCAGTTGATGCCACATGGACCAGAGACAAAACCTCCCTCTTGAGCACTGTTCAAATTGCAAATTTATCAGCTTAAATAAATGAATAAATAAAATTATTTCAAGTCTCTAATTTTGGGGAGTGGTTGGTTACACAGCAGTAGATAATCAGAACGCCAGCTAATTATTTCATGGCAATCAGTTAATTTAATACGCAATAGTGTGTAATAAGAGCTGGGAACCATAGAGTTATCTTTCAGAACTATTAACAATATATAAAAAGATAGGCTACATTTCCTCCATAAATCATTATTAATCACAACATTGAGAAACTAATTGAAATTCATCTTAAAAAATCTAACTCTACTGAGTTCACTCGATTATTTATACACACACACACACACACACACACACACACACACACACGCACACAGCTTTTGTGCCTTGATGTTCTACAGTAAGTCTTATAAATGTATTTTTCATGAGTCAAGAAATATGCTATCCTTCCATTATGTATAAAGTCAGCCACATACAAACTTCAAAACATTCCACCATAGGGGACAATGATATCTCAGTACCATAGGAATTTATTTTTAAGGTCTCTTTGAAGAATAATTAAAAGAATAAACCTTTAGATATGAGTTTTTTAAAAAGGTGTCAAGTTAAATTATGACATGAGTAATCATCAAGAATGAAATAGTTTAATTAAACTGAAATAGAATGTTACTATTGTTTGGGAAGAGGTAAACCAGACTCATTGGTAACTCCTGATCAAGGAGTTAATAAATAAACAATTATATCTCTTTTACTGTGACTTTATTATTCCTAACAGAGTATTCAAACTGAAAGAAGGAGGAAGAAAAACTTTAGCCAAATTAGACTCAAATATGGTAAATTAGCAAATATGAGAAAAGAAAGTCGAAAATTACAATTCGGTGGGTTTATACATAGATTCCACTAACTGAGTAACTTCTGTTCCCACAATTGTAGGTAATTGAGTGACAAAAAAAGTGGAAAATCATGCAGATTTGCTTGGCGTAGGGTTCCCTGACTAAAGCTGTACAATTGTTAATCCTGTTACATCTAAAATGTCATAACCTTGTACTCTGTAATCCAGGAGGGAATTGTGCATAAAATGTCACCTCAAAGAACATTTTATGACAATGGGTAAATTTAAAGATCTGGGAGTGCCTCCATTCACTTTCTTTAAAACTGTACTCACAAACTTACTAATACTGATGAATGGCATATGTTCATAGAAATTCAAGGGCTTGTAACTCTTTCTAGAAATTTACAAGAAGTAAATAGTATGGTAAATTTTGTGTAAGATTGCCAATCAAGTTGGCATTGCTATATTAAAACTTTAGGTAATACTTTTGTTTCAGACAAACAGCCATAATAGATACAATGCAAAAGAGAACGTTAAAATTTTCAAAATTATGTTTATATGTTTCATGTTGAGAAAAGTAGAGAAAAAAACACCAAGCAAAAGGACTGAAGCTATGAGTGCTTTTTTTAGACTTTGGAGTGCTAAAAGGAAATAACTATCAACTTAGAATTCTATAAAATTCTACAAAAAAATCCTTTCAGTAAAAATATCTTTCAGAAATGAAGACATGGCTCGGTGTGGTGGCTTACACCTATAATCCCAGTACTTTGAGAGGCTGAGGTGAGAGGATTGCCTGAACTCAGGAGTTCGCCGGACAGCCTTGGCAATATGGTGAAACCTCATCTCTACAATAAATCAAAAAATTAACTGGGTACAGTGACATGTACCAGTAGTCCCAGCTACTCGGAAGGTTAAGGTGGAAGGATTACCTGAGTCCAGCAGGGTAAGGCTGTGGTGGCCATGATCATGCCACTGCATGCCAGCCTGGGTGACAGAGTGAAACTCTGGCTAAAAAAAAAAAAAAAAAAGATATGCTTAGATGTTCAGATAAGAAGAAAAAATTAGATAATTTGCCAACAGTGTGTCTGGGCTAAAGCAAATAATACAATTGACCCTTCGAGCAAATGAAAAAAAGAAAAACAGAAAAACTAAGAGTAAGGGAGAAATAACAAGATTTTGGCTATTTGCTTTAGAACTCTTCAGTCAAAAGAAAAAACCAGTTGGGAGACAAATGAAAGAAGATTAACAAAATGTTGACAATTATTGAAATTAGGTTATAGGTGGAGCTAGTTGGACTGCATGAACCTGTGAGTGAGTGAGTGAGTGAGTGTATGGACGAATTTGTGTGTGTGTTTATATTAAGTGGGCATGTAAGTGACTGAGTGGGGACTCAGTACCAGGTGGCCAGGGTTCTCCTGGTAAAGCAGCTGGTGCCACAACCACTCTGCTTGGACCCTAATGCTTCCTGGGGTGCAGAAGCTGAGCAAATTTTCTAAAATCAACAAAGCCCTTCCTGGAAAGAAGCTGCCTGAGTGACTACCATTGCAAGACACTGCCCCACCACTGTAGCACCAGGCCAGATGTAGCAATGAGGTCTGCAGAGGGAGCACAATGTGGCAGACAGAGGCAGAGTCCCAAAGAAGCAGCAGGGAGTCGCCACCCTGAACTTGGACTTGCTGCTATTGCCTCCTGCACCTGGTTAGGTTGCAAGGTCCCACCTCCAGGACCTGAGATCTGGAGACTGTGGTACTTGCTGGGGCTAGAAGTATCCTTCCCAACCCCATGTGCAGCAGGAAAAGCAATCTGCAGAGGAACTGAGTAGTCATTCTAAAGCTTGGGCAGAGAAGTACTCCAGGGCAACCTCCGTGGAAGCAGGCATGTATCTTAAGACCTCAAGGGGTGACTTCTGCATTGCTTTGGGGCTGCTCTCCATGAACCCTGAGAAGATTGCCCCTGTACACAAGGCCTGGTGAGTAAAGGTAAATGCAGAGCCCCAGATGATCCAACCTGCCTCCTGCCCTGAGCCAACTGATGGACAATAGATGCATATAGCAGATCTGACCAAGAAGGAGGCTGGTGAGTTCCTAGCTGACACCACTGCCTTCCCCAGCCCTAATAATGAGCAAGAGGTCAGGAGGGCAGGGCAGAGGCCAGAGGCCCCATTCCCCCACAACAAACTGAATGCCATGGGAGCTGTAACCATGCTGAGAGAGGAAGGAAGGGGGAGTGAGTCCAAGAGACACTGAGTCAACTCCTCCTTAGCCCGACACCCTCCCATCTACCCCCTCACAAGCATGTGCCTGCTTGTCAATTGCAGGCAGCAGAGGTTGAAGATTTTTTTTAAATTAATTTATTTATTATGAAGATGTGGGGTGCAATTCAGGGTTAGGTATACAAACATTGATCATGCAGGTACTCTTGTTATGAGGTATGCCCCTCCCTCCCTTAGCAGTTTCCCTCAACTGCCAGTCCCTAACAGCTAAGAGAGAACCTGCAATAACGGACCTGCAGTTACAGAACCCACCACAAAAGGGAGCTCCTACCTCTCAGACAGATATACTAAAGCTGAGGAATCTCTACCAGTGGATTTTTGAGTTTTGCTTTTGCCTTATTTTGCTTTTCTCTCTCTCTCTCATTTTTGTTTGTCTAATGTGTTTGCTTTGTTTATTTATTGGTTAGTTTTCTCTTTTCTTTCCTCCTTTTTTAATCTCTTTCTTCTTTTTTTCTCCTTTTTCTTTCTTCTTCTTTCTCTTTTTTCTCTCCTTTTCCCCTCTTTTCTCTCTTATAATCTATCTTGGACTCAGGGGCTACACAAGCATATCTTTTATAAGGTCATATTATGTGGAGATGGAGAGGAAGTCCCAGTTGATCCATTCACCAGATAGCAAGCATTGTGACCCATCAATAGGTTCCAAATCCTAGTAACCCCTTCCCCAACCCTTAATAAGTGTTTAAAATTGTAAAGAGCTAACACAACACCCTACCTCCAGCCCTTCCTCATAACTGCACAAACCCAGAGGCCCGGCACAAGGAGGGATAAAAGACAGAGCAAATATCAGAAGTGATTGCTTCTTCATTTTCCACTGAGGGATGGAATTAAAGAGAAAGATATGAGATCTGCTACATATGAAGAAAAAACAAAACAAAGAAATCACTGGTAACCTTTAGAACCCCAACCAAGAGTTAGTGCTTGAAAGAAAAGCTACTGAAACACAAACAATGGCTATCTTTGAGAACAATTGTACCCAGAAAGTACTTACAGATATCAGAATCATTGGATAGAATGAATAAAAATCAAGAACTGCAAGGGCTAAAAGCAAATAAAATTACAATGGAGTTGGACAGACTCAAGAAAGCATATTTAGAAATATTGGAAACAAAGAGCTGTATCCAATAAATAAATAACAAGCTGACAAGCATAGGTAGCAGAGTTGACCAAGCAGAAGAATGAATCTCAGAGCTGGAAACCCAAAATATGGAATTAATCCAATCTATTAAAAATTTGGAGAAAAACTTAAGAAGAAAGAAAAAACTCCCCAAGAGATGTGTGATTTTATCAAGATGCCAGACCTATGTCTGATCAATGTATCTAAAGAAGGAAGAGAAATGGAAAACACCTTGGAACAAACATCCCATGAGGTCATTCAAGAAAAGTTTTCTCATCTGGCCAGAGACATGATTATACAAGCACAAAAGATCAGAGAACCCCTGCAAGACTTCATAAGAGAAGACAAACCACTAGACACATAGTAATTAACCTACACAAAGTAGGTATAAAAGAAAAAATCCTAAAGGCAGCAAGAGAAAAAAGTCAGACTATCTACTGGGGAAGACCGAGCAGAATTGCTCCAGACTTATCTGCAGAAGCATTACAGTCCAGAAGGGATTGGACACCAATATTTAATGTTCTCAAAGATAAACAACTTTAACCAAGAATTTCCTACTCAGTCAAACTAAGCTTCATCAGCGATGGAGAATTAAAATCCTTCCCAGGCATCCAATCTCTAAGAGAATATGCTGCTTCCAGACCAGCTCTACAGGAGATGTTTAAAATGGTACTGTGCACATAAGATAAAGAAACAGCCAGGCTCAGTGGCTCAGCCTGTAATCCCGCACCTTTGGGAGGCTGAGGTGAGTGGATTGCCTGAGCCCGCGGGTTCGAGAACCCCTGGGCAGTGAGACCTCATCTCTACAATAAATCAAAAAATCAGCCGGGCGTAGTAGCACATGCCTGTAATTCCGGCTACTTGGAAGGCTGAGGCAGAAGCATCGTCGGAGCCCAGCTGATCAAGGCTGTGGTGGCCGGGAGCAGCCACTGCACTCCAGTCTGGGCAACAGAGTGAGACTCCAACTCAAAAAAAAGAAAAGAAAAAAAAAAGAAACAAAAGAAAAATCATATACTTCACAATCTCACAATCAGACACAGAAGCAATAGGGCACACAGCACATTCACAAAAATGAAGCACACATAATTAACACAAAAGGTAAAAGAAAACAAAACAGCTTTATAAAATTGTGTTAGGAACAAACTCTCACATTTCAATAATCAGCCTCAATGTGAATGAACTAAGTATACACTGAAAAGACATGAAATGGCAAACTGGATAAAAGAGAATGACTCAGCAATAAGCTGCCTCCAGGAAGCACACCTCATGGCAAAAAGATACCCACACACTTAAAGTTAGAGGATGGAGAATAAACTTTCAGGCAAACAGAAAAAAATGGGAGGGTATGATTTTAATGTCAGACAAAACAACCTTTCAGCTATCAAAAATTTAAAAAGATACAGAAGGATGCTGCATAATGATAAAAGACTCAACCCATCAACAAGAAATAAACATCCTAAACATATATACACCCAACACAGGAGCACCAGGATTTATAAAGCAACTACTAAGTAAACTAAAACCGGACATTGGCTCTAACACTATCATAACTAGAGACTTAAATATCCCACTAACAACCCTAGATAGATCACTGAGTAAAAAAAAAAAAAGCAATAATGAGATCTGGAATCTCAACTTGTTGTTTGACCAAATTGACTTACTAGATAACTACAGACCACTCCACCCAAAAATCATGAAATATGCATTCCACTCCTCCCCACATGGAACAATCTCCAAGGTTGACCATATCCTCAGCCATATATAAAGCATGAACAAATCTCACAGGATCAAAATACTGCCGAGCACCTTCTCAGACCACAGTGGAATAAAAAGAAATATCACTGGCAACAAGATCCACCCCCAAACATACAAAGACATGGACACTAAACAGCTTGATGCTGAACAACTCATGGGTGAACACCGAAAACAAAAGAGAAATTAAAAGATTCTTGGAAATAAATAAAAACAAAGACATATTCTATCAAAACCTCTGAGATGTCATGAAATCAGTACTAAGAGGGGAATGTATAACTCTAAGCATACACATCAAGAAAATAGAAATATCACAAGTTAACAGCTTAACAAAGCCACTAAGTGAACTGGAAAGGCAAGACCACTGAAACCCTAACTTCAGCAGAAGAATCCAAAAGCCCAAATATGGGACATAGATGACAAAAATATCATAGCAAAAAAATCAATGAAACAAAAGCTGTTCTTTGAAAGGATAAACAAGATTGATGAATCCCTAGCCAGATTGACCAAGAAAAAGCCCAAATAAGCACAATCAGAAATGCAAAAGATCAAGTTACAACTGACCCTATAGAAATAAAAAGATTATCAGATATTACTATTCCACACCTGTATGGAAACAAACTTGAAACCTAAATGAAATGGAGGACTTCCTGACATCACACCACCTCCCAAGGTTGAAATGAGAAGAATTTGAGACCCTAAACAGACCAATAACAATGCAGGAAATTGACTTTGTCATAAGAAAACTACCTACAAAAAAAAGACCTAGACCAGACAGCTTTCCTGCGCAATTTGGAATTCTATAGAAGGAGGAGCTGATATCAGTCCTACTGAAAGTATCCCAGGCAATCAAGAAAGATGTTTATTTTTTTAACATATATTTTTTATTTTAAAGTTGTGGGGTACAGTTAAGCGTTAGTTATACAAATATTCGTTGTGCAGGTACCCTTGTTGATGAAGTGTGCCCCCTTTCCCCAGACAGATATTGACTACCGTTAATCCCACCTCTGAAGACATTCCAAATCATTTTATGAAGCTAATGTCACACTAATATCCAAACCAGGTAAAGATCCAACAAAGAAAGAAAACTACAGGCCAATATCCCTGATGAACATAGATGCAAAAATTCTCTAGATTCTAACAAATTCTAACACATCTCAAATATCATCCACCATCACCAAATAAGCTTCAGCCCCAATAACAGGGCTGGCTCAACATTCAGAAGACCACAAATGTAATTCAATATATCAACAGATATAAAAACATGAACCACATGATTATATCATTAGACAAAGAAAGAGTTTTCAACAAAATCCAGCATTCTTTATTGATGAAAACCCTTGCTTGAACACCTAGGCATAAAGAGAACATATCTCAAAATAGTAAGAACCATCTACAAGAAACCCACAACCAACATATTGCTAGATGGACAGAAATTGGAAGCATTTTCCCTGAAAACCAGAAAGAAATAAGGCTGCTCACTCTCACCCCTCCTCTTTAACATAATGTTAGAAGTCCTAACCAAAGCAATCACCAAGAGAAGGAAATCAGGGATACCCAAACAGCAAAATAGGAAGCTAAGTTACCCTCTTTGCTAATAATATGATCTTATACCCCCAAAACACAAAAGAATCTGTCAAAAACCTCCTTGCACCGATAAGGGACTTTGGTAGTGTTTCAGGGTACAATATTAATGTGCAAAATATAGTCACATTTATACACCATCAACAAACAGGCAGAGAGCAAATAAAAAGCACAATCCCATGCTCAATAGCCACACACACAAAAATACCTTGGCATCTTTTTATTTTATTTTATTTTATTTTATTTATTTTTATTATAAAGATGTGGGGTACAATTCAGGGTCAGGTATACAAATACTGATTATGCAGGTACCCTTGTTGATGAGGTATGCCTGTTCCTCCCCTAGCAGTTTCCCTCAATTGCCAATCCCGTCCCCCTCCCCTGACAGTTTCCCATCACTGCCAATTGCCCTCCCATAGTATCATAATTGTTCAAGGTCAGCTTATGAATGAGAACATATGGTACTCTGTTCTTTGTTTCTGTGATAGATCACTGAGCATGACCGGCATCTTTCTAACCAAAGAAGTGAAAGCCCCTTACAATGAAAACTACAAAACACTGCCCAAAGAAATCAAAGAAGACACAAACAAATGGAAAAATATTCCATGCTCATGGATTAGAAGACTCAAAATTGTTAAGATGTCCATCCTACCCAAGGCAATCTACAGATTCAATACAATACTCATTTAATTACCAACATCATTCTTCTCAGACCTGAAAATGACAATACAGAAATTTATGTGGGAACACAAATGACCATGAATAGCCAAAACAATCCTCAGCAGAAGAAACAAAATGGGAGGTATCAGATTTACAGATTTCAAACCTTAATATAAGGCTACAATAGCTAAAACATCCTGGTATTGGTACAAGAACAGGCATATAGACCAATGGAATAGGATAAAAATTCCAGAAGCAAAACCTTAATTTTTCAACTTACTCATCTTTGACAAAGCTGCCACCAACAACCCCTGGGGGAGCAGAACCTATTCAGTAAATGGTGTGGGAAAACTGGCAGACCACATGCAGAAGAATGAAACAGGACCCCTACCTATCACCATACCAAAAAAAAAAAATCTATTCTAAGTGCTCTAAGTGCATCAAAGACATAAATGTAAAACCTCAAAATATAAGAATCTTAGAAAATGCAGGAGACACCCTTATGGAAATTGGAAAAGGCAACTAATTCTTGATCAAAACTAAGATTAACAAGTGGGAATTCATCAAACTGAAAAGCTTCTGCAAAGCAAAAGAAACCACTAAGAGAGTGGGAAGATAGCCCACAGAATAGGAAAAAAGTAGTTGCCAAGTTTATATCTGACAAATACCTAACATCCAGGATTTACAAGGAACTCAAACATGGCAAAAGGAAAATAACAAACAGCCCTATTAAACAGTAGGCAAAAGACATGAATAGTTACTTCTCAAAAGAAGACATACAAGTAGCCAACAGATACTTGAAAAAAATGCTCAGCATTACTAATCATCAAAGAAATGCAAATCAAAACCACACTGAGAGACCACCTGACACCAGTCAGGATGGCCATCATCAATAACTCAAAAAAAACAACAGATACTGGGAAGAATGTGGAGAAAATGGAATGCTTCTGCACTGTTGGTGGGAGTGTAAACTAGTACACCCCTGTGGAAAACAGTGTGTTTGTTTCCAAAAGACCTAAATATTGACTTTACATATGACCCAGCAATTCCTCTTCTGGAAATATACCCAGAAGAACTCAAATCTTTCTACTAAAAAGATACCTCCACACACATGTTTGTTGCAGCACCATTCACAATAACAAAAACATGGAACCAACTGGCTGCCCATTGATAGTGAACTGAATTAAAGCAATGTGGTACATATACACTATGGAATATTATGCAGCCATATAGTAGGACAAAATTATGGACTTTGTAGCAACTTGGTAGGATTTAGAGGCTATCATACTCAGTGATCTATCACAGTAACAAAGAATTGAGTACCACATGTTCTCACTTATAAGTGGACCCTAAACATTTATCGTAATACCACATGAAAGAGATTAGCAGTAGCAGATCACTGCCCCAGGGAGAGGAGTACACAACACCAGTACGGGTACCTGATTTCAAACAGGTGAACTGAGGACCACTGGGAGGCTTAAACCTTACCTATGCAATGACAATTTATGTACCTAACCCGAATTATACACACCTCCAAAATAAAAAACAAAGCAAAACAAAATCCATATCTCCATTTTTGTGAAATGAACACTCTTTCCTAAAGGCTAGAAATTGGCAGACATGCTAAATTCAGCCAGATGTGTTTTGCTGAGTCAAAATTTGGGCAGGGAAGATATACTCATTCTCAAGTGTCCATCTCTCCTTACTGAGCAGCCACAGTTAATTTCAATAACATTGCTAGCCTGACCCTTGTAAGTCTTTGAATTTCCATCCCTGAATTCTGCAGTACACATGCTTCCCGGGAATATGGCCCATATCCTTACCTTTGAATCTGGAACTATAATACAGATTTCCCAGGAACAAGCTCACAGCATTCAATGCTTTGCCCCTCAGGTAACACTTAATATCAACACCGAATGAAATTTAAATATCCATTGACTGTCTGTTTTATATGGTCTGCACAACCTTCCTGGAGGAGCTGTAATAATGGCATAAAAGAGGATGTAGAAAACAGGTGCCAGTATGCAGGAAAGTGAAAGGGACATGGTAAGTCACAGAAAAAGCAGCAGAAATCATTCCAGGACTGAAGGAACCATGCATGTATCTCCCAAGTGCATTTCAATCTTCTACCATCTGAATTCCTCCATTACATAACACTAGACGGTGGGTAGAACCTGGGACTACATCCATGGTGAGAATGCAAACTTACTTAATCCCTGTTTCTGTTGGAAGGAACTCTGGATGGGTGAACTCAAAAAATTACCCACAGCTAGTAGAATAAATTGCTACATTCTCACAAAAAAAAGAAAAATAAATTAGATGATGAGTACATAGAGGCTCATGCTACCACTCTCTTTAATATTATCCATGTTTGAAATTAACCAAAAATTTCCTTTAATGTTAAAGAAAGATAAAGGTTAAAGACATTTTCAGATGAAAATGGAAGAATGAGTGACCAGCAGGTCTCTGCCTATAGATAATACTAAACATTGTGTAGTGCATCAGTCAGAGCGAGATTATCTCAGTAGTAATGGAATATGACTGTGCTGGCTTTTTTTTTTTTAACTTCTCTGGATTACGTATCCAGACTTACCTTTCCAGCAGTATTGAGGTCATCTTTTCATTCAGTGCCAAACATTTTTCAATTTCCATTTTTATTTTTTCTTTCATATGTGTTATTTTAAAATGTGGATTTTCTAGTATTCTTTGTGATCGATTTCTAACTTAGTTACATTGTTACTGAATAATTTTAAATGTGTTGAGACTGATTTATAGGAGTACAGTTAATTTTTGTAATTTTTTAAAGTGTGCTTGAATAAGGTATGTATTTTGCCAATTTTGAGAGTAGAGTTATGTTTTGTTATATTGCTCCAATCTACTAAATTCTTATTTACTTGTTTAACTCATTTTTTAAACAATCTGTGTTAAAATCTCCCAGTTTGATTATAAATTTGTTTAGTCTTCTTGTAATTTGTCTCTTTGTTTTATATATTTTTAAGTCATATTGTTGGATGTTTAGATATACCTGGAAAATCGAAACTTTTACTATTATATCTTTCTTTATTTCTAGAAATTTGATTTTTTAGGCTTTGATTTCTAGATTTGCTTTAAAATGCGTTGTTATTTATTTATTTTTATTTATTTATTTTTATTTATTTTTTTTTTTGAGCTGGAGTCTCACTCTGTCGCCCAGACTGGAGTGCAGTGGCCACTCCTGGCTACCGCAGCCTCGACCTGCTGGGCTCCGGCGATCCTTCCACCTCAGCCTTCCGAGTAGCTGGAATTATAGGCATGCGCTACCACGCCCGGCTGATTTTTTGATTTATTGTAGAGATGAGGTCTCGCTGCCCAGGTGGGTCTCGAATTCTTGGGCTCAGGCAATCCACTCACCTCAGCCTCCCAAAGGCGCGGGATTACAGGCTGAGCCACCGAGCCGGGCTAAAATGTGTTTTTAAAAGTTAATGTACCTAATTCTTTTTTCTTGGGTTAGTGTTTTTGTGTTATAACATTTTCAATTATTTTACTTTTATCCCTTCTGTGTGCATATGCTTCCAAAGTGTACCTTGTTGGCATCACGTAACTTTGGGATTTAGCTTGCTGTATGTTTGTTAATAGTCAATCTAATAATTTTCACCTTTTCACAAAATCATTTAGCCCATTTTATTTGCTGCAATTACTAATATAGAAATTATGACATGCGTCTGTCTTATCAAAGTCTAATATATGGTTTTACCTTTACCTTTCACATAGATAATACAATGATGCAGGGACTTTAAAATACTTTAATTCCATTTATTCTATTGCTTTAGATGAGATTAAAATTATTTTAATGCTATTAAATATTCATTTGATATTGCCACTTTAATATTATCTCATTATATATGCAAGTATGAACATATTTATATATGTATGTTTTAAACATATATTTTAAACACCACAGACATTATTTTTAGGCAATTCAGTCTTTTATATTTATACATGCTTTCTCCTTTTATTACTCTAGCATTTCTGAGGTTTCATATGAAATCATTTTTCTTTTAAGTAAAGAATACCTTAAAATTTTAAGTGTAAGTATGCCAGTGGCAAATTCTTTCTATTGCTTGTTTCAAAGTATTTTCATTTTGTTTATATTCTTAAAGAATATTTTTGTTGAGTAGACAATTTTATTTGTGTGTGTTTCTGTGTGTGCATTTTTCCAGATTTGATGACATATTTCCAATCTTTTCATCATCTTTTGGCTTCCAGCAATTTCTGAGAAGTCATCTGTCAGTCTAACCATAACTCCTTTAGCATAATTAACCTTTTTCTCTGGTGATTTTTAAGACTTTTTCTTTGTTTTTGATGTTCTTTATCTTTTTGTAATGTTACTTGTTTCAAATTTATTTTTATTTGTCCTGCTTTGGTTTCAATACTAGTCTTGAATCATTACATTAATAAATTTTATAAGCTTTGGAAAATTCACAACTATTCAATGGGTCAAATATTTATTCTGCCCTCAGTTACCTTGTCCATCTTTCCTACTTCTAAAATTGCAGTTAATCATGGATTACACAGTTTTCTTGCAATAACTATATCACTTACACATTCCTTGGTATTTCAAATCTTTTTATTGTTTTGTGATTTATTGTATTATGTTTTTTAACTCACCTTCCAGATAATCAATTCTCTCTTCAGCTTTATTTAATCTCAACCTGGCTTCAAAGTTCTTCATTTCAGTTACTATTTTTTTAACTACTTAATTTTTGGTTGGTTGTTTTTTAACTTTACAATATCACATTTATATCCTTTGTCATTTTAGTTCAAAAATATAGTAAGCAAAGTCATTTTATGTATCTCATTTGATAATCATAACATATGGAGCCCTATAGGTTTGTGTCTGTTGTCTAGATTTTCTGTTTAATTGTGCTCATATTGTCTTTTCTTAGTATATCTTATAAAGTAATTTTTTTCTGCACATCTTATTTAAACAACAACATTCAGAAACAACTTCATATCTGAATTGGTTCCTATCTTATTTTTCTACAAAAGGGATTTCTATGACCTTTATATATATTTAAAAAAAACCAAGGGCACTAAAAATCCAGAAAAAGACTTGAATTTTTTGTAGGTCACTTAGATTACCTGCTTGCATAAAGTTCATGCACCTACTTTCACAGTGGATTTATTTTAGGCCCCAGTGCAGGAGAAAACTCTGCTCTAAATGGTTTGTAATTATCCACAGATGACCCCAGGACAAATGCAACAGTCTTTGGAGAACCTGACTTAAATGTGGAGGCAGAAAATACGTTCTGTAGTAAAACCATAAGGTCATATGTCTCTGATCTCAGTACTATTTGCTTAAATTGAAACATATTTGCCTCTTCGCCTCTATAGGATCAACAAATGACCCTAGGATAAAGCACCTATATTTCAACTCTTTGAACACGAATCATATTCTTTTTAAGATCCAGTAACTTCTCATCATCTTATTGGGTCCTTTTTGTGGGACTCTTTCTTCACTCAAGTATGATAGTTGTCTTGAGCAAAGAGCTGAACTAAGTCACATAATCCACTATTGTGAAAAGCTTAACATTTAATAGATTTCACATTGCTTACCCTTTTGCATATTTTGGATCATACTATTGATTTAAATTAATTCAGGTACTTTTTAAATAAAACAATCAAAATGAAAAGGTATAACTCTGTACAATGACAAGAAATATAAAGGGAGTTCAGTAGAGGCTAAGGTGAGCAAACAGAATTTTCCTTTTTTGGAGAAAGAGAAAAAACTATAGATTTTATTTGTAAATGCTATAATTAAGCAGTTATATTAGAAGCTCATAATCAATAAAAAACTAAAATTAGCAAAAATATTCAAAATAAAAAATGGAATAAAGGGGGTAGAAGCTGGAGAACAAGTGGATCTTTATGTAGATAAGAAATAGGAAATCTGAAAAAGAAAAACAGAACAGATGGTAAAAAAAATGGTTATAAATAGTTCATTGTGTTAAAAATAAAGAATTGTAAAAGGAATAGTTATTAAGTATTTTTTAAAATAGAGAGTTAAAATTCTGATCTAAGTCTTTGTTTCTCTTGTAATTATTAGTAAATTCCTTATTGTTCCATTTATAAAGTTAGAGGTCTTTTTATATTTCTAGGATTTTTATATTTTTATATTTCTAGAGGTACATTTATATTTCCAATCTGGACACTATCTTTGTCTTCCTCATTTCATGTAAGAGATCACTCCATAGATCAATAACCAACTCATTTCATATAGATCACTGAATTAGCCCATGGCAATCATCCTACCTTCTGGCAACCCTAAGCTATATTTCCTCCTACGAAAGGCAGGAAGAAATACCTGTTATAGTCTCTTTCTTCATCTCAACCTCTCTTCCACTCTAAAGAATGCTGAGATTCTTAATGGACACCAGTAAGGTTTCATTTCTTCCCTAAAAATTCTATTATGGCTTTAATTTTTTTTACAGTCCTCTCTTTCATAGAATTATAAAAATATATGTAAATTAAGTCTTGATGACAGTAGGTATCTCAGAAAGAGAAGTCAAAATCAGATTTTCAGGGAATTTAGGGGGAGGAGGGTTGGGAGATTATGTCAAAGATGAGCTTACTGCAATCTGAAGTGCTTACAAATATTGTTGAGACAAAAGTGATTCCATCCTGGACGCTAATGTGCCATGTTGACTTTGATTAGCCCAAGTTCTGTGAACGTCTCCTGATTTCTATTTTATTTATTGTCCCTAGTGTAAGAACATGCACTCCTGCATTTAGATTTATTTAATGTTATCATACAAACTACAGGTATGATGCATGCTGTATTCTTTCCTGTTTTAGAGGGTTGCCTTTGACTGTTTTGTTGGAGCCTGTACCCCCTTCTCCTATGGTATATAAGTGCTGGGTCTAGAAAATAACAGTACAGGGACTTACCTGTCTTGAAGTCACCCAAGACTGCACTTCTGTCTGTAAATTCCCTCAATTAATCACCCAGAACTGACAAACTGGATTTGCCTGCCTCCTTCTTTGGTTCCTTAGCTCATTTAGCATTGGGGGGTTGCTTTGTATATATGGTCCTTTCACAGAACAGACATACAACCACTTACCAATGGAAGTGAAACTAGAACTCAGGCCTTATAGAACGTATCAAAATTATTCATATCCAGCTGGGCACAGTGGTTCAAGCCTATAATGCCAGCACTTTGGGAGGTCAAGGTGAGAGGACTGCCTGAGTCCAGGGGTTCAAGACCAGCCTGGGCAACTTGGCGAGACCTCATCTCTACAATAAATCAAAAAATTAGGGGAGCCCCCTCAGATGCCCTCCCACTGAGGGAGCTTTTCTGTCCTCTTAATAAATCCTACTTTCTGAAAAAATTAAAATTAGCCGGGCTTGGTGGCATGTGCTTGTAGTTTCAGCTACTTGGAAGGCTGAGGCAGAAGGATATCTTGAGCCAGCAGATTGAGGCTGCAGTGGCCATGAGCATGCCACTGCACTCCAGCCAGGGGGACAGAGTGAGACTCCAACTGAAAAAAAAATTATTCATATCCTTTTACAGTCTATCTATACATACTAGAATAGTCCGTTGAAAAGTTGAAAGAGTGCTTTGATCAGCTAGTACCTTTGTCTACATATTATAGAAACAATATGGCTGAAAGTTAAAATGCTATCTGTGTTATAAATGTTACTTGTGAAGTCTAGTTATCTCCTCCAAGCAGAAGATGAGGGCTTCTCATCTCCCATTCTGGTAGCAGGGAATATGTAAGAAATTCTTATGGCATATACCTACAGCAAAGCTCAGAGATTTCAACAATAACTAATTTGTTCATTAACTTCAATCTCATGCAAAATTGTACAGACATCTACCTTAATGTCACACTTCTCAGTTCGATGACTTTCATTAGAATTATATGATGATAGAAATGGAAGATATTTTAGAAAACATCTACTTTCTCACTGATACATGAAGAAACAGTCAGAGAAGGGATGTGATTGCCTGAGTTGTCACAGATGGCTCGCAATAGATAATCAACTAAAATTCAGATCCTTTGATCTCCACTCCAGAGCTCTTTTACCATTTTGGGGAGCAAGTTGAGGAGAGATATTCAGTTTTATGTTCTTACACTAAACTATTATAGACTCAAGTGTTTATAAGCTAATCCTTCTGAAGATCAAAAAACCCAGTGGGAATGCTTATAATAGGGGAAAAAATCATGTATTTATTCATTGAAAAAGTAACGTGGACTGCTCTAGAAGATAGATATATATATTCCCTCACTCTACGGAACTTAAACTTTAGTGTGGGTTGGAGGATTCAGAAAAAAGACAAACAGCCTAAAGAAAATAAATAAATAGACATATAAGTTCACATAGTGACATATTCTAAGAAGAAAATAGCACAGAATGAAAGGTTGGAGATGATTACTTTGGATCAGAAAAAGTCTTTTTGAGGCATAAAACCCTTGCATTGAAAGCTGAATGACAAGACCCTATCACGTGGGACCCTGGGGAAGACCAGACTTGACAGTGGAGGTCAAGGACCTGAGCCCAGAATAAGGCTGGCAAAATAATCCTAGCAGGAAGCAGGCCAGTGTGACTAGACCATGGTTGAAAGAAGTTCGGTGTCAGTAATGACTCCACACCCGGCCAGGACCAAGAGATTTATTAAAGTGGCGGTTACAAGGGAAAAGGGAATGGCTCTGAGGAGAGAGAAAGGAAGTGGGAGAGAGGTGGGGAGAGAGCTGCAGAGAGGGAGAGAGCAAGGGAGAGAGAGAGAGAGAGAGAGAGAGAGAGAGAGAGAGAGAGAGAGAGAGAGAGAGAGAGAGAGAGAGAGAGAGAGAGAGAGAGAGAGAGAGAGAGAGAGAGAGAGAGAGGGGAGAGAGAGAGAGAGAGAGAGAGAGAGAGAGAGAGAGAGAGAGAGAGAGAGAGAGAGGAGAGAGAAGAGAGAGAGAGAGAGAGAGAGAGAGAGAGAAGAGAGAGAGAGAGAGAGAGACTGAGAGAGTTGCAGGGAGAGGGCTGTATTTATTAGCCTGACTGAGCCGGAAGGGGCAGTGCTATGTTCCTATTGGAGGAGCTGCATGGGAGCAGGGTGGGGCCAATGGCGTGTTATAGTCCTATTGGATGAAAGACAAAGCTGGCTACGGATTGGAGGATTGCAGGTTTGAAATTTGCGCCAGGGAATTGTGCTCACAGAAGCCGGAACCTAGGGCCTTTGTTGTCTGGTGTATCGGCTCCATGTCGGGAGCCGCCCCTCTGGTCGCTTCCTGCACCCTTCAATGGTGACTGAAGGACATAGCAGGAGGTGGTGGATCAGAGGTATGTCAAAGCTCTATCATGTCTGCGATAAGAGGTTTGTATTTTATTCTTAGTGAAACAAATTTATTTGAAGCTTTTACACAAGAATGCATTATTCTTCACTTAGTTTCTTTTTAAAGATCACCATAACTGCATATGTGGAATATAGATTATAGTGATGACATTGTAATTTGATCTATATTTTGTGACATGTAACAGAGAGTAAAACAACCCAAGCATACAAGACAAGGCAAAAATAACTGGAATTATTCAATCATTATGTTGTCAAACCAATTGCAGAGAGAAAATCACAAGAAAGGCCAGCTGGAGTCTGAAATTCCATATATTTGTCTGATAAAGGGAGTACCTCGACATCCAGTGACACGCAACAGAGTTTTGGATCTTTGGAGATGATCATTAAAACTCATGGTGAAATGTCATGGTCGATATCAGTCCGTTTTGCAAGAGTCATAGTAATAAATCTTAATGAGAACATTAATGCATTATATTGTCAACTTATCTTATATCCATATTTCTCTCGTGACTTTGATTTTGTATTCTACTTTTTCAAGATCTGTCCTTGAGATAATTGAGATGCTTCATAAGCCATTTGCCTCATTCTCTGGGAACCAAAGTACTTACCTATTGAAATATACTTATAAGGATTAGACCTGAGCTTTATATGTGAAAAAAAATTCATTATTGTTCAGTATTTGTTAGTATGTATATGCCATTTAATTGATCTTAACAGAATCATAAGGTAGGTACAATTTTTGCTATTTTCTGAAAAAGAAACTTGAGGTTTAAAATATTTGGCAAGCTGTCCAGGCTCAAACAGCCTGAATTTATTTATTTATTTATTTATGTATTTATCTATCTATCTATTTAGCTATCTATTTATTTATTTATTTTTTGAGTTGGAGTCTCACTCTGTCACCCAGACTGGAGTGCAGTGGCCGCTCCCGGCCACCGCAGCCTCGACCTGCTGGGCTCTGGCGATCCTTCCACCTCAGTCTTCCAAGTAGCTGGAATTACAGGCATGCGCTACCAAGTTCGGCTGATTTTTTTATTTACTGTAGAGATGAGGTCTCGCTGTCCAGGCGGGTCTCGAACCCACGGGCTCAGGCAATCCACTCACCTCAGCCTCCCAAAGGCGCGGGATTACAGGCTGAGCCACCGAGCCCAGCGGGCCTGAATCTAGTAGAGTTAAAATTTTCAACTTAAGGAAACATGGCCCCGAAGACCAACAGCTCTCCTTTATAGGACTGAAGAAAGAAGTATCCATCCTGTAAGAGAAATTCAGGTGGGGTAAGTCAAGTTGAGGTTGGCCTCTCAATAGAACTTGAGTGTGTACCAATTTTCAGTCATTAATTACCTTCCCATCACCAACAGGAAAATGTTTTTTAATCTGCATTATCATTAACTGAACACTATGGTGATCCAGGAAGTCAGGACTAAGATAGCATTATAATTGCTTTAGGAAATTAGGAATGGGATAGCCTTATGAGAGCTTTAAAGTTGTCTTTTATAAAACATCTCTTAGAAGGGCAGTATTTCATGTAAAAATCCTCCCCCACTCCTATTACAATTCAATGGTGCAAATTGTTTTCCTTTTTGTGGTAATTTAATGCTCCCCTGAACTAGTTCCTTTGGTTTCAGAAGCTGGCCCTGGAGCATTCATGTTCACAGATGCAGACTTGGCACAATGAGAAATTCATTTTCTGCTTGACTTTGTAAGTGAAATTACACTCTGACAGCACTCCTTTCTGTTGCCACTGAACGGTATTAATGAAACATTGCACCTGAAATTTATTTGCAAGGTTGTCTTCTATTATACCTTTTGGTCTAAAAATGCCTTTTTAAATTGATGTGACAAGAGACGGGCAGGGAGAAAGGAAATTTTTGGTGTGGCTAGGAAATCACACATATTCTTTGGCCTCCAGATTGAAAAGAAGTCAACACAACATTTTCACAGAGATCTTAATAAGTATAAAAGATTGCTAGTCTCGGATAAAAACTATATGGGTTAATATTTCATCATTGAGTCTCAAGTCTCTGAGATTGTCTTTAAATAGGGTGTTTCTATTTATCAATGTCAGAAATTACTAGAGAGCTAATCATCCTTCTGAAAAGGAAGTTATTTAAATAATGAAACCCATTGTTCAAGGTGTGGATTTAGAAGCAAGATGTTGAACATTGAGATGAAGTTCTTTGGAGTATTTCTGTATTGACCAACTCTTTGTTCTTCCCACTCTGGAAAAAAAAAAATCAAATCATCCTCAGGGATAGCAAGGACAAAGAATATTTAAACAGCAGCCTGCTTAGATGGCTATGACATGACATGAAGACAACTGACTGAAGAGTCTTCCAGCCTTCTGTCTATATTCTTGCCAATTCGCTATGATTTACCTTCTGCAATAATTGATTATCAGTCTTTCTTACTCTAGACTGTATGAGCACTAAGATCTTGTGACCCACTTATCTATTTTTTCTCCACAACTTAGCACAGCACCTAACATTGAGTGGACTCAATATATTTGATGAATAAATGAAAAAGAAAGAATGATTAAATGAATAGACAGACAGCTAGAGAAATGGAATTTGATTCTAAAGAGACAGGTAGGGCTCTGGCATAAACCCTCAACAGACTTTGGTCCTCAGTGAATAAATTGATGCTAGAGTCTGCACTATTAAAAGTGACATCCATTAATCAGGAGCTGTGTGATACAGAAACCAAGAGCCCTGAGGACATTTTTTTTAACCAACTTCTCATATACTAAAATATTTTTCTCTAAGACCTAGAATTTCACATGCTTTTTTCCCAAGTTAGAAAGATGAGAACATCCCAGATATCAGCTTCCCTCAGTGTGGAATTGGAAGGGAGTTTGATGGAGTTTATAAGTTTGCCCTAGTTTTCTGAAATACTTCCTGACATGAGGATAAGTTAACAAAATTATCAAGTGCCTTCTTCATGCTCCTGCGTAAACCAACTCTGTGCTAAAATGAAAATGACAGTCAAGTACTGGTAAATTATTGCAAGATATGGGGGAATAAAACAGCATTCTTTCCCTGTCCCAAGAGCACAGTCTTGGTTCTCACAGCCTGGAGATCATTATTATTAATATTGTCAGGCCCTGGACTCAATAAGAGTGGTAGATATTAGCATGTTTAACACTCATGACAGCTCAGTGAGATACAGACTAGTCACATTTTATATAAATTAGAATCATGCAAATTTTAATTGTGCAAATATGAAACTGTTTAATATAAAATATTGACACATTTTTACTTTATTTACAAAATTTAGAATATAGCATACATCTCCCAATTTAACAAATTATGAAGACTTTTGCCTAATTCAAAACACAAGCATCGCAAATACAAAATGGCATTTATGTTTTGGTCACGTGGACTACTTTTGTTGGAAAATAGTCATCATTATGATAGAAGCTAATACTTATTAAATATTAACTAAGCACTTCATAGATATAAAGCTGCTTATTTTCACAAAAAAAGAAAATCCTATTGAAGCAGGACTCTTATTATCCCTGTTTGGCAGAGAAGAAAAATGAACAGCAGAGGTAAAATTTAAACTCTGGCAGCCTGGCAAGCCTCGACTCACTTTTCAGGATTAATCTTGAATTATGTGCATTTTTAATTAAATAAAACCTTTAGTAACTCTTCCCTCACACTAAATATGCCTGCCTTGTAGTTACTATATTCTCACCTTTGGAATGGAAGCCTTAAAGCCGTTAAGTAACTTATCCAATACCTCAAAGTTAATAGAAGCCAAACTCCCCTGACAGGGACATTATGTCTAGGGCTTACAGTCACACCTGAAAGATCAATGAGAGCCTGAGTCCTTCTGTCTTGTACCTGGTTGACTTTCATTTGCATAATCTTGGGTGAGCTTAGCCTGCATAAACTCTCCTCTTCAATTTCTACACCTTTCTCCTCTGGACCATTCACAGCCTAGCATTCTCCAGAGTAAAATACACATAATCCAAATATCTGACTACTCTACCTTGTTCTTTCAATTAGAGTTCAGACAAAAAAATGTCTTGTCACTTTCTCTAAATATCCCCCTACTCCTAACAATGCCTGTCCTGTAACTGAGCACTGTCCTGTCAAATAGCAACCAGAATCAATAAATGTTTGACCCAGGCCAAGTATCAAGAAAGGTGGAAATTGTTAGTCACTAATAACCCCATCACACATTCTTGTGATCAAATTCAGGTAGATTCTGGCAGTGCATATCCTGCCCAATGGTCAATATGATTTGTATTCTTTGCAGGTTGGCATCAGAATCAACAAAAACTGTGTTGTAAATTGTGGAAGCTGAAAATTGGGACACGTCCTTTTACTATTCTCCAAACGGAGCTCCACTGCAGATGAAGCAGAGCTTTTGTGTGAGAACAAGTCCACAGTGATGTATCGTGCAGGATAACAAGGAGAGATTTTTTTCAAAGAAGATGCTGTAGCTTTCTGCCTTTTGTGCTGGCAAGGAACAGTTGTCGTTGTAGAGCCAATGAACCCAGATCTGTATGTGTTTACCAGCGTTTGTGTGCAGGTGCACAGTATGTATGTAACATCCACTGGGCCCGGAAGGAAAGAAAAACAGTTTTCTAAAGCAAGGTAACCACCACCTACGAACTTTAAATCCTCATTGGCACAAAATAAATTGCTTTTCTTAGTAGAACAATAGATTCAGGAAATAGAAAAGTTCATAGCAATTCAGAGCTCTGTGTCTTGACTGTCCCCTGAGTGGGTGTGGCACGAGCATTCAGAAATGATTTTGCTAAGACTAATTGAAATAGCTAATGCAATCAATGAAAATTAATATATACAGAAAAACAGATGTCTAATATGTACATTCAAATATTAGTTTCTATTATGTTATAGTAATGTCTATGTTTATGTACACTAAATAGTATATTCGTGAATATTTATAAATAATAATACAATAAGATATTTATAATAAAATGTATTTGTATATGCTATTCTTTAGGTAATAAAATGTGTTTCATAAAAAATATAAATTTTAAAGATATACATATATTTCTACAAAATAAATGCCCAGCCCAGTTTTATAATAAGCCCTTTCTTATTATAAACATCAGCATCATGATTCAACATTTGACATTTTCTAGTATCTGTAAGTACTTAGCTTATAGCACCCTTCATTATTTAACAACAACAACAAAAACTTACATGCTCCCTTTACCTATGTAGTCATTGGAACACAGAAAGGTTCAATTCCTTGTCCATAGTCACAGAGTATAGACTCAAGCCTGTAACCAGGAGCCCTATCACAAGCATGACCTCCCTTCTTTAACTATGTACATCATATACCAAGAAAGTTCCTGATTTCTCCTTATCTCTCCTTTCAGAAGATTGTTATCATCCATACTGAGATTTTTGAGAAGAGAATGTACATTATGAAAGGGACACAAAACCATTTGCTCAGAGGAGCCCGTGAAGAATACAGAAATGAGGACAAGTGAGACAGCAGGTGCGGCGGGTTAGTGGAGTGGCACCTCTCCCTGTTGTTCTCAGACTGCCTGAGTCTGCAGGGAACCCGGGTCTCTGGGAAAATGTCAAGGAAATGAGCTATTTGTTAAAGGTCAAGGCTAAATCATTTGAGTTTAGTGTAAAGAAGAGTAGCTGCAATTGTGTAAAGACAAAAAGAAGATGGAGAATGATGTTAGAAAATTCAGAGGCACTGGGGAGCAAGGCCTTGAAAATGGTCTCAGGACAGACAGATCAGCTCTATCACTAGGACTGAATGAAAACCTAAGTCTAACAACTCTCTGGCCTTTAAGGAAGGAACTCCGATTGGCCTGCTTTAGGTCATGTTTGGAAGTGAGGTCTGATTTCTTAGCTGTAGTCCCAAGATCAAATAGATGGCTCGTATTAAAAAAATAACCAAGAACTACCTCGGCATATTTCAGAATGTACTTTCAAAGTGTTTTGAAAACTGTTATTGTTTGACTTCAACAAACAAACTCACTCAAAGAACAGATGGGTACTGATATTCCCGATATTAAGGTGAGAAAACTAAGGATGATAAATGCCAAGAGATACACACCTAAGACCATCTGAGGAGAAGATGTTATGCCCTGCATTTTAGAGCCAAGTGCTTTTCATTATGTTTTGGGTGCCCACCCTCTGAGAAACACACACACACACACACACACACACACACACACACACACACACCATTATACTGTATTAATGGTGGTTGATCATGTCAGAGAAATAAAAATGGAATCAAGACACACCCAGATCAATCAGAAAGAGTTTCTGGAGGAGGATTCATGCATTGCTATTTTTTAAGTTCCCAAAGTAATTCTACAGTGCAAACATAGTTGACAACCACCATTTCAGGAAAAAAAAAAAGCATTTGAATTCTCAAAATTTGTAATGAAGCATTAAAGGTATGATCACACTCTTGTTGTGTTTTCTATTTACATGTTTTTCTGTTCCAAGATGAAGCTGGACTTTTAGCCGCCAACTCTGCAAAAGACAACAGTTTGAAAAGAAGTTGAGGTTGCAAGGGCCATCCAATTTACCAGGGAAATCAGCTGTGGGAAGGAACAGCATTGAGTAAGCAGCACACAGCTAGGATGCTCTCTGTAGAACGGCATGCTTTCTTTGTTTTTTTGAGCGGAAATTGGAACATGATTTCCTTATCACTGGAAAAAGTGCATTTCACTCTTTGCTGGAAGATGCATTTATGTAACCAAGACTCTCTCTTTTCTACCTCTGCCAGGAAGAATAGTGTGGTCCCCATAGAGAGGTAGGAGCCAGAGATGAGAAGTCATCCTTTTTTATTTCTCCCTGGTGACCTTTAACCCATGGAGCATTCCAGCTCTTTTTACTTAAGAAAAGGAATGTGTGGCACTGGTAATTTCCTCAGGGAAATGAACTAATGTGAGATTCAGATAACAGATAGGCTCTTAGCTGTGATGGAACATGCTGTTCCCAGTAAATGCTAAAATAAGTTCAGAAAAGTTAAGGTGAAGGTTTCAATAACAGCAAATAAATTCTTTTATTGCTACACAGTTTTTGGTTTCTTGACACTCTTACTCTGAATGTGTATCACTTTTATAATATATTTGTTCTTTCAGTGTCGCTGTTTGTTGTTTAATAATAAATAGTGATTCGTAGATAGTATAAAACAAAAAAAATTTAGGAAATCTATAGTTTTAGTCTGAATCTCAACTGCTAACTTGTGCTTTTGACCACACACCTAAAGTTCTACATAGCACAAGTTATTGTGGGTAGGAGAAAAATAAAACCTTCCTGAGTGACAAGTTTGTCGATCTAAACCGAGTAGAGGTAAATGACAATTTTATAAACTGATATACCAGCAATGAGTTCCTGTCAGGGTCTCATCTATATAAATATCATAAATCAAGGAATTGAAGTGTGATTATGTCTCATAATAATTCAAAAGAAGACTTTTGGTTATTTAATTTTACTTTTTTGGGATATACTTGTCAAACCTACTGCTCTAGCAGTGTGTACAAATGGACAGTGATACTTTGCTTTATGATCATGACCAAATTTAAGTCAAATTTTTGCAATTTAATCAGTGTCTTTCTTTTACCCGAATAACTCCTAATCAATATTTGGGTCCCAGCCATCTTGCCTGTCATCCCACCCCCACTGCGAGCTGCAAACTCTCTCTGTGCATTCATCACACCCTGTACTGACCTTTCCGCAGCATTGATTATATAACATAGAAATTTCCAGTTTAGCCTGCAAGTCATTTGATGCAGCAAAATTTCATTTGCTCAAAATATATTACTATGTCCCAGGCCCTGTCCTAGGTCCTGAAGATACTACCTAGACAAAAATCCTTGCCCCCATGAAGCTTACATCTTTCAGAACACAAGGAATGTGAAATGGGTGTGTGTTGTGGTAGTTGGTGGCGAGAGAGACAAGGTGGGGATGAAATTTCCAGGGAGGGCCCCACTGGAAAGGTGACATTTAAGAAACAATTGAAGATGCTGAAGGAATGAAATGAGATTCTGGGGAAAGAGGTTTAAGGCAGGGGAAACAGCAAAGACTATGGCTAAAGCTGTGAGAAAAAAAATGCTTGCCAGGCATATTAAAGGAACAACACAATGGCTGGCAACTCTGAAATGGAGGGAGAGAGAGCCAGAGTGGATCACATTGCCCATGGTGCTGTGCCTAGCACGTAGAAAGTATTCAGCAGCTGTTTGTTGAATGTCTTTAAAAATACAATTAATAGTAAATGGGACAGAACACTGTATGATATATAAACTGTTATTCTCACTTACTCAATATAGCATACTTTCTGGTAAAAAAAAAATACTCAGTTTTTCCTTCCGCAAAATGAAGTTATGCTCACAAATTCATTCAAATTTCTAAGGAATTTAGGGGGTGGGACTGTGTGGTATTTGATGATAATCAGTTTAAACTCAAAAAATTTAACTTCTTGCAGTATAACTTTGTCACCTTTACTGTTTTAATTTTATCTTCATAATGCTCATTTCTTGTGCGTGAGAAAAAACATTTCACGGCTTTTGGGTAAGTACTGATTACTCTTGATTCTTCCTGTTGAGTATTCTCACTACTTCAAAGGTTTTTTCTGACAGTTCAGTTTTCTGTGGATTCCTTTTGTCTGTAACTTCTTCCCAAAAGAAGCTGTTAGAGAATGAGTTCCTGGCCACATCATGATGGAATCAAGTACTGAGGAAAATGCTCTGTCTCGGTGTGTTAGCAGCTCTGACAACTGGAACTAGATGAGAAAAACATATTTCTTCACCCTGCCTCCAAAGAACCATTCCAACGGACATAAAGCTATAAAGAGGGACGAGGTGCTTCTTAAGTACTGCAAATAAAAAGACAAAATGGAGACTCTCTCATCAGTGCTCTCTCCCTCATACTCAATTGTGCTATACTGTAGGGGAAAAATACCAAATGTATTAGCTTTGAATCTTAATTTATAGCTTGACTTGCTAGGCAATCTTGGGTGAGTCACATTATCCTGTCTAAAGCTCAGTTTCTTTATAAAAACTCAAAATAAGAAAATCTGCATTGCTTGTCTCCCAAGGTTGGGATAAAGATCAAATGAACAATACGTATGAAAGTATTAAGAAAATAATGAAGGGTTATAAAAAATATCATATGGTTTTAGACGGAAATACAATACAAAAAATAAAATAAAATGGTGGAAAGAACAGGCAAATATTTTTCTTAAAAATTCCTTTTAATATCATTTGAAAAATAAAAGGTGACTATTATTCTCAGCTAACAGGAGTCCGTTGGATGCCAGGTGCTATCAGTTGTGCCTCCAAAATGTATCTTCCTTCTGTCCAACCTTCTTCTTTTCCAGCGTTGCCCAAGCCAGCATCACAGGGCTGTATAATAGCTACCAAACTGCTGCTTAATTCTACTTCTACCTTTTCATCCTTTTCCCACAGAGCAGCTAAAGCAGTCTTTTAAAATTGTAAATCAGATCATGACACCCTTCTATTTAAAATCCTCAAATGGTTATGATCACACTTAAACCCCACAGACTAAAAACCCTACTCTGGCCCAGGGACTTCAACCACTATTTAGGTCTTCCTCTCCATGATGCTTCAGCGTGATGCTGTTTTCCTCTTTCTTGAACACGCCCGAGTTGTATCTGCCTTAGAACTTTTGCATTGTTGTTTCCTCTGCCTGGACATCTCTTGTCTCTTCTCCCATCAGAGTGTGTGTGTGTGTGTGTGTGTGTGTGTGTGTGTGTGTGTGTGTGTGTGTGTGTTTAGAAAGTAGGATTTAAGAAGACAGAAAAGCACCCATAGTGGGAGGAGACCTGAAAGAAGTTGTCTTCCCATCTGTGTTTGAACGGCTTTTCCCTACAATTCCAGAAGCTCAAAGTTATTCTACTTGGGAAGGACATTTTTGCTGCCTCATCTGATGGTGCCTTCCCCCAAAATCATACCATCCCAGGGCACACTGGACAACGGTGCCTCCCTACCACTGTCTCTCCATCATTCTGTGTTCCTTCTTAACTTAAAGTTTGTGAAATTATTCTGTTTACATCTTATTGCCAGTGTCCCTCAGCCCAATGTGAGCTCCACGCAAGCAGTTAACCTATTTCATCACTGAATCTCCTGCTATGAGATTCTCACCTGGAACGCAGTCGGTGGTCGGTGAATATTTGTTGAACAATGGAGCTCGAGAAACTGGAAGTCTTAGGAACGGTTACTAAGTACCATTTGAAGCTATGAGCTTTGAATTCTTTTAAATAAATTGATCATTCAGCATGAGCATATTTATCTCTCTGGAAGGAAGAATTGGGAGACTGTGCTAAAGATGATGCTTGCTTTGTTTTTAAATGTGTGTAGCATATTAGCTGGAAGCAAGCCAGAAACTTGTAGTCAGCTCTTTCCATGTCTACAATGTCTCCCCCAACTTGTCACAAGTCATAAAAATGAAACCTGACAACAAAATTATAAGCCTGTGTCTTTATTATAACTTTTACTTCAAAGAAACTACATAGCCATCCACCAACTCTGGGTTGGCACACTGAGGATTCCTACCAATTATAAGAATATTTTTAAAAATCTTTGTTATTTTTTAACAACTTCATTAGGGAACCTTTATAGTATCATCTCTGTGGCAGCACTTGAAAAAAAAGAATTAGGAGCTGTTTTCAATCATTCTGTGAATAGCATGACATTTTTTAAAAAGGAAAAGAAAGGCAAGAAAATAAATGCTTTGAAAGTAGTTTTAGACTTTGGAGACCTAGATAGCAGAGACTGATTCACCCTCCAGTACCCTACTGAGTTATATATGAGATGAGAGTACTCAAAACTTAGAATATTGGGCTGTAATTGGCCAGATGTTGGAGTCAATTTTTACTAATCAACATAGATGGTATCTGTAGTAATTCCATAGTGACAAACTGTATAGATAACTTCAAATATCCAGAAATTAACTCAAAATCTAGAATTTCAGTCTGGTAAACAAAAATGGAATACACTCAGTCCAGTGGAGCCACCATGGATGGTTAAACAGTGGAAATCCTTCCTGGTCACTGAACAAGTTGACTTTTCACTTCAAGATCTTAGAAAATAAATCTGACAAAAACAAGCTAAATAATATGGAAGACCACACAAAATTCACCCACTACTTATTTTTGGCAAACACTGGGCCTAAAAAGATTTCATTCAAGATTGAATTAATAGCCTTTGAAGAATAATGTAAGAATTCATATGAATGCGTATCTACTGCTTAGGACAGTACTTGTTGCCCTTTTAACTCCAAAGAATTCATAGCTCTTTTTGACACTAAGTTTCAAAAACCATTAAGAAGACGATTATGGTTAAAATATTCTGAGTTATAAATGAAATACCAATACTCAAGATAGGAAAAGCAGATTTTGAGAAGTTCAATGAGAATGAATTTAAACATGTTAAGCTATCAGTTTTTTAATACCAGCAGAATTTGATAAATTATACATTTTAAAAGCAAAAGGCTAAAAGGAAGTTAATTATTGTTCAGAAAGAGATGAAAAGTAGAAATAGATGAGATAAAAATATTTTCTACTTTTGATACAGATTTTAACAGACATAGCAAAATGGAGAACTGGTAGTGTAGAAAATCAAATCAAGAATGTGAGAACAAAAATAAGGAGTAGATAAAAGAAAATACTAATTGAGAAGATGACAGGGTAGAAAATAGAGATTTATTCCATAAATAACTAGTTTCTGGACAAAAGACAAGAACAAATGGAGTGAATAACATAAGAAAGAAAACAGAAGAAAAGTAATAGAAGAAAAATTACTCAAACTATGGAAAGTCCTGAAATCCAAAGGACCATTTAATACCAAAGTTAACTAAAAGGAAGCTCATATCTTGACATTCAGGGTGAGTTAATATTTTTAATGAGATAAAATTTATTTTAAGAATCTACAGTAAAAAAAAATGATACTAAAAGTTGTCAATACTCACTTTATCTTTAAACTATCCCCTTTTCGATGAAAGAAGACATTGAGGATATTTTATAGACTTTTGGAGGCAAAGTTTTTTCCTCCAAATATTTTACACAGCAAGTTTTATACAAGAAAATAAATGCACAATTTGAAATGTCTCCAAAAATACATAATCTACACATCTTTCATGAATGCTTAAAGATGTTTTGGTTTTTGGTTTGATTTTTGAGTCAGACTCTCACTGTGTCACCCAGACTGCCTTCACTCCTGGATTCAGGCAAGCCTTCTACCTCAGACTCCCAAGTAGCTGGGACTACGGAGCACAACATTACATCTGGCTATTTTATTTTTGTTGGTTTTTTTTTGTAGAGACAAGGTCTGATGATGTTGTCTAGGCTGTTCTTGAACTCCTGGGCTCAAGCAATCCTCCTACCTTGGTCTCCCAAAGTGCTAGGATTACAAGTGTGTGCCACCATGCCTAAAGTCTAAATGCCTAAAGTTATAATCTCAGAAAGCAAGTGAAAAATAATAATGCTCAAAAATTGAGAAATTATGCAATAAAGGTCAATCATAAGCATGACAAGCAGTTAAAATATCATCTACATATTTGTGGAAATAAAGTTAAAACATAATGTAATCTAACTTCAGTAATAATAAACTGGATCTAAAGTTCTGTATTATGTCAGCAAACTCTGACTAGTTTGAAATAAAACTTTCACAATAATTAAATATAGTATTTAATTATCAATAATATAATAATCAAATATAATATTTAATAATCAATAATATAATAATTAAATATTATATTAGAATTCAAGAAAACTTTTAACATTTTTAAACTGCTTTATTTAGATAAAAATGACATACAATAAACTGCACATGTTTAAACAGTAGAAATGCGTAGCTTTGACATTCAGTACTCCTTTGAAACTAACACCATAATGAAGATAATAAGCCATCACCTCTTGCATTTTTGTAATTTTGCCTCCTCTCCATGCAACCATTATTCTGCTTTCTGTAACTATAGATAAGTTTATATTTTCTATAACTTTATATAAATAGAATGATATTGTACATACAATTTTTGAGATTCATTCATGCTGGCACTAATTTATATCATACACTGATTCAGTATGTATCAACAGCTTGCTCTTTTTTGTTGCTTAGCTGTATTTCACTGTATGGATATACCACAATTTGTGTGTACATTTACTTGTTCATAAACATTTGGATTATTTGCAATTTTCTGCTTTAGAACACAAAGCTGCTAGAAACATTGTTGTAAAAATCTTTTTGTGGATATTTGCTTTTCTCTTGATTAAATGCCTTTGGTTTTGGATGATACTTTTGATGAGTACAGAATTCTCTGTTGACATTTTTTGTGCTTTTGTTTGCTTTTGCTTTAGTACTCAAAAGATGTTGCCTCACTTCTCCTACATTTCAGCAAGACGTCTGTCTCGTCCTTATTTATCTTCATTCTTCTGTACAACTTGTCTTTTTTCTTCTATCTGTTTTGATGATTTTCTATTCAGTAATAACCGAACAATTAGATTTTACTGCACATTGGTATAGTTATTTTACTGTTTCTTCTGTTTGAGCTCATTGAGATCCTTAAAAATGTGATTTTATAGTTTCCATGAAATTTGAAAAATGTTGGCCATTATATCTTCAAATATTATTTTCATTTTACTTATTTTTTTAACTAGCAGAAACTATATTTGAAAAATATTGTTTTCTATTCCTATTTCACTCTCTTCACTCCTTCAGAGAATCCAGTTACACGCAAATTAGTCTGCTTCAAATTGACACAGAGTTCACTTTCTTTGAGTTTTTAATTTTTAAAATATTCTCAGTACGTTTTATTTTATTTCCAGAGATATATTTTCAAATTCATAAATATTATCCTATAGGATAATATTTCCTATTATTCCTGGTCTCCTATTAACCTCAGTCAATTGTTTTTAATATCAGACATAATTTTTGTGACCAGAAGTTCAATTTGGGTCTTTTCAGCATCTTCTGTGTCCCTAGTTAATCTGTTGACTGTAAGTAATTTCATTATAGTGACTACTTTCAAGTCTTTGTCTACTAATTCTAACATCTGTGTGAGTTCTGGCTAAGTATGAGTTAATTAATTTTCTTTTCTACATTATAGGTAATATTATTGAAACTGGCCCAATTTCTGCATAGAACTGATATTTCTGTGTTGTTGGTTTTTTTAAAACATAGAAATTTACTCCTCCCTGCCTTAAAACGTGGAACTTATAGTTGCCTTATATGAGTTTCTTCCTCAGGAAACTGATCCTCAGGCATGGGACTGAAACAAACCAGGTCACCACACCCAAACAATGAGATGCCAGATTCCTCATTCATTATGATTGTTAATTTCTCTCTAATTCCTGTTTTCTTGCACATAGTTTCATGTCTTCCCTGCTATATAAGCCCCTCAATTTGTGCTGATCTGAGAGACAGATTTGAGGCTCATCTCCTATTCTTCTCAACTACATCACCCGAAGAAAAAACCTTGCCTGGCAATACTCAATGTTTCAGTGATTAGATTTCTATGTAGTGGGCAATGACACCTAGATTGAACCCCTGGCACTTTGGGAACATTATTCTACTTCTTTGATACCTGATGATTTTTTACTGGATGGCAAAACATTTTGATTGGCTATAATTTTGTTGAATACTGAATTTTTTTGCATTGTGCATATTATTGATCTTTATTCTGGGACACAGTCAAACTATTTGGACACAATTTGAAACTTTCAAGTCTTGCTTTGAAGAACGAGTTAGATATAACCAATCATTGCATTATGTCCAGGACTAATTTTCCCCACTATGAAGGAAAAACACATCTGAGCACTCTACCCAATTCTCCAATGAATTATGAGATTTGCCAGTCTAGCTGGTAGAAACAGGCACTATTTCTGGCCTTGTGTGAGCATAACATTTAGTGATGCTAAATGTTCACGGTTTTAACCAGAATTAGTCCAGAGCTAATTTTTCCCTACTGTGGGAAAAAGACATTTTTAAGTATTCTACCCAATACTCCAGTGAATAATGAGATTTTCCAGTCAGGTTAGTAGAAATAGGCACTGTTCCTGTCCGTGTGTGAACACTAAGTACTATTTCTTCTACCCTTTAAAGTAATTATTTCACCAACCTCAAGTAGTTTTCTCATGTGCATGTAGTGATCAGTAATCTATAGAAAAGATCTGCCAGGGGTCACTTTGAAAATCTGTAGAATCCTGTACTCTGCTCTGTGAACTCTGGGTTTCCTCTTTCCCCAAACCTCAACTCTGTCTTCTCAACAAATGAAGTCCACTGACTTATTCTGTGTTCTCCATTCCTGTGACACAGCCTGGAAACTCTCAAAGCATCAAACTCCGTCAACCAGAGGGCTAATACTGTTTCCTATCTTTCCTCTCAGGAATCCCTGTCCTATATTATCTTATGCCATTGCATTGAAAGCCATTTGTTAAAATATATTTTGTTCATTTTTTTTTATTATGACAGGAAATTAACTGTTGTTCCTTATTGGTTAGAAAAAGAAATCCTAAAGCTTTTTATTCTTGATGGCAATAATTAAATACATATGGATTTAGCAGCATCTTTTGAAAAATAAATAAAACCATTCGCGAAAATAAAAACACTAGAACATTTGTTTGAGAAGAAAAGTGAAATCAATATAGCAAAAGACTAAATAAAAACAATTATACAAATATGACAGAAAGCCAAACGTACTACTTAAGATAAATGTAAAAGGCTAAGTAGTCTGTTAAAGAAAACATGTTTTAACTACATGCTGTGTATTAGGAGTCAGAGCTAAAAATAAAGCAACTCTGAAAAGTAAAACTAAAAGATGGAAACAGATACATCAAACAAAAACAAGCCAAAAGCAAGCACAAGTGATGTGACTTAAATTAGGCTAAGAGTGCCAAGTAAATGTCATTAAATGGGACAATAAATTATTTTCATTAGAAAAAACAATAATCAATGGCCAAAAATTAAACATTGACGTTCTGCCACTACACAGATCAAGTCAGCAATATATACATAGATTTCTGCATTCTTTACATTAAACTAGACCCCAAAAGCACTGTGAATATGGGGGTGGAGACGTGGAAATGCAAGAGCAACACACACCTTTTACGCTGAAATTAAGTCCCAGTGGACTCCATTGTTAAATGTCAAAAATAGATCTATTTAAAAAACAAAAAAAGGAAACATGCATATATAATGCATCTCAGGTTTAGAAAAAACTTTCTAAGAATTGAAAATAATAGAAAAAGACACAACCTCATCAATCATCCTGCTAATATAAGAATTTCTGGGAAACAATTTGGCAAACTGTATAATTAGCCATGCAAAGGCCCATTGCATTTGACTTTATGTTTTAACTTCTAGGACTTTAGGCAATGATTAAAGATTTATGTTTAAATATTTATAATACTCAAAAATAAAAAATGGAGTTAAATGTATAGCAAGAGGGAAATGTTTAACTAAAATTTAGTATAAGTGTAAACGGGTGTGTATGAAACTATGGATATATAAAATTATTATGGGTCAGAGACACAGATAGAAAAAAATAGATAAAAGTATATAAAGAAGGAGGGAGAGAACAGGAGGTAGAGAGATAAAGATAATGTAAAGATATTTACAGCCGGGCTCGGTGGCTCAGCCTGTAATCCCGCGCCTTTGGGAGGCTGAGGTGAGTGGACTGCCTGAGCCCAAGGGTTCGAGACCCGCCTGGGCAGTGAGACCTCATTGCTACAATAAATCAAAAAAAAGCCGGGCGTGATAGCGAGTGCCTGTAATTCCGGCTACTCGGAAGGCCGAGGCGGAAGGATCGCCGGAGCCCAGCAGGTCGAGGCTGCGGCGGCCGGGAGAGGCCACTGCACTCCAGTCTGGGCGACAGAGTGAGACTCCAACTCAAAAACAAAAACAAACAAAAAAAGATATTTACCATCAAGTTTTTCAGCAGGAAAGATGGTTTTGAATGTAATATTCTTTCTTTTTTTACAATCTTCTGAAATTTATACATTTTAAATTTTACAATAAGAATTGAGCAATTATGCCTTTTACAATCAGAAAATTTATCTGCATAGTTCTCCCCTACTCCCCACTCCCCCACCATCCCAGCAATGTTCTCTTTATATTTTCTTTTGCCCATTGAGCTCTTTGTATCCCTTCAATTATCACTGCTACTCTTAAAACCTTGCCTGCTGATTCTCCCTCAGCATTTCATAGCTTGGGTAAATTTGAACTGAAGACAATTATGGAAGAGAAATGTTATACTCAAGAAAGAAAAAGTGCCAACTTTAAACAGCCTCGGTTTAGGAAATGGAAAGGGGGTAGAGGCCACTAAAAATCGCATATGAAGTTCCACTCAACTTGTCTCTGGAGAATTTAAGGAGAGTCGAACAAAACTCATTAATCAAGATAAATACTATGCAACTTTTTAAAAATTATACTTGGGGTAACTGAAGATTTTTGGAGCTCCCTAGAATTTTGCATCCAATGTAAGTGCCTCACTCACCTCATCCTAGTTTTATCCCTTCCACCTGATGCCAGATAAAAACATGGCCTGCTCATTTGTTTTCAAAGGAATTATCTGGCACACACAAAAATGGAGCTTCTCCTGCCTACAGCCAATAGAGTGGGTGAAAACAAATCGCTTAGAGACATTCACGCCATTTGAACATTGCCACAGTGTTCACAATCTGGCATGACCAGAAACTTGCCATCCTGTGCTTTCCCTTCTATGCTACTTCTTCAGTATAATCACTGCCAAAGCCCACTTTAAACGTTGCTAATAAGAAAGAAACCGGCTAACGAAATGTAGCTTTTGTCAGGTGTAAAGGGTCAAATGAGAGAGAATTGCCTGGAAGTTTCCTTCCATTTTGATCTGATCTTTAGCAAAATTGGGCAAGTATGAAGGGTGAACAGAGGACTACGCTCTCACATTTTCAAATTTCCAGTGTCAACAAGAAATGTAAAAGAATCCAGGCCAAAATAAAGTTGCTCTTTTAAGAAAAACTTAGCTGAAACCAGGATGTGGAAAGTCATAACATTTTTGTCGGAATATATACTAGATTTCAAGTCTCCTAATTTGCAATTGAAATAGTGTCTTTATGGTACTGTTTTAAAACCAGATCATGCTTGAGAAAATTACCACCCATATATGACTAGGCATGCTTTTATCATGTATTTCTTATTTATCGTTTGTAACTAATGAAGAGAACTAGAGAAAGGTCAGGCCTCTAGAGAAGAAAGCCACACTAGAGGTCATATAGCTAAATAAATGTTAAACTAATCACCATTGCATTTAAAGAAGGAAGGTTAGCAATATCATTATTCTAAAAATATAGAGCAATTTCATATAGTCCTTGGGTGCTTTAGAACTTCGTAGAGTCCTTAAGCATTTTAAAACTGTAACAACCAGTGAAACGGTAAATGCATCGCTCACTTGCTGGGTCTTTGTTTATATTGGAAGATTTTACTAGCTGAGCACAACAGTCCCATCCACCAAGTCCAGATGCAATCACAGAAGTCTTTACATAGCACCTTGAGCAACCACCAGACGAATTTCCATGAAAACAAATCCCTTGATATACCTAATTTCAGTTGTAGATAAAATAAAAATAAACACACGTTTTAAAGGGTTTTTATTAAAGTATAATGTGTATGTAGAAAAGCACACATATCATAAGTGTACTCCTGGAAGAATTTCCAAAATTCCAGCACCCAAATTAAGAAGCAGAAAATTACACTAGAAGCTCTCTTGATGTCAGTCTCTGGTCTGTGAGGGTTAGCTTTATGTGTCAACGTGTCTAGCCTGTAGAGGCCAGTATTCAATCAAACACTAGTTCAGGTGTTGCCGTGAAGATGTTTTGCAGCTGTGGCTAACATCCACAATTAGTTGACTTTAAATCAAGGAGATTATTCTCAACGATGTGGGCAGGTCTCGTCCAGTTGAAAGGTTATAAAAACCAAACAGAGATTTCCCTGAGGAAGAAGAAATTCTGCCTCAAGTCTGCAACTTCAATTTCTGCCGGAGAGTCCAGCCTTCTAGCTGGTCCTATGGATTTTAGAATTGCCAACCCCCACAACTACATACATCAATTCCTTCAAACAAATTTCTTTATACATACGAGTATACATGGATATAAGTGTGTGTGTGTGTGTGTGTGTGTGTGTGTGTGTGTGTGTGTGTGTGTGTGTGTGTCTGCTAATGACTCTGATTTATCTGGAGAACCCAAACTGATATATAGTCACTGCTTTCCTTGGAGTAACCTCTTTCCTAATACATATTCATTTTATTTAGCAATACGTAAAGGCACAATTAAAAGCAAATTTGTTAAACTTTAGAGGTAATGACTGCAATTAGCATTTATTTATGACAGCATTGTGGCAGACACTTCTTTAGGTCCTCACAGTCCTTATTTAAGCCTCATAATTCATGCTTGCCTATTTTTTTTCTAATTTTGCAGATTAGAAAATGAAAGCTAAGGGAGGGTAAGAAATTTCTCCAAGGTTCTTCTAGCAAGTCACTGGCTTCATTGCCTTTTTTTCTGAGTCATACAGTTGTATCCAGCTTTTGTGACATGAGATGAAAAATGACTTTCCTAACCAACAAAGCAAACTGGTTCAAACATTGCATTGAACTATATTTTACTCACAAGTATAAAATCTAAATTTAAGTACAATAAATAGGCAGTTTCTATCATCCCAGCAGCTTATGTTAAAGTTTAACATTTAAATATGGGACATGGATTTTCTAACTTACATTATATTTTACAACAAAAAATGTGTAAAGTCAAAGAAAAAGGCAAGAGTACAAAAAGAAAGCTCTAAAGCTCTATCACTGATCAATAATTGTCCTAAGTCCTGTAATTTTCAGGGTAGTAAATTGCAAATAGGGTGACACAAATTTTTATAGAATTATAAAATATGAGAACTGAAAAATAATTTGCAAATTATTTTCTCCAATCTGTGCCTCATTATTTAATATTTTACTACATTATAACAGAAAGAGGAAGGCATTAATGTGCTCTCTGCGAGCCAGGCATTACACTGGGAGCTTTTCAGATGTTAATCTAATTCAATGTTCACATCAGCCCCGACATTTTCCATAATGTACACATGAGGAACTCAAGGCTTGGAGACTTGAATGCAATCTATCTACCAAGTCTTGAAATTTCTGCCCTTCTCACTGACTGCTTCTAATTTGTTCCCACTGAGGTATTCATGACTAAGTGGCTCATTTGTTCAGCATAGGTGACTTCTCTTCCAAAATCTAAGTCTAAAATGTACTCTAGTTAATCAACATAGAATCTATATTTTCTTCTGAAACAAATGAAGAAACCCAGAGCAATGAGATACGCTTATTAGCTGAACTGAATGCCTTGAACAGGGATAAGGAAGCATATCGTGTGGGAATTGCAGCTAGCCATCCAGTGCCTTTGAATAAGTCAGACACCATAGAAAGCAGAAAAATGGCATCGAATTTGTCTCCTGATGTCATTGGTGAGCTGCTGAATTAAACGATCCATGAAACAGAACCAGTTTCTTGACTTCCATCCAAAACAGACAGTTAATCCCCTTAATGTCCAAACAACCTAAAGCTGAGTTTTCTGTCAGTATTGCCTGGTACAGAATCCCTTTGGATTTTGTAGGGCAGAGCTGCAGAATGCAGGTGAGGCTTTAGGAGATGCAGTAATTCTGCAGTTCATCAAAGAGGTGAATAGAAAAGGCTTGTCACCTGGGTGATAAAAGGCTGGTTTCTGTCCTTTAGAGATATGGAGAAAGAGTACCTAGATTGTTATCTTTGTGAATTGGATCAGGAAGAAGATATTTGCATTTGATAGAATCAGCAACATGGGAGAAAGGATGTAACAGTAGAGGCTGGGACTTAAGGAGAAATATGGGTGGTGTCAGAGTCACCAAGACCTAGTTCAGAACATCTGAAATAAGGAAAGGGCTTCAGGTTCAGACCAGAATAAAGTTATCTCAGTTCAAATACTCTCTAAAGTCAATTACTGCAATAAAATTGCATTCTTGGTCCTTCCTTCTCTTCCCTAAAACCATAGAACTGGAATCTCATTCTGATTAATTAATGGTATAATATTATTGTAATGCTTGGGGCCATAAGAGTTGTAACTGACCACAAGAAATGCATCAGGATTAAATGAAGGAACTACCTCCTCATCAAATGGACTGTACCCCTTGGAAACCTCAGTCATCCTATGATGTTATCCTCAGGTCAGCAACCGTAGCAATACTGCTCCTGGTCACATATTTCCTATCATGCAAAGAAACCACTGAAAGTCTCATTTGTAAATGCTCAGAACAGTCTAGGCTTCATAGTCCAAGCCTGCCCTGCTCCCTGTCCATGTAAAAGCTGTCTCAAGTCTGAAAGCGGAATCCAAGATTTGTAAAGCGGAAAGAAAGGCGGTGAGAGTTAGAATACACCACAACTGAAATTCCCCTAAGAAGTAGAATGTACTCCACCCTAATGCCCATGACTTATGAACTGATGATATCAAAGTGAACCTCCACATAAAATACCTAAAGTGAATTTTGTTGTAATTCGCGGCATAACCGAAGGCTGAGGCGAAGATGAAGCAGGTAGGCTGCGGTAGCGGCCACTGCACTCCAGTCTGGGCAACATGAGACTCCAACTCAAAAAGTAGAATGTACTCCACCCATACATGCCTCATGAATCTTAATGAACTGAATGATATCATAAGATGAACATTTGCTTCCACATAAAATACTTCTAAAGGTGAATTTTGTTGTGGAAGGTACGCAGGCATTGGAACCACAGAGATTTAAAGAGAGTATGATCAAACCTACCTGTCTCAACTTAATCTAAATAAGTAGAAAAATGAGTTCGTGTATGGAAAAAATATTTCTGGCTATATTAGTCAAGTGATATGCAAATGTAAGAAGTTAATCTTACCATATGAAAACAGAATATATTTACCATAACTCAGAAGAAAAAAAAATCCAGGTAGAATATTCCAAACAAAATCCTCAAATAAATATTCCAACATTATAATTTTAAATTTATATCTTTTTTTTTTGTTCAATGATGTCTGGTATATTTCTTTGCCTGAGAAATGTTGAAAATAACATTATCATTGCACTAACCACCTCACAGGTATTTTATTTCTCCTCTTTGGAATTTCACATTTAAGGGTTCCCAATGGATGGACAGTAGATAATTGTTTTATGTCAGTAGAATACTCAGGTCTCCAGTATGACTCCTCTGAGAAATGTTTTTGCCTAAGTCATGTGGAACTATCAGCTTCTATAGTAAAAATAATGACTTCATTTCCAAATTTGAAGCTTTTGTGCCCTATTAAGGAGAGAAATAACTTAGCTTCGATGAAAACTTCTCTAAGTAATTAGCCTCAGAAATGAATAGATGTATATGAGAGTGATGCTTACATGAACGACAATCTTAGAACTTTTAAATCATAGAGATTTGCTTCCCTTCAGCAATTTAAAGCAAAATTTATTTCACAGTAGTTCTTAAATGTATTAACATATTTAGAACATCTCTCACAGGATGCCTTATTAATTAGTAGAATAAGGTGAAAAGCAATGGTATTTAAAAACCATAATGTTTAACAAATGATAGCAAGATGTGATAGAAGGAACAGTAAGTGCAGTGAGCTTGGGGCAAGAGAAATGGGCTAGAGTTTTCATCTATTCTGATTTTACTGTGTGCCCTTGGCAAACCATACCATTTCTGTGAACATCGCTACAAGAAGCCTGGACTACAGGCAGTGATGAGCAATCCCTTGGCCCCAGGCTGCTTTCCAAATGGCCCATATTTTCATCTACTATACATTAAATAAATATTTACTGAGTACTCTTCCAGGGACTTAATATATCATTAAGTAATTTAACACTTCCAATTCTGAGGGCTGTCAAAATTATCCCGACTTTATAGATGAGGAAATTGAGACTCAGAGATGTTCAGTAACATCAAGAAAAAGGAAAAAGCCAAAGATGGTTTATTTTAAGCAAAGGTTTTCCCCTGTTCTGTGAGACATTGCGCAAAGAAGAAAATTAAAACTTAAATGGGGTGTAATAGCATGAGGAAGTGCTAAAATAATATGAGATCGATATTAAGCTTAGACCAAATGAACCCACATTAACGCTAGGAGTTGGGATTTCGTGTTCTTTCATAAAATATAGGTGTACAATGAATATATATACCTGAGATGATATCAGCAGAGGGACAGGTGCTCAATCATGTAAAAACATTGTCCCATGCCTTTTGGGCATTTTCTTTTCCTTTAGCAACATTACAGATAGTAGCTTGAAAAATATGTTACTAATCTAGTTAGGTGAAATTTAGACATCCTAACCTGGTGAGGCATTAACACATAATGGAAAATGTCTAGAGGGCCACAGATGAGATCTTTCAGAAAATCTGAAAACAAAGAAATCACTGAACACTTGTGTAATTGCTAAAAAACCTTTCCAAAGGTAAAGTTGGGGCTGGCAGGAAGGTGAATGTTCTGAGTGATCTCTGGAGCTCCCATGCTGCCCTGTTATAATGGATACTAAGCGGATATCCCTGTGGAAGAAACTAGAAAAGCAATGAAATCACGCCCTTTGGTGTCTAGTGGCAGCATCTATCTTGAGAAAGGAGGGACACTGATTACTGATGTACTTTGCCATGTGCCACCAAGACAAGGAAACGTGAGTCATTTCAACTGGATATAAAATATAAGGATTTACTGAGTCTTGGGAATATTTGCTTTGCTGTGTAGTTTATGGGGGTTAGGCAGATTGTATTACACTGAGGAGATTTTTTTTTTTTCAGCCAAGGCAAAGTCAGGAACTGAGTCATCTTAAGGCAGTACTTAGATAACTCATTCCAGGTAAGGCTCTAAGACAATCAGTGAATGGCACTTGCCTTGAGTAAGGACCAACCAGATAACTGACCCACAAGGAGGATATAAAAGGACAAAGAGTAGATTTATAATGAGAATTTATTTGGAGAGAGAATTGGTCTGAATCTCACATCCCAGTAAGAAGGAGGGTGTGTCATCTCCTAATCCTATGCCTTATGTGAGGCTTTAACAGGACTCCGAGAGAGCTTTGTGTTTGTCTTTGTAATTGGGAACAGAGAGGATTAGGCTTCAAAAGCCTTAGGAAATTTACAGCAGCTGAGTTGAGGGCTGCATCTGACAGCTAACTCTAGCCAATCGCTCCATAGATCAAACGTGCCTAAAACCCTAAGTTCAGATATGAACTCCCTTGAAAAATTTATGGTTATAGTTATATTTAAAAGGATACTGAACCCTATACTGGAGGACCCCCCCCCAAAAAAACCCTGGAATTTATTTATAAAAAATGTATATTTGTTCTTACATGTTAAAACTTCAGTCACCTTCAAAGTACTCTTTGTTTGATATAATACACCTATAAGATGATTTTTTCCACTGCTCAAAATGGTTTTTGACCCCTTCAATTTTGACGCCTTTTGTGCTTCTGCCATTTTTTGTTTCACCTCTTCCATATCAGCAAGACATTTCCCTCTGAGGACTTTTTTCACCTGGGGAAACAAAAAATACTTGCTTGGAGCAAAATCAGGTGAAAAGGAGGCTGGGGCATGGAGATCATGCCATATTTGGTCAAAAACTGTTGAACACTCAGTGCGGTGTGGGCAGGTCACGATTCAGAATGTTTCCTCTTCAAATTATGATGCAACCTTCTCAAATCTTCCAGATAAAAACATTGGTTGACCATTTGATCCAGGTGAACAAATTCAGAGTGTACTACAAGGGTCTGCTCTTTAGAAGATAATTCCAGGGTTTTTTGTTTGTTTGTTTGTTTTGCTCCCTCCATATATTTCCTTCTGACGCTTACTTTCCCATCTGCCCATTTAATATCAACTTCATTCTCAAAATAATATTCCAGGAAGCTAGGTTTTATCTAAAGTCTCTCATTAAAGCAGTGAATCCAATGGACACCATCCCAAACCCCAGTTGTGACCAATAGAAAACAGCAAACTGGTGAGGAACAGTCCCTGGGAGGAGTTATTCCATTCTAGAGTTTTTGAAGCTGAGAATCCAGGCTATTTCACTCATCCTGCCTAGTTATTTCCCTGCCTTTTACCTCTCTCTCCCTCCTCAGCTTCAAAGGTGTTTTCAATCCTTTACCCATTTTCAGTTTCTCCTCTGAGCTCTGCCCTGAGCGCTCAACTTCCTTTGGAAGCGTCTGTTCCACTCTGTCAAGTAAGAACCTACTCTCCTCTGTTCACTTTCCCCCTCCCCATGTTGGTCTTCTGTCTTCTCAAGGTCCAGAAAAAATGAAGTAAGAGACCTACCTTGAAACCCTTCACCTGCAGGAAGGCCCTTGCTATCCCTATCTTCCTTTACCCATGCCCCTACCCGCCCCCACCCCTCACCCCCCACCTCCCATCAAATGACAAGAATAACAGCCTGCTCATAAGGAAAGGAGACCTCAGCCACTTAAGAAGAGAATCATCACCCGAGGAAAAAACTGTCAGAGCATTCTCCAACATCCTTTTGTAATGTCTCTTCATTTTGCTATGACCTTGTTTTCCCTGTTCTTGGTTTTACCTATTCTACCTTCAAGTTACTCTTTGGTGGTGAATTTTCTGTTCATTACTTCATGTTGAAAACATGACATCACCACAGGTGCCAGAGATAAACAAGAATTACCCAAGAAGGTAATCTGTTAGGGCAAGAGGAGTCCCACAGCAACAGTAAGTGGGGTCACTGGCCACCCTACCCCAGAACAGGGCAGAGCTGCGGGGAGATAAGAAGTGCCTGGCAGGAGAGGACCCAGCAGTTGTGACTATCAGTGGAGACTAGTAAGAAAGTCTCAACCCAAGTGCCAGAAAGAAGAGTTAGCTTCAATCTACAGGAGCAGGGAGCTCAGGGCTAACTTTGGACTTTGACAGGCAGGTGAACACATTCTACTTCCTTACCCCTTCTCCCTCACCCCTTTTCTACACTGAGCATTGACAGGATCATAATTGGTAGACAGCAATGCAAGAGAAGGCAACACTGGACAGAAAAAAAGGTGCATATATCCCACCTCTATCCCAGTCATCCATCTAGGGGAGAGAAGATGATCTAACATTCAGTCAGGCTCTGGGCTTTGGTTGTTGTTTGGAACAGATCATTTTCAATTGCGAACAAGACGATGATTTTGATTTAATGTGACCAGAAAACTCTATTATCTGAGAGTGACTAGAAAAATTCAGGAATTTTTTTCTTAAGTTTTGACTAAGTTTCCATCCAGAAGCAAGGAAAGAGCCATTCTCCCTGAATACATTTTAAAGGGAGAGCGACAACAAACATAAATGCATTTTTTGATTGCCTATCATGACTCTTTCTTGTTCAGTGCACTGATACTGTGGTTCCCATGCCTGATGTACCTGTGTCCTATTTGCTGAAAGGTGTGTGTGTGTGTGTGTGTGTGTGTGTGTGTGTGTGTGTGTGTGTGTGTCTTTTGCACTTAGATTGGTTTGAATATATAGATTGTTAATGTAGAAGGGGATTTCACTTGAAAACAATCTCAGGTTGATTCCATTACATTTATTTTAAGAGGGTGTTAATTTGGTCCTTCATGAATACACAGAGTTCTGCAGCTGGTGAATGTTATGGGAATCTCCTCAAAATGGTTCTGCCCACGCAGCTTGGCCTGCACATGGGCCTCCTCCCACTGGCCCCCTTCCCGCCTGCCACATACAATGTGTACACATGCTTCTAGGCACAAAGAACTTTATTTACCCACATGCCCACAGCTTGGACCCCAGAAAAGCTCCCTGTTTGGCAGGAATAATTATTTATGTATTTTCCCACTCATTCCCAGGACATTGGTAACCGCAAAATCTGCATAGACTGTTTCAAAACTAAAACAAAAATTTTAGTTCACTTTTGCTCATTTCAATCATCTTTCGCATATTTGTGCCTCCATTTTCCAAATAAAAAGTGTTTATCCTCTATAAGGCATTAAACCCCAGGATCCTTCCTCTCTTTCCTTGCATGCATATACTTTGGCCTCAAGAAAACTCTATAATGAGATGAAGACAAAATGTAATCTCAAGGTCACAAAATCAAGCCATCACCAAAAAAGAATGGAGTATTTTTTGTTGGTGCTGCCTTATTTTTTTGTATGCATAGACGGAGTAAAGGGATTCTAAACAGAATAAGATGTAATCACATTCCTTTCACCTTACAAGTATTTGATTTGTATATTTTGTCCACTCTCCCATGAAACTGTAGATAAGGTGGGCGGAGGGGAGTTCCCAATGGCAGGTGCACCTACCTGCCTTCTGCTCACCTTAGGCCAATAAATAAATAAATACTCCAGATATGGGGGACACAACTTCCAACATTGGCCTTCTACCAAATAGAAGCCTTTGGGTTTTGACCATAGTTAAGCTCAGATCAACAAGGTAAGACTTTGAAGACTTGGAGATAAATCAACAAAGAGTGAAAGTCTCCTTGAGTATTCTGCTGTATGTGTGTTCCCTAGCCTGAATAGCAGTGATCTTGGTAGGTACTAATGTAGCTTTCAAAGTCAGGGTGTTAGCTGTGTATCTATGCAGACAAGCTATATTTGCACAGCTTGTCTATATTGTCAGAGGCCTGGCCCATTAATTACCAAAACAAAATGGTCACATATAATTAATGTCCAATGTTTGTTAGGGGTTATTTGGAGGGGAAGAAGTAATCAGCTAAGTGAGTTTCATGGCAGAAAATAAAATTAACTTGAATCATACAGCTACTATGTGGTACCGCAGTGGTAACAATTTGAAATTGAATCTCATTTAATCCTTATAACTCTGATCATGATAGGATCATGGTTCATAGGTATGTAAATACATGCTTAACTAAATCTGTCAGTCTGCAAATTAGTTCTTATGACTCTCATTATCAGATAAGATGAAAATTCAGAAAACGTAAGTGATTTGTATGAAGTTATACTTTAGTATCTTCTTAGACTTAGCCAGTTGTGTTTGTGTTATGTGAAAAATTCAGTCAAGATTTAATCTTCCTGTGTATTTTTTCTTCATCCATGGTAACCCCTTTGGGTCCCTTCCTGCTGCTGGGAGCTTTCCTGTCTTCTATTTACATTTTTATTTTAAAAAAAAAATGTGCTAGCCAGGCTCAGTGGCTCAGTCTGCAATCCCGCACCTTGGGAGGCTGAGGTGAGCCTGAGGATTGCCTGAGCCCGCGGGTTTGAGACCCGTCTGGGCAACTTGGTGAGACCTCATCTCTACAATAAATAAAAAAAAATTAGCCAGATGTGGTAGCGCACACCAGTAGTTCCAACTACTGGAAGGCTGAGGCGGAAGGATCGCCAGAGCCCAGCAGGTCGAGGCTGCGGTGGCCAGGAGCGGCCACTGCACTCCAGTCTAGGTGACAGAGTGAGACTCCAACTCAAAAAAAAAAAAAATGTGCCCAGTAAATTGGCCAAGATGTTAGAAGAACCAGTTGGCGATTAAATGTTTATTTACATGATCTTCTATCATGGTAGTATAAGTTCGTATGAGCAATGCAAGGTACAAAGCACACATTAAATGTGTAATTATTATTAATAATAGACAATACATCTACAAATAGTTGTCTGGATTTGTCTGATAAGTCATAAAGAGTTATCTCACATATGTATAAGTCTTTTAATTCCAAGGTTGTATATTCTTTACCATGAAAACTTAGACTATTTTCCCAGATGTGTGAGCCCTGAGGTAGTTCAAAGCTTGTAAATTATGCCTTTAGGGGAGGAAAAAAAGCTAACAAATATACTAGAGTTAAAAATTTCACAAAACAAGATGATAGGATTTTTTCCTTTTATTTTAATAATCTTTGCAGCATATTATTTTACTTTTCCTTTCTTTGTGATTTTTTTTTTTATTTTTTTTGAGTTGGAGTCTCACTCTGTCACTCAGATTGTAGTGCAGTGGCCGCTCCCGGCCACCACAGCCTCGCCTGCTGGGCTCCGGCGATCCTTCCGCCTCAGCCTTCCGAGTAACTGGAATTACAGGCATGCGCTACCATGCCCGGCTGATTTTTTGATTTATTGTAGAGATGAGGTCTCGCTGCCCAGGCGGGTCTCGAACCTGTGGGCTCAGGCAATCCACTCACCTCAGCCTCCCAAAGGCACGGAATTACAGGCTGAGCCACCGAGCCTGGCTTCTTTGTGATTTAAAATTCTTTTCATGATTATTTTTTATCTTTGTTTAAGATATATTTGCTTTGGGGGCAAAAAAAGAGGAATAATTGGGTTGACAGAACTTGAGTTGGTGGACATTGAGACAAACATTTTCATGAGAAAAGATGCAACTCCATGACCTACCTTGTCCTTTCTTTGAATTTTATCATTTGTATATGTAAATTGTAGTCATTGGCCACAAATCAGGATGAGAGGAGACCTATGCTGGAGATAAATTCAATGGCAATGAATTCAATCAAGAAAAAAACAAAATGTCATGGACTACTCTTATACATAAGGCAGTAAGTCTGAAGAATTTGCAAATATCTAGGTACCTACAGGCCAAGAAGTTATTTCTCCAATCTTTTAGCTCACAATTATCTTTCTGCAAATTAATAATACCTTATTATATTTGTTCTGTACTCTATAATTCACATGATGCTTTTATGTGTAATGACTGAATTCGATTCTTAAAATTAGTGAAATTTGACTATACTGTTATTCTCATTTTATAAAGAAAGACAGTAAGACTCAGACAGGTTAAATTATCTGCTCCTGATAACATAGTTGGTAACTCTAAAGCTGGGACTCAACTCTAAGTCCTGCTAGTTGGGTAACCTGTCTAGGAGAACAATATCAAAGCATGGTTCTAAGACCAGAGATGCTATTTTTTGTCCCTACATTTACACTCTACATACATTCTGGTGCCATATCAATAAACTCACAAAGTTAACACATCTTCATTCAACTTTTACTGAGCATATAGTGCAAGATCCATTTCTAAGTAAATAGAAAAAATATGGCACGCACCCTTCCAAAAAAAAAAAACTCATTAATAAAGAAGAGCAATTCTATTCATAAGTCTCTTTATGTGTCTAGCAAACTCAAGAAGCCCCAGACAGGGAAATAGAAATTCACTTTTAAGCCTCCTGACTCTTCCAAGGGAGTAGTCTGCCATTCCGGGACTCAGGTATCTAGGTATAGAAAATTCATTAATCTCAAAATACATTACTAAAAAGTCACACTCATATTTCAGATATAGCATTTATGTCCAAATCTAAGCTATTGCATTATAATTAACCTGCATTAATCTTTTTTATATATTTTAAGAGCTATAAAGGGATTTTCTAATGACCAAAAGGAGAAAGACATATTGAAAAATGAATAATATAAGCGGATTGCCCTGAAAAGCAGACCAGAATCTTCTAGGAAAGCTTAGGAAAATGAGAGTCAGATAGGTCATCATTAATTATGTCTATCCAAGTTCTTTACCAAGAGCCAAATGCTAAACACTTAATATAAATGTGTTTGAATACCATTTTCTTAGTTCTCTACAAACAGTAAGAACTCTTTTATATTAATAATTGCATGCCGTTTTCAGTAATTAAACGTTATGTTATTTGTTCATTGAACAGCACTTAATGTATTTATCACATTATAGGCAACAGGTAAGTATAGGATTGCATTAAAGAATTGCTTAGAAATAAGTAACTGAAAATAGTACATCCACAAACACAAAATTCAAACTATGTACTCACTTAAGTATATGCCAGTTGCCCTAGGCATTTGTGATCTATCAAACACTGAATGCTTTTATATAATAAGGAATGAGAATTATTTAGTCATACTTTCCTTTAAGAAATAAGATACCAGCAGTTCAGTGTTTCTTAAAGTGTAGCTGTAACCCACCAAATTTTCACCTCTCATCCTCTACCCACCAAAGATAAGGAATCCTCTGAGAGCTTACAGATCACCTCACCCTTTTCCTTTTTCAAGTCTCTGGTGCAGACCTAGCTGAAAAGGAGCATGAATTCAGCTAACATCATGTTATCTTCTTTGTTCTTAGGGACTGAGGGAGTCTGAAACTGTAGAGAAATTTCCCCTGTGGGAGCTCCCAGACAAAATAAGACCTAGACTGAAGAATAAAGTTTTTATTAGTTTACACTTTGGCTAGCCGAAGAAGGGCTGTACCAATCAGAATCCAATCAGGAAAAATGACTCTAAATATTTTAGACAGAGAATTTAATTCAGGAAATGGCGACACAGGTGATAGAACAACTGGGTGAAAGCAGGAGATTAGGTTGATCAAGATGTCACTTCAACCCCTAGGATAGGAGAGGGCTAATGGTAGCACCAGTGCCATAGGGTGAGGCATCCAAGGGAAACTGTTGCCATGTAGAAGGGGATGGGCTTGCCCCATGAAGAGGGTTGGACCATGAGGAGGGAGAATCCAGCAGCAGAGAAGAAGGCAGAGAATTACCCTGGTTTCTCCCTCCTTCCCATCCTCCTATTTCTGGGAAACATATCCCAGTGACTCAGCAGCAGAAGGGCAAGGAAACCTCAAGGTAAACAGGTCTGGGTTGGCAAAAAGCCTTAGAAATAATTGTTTCATTAGAATGTCATGCCTTACCTATCAGAATGGAGCTTCATGGGATACAGATATCAGTGTTGGCCAAATGAAATGCAACCATCTTTGAAGCCCAGGATAACCCTCTCCAGAAAAAGGAGCAACTCTAGGCATGCAATGAAGACATGTGAGACTTGGTTATGAACTTGTGTTTGACACCTACAACATCTCCCTCCCAACAGGGATCCCAAAATCTCTAAAACTAAGTAGGAGTAGGGAAGAGGGGGCGCTCAACTTCCCCCAATATTCAGGGAAGCAAAGTCAGTGACACTTTAATAATTATTATAAATGGGAACTAGAATACATCTAAACTACTGAAACCTGGAAAAATTCAGACTATGCATGCCCATAGCTAAAATCATATATGGGTGGGGGCAAAAAAATCAGAATTTATTTATTAAAAATTATACATTTGTTCTTACACATTTAAATTTCAGTCACCTTCAGTGATGCAATACACCTATTAAAACACGTTTTCCACTGCTCAAAAGAATTTTTGAACTCACCCATTTTGATGCCTTTTAGTGCTTCCGCCATTTTTTATTTCACCTCTTCCACATCAGCAAAATATATCCTTTCGAGGACTTTTTTCATCCAGGGAAACAAAAAAATAGTCACTTAAGGCAAGATCCAGAGAACAGGGAGAGTGGAGTATGAAGGTCGTGGCATTTTTGGTCAAAAGCTGCTGAACACTCAGTGTGGTGTGGGCAGGTGTACTCATAAATCACCCATCATGAAATGGGCACGAGTGTTGAAAACTATCTCCCCCCAAAATTCACTGAAACCAAGCACAGCGTCTCACAACAATGCTGGCTACACTGTTGCCAGTAGGTTCCTAGGAAACTTACCTAGCAGGGGGATGCCTGTACTCAAGGGACCCACCCTCCAAAAGAATAAATCTAGATTTGGGGGGACACCACCCTCATACGTCAACAGTGATTATCATGTCTATATGTTCTTAAATTTCTGCAATGAGTCTATACAACTTCTGTTACTCTCTGAGGTTTTTAAAAATAAGGACCATGATATATTCTGTTTAAAATACTTGGTGTTTTCTGTTTTCCTGATTGGACTTCGACTCACATGGACATTTCTCAGCAGCTAGCATCTGATTATCCATCGCAAGGCAGTTCAGCAAGGACCCATCTTCCAGAGAGATGCTTGCTGTGAGCAGATTTAATTGGACTGCCTTGTCAAAACCAGGCATTCAGCTCTGACACTTGTGCTCCTCTAAAAACATTCAACCAAAAGAAAACCTGACCAAGGCGGCCTTAATGTTTCCCTCAGCTTGACTGAACTTGCGATAGATTTCTTCCTTACGATGGGCCTCTGACCTCCTTTTTCTCAGAGCATTTATTTTACAAAACTTGTAAATCCTTTCTCTGCCTCCTTGAAAATAAATCTCCTTAGAAATCTCACCAGTTTTAAGACCCAAGAAATGTCTTTCTCAAGGACCTAGGAACTCTTTGAAATGTAAACATCAGCAGAGTGAGCTCCTCTATCTTCCAGTTTCTTTGGGAGGGTAGTATCCTAACTCCGGTGGGCTCTATGTTTCAAGTTGTAAAACTAACCCCTGTCCTGAAGTCACAAAAAGTTTCCTTATCTTTCGGTGAAAGCCAATTAGCAGACACAGGTTGCCTGTGACTTCTCCCATCCTAGCTCTTGAAAACCCTATAGCGAGAAATGTTTTTGAATTCATGTTCAACACCTGAAACCTCTCCCTTCTGGTTGAGCTCCATCGCTCTCCCCTGTGGTGATAGTCTTGAACAAAGTCTTCCTGTTTATCCTTTTCCAGTACAGTTTTTACTTTGATGTCTCCCAGTTCCCTTCTGTGTTTATCTTGCATTTATAAATCAGTAACAGCTTTTTAACAGGGGGAAACAGGATTCTCAGTTGACTGTTGACTCCCTTAACTTCTTAGAAAGCTGAGAAAGATCACTGAGGTGCATGCTCAAAAGGGTCTTGCAAGTTGCACTTGGAAAACAAGTTGAATTTACTCCTGAAGTCTTCCAATTAAAAAAAAATGGTGTTGGGTTCCATTATTTCTTCTCTCCTCTCTTTTCCCCTCAACCTTCTCCTTACACACACACACACACACACACACACACACACACACACACACACACACACACCCTCTATTCATATCATTTGAAATAAGTGTGTACCTTTCTCACTGATTTAAGAAAGACATTTCTAGCCTGGGATTAGTGGCAACAACCAGATCCCCCTGAAGTAAAGGACTCATCACTCAGGTTCTGGGATGGCTGCCTGTGTCCTTATCCAAAACCACTTGTCTATCGGATGCAGAGTAGCCTCACTCAATGACTGTGAGATGCAGGTTATAAGGACCTGGGGCCTGGTGCAGCTCACAACAGTGTTTCATCTGGCTCTCCAGCTGCAGAGCTCTCGTGGAGTTGACCAAGGCTGTCACTGGGTTGCACCATAGATCAACTTCTCCCTCTGATCATACTGCTTCTTTCCCCCTCTTCCCTAGGGTTGATCCCAAGAACACTTAGTAATCAACATCCTGCCCAATAAACCATCTCACTGTCTGCTTTCTAGGAAATGCACCTTGCAATGGGGTTGTAATGGCAATCCAACTAAAGGTATGTGAAAGTCCTGTAGAGTTTCTAAAGTGTTCATTGACTACTTATTGAGCACTGGATTGGGCATGGTAGTACATTTTTAATTTTCACTAAAAATTGAAAGATAATTTTAGTTCCCATTATTTTGAGATGAGAAGACTAAAGCTCAAAGAGGCCTTTTTTCTTTTCTTTTCTTCTCTTTTTGCCAAGGTCACTCAGCTAGTTACTAAGTGGCAGTGACTGGCATTGGACCTGAGGGAGGTCTGTGTGATTCCGCTTCATCTTGCTGCCTCGTAAACTAGCACAACCTCATATTAGTTGAGGCAGTTTCTCAGTTGAGTGCCATTAATGGACTAGAAAGTCATGACTTTAAGACATAGGAGCATTAAAAAGGAATACACAAAAGCTTTCAGGTGGGGAGAATTCATTTGAGAACAACCAGCGAACAGTTCAACTGCCTCCTCCCCAGTGGTTCCTGGATGTGCTCCCTGCTGAGAACGGAGAAAGGTTGTCAGCTCTATTAACCTCAGCAAATGTAAATGGGGACCCAGATGCTCTCATCTCAGATTAAAAACCTCCCCAGCAGATGGTCAGGTTTAACAAGTTGGTATTGAGACTCAAGCTTACAAATAGCTCATGTGCACAAGAGCAGAATCAGATAGAAGCAAACAACTTCAGCCAACCCATTTTCTGGGGCTTAGATATTGGTTCAAAGAAAGGTTAGCAGTGAGACGTAAAACCTCTCACCAATGCCAGTGTCCACCTGGATACTGAAACGGAGCAATTGTCTTATTATCTTATCAAAGGAGGTATACCTTGGAGATGAGGAGTATGTCTACTGTAGGACAATCCTGTAGGGAGAAGTAATTTTTACCCTTTTGAACAATGTATATCCAGCAACTATCATATGCCAAGTACTGGCTGTGGCTGGAGATGCCAGGTAGGGAGAGGCAGTTTCTGCCACTGAGGAGGCCAGAGGCTGGTGAAGACCAACAGCCAAGTAAGTGAGCAACTTCAGTTTTGATTAAAAAAGCAACAGCAACAAGCAGTGGGTGCAGGGAGAAAACATACAATGGGGGATTCCCCCAAAATGAAATTTATTTCTAAAAAATGATATATTTATTCTTACATTTTAAAACTTCAGTCACCTTCAAAGTACCCTCCTTTTGATGCAATAAGCCTGTCAAGATGCTTTTTCTCCTGCTCAAAACAGTTTTTGAACTCATCAATTTGGATGCTTTTTAGTGTTTTTTCTGTTTTTTGTCTTACCTCTTCCACGTTGGCAAAATGTTTCCCTTTGAGGACTTTTTCATCCGGGGAAACAAAAGTTGCTTGGGATAAGATCAGGTGAATATGGTGGGTGGAGCCTGGAGAACATGCTGTTTTTGGTCACAAACTGCTGAACATTCAAGTGGCGTGAGCAGGTGTGCTCATAAACCACCTGTCATGAAATGGGCAAATGCACTGAAAGAATCTTCAAAAAATATTCACTGCAGTCAAATTCAACCTCTCACAACAACACTGGCTGGTGCACTCATGCCAATGGGTTCCTGAAACACTTACATAGAGGGGAAGGCTGTACAACAAGGGAGATTTCCCCCAAAAAATAATTCCAGTTTTTTGGGTGTTCCTCCTTAAAAGGAATGTCTCCAAAGGATTTTTTCTCTATAAAGGCCCACTTCCCAGAGGAGGAGGCTGAGAGATTGAGACTAGAATAATGAGTAGAAGTTAGCCAAGAAATGTTTGCAAGAGGGGAAGAGAACACAATATAGGCAGAAGTAAGTGTTTTGCAAAAACTCAAGGAAAGAGTAGCATATCTAAGACAAGGTTGGTTCATTTGGGACAAAGTTTTTTTATTATTCTTTGAAAAATGTAAAATTGCTGTAATAATATGTTGCATAAGTTTATATACTTTTTGAAACATAACACTATATAACACCCACTTATTCAACATATATTTGTTGAGTTTCTACTAGGTTCCAGCACTGTTCCAGCTTCTGTGGTTACAGTCTCCAACAAGACAGAGCTGATGCCCTCACAAATAAGGTTTATTCTCAGGGCCTGCAACAAGCCAGTCCTAAATACTAGAACAAAACAGCAGTCTCTCTCAGGTTGAAACATAAATCACCTGGCAAATCTTTAAAAACGCCAAGACCATATCCTACCAATTAAGTCTGAAATTTCGAGAAGGGACACATAATACCCAGGTGATCCCAGTATGCAGACACATATAAGAACCAGTGTATAGAACAGTGGTTTTCAAAGTTTGACTCCCTCAAAATCACCTAGAGGGTTCATCAAAGCACAGATTGCGAGGCCTTACCCCCAGAGTGTCTAATTCAGTAGTTTAGGTAGGGGTAGTACTCAATAATTTGTAGTTCTTTTTTTTTTTCTTTGTATAAACTGAAAGAGTACAAGTGCAGTTTTGATATGTGGATCTATTGTGTAGTGATGAAGTCTGGGCTTTGAGTGTAACCATTGCTCAAATGATATACATTGTACCCATTAATTAATTTCCCATCCCCAACACCTTTACCACCCACTTACCGTTCTGAATCTCTAATGTCTAATATTCCATTCTCTATGTCCATATGTACACATTATTTAGTGCACACATATAAGTAAGAATATGTGATATTTGACTTTCTGTTTCTGAGCTATTTCACATAGAATAATGGCCACCAGTCCCATCCATGTTGTTACAAAAGAATGGTTTTATTCTTTTTATGGCTGAGTATTATTCTATTGTGTGAGGGGGGTCACTTTCTTTATATAATTATTCACTGATGGACACTTACTTTGATTCCATATATTTGCTACTGTAGCTACTGCTGCAAGAAACATTCCCAAGGACAGGTATTTTTTAATATAATACTTTATTTTTCTTTAATTTTATACCCAATATTAAGATTCCTGGATGGTATAGCAGTTCTCTTTTTAGTTCTTTGAGAAATCTCCATACATTTTCCCATAGAGATTGTGTTATTTTGCATTTTTACCAGCAATGTATACTTGTTCCTTTTTCTCCTCACCCTTGCCAACAATTTTTTTTTTTTGACTTTTTAATAATAGTTATTCTGACTGGTGTAACATGATATCTCATTGTGGTTTTAATTTGCATTTAAAAGCAAATTAGTGATGCTGAGAATTTTTTCACGTTTACATATTTTCTTTTGCTCATGGTGTTTGCCCACTTTTTAATGGAGTTATTTGTAGCTTTTTGTTGTTGAGTTGTTTGAGTTCCTTGTAAATTCTGGGAATCAGTCCTTTGTCAGGTGCATAGTTTGCAAATACTTTCTCCCATTTTGCACGTTGTCTGTTCACTCTGTAGATTATTATTTTTTTGCTGTGTAGAAGCTTCTTAATGTAATTAAGCTTCATTTGTCTATTTTTGTTTTTGTTTCTGGTGCTTTTGAGATCTGAGTCATAAATTATTTGCCTAAACCACAGTCCAAAAGAGAGTTCTTTAAAGTTTCTTCTAGTATTTTAATATTTTCAGGTCTTACACTTCAGTGAGCCCAAATAACCAAGAGAAATCCAAGCAAATAAGCAAAAAGAACATTGCTGGCAGCATAACATTACCTGACCACAAATTATTGTATGAGGTTATATAATAATCAGAAAAGCCTGATACTGGTATAAAAATAGACATATAGATCAATGTAACAAAACAGAAAACCCAGAGATAAAGCTACAGGCAACTGATTTCTGACAAAGTCGACAAAAACACATACTGGGAAAAAGACAACTCTTTTCAATAAATAGTGCTGAGAAAATTGAGTTATCATATGCAAAAGAATGAAACTGGACCCCTATTTCTCAGTGTGTGCAAAAATCGAGACTCTGTATTTCTCTCTTTTTTTTTTAAATCGGAGTCTCACTCCATCACCCAGGCTGGAGCACAGCGGCACGCTCACGGCCACCCCTGCGTCCACCTGCTGGGCTCCAGCGATACTTCCGCCTCAGCCTTCCAAGCAGCTGGAACTACAGGCACATGCTACCAGGCTCGGCTCATTTCTTTATTTGTTTGTTTGTTTGTTTGTTTGTTTGTTTTAGAGTCAAGTTCTCACCAAGTTGCCTGGGCTGGTCTCAAACTCGCGGGTTCAGGCAATCCACTTGCCTCAGCCTCCCAAAGTGCCGGGATTACAGGCTGAGTCAGTGAGCCCAGTCAGAGAATCTGTATTTCTAACAAGTTCACAGGTGATGTGAATGCTACTGGTTCAGAGACTAGACTTTCAAAACCAATGTACTAAAGTTGAAAATGTATTTGTATTTATTTATCTCATCTGAAAAAAACCTACTCAATAAACCTACATATGAATGATAGCAATCTAAATGACTGATTTGCTCCCCTTCTAAGTAAATTTTCTTACAAGTAGAGCATGAGGACAAGAACTTGGAATGGACTGTTGATTGCCACATTAAGCCTTCTTTGCTTGGAAAGTTTCCAAAGAGGACAGCAGCAAGATATGACGTAGGAGGGAGGGTTGTCTTTGCCTTGATAGCACAGTGCAGCAGTTAAGAGCAAGGACTCAAAAACCCTGAGTCCATCAAGAGCACATCTTTGCTACCTATGAGCTTTGCAGTCTCCAATAAGTTAAATACTCTGTGTTTTAGAATCTTCTTAAACTGTGACAATTAAAAGAAATAACAGTAAAGCACTTAGAACAGAGCCTTGCACATGGCAAGAGTTATGCAAACGTTGGCAATTGCCACACTTTCCTGAAGTCAGTCCAACACTCTTACTGATTAGTTTGTAACAATATTGCAAACTACAAACACCCTCCTTCCTTTTTTTATGGCTCCATGTTTTAGATATTAACCATGTCTTCTAAATATTCTACCAATGCGACAGTAAGTATTAAGAAGAAGCAAAGAAATTCATGCTGAATACAAGACTGCAAATGTTACTAACATTTCTGTAGGTTTAAAGGAGCTATGTGGATAAATAAGACACAATATCTACTCTCAAGGAACTTAATACTTGGTAGAGGAGACAAGGTATATTTGCAAATAACTATACCCTAAAGCAGACTTCATTAAGAAGTCAACAAAAATGAGAGGTAAGTTCTATAGATCAGAGAGGAGAGAGTGGACATCTAGTTGGAATAATAATGGCTCGTATGGCTTCAAGGAAAAAAAAGAGAGTTGATTTGGGTCATAAAGGATGTATAGGAGCCAAATACATAGTGACAGTGATAGGAAGAACACTCCAAGGAGAAAGAACCATACATGCTAAACGATTAAGGCAAGAGCACACACTCAGGTTAGTTCAGGAAAACAAACAGCACCTATAAAAGAACTAGAATCACTCTCGCAGTGTTTATTTTACCCCTTGCCGCCTGCAGAACCAACCCTGCCTGCTTCCTATTTGGCAAGTGGATAAGTTCCTGTAACAATAAGATTGACATATAGTATAGAGGGATACAATTTCTATTCTCACAATGAAAAATCAAATGAACAAACTAAAAATATATATATATAAGAAGTACAATGCCTAGTTGAGATATCCTGGAAGTCCTTCTCAAGGTGCTTTATTTTTTTGTAAGTAGGTTGTGGCACTTTTCCAAAGCAAACCTTCATTGGTTTTCACCTATCCTAATTGTATATTTAGCATATTGACTGAAAGCACTTAGGCAGAATTGAATCAAATCATAACGCTTTATCATTTTTTGCTATGTAGAAATTCTCATATGATGGGAATAAAATTAATAGCAGTCCAATCCACCACTTTTCCTGGTGCCACACTGCCCAACTGAATTTTCTGGAGACAGAAGAATACTAGCTGTGTGAGAGAAAAAAAGGAAGGAGGGAGAGAGGGAGAGTCTCATGAAAGTCATAATTCTGCCTGGAATTTGAAGCAGTGAGTTTTACAGAGTTTCAAAGCAAGGTATCATTTGTAGAAGAGGTGGAAGGTCATGGTAATCAGAGGAAGGCTTGGGAAAAGGCCAAAAATGGCAGGAAAGGATACGTGTCTAGTCATGAACAAAAGTTGAAGTTTCCATACTATGTGATTTCTGAGACACAAAAAGTGCTCCCAGTCTAGTAAACCTCTTTTTCACCAGGTCACCGATGTTCGGGATTTCACTATTTGGAACTCCAATACTTTGGTCACTTGGGAAAGTAGTCACATTCCATTGTCCTGTTATTCATTAACACCTCAACATGAATTCATTTACCAGAGTGTTTAATTTAATAAGCGTCGATTGATTTGCTCATTCAATAAATGGTTATTAAACACATATCATATGCCAGGCATTTTGATGAAGGCGAGGGGAAGAGGACATGCCAGGCCCCTACCCTCACCTAGCTTAGCACATAGCTGAGCAGATTGATCTAATTTCAGGTTTTCACGGCAGGGAAAGAAAAAGGACGCCTCCTCATGCCAACTGGACAACTACCTCTTTCTCTGACAGAGCATTTGCTTATGTTTCTCTTGTGACATCTAAAAATTCTTAACCTCTTTAAAATTATTTGCATGCTAGACTTAACTCTCTGACTAGAGCATACATTCTTTGTAGTTAGGATCAAAAAATGATACAAGGATTAGCCTGGTGGAGAAACCTCCAGTTTATTTCATATGATCCCTTTTCACCCCACATTTTGCAAATAATGAAAACCGAAACTTACGCCATCAGTGGCTGGCTCAAGATCGTACAGACTGGTCCCTAACATGGCTCCTTTGGATCCATTTCCAAGATTACTTTTGCTCAAGCACTTCTGCAGGCAAGAAATCATGGGCTCATTTTGGGAGCAGCCATCACGTTGTACTGAAATGTTTTCTGTAGCCTCTCTGTGGCGGTTTTAACATGTGTTCACATTACTTGACTTGAAAAGTTGAGAACTAATTCTTTTCCCCTTGAATGTGGGCTGTACTTACTTCTAAAGGAGAAAATACGGCAAGAGTGGCAGGGTATGGTTTCTAAGACAAGATCATAAAATGTGTTGTCTGAGCCGGGCTCGGTGGCTCGGCCTGTAATCCTGCGCCTTTGGGAGGCTGAGGTGAGTGGATTGCCTGAGCCCGCGGGTTCGAGACCCGCCTGGGCAACTTGGTGAGACCTCATCTCTACAATGAATAAAAAAATTAGCTGGGCATGGTAGTGCACGCCTGTAGTTCCAGCTACTTGGAAGGCTGAGGTGGAAGGATTGCCGGAGCCCAGCAGGTCGAGGCTGCGGTGGCCGGGAGCGGCCACTGCACTCCAGTCTGGGTGACAGAGTGAGACTCCAACTCAAATAAATAAATAAATAAATAAATAAATAAATAAATAAATAAATAAATAAATAATGTGTTGTCGTGTTGTCTGTCTCTCTCTGTCTCTTTCTCTCTCTCTCTCTCTCTCTCTCTCTCTCTCTCTCTCTCTCTCCCTCCACCCCTCTCCCCCCAACCCTCTCCCTTCCTCCCTTCCTCCCTCTCTTCCTCTATCGTTCTCTCCCTTCCTCCCCTCCTCTGTCTTTCACTTGTAGGGGTACTAAAGCCTGCCAACAACCACGTAAGTGAACCATTATGAAAATGGATCCTGAAGTCTCAACCAAGCCTTTAGAACACCGCAGCCCTGACTGACACCTCAATCACAACCTGTGAAAAACTTTGAGCCAGAATCACCCAGCTAAACCACTCCTGGGTCCCCAACCCATTCAAACTGTATGAAAAAAAAATAACTGTTTAACATTAAGTTTGAGGAGTAATTATTACTTTTGTGATATATAACTAATAACCTCTCTCACTTCCACACCAAATCTGACTATCTTGCAGAGTTGTACAATGAGATGCAGTTATTAAATACCCTCATGCTACTGGGTTCTTATTGACTAAAATCATTATGTTATCATTTTAATACTAGTAGGGTAACAGTTGTATATTACTAATCATTTCTTTCACAATCACACAATCATTATAATGCTGATTCCTAGGGATCTTAGTTTCCAAAGTGTCCAATTATCTGTGACCAAATGGCCACAACAGATACTCACCGTTGTGATATTCTCTGCCGCTTCCCCTCAGAGGAATGGGACAGGGGAGACTCTTCTCTGGACCAAGACCTGAGATTTCTCTCTTCCTCCTACTTTAGGAAATCACTTCCGCCTGCCACAAATCATGCTGTTAGGTAAAAGTACACACACACATCGCACTTGCACTCATATTTGTACAATGATGAGGTGGTTCAGGCAAAGACAATTGATCTATTTTGGACAACTGTGGACTCTAAAGGTGCTCGAGTCAGGGTTTAATCTGTTTTTGAAACTAGGCTTTGGGTTCTTAAACTTTTTCAGTAACCACAAGATCTTTTGGTTGCAAATTCTCTCTAAAACAACTCCTGAATTTCTGGTGCTTGAGGTTAATATGGAATATGGACGCTATAATACTTACTGGAAGCTGTGATCCACACACACTCCAGCCATTTATAGTCTTTTCTTCTCTTGGAATCCTGATAACCGGACAGGAGGAGAGTATTCTTCCTGTGGGTCCTTCTCTACAGAAACCCGGAAGCCCATAGCTGGCTGCAGATTCTCTAACCACTAATCCCAAGTGTCTCTCATTGCTCTCTTGGCTTTCAAATCCACACACTCCTGAGTGTCAAGCGATCTAGATTTTAGGGTCTCTTCAATATACAAATTGGCATTTTTATGTTCTAATTAATATAATTACCTTTGCCCACCCTTGCAAGTCTATTCACTTGCCATGTGATCCTTGGTAAAGATGAAAAAAGGTGAATTTCCACACAGCCTTTAACCAACAGGAGAGAATGTAGCAATAGAGAAGGGGAGTTCATCCTCCCTTCTCCGTGGAAAATTAAGTAACTGCAGGGCATTGCTAGACCATGAGCCTAGAGTTGGACCACGTCAAACATCCTCTTCACTTTATTCAAGCACTCAGGACACTAAGTCATTGACTGAGACACATTCCTACTTCGTTCACTTGCATTTGATTTGCGTTAGTGTCAAGGGTATAAATGCGCTTTTCTTTTTTTTTTATTTTAACAACTTAATTGAAGCATAATTTAATAACAATAAAAAATATGGTACATAGACACAATGGAATATTACGCAGCCATAAAGAAGAACAAAATCATGAACTTCACAGCAACCTGGATGGAATTAGAGTCTATAATACTGAGTGATCTTTCACAGAAACAGAGAACTGAGTATCACAAGTTCTCACTCATAAGTGGACCTTGAACAACTATTGTAATACTATGAGAAAAGGATTGACAGAAGGGGGAAACTGTGGAGGTAGTAGGGAAGGTGGGATTGACAGTAGTGGAAATCTGCCTGGGAAAGGGGGGGGGACACACCTCATCAACAAGGGTAACTGCACAATGAATATTTGTATACCTAACCCTGAATTGTACCCCACAATTTTAAAATAAAAAAATTTAAAAGTTAAAAAAAAAATTACTCATTTGCAGTGAACAGTTTGATGAATTCTGGCAAATGTCTGCATTCGTGCAGCCATCACCGCCGTCTAAACTTAGACTGTTTTCATTACCCCTGAAATTGCCTTTTCTCTTTTTTGCAGTCATTCTTCACCCCACTCCTGGCCCTAGGCAATTACTGATCTGTTTTCTTTCACTATATGTGTTAGTTATCTGCTGCTGTGTAACAAATTACCCCTTGAACTTAGCAGCTTAAAGTGAGAGACATATTATCCCACACGGTTTTGAAGGTCAGGGATCATGGAGCAGGCTGGCTGGGTAATTGTGATTCAGGGAATCTTAGAAGAGTGAGTCAAGCTGTCCAGGAGGGATATAGTCTTTGGAGGATTAACTGGAGCTTGGGGATCCACTTCCAAGATGACTCACTCACGTGGCTGTTGGCAGAAGGCCTCAGTTCATCACCACATAGGCTCTCCACAAAGCTTCCCGGGTGTTCTCATGACAAAGTAACTAGCTTCTTTCAGAGCGAGTTATCTGAGAGAAACTGAGAAGAAAGCTATGGTGCCTTTTATGACCTGGGCCCACAAGTAGCACACTACTGCTCTATTCTGCTTGTTAAAAGTGAGTCATTAAGGCCAACTCATACTCAAGGTAAAGGGAATTAGGCTCTGTTTATTACAAATGTTACAAAGAATTTGTGGACATAATTTAAAACCACACCAAGTTTTGACTTTGTAAGAATTTCATATACATGGATCATGCATTTTGTTATCTTGTATGTCTGGCTTCTTTCACTTAGCATAATGTTTCTGAGATCCATCCATGTTGTTGCAAGTGTCAGTGATCTATAGTTTTTTATTACTGAGTAGTATTCAATTTCACAAATGACCACATTTTGTTTATTTAGTTACTAAAATGTGCTTTTACTTTCTGGCACTTTTTTAAACTCATGTACATTTTGTTGTTGTTGTTTTAATCTGCAGAATCTGTTGAACTGCACATGGTCAAATATTATTCAGGACTTTCCAAAAGACTATTTGTGTAAAAAACACTACTTCAAGGGGAATAATATCAGCTTACATGTTCTGGAATGAGTAACATGACTGACATTTTGGCAATCAGATGGCAAAAACTTCACTTAATCAGAAATCTGTAGTGCCTCGATTATATGCTGATCACATATACAGAATTTACTCCAAATACCAATCAATTCTAATAATGTTTGATACTGAACTTTATTCTCAACAAGATGTGTAAAAAGGAGAGCTTTTGAGGTATACATTTTTCATAGTATGCAGAGCTGGGAATAACTCAATCATGTTAAAAAATTTAATTTCTGTCACTAAATGTCTCTAGTTCTGTCTGGAGAAACAGGAAATATTCTTACTTCTCCTTTGTATCTGCCAAGGGAATGAATTGAATATTCAAAGACCTTACAGATCTGTAAAAGCTTAATCTCTTACACCCAGGCTTAGAGACTCCCTTCCAGATGATCTTTGTCACTCAGGGGTGGCCAATTAAAAATTATCACAATATCAGTTCAGGCAGCAGAAAAAGTGCCAAGGCACAGACAATATCCAAGTCTCAGCTGAACAGTCTTTGGCTGGGTCCCAAGGACCTCTGAGTCTTCTCCCAGAATTTAGCATGGAGTTTTATTTATTTATTTATTTATTTATTTTTATTTATTCAGGAGTTGAATAAATAAATGATTACCTTAGGAGTTTTATTCATAGAGCATATATGACAAAAGTGAATAACTTAAGCTCTGAATATCATGTGGAAAACTTGGGAAAGTTACCATGAAACTCAGACTCAAGGGTGAAAGAAAAGGCTGCAGACCTAGTTGCCATTATGTGGATCAGAATCACTTGGTGGTCTCTTCCAAGCTACACAAAGTTACCTATCTACAAATTCATATGCAAGTCCCCTGTGGAATGAGGATGACCACCATACTGAGTCACTTTTATCTATAGGAAAATGTATGCAACAGGATGGGGCAAAAAAGAATGTGAACCTTTTTCCCAACCTTGCCTTGATTTGCATTTGGTCACCATTTCTTTTACTTTTATTTTTTTTATTTTTTACTTTTATTTTTTGAGTTGGAGTCTCACTCTGTTGCCCAGACTGGAGTGCAGTGGCTGCTCCCGGGCACCGCAGCCTCGATCTGCTGGGCTCCGGCAATCCTTCCATCTCAGCCTTCCAAGTAGCTGGAACTACAGGCACGCACTACCATGCCCGGCTGATTTTTTGATTTATTGTAGAGATGAGGTCTCGCTGCTCAGGCGGGTCTCGAACCCGCGGGCTCAGGCAATCCACCCACCTCAGCCTCCCAAAGGCACGGGATTACAGGCTGAGCCACCAAGCCCGGCTCCATTTCTTTTACTTTTAAACATCAACTAATATCAAGGCATGCTGCCTTTGGTCAAAAGTGAGCATGGGATGCAAAAGATTGAGGACATGGTGTTTTATAACATATGAGCTATGAAAACGGGGGTGGAAAAATTTAAAAGCATTAACTGGGAGTGCTGGAAAATCGTCAAAAAGGCAGACTTTGTTTTATCTCAGGTGTCAATCCTGGAATTATGCTTCCTTCCATAAAAAATATAAGACATCTCTTCCCTGCCACTATTTCTTCTCCACACACAGAGAGACATATTAGCACACAGATAAGTTTGCATTTGCCCTTTTGTTGCCTCTTTTGAATTTTACTTATGGGCCGGGCACAGTGGTTCAAACTTGTGATCCCAGCATTTTGGGAGGCCAAGGAGAGAGAATTGCCTGAGCCCAGGGGTTCCAGCCAGCCCGGGCAATTTGGTGAGATCTCGTCTCTACAATAAATCAGAAATTAGCCGGGTATGGTAGCACGCGCCTGTAGTTGCAGCTACTTGGAAGGGTGAGGCAGAAGGATCGCCAGAGCCCAGCAGGTCAACGCTGGGGTGGTCATGAGTGTGCCACTGCACTCCAGCTTGGACAATGGAGAGAGACTCTGAGTCAAAAAAAATTTTTTTTTTGCTTATGCTTGGACTTCCTTCACATCTCCGTGGTTTAGGGAATGAGGGTAGAGAGTTTTCCTTGATAAGCACATGTGCAGGTACTGCTTGTGCTCTTTCAGAATCTCACTTCGGAGAGAGCAATCCTGCCCCTTGTCTTAGGATTTCCCCCATGAGTCATAAACCTTTCTTTGTTCCTTCCAAAACACTGAGGTCATGTGTTTGACATTCTAGCTTAAACTTGGGAGGGAGCTTCCCCACATCACAATGAGGTCACTATAATACCTCTCTAGCTGTGTTATGTTAATAAAAGAATTGATTAAAGGAATATTTGTTAAATGTCTACTATGTAGCAGGCACAGTTTTAAACCCTGGGGTTGTAGCAGAGACAATAAATGAGGCCCCTGACCTCACCAAGTTCACGTTCTGTGGATCTGTGTCAAGGTTTGGACTATATGAATCCCACCAGACTACCACAGCCAACCTATGAGATTTGCAAACATTATTTGGTCCTCACTTCTACTTCACTCATTGTTCAAGTCTGATTCACACATACAAATCAAAAATCAACAATGCCATAGGGTGGCTTTCTGTGACATGTGCTACAGATCAGCACCAAGTGATATGCAATCAGTCTTATTCTCTTGAGTCAGCAGTAGAATTCTTCCTAATTGAGACTCTGAAATTTCCTTTTGTTTTTTTAATCTCTTAAGTTCCCAGAATACATATGCACCAAATACTCAAGAAATATTTTCCACACTTGTTATCTTTAAGGAAAGTTCTGTCTAAGACATGGGAAAACTACTTGGAATTAAGGAGATTCCCTACTAGAGATAGTTGGAAGCACAAAAATGCAGAGGGATGGCCTAAGAATTAGGTAAATCCAAGATCGCCAAAAGATGTGTTCTAATTGCTAAAGCTATGATTCTGAGGGAAGAATCAAAGTAAGAATCAGAGAGCCAGGAAAAAAATGTAGAGAAGATGTACTTTAAATAAGAGCAAACTGGTATTAAAGAAGAATGGCTGATATTCTAAGGTTATTCCCTTGAGCACTGGAGGCTTCATGATCTGCTTTGTTTGGGAGATTTTAACAGTCTTCTAAGAGACCAAAGTAGAAAGAATACCAGCTCAAAGTGAGTCTTTTAACTATCTTAAGCCCTTTATGTTCCTGCTTTTTATTGCCAAGCCTACTAAAAAGTTTACTCTGTAGTATATTAACTGTCCATTTTTAGTATCCAAGACCCCCACAAAATATTAGCACACTTCGGGGTGACAGGTAGTGAAATGTCTTTGGGTGAGCCAAGTGAACTTGTTTAAGCAAGAGATGACCTAGAAGTGTCTTGTGTTTTGAGGAGCAGAAGGGCAGAAAGCTAGCAAAGACATGAACAAGAGAAGGGTGCTGAAACGTTGCTGTTGTATTGCAACTTATTAATTCTCAAAAGAGTGACAGAATACTGCAGTGTATGCGATCAAATGAGTGATTTACAGGAAACATCCAATTTGTCAATACTGGGCTGAGAGAATGTGTGCAACCCATTCATTTTGCTCACATCTGTTGCTGTGCATCCTGTGATTGGAGTCTCCATATTGACAAAGAAAGAAAATGATTGAATGAACATATATTTATGCATATCCCAAAAGGCATATGCTAATTTCAATCCGCTGAAATTTACACTCATCCTCAGGGTATCATTCAATCACCTCACAGAGCAATAGACTGAAAGAAAGATGAGAATGAAGCAAATGTCTTTTGACATGTAAGAGGCAATAAAATAAAATTAAAAGGTGCAAAAGATGCACCAAGTTTGGCTCTGAAAACCCTTATGGGCTAGATCCTACTTTCCAAAATGTGGATACAGTACAGGAAATTATTCTGTCTCCTTTTCAAAAGGAAATTAATTTTCTCAAATATTTCAAGACCAAGACTCTGCTTGAGTGCCTTAAATCAAGTGGATACACAATAATGTATTTATTAATGCCTTACAGTTGTATAGTCCTTTACTGAACAAGTGCTTTCACACTCACATGTTTTAAAAGTCTCACAATTCATGAGTAAATATTCACATTTTATTTTTATTTGGCATATAAGAACAGAATCTTAGAGTAAATGACTTAACGAAGCTTATCAGCTATTTGTTGGCAAACTCAAACCAGTCTTTTAATTTTAAATTAAGTATTATTTTAATCATTTTAGCCATTTTAATATAAAACATTAGTATCTGCCTTGGAACACTACTCAGCCATAATAAATAATAACATAATGTCTTTTGCAGCAACGTGGCTGGAGTAGGGGACCATCATCCTAAGCGAAGTAGTGCAGAAATGGAAAACCAAATACCGCATATTCTCACTCATAACTGGGAGCTAAATTAAGGATCTGCAAAAGTGTATAAAATGTCATAATGGACACTGGAAACTCAGAAGAGGGAGGATGGGAAGCGGGCAAGGTTGAAAAATTGCCTATTGAGTCGGGCTCGGTGGCTCAGCCTGTAATCCCGCACTTTGGGAGGCTGAGGTGAGTGGATTGCCTAAGCCCATGGGTTCGAGACCCGCCTGGGTAACTTGGTAAGACCTCATCTTTACAATAAATCAAAAACTAACTGGGCATGGTAGCGCATGCCTGTAATTCCAGCTACTCGGAAGGCTGAGGCAGAAGGATCTCTGGAGCCCAGCAGGTCGAGGCTGCAGTGGCCGGGAATGGCCACTGCACTCCAGTCTGGGTGACAGAGTGAGACTCTAACTCAAAAAAAAGAAAAAAAGAAAGAAAGAAAGAAAAGAAAAAGAAAAATCGCCTATTGGGTACAATGTGCACAGGTTGGATGATGGGTCCACTTAAATCCCAGACTTCACCACTTTGCAATGCAACCATGTAGCCAAAAACAATTTGTACTCTCTAAAGGTATTACAATATTTTAAAAGTTAGAATGTGCAAGAAAAAATGTATAGAACTAAATACATATATACACATACATGAATACAAGTAAACCTGGAGACATCCAAATAAGATCAATGGTTTCCATCAAAGTCAATATACTGTTTGTGGTACTGTTTTGTAAGATATTATCTTTGGTGAAACTAGGGAAAAAGATTACACAGGATCTCACTGTATTATTCCAACAACTGCAGGTGAATTGATAATTATCTCAAAATTAAAAATTTAGTTTAAAAATCGATCCTACTAGCCGGGCTCAGTGACTCAGCCTGTAATCCCGGGCCTTTGGGAGGCTGAGGTGAGTGGATTGCCTGAGCCCGCGGGTTCGAGACCCGCCGGGGCAGCAAGACCTCATCTCTACAATAAATCAAAAAATCAGCTGGGCGTGGTTGCGCATGCCTGTAATTCCAGCTACTTGGAAGGCTGAGGCGGAAGGACCGCCGGAGCCCAGCAGGTCGAGGCTGCGGTGACCAGGAGCGGCCACTGCACTCCAGTCTGGGTGACAGAGTGAGACTCCAACTCAAAAAAACAAACAAACAAACAAACAAACAAAAAATTGATCCTACTATAAGATCTTAGTATGAATATCATATGTAAAATTCACGCTGTAATTATAACGTGATTTTGTTTGAAGGTTAAACAGTGGACTAAAACATTCTACTTTTTCTATTACAGTAATTATTGATGGAGTATCTTAATACATTTAGTCCTATTTTGCAAGATAAAGTTCCTATCAAATTATTCTATTATCAGACACCATGAAAATTTGGTTCCTATTATCCCTGGACTCATTTTCAATATTGACTTTTTCTGATAATAATTATCACAAGATAATGAAGACTTCCTTACATAGGCATGACAATAAGTCCTCAGAAGCATACTACAGAATTTTCTGTTATGCAAAGACATGGGCAGTTGCATCTCTTGAATCTCTTGTGGTTTTCTGGAAGTTGGTGTCATCAGAGTGGACTTGGTGGACAAACCACCCAAGAGGCCGATGTGGAAGGCAATTCTGGTGTTCTGCTTGGGATCAACTTTGGATTTCTGAGTAAATGGCAGGTACAGGAGAGGCACCATCATTGAGGCTAGCAAATCTGGTTTTTTCAAAGAACAAAACTTGTTTCACGGTCGGCTGCTAATTGTGTTTGTCATTTGAGCTCCATAAAATTAAATAATCTGGTAAAATTTCAAAAATAAATTTAAAAAAAAAAGCTTAATATATGATATGTAGTCAATATTGTGTATAACAATAACTGTTTAAGAAAAATTTTCTGCCATGTATCTGTTCATGGTGATATTACTGATCAAATTTGCATTTCCAGAGCCCATGAGATGACCCACTTTGTTTCATACAACTCAGTGATGGCATCTGAACTGCATCTGTAGACACTTTGAAGGAAGATGGGTGATAAAAACAAAAAAAGCTCACAGTGATCCAATTACTGAGAATGGTGTGGGCTACTGGCTTAGTTGATAATTTCTGTTACTATTTATCTTGAATAACTTCTTTCACTCTCTAAGCTTATTTTATTAATTATCTACTTTGAAAACTGACAAGGTCATTCATTTATTTTATTTTTTCCTCTGAGATATATATAATTATGGTCATGAACTTTCTTCTCATTTAGTTGAGTGCTATTGTACTGATATATTGTTTTCCTTATCATCATTTTCTACATATAGTGATGGTCTATTTGGCCCAAAATTTGTATAGGAAGAAGTTCATAATTCCAAGTGGTTCAGCTCCTATTTTTGTGTGCTGTATGCATTTCATTGCTATTTATGTCAATACACAAGGCAAATTATTATAATCAATCACTATGGATTTGAGTATGTGGATTATAATTTTAATCAGTTTCATTTACTACAACCTCAACTTGTGTAGATCATTTTCTAATATTTAAATTGCAAATCATGCTTTCTTTACTTGATGTTTCTTAGCTCATGCTTTAAATTTTAACCCATTGGCATCACCATTTACCCTCATATATCTCTTATATATATATCTATTTTTGTGTAACCCAAATATTTTCTTCTTAGCTGAATTGATGTCTTTTAGACTTATTATCCAAAAAATGGCTATTCTTCAAATTAAATTTTTGTGTAGCCTTGTTCTGTATCTTTCCTATTAAACTTGGTGGGTTTTTTCTCTTGACAATTCCATCTCTAAAAGAAGTTACTTTAACAAATTTAAATAGTATGCTCAACTTAATTTTCTATCATTATGGCAGTTAATTGTCTTGACATTAGCAATGGAGGTGAACTCAGAAATCATTATGCTCAATCTCCCCTGAAAAGCAATTTTGTAAAAGAACAAAGTTGAAGACTCACATTATTTGATTTTAAGACTTAATATAAAGCTTCAGTAACTAACAGTGTATAGTATTGACATACTAATAGAAATATAAATCAGTGAAAAAGAATAGAATCTAGAAATAGACCTACATGTGTCTCTGTGTTTAGTCTATTTATTTTCAAGCTAATTCAATAGAGTAAGGAATGTCTTTTCAACAAATATGAAACTGGAACAAGTAGAAAAAATAAACTTCAAACTTATTTTCATATGGTATTCAAAAATTAACTTGAAATAAATTACATATTTGAACATAAAAGTAAAAAATATAAAACTGTTAGAAGAAAATAGGGGAAAATTTACATAACCTGAGGAAGGCAAATTTTTTTTAGAGAAGACACAAAAACATACATTGCTAGACTGGATTTCTTCAAAAATTAAAATTATTGCTCTGAGAAAATGAAAGTACCTCAGACTTGGAGAGAATATTTCCAGTACATGCATTTGACCAGCAATCTGAATTCAGAATATATAAAGAACTCTGACAACTCAACAGTAAGTAGGAAACTAACATAATGAAAACAATAGGCAAGAGATTTCAGATACTTCAAAAAATAAGATACAGAAAGAAAAAATAAGTATGACATCATTTGTCAACAAAGAAATAAAAATCGAAGCCATTGGTTCAACAGTCATAAAACCATAAATATAATTAAATACATCAACAGAGGTCAAAACAAAACCACATGATTATATCATTATATGCAGAAAAAGCTTTGGATAAAATCCAGTACCCCTTCTTGATAAAAACCCTCAAACATCTAGACATATGGGGAACATACCTCAAAATAGTAAAAGCCATCTATGAGAAACCCACAGCCAGCATACTCCTAAACAAACAAAAATTTGAACCATTTTCCCTGAAAACTGGAACAAGACAAGGATGCCCACTCTCACCCCCTCCTGTTCAATATAGTATTGGAAGTCCTGGCTAGAGCAATCAGAGAAAAGGAGGCAATCAGGGGTATCCAAATAGGAAAAGAGGAAGTCAAGTTATCTCTCTTTGCAGATGACATAATTGTGTCCTCGAAAACCCTAGAGAATCTGTCAAAAACCTCTTTACACTGATAAAGGACTTTGGCAAAGTCTCAGGATATAAAATAAATGTGCAAAAGACAATCACATTTCTTTACACCAATAATAAACAAACAGAAACCCAAATAAAAACCACAATTCTATTCACAATAGCCACACAAAAAATGAAATACCTTGGCATCTTCCTAACCAGAAATGTGAAAGACCTTTACAATGAAAACTACAAAACACTGCTCAAAGAAATCAAAGATGACACAAACAAGTGGAAAAATATCCCATGCTCAAGGATTGGAAGAATCAACATTGTGAAGATGTCCATCCTACCTAAGGCAATCTACAGATTTAGTGCAATACCCATCAAATTACCAGCAACATTCTTCTCAGACCTAGAAAAAACAACACAGGAATTCATATGGAAATACAAACAACCAAGAATAGCCAGAACAATCCTCAGCAAAAAAAAAAAAAAGCAGGTGATATCACATTACCAGACTTCAAACTTTACTATAAAGCTACAATCATCAAAACAGCTTGGTATTGGTACAGGAACAGGCATACAGACCAATGGAATAGAATTGAGATTCCAAAAGCAAAACCTCAATTTCTCAACCAACTCATCTTCGACAAAGCCTCCACCACCTACCACTGAGGAGAGGAGAACCTATTCAGTAAATGGTGCTGGGAAAACTACCTGACCACATGCAGAAGGTTTTAACAGGACCCCTATCTATCCCCATACACAAAAATTAACTCTAAATGGATCAGACATCTAAATGTAAAACCTCAAACCATAAGAACCTTAGAAAACGAAGGACATACCCTCATGGAAATTGAAACTGGCATCTAATTCCTGAACAAAACCTGAAACCCACAGGCCATAAGAGAGAACATAGACAAGTGGGACCTCATTAAACTGACAAGCTTCTACAAAGCCAAAGAAACACCAAGAGAGCAGAGAGACAGCCTGCAGACTGGGAAAAGGTATTTGCCAACCGCAGGTCTAAAAAGGCGTAACATCTTGGATCTATAAGGAACTCAAATGTGCTGAAAAGAAAAAAACAAACAACTCCATTATAAAATGGGCAAAAGATATGAACAGACACTTCTCAAAGAAAGACATTCGAGCAGCCAATAGACACATGAAGAAATGTTCAACCTCACTAATCATCAGGGAGATGCAAATCAAAACCACACTAAGATACCACCTAACTCCAGTCAGAATGGTAAATATCAATAACTCAAAAAGTAACAGTTGCTGGAGAGGGTGTGGTGAAAAGGGAACTCTTCTACACTGTTGGTGGAAGTGCAAACTAGGGCAACCTCTGTGGAAAACAGTATGGCGATTCCTAAAAGCTCTACATATTGACCCCCATATGTCCCCGCAATCCCCCTACTGGGAATATACCCTGAAGAACTCAAATCGCTCTACAAAAAAGATACCTGCACACGTATGTTTATCGCAGCATTGTTCACAATAGCAAGAACCTGGAAGCAACCATGCTGTCCATCAAAAGAGGACTGGATTTTAAAAATGTGGTACATATACACAATGAAATACTACACAGTAATAAAAAAAGAACAAAATCATGAATTTTGCAGCAACCTGGATGGAACTAGAGTCTATAATACTGAGTGACGTCTCACAGAAACAAAGATCTGAGTATCACATATTCTTACTCATATAGTGGACCTTGAACATTCAATGTAATACTTTAAGAAAATGACTGACAGTGGTGGGAAACTATGGGAGCGGGAGGGGAAGGGAGATGGGATTAATGGTAGTAAATATCTGTCTGGGGACGTGGAGACACCTCTTATGAACAAGGGTGCCTGAACGAAGCATATTTGTATACCAAACCCTTAACTGTACCCCACAATATCATAATAAAAAAATTGATTATAAAAAAATCCAAGCCATAATAAGATATAACTTCAAATACACTACACTATTATAGTCTAACAAAAGAAAAAGACAACACCGATGTTATCCATAAAGCAGAGCAATTGAAACTCTCTTCTACTGATGACGTGAGAATAAAACAGTATAGCTACTTCCAGAAAATAATTTGGCAGTTTCTTAGAAAATTAGATATTTATTTACCAGAAGACCCAGAAATTCCATTCCTAAGGATTTATTCAGGAGAAATAAAAATGTAAGTCCACAAAAAAACTTGTAAAATCATGCTTGGAGAAGCTTGATTCATAAGAGACCCAAATTAGTAATAACATCAGTATTCTCCAACTGGTGAGTGGAATAAACAAATTATAGTCTACTCATATGATAGGATAGTATTCAGCGGGAAAAAAAGGATGAGCCAGTGATATGTGCAACAGCATGAATATAAAAATTTTTATATTAAATAAATGAAGCCAGACTCAAAGAAAAACACAGTGATTATTTTTATTTTTTTAATCGTGCTCAAATTTTTATTTATTTTTAAAATTTTATTTTATTATAGATATGTAGTGTACAATCAGGATTAGCTACACGAGCAGGCTGCATGCAAGGAAAGTTTGAGCCTCCAACTGGCCCTCACTTCTTCCAGGTTAGGACGAGGTACTTTGTAATGCTATAGGCCTTCCCCCCGCCCACCCACCTCCCTCCCCTGGCAGCATCCATTTTCTGCTGACCCCTCCCTTATGTTAATGTGATTAATGTTCAAGTCCCATGTATGAGTGAGAATATTCGGTATTCAGTTCTTTGCTTCTATGATAGATCACCAAGTATGATGGTCTTCAACTCCATCCAATTTGCCGCAGATTCCATGATTTTGTTCTTTTCTAGGGCCGTATAATACTTCATTGCCCACATTTTCTTTGCCCAGTCCACTTTTGATGGGCAATAGAGGTTGGTCCATGAGTTTGCTATTGTGAATAGTGCAGCGATAAACATGCATGTGCAGGTGTCTTTATTTTTAGACCAATTTATGTTCCTCTGGGTATATTCCCAGGAGAGGTATTGCGGGATCATATGGAAGGTCAATTTTTAGTTCTTAATGAATTGCCACACTGCTTTCCATAGAGGTTGAACTAGCCTGCACTCTCATACACAGTATAAAAGCATGCCCTTTTCACCACACCCTCGCCAGCACCTGATTGCCGATTGATTGATGCGGGTCATCCTTACTGAATTTAGGTGGTTTCACATTGTGGTTTTGACTTGCATTTTTCTGATGATTAGTGAGGCTGAGCATTTTTTCACGTATCTGTTGACTGTATATCTTCTTTTGAGAATTCTCTTTCCGTGTCCTTTGCCCAGTTTTTAATATACTTCTTTGTTTTTTTCTTTTCAGCTCATTTGAGTTCCTTGTAGATACTGGAAGTTAGGCCATTGTCAGATATGTAATTAGCAAATATTTTCCCCATTCTGTTAGTTGCCTCCCTACTTGCTTGAAGGTTTATTTTGCTCTGCAAAAGTTTTTCAGTTTGATGAGTTTCCACTTGTCTATCTTATCTTTTGTGACATTTGCTTTTGGGGATTTGATCAAGAATTGGTTGCCTTATTTCACTGTGCATAAGAGTGTTTCCTATGTTGTCTTCTAGGATTCTTATAGAAATCAAGGATAACACAACAAATAAAAAACATTCCATGCTCATGATTTGGAAGAATCAATATTGTCAAGATGCCTGTCCTACCCAGGGCAATCTACAGATTCAATGCAATACCCATCAAAGTACCAAGATTGTTTTCCTAAGACCTGGAAACAACAATATAGAAATTCACATGGAAATAAAAAAGAACATGAGTAGCCAAAAACAATCTTAGCAAAAGGAACAAAGTGGGAGGTATCACACTTTCAGACTTTAAACTTTACTACAAGGCTACAGTAACCAAAACAGCCTGGTACTGATACAAGTATAGACACATAGATCAATGGGACAGGACCAAGACTATGGAAGCCAAAATTCAATCTCTCAAACAACCCATCTTCAACAAAACCATTAATAACAACCACTGGGGAAGGAGACCCTACTTAGCAAACAGTGCTAAGATAACTGGCTGACCACCTGCAGAAGAATGAAACAGGGCTCCCATCTATTGCCATACACAAAAATCAACTCTAAATGGATCAAAGACCTAAATGTGATCATTTTTGTATGAAATTTTAGACAGGCAAAACTCATCTGCATCGACCAATAGAAAAATCAGTGGTTACTGGAACCAGATGTTAGAGTTAGAAAATTATATCAAAGGGGCAGAAGAGAACATTTTGAGGTTATGAAAATGTTCTAAATCTTGATTCTGGTGATTATACAATTATATACACTTGTCAAAACTAATCAAATATATACATTTATTCAAAACATACTTAAAATGGTTTATTATGTGCAAATTATACTTCACTAAGTTTAACTGATAAAGAAAAATAGAGATGTGCATATTGTTTCCAGTAATAATAATAGTACTTATAATGAGGATTTTTATGCATTTATGATGTTTACACAAATGTTTTCATTTGAGCTTCGCACTAATGCTATGAGAGAGACACCTTTACTATTAACCATCCCTATTTCTCAAATGATATTACTGAATTTTGAAGCGTTCAAATAAATTACCAATAATCACACAGCTAGAAAACATAAGTTACATAAAGATTTGAGCCCAGGTAATTTTTAATTCAAATTCTCAAATGAGGCTTCCAACTCAAAATTGAGCCCTTTCCAAATGTTACCCAATAGGGCTTTTTATGTGACCCCAATAAGGACAAATAACACAATAAGAGGCTTATTTTTCAATAAAATTACATGTAAATAGAAAAAGTTACGTATGTAAAAAATAGAAACAGAAAAATTCTATGTAAGAACACGTAGGTTAGCATTATAGACCATTACAGAAAATATTATTGGGAAAAAAACACCTACAACTAGCTTCCCTTAAATGACCAGAGCTATGGGTTTGCAGCTTTGTTTTTTAAGTTTCAGGACTGACCAGAGACACAATATGTCTTGACAGCATCTTGCTTTTTTGTGTGAACCACATTTCTTCATCCTGTAAATACACCCAATGCACACAGTTCTCATGTTCCCCTAGACTTCCACTGCCCTGTCACTTCCTGCCTGTATTCCCATAACATACCTCTTGTCTCAAATTAACTCTGTCATTCTGCTGCAAAATATACTTCATCTCTTCAAGACTTATCTAAACCAGATATTGGAAGAAGCACCAAATAATATACCCCATTCCAACTAAGACCTTAATTGCTGAGGTGCATTTACCCTCTAGGCAGCTTACATTTTAAGGATAACCACATCAAATCTAATGATTCTTTAATTGGCATTACTTCAAAAAATGCGACAGAATTAAAGGTAGATTCACCAAAAACGTCATTTTCACTATAACTTTTTAACTCAAAAAGATTCTATTCTTATACTTAGTAATACGTCAGCCATAACTTACATTCATCAATATCAGGTCATTCTGCTTCTGGGCCAACTAGAGGCTTGTACTTCCTTGACCCTTAGTGTTAGGCAGCATGGCCAATTTGACTTATTTGCTTAGGCTGGTGAAATATGAGTGGAAGTGGCATGTACTGATTCCACCTTTAATTACCAATGCTGAAATGAGCAAGAGTTCTGGGTAATGAAGTCTCCTTTAGCCTGACATCTGGGTGAAGTGATGGAAAGCAAACCTCCCACTAACTCGCAAAGCCAATGTGACCTGTGTATAAATGAAACTCATGGGTGTTTATTTGTTTGTCTTAAGCCCATCTGATTTGGGGAAATTGTTTGCTGTGATCATATAATCCAATCTATCCTGAGTAATACAATTAAATTTCAAAGAGGTGTGTTTCTTTTTCTCCACAATTTATTTAATATTTCCTAAATTTGAACAAATATTTAAATGATAGAAATATTCCTTTTAGGGTTTCTTCCCCACTCACCCTTCAAAAGAAGTTATTAGATTAGTGCTGTAACCAACAATGCATTGCATCCTAGCAATGGGAGTAAAAATGTATACAACAATCCCTTCATTTGGAAGATTCTTCCTTTTCTTTCCTTCCTTTCCTTTTCTTTCCTTTCCCTTCCTTCCTTCCTTCCTTCCTTCCTTCCTTCCTTCCTTCCTTCCTTCCTTCCTTCTTTCCTTCCTTCCTTCCAGTGCAGTCTTCTATAGATGCTCCAAGATCACAAGGAAATTTTGCTTCTTCAATTTTTTTTATCCTGGAAGCCCTCACTATACACTTTCTACCTCATGATACTCCTCTAATATGACCCTCCAATATTTAATTTAAAGATGCATGTTGTCATATATGTACAGACAGTTAGGTTTTCCTACCACTCTCTTCTGTACTTCCATTATTAAATGCTACAACCACTTAAAAGAAGGCAATCTTCCCCAAAAGAAGGAAGTGAATATTTGGTCAAGGATACCCCTGTGAGTTCATTTTTTGGCCCTTTTTAATTTTAGTTTCCCCATGTTCATTCCAAATTCCCATCTACACTGTCTGTTCTTCAATTATCTTATACTATTTGTACTATCTTATACTATCTTATACAGAATTATCTTATACTATTTGTTTTCCAGTAGTCTTCATCAGTGCCGTTATATTAGTCAAACAAAATCATTTTCATCCGCATTTTGTGAGAGATTTCATGTACAGTGGTCTTACAAAAGCACAAATGGTCTTATCGGGTTTCCTTACCTCTTTATCGCTCTCTCACCTTTTTATTTGGCTATAGTCTTTTTTTATAAATATCTCGTTATATTAAAAAAAATATTTCCAGGGCCCACCTGGTTCTGCTCCTGCACAGAAAGGGTTCATCTTCAATTTGTGATATCACAGGTCATGGACTGAGGGTGGCTATAGTCTTAACAGCTGCCCTCTTAGTTCACAGGTAACAATAAATAAAAACCTTTAATTTTTCTGTGTTTCTTATCTGAAATGGTGTTACCTGCCTCCTTTATATGATAAGACTTCTTTGGTATTGTTCATGCAAAGGTCTACTTTTTGGCAATCTTTATTTAAAAAAAAAAAAAGGAGGCCTTCCTCTAGAAACCAAATGCCCCTTTGAAGATAACTTGTGCATTTATATGACTTTATATGCCAGAAGCACTCAGTTTATATCTGTTGTTGTTATGAGAATTCTGTAAGATTTATCCCTTGACAACTGCCCCATGATGTGCCCTTACAGAATATCGAGATAATTTGAGAGAATAATCTCATAGCAGCTCAGATTAAACTAGCATCAGAAAAAATGCCAACAGTTGGAATTTCCATGAAATAACCTTTATTCATATTCCCAGCTGGTAAACCAAGTGAAGGCAACGAGGTTTTAGGAACTTAATACTAATAACTTCTCAATATAACTTAAAAAGACAATGTTGACTGATCACTTTAATTCCAACTAGATGAATGAGATTCCCTCGAATGTCAGATATTGAAATTCATTTTTACAAGTTTGATTTTGTGTTATTGAAAGCCACCAGAGTCCTAATTTCACTCGGCGGAAATCTTCTGGCCCTAGAAAAGGTAGACACCAGAAAGCACAACTAATTTCCCCCGAGTCCCATAAAATTCTAGAAAGCCTCACTGGATTAGAAATCCTTCTGGCTATTTTAAACAATAATAAAATAATATAATAAAAACCAAAGAGTAGGTATTTAAATTATTAGCTTTAATAATGTGTCATGGTTATTCCAGCTAACACACAAGCTTTTGTTAGAGAAAATAAGGAAAACATATCTTCTCTGCAGGGAAGCAGACAGACTCCTAGTCAGCTAGAGGAAATGAATATTGGTAAAATATTTCTTTGGCAACCATCTAATTTACATAAATAAACCTGTAAATAATCATATGGTCTACTTTTGGAAATACATCATAACAAACTATTGAAAGGGGCCCCCAAATATTTATTCAGTATGCATTAATTTTCATAATTTATTAATAAAACATGCATTTATTCATTTATACATAACATGCATTTTGTAACTATGATTTGCCACCTAGTGTTCTAGGTGATTTTCACCAAATTTATATATAGAAGAGCAAAAAATGGAGATATAATCAAATACCTATTTTATTGACTAAGTGAATTGAAATAAATACCTTCAGTGAATACTAAATTCTTTTAAAGGAGCTAACATAGATAAATATTTATTGACATGAAATAATGACAACAGCTCACATGTATCGTGCAATATTATATATGAGGTACTGACTTGACTATGTGCTTTGTATACACTATCACATTTAACTACTTTGGTTAAAATCTTTATAGTGGGTACTTTGATTCTCCCCCCTTTACAAGTAAGTAAACTGAAGCTTAGGTATGTTAAACCCAAGGTCATATAGTAAGAGGCATACAAGCCCAGCCTGGATCTTTAAAAAAAAAAAATAATAACAGACTTATTGAGATGCAATTCACATATCTTGCAATTGACACTTTTTAGAGTGTAAAATTCAATGATTTTAGTATGTTCAAAAAGTTGCATAATCACCAATCACCACAATCAATTTTAGAACATTTTCATCACCCAGAAAGAAACCCCCTACCCATTGGTATCTACTCCCCATTTTTCTTCAATTCTTCAATTCTTTAACTCAGCCACTGGCAACCACTATTATACTTTTTGTCTCTATAGATTTACCTATTCTGGATGTTTCATACAAATGGAATTGTATGTGGTCTTCTGTGACTGGATTATTTTACTTGGTACAATGGTTTTATTTTATTCATAATGTTTCATGTAACAGTACCCAAATAATATCCCATTGTAGATTATATCACATTTTTTGTTATCAGTTCATCAGTTAATAGACATTTCGGTTATTTCTACTTTTTGGCTGTTATAAATAATGCAGCTGTGAACATTTGCATACAGTTTTTGTGTGGATGTATGTATTCATTCTTGTGGTAATATAGCCAAGAGTGAGATTGCTGACATTCAATAACTTGGTTACCCCATGTTTAACCATTTAAAGAATTCAAAGACTGTTTTTCTTTTTCTTTCTTTTTTTTAAAATTTTTTAACCAGACTCTTTTTCAAAGTAGCTTCATAATTTACATTCTTACCATTAGTGTATGAGGATCCCAATTTCTCTATGTCCTTGTAACACTTGTTACTATATGTCTTTTACATTTGAGTCATCCTAGTAGATGTTAAGTGGTACTTCAGTGTGGCTTTGATTTGCTTTCCCTTATGGCCAAAGATGTGGAGCATCAGATTTTCTTTGAAAAACTCGCCCATGGCAGGTCTTTCTGCCATGAAGCTTCCTTTTTCTCTTCTTTCTCTAATAAACTTTGCTTGAAAATTTTACAAAAAAAAAAAGATGTGGAGCACCTTTTCACGTGCTTATTGGAAATTTGTAGATTTTTGGAAGACTGTCTGACTATTCAAATATTTTGCTTATTTTATAGTTTATCTTCTTATTATTGAGTTGTAATAATTATGGATACAAATTCCTTATCAGATATGTGATTTGCAAGTATTTTCTCCCATTTTGTAAATTGTCTTTTCACTTTCTTAATGTTGTTCTTTGAAGAACAAACATTTTTAATTTTGAAGTCTAGTTTATACTTTTTCTTCTCTCTCTGTGTTTTTTGGGATTATAGCTAAGAAATTTTTGCCTAATACTAGGTCATGAAGATTTATACCTGTTTTCTTCTAAAAAAAATTAATAGTTTTTGGTTGTATATATTTAAAGTGAACAGCATGATACTTTAATATTTATGTCCAAAGTGAAATGATTATCATCATAGTCAAGCAATCAACACATCCATCACTCAAAAATTAGTGTGTGTGTGTGTGTGTGTGTGTGTGTGTGTGTGTGTGTGTGTGTGTGTGTGTAGTACAAACTCCAAATCTCTATTCTCCACAAATCCTTGGTATACTATATAGTATTATTAACTGTGGTTCTCATGCAGCACCTTAGATCTTCAGGCTTACTGATTCTACACGAATGAACATTTGCACCTTTTGCGTCTCCCCATTGCCCCCCTACTCAGCCACCCCTGGTAATGACCATTCTACTCTGTTTCTTCTATGTATTTCAATTTGATTTGAATTTTTCTAAATTCCAAGTATAAGTGAGATCATGTAGCATTTTTTTTTCTTTCTGTGTCTGGCTTATTTCACTTAGCACAATATCTTCCCTTAGCACAATATCTTCCCTTAGCACAATATCTTTCCTGTTGATCCATGTTGTCATAAATGGCAGGATCTCGTTCTTTTTGAAGGCTAAATAATATTCCATTTTACATTTATACATAACACAATTTATTCATTGATATGGACACATAGGTAGTTTCCATATCTTGACTACTGTGAATGCTGCTGCAATGAACATGGAGGTGCAGAAATCTCTTTGACATGTGATTTCACTTCCTTTGGGTGTAAACCCAGGAGAGGACTGAGTCATAGGTAGTTCAATTTTTAATTCTTTGAGGAATCTCTATATTTTTTCATGATGATTGGCCAAATAAAATTCCCACCAACAGTGTGCAAGTGATCCCTTTTCTCCACATTTTCATCAGCATTTGTTATCTTTTGTCTTTTTATTACTAGCGTGAAGTGCTATCTGATTGTGGTTTTGTTTTGCATTTCCCTCATAATTAGTGATCTGAGCATCTTTTCCTATACCTGTTAATCATTTCTATATCTTCTTTGGAAAAATGTATATTCAGGTCCTTTGCCCATTTTTATTTATTTACATTTTTGCTATTGAATTGCATTGTATGAGGTTTTAAAAAATATTTTGGATATTAACTCCTTGTTTGTATATGGTTTACAAATATTTTCTTCCATTCAGTAAGTTGCCTTTTAGTTTTATTGGTTGCTTCCTTTTGGGAAAAATTTTTAGCATGATGTACTCCCAATTGTTTATTTTTGTTTTTGTTGACTGTGCTCTTTTATCAAATTTTAAAAATTATTTGTATCAAATTTTTAAAAAAAGAATCATTGCCAAAATCAATATCAGGAAAAATTTTCCCTGTATTTTTTGTTTGTTTATTTTGTTTTTTGTCTAGAGGCTTTATAGTTTAGGCCTTGGGTTTAAGTTTTTAATCCATTTTGAATTGAGTTTTGTGTATAATACAAAAGAAGAAATCAATTTCATTCAGTTTTTCCAATATAATTTCTTTTTTATTTTTTTATTTTTGAGTTGGAGTCTCTCTCTGTCGCCCAGACTGGAGTTCAGTGGCCGCTCCCAGCCACCGCACCTCGACCTGCTGGGTTCCAGCGATCCTCCCCCTCAGCTTTCCAAGTAGCCGGAACTGCAGACAGGCGCTACCACGCCCGGCTAATTTTTGATTTATTGTAGAGGTAAGGTCTCGCCAAGTTGCCCAGGTGGGTCTCGAACCCGCGGGCTCAGGCAATCCACTCACCTCAGCCTCCCAAAGGTGGGGGATTACAGGCTGAGCCACCGAGCCGGCTATCATTTCTTGAAGAGTCAATCTTTTCTATTAGTTTTCTTAGTGTCTTTGTAAAAAAAAATTAGTTGACCATATATGCGCGGATTTTTTTCTGGGCGCTTTTTTCTGTTCCGTTGGCCTTTGTATCTGTTTTTCTGTCAGTACCATATGTTTTGATTACTACAGGTTTGTGATATCGTTTTCAATCAGGAAATGTGATGCCTCTGGTTTTGTTCCTCTTGCTCAATATTCCTTTAGCTATTTGGAATCTTTTATGGTTTCACAGGAAGGAATTTCAGCATTGTTTTTTCTATTTCTACAAAAAATACCATCGAAATTTTGATTGAGATTATGTTGAATCGGTAATTTGCTTTGGGTAGTATGGATATTTCAACAATATTGATTCTCCTAGTCCATGAACACAGAATATTATTCCATTTATTTGTGTCTTCTACAGTTTCTCTTATCGATGTTTTATATACACATTCTCCTCCTTGGTTAAATGTATTTTGATGTATTTTATGATGCTAGTGTAAATGGGGTTGTTTTCTTTATTTTATTTTTTTGAATAGTTTGTTCTCGGTATTTAGAAATAGAACAAATTTTTGTATGTTGGTTTTGTATTAGCAACTTTATTGAATTCATCTATTCTAATAACTTTTGGTAGAATTTAGGGTGTTCTATATAAAAGAGCATGTCACAAGTAATTTAACTTCTTTTCTTTTTCAATTTAGATACCTTTTTTTTTCTTGCCTAATCACTATGTCTAGTACTCTCACTCATACTATGTCAAATAGAAGTGGCAAGACTGGGCATACTTGTCTTGCTCCTGATATCAGTGGAGACTTTCAACTCTTTGCCATTGAGTATGATGTTGGCTGTGAATTTGTCATAGATGGCCTTTATTGTATTGATATTCATGTCTTCCAAGTTTAATATAGTAATAGCTTTTATCATGAAAGGATGTTGAATTTTGCCAAATTATTTTTTCTGCATCTATTGAAATGATCATAAGATTTCTGTTCTTCACTATTTTAATGTAGTATATTACATTTATTGATTTGCCAAAGTTGAACCATCCTTGCATCCCAGGGGTAGATTCTTACTTGATCATGATGTATTATCCTTTCAATATGCTGTTGAATTTGGTTTGCTAGCATTTTTCTGAGAACTTTTGCATCTGTGTTCACCAAAAATATTTGTAATTTTATTTTTTTGTAGTATCTTTGTCTGGTATTGCTATTCAGATAATATTGACCTTATAAAATGAGTTTGGAAGCATTCCTTCCTTCTAAATGTTTTGGAAGGATTGAAAGGATTAATAAAGTTTTTCTTTAATTGTTTGGTACAATTCAGTCATGAAGCCATCAGTTACTAGACTTTTCTTCAATGGGAAACATTTTGTTATTGATTCAATCTCCTTAGTAAATATTGTTCTGTATAGCTTTTCTATTTTTTCAGATTTAGTCTTGGAAATTGTGTTTCTAGAAATTTATTCATTTTCTCTAGGTTATCCTAATTTTTGGCACATAATTATTCATAGCAGTCTCTTAGTAGGATGGTATCCTGTATAGTTTGTGGTGTCAGTTTTAATGTCTCCTTTTTTATTTCTGATTTTATTTATTTGAGCATTCTGTCTTTTTTCTTAGGTAGTCTCGCTAAATGTTCCTTATTTTTGTTTATCTTTTCTAAAGATCAACTGTTAGATTAGCCTATCTTTTCTATAGGTTTTCTTGTCTCTATTTTATTTATTTCTGCTCCAATCTTTATTATTTTCTTCTTTCTAGTAACGTCAGGCTTAGTTTTTTCCCCTAGTTCCCCATCGTGTAATACTAAGGGTTTTTTGAGGAGTTTTTTTGTTTTTTAATATAGGTATAACAAACTACCCTCTTGGAACTCATTTTACCGTGTCCCATTAGTTTTGGTATATTGTGTTTCTTTTTCATTTATCTCAAGATAAGTTAAATTTCCTTTTTTATTTCTTCTTTGACCCACTGGTCATTCAGATGTATGTTGTTTAATTTTCACCCACTTTTTTAATATCTCACCATGAGTCTTAGTCTGTATGCTATACTATTGATATAATAAGATGTTGATCATTTATTGTTGGATTAAATGTTACTAAATAAGCTTTTTTAAAATAAAAAATAAAAATGAAACAGGTTATGAACAATATGCAAAATATAAATTCTATGTGAAATCTAAAAACGGTGAACTCAGTAACAGAATAGAGAGGTGGTTATCAGGAGCTGGGGTTGGATGAAATAGAAAGATGTTGGCTACAGAGTGTAAACTTTCAGTTACAAGATAAACAAATTCTGGAGACTTAATGTACAACGTGGAGACTATAGTCAATATTGTATTATATACTTTAAATTTGCTAAGAGGATAGATCTCATGTGTTCCTCTACCAAAAAAAGGTATCTATATGAGATGCTAATGGTAAAAATTTCACTATATATATAGACACACATATATAGCAAAACATCACACTGTACACCTTAAGTATATACAATTTTCATATATAAAAATATATACAATATAAAAAATTTTATTTTATTGAGAAAAGAATTTCCTATGTAAAAGAACTTTAGATATGCAAAGGTGAAAAATGAATATTCTCTGGGGATAGAAATACAAATAATTTAATTTTCATCTTTCTACCTTTTATTTTTCCTTTCATAAATGAAATGAAATTTATGAACACTAGACCATTCACCTGGTTATTGAACTAATTGTAATCAAGAATAGATATTATACTACTAAAATACTTATAAATACATTTTCATCCACTTTCTTGAGACATCAACAAGTTTATAGGAAAGATAAAGCAGTGGTATAAACTATGACAGCTTATAGCAAACCTGTTCTCTTTTGATAAGAAGAGAGGATTAGTAGATATTGAAGAACTTTAGAAAGGAAAGAGGCTAGTACAGTGGACTGGACTGTTTAAATCTCCAGTGAGTCAGAGTGATGTAACATGGAACAGTAAAACCATTGACTTCATTGACTGCACATTGAAGAAAACAACATGTCCACATATACTTGGATTTAAGGGGGTTGTAAAACATTGCTTCTGAGCTAAGGTCAATTTCTGAGACTCTAAAACACCATTAGGGTCCACTAGTCAGAGTGGGGGCTTATGGGAGTCATGTCATAACCTGAGTTTGTCTCACAATGGAACTACAGGGTTAGAACAAACGAACTGAGAAACAGGCAAACCCTACTTTGGTTTCCTGACCTGTAAACTGAGAGCTTTTATGCAGGAGGTACCAAACTTTTCTACATCAATATCAGAAAAGCTTGGTACTTCCTGCGTACAAGGAGGTCTCAGAGAGTAGTGCCATCAGGAAAAAATTTGAAAGTTGCAAGAGTATTCATTCTTATTACATCCTCAGTTAATGTGCCTGTTCAATCTCTATGCTGTAAACAGATGCACTACCTCAGCCAGGCGATCAAAGTTAATCCCAATGGTGATATGTCATGTTAGTCATGTATACCTTTGATATACTGTGGTGAGACTGACACTTCACCTCTATAGTTTTCCTCCTCAAAACTCATAACCCCAGTCTATTCATAAGGAAAAAAATTGACAAATCCAAATTGAGCGATTCTAAAAAAAAAAAAATGCCTGACCAATAATCCTAAAAACTGTCAAGTTCATCAAAAAATGAATATCTGAGAAAACTTCTTGCTTTCTTAGGCAAGAGGAGTCTAAGAAAACAAGATGACTAAATGCAATGTGGTATCCTGGATGGAATCCTAGAACAGAAAAGGGACATTCGGTAAAAATGAAGGAAATTGGAACAGAGTGTGAACTTCAGATAATAACAACTTATAAATATTGCTTCATTAATTGTGACAAATTACCATAATAATAAGATGTTAGTGATGAGGGAGAGGTGTTGGGGCCATGTATGGGAACTCTCTACACTATTTTTGCAGTTTTTCTGTAAATCTAAAACTTTGAAATCAAAATGTTTTTTAAAAAGATGATTCTATGAAAATGACATCATCACTTAATTAGGTGTTGATTCCAATTATTGTTGTCATGCCAAATAGAGTCACCTTCCTGGAGCAAATCAGCAATATCTCTGGCACCTGTGAATGTGATTTTTTTTCTAACCAAATAAGTAGTTGTTTGTTTTGTTACCATTTTAAAGTTTACAGATGGAAAGAAGGGCTTATGCAGCTATTGAAATAACCAATATGGAAACTAAATGCACTCAACATATTCTTCAGGATAAAAGCCATGTATTCATTTTTAAGTAAAAAATTCTGTATCATATTAAGTTGTATTAAAAATAAAGACAAATTTAAATAAAAATAATGATCTGAAGCCTTGATAATATAAAACAAAATTGCATTTTTAAAAAGCTACCTTTCTCAGAATATTTTGAGAGGAGCCCTTGCCCCCTCTCTCTCCTCTCTAAAATTGAGATTTCCAAATATTATTCAAGTTTCCCTGATAAGGGGAACCCATCTTCTCTGAATTAAGAAATGTCTAAAGGAGGGAGGGACAATGGAATGCAAGGTATTCATCTTCTGGGGTGGATCTAATAGGCATGGCTTGCCTCTGACCTGGTGGCAGCCACCTTCCCCCTTGATTCAGCTAAGACAATACGTAGTTGCAATAGTCAGACAATGGCTTCCTGACCCACAGACCACAGTGAGGACTACATGATACTGCCACGGCACGTGCCTCTTTAGTGTAGCAGAGATATAGCCAGCTCCCTGTGGCAGTCCAACTCTGTTCTGTTTGCTGGGAATCCATCCTGAAGACCCACTTTTCTGATCAGCAATAACTTTGCAAACACCAAATTTCCTGCATTAAATTACTTCCTTTCAAAAACACTAGAGTAGTTTCTGTTACCTTCACCTGAGCCCTGAGTGATATAAGGGACCAGAGAACAAACTATAAATGACTAGGACTTCAAGGCTGCATATTACATACTTAAGAACATTTTTCACTTTTACAAAATAATATGACCTCTACTCTTTTTGGAAATAAGGTGAATTCTTGATCTATCTTTTGTTTCTTCTCTTTAGTAGGCATATTATAGAACTATTTATCTACTATGAGGGTAAAGAACATAGTGCAAGCCTGGTGCTCAGAGGTCTCTGAAAACTGGCTTCAATTTAGGGCATGTGTGGGACATGGTGTGCACGATGGAAAAGTCACAATGGAACCCTGAGATGCTCTGACACTAGAGGATAAGGACAGCAGGAGAGGAAGAGGACAAGTTGTCCGGAAAGCAGTGCCCCAGACTACGTCACACACAGCATACCAACCTTTCCAGGACTGGTGTGTTTTCTTGTACCCTGGAGGCATCTCCTAGCTCATAAGTAACATAGAATTGCCTTATATGATGCAGTCAAGTCAAATTCGTAAACTGATGTCCTGCAGGCTGAACAGACCCTTCAAAATCATTTGGTTTGGCCTAAATCGTGTTTAAGAAACTTGAGCCCACTTTGCAAAATAAGAGCACATTAAAAATTATGGAATTCTAGTTATGCTTGAAACATCAGATCTGGCAGCCCTAGAAAGATCTTCTCCTGTAGCAGTGAGCACCTGGAGCTGAATCCAAGGGACTCCCTCCCGTGAGCCCCATCTCATCTGTAGACATATATCGTGCTGAGCTGTGATTGTCTCCTGCTCCCTTATCTTCCCATTGAGATGTGGGGAGAGACTGCTTATTTTATGCCTGTACTCACCCCACCCCCTGCACCCAACTTTTCATAGTATATGCCCGGCTAAAGTGTTAATAAGTGTTTGTCGAATGAGTGAATAAATGTAGGAAGTCAAGTTATTATTCACTATGATGTTAAAATAGCATTTGTTGAACTCCTGCTTGGTACCAGGCACTGAGCTTGGAGTTTGTCACGTAGCAAACACAATAGCAATGGAACAAAGGAGTCAAGGGAATTATAGGAAAGAAAGCTGACATTGATGAGACTCCTTCATAAATGCCGTGAGACTTTATCTGATGGTTGAAGGAAAGGTAAGATTTTAATGGATGGTGAGCATGGGCAGTGCACTATCCTAGAGCAAAGGATACAACTTTGTATTGCTGTGAAGAGCCCAAAGGAGATAAAACTGCCAAGGAACTGGAGGCTAAATGTCATAACAAAGTAAAGCCCTGGCTCAAAATCATATCTGGTCCTTACACTGTGGGTGACACTTAAGCAAGTATAATGAAAGGTAAGGTAGAAAGATTTTGCTAACCACAATTTATAGAAAGATTACAGATGGAAAAATGTGTGGCTTGTAGAAGCAGACAGTTTTCAGAAGTACATATATATGCTAAATCTCACTAAGCCGTGTACTTTAAATATGTGCAGTTTATTATAACTTAGTTATACTTCAATACATCTGAACAGAAAGCAGGTAGACTTTAATATACACATGAAAGTTATAAATTATATATATATATATACACACATATCTATATATGCATGTTTGTACATATGTATTCATGTGTATATGTGTGTTTATATATAATAATAGAGATATAATTTATATTCTTAAAGGCAATGTCCTCCAGAGTCAGAGTTCTTCAGAAAAACAGAACCATTCGGATTTATAAGTATATGTGAAAGGAGATTTATTATAGGAATTGGCTCGTGAGGTTTTGGAGGCCAAGATTTCTCACAATCTTCCATCTGCAAGCTGACAACCAAAAAAGCCAATGGTGCAATTCAGCACAAGTCCAAAGGCCTGAGAATCAGAGGGCCAGTGATATAGGTCCTGGTCTGACTCCCAAAGCCCAGGATCCAAACACACAAATGTCCAAGGACAAGAGAAGATAGATGTCTTAGTTCAAACAGAGAGAGCAAATTTACCATTCCTTTACACTTTTTCTCTGTTGGGAGCCTCAATGAGTTGAATGATCCCAACCAACATTGGGGAGGACCACCTGCTTTAATCAATCCACAAATTCAAATGCTAACCTCTTCTGGAAATCCTCTCACAGACACACCACATCCAGAAATAAAACTTTCCTGGTTATCTAGGTATTCCTCAGCCCAGTCAAGTTGACACAAAAAATGAACCATAACAGGTAGCAATATTGAGGCAGCAGAAATCAACTAATATTTATTAAAAACCTACTAAGGCAATGCACTCTGCTAGGGACTTTATTCAAGCTATCTCAGTTAGCACAGCAACCTTGCAAATGATATGTTATCACAGAATTTGAGAATCCAATACCAACTCCAAATGTCATTTAATGAGTGCGAGACGGACATTGGATTTGAACACAAGTCTATCTTTTTCAAAGTCTTGATATTCCAAGTGACCTCACACGAGGTCAACATTAACATTGAATCTAGAAGTAGACTCTATGCTGATGATGGTAGCAAGGCAAGTTGGTGAAGCATGTATAGAAGAAATTGGTCTAAGTCTTTGATTATGTGTTGTACATGAAATGTCTTGGTGAAATTGGTGACCTGCCCACCTGCCCTGCCTTCCTCCCTCCTTTCCTCTTTCCCTTCCCTTCTTCCTTCAGACAGACGGAAGAAAGAAGGGAAGGGAAAGAGGAAAGGAGGGAGGAAGGCAGGGCAGGCGGGCAGGTCACCAATTTCACCAAGAAATTTCATGTACAACACATAGTGCTAACTAGTAAGCCAGTGATTTGATCAGTGGAAACTCATTTCTAACAGTCATGTGTAATTAATGCCTCTGGTCTTGATCAGAAGTAAAGACAGCTAAATCCCTTAGTGTGGATTTTCTGATAAAAACGCTAGCACCCCTTCAAGAGTAGAATTTCTCCTTAGGGAACTGACTACTGAAAATTTAACTAAAATGCATGCATAACGTCTCACTGCCCATCCTAAAGTATTTTAAAATAATAAAAAATGTTCAGTACAAATTTTGTCTTATCTAAATTAAAAGTTATCATTATGAAAATGTGAAACACACTGAATAACCCCAAGTATCAATATACCATCTTTGAATTATAGTAGCTAATTTAGGCACCAAGTAATCTTAATTAAATGGCTATGATGAGTCAAATCTGGATTTGGTTTGCCATCATTTCTGAATTTTAGTGAGCTTGCTCATTCCTCTCTGTCATTTTCCAGCAAGCGGTTCAAATTGTAATGTTCATTGTGACTTATTTGCCTACAACTATTGGCTTCTTGAATTTGGAACTGGGGAATTTTTGTTGATTTTCAGTTTGGCAGCACCCTCCCAGAATTTTTCTCTGCTAAATTTCAACACATTGGAGCAAATGAGAAATGTGTAATGGTGTTGAAAATATTTCTTAATTTGCCTGCTCTTATGCTGCCATTAGTCAAGAATTATGTGCTTCACAATCATCGTCTATTTCTCAATTATCTCTTTAAATCAATATGTATTCCTTCCTATGACGAAGAAAATGATCGTTGCTGTGTTAGCATCAAGGAAAACGAGGCATACATATATTAAATGATTCCATTTTCTTCCCCGAAAAATAAGGAAAAGAACACTGTGGTATAATTTGGAATATCATATCAGGTAGACTGCTTTGTCAAGTATTAGGACAAGGACTGAGAATGTCCCCTTAGTAATTTTAGTACGTAGCAGAGTCTTCTTCCCCATTTCCCACGCCCAAGGTTCTATATCCTGCACTTAATAATGAAAGTCTAGGAAATGTGTTAGAAAAGATTAAGATAATTAATCTCAAAATGTCTACATCTAGTTCACGCAGTCATAACACTTCTTTTTCACTTGTGAAAAAAGTGGAATGGGAGAAGCATGAGCTACCACATCATACAGACAATGGCATAATAGTAAACCTCAATTACAGGGAGTTTTTGTATTATCACTCATTTTTTAAAAAATCACTCATATCATTTTAAACACATAGGAAATGAAAATGTGACCATATTTTAGAGGCCCAAAGTCACCAAAAGATTGCAAAGAATTGGCATGTGTTCTTTTAAATGAGCATCTTTTTGAGAAAGAAGCTCTAACCATTTCCATTGTCACCACTGGAAATTAGATATCAAGGGTTAAGATAAGTGAGTGGGCACTGATAAAGAAGTTGAATGATGGCCTAATCCTGAAACTGCTAAATAATTGATCACAGTATGGCCTTATTACAGGCCAGTGTCAAAAATAGCTTCCAGAAATGTGATGAGAATATTGGTCAGAATCGAATTAATTTCCCAAAGAAGGAACTCTTTTTTGTCAATGTACAGTAATTTTATCTTCTCATAATACTTTACTGCAGTAAAAAGTATTGTGTATCATTGTTAATGTTCAACTTTTGCCCAAGAGCTGAATTCACATTTTATGCAATTGTTCCCATGTAGAATGTTCTGGGCAACTTGTCAATGTGCTGTAAATTTATCTTCCTCTACAGTTTTACCACAGTAAAAATCATGTGCGTTATGACCAATGCTTGTTCCTTAATGAAGAACTGCATAAATATTTCCCAAATTACACAATTATTCCTTCTCAGTAGGTTATTTGTAACTCAAATTTTGCAAAGTCAAGAAAAAATATGTACGTGCCTTATCTACTCAAGGTACGTAACGATTCTGAAGTGCAGAGTGGAAAGTCAGAGAATGTGAATGAGAGTCAACTCTGAGTTCTTGGGAAGCTCAGAGAATTTCAAGCCCAGTCACTACACTGTATTTTAACAAGGAGAGGAGGATAGTTCAGCGACATGAGAGAAGACATCGGACTTGGATACTGTTCTCACTTTAGCTGCTCTTGTCTCCTTAGACTTGCAGCCAGGCACCATCTCCACGGTCCTGGATTTCAAAACTCACCGATTAGGAATAAAATGGCTTTTTGTGCTATCTACTCTTCACTTGCAATCTCACTTTAAGACCTTGATTCAAGCACCTGACAAATTTAATTTTTCTCTACATAATGCAGCATTGTCAGCCTCTAAAAAATAACAAGACCTATGGACTAAATTCTGCAAGATTTAATTCCTACACATTGTTTCATGACCTAAGAAGCATTTGTTTAACCTTCAGACTAATAAATACCACTCAAAACACACATAAACACGATATAACATAGGACCAATTTTAGTTTTACATTTGTATATGGAAGATTTTTTTAATTGTATAACAAAACATCAAGAGAAGAGCACTTTTTAAAACTTTGTTGCTGGGCACAGTGGCAGTGGCTCACGTCTGTTATCCCAGCACTTTGGGAGGCTGAGGCGAGAGGATTGCCTGAGTCCAGGGGTTTGAGACCAGCCTGGGCAAACTGGCGAGATCTTGTCTCTACAATAAATAAAAAAGTTAGCTGGGTGTGGTGGCACGCATCTGTGTTTCCAGGTACTTGGAAGGCTGAGGCAGAAGGATCACCTGAATCCAGCTGGTCAAGGCTGCAATGGCCGTGAGAGTGCCACAGAACTCCAGCCTGGGCAACAGAGTGAGACTCTGACTCAAAAAACAAAACAAAACAAAACTTCGTTGATCTTTTAAACTGTTGAACTTTGGCAACAACAATATTATGCATAATGTTTAGCAATTGGCAAATATTTCTGTAGAAAATGTCTATGGAATGATAGAGCAACTAAAATTAAATGATTTTCATTTGCCAACTTAATCAAGAGATATGATCGATAAACACTTGTTCACATCTCTGTTGTGTTATTACTTTATTCTAAACAGCAAATTTATCTAGTTTCTTTTGCTCATGGGACTAATATTTATGCAAACATAACAATAACTGAACAACCCTTTTCATTATAGTAGGCTGATGCATAAGTTCATAGCGTTTCTTTGTTCTTAGAATAGCAACACTGCAACATTGGGAATTTGTTTATTTTTATTTTTATTATTTTTTTTTTTAGTTGGAGCCTCACTCTGTCACCCAGACTGAAGTGCAGTGGCCGCTCCCAGCCACTGCAGCCTCAACCTGCTGGGCTCAGGTGATCCTTCCGCCTCAGCCTTCCGAGTAGCCGGAATTACAGGCATGCGCTACCACGCCCGGCTGATTTTTGGATTTATTGTAGAGATGAGGTCTCGCTTGCCCAGGCGGGTCTCGAACCCGCGGGCTCAGGCAATTCACTCACCTCAGCCTCCCAAAAGTGTGGGATTACAGGCTGAGCCACCAAGCCTGGCAGAAATTTGTTTATTGTTTGTGATTTAGAGTGATGGTGTTGTGCTTGTGAATATGACTTGCATTTTGCATATTTGAAGAAAGTTAGTGCTATTTGTGGGCTAAGGTAAATGAAGTGTCAAGTGTGAAAAAACAGACACTTCCAACAGATTCTTCTGTTTAATAGAGGAATAAAGGCAGCCATGTACAGGGAGAATGCCATCAGGAAACGCATGGCAGGAGAATGGTTTAGTCGATTCAAAGAGGGCCACTTGACATGAGTGATGCTCCACGTTCAGGAAGACCATCGGGCTTTGATGAAAACTGTTTAAATGCTTTCATCCACAAAGATCCATGTCAGTCAACCGGAGAATCAGCTAATGTGATGAAATGTGATGAATCAACTATCGTGGGACATTTGCATTCCATGGGCAAGTGCAAAAATGCTACAAACATGTACATCAAACTAATATTTTTCAGATCTCTATGTTGGGGATATATGTCCATCAAAATATTATGTTACCTTTCCTCACCTATGTAGAATAATAACCAAGCCAGTGTTGTTCATTACCCACCAAGTGTGAATCTCTATGTCAGGATTCACTCTGGGCTGTCATTCCTCTAAGGCAATACAGATACATATTCTTGATGCCTGCACTTGCCTGAAAATGTTTAGGGAAGGGACTGAAAGGAGTCCCTTTTAGTGTCAATAATGACCCTAAACCTAAGGCCCACATTTACTGCATGACAAGCAGCTAGATAGGTGTATTGATGTACATAAAATCCTTCCTTGAATAAAGATGTGGGATATTGTCTTTATTACTTTAATTTGTCAGATAAGGAAACTAAAATGAAGAAAGTTCAAACTTCCATATAACCTATAGTAATTTTTTTGGAAGCTACCATTGCATTCAAATCTTTCTGAACAGAAAATACCTGCATTTTCTATTACACCTCAGACAAAACTAAGAATCTATTATTTTTCATTTTCTACTACATAATATGGAAAATATCTTCATTACTTCATTTTCATTTTAACATGCTTTCTTAAACTTAGTAATTTCTGCAGTACTTTCTTTATATCAAGGATTTCTAGTTTAAAATAATTATACTAAAAAACCTTTCACGCTTCCCGATGTTTTATAAAACCATACTATTTTATATTACATTTTCCTTTTCTTGTTTTTTATTCAAGATATTTTTCTCCACTCCTCTTCCTCGCTATCCACTGATACTTGTCAATCAGTCAATGCTGTTTGTGGGAAGCTCTCTAAGGTTAACTGTCTCTCTGCCTCTCCCCGTTTCCATCTAGTCCTCCTTTAAGGGAGTTCAACTGCCACCTGGAACTCGGAGGTGCAGTATTCTTGGTGGGACATAGGAAAATATTGGGCAAACAACCCCTCCCTCTTGTTGCCATTCTGTGTTTTAGGCTCCGTTAGTCCATTCAGGCACGTGAAAATATATTTACACATGAAGTCAAATTCAGAAATAGCTAATAACATAAAAGTTTCACAGAATAAAGTTGGAATCACTCTGGAGGTCTTTTGGGTTTTGCAAAGTGAGGACTCACAAGGGGGCGTCCAGAAGTGACCAAGGGCCAATACGAGCCAAAGTCTCAGATAAGAACCCTTTGGTTCAGGTCTCTTCATACTGAAAACTTTACTTCCCTCCTTCAAAAAGGTGTCATGTGAAAAGATGCTCCACATCATATAGTAATAAGGAAATGTGAATTAAAGCAGCAATGAGATACCATTCCACATCTATTAGAAAGACCAAAATTCAGAACACTAATGATATCAAACCCTGGGATGATATGGAATAATAGGAATTCCCACTCATAACTAATGGGAATAAAAATGTCACAGCCATTTTGGAAGTCAGTATAACAGCTTCTTACAAAAACTGAACACGATCTTACCACATACAAACCAGCAACTGGTGTTTATTCAAATGAAATTTAAAATGATGTCCATGCAAAACCTGCACACAGATGTGTATAACAGCCTTATTCACAACTGTTGAAATGTGGATGCAACCAAGATGTCCTTCCATAGATGAATGGATAAATTGTGGTATACTCAGACAATGAAATATATTTACCTGAACCCATGGAGAACACGTCAATGCATATTATTACTAAGTGAAAGAAGCCAATCTGAAAAGCCTGTATATTGCATGATACCAAATATATGACATTCCAGAAATGGCAAAATCATGGAGACAATGAAAAAATTCAGTGGTTTCCAGGGATTAGAAGGTTTTTAGTGCTATGAAACTAACCTGTATGACACCATAATGGTGGATACATGTCATTCTACATTTGCCCAAGTCTGTAGAATGTAAAAACCCAAGAGTGAACCCTAATGCAAACTCTGGAGTTTGGGTGATAATGATGTCACAATGTAGGTTGTACCAAATGTACCACTGTGGTGCAGGATGTTGATAGTGACAGACGTTGTGTATGAGGGTGGAAGATGTATGGGAACCCTTTGTACTTTCTGCTCAATTTTGCTGTGAATGTAAAACTGCTCTTAAAAATCATATCTTTAAAAGAAAAAACATAGAAAGGTGGCAACTTTTTACACCTGAAGTCATTTCCTTTTCAGTATTCCTACCAGTAGCAACTGAGCCTGAGAGGTTATTTTTTTTTTTTTTTTTTTTTTTTTTTTTGAGTTGGAGTCTCACTCTGTCGCCCAGACTGGAGTGCAGTGGCCGCTTCCGGCCACCGCAGCCTCGACCTGCTGGGCTCCGGCGATCCTTCCGCCTCAGCCTTCCAAGTAGCCGGAATTACAGGCATGTGCTACCACGCCCGGCTGATTTTTTGATTTATTGTAGAGATGAGGTCTCGCTGCCCAGGCGGGTCTTGAACCCGCGGGCTCAGGCAATCCACTCACCTCAGCCTCCCAAAGGCGCGGGATTACAGGCTGAGCCACCGAGCCCGGCTGAGAGGTTATTTTAACAGAAAATCTATGTTGCTTAAGGACGAACTTTTTTTCTCAGACATATTCCAATATAAGTCTATAGAGAGGAAAGATTATTTTCTCCATTAGCTGATACTTACCTCCCCTCAAAGTCACAAAATTTCCATCATTGTGCTTTTAAGGCCTTCTGGTTTCTTTTCTTCTCTACTCCAGAGGCCAACTAAAGCTCACAAAGCTCTGTTAGCCTTGAATGTTTGATCTTTGGATACCCAAAGAAGGATATTAGCGTGAGTTAAATTCCTTTTATTCTGAGATTATCTTGCAATGGGATTTTAGAATCAACAATATTTCCTGCCTTGCCTTAGATTTTAAATCTGGATTTAATACTATCTTTCCTGCTAAAAGTTGCTTCATTCAATTTCTCTCTAATTTAACAGCAGCAACATTGAAAAAGGCAGTACAGTCAATTTTCAATCATTTTCACTACAAGAAATGTCTTATCAGAAAAATTTAGTGCTTGCTAAGAATACAGGAGAATGTCAGTCTATACGTTTACAATAGAACTGTATTAAAAATTATATGACAGAAATTTTGAAAGTTGAATATAAGAGGCTCAAGGCCAAGCAAAGACTATTTCCAGTTTGATATCAATAACTACCACATGCCAGTTTTAATAGAAATCAGACTTTATTTACTAGTATTTGTTTTTTCAATTTAAAAAAAACATGATATTATCAGTGTGTGGGAGTGGTAGCAAAAAGGAAAGCTCAAGAACTAATTTAGACACAGAAGAAAAGAAAAACAAAAACTAGAAAAAAAGATAAATTTATAACATAATTCACAGTTAGTGTCTAAATGTAAAATGCCCCCTGGGAATTGAACTTGAGGTCATTTGTTCACCTGTATCAAATAGGAAGTGGAATGCATGTGTAATAATTAGACTTTCATTAATTCAGTTAAGCAGTCATTCTACGTATATTTGTTGCAAGACATTTTGCTGAGTTGGATGGAATATAAAAATATATTTGACACCCACCAACTCTGCAGTAATAGATGCTTTATCCATTAGGAAACATAAGACAAGTATACATATAATTCAGTGTAAGTTGATCAATACTATATTAATGGTAGAATGTTTCAGCCTGAAGCACTGCTACTCACAGTGCAGTTTGCAGACCCAGGCTAGTCTAGGAAAGCTTTATTACCTGTTAACAATAAGGAAAGTATTGAATTTGAGAGTAACTGTATAAAAACTTTGAGAGAATTTGTCATTGCTGCAACATTTCATATGATCAGTAGTCTTTAGTGAGGAATATAATGGTAGAAATTGGAGATGACAGCACCCTTTCTTGATAAACACCCTCGAACATCTAGGTATAGATGGAACACATCTCAAAACAGAAAGAGCCATCTACAAGAAACCCACAGACAGTATACTGCTAAACAAACAGAAATTAGAACCAATTTCCCTGAAAACCAGAACAAGACAAGGATGCCCACTCTCACCCCTCCTGTTCAACATAGTATTGGAAGTTCTAGCTGGAGCAATCAGAAAAGAGAGGGAAATCAGGGGTATCCAAATAGGAAAACAGGAAGTTAAGTTATCCCTCTTTGCAGATGACATGATTCTATACCTCGAAAACCCAAGAGAATCTGTCAAAAACCTCCTTGCACTGATGAAAGACTTTGGCAAAGCCTCAGGGTATAAAATAAATGTGCAAAAAACAATTGCATTCCGATACGTCAAAAATAAACAAACAGAAACTCAAATTAAAAGCACGATCCCATTTGCAATAGCCACAAAAAATTGAAATACCTTGACATCTTCCTAACCAGAGATGTGAAAGACCTTTACAATGAAAACTACAAAACACTGCTCAAAGACATCTACGATGACACAAACAAATGGAAAAATATTCCATGCTCATGGATTGGAAGAATCAGTATTGTTAAGATGTCCATCCTACCCAATGCAATCTACAGATTTAATGCAATACCCATTAAATTACCAGCAGCATTCTTCTCAGATCTGGAAACAACATTACAGGAATTCATATGGAAACATAAACGACCACGAATAGCCAAAACAATCCTCAGCAAAAATAACAAGGCGAGAGGGATCACACTCCCAGACTTTAAACTTTATTATAAAGCTACAATAATCAAAACAGCCTGGTATTGTTACAAGAACAGGCATATAGACCAATGAAACAGGATAGAGATTCCAGAAGCAAAACCTCTATTGCTCAACCAACTCATCTTCGACAAAGCCTCCATGACCAACCACTGGGGAGAGGAGAACCTATTCAGTAAATGGTGCTGGGAAAACTGGCTGAACACATGCAGAAAATTAAAACAAGAACTCTACCTTTTACCATACACAAAAATCAACTCTAAATGGATCAAAGACCTAAATGTAAAACCTCAAACTGTAAAAACCTTAGAAAATGCAGGAGTCGCCCTCATGGAAATTGGAACTGACAACCAATTCCCAATTTTACCCACGCCAAAAAGATAAGATAGACAAGTGGGACCTCATAAAACTGACAAGCTTCTGCAATGCCAAAGAAACCATTAAAAGAGCAAGGAGAGAGCCTACAGACTGGAAAAAAATATTTTCCAACTGTATATCTGACAAAGGCCTAACATCTAGGATCTACAAGGAACTCAAACATGCTGAAAGGAAAAAAAAAAAGCAGCCCCATTACAAAGCAAGCAAAAGATATGAACAGACACTTCTCAAAAGAAGACATATGAGCAGCCAATAGATACATGAAAAAACGCTCAATCTCACTAGTCATCCAAGAAATGTAAATTAAAACCACACTGAGATATCACCTAACTCCAGTCAGGATGGCCATCATCAATAACTCAAAAAACAACAGATACTGTAGAGGATGTGGGAAAAAGGAACACTTCTACACTGTTTATGGGAGTGTAAACTATTACAACCTCTGTGAAAAACAGTACGTTGATTTCTAAAAGATCTAAAAATCGACCTTCCATACAGCTCCACAATCCCTCTGCTGAAAATACACTCAGAGGTACTCAAATCAGTCTACGAAAAAGATACCTGCATGCGCATGTTTATTGCAGCATTATTCACAATAGAAAAACCTGGAACCAACCATGCTGCCTATTGAAAGTGGATTGGATAAAAAAGTGGTACATATACATGATGGAATATTATGCAGGTATAAAGAAGGACAAACTTATGAACTTTGCAGCAACTTGGATGGACTTAGAGTCTGTAGTACTGAGTGATCTATCACAGAAACAAAGAACTGAGTACCACCACATCTTCTCACTCGTAAGCAGACTCTACAATTATAACACTATAAGAATGGGATTGGCAGTAGTGGGAAACTGTTGGGTGGTTGGTGGGATTGACAGTAGTGGAAACTGCCAGGAGAGGGAGAGACACACCTCATTAACAAGGGTACCTATATAATAAATATTTGTATACCTAATCTTGAACTGTACCCCACATCTTTAGAAATAAAATTTTTTAAAAATTGGGGATTAATATTTTGTAAACCTTTTTATTTTATTTTTCAAGGCCTTGTCTGTATTGTGATTTACATATGTATCCATTTGCCATGGATTGAGGAGGAGGGGAATACTGGCCCTTTATCGATATTTTTGAAAACACTATTTTAAAATCTTAAAAGTTCAGAGGCTGGAGAAAGCAGTTTTATTCCAGGGTAAAAATAAAGGCCTAAGGAAGGAACTGGCATTTGGAAGGAGTCTTAGAGGATAGCTAGGGTTTTAAGAGGAGGGGGTAGGATTAAAGGTATATTTTGGGAAAGAAAAATAGCTTAAAAAGCAGCAAGCAAATGACTGGCAGCAATGGAACAAACACAAAGATGGCTGAAGTCTGGTAAGAGTTTGAAGCCAAAGTAAATGGAATGCTCAAAAACATATGTGGATGTATCCTTCAGCTTTTTCACAAGTTATCTAGGTAGTAGAGTATGATAAGAGGCAGTGGTATGCAAGATGGATTAGAAATAACACTCCTAGAAAACAGAAGACCAGTTAGAGAACTATTACAATAGCATAGACATGAAGGAGGCTTGATTTGGGGGCTGGCAGGGAGAATATGGCAGCAGTTAATGAATATAAGTTTTCTGGGGAGAACTAAACTAACCATTGACAGCTGTGGCTTCCTTGAGCTGGAGAGAAGGGTTAGAATTTTAATAAATATCTGGGCCTGAGAAAAATAAGAAGGACCAACAGTGATTCTAAAGTTCCTGTGTGGTTTGCCAGGAAGACTATCAGGCTATCAGGATTTTTTTTTAATGGTCTGGTCTGAAAGGAAGACAAGACAGGCTATGTTTTAAGACATGGTCAGGCAAAGTCTCACCTATGTGAAATAGGGCAGTAGGAGAAAAGACACGGATGGAAATACCAAGAGTCAACCACAGAGGTTTCAGGGTTGAGGATATCCCATTTCTACAGGAAAAAGAATTGGTAGAGAAGAGGATAATGCCAAACAGGCCTAAATGGAACACCAACGGAAGAGGTAAGCGGATAAGGACTCATCAGCAGGAAGCTCAAAAGGTCGAACAGAATGGCAATCATGCAGAGCTGCAGGAATCCAGGAAGGAACAAGATTCAACCCAACTTTGTGCGCACCTGGAGACCTCCGGAAGGGGTTGTTTGAAGATTATCGGTGAGTGTTGAGGGAAATGTTTTCTCATTGTGACAAGGGCTGTGACTGAATTGGAGCAGTTTATGGTAAGAACGAATGGCAAGAAATGGTCATCAATGGCAAGAAATTGTCATCAGAGAGTAAAGGCCAATATTTTTAAAGGTTGTGAAAACATGGTAGAAACACCCAAGATGGCAGGACTCCTCGCTGGCTGGGAGTGGAAGTGATGAAGCTAGTAGGCGGACACTAACTGAGAAAACAGTTTTGGGAAGAAACAAAGAGGGCAAAGCTAGCAGGAACAAGAGGAAACTGGGAAGTGAGAAGTAGAAGTGTCTTCTGAGAAAGAAAGATGGTCGGCAGAGACAGGTGACCTTCTGTAGCCTTGAAACACATAGGAAAGCAGGACTGTTGACAATTTTTGCTGAAGGAAAATTATTTGAGAGATTCATCAGAGGTTAAGGCTCAATTCAGCAGATACGCGTCAAGCTGCACCCGCTAACAGGACACACCTCCATTGGAGTCAGGTTAGGTTTTTATAGCATAGGGAGGGGAGAGTTGAGTAGCTGCCTTGCATTGTGGGCATAAGCAGCAGTTTTTTTTACTTTAACCAAAACTTAGGATTGTGGGGTTATTTCTGGTTTTATGTTCCTTGCTCAAGATCCCCCCCAAAACATGTGAATGGTTTTTTTTTTTGTCTTTTTTTTTTTGAGTTGGAGTCTCAATCTGTCACCTAGACTGGAGTGCAGTGGCCGCTGCCGGCCACCGCAGCCTCGACCTGCTGGGCTCCGGCGATCCTTCCGCCTCAGCCTTCCAAGTAGCTGGAACTACAGGCCCGCGCTACCACGCCCGACTAGTTTTTGATTTTTTGTAGAAATGAGGTCTTGCCAAGTCGCCCAGGCGGGTCTCGAACCCGCGGGCTCAGGCAATCCACTCACCTCAGCCTCCTAAGGCGCGGGATTACAGGCTGAGACACCGAGCCCGACTGTGAATGGTATATTTTAAGAACTGTTCTTGCAAGCCTTGTGGTTTATAAGCTAGTCAAAGAGCATAGAGCAGGGGAACTGGATTTAAAAAAATTAAAGGGGGCACAGTTAGAAAGGAAAGGAAAAACGGGGGGACTCTCTGTCATGTTTATGAATCCTTTTACATAATGTACATTCTTCCTTGTGCTTCCCTCCTGTTCTCTCAGCTACCAAACTTCATCCTTAATGACTGACATAAATAATTTGGAGTCAGCCTTTCTTTGTTTTTTGTTTTGGATCCTTTCTTTGAATAACCTGTCTTCTTACCTATCAACTGTCCCTCCTGGTCAGGTAGCACCCAACCTTGGAGGAGTTTCTCCTGAGCTTACAAGGCCCAATTGATCTGTTCTCTCTCTTTTTCTCTGCCCCTCTCTTTTTAATAACAACAGCCGGGCTCAGTGGCTCAGCCTGTAATCCCGTGCCTTTGGGAGGCTGAGGTGAGTGGATTGCCTGAGCCCGCGGGTTCGAGACCCGCCTGGGCAGCGAGACCTCATCTCTACAATAAATCAAAAAATCAGCCGGGCGTGGTAGCGCGCGCCTGTAGTTCCAGCTACTTGGAAGGCTGAGGCGGAAGGATCGCCGGAGCCCAGCAGGTCGAGGTTGCGGTGGCCGGGAGCGGCCACTGCACTCCAGTCTGGGCGACAGAGTGAGACTCCAACTCAAAAAAAAATAAAAATAAAAAAATAACAACAACAACAACAAATTGGCATCCTTTTCTAGCTTAGCCATACCTCTACAGCCCTTTAGCAAAGATAGCATAATGAAAACAGCACTCATTGTCCATTGCCTTTGAAGTCAAACAAAACAGGGCTTAAACACAGCTCTGCCACAAGGTTGCATGACTTTGGACTCGTGAGTTAATTTTTCTGAGATTTAGCTTTTTCATCTTAAAGTAAGGTAAAATAATGCCTTCCTGAAATGCATTTCAAAGATTAAAGTGAAATAACACCAATACATTCCTTGTTACGTTGTAGGGAGCACTAAACAGATGACAGGCTTTATTATCAGTGTGGGCATATGGCTCATTCCATATGTGTCAGTCTACCCCCTGCAGTTTTATCATAGTTAGCTTTAGCATTCACTGGACACAGGCAGGAGCAGGGCTGTCCAATCTTGGAATCAACTAGAGACAAACCTGAAAGGCCACTAGTAACCTCTTCTTCACTAGCAGATAGAGTCTGACAAGAGCTAGTGGTCATCTTTACGTCTCTCTTCAACCGGAGGTGAATGGTCCATGAGCGCCTCACTCTTTCCCAGCATTCCTTTCTCCCCAGGATAGGACTGCCTGGTTTCCCGGTTAGTCTCACCCTCTCTCATGCAGATACTGGTCTTTTTTCTCAAACACTCTTCCTTTTTAATATGTCTCTCTTTTTTCTAGACATGTTTCCCTGATTCTAGTTACACATGGAAACCTTTAACATCAGCCACATTGCTGGTGCTGACCTTAGTAACAAACAGCTCCTCAAGAACACACATGCATCAGGTATCTACTGTGTGCTCAGGTCCTCCACACTGGTAGATCAAGACTTCCTTTTGGAAATTTCAGGGCACTCTTAGCCATTCATATCACATCCTCCAGTCCCTTCTGCTATGCAATATATTATTTAAACATGTTTTTGTTTCCTTTGGAAGATTTTTTCTGTACATGTGTGCACACACACAGATACCCATACCACAAAGCAGTACTATTGCAAGTCTTAGGGTTTATAAGCTAGTCCAAGTGACACGGTGATCCACTATTGTCTATTCCTATTGCCACAACCCCTAGATAAGGGCATGGCAAGGGTTCACACACTCCTGCACATACCCACATTCCTGAGAGTTAACAAAAGGTGTGCTTCCCCTTATTTCCTATGCACCCCAGTAAGTAACTTCAAAGAATCCTTAACTTTCCTGCAGATTGCACCCAATTAACTGAGAGATATAAATTCCGATTTACTCCCTTTTCTTTGTAGTTATGGGTTTGACTAATATAGTGTCAAGATAATCGTAAGTCTTGTGATTTGTATAACTTTTGTATCAATGTAATCATACGTCTTGTGATTTGTATAACTTGTATATCACAACTTATAATCATGTATGAGATCTTAGGCCTAGTTAACTCCATTCACTTTATGGTAAACTTGATTAACACCTCTACCAGGTGTTACTGATAAAAGCTGTGAGATACCTTTGGTAACTGGCGCCAGGAAATGTGGACCATAAATGTCATTACTGACAAAATGTGTCTGTGATTTAAGTTCCATACAAAGCTCTGCTAGTCACATAGTCAATGTAAAGGTACCAACTACCCCGAACTTATAAAAGCGGACTGTAAAACTTGAAGGGTGAACAAAACCACTTCAAAAAGGCCAGAAACCTGGCTCTGCTCTCTGGATCCCAATTCAGAAATAAACCTCTTTATACCAGTTTCCTGCCCCTTGATTGATTGGTATCGAGGGAGAGCAGTCGAGTGTTACTCAGATCACAATACAAGTGCATGGCTTAGGGGAACTCGATGAAAAAAATAAAGGGCTCACAGTCAAAAAGCAAAGGAAAAACTGTCATGATCCCCTCTGTCATGATCATCAGTGAGACGTCCTGCAAATGGGTCCCACTCACTTCTACCCCAGGGGCTTCGAATCAGTGTAACTAGGTCCAGATGTGCACAGAAGAAACCTTTTCTCTGACATCAGTACTTGATCAAGAGCAAGAATTGCCACACAAAAGGTGTTTCTGATGGGAGGTCAAGAAACTAAATCACCAGTGCCTGATGGTGTGAACAATTGAGTTCAGCAACATGTCCCCTCTCTTGCTCCCATCCCTCTATCTGTTTAGAATACTCTTCTTATTCCCATGATTGAGGCCAGAGGTTGTAAATTAAACTGGCGGCTCAGATGTTAACTCTAGCCATCAGATGGCCGTAATCATGTGTTTTGGATTCACTGTTAGAAAGAGATTATACATGAAAATCTGAAACTCTAGATTCTCCCTTCAGTCATTTCAACCTACCTAACCCCAGGATGCATTGGACCTTGAAACCCTGGTGTCAACCCAGGCTGCTTCTTAAAGAAAGCAACTTCTGCTCATGCACCCTCATTAGGAGTGCTGACAGTGCTAAAACAAAGCCCCTTTCCAGGATTCCTTTTAATGGCAGAGCCTTTGTCTGGCTGACAACTCACTACAAAACATTTATTACGCACAATTCTTCATTTTTCCCAAATTCCATAGATCCACCAGTCCTTTTTGTCAGAGCATGACAAAGAGGGCAGGAAGCGGTCACCTGGGAGTTTACAGGAAGCAAGAGTCACAGGGAATCAGTTCTCCTTGCACCAAACTGCTTCATTAAATAATTCATTTAACAACTTCTGCCAAGACCCTGTTGCTGCTTAATTACTTGCTTGCTTTCTTCTTCTCTCTCTTTTCAACTTTCTTTTAATTGAAAATCCAAGCCAGGCTTGTCACAGCCCAGGAAGTCAGATTGCTTAGAGAAATCTTCTGTATCTGTCTCATTAGGTGTCCAGTCACTGAAAAATGTATGACGGTTGGAGAAAAGAATATAGGAGCAAACAAATGCAAAAAAAAAAAGCAGATTTACCAACGATGTCTAATGAGGAAAACAATGCTTGGAAACACAACTCGGTTTTCTATTTAACAAGCAAAGCAATAAAGTGCAGTCATACAAATGAACAGGAAGCTGAAAAATGATTTCTGGCAAATGAGGGTTGGACTACCTGGTGGAATCAGTAATAGGGTAGACAGGCAGTGGGGTGCAGACACAACCAGTAAATCATTGTTGCCTTGAGAGGGTATGAGACAAAATGGGAATCCAAAATCTGTTCCTGAAGAGTAGGGAAGGGGGATTCATCTGAGAAATTTAAATCAGAAATAGGAACTCAGTGTTGTGATAGGGAAATAAGCTTTGAATTATTCTAAATTTACGGGTTTCAAGCTCTGTTCTCAAGTTACCCAGTCAGTGGGGATGCCCAGAAGTGGCCAAATAGATATACTTTGGAGTCCACTGCCCTCTCACATGCTTTCTATATCAAGTTCCACAAAATGTTTTCTTCAAAATAGGCTGTTCATTTTAGAAGTACAAAAATAGAAATATCTGCAAACAAATGCAAATTATTTGAATATAAATCAATCTGGAATCAAGCAACCTGGTTCTAGCTCCATCATCATCATCATCATCATCATCATCATCATTATTGTCACTTAACCCTGCATATTATCACCCAAATGACTGCTGTTCTCTGGGCCTCAGTTTATTCCACTGTAAAACAGAGAGTTCAGAGAAGCTGAAAGGTATGCAAGTTTTCTCTTCTGAAGTTCACACAGGGTACCTGGTTCACTGGGCAGAAGTACTGTGTTTTCTGGTGTCATATTTAGAGATTATGACGTTTTAGCTCTCATATTTTCTACAATGAACAAGAAGTGCAGATTGAAACAATTTACTGAAAGTCCTTCATCCTGGGACTGTGGACTGGAGGACGGAAGCCATCATGGAAGCAGCCCAACTCTGTTACTGTGGACATGAACGACGTGGAGACCCTCCACAGAGATCACTCCTCCACCCACATGGCACCACTCAGTCAGGAACGTGGTGGCATCCGCCGGCCCAATGTCAGTGCTGGGCGACCTGGTCAAAGCCCTGATGGCCTCCTCATAATAGTTTAATAAGAATGAATTTCAGAAGCAACACATGATGCAATGGGGGCATCTAATTGAAAAATGAAATAGAGCAGAATGACTTATGATAGCAGCCATCTCCCTCCTAGGCCTTCCTTTGCGTTCACCTGTTTCCTGTCTTAGTTTTTCAAAAGGTGACGGCCACCATAGTGCTAGAGAGCGTGCTTTCTACTTCTTTCTCCTGATGTATCAGCCTTAGGCATTGCTAACTGTCTGCTGTAAAAGATAAAGTTGTGATGTATTTACACTAGTCTCCAACTCCCCTCCATTTTTTGATAGTGCTATTATAACTCCTCCATGGGTTTACTTTTGGTAAATCTGTTCATCTCTCTTTCTAATATTAAATAAGATACCTTATATCCGATGCCATCGGCTGTAGACAATATTTTTGATTCCTACCTAAGTAAGCTGTTGTGACTAATACTTTTAAAGTAAAACAGAGACCACAGTTTAGATATACCCCATAACCGTGTAATCAAAAACTTAAGTCATCCTGATTTCCTCAGAGTGCTAGCTCTAATCATAAGTGAAACTCAAAATGTAAGCTTCAAGTTCTTGTCAGCAGGATTCAGAGAAATCAAACCACTCGGCTATAGACAAATCAGCCTAACAGCTCTGTTTGCCCTAAAAAGAATGTTAATGTAAAACAGGCAATCCCAAAAAGGTCAAAATACTTTCTCCTCTATGCTTGATAAACTGTGCTGGAACTGCTGTAAGAGAAGCTTCTCACACTTGGCTTGGGGGCTTCCAGTTTTCAAACTGTTCTTTTGTATGCACAATAAACTCCTACCATTTAATTGACTTGTTCTGACTTTACTTTTGACAGTATTTTCATCTTCTCCTCTACTTCCCAACTTTTTCCTTCCAACTTCCATCACCTTATATATGTGCTTTTAGGTTGTCAAATATGATAACAGAAACAAACTGGGTGAGAACCATCATTAAGACTTCTGAGCATTGCCCAGAGGTTGATTCTTAGAATTAAGACTAATAAACAGGGTTTGCATTACTATGTCTTAATTGTGCTAAGCAATGAACTAAAGCTATTGCTTCTTCACTCTGTCTGATGTTGTAACCCTCATGCAACTTGAGGGAGAATGTTCTTAAATGTGAAGATCTAATATTTTCCGATTTCTTCTACCCATCGATATACAGAAAACCATGCCAGATCTTCAATATTTTCACTGCATGACAGTAGCCTTCTATTATTTTTCATGTGATTTCTGAAGTACTTCATCTTTGAAATCTGCTCATTGGAAAAGAGACATGCCTTCCATTACTATTTCTGCTAATAATAGCAGAAATATCTTCCACATGCACTGGTTATTTGAAATCCGGTCCAGTCTTTTTTATTGTTTGTTGGTTTGTTTTGAGTTGGAGTCTCACTCTGTCACCCACACTGGAGTGTAATGGCACGCGCACAGCCACCCTGGCTTTGACCTGCTGGGCTCAGATGATCCTTCTGCCTCAGCCTTCCAAGTAACTGGAACTACAGGCATGTGCCACAACGCCTGGCTAATTTTTGTTTTATTATTTTATTGTAGAGATGAGGTCTCGCCATGTTTCCCAGGCTGGTCTCAAACTCGTGGGCAATACTCTCACCTTGGTCTCCTAAAGTGCTGGGATTATAGGCGTGAGTCACTGCATCCGCCCAGTTCAGACTTTGAAAGTAAGTTACTCACGCTTGTGTTTCCCTTCTAATTGAGAGGCGCATTGCACAGCCGCAACTTGGACTTTTCACTGAACTTCTCACTTAATTCCATAGTTTCTTGTATCATTCTACTTTTAGGGTTTTTCACTCTAAGTTTGTTAAAGTACATCTTTTTATGTAACTTCCTTAAAAATAGTTCTGGGATGTACACTTTCTGAGACTTTGCTATACCTAAAAAAGTCTCACACTTAATTGAAAGAACAGCTGGATAACACATTTGAGGTTCAGAATTATTTTTCTTTTTTTTCTTTAAATCAATTTTTTTCATGATATTGTGGGGTACAGTTAAGGGTTAGGTATACAAATAAGCTCCGTTCAGGCACCCTTGTTGATAAGAGGTGTCTCCCCATCCCCAGACAGATATTTACTATTGTTGATCCCATCTCCCTTCCCCTCCCACCCCCATAGTTTCCCACCACTGTTATTCATTTTCTTATAGTATTATGTTGGATGTTCAAGGTCCACTATATGAGTGAGAACATGTGATACTCAGATCTTTGTTTCTGTGAGAGATCACTCAGTATTAGAGACTCTAGTTTCATCCAGGTTGCTGCAAAATTCATGATTTTGTTCTTTTTTATGGCTGCATAGTATTCCATCATGTATATGTACCACATTTTTTTAATCCAGTCCTCTTTTGGTGGACAGCATGGTTGCTTCCAGGTTCTTGCTATTGTGAACAATGCCGCGATAAACATATATGTGCAGGTATCTTTTCTACAGAGTGATTTGAGTTCTTCAGGGTATATTCCCAATAGGGGGATTGCGGGGTCATATGGGAGGTCAACATTTAGAGCTTTTAGGAATCGCCATACTGTTTTCCAAAGAGGTTGCACTAATTTGCACTCCCACCAACATTCTTCTCAGACCTAGAAAAAACAACACAGGAATTCATATGGAAACACAAACGACCAAGAATAGCCAGAACAATCCTCAGCAAAAAAAACAAAGCAGGTGGTATCACATTACCAGACTTCAATCTTTACTATAAAGCTACAATCATCAAAACAGCTTGGTATTGGTACAGGAACAGGCATACAGACCAATGGAATAGAATTGAGATTCCAGAAGCAAAACCACAATTTCTCAACCAACTCATCTTTGACAAAGCCTCCACCACCTACCACTGTGGAGAGGAGAACCTATTTAGTAAATGGTGCTGGGAAAACTGGCTGACCACATGCAGAAGATTGAAACAGGACCCCTATCTATCCCCAAACACAAAAACTAACTCTAAATGAATCAGAGACCTAAATGTAAAACCTCAAACCATAAGAACCTTAGAAAATGAAGGACATACCCTCATGGAAATTGGAACTGGCATCCAGTTCCTGAACAAAACCCAAAACCCACAGGCCATAAGAGATAAGATAGACAAGTGGGACCTCATTAAACTGACAAGCTTCTGCAAAGCCAAAGAAACCATCAAGAGAGCAGGGAGACAGCCTACACACTGGGAAAAGAATTTGCCAACTCCAGGTCTGACAAAGGCTTAACATCTTGGATCTACAAGGAACTCAAACGTGCTGAAAAGAAAAAAGCAAACAACCCCATTATAAAATGGGCAAAAGATATGAACAGACACTTCTCAAAGGAAGACATTCGAGCAGCCAACAGACACATGAAAAAATGTTCAACCTCACTAATATCAGGGAGATGCAAATCAAAACACACTGAGATACCACCTAACTCCAGTCAGAATGGCAATTATCAATAACTCAAAAAATAACAGTTGCTGGAGTGGGTGTGACAAAAACAGAATTATTTTTCCTATAATGTCTCATGAATAGTTCTTTTCACTTGTGACATCTGGAATTACTAAGAAGAAAGTCTACTCTTATATGATTTTTTTTTCTACTGTAGTTTTGTAGGTATCAGCTTTCTCTCTCACTTGCTTTTTAAAATCTATATAATTTTAATAGCTTCCTTTATCTCAGTGAGAGCTTTCACTATAGAATCATGATCTCCTTTAGATCTAGGAAATTTTTCACCTGTTATTCCTTGAATAATGATCTCCTTTTCAATCCCTCTTTCCAGAAATTCTATTCATCAAAAGTTGAACCTCTTGGACTAACACTTGATAACAGCAATGTGCAACAGAAATATGATCCATGAATGCAAGCTACATATGTAACTTTATTTTTTAAAGCTTCTCCTCTTTTTATTTAGTTTATAATTGATACATAATTTTACATGCTTATGGGGTACAGGGTGATGTTTATTACTGTACAAGATAATGATTCCTTATCTTGGAATTATACAACATATAATGTCAAATTAAGGAAGTCAGTATGTTCATCATCTCAAAACTTTTGTGTTGGTAACTTTAAAAATTCTCTTTACTAGCAATCTTGATATATGTAATGCATTTTATTAGCTATAGGCACACTGCTAGGTAATAGACCACCAGAAGTTATTCTTCCTATCTAACTGTAATTTTGTATCCATTGGTTAACCGTTCTTCACTACCCTCTAATATTTCTTTTCTAGTCTCTAGTAACCACTGTTCTACTGTCTACTTCTATGGATTCAACTTTTTTAGATTCCATGTATGGATGAGACCACGTGGTATTTGTTTTTCTGTGCCTGGCTTATTTCTCTTTACATTAAATGTTCCAGATTTGTCTATGTTGCTGCAAGTTGCAGAACCTAATTCTTTTTTATAATAGTAAAGTATTCCTTTGTGTATATATACCACATTTCGTTGTCTATTCTTCTATTTATAGACAAATAGGTTGATTCCATATCTTGGCGATTGAATAGCGTTGCTATAAACATGGGAGCATAGGCATCTACTCAACCTACAGATTTCAGTTCCTTTGGTTATATGCCCAGTAGTGAAATAGCTGGATCATATTATAGTTCTATTTTTAATTGTTTGCAGAATCTCCATCCTGTTTTCCATTAACGACTATAGTAATTTGCCTTCTCACCAACAGTCTGTATGGGTTCCTCTTTCTCCACATCCTTACTAGCATTTATTTATTTATTCTTGTCTTTTTAATAACAGTCATTTTAATTGGGTTGAGCTAATAATACCTCATTGCAGTTTTGATTTGCAGTTCCCTCATGGTTAGGAATATTGAACACTTTGTCATATACTTGCTAGCTACATATGTAACTTGAAATTTACTCCTGGCCACATGCAAAAATGTAAAATAAGAGAAGCAAGCATAATTTAACAATGTACTTTATTTACTATATCACATCGTTTTTATATATTTAAAATACGATTTCAACATTTGCTTAATAGAAAAACTTTGGGATACTTTACATTCTTAGTTTTGTATTAAGTCCCCAAAATCTTGAGTATATTTAAATAATTGCAGGACAGCTCACTTCAGAGTAGCCACATTTCAGGTGCTCAGTAACCACATGGGGCTAATGACTAGTATAGCTGACAGCACCCAGCCACAGCATGTATCTTTTCTTTCACATTTTCTCTGTCTTTTTTTCCCCCTACATTATGGCAGAGCACCTACATTTCATCTTCCAGCCCTCTTATTAAATATTTTATTCCTGCAATCACTTGGTGAAAACATGATCAAAACCATCTGGGTTTTGTTTGTTTGTTTGTTTTAGTATCTACTTTTCATTTTTAATGTTATTTATTTATTTAGGTTCAAAGTTTCCATATGTAATTTGTTACAGGGTATATACTGCATGACGATGAGCTTCAGGCTTCTCATGACGATGAACTTTGGGCTTCTACTGAGCTGGTCACCCAGGTGGTGGGCATGGTACCCAGTGGGTAATTTTTCTGCCCTTACCTCTCTTCCTCCTCTTCCCCTTAGGAGACCCCTGTGTACTCCCATCCTTATGCCTGTGTGTAGTCAGTTTTTAGCTTCCCCTTATAAATGAGAATATGTGGCATTCAAGTTTTCTGTTTCTGTAATAATTTGCTTAGGAGGATGGTCTTGGTTTTTGTTTAATAAATCCAATATCTTCTTGAATCTGTACACATTATTTTATTGTTTTGCTTTGCTTTAGGTCTATTCCATATTTTTTTTCCTAGCATCCGTTTTTGCATTTGTTCTTACTTTGACCTTCACAGGTCTAGTGATCTTTGTGTGTTCACATTTAAAAGTAAAAGACTCAGTTGGTTAATCTAGGCAGGAGATGTGGGTTTATTTGGCATACACTCATGGGCAGGGAGCTGGCTGTTAGGCTGAGGAACAATGGGGGAACTTACATGGGCTTTCCCACAGCCATTGGCGACCCTACTCCCCCAGAGAAATGGGAATGGGTCCTACTGTTTGGGGCTGGTGCAAAATGCTAAACTACCTATTTCTGCATGCTCCATGGTGGAGGGTATGCATTGGGGTAGAGAGTGACACTAACTCACAACTTTTCCATATCTGAACTTTCTATTGGCTTCACCCTACCCCCACTTCTTACCCCTCTCCTGCCAATTTGGAGCACTGGCATCTCTTTCTGCATGCCTGACTTCCACTCTGCTTATTTCTCAATAAGTTTTCCATCTCTGAGAATTTTATTAGAAACTGATATCCACTGATGACCTAGATAGCTACACCTCCTCACATGGTTTTATTCACTTTTCATGGGTTGTCTTGGTTTGGGATCCCCAGAAGAAGAATGGGAGATGGGGACTCTAATACGAGCAACTTTAGGAGAGTGGTCTCTGGAGAAGGGAAGTGAGGGCAGCAGATGGAGGGAAGGAGAAAAAGCTAAGTAGGTTTTGGTTCTCAGCTGGAATCTAGCTTCAGCCTAACACTCTGAGGAGTCCTGGAGCAGAAATTTCCTGGGGTAGTTGTGAGCCTTTAACACATTCACTCCAGCTGGGGGAAGGGTACAACTCTGGTTAAATGGATCTGGGAGGATCACCAACAGCTTCTACTGCACAAAATTATTTTTAAAAGTCCTTTTCTACTTTTTAAATATATTCATTCTTAGGAACAAGGAGAGGTAGATATATGTATGTGTTCAGAGTTTTATCTTGAACAAAAAGTCCCTTGGTATTGTTTTAAAAACTTTGTTCTTTCCAAGAAACAAACAAAAAAGTCCTTGAATAGAATGCATTAAATTGTTATTCAGAGAAACAGATCTAAATTTCAGAATATCCCAATTCTTCTAGGAAAGAAAGTGATTACAGTGAAGAATTAACTAACATAAACTGACCACTTACAGTAGTGTTGTCCCTTTTCCAATATAGGATGTCATTTAATCCCACACCACTATCTATATTGTGTGTGTGTGTGTGTGTGTGGAAATGGAGTTTCACTATGTTGCCTAGGCTGATCTCAAACTCTTGGCCTCAGGTGATCCTTCTGCCTTGACCTCCAAAAGTGCTGGGATGGCAAGCATGAGCCACCACGCCTGGTCTCTCTTTACTTTCAACAGATAAGCAAACTGAGACTCTATAAGTGTCTTACTCAAGGTTTTATAGCACATAGTGGACTTGAACTGGGGCTTAAGTGCTGGAGTCCAGCTCCAGGAGAGTCAGGGCTTGAGACAGGAGAATCAGGAAGCGGCAAAAAAGAAATGAGGAAAACGACAGGAATCCTCTTCCTGGGGAGAGCTCAAGACTCTGCCAATTTTTATTTATTTTTCACAAGCTTATATAAGTTTTCCACTCAGCCCTGTACCCACAAATGTATCTTATGTTGCTAATCAAATGCCCACGTACATCACAATAAGGTTGACCTTTAACAATTTCAACCACAGATGGTGTTTTTCTTAAGTCAAACATTATGAACGTCCTGGTTTTCTTCCTAACTTTCTTATAACTATTTACTATTATAGGCCTATAATATCCTTACCCTATAAGTTAAACCTTAACCCTAAGACTTATTTAACTTACTTACTACTATATATTTATTTCTATTAATCTTATTTCTATCCTTATGTCTCTGTATTTTCTTAACTATCACTTATACTATTATATATCTCTTATCTTACTAGTTTATCTTATCTTACTATCTTATTATTAATATTCTAAATTCTATCTTCATTAAACTGCTTATTTAATCCTAAAATATCTTAACCTATTTTTTATCTCAAACGTTTTCCACCAACTCTCAATTGGGGTCTGTTGTTTATGAGGAAGTGGTCGACTTGTTTTTCTCGGCCTCCTGCTGTTTACTGAAAAACATCCTTACACACCCTAAGGGGCACCCTTTTTGCTGCAATCTCACTTCCATTATGCCTATGTATAATTCTTGCTGTCAAATGCCATCATCCATTTGCGCATCTATTATTTCAATTAAAGAGGGAACATTCTCAAGCCTATGCACGCAATCCTTCAAAGCTAGGGAAGGTCCGTCAACAGGATCCATGGGGCTTTGCCTCCGTCATGGCCGCATTTTACTGGGGCCTTGCTCCCAGCCGGCGTTTTTCCTGTTTTCAGGTCCCTTTTACCTTACTTTTACTAGTGATTGCTGCTCCCGGCACTTAAGTCTTTATGTTAACTGATGCCATACCATCGGCCTCTCTGAAATGAGAAACTGCACCTTGATTTAGTAGCAGTTCTGTGAGCTGAAATTCTGTTAGAGGAAACACTGTCTTTCTGATCAAAGAATCGTACACTTCCATGATCCCATACTATTTTAAAAGGAAAATAGAAAAAATCCTCCTCCAAGGTCACATGCTATGCATGTATACACACACACACACACACACACACACACACACACACACACACACACTCACACACACATATATACAGAGAGAGAGAGAGAGACTTTCATTGAACTTTCTAAACAACTTTATGAATTACCTATTTTATGTTATAAAATTTCAAATTCTGAAAGATTAAGTAGTGTTCCTAAGGAGTAAACCATGTAGTAAATATTGGAGCCAGAATTTAAATCCCAATGTTTGTAATTCCAAACTCATGCTGTTTATTAATAATCAGGTAGGAACTAATTCAAGAATTTGAATACTCCCTTGGGGTTCATTGGTTCTAATTAGGCCCAGACACAACACCAAATTCAATCAGTTCGTTAAACTTGTTTATTTCAAATTTTAAAATTGGCAGAATAATGCCCATTTACAATGTTATTGAAGTTTAAACAGTTTAATGATTCATATTTGTCCTGAGGGTACTGTTCTTCACAGTCAGCTATAGTCTACTTGCAAAACAGTAATAAATTCAACCGCAGTCATCCATCTTCCAGGAGACTGACAATGGGGAAAATAGTAAGATTTTCCATTTATTTTATATACCCATTTTTCTTTTTCTTTTTTTTTTTAATTTTAAAGATGTGGGATACAATTCAGGGTTTGGTATGCAAATGTTCATTATGCAGGTACCCTATAAAACCCTATAAATGCCCTGCCTGATGAGGTGTGCCCCCCCGACAGTTTCCTGCTACTGTCAATCCTTTTCTTACAGTATTATGATAATTGTTCAAGGTTCGCTTATGAGTGAGAACATGTGATACTCAGTTCTTTGTTTCTGTGATAGATCACTCAGTATTATAAACTCTAAGTCCATCCAAGTTACTGCTGAGTTCATAACTCTGTCCTACTTGATGGCTGCATAATATTCCATCGTGTATATGTACCACTTTTTAAAATCCAGTCCTCTTTTGATGGGCAGCACGATTGGTTCCATGTTTTTGCTATTGTGAATAATGCTGCAATAAACATGCATGTATGAACACATTTTTCTACTAGCAAACACAATTTGCCTACCTCCAAGATACTTCTTTCAGTGCCAGGTAGATTGATCAACCTTGAGAAGATGTCATTATCAGTAGATGTTGAGAGATTGCTTCTTTTTTTTTTTTTTTTTTTTGAGTTGGAGTCTCACTCTGTCACCCAGACTGGAGCCTCGACCTGCTGGGCTCCAGCGATCCTTCCACCTCAGCCTTCCAAGTAGTTGGAACTACAGGCATGCAAATGCCTGGTTAATTTTTTGATTTATTATAGAGATGAGGTCTCATCGAGTTGCCAGGCGGGTCTCAAACCCGCGGGCTCAGGCAATCCACTCACCTCAGCCTCCCAAGGCGCAGGATTACAGGCTGAGCCACCAAGCCCCGGCTGAGAGATTGCTTCTAATGTAGTCTTTGGGGTATAGCTCAGATAAGATATTGTCTTCCAGAGATTACCTAGATATATTGTTGCTCAACATACCTCTTCCTGCACCTTGCTTCCAAATTAATTCAAGCAAAAAAAAATGAACAAACGAATATCCTTGCATCTTTTCCAGAGTTTAGACTTGAAATATTTCAGAATCTGTCAATAATTCTTTTTACAAGCCATGAGGGTCTAATTGTCCTTACATTCTTTGTAAAGGATCGGTTCTTTGAATGGTTTTTAAATCCCAGAGGATGATATGAAACTCCTAAGATAAAATTTTAAAAATAGTTCCTGGGCTTTAGGAAACCAGAACCCTTGTTCTAGTGAATGGCACAAAAATGATGAAATGTTATCTCTCAGAAAATTTCAGTGATGGCATCAGGAGAAAAACAGACTGATTCAAATCTGTTGATGTGCAAAGTGCAGTTTGATTTAATTAAGAGATTGCTACCTTCTGTACCTAGGAAGTTCAGGAATTGATGTAGCCTCCCTATTTTCGTAGCAGAACAGAGTAGTCACTAAACTCAGAGATGCTGGTGGGCTCCAGAGATTCTTGTAATCATTTTCTTTCATGAGAAATTTTCTTTTTCTTTTTCTTTTTTTGTAAGGAGAAGCTTTATTCAAAAGGATTATTACAAGGAGGCAGGTGAGGGTGGAAGGAACTGCAGGATATGAATAGTTCTTTGTTTCTGTGATAGTAATGTTTTAGGTGATATTTTAGGGCAATGAAACTATCACGTGTGTGTGTTATAGACTGAATGTTTGTGTCCTGCCAAAATTCAGGTGCTGGAGCCCTAACCCTCAGTATGATGATGAGAAACTTTCAAGAAGAATATGAGAAATGTTGGTGAGTTCCCACTGAATGGGAAAAGTCATAAAAGGCAAAGAAGTATCCTTAAAACAGACTGTAGAATCATAGAGTACTGTTCTCATTAAGCATGCTACAACCTTCTCCAGGGACTTTTTCTACAGCTATGTTCACTTCATATATTAAAAGTAAAACCTAGTTAATAACAAAAGAAGGGATAGCAGAAACCATCATAATTCCCTGTCCCTGTGCGAACAACTGGGAATGAAAGGATATTATTCCCTTACTCTATACTAAACAATACTGGGACACAGCAGAAATAACTTAGCTGCTTGTCCCAAGAAATACCCACACCCAGAGGTTAAAGTGGTTAGCCAAATGGCTTCCTCATCTAAACTAACAATTTGCTGGTTAAGACTTACTCTAAGATCCTCATCTCACTGATATCATCCATCTGAAGCCACTGTATCATAAAATCAGCCCTCATCAGGTCCTCCCTTGTAAGATTTACCTTAAAGTTACACTTGTTAGACCTTAAAACCCTATAAATGCCCTGCCTGAATTTCTCATGGCTCTGTCAAGACAGTATCCTTGCTTGTTACAGTAAATCTGAATTTATTTTGAATCTGAAATTTAGCTTTGCTGGTCAATCAATTTTTCCAGCAGTAGCTACAGCCGTGTTGATTGGGAGCCCACAGTGTGTCAGGTACCATGCTATATGCTTTATACAGACAAATTATCTCTAACTTTTGTAACAAATCTTCGAGGTAATGCTGTACTTTCTAATATAAAAAGAGAAAACTGAGTCTCCAGGAGGCTTGCAAATTGCCCCAATTATCCAAATAAGTATGTATACGTGATATAACTATGCATACTTTTGGTAAACTGAGCTATGCTCTGCTTGATATGTTTATAATATGCTTTGAGCACTCAACAGTATAAAGTTTTCCATTCCTGTGGAGCAATTTATATAAGTACTATGATTTCTTTCCCCCATCCTCTATTGATGGATATTGTTTCTAATGTCTCATAATTATGAATAATACCTCAATAAGCATCTTCTGCACTCTCGCCCATTACCTCCTTATAATAACTTCCCAGAAAAAAGATGTAAGGATGTATCAAAAGATATTCATGCTTAAATTGTATATACATATTGTCAAACTAAACTTCATAAAGATCGATGTTAAAGATCTATGTAAATTTTACATGGGGTTGAGTTACAAGAGAACGCTTCTTCCTTTCCCCTGATACTTCCAGTTTGAAGGAACTCAATTAGCATAACATTTTTGGCCTCTCTTTTACCTGTGGGGAAAATGGCTGCTCTTTAATGTACCGCCTTAAAAACGCCAAATCATCTACACCAAACCAGGTTATTAGCAATACTTTTAATTTTTGCTAATTTTATAAGTGATCAATAATAGCTCATTATTGCAATATGCTGCTCTCTGATTACTAGTATGAGTTCACATCTTTTAAAATATTACTGAATACTTTTAACTACTCATGGCATTTTTCCATGTTCTATACCAACATACACATATTTTTTGTTTTTTGACTTATAAGAATTCTTGATAATTAAAACTACAAACATTGACAGATACTACGATTGCAATCAAGATTTCTAGATTAACCTGATAAATGTATAATCAATTTATTTCACCTCTTCCTAGGCTATCTATATATTTAAACTATGATTGAGGGATTATATAACCAGCATTACATTTGTCCTTTTAAGAAGATGACCTGAGATTCTATCCTACTCTTTCTTTTCCCTGTTGTCCGAGATTGGGTCATGGTTTAAAAGGCACTATTGACAACACATTCACCATAATTCCCAACCATCTTAAAGAAAAAAATACTTATATAAATTTAGCTGACCCACATATCAAAAGCATGCATGAGAATGAGGTACAGGTAATTGGTTTTACTTCTTTATTTATTCACACTACCAAAGTAAATAGTACGCTTTCTTTTACTTAAAGTCCTAACGTAGGGCATGCTTCATTAAAATTTTATTTCTAGCTTGTCCTGATTTCATCTATTTATTTATTTATGTATTATTTTATTTTTTGAATCGGAGTCTCTGTCGCCCAGGCTGGAGTGCAATGGCATGCTCACCCCCACCCCAGTGTCGACCTGCTGGGCTCAGGTGATCCTTCCGCTTTAGCCTTCCAAGTAGCCAGAACTACAGGCGCACGCTACCATGCCTGGCTAATTTTTTGATTTATTGTAGAGATGATGTCTCACCAAGTTGCCCAGGCTGTCCTCGAACCCATAGGCTCGAATACCCTCACCTCTGCCTCCCAAAGTGTTGGGATTACATGCTTGAGCCACTGCACCCAGTCTTTATTTTATTGTTAATGTAAATTTTACTGAAGCATAGCACACATACAAATAAGTGAACGAATCATAAGTGTAAATATCAGTGAATTTTCACAAAGTGAACTTCCAAATCATTAACAGAATATTTATTCAGTACCAGACGACTACATGTGGACCCCTTTAGTCTTTCTCTCCAAAAGTGCTCACAATTCTAATTCTCAATGCAATATATTAATTTTGTCTGGTTTTAGATTTTATATAAACAGCATCAGAATATATATTATTTTTTATCTGATTTCTTTCTCACAATATTTTGTTTGTGAGTTTACTAATCTTATTAGCATTTCGATGTCAGCTGTGGCCTAATTCAGAGTGCCCAAACTTCAGCCATATATCTATTTTTATGATCTTTGTCACATCCATGTACCACGGGTTCCATTATTTGTTTAATATTTTTTCTTTGAAATGATCTACTTTTTTGATCATAGCCTCATTTTAAACTCTCTAATATATGAAGCACTGTGTTTATTTTTTTCTAATACATTGAAAATAAACATTACTAAATTTAAGAAATATTTCCACATAGAACATTTTAAATAATCTCATTGTACCAAGAGGTCCAGTTATAAAAAAAAATTTCTAAAAATGACATTTTCTAGAAAATTCTTTATATTCCAAGGTTAATCTTTTGCCTGGCTCGGGAACACATAAATTCAAATTGTGTCAGTATCAAATTGCTCAAATCCTGCGAAACTTAACCAACCTGATAAATCTTACCACTTTAGAAAACTACAATGCCAATTTGAGAAAACACAATAAAAACTTCAACTACCAGCCTGTTTGGGAGCCCATGTCAGTGTGACCAGAACACTTTCTCCCTATAGGCGACCTAGCTCAAAAGTCAACCAATAATCTAAAAGGTCTTTCTGAGTGTGGGCTCAGAACAAGATAGCTTAGCAATGATCTTTAAGCCTTGCTGGCTTGAAAACAAGCAATCCTGTCTCCTGGAGGTGATTTGCAAATCACTGCTTTGGCATGTATCAAGTTGAACCCATATCAGCTCTCAGTTGCCAATACCATTTCTTTCATTACCAAGTTTGGGATGTGGTGGAAGGAGGAATGCTTTGTTATAGATTTCATTCATTTTTGGAAGGAAAACTGACATGCCAAGAAGTTCATTAATTATACCCTAATAAGTGGTGAGGCCATGGTCCTTTCTCAGCTCTATTTAATTCTAAAGTATATGGTTTTCAATTATATTACCTAACTTCACTAACTAACTAGGCCATCTTCTTCAGTCTACTTCAGTTCTCTGGGATTCAATAGCTAAAACTGTAAAGAGATGTTAAAGTTTATTATTTTTTTTGTTTGCAGTAGCACTTGTTCGGGAGATATAAGAACTGAATCTTGAGACGTTCCTGTTCCAACATGAGCACAGCAGCTCATTACAGCCCATCTGTCCCACTGCTTATAGCTAAAAATCTCTGGGCAAAACACACAAAAAAGACCTGAGGATGTTGAAAAATAAACAAAATTAGATAGATGAAGGGTGGCCGTCAACATTAGAGAAGAGACTGCATGAGATATGTTTCCATGTTTCCTTTTTTCTTTTGTACAGCCCCATGCCAAAAGTGAGTTTCCACACAGAGCTCTGGGGTGATAGCAGCAGCAACACAGACAGCTAATACTTTAATTTAAAAACCGTATTTCTGGACAGAGACACCATGGGAAGAAGACCTCAGTGGCGAGAAAATGAGTGGAGGACCCAATAGTGGAGACAGCCAGAAGGGATGTCTCCTAATTTTGTATATGAACCTGCTCAAGTCCTCAGATTCACTCTTAAACTACACAAGGACAGGTCAGATGCAAACTAGCATGGCAACACTCCAAGACTGGAACTGGAATTTGAATCACCTCCCACAAAAAGGCAAGCCAGAACTTTCTGTTTGAATCCAATCAGATTGATTGTCTGCTAGCAAAAGCAAAAATATCAACATTCCCCCAGAAGATTATAATAGAATCTAGAGTCTAAATATCATTACATTCAAGATGTCCAGGATACAGTGAAAAATTATGCAGTATACAGTGAAGCACAAAAAAAGCAACTGGTCTAAAAAGGAAAAGATAAGACATAGAAGCCAGTCAGTAAAATACCCATATGCTGGAATTATTATTAAAGCAGCTATTGAAATCAACTAAAACACATAAAATGAACAGAAAGATTATACATTCTTAGCAGAGAAATCGAAATTATATAAAAGAAGTAAGGGAAGAATTTAGATCTGTAAAATGAAATATCTGAAAAAGAGTCACTGGATGAGATAAGAATGAAGATGAAAAAAGAATCAGCAGACTTTAAGGTAGATCAATAAAATGATTCCATCTATAACAGAGGAACTTTTTTAAAAGCCTCAAGACTAGTGAGACAATATCAAAACCTCTAACATATGTGTCATTAGAATCTCAAGAGAGGTAAAAAGATTGTGTAAAGAAAAAATTTGAAGAGATAGTGACAAAAATTTCTCAAATTTAGTGAAATATATAAATTTACAGATTCAGGAAGCTCTATAATCAGAACTAGGATAAACCAAACAAAATTACTGATAGACAAATCATAGTCAAATTGCTATGAAACATAAAACAAAGACTTAAAAATTTTGAACGCAGTTATAGAAAAATGGTATTCCATACAGGGAAACAATTACCTAAATTACTGTGAATTTCTCATCAGAAAACATGGCAGCAAGAAGACAGTGGAATACATTTAAAGTGCTAGGAAAAGCATTTTCAACTTAGAAACCAAGATCTAGCAAAAATATCTTTCAAAAATGAAGGTAAAATAAAGTCTATCTCAGGTGAAGAAAAACTAAGAGAATTTGTCATCACCAGAGCTGCTCTAGTAACAGTGCTAAGAAAAATTTATTTAGGCTGAAGGGAAATAATTTCCAAGGAAATTTGGATTTTCAGGAATAAAGAAAAAGTAACAGCAATGGTAAATATCTGGGTATACATAAAAACATAAAATATATGAAATATAACTGGTGAAAGTAGAAATTGTAACATGTCTAATGGGGTTTTCAATGTATATAAATGTAATCCATATGACAGCTATAACATAAAGATCAATTGTGAGTGGGTAAATGAAACTGTAGGGTTGTAATATATTTACATATTACTTGAAGTTGCACTATACTAACTCTAAGTAGACTCTGAAGTATTAACTATATATCCATACTATCCCGTTTTTTAAAAATTCACATAGAGGCACCAAATATGTCAAAAAATAATTATCCAGATATTCTAAATAAATGCAAGAAGAAGACAGAGGCACAGAAGAAATAGAAAAAGGAAAAAAAGCAATAAAATGATAGTTCTAAATCCAAACATATCAATAATTTGGTTAAATATAAATGACTTACACAGGCCAACTGAAAAACAGAAATGATCAAATTAGATAAATCATGAAGACTCAACTATATGCTATCTACAAAAACCTCACTATAAAGTTATAGATAGATTAAAAGTAAAATATAAAAAAAGACAGCATGCAAACACCCATCAAAATAAAACTGGGGTGGTTTTAAAGATGTATCATGTGCTTTTTTTTTTCAGTAAATGGAACTGTTTACAAAAAAGAGAACTCTATAGGCAAGTGTTGAGAACATTTCATTTTTTTTAATTTTTATTTTAAAAATGTGCGGTACAATTCAAGATTAGGTATACAAGTGGTCATTGTAAGGTAAAGTTTGGGCCTCACTTTGGTCCCCACTTGACCTGGTTTGAGGTCAGGCACCCTTATTGATGAAGTGGTTCTCCCCTCCCCTGGCAGTTTCCCACAACTGCCAATCCCTTTCTAATAATATTAGGATAATTTCTCGGAGTCCGCTTAGGAGTGAGAACATGTGATACACAGTTCTTTGTTTCCGTGATAGAACACTTAGTATTATAGACTCTAAGTCCATCCAAGTTGCGAAGTTGCTGATTTTTTTTATGGCTGCATAACATTCCACTGTGTATATGCACCACATTTTTTTTATGTCCAGTCCACTTTTGATGGGCAGCACATTTGTTTCCATGTTTTTGTTATTGTGAATAATGCTGCAATAAATATGTGTGTGCAGATGTCTTTTTCATAGAATGATCTGAGTTCCTCCGGATATATTCCCAGAAAGGGGATTGCTGAGTCATATAGGAGGTCGATTTTTCAGATCTTTTAGGAATCATCACACTGTTTCCATAGAGGTTGTACTAGTTTACACTCCCACCAACAGTGTAGAAGTGTTCCTTTTTCCCCGCGTTCTCTCCAGCATCTATTATTTTTTGAGTTATTGATGATGACCTTCCTGATTGAAGTTAGGTGGTATCTAGGTGGGTTTTTTTTTTTTTTCCTCCTCTCCACTGGGGAGAGGAGAACCTATTCAGTAAATGATGCTGGGAAAATTGATTGATAACATGCAGAACATTAGAACAAAATCCCTACCTATCACCATACACAAAAATCAACTCCAAATGGATCAAAGGCCTAAAAGAAAAGCCTCAAACTATAAGAACCTTAGAAAATGCAGGAGAACACCCTGATGGAAATTGGAACTGGCAACTAATTCCTGATCAAAACCCCAAATGCCCATGTCATAAGAGATAAGATAGGCAAGTGAGAACCTCATCAAACTGACAAGTTTCTGCAAAGCAAGAGAACATTCTATTGAAGGGTAGGTCTTACCTTTGTACACAGATCTTATTATGACAAGTTTACATACATACATTTAAAAGATAAATCTAAGCACACAGCTTTAAAGATGCATTGTGTTTTGTTTTGCTTCAATAAATGAAACTGTTTAAAAAATAAAGAACTCTGTAATCCAGCAATATAGAAATCCGCAATATGATAAGCTTCAGACCTCAAAGTCTACTTCAAAACAAGCAATATTATGAGATAAAAACGAAAAATTAAACAAGAATAATTAAAAAGTCTAAATGTGAATGCAGTTCAACGAGCTTTAAAATAGTGAATCAGAGCCGGGCTCAGTGGCTCAGCCTGTAATCCCATGTCTTTGGGAGGCTGAGGTGAGTGGATTGCCTGAGCCTGTGGGTTCGAGACCCGCCTGGGCAGCGAGACCTCATCTCTACAATAAATCAAAAAATCAGCCAGGCATGGTAGCGCATGCCTGTAATTCCGGCTACTTGGAAGGCTGAGGCAGAAGGATCGCCGGAGCCCAGCAGGTCGAGGCTGCGGTGGCCGGAAGCGGCCACTGCACTCCAGTCTGGGCAACAGAGTGAGACTCCAACTCAAATAAAATAAAATAAAAATAAAGATAAAATAAAATAGTGAATCAGAAACTGAAAGAAGTAAAGGGAAAAATAGGCTAGCTTACTATTATATTTGGAGATTTCAACATTCTTCCCTTAGCGATCAATATACCTTGTAGTCAGAAAATCAGTAAGGATAATAGAGAATTTGAACAACATTAGGAACCAACTTAACCTAATTGATATTTATGTAATATTCCATAAATTAATTGTATTAATGCAGAATACATATTATTTTCCAGTACATAGGGAATAATGAACAAGACAGACAAAATTCTGGACCAGAATACAAACTATAATTAATTTAAAAGAATTCAAATCAGACAAAACGTACCTTTCGACCATAACAGAATTACAGTAGAAGTTAATAACACAAATATATTCATAAAATTCCCAAATATTTTGAAATTAAAGAATTCTAAATATCAGGGGACATAAACCAAAATTCATGTAAAAATTGAGAAATATTTTTAATTGAAAGAAAATAAAAATATAACATAAAATGGCATATTAAATGGGTGAGATATGGCATAAAATGTGCTTACATGAAAATGTATCAAATTTTAAAATAATTATCAAACCAATAACTTAAGTTTTCCTTATCAAAGTCATAGAAATAGAGCAAATTAAACCCAAAGCAAACAGAAAAAAGGAATAATACAGATTTTAAAAATACAATAAAATTGAAAACAGAAAATCAATAGAATAAATGAATAAAAGCAAAAGCTGGTTCTATGAAAAAATAAATGCCTCTGATATTCCTCTAGATAAACTTATCAAGAAAAAAGAAAAGAACGTAAGAAGGGATTACTGACTACAAACAATAAAGGTACTAGCCCTACATACAGTAAAATGATAATAATGGAATAATTCAAAAAAACTTTTATGTTCATTAAATTAAAATTAAGTAGAAATGGATAATCTGAATAGCCCTAAATATATTAAAGAAATTGAATTCAAAGTTAAAACCACTCCACAATGACAATCCCAGTTCCTTCAGTATATTCTATACTATGTTGAGAAAAATACTAATTCTATACAGATTCTTTCTCAAAACAGAAATAGACATTTCCAACTCTTTTTATGATACTAGAATCATCTTTTTTCTTTTTTCTTTTGTGTTAGAGTCTCACTCTGTCACCCAGTCTGGAGTGCAGTGGCACACTCCCGGCCACCGCAGCCCTGACCTGCTGGGCTCCAGCGATCATCTGCCTCAGCCTTCCAAGTAGCCAGAACTATAGGTGCACGCTACCACACCCAGTTAATTTTTTATTTATTGTAGAGAAGAGGTCTTGCCAAGTTGCCCAGGTGGGTCTCGAACCCGCGGATTCAGGCAATCCACTCGCCTCGGCCTCTGAAAGTGCTGGGATGACAGGCTGAGCCACCAAACCCAGTCAATTCTAAGATCATCTTGATACTAAATCCAAACAAGGTAATTACAAAAAAAACTGCAAATGTTAGTAAGTCAAATTCAGCAATATAAAAAGAGATCAAGTGGTATTTATTTCATGAATGTAAGGCTTGTTAAAACAAATAAAAATAAATTAGATTTTTTAAAAAGAGCCTGGTGGTATAAAGTGATGGTGTGAATTTAAACTAACTAGAACTTTCATATGTTACTGGTAAGTGTGCAAAATGAAACTGCTATCTTGGAAAATAGTTTCATAGTTTTTTATAAAGCTAAACATAGTATTGTTAGATGTCCTGGCAATTTCACTCATCAGTACCCAAAAGACATGAAAATTGATATTCACATATAAACATGTAGATGCATGTAACAACTTCATTAAAATCTACAAAAACTTAACACAACTCAGATGTTCTCCAACTTGTGAATGAATAAGAAAACTGTGGTCTATTCATACACAGGAATATTGATCAGTAATCAAAAATAACAAACTACTTAGTTATGTAGCAATACAGATGAATATTAGATGCATTATTCCTACTGATAAAAGCCAAATGTTTAGACAAGCTATATAGCACATGAGTCATTTGTATAGAATTGTAGAAAGGACAATATTGTAGGTATAGAAAATGGGCCAATGATTGACAAGGTCTGGGGTGAGGTCAGAGAATGATTACACAGGAGTTTAAGGGAATTTAGGGGATGGGTGGGTAATGCAACAGTTCATTTTGATTGTGGCAGTTGTATATTTTTGTCAAAACACATAGAAATACATCAAAAAGAATTACATGCAAATTACAGCTAACTTTTCAAAATAGTAAATGACTCAGTGTGTGGGTACATATTTAGAGGTGATCAGCCACAAAAACACAGAAAAAGAAAATCCCAGAAGCAAATATTTTATTGTTTTTTTTAATGTGAAAAAAATGAAAATGTTTTGAGCAGTTCGAGGAATGGAATTGTTTAAATGTCATATGGTACATCCATTAATGGATCTCATTCATTCTTAAACTTCTTATTCTAGAAAAATGTTTAATAATATGAGAATTACTGTTAAATAGGAAGAAAAATAGGCTACAAAGTACAATGTGGTAGACAGAATAATGCCCCTCCTGCCCCATGTGAAAGCCACATTCTAATTCCCAGGACCTGTGAAAATAGGCTGTCTGGCACTGGGGACTGTGAAGATGTAATTAAGGGTCAGAATGCTGATGTGCAAAAATTATCTTTTTTTATCAAAGTGGACCCAATCTAGTCATGTGAGTCCTTAAAAGCAGAGACTCTTTCCTGGCTATGGGCAAAAAGAGATATGAACACAGAAGAAGCATCTGAGAGAAGCTATTTTACTGGATTTGAAAACTGAGAAAAGGAAACACAAATTAACAAACGTAGACAACATGGGAAAGCTGCAAAAGGCAAAGAAATTGATTCTCCCATTAAAAAATTACGAGTTCCATTCCAAGAGTACATTCATAAATTTAATTAGTTCATAAGTGCAATAAAGTTAGACAAAGTACCCAACTAATACAACTGGCTATATAGTACTGTTCTGTGATGGGTTTATAATACTTTTTTCACAAATAATACATTTAAAAAACACAAAAAATAAAACATTTTAAATCTTACAGTATAGAACCTTGCATACACATGACAATATACACCAGACACGTGAACTAACTTGCCGGAGACTGGCTCCAGCTGGGTTCAGGGTACTCCAAAGGTGGAGACGGCATCAGCGATTGGGGGGAAGAAGAGAGAAAGAAAGAGAGAGAGAGAGAGAGAGAGAGAAAGAGACTGGACTCCGGTCTAGTGCAGAAGTGATGTGTGTGTTATTGGGAATTACAACGGGTCTTTTATACACAAAGTCAGATGTGGGAGGGGCGTCCCCCACCCACCAGAAACTTAATCCATGAAAACTTAATCAATGATTGCCTTTAAACCCTTTTCATATGATAATCTTAAAATCCCATAACAAAGGATAACCTAATCTGTGACTGACATATTCTATAAACCTTTTTCATCCTAAGCTGATTGATTTATGCCAAGTTAAACAATTCCATAGAAGCTTAAGTATTTACTTTACAAATGAAAGTGGCCCATCCCAGAATGCTTGGAATGTGGCCCAGTCCAAGTTCACAGTGGGCTACCTACAAGTAACCCAGTAGCATTCTTTCAACAAAATGGCTGTCTTCTAAAACTATATTCTACAATTTACACCTTCAATAAATCCTAAGATCATGACCCAGAAGCCTGTGACCAATACTAAGGCTCTTAGATGTGACATGAGTTTGAATTATAAGTTGTATGAAAGCCAAAACTGCAGTTTGCGGAAGAATGGGAGCAATGAGCTTCTAAGGTTAGCTTCTGTTTGTCCTGGTCTCAGAGTTTTTATGTTTTGAGCTCACAGGAGCTTAATCTGGTTAGTGCTGAGTAGAAAGGGGACGGAAATGGGGTCAAATAGCTCCTGAATGCATTCTAGTGGTCTCGGGGTCAACGGCCCTTCCTGATCCCTAATGCTCAGTGGGCCTCCGTGGCTGGCTCCCAACACTAACTTACGTGATTGGACATTCAAACACACATTCAATTCTTTGAAAGTTTGCAACTTGAAGGCTCATATGTAGGACACTTACTATACTAGAAAGGAAAACCCCAGTGAAGCCTTGATTTTAGCCCTGGGACATCTATGTCAGACTTCTGAATGGCAGAACAATAGTAAGATAAATATATGTTAAGCAACCAAGTTGGTGATAATTTGTTACACCAGCAATAGAAAACAAATGTAGATTCCCATTATATTAAATAATGTAGTTATCCCTTGAACAACATGGGTTTGAACAATGTGGGCCCACTTGTATGTCGATTTTCTTCACCTCTGCCAACCCTGAGACTGAAAAACCAGCCTCTCCTCTTGCTCCCTCTCCTCAATGCAAAGATGAAGATGATCCATGTAATGAACAGTAAATACATTTTCTCTTCCCCTTATGATATTCTTAATAACAACATTTTCTCTAACTTTATTGTTAAAAAATGCAGTATGTAATACATACAGCACACAAAATATGAGCTAATTGACTGTTTATGTTATCAGTAAGGCTTCCAGTCAGAGGTAGACTATTAGTTTGGGGGAAATAAAAAAATTGCATGCAGATTTTTGGCTACAAGTGGGGATTATCATCCCTAGCTCCTACATTGCTCGAGGGTCAACCGGAGATAGATAGATAGATAGATAGATAGATAGATATAGATAGATAGACAGACATTAAAAAGAGAAACAACATATTTGGGCAAATGATAATAGTGGTTATCTTAGAAATTATAAATATTTCTAATATTATTTACTATATATTTTAAAGTTTTTCTGAATTTTTAAAATTTAGTTTATTTTAAAGATGTGGAGAACAATTCAGGATTAGGTATACTAATGTTTTCTGAATTTTTATAAGTAGAATAACTTAACCAGAAAAATCATTAAATTATATATTTTTTTAAAATAAACAACCTTTAAGTAATAATAATTTGTTGGGAGCCAGCCTTGGAGGCCCGCCTGATTGACAAAGTCCAGGTCCACTGAGGACCCCCGGCCACAAAGCGAGTCTGGGCAGCTGAGGCCCTTCTGTCTTCCATCTTTGTTATTTGTACAGCCGAAGAATTCTGTACAGTTGAGCATGAGGAGAACATCACATCACGTTTATGTGAAGTACTCACAGCTAACCTGGGAATGTCATGGTTCATTTTTCTATTTCCCACTATGCCGTTTGGCCTTTTCTAACATATGCAAGGGTTAAACTCTGAAGCACATCAAGAATGCTTTCTTTCACTTGGTTATAAGTTACTAGATATTGCTTGAGTAAAAAATGATATAAGTATATTCACTCATTTGATTTAGAATTATATAGTTTAGTGTTTAAATATAAGGTTTTTTAGAAGCACAAGTTTATAGTAAGTTTATTATGAATTCATTATAAGTTCTAACACTTATCGAGGAGTTCTATAGGTGATTTATAGCACTGTTTTCACAGATTTAGGATGAAGATTAATCGTTAAGGTTTTTACTTAAGTCAATAGTTAAAAATCTAAGTTAATGTTTATAGAGGTTTTCACTGAATTCATAATATACTAATTGGATACTTTTATGATAAATTAACAAAAGACAGAAAGACCGCTAGATGGTGGTAACTTTTAAGGATATGTACATGAAGGAATTTTCTTTGTCTTGCCCCTTTATGAATGGTATAAAAGCTTTCTGTTAACTAACATTAAATGACATCTGTCCGGCAAGCAGGTGTTCAAGTATATCATTTCGTCGTAAGTTCCTTCTTTCGCCTATCCCATCTCTCATTCAGGAAATCCCACACCCAGCTGGAGCAGGACCCCCGCAATAATTGTGAAATATTCCTAAGCAAATAAACTACATCTTTGAAATTATTCACTTTTTCAATAGGTATTTATGAAGGTTTCCTAAAATGGTCACAATGAAATAAGCATACATTCTGTTTTCCGGAAAAAATGTGAACTCTAATTTGCATCACATAATCTGCTCTGTCAGTCACTTTCAAGAACTGAGACATCAAATCCATTTCGAGAGCAACAGGTACTTGAAGGTCCCCCCCCACTCCATCAGGGCGAGTGAGACATTAGCCATGAACCCCTTGCAGTCTCCACAGATCTCTCTCCAGATCCGCAAATGCATTGCTCCAGGTGGCTTGCCTGTGTCACAAATAAGTGTTCCAAAAGCACAGTGCAGTCCTGAACAGCTGCTCCAGATCATAAAAGGATGATATCTGATTGGTGCATCTCCTCCTTTAATGTACTTCCACATCTATGATCACATATGATAACAGCTCAGACTCTTTGGAGAGCAGCAACACATCATAGAGCATTTTGTCTGGGGAAAAAAGGAGTTCATCATTACTTCATCCTCTTCCAAATTTGCTTCCAAATGTGCAACAAGCAACTGCACCAAGAAAATAAAAAAGATAAGCCTGGTTTGAGGCGATAGGGAGGCAGAGAAGGAATAGGAAATATCGATTGGATGTCTACCATGGATGATGGAGGCACAGTGTGAGGCCCTTTTACCCATGCTGATATATATATATGAGGAATATATGTACATCATATATACATATATACCAGGATTTATTTATTAATTATTACAAGCTGTGTGTTTATTCTTACATATTTAAACTTCGGTCACCTTCAACGTATTCTCCATTTGATGCAATACACCTAGTAAGATGCTTTTTTCACTACCCGAAACAGTTTTTGACCTCGTCAATTTTGATGCCTTTTAGTGCTTCTGCCGTTTCCTCTTTCACATCTCCCACATCAGCAAAACCTTTTCTTTTTTTCTTTGAGGACTCTTGTCATCCAGGGGCAAAAAAAAAAACCCAAATCACTGGAGACGAGATCAGGCGAAGAGGGAGGCATGGGGGTCATGCCGTTTGGGGTCAAAAACTGCAGAATACTCAGCCCAGTGTGGACAGGTGTGCTTGTGAATCACCCATCATGAAATGGGTGAATGCATTTAAAGAATCTCAAAAGAAGAAAAAAAAATTCACTGAAGCCAAACGCAGCTCTCACAACACTAGGTCGTACCCCGATGCTGATGAGTTCTACAGCACTTAACTAGCGAGGAAAGTCTGTCCTAAAGGGGCCTGCCCACCAAAAGATACTTCAGTTTTTTGGGGGGGTCGCTCCTTAGATAGATGGATGGATGGATGGATAGATAGATAGATAGTTTTCTTTTTTAACTAGAGGCTTTTAACCTGAGGATAATGTGGGTGAAACTGAAATAAACATATATCCAAATCCAAAGTATTAAATATTATAAAATTTTATTCCCTGGAATTCCTCCTGGGGGCCTTTGAGGAATTCCTGGAAATCCTCCATCTTACCTTATAAAACACTTTGCCAGCAGTTACCTGACACATGGAGAGCAGCCTTTAGACCTTCGTTATTTGGTCATGTGGCTCAGTCTTCCATTACTATGCAAGTGTTTCACATGTGGGAGACACTTGGGGTCTCAGTCACCACTTGTAGCAGTGGTTCTCAAAGTGTGGTCCCTGGACCAGCATGATCAGTGTCTCCCAAGAACTCACTAGAAATGTAAATGTGAGGACCCCAAGAATTCTGACTTAGAAAAACTAAATCAGAAACTCAGAGTGGAGAGGGAGGCAGAACTTAGTATTTAGCATTTCTTACAAGTCCTACAGGAGGTCCTGATGTAGCCCCAAGTTTCAGAAGTCTTACTGCATAAGCTAGCAAGTTAACAGGATTGATAAGATAGTATTTTCAGAAGCATAGTCACTTGACTCTGATATTTCTGTATTCCCCTGGCCTTCGTCTCCCTTCAATCTGCTAGTTCCAGTTTGCTATCTCTTAGCAGCGGAGTTCCCTGCTGAGACAAAGATTCTTCTGTGTCTTTAGTTCAGGCAGCAATAACAAATGACCGTAGAGACTGAGTGGCTTAACAACAAGCGTTTGTTTCTCACAGTTCTGGAGGCTGAAAGTCTGAAATTAGTGTGCCAGCATTTCAGGTTCTGAAGGGCCCTTTTTCGAGTCACAGACTGCTGACGTCTAGAATCCTCACATGATGGGAAAGGGCAAAAGAGTTCTCCGAGGTCTCATTTATAAAGGCACTAATATCATCCATGAGATCTCTGCCTTCATGACCTAAAACACTTCCCAAAGGCCCCACCTCCCAATACTACTACCTTGAAGGTTAGGATTATAATTTGTAAATCTTGGGGACAGTGGGGACACAAACATTTAGTCTATAATATTATCCAAGGAATTTATTAATATATGCTCCCAGGAGAAGCTGTAAGAGATAAGGGAAGAAAAACAGGAAAACAACAGAAGCCAGGGGAAGGACAAATACTGGAAAGAGTTTTCTTCAGCCAGATCCTGCGAGAGAGCTTGAAGTGTGAGAGAGCTTGAAGTGTAAATTAGTCTTCAGAATTGTACCGACCTGAGGCAAATCAGCAGGACTTCACTGTTCCACAGCTGTTAGTTCTTGGCTAAGGGCTGTCTCTTGGGATATCAATCCCGGGCATGTCCAGCTCTCTGCCACTGCGGACAAAGGAACTCCAGTAGCAGAGAGCTGGCCTGGAGAAAGCCAGAGGCACAGAAAAAATGCAGGCACATAAAACCCACCAGGGGCACCCACAAACCATAAATGGGCCTCCCTCAAGGGAAAGTTGACTCAGGATCCACACGAAGATGGAGACAAAACCATTCTCAGGAAGAAGGCTCCCTCCTACCTTTTGACTGTCAAAGGAGAAAAGGACTCCTTGGGAGAGAAAGTGAGTGGAAGTCAGTGTAAACATTGTTGGTCCCCAAAAGTGTGGTTGTACACACTACCTTCCGGGGAAATCACTGAGATGACCTTCAACCTGTGACCTTACAGGTCATACAAGTAATAATGCTGACATCATCATTATAATAATAATAATAGCTTACATATATAAAGTACTTAATAGGTGCCACTGTTCTGAGTACTTTATTAACTCATTCGGCCTTCTCAACAACCCTGTGAGGTGGGTATTATTTTATCCCTGTCTCACAGAAAAGGATATTGAGACACAGAGTAGCCCCATAATCAGGTAAAGACCACACAGCAAGTAAATGAGAAAGCTGGGGTTGAAACCTAGGTGGTCTGGATCCAGAATTTGTGCTCAACTTATACTGCCTGACTCTAAACTTTGAATATCATTTAAATATCTCTACTTTGCGCCACTAACATGTAGGAAGAACATGAACAGGATTTAGAGTAAATAGATTAGTTGAATCGAATTAAATGGTGGGGGAGGGGGTGAGTTTTCATGAGGAGGCATAAAAAACAGTCAGTGTGGAAAGTGAATCCAGAAGATGAGGCTGTGAAATGAGATGGATCGGCTGAAGAACAAATGTGAAACGCATCTCAGTCTGGCAGTTGTGAGCTGTGAGCAAGAATCCCATCAGCATTCCAGATGGAAGCTTTTCAGGTCATTAAAAACCTCAGCCAGCTGAGAATGTAACCTCAGGAATAATTTGAAAGGGTTACCCTAAATATTTTGGTTTAGCATAATTATTTCATTGGTTGGTAGCATCTTTCAACACCAAGAAGGTTTATAATTAGATACAGAAATATTTAAGCAAATCCAAATCATAGCATGACTACTATGTTCTAAATTTGTGCATATTTGGTGTGTCTGAGAACTTCTACTCTTCAGGAGAATTTGGTCTATTAAAGTAATAGATTACATTTGTCATTCTAAGTCAAAAATTAAATGTGCAACTGAGTTATTGGTTTATAATTTTTATTCTTTTCACTAGTTAAATCAAGCATTTTTTTAAAAATAAAGAAAAATGTGTTAACAAATAATTAGCATTCTCATGATTTTTATTATCTTCTTTACACCCTACATTCACCTTTTTCCAGTCTTAGGACAAAATACTGTTAAAATTGTATTTATATACTCATAGACTTATTTTAAATTGAAATCTTGATGTTGTAAACAGTATTAGAATACTGAATAAAGCTTAAGGTTCACCACACATATAAATTTAAGTTATTGGATGAATTAGAATAACTTAAATACTTACTTGAGCTACTTAAAAAGAAATGGAATATATTAAATTTATATATACAATTTAAAATACTATTTAAATGAGTTTAACAAAATATGTTAATAGAGTCAGATAATAACTACAAGGATATAGTGTGTTTGCTACACTGTTTCTTCTTCTTGCACACTCAGGAAAATTATATTTCCCAGTCCTTCCAATAGGTTGAGAGCTTATAATTGAGTTATATCCTGTGGAAATGTGCTAATTGGGTCTAAGATGGTTAAGAACGAAACAAAGTGGAAGAAAAGAACTCTGAGATGGCCAAGTTGCATTAAGTCTAGATTCTTGAATCACTTTTGAAGGAGACATGCCCGGGAAAACCACTTGAACTATATCAGACTGTGACTAGAGGGAGAAATACATCTTTATTACAACTAATCATGGAAATTTGGAGTCTTGTTTGTTACCACAGCATAACTGAGCTTATTCTGACTAAAATAGCAAATAAAGACCCTCTTAAAATGGAGCATTAAAATCTATTACATTTGTCAATAAAAAAAATTTAAAACTAAACTTAGAATGTTAAGGAATAACATATAAATCTGTTACTTTAATAAATTTAGCACTAGCTTTTTTTTTTTTTGAGTTGGAGTCTCACTCTGTCACCCAGACTGGAGGGCAGTGGAACGCTCCTGGTCATCGCAGCCTCAACCTGTTGGGCTCTGGCAATCCTTCCACCTCAGCCTTTCAAGTAGCTGGAACTACAGGCACATGCTACCATGCCCAGCTAATTTTTGATTTATTGTAGAGGTGAGGTCTCACCAAGTAGCCCAGGTGGGTCTCAAACCCACGGGCTCAGACAATCCACTCACCTCAGCCTCCCAAAGCGTGGGATTACAGGCTGAGCCACCACGCCCGGCTAGCACTAGCTTTTTACCTGTCATTTTGTTATAAAAAATTTTAAGCCTACAGAAAGTTGAAAAATGTTAGTCAATACCCACATGCCCACCACATAGAATGTACAATTAAGATTTGCCGTGCTTGTTTTATCAAATATCTTTATGTTTATCTCTCTATTAATCAGCAGTCCATTTTATTTTTGATGCATTTCAAAGTTCCAGGCATCAGTACATTTCTTCAAAATACTCAGCATGTATACCATTAACTATAGTTCAATATTTAACATTTTTTTCTTTTGAGAAAAAGGTACATACAGTGAAATGCACAAATTATTAGTGTACTATTTAGTGTGTTTGGACAAAAGCACATCTGTGCAACTCCAAACTCTATCAAGATTCAAATCATTTTTATCACCAATGAACGTTTTCTCTGGCCTCTTCCCAGGTAATTCCCACCCCCACCTCAAGAGGTAACCATGTTCTAAATTTTCCCATTGCTGTTTTCTTTTACCTTTCTAAGGTTTTGTGTAAATTGAATCATGCCATATGTACTCATTTGTGTAAGACTTCTTTCACTCAGCAAAATATTTTTGAGATTCATCCATGCTGTAATGTGTATCAGTAGGGTTTCTATCTATTGTTGAGTATTATTCCATTGTATGGCTATACCATAGTCTGTTTCTGCATTTTTTTACTGATAGAGTTCTATACTGTTTCCAGTTTGTGTTGTTATGGATAAAAATGACATGAATATTATCCTACAAGTCTTTTTTTGATATATATTTTTACTAGTCTTAGAAAAATATGTAGGCATGAAATTGCTGGGTCATAGGGAAGTTGCATGTTAGTTCTTTAATAAACTTCCAGATCTTTACCCACAGTGGCTGTACCATTTTATATTCTTGCCAAAATGTATAAATCACTGTTTATTCCACATCTTCGTCAATATTTTAATCCATCTTTTAAATTTTAGCCATAATGGTGGGTGTGTAGTAGAATCTCATTATGTTTTTGATTTGCATTTCCTTGATGACTAATGATATTTAGTATTCTCCTTTGTGAAGTTGTAGCAGAAAAAATAGAGAGATTATGACACCGAGACTATTATAAGAAGCGGCACTTTATTACGCTGGCCATTACAGTGGGTCCGAGAATCTAAGGCATCCAAATTGAGCGCCCCAGAACAGGAGAAGTGGGGTCTTATACCCATGTTAAGGTAAGGGAGAGGGTCGTGTTGAGTGATTACATACTTCCTTTGATACTCTACAAGGTTGTACTCAGCAAAATCAGATTTTTTTAAAGAACAAATGGTTTCCAGGAACCGTAGGATTGTAAATTGTCAACTTCAGAAGGGGGTATTTTAGATAAGACTCTTCTCCATTTCCATGAAATGGCCAGTCTCTGGGCCATTTGGCCTTTCTTAAACAAAACCTGCCCAGCACCTGGCAAGTCTTTAAAGTTCCAACTTGCCTTTCAAAAGGAAATACCTTTAACTGCTATTAACTCCCTTTCCTGCCACTGGGTTAGTGGGAGGAGATATTCAGTCAGCCCAGGTGAGGCCAACTGCTGATTCTGAATCAGCTACATGTGTTTCTGTGTTTATTCACTCAATCATACAAGAAATATAGTCGAGCATTTGCCGCATCCTGCCACAAAGTGTCTGTTCAAATACATTCACCCATTTTTTATTGGATTGTTGGTCTTTTTTTTAATTCAGTTGTAGAAGTTTCTTATATATCCCAGACACCATTTCTTCGTCAGAAGTATATTTTGCAAATAATTCCTTCCAAACTGTGGCTTCCCTACTCATTTTCTTATAGTGCTATGTCATGAGCACATCTAAATTTTGAGGAAGTTTAATTTATTAATTTATAATTTATGGTTATCATTTTATGTATCCTAAGAAAACTTTATCTTCCTTAAGTCAGGAACATTCTAATGTTTTATTCTAAAAGTGTTTTAAAGCTTTTGTGTTTAGATATGTGACCCATCTCTAAATAACTTTGGTATGAGATAGGGGTTGAAGTCAATGATTTTCCCATATAGAGATCCATTTATCCCAGTGTTATTTCCTCTCCCCATTGCATTGCTTTGGGGCCTTTGACAGATATCAGACAACTGTGAGCATTAATTTTTAAAACCAAAGTATTTTGTGCATGAAAGATGCCCTCAAGGGCACCATAAAATTTAATAGAGAAGTAGTAAAAAAGAAAATTATTTTGTGAGATATGGCATAAAGGGACTTTGAGCCCATTTATTGGGGAAAGCATAGAGGAAGGTAGGAATACTGTAGAAAATAAATACTCACGGGTTTTGGCTAGTCTAGATTATATTAGCTGGAGCACATTGGTTTCCTAGGCCCCAGAATGAGTCTCCTGGTTGATGGAACCACACAGGTGGAAAGGAAGGACAATGGGACAACCAAGATTAGTCTTCCCAGAATGGTGACCAAGAACAAGGTAGAACGATGGACACTTCAGTGAATACCAGCAAGAAAAGATTTTGTCAGGGATGAAATGTGATCTACCCCCTCTCAAACATACCCTCAGTTCTTACCACTAGGTAAGTCTGGGAACTGAAACGCAAAGTTAATGGAAGAGAAGTCAAGATTGACCAAAATATAAACTTTCACATCAATGGACCAGAGGTTTGAAATAGAAATGAACTTTAGTTGGATTTCTCATACATCTCTATGTCTAGGCTAAGATTTGTACTCACTGTGCATTCATTATTCAAGTGCTATTTTTTTTAAATAGCAAAGTTTGTAAGGGAAGGTAGAAAAAAGAATGGGGTTATTAGGAATCTGAAGTAAGGTGAAGAGATACCACAAACAGGGACAAAAAACAGAGACTGTGCCTCTTGGCAACCCTATCATCAACAGGAATGGGATGTTTGTACCAACCTGAGGACTCAGAATAAAGAAAGGTCAGACTACAGCTCCTACCCAAGTGCTTAACTTTTACCAGGAAACCAGGTCTAAGAACTATCTAGAAATGTATTCTGTTTCTCCCATGTGGCCTCCACCACAGAAAAACGAAATAACTAGTCAAAGAAACTTCTTCTTTATAGAAGAATTCCAACAAATCAAAGTAAAGAAATGATGAATTAGAACATCTTTATCTAATAACTTCTACAAATACAGTGGTTTTAGATGATCAATGATTGGTAAAGCCATAAAGTATAAACATGTTGGAAACTGTATAGTGAATCAGGCTGACCAACTTAAACCCACTACTTGATCTTAACATCACAAGAGAAACAACCAGAAAGAATGTGCCTCCTGAAATGATTCTATAGAAAGTACTTCAGTAACTTATTTTTGCCAATAAAAAAATTAATGTATTTAGCCTGAATAAGAGCAAGTACTCTAGATCTAAACACTAGTTTTGGAAAATGGAGATAGCGGGACATGAAATGTGTTAAACAATACCATGAACATATAATTAACTAAAAAAAAAATCAAAATTCTACAGAAAAAAAAATCACATTTTCTGAACAAATAGAAAGAGAGAAAATAAAAAGAATAAGGAGTCCTAAAAATTAAAAGAAACTTGAAAGATAAAAAGACACATATGCACACATTGCAGACACATTGCAATATTGCTCTTTGATTATTACTCATTACTTAATATTGCACTGCTTTGTTTAAAAAATGAGACACTCAGAAAAAATTGAATATTGACTAGTAACTTATTGATATTAAGAAATCATTAATAAGTTTTTAGGTATTCAACAGTATCGTGATAATCCTTTAAAAAAAACTCTTGGACTTTACTGATGTATGACGTTTAGGAATTGCTTTAAAATAAACCAAGGGTAGTGAGTGGGAAAAGTGAAAATGTACAGAAAAATTAAGATTGGCAATATTTGATAACTATTGAAGGTGATGAATGAATAAATAGAGATTTAACATCCTATTCTGTTACATTTGTTTATGTTTTAAAATAAAAAGTTTAGCCGGGCTCGGTGGCTCAACCTGTAATCCCGCGCCTTTGGGAGGCTGAGGTGAGTGGATTGCCTGAGCCCACGGGTTCGAGACCCGCCTGGGCAGCGAGACCTCATCTCTACAATAAATCAAAAAAAAATCAGCCGGGCATGGTAGCGCATGCCTGTAATTCCGGCTACTTGGAAGGCTGAGGCGGAAGGATCGCCGGAGCCCAGCAGGTCGAGGCTGTGGTGGCCGGAAGCAGCCACTGCACTCCAGTCTGGGCAACAGAGTGAGACTCCAACTCAAAAAAATAAATAAATAAAAAATAAAAAGTTTAAGATAGCCTTAAAAGCAGTCAGCAGGAATAAAGACACAACTAGGATGGCTTTACTTCTGAGCATTTGTTTGGGAAAAATTGTTTTTGTGATCAAGATGAAGAGAGTAAATACAGAGAGTTGATTTTATTAGAACATTGTCAATAAAAAGGTTTCACTAAAGCCTTTTATTAAAACTTTTTCAATAGACAATGTTTTGCTTTTTGATTTGTCCCACATAGAAATAGCAGTCATCATTCTTAGACCAAGGGATTAATTAAATAAGATGGTCAGCAAAAGAAAATACCTATTGTGATATCAAAGCTGCATCTCTGCAGTGATGGATGTGAGGTGCCTGCACCTGTTCCTTTAAGAGCTCACCTCCAAATTCATACCAGAACCTGTAGAGAGATTTTCAGTGAGTAATTGGAAAACACTTTCAATTCTGAACTCTACTTCGCATCTCATTTTTATGCCTGAAATCCCAACCGTTTTATTAATAAATTGTGATTTATTTACCATCCTTTTAGTAAGAGATGAAATTGAGTTTTAAAAACTTGGGCATGAAACCTCTTTAGTTACCAAAAGAGGGAATACACAGCGAGCATCAGGAATAAATGCTCGCAGTTCATTCCAGTGGAGGAAGGAGGCAGGTTATGAGTGAGCAAACTAATGGTTACAACAGGTTTCCTAAGAGATTTGGTCCATACTTAGAGGTCATCTAATTGTCATTGTCTGATGAGTTTTGTCTCTTTTTTAAAAAAATTGAGCAGAGGATGTTAACTCTCTTCTGGCAATTAGATAGGTGAAACTTCTCTGTAGGTAGGCCTTCAATTCAATTCAGTACAACAGATTTCAGCCCAACACATCTCAGAAGGGTTGAGTGTATAAATGAGATCCTGCACTTTCTCCCTTTTTTATTTTTATCTCCCACATATAGTGGTTTCAATCTGCCAGACCAGTGTTTTCTACCAATGTTCTTTTACCCTAGGGATTATCCAACCATTAGTAGGCAGTGAAAAAAAAATTCATAGAATATTATGTTTGCAAATATAAAAATCATGTAATCTAGCATCCTCCAGAGTTTTCCGTGAGAGTTTTAGTCTTTGGAAGGCAAAGTGGTGAAAAATAATGCATTTAAATAGATTAGGAATCTTAATTAAGCTAAAATAAACAGGTTGTCATTAAGCATGATGCTAACTATAGGCTTTTCATAGATGACCTTTATCAACTTAATAAAGTTTCCTTACCTTCCAAGCTAATTGGTTATTTTTAACATGAAAATAGTTAAATTCGTCCAATTTTTTGTGTCTATTGAGATGATCATTTTTTGTCTTTTATTCTATCAATATATTGATTAATTTTTAGTTGTTAAAATAATCCCACTTGGTAATGGCATGTAATTCTTCGTATATTGAAAGGGTTAAGAGTTTAACTTTTACAATGAAGAAACTTTAGTTAAAAGGCTAGAGAGCAATCATAGTAGTCTGCCCAGATTAGTCATGCTTAAAGGATCAGCTTGTTTTTACCCTTCTCTGATCATTTGCTCACAGAACCTGTTGTTTGAGTAAAACTGATAACTTGCTTGTAACCTCTTGGCTATTGCTTTCCAAGTATAATTCAGGTATATGAAGTTGGGCTGGCCAAACAATCTGTTGTGATCAAATTTCCACCAGACCCCTGCCTGAAGTCACAAGATACAGGTTGTTCTAACAACCTCAAGGCACCTGATTAATGTTGTCAATGCCTAATAATGCAGCTACTGGGAAAACATTTACTTAAACTCTATTTCCCCATAAAATATCTAACCTTAAATGCACTCCGCACCCAAACCTCTGTACCATGCTTGCCTGTGAGTGTATGCCCCTATGGAAAGTGGATAATAAATTCTTTTGCTTTCCCGTTACAAATCTTTGTGCTATTCCTGAAGCATTGGCCTACTTTGCCTCAGTTTACCCTTTCATATATGTTGCTAGACTTACTTTGTCAGTAGTTTGATGTCTTTTTTGCATGTGTAATTATAAAAATATTTTCTGAAAAAAATTCTTTTATTTTGTTTATTTTTTTTCTATCATTGTCTAGTCTCTTTTAAACTGGTGTCCCATTAATGTTTATAACTTTCTTTTTCCTATTAGCTTTGGGTTTGGTTTGCTTTTATTTTTATAGTTTGTTGAGGTGAAAGGTTAGATATTCATTTGAAATCTCTTTTCTTTTTAAATTCATGGCTGTAAATTTGCCTCTAAGCATGGCTATAGCTACATTCCATCAATTTTAGTATGACATATCTTTGTTTATATTTATATCAAAGTAGTTCCTCATTGCCCTTATGATTTCTTCTGCGACTTACTGGCTATTTAGAAATGTATTGTCTAATTTTTACATATTTGTAAATTTTCTAAATTGTCTTCTATTGTTTATTTCATTGTGGGCAAAGAATTTATTTTACATGACATCAATTCTCTGAACTTTCTTGAAACTTGTTATGGCATACAATATAGTCTATCCTAGATAATGTTCTATGCAGACTTGAAAAGACCATGTATTCTGCCATGTTTTTAAATACACTATTGTAAGACCACTTGCATTGAAGTCTCAGAATACAATTGCTAAATTGTCTGTATCTTCTTCAACTCTGACAGTTTTTGCTTCATGTATTTTGCAGCTTTGTTGTTGGGTAGGTACATACATGTTTATAATGGTTATGCTTTCCTGATTAATTGACTTTTTTATCATTATAAAATATCCTTCTTTATTTCTAATAAAACTTTTTGTTTTGAAGTTAAAAAATAAAAATAAACAGTTTGTATTTCCCACAGGACTTCTCAAAGCATTGAATATGTTAATGTGCCCAGTAAATAGCTAAAAGAGGCATAGATTGTATATTTTCTTAATTTTATTGTATTACATATGCCTTTATTTTAAAGAGGAAAATGCTTCATAAAAAACACTGGACCTAATTCAATCCCGTTTTTCAGAGATGATGAGACCAAAGACCAGAGAGGTGTCATGTCTTATTCAAACACATGGAACAAATCTACCTTAGAAGTGGAGTCTCTCACCATTACTTTTTTTTCCTCCTAATTTTAAAATTTTGTATTTTTTTTATTTTAAAGATGTGGGGTAAAATGCAGAATTTTCGTTTTTTTTTTTTTGTATGGGAGATGGTTAATCTATAGCCATGGCCTATTGTTTTTATCTGTTTCAGTTTAGGTCTCTCTCTCCATTTGTTGGTACACTCGTCTGTTCCCCCACTTCTCCTCTCTCTCTCCACACCCCTCATGCCCCCACTGTTTGCTCCATTCTCTTCCCTCTGCTAACTTCATTTTATTTCAGGGAGTAAACCTACAGTCCCACTGCACGGACAGATTCCAAGGCAGTGGGAAGTGGGTTTCAGATTATCCATACACCTGTCAGCAGATACCAGGACCTGCAGATAGATTTTGAATCACAGCTCCCCCTTAAGTAAATCTCAAAACTGCAAAAAGGACCACCCCCAACCTACAGTGCAACTCCAGAATTGAACAAAGTAAGAAGGCATACATAAAGAAGAATAGGAGATTGCGCGAACAGAAGAAAAAGCAACCCCTCTACCCCTGAATAACAGAATTTAAAAAGATGGTGATGTGGAGGGAAGGAAAAAGTAGGGAGGGAAAAAAACGCACAAATGAAGAAAAACCAAAAGAAGAATATAGGTCTCACACAGACCCCTGGGAGGTCAGACACTGAGAAAACAGACTTCGGAACACAAACAATGAAGAGCCCCAGAATGACAGGTCACATGCAACAAACACAGACATCAAGAAATTAATAGAGAGAAATTTAAAAATTGAGGAGAGACAGGAGGAAAATAGGAAGGAGCTGATGTCAGAAATAACAGCAGTAAAGAATACTGTGATGGAAATAAATAACAAACTAATAAGCATGGAAAGCAGAATTAGCAAAGCAGAAGAAAGAATCTCAGAGCTCAAAGACCAAAACACAGAACTAACCCAAACTGTCAAAAACATAGAAAAGAAGCTCAAAAAGACAGAACAAAACCTTCAAGATATGAATGATCACTTCAAGAGAACAAACCTAAGAGTAATTGGCCTTCCTGAGGCAGAGAGAAAAAAAGAGGTTACACTGGAACAAACATTTCATGAAATTATTCAAGAAAACTTCCCTCATCTCATCAGTGATGAAAAAATTCAGACACAAGAGATGCAGAGAACCTCTGCAAGACAATAAATGAGAAGACCAACACCCAGACACATAATTCACCTAAACAAATTAGGTATAAAAGAAAAAAATTCTAAAGGCAGCAAGAGAAAAAGCTCAGACTACCTACCAGGGAAGACCAATTAGAATAACAGAAGATTTATCTATAGAAACCCTCCAGGCTAGGAGCACTTGGAGCCATATCTTCAAAGTTCCAAAAGATAAACAATTTCAACTAAGAATAAGCTACCCAGCCAAGCTAAGCTTCATCAGTGAGGGAGAATTGAAATCTTTCCCAGATATCCAAACCCTAAGAACCTATGCTGCCACCAGACCACCAGTACAAGAAACACTTAAGAAAGTATTGAACACAGAAGAAAAGGAAAAAAGAACAACAACATTCTTCACAAGAGTACAGGTAAAAGATTAAAAACATACATGATCCAACTCTAAAACCAAAAGAAAGACAACACACAAACAGGAAGAACAACAACTCTGTAAGAACATTATGATAGCGATCAATTCTCACATTTCAATAATTAGTTTGAATGTGAATGGGCTAAATGCACCACTGAAAAGACATAGAATGGCAAAATGGATAAAATATCACCAGGCAACAGTCTATTGCCTTCAAGAAACTCACCTCACTAGAAAGGACACTCACAGACTCAAAGGAAGAAGATAGGAAACAAATTTTCAGGTGAATGGAACACAAAAGAATGGAGGAGTCATGATCTTATTCTCAGACAAAATATTCTTTAAGCTATCAAAAATTTAAGAAGATACAGAAGACCACTACATAATGATAAAAGGTTCAATCCATCAACAAGAAATATCCATCCTAAACATATATGCACCCAACATAGGAGCACCAACTTTCATAAAGCAGCTCCTAGGTAAACTAAAAAAAGACATTGACTCCAATACCATCATAGCTGGGGACTTTAATACCACACTCACAACCCTAGACAGATCATTAGGACAAAAAATCAGCAATGAGATCCAGAACATCAATGTGACTCTTGACCAAATGGACTTCATTGATACCTACAGAACCTTCCATCCAAAGACCACAGAATACACATTCTACTCATCACCACATGGAATGTACTCTAAGATCAACCACATACTTGGCCATAAATCAAGCATAAGCAAATTTAAAAGGACTGAAATTTTACCATGCACCTTCTCGGACCACAGTGGAATAAAAATAAACATTAACACCAACAAGGTCCCCCCAAAACCCATAAAGACATAGACTCTAAAAAGCATGATGCTAAACAACTCCAGGATCAATGATGAAATCAAAACAGAGATTAAAGTTACCTGGAAACAAATGAAAATGAAGAAACATCTTACCAAAATCTCTGGGACGCCATGAAAGCTGTAGTCAGAGGGGAATTTATATCCCTACAAATGCACATGAAGAAAATGGAAGGAGCACAAATTAACAGCCTAACAAGCCACCTAAGGAAGCTAGAAAATCAAGACCACAATAACACTAATTTCAGCAGAAGAATCTAGATCACCAAAATAAAAGCCCAAATCCAGGACATAGGAAACGAAAATATAATACAAAAAAATCAATGAAACAAAACGCTGGTTCTTCTAAAGGATAAACAAGATTGATGGTCCCATAGCTAGACTGACCAAGAAAAAGAGAGAAAAAGTCCAAATAAACACAATCAGAAACACAAAAGATGAAGTCACATCTGATCCTGAAGAAATACAAAAGATCATTAGAGACTACTATGTACACTTGTATGGAAACAAACTTGAAAACCTTTCAGAAATGGAGGACTTTCTGTCATCACACAACTTGCCTAGGTTGAGACCCTAAATAGACCAATAACAATCAAGGAAATTGACTATGTAATAAGAAAACTCCTACAAAAAAAAGCCCTGGACCAGATGGCTTTCCAGCAGACTTCTACAAGACATTTAAAGAGGAGCTGATACCAATCCTATCAAAGGTATTCCAGGCAACTGAGAAAGAAGGAACTCTCCCCAAATCATTTTACAAAGCTAACATCACATTGATACCCAAGCCAGGTAAAGACCCAACAAAGAAAGAGAACTACAGGCCAATATCTTTGATGACATAGATGCTAAAATTCTCAACAAGATCCTAGCGAACCAGATTCAACAACACATCTCAAAAATCATCCATCATGACCAAGTAGGCTTCAAACCTGGGATGCAAGACTGGTTCAACATTCGTAAAACCAGAAAGGTAATTAAATACATCAACAGTTGTCAAAACAAAAACCACATGATTATATCATTAGATGCAGAAAAAGCTTTTGATAAAATACAACACCCCTTCTTGATAAAAACCCTTGAACATCGAGGCATATGGGGAACATACTTCAAGAGAGTAAAAGCCATCTATGAGAAACCCACAGCCAGCATACTCCTAAATGTACAAAAATTGGAAACATTTCCCCTGAAAACTGGAACAAGATAAGGATGCCCACGCTCACTCCTCCTGTTCAATATAGTATTGGAAATCCTGGCTAGAACAATTAGAGAAGAGAAGACAATCAGGGGTATCCAAATAGGAAAAGAGGAAGTCAAGATATCTCTCTTTGCAGATGACATGATTGTGTACCTTGAAAACCCAAGAGAATCTGTCAAAAACCTCCTTACACTGATAAAGGACTTTGACAAAATCTCAGGATATAAAATAAATGTGCAAAAGAAAGTCACATTTCTTTACACCAATAATAAACAAACAGAAACCCAAATAAAAACCACAATTCCATTCACAATAGCCACAAAAAAATGAAATACCTTGGCATCTTCCTAACCAGAGACGTGAAAGACCTTTACAATGAAAACTACAAAACACTGCTCAAAGAAATCAAAGATAACACAAACAAGTGGAAAAATATCCCATGCTCATGGATTGGAAGGATCAACATTGTGAAGATGTCCATCCTACCTAAGACAATCTACAGATTTAATGCAATACCCATCAAATTACCAGCAACATTCTTCTCAGACCTAGAAAAAACAACACAGGAATTCATATGGAAACACAAACGACCAAGAATAGCCAGAACAATCCTCAGCACAAAAAACAAAGCAGGTGGTATCACATTACCAGACTTCAATCTTTGCTATAAAGCGACAATAATAAAAACACCTTGGTATTGGTACAGGAACAGGCATATAGACCAATGAAATAGAATTGAGATTCCAGAAGCAAAACCTCATTTTCTCAAGCAACTCATCTTCAACAAAGCCTCCACCACCTACCACTGGGGAGAGGAGAACCTATTCAGTAAATGGTGCTGGTAAAACTGGCTGACCACATGCAGAAGATTGAAACAGGACCCCTAACTATCCCCATACACAAAAGTTAACTCTAAGTGGATCCGAGAGGTAAATGTAAAACCTCAAACCATAAGAACCTTAGAAAATGGAAATTACCCTCATGGAAATTGGAACTGGCATCCAATTCCTGAACAAAACCCAAAACCCACAGGCCATAAGAGAGAAGATAGACAAATGGGACCTCATTGAACTGACAAGCTTCTGCAAAGCCAAAGAAACCATCAAGGGAGCAGAGAGACAGCCTACACACTGGGAAGAGTATTTGCCAACTCCAGATCTGACATGGCTTAACATCTTGGATCTACAAGGAACTCAAACGTGGTGAAAAAAAAAAACAAACAACCCCATTATAAAATGGGCAAAAGATATGAACAGACACTTCTCAAAGGAAGACATTCGAGCAGCCAACAGACACATGAAGAAATGTTCAACCTCACTAATCATCAGTGAGATGCAAATCAAAACCACACTGAGATACCACCTAACTCCAATCAGAATGGCAATTACCAATAACTCAAAAAGTAATACTTCCTGGAGAGGGTGTGGCGAAAAGGGAACACTTCTGCACTGTTGGTGGGAGTGGAAACTAGTGCAATCTCTGTGGAAAACAGTATGACGATTCCTAAAAGCTCTAAATATCAACCTCCCATATGACCTCACAATCCCCCTACTGGGAATGTACCCTGAAGAACTCAAATCACTCTATCCAAAAGACACCTGCACACATATGTTTATCACAGCATTGTTCACAATAGCAAGAACCTGGAAGCAACCATGCTGTCCATCAACAGAGGACTGGATTAAAAAAATGTGGTACATATACACGATGGAATACTACGCAGCCACACAAAAAAACAAAATCATGAATTTCGCAGCAACTTGAATGGACCTAGAATCTATAATACTGAGTGACCTCTCACAGAAACAAAGATCTGAGTGTCACATGTTCACACTCATATAGTGGACCTTGAACATCCAATGCAATAATATAAGAAAATGACTGACAGTGCTGGGAAACTATGTGGGGGGAGGTGAAGGGAGATGGGATTAATGGTAGTAAATACCTGTTTGGAGATGGGAAACACCTCTTATCAACAAGGGTGCCTGGACGAAGCATATTTGTATACCTAACCCTTACCTGTACCCCACAATATCATAATAAAAAATATTGACTATAAAAATTGAAATGAAATAAAGATGTGGGGTAAAATCCAGAATTATCCATACAAGTGGTCATTATACAGGTAAAGTTTGGGCCACCATGCAGAAGAATGAAACAGGACCCCTATCTATCACCATTCACAAAAATTAACCCCAAATGGATCAAAGACCTAACCTAAATGAAAAACTTCAAACATTAAGAATCTTAGAAAATGCAGTAGACACCCTTACGGAAATCGAAATAGGCAACCAATTCATGATTAAAACCCCAAAAGTCCATGCCATAAGAGAGAAGATTAATAAGTGGGAACTTACCTAACTGAAAAGTTTCTGCAAAGTCAGAGAAACCATAGAGAGAACAGGGAGACAGCCCACAGAAGAAAATATTTTTCACCATTTCTTGATCCCTATCTCAGAGCATTTCTCACTACTTGGTGCTCACGTTATAACAATAACCAACATTAGAAAAGATTAACTCTTGGTCTTGTACAATGCTAATTGAATTTGAGCCTCTCCATAACTCTGAGTTTTGGAAGGCCAGCAATTTTGCCTCTTCTTAGAGGTAAGGACAAGAAAGTAAAAGAGAGAAAAGTCATCCTCACTGGTATCCCATGTCTTTGGATAGATGTCAGGGTAAGGACAATGTTGAGTTCATCATGAGTCCCCACTCAGAGCAGGGACCTGACCAGTTAGTAGAATGGTTATCTGATTCCTTAAACTTCTAACTCTTGCATGTGTGAGCTTTCTTCTTATGAACACATACATTATCAGGGCAAGGAAATCAGAATCACTGGTTCCAATTCCCTCACTCACTAGCTGTGTGACCCTAGATGCATCATGTAACATTGCTGAGCCTGGGTTTCTTCTTCTGTCAAAAGGATTAGATCCATGGGGTTGTGGTGAGGATAAAATGAGCTTATAGATCTAAAGTTGAGAAGAAGCCCAGCACACATTAAGTACCATGTGTGTTCACTACACTTAGGCACACAACCAGGGAAAGTTGAGCCCCAATTTTCCATGCTATGCCCCAGAAGGCAAAATGACAGACTCTTTCCATTCAGTTATGCACAGTATGGAGCATTAACTAAAGCAACCATAGAGAATGAGCACCAGCTTGCCAGAGGAAGAATCACCTCAGAATTGTAATAGTCATGGTAGGTAACTATGTGTGGATGATCAGAATGACTTTGTCTCACAGTTCCTCTGCCTTAGATTTGAAGTTCATTTTTAAACTCTTGTCCTGAATATGCTTTTGGCAAGAGATTACATATATGTATGTATATATATATGTATGTATTATATATATATATATATAATCTTATAACTCTCTAATAACAAGCCTCCAACTACTCATTGGGTCAAGATTTTAAAGAGGAGTTTTCTACTTATGCTAGCTATTGAACAGAACTATGCAGACATCTTCTGGAGGTTTAAAGGAACTAATTCTGTCAAGAAGCGGTCAATTGTATATCTAAATAGGGAGAAAAGTCTCGCTTTGCCGTCTATCTGTTTCCATATTCATTCCTAGTTCTGGATGACAGAAAACTCCATCAGAAGGAAGGACATGATGACTTTTTCAGAAATAATCAAATAAATATTGAGCTGGAAAGAATCTAGATCGACAACTAGAGTGATTCTCCAACTTAGATGTGCATCAGAAGAACCAAGAGAGCAGATAAAAAGCAGAAGCCCAGGTCCCAACCCCAGTGACTTGTTCAGTAGGTGTGATCTTGAAATCTGCATTTATACACATGTAATCTCTCTAGTAATGATTCTGGGACAAACTAAGAAATACTGATGTAGTCTCCAGTCCCCTCAAAGTCATAAGGACAGAATCTGAGGCCACACAAAAGTGAGTCAGTGGCAAGTTCTGAGCTCAGGTCAAGTCCTTTTGACACTCATACCAATGCTCTTCCCATCACCATGGCCTGGATTTGGAGTGTGTTAACAAAAAAACGGTTCTTGATCTCTCCTTCTGGCAAAATCAGTGATGATGGAGTTGGGATAAGCTGAAACAACTTGAGACCTTGAAACAAAGATCTCAGTGGAGGGAGCATGTTCAAGTTCACCTTATCACTCCATATAATGGTACTTGACTTGGTAAGACCTATTTCTGTGCTGAATATTTAGGGATGTACATCAAGGAGGTATATGAGCCTTTTTATTCCTGAGAATGTACTTACCTGGGGACACTGTTTTGAATTACAAGGGAATGAAACAAATGACTACCTGCAGAAAATGTACTCTGCTTAATTAAGAATCAGTTAGTTTAAAAGTCAGATGAACCACATTGAGTGTTTAGTTTTCTACTTTCTGTGATTTTTTTATCGATATTTTTTATTTTGATATTGTGGGGTACAGTTAAGGGTTGGGTATACAAATATGCTTCATTCAGGCCCCCTTGTTGATAACAGGTGTCTCCCCATCTCCAGACAGATGTTTACTACCATTAATCCCATCCCCCCCCATAGTTTCCCAACACTGTCAGTCATTTTCTTATAGTAGTGCATTGGATGATCAAGGTCCACTATATGAGTGAGACTATGTGATACTCAGATCTTTGTTTCTGTGAGAGGTCACTCAGTATTATAGACTCTAGCTGTATCCAGGTTGCTGCAAAATTCATGATTTTGTTCTTTTTTATGGCTGCATAGTATTCCATCGTGTATATGTACCACATTTTTTTAATCCAGTCCTCCTTTGATGGACAGCGTGGTTGGTTCCAGTTTCTTGCTATTGTGAACAATGCTGCAATAAACATTCGTGTGCAGGTATCTTTTTTATAGGGTGATTTGAGTTATTCAGGGTATATTCCCAGTAGGGGGGTTGCAGGGTCATATGGGAGGTTGATGTTTAGAGCTTTCAAATCGCCACACTGCTTTCCACACAGGTTGCACTAGTTTCCACTCCCACCAACAGTGTAGAAATGTTCCCTTTTCACCACACCCTCTCCAGCAGCCATTATTTCTTGAGTTGTTGACAACTGCTATTCTGACTGGAGTTAGGTGGTATCTCAGTATAGTTTTGATTTGCATCTCCCTGATGATTAATGAGGTTGAGCATTTCTTCATGTGTCTGTTCGCTGCTTGGATGTCTTCTTTTGTGAAGTGTCTGTTCATATCTTTTGCCCACTTTATAATGGGTTGTTTTTTTTCTTTTCAGCACGTTTGTGTTCCTTGTAGATCCAGGATGTTAAGCCATGTCAGACCTGGAGTTGGCAAATACTATTTCCCAGTCTGTAGGCTGTCTTCCCGCTCTCGTGATGGTTTCTTTGGCTTTGCAGAAGCTTGTCAGTTTAATGAGGTCCCACTTGTCTATCTTATCCCTTATGGCCTGTGGGTTTTGAGTTTCAGGAATTGGATGCCAGTTCCAATTTCCATGAGGGTATGTCCTTCATTTTCTAAGGTTCTTATGGTTTGAGGTTTTACATTTAGGTCTCTGATCCATTTGGAGTTAACTTTTGTGTATGGGGATAGATAGGGGTTCTGTTTCAATCTTCTGCATGTTGTCAGCCAGTTTTCCCAGCACCATTTACTAAATAGGTTCTCCTCTCCGCAGTGGTAGGTGGTGGAGTCTTTGTCGAAGATGAGTTGGTTGAGAAATTGTGGTTTTGCTTCTGGAATCTCAATTCTATTCCATTGGTCTATATGCCTGTTCCTGTACCAATACCAAGCTGTTTTGATGATTGTAGCTTTATAGTAAAGTTTGAAGTCTGGTAATGTGATACCACCTGGTTTGTTTTTTTGGCTGAGGATTGTTCTGGCTATTCTTGGTCGTTTGTGTTTCCATATGAATTCCTGTGTTGTTTTTTCTAGGTCTGAGAAGAATGTTGCTGGTAATTTGTTAGGTATTGCATTGAATCTGTAGATTGCCTTAGGTAAGATGGACATCTTTACAATGTTGATTCTTCCAATCCATAAGCATGGGATATTTTTCCACTTGTTTGTGTCATCCTTGATTTCTTTGAGCAGTGTTTTGTAGCTTTCATTGTAAAGGTCTTTCACGTCTCTGGTTAGGAAGATGCCAGGTATTTCATTTTTTTTTTTTTTTTTTTTTTTGGTGCCTATTATGAATGGAATTGTGCTTCTTATTTGGGTTTCTGTTTGTTTATTATTGGTGTAAAGAAACGTGATTGTCTTTTGCACATTTATTTTATATCCTGAGACTTTGCCAAAGGCCTTTAACAGTGTAGGGAGGTTTTTGACAGATTTTCTTGGGTTTTCAAGGTATACAATCATGTCATCTGCAAAGGGAGATAATTAGACTTGCTCTTTTCCTATTTGGATACCCCTGATTGCCTTCTCTTCTCTGATTGCTGTAGCCAGGACTTCCAATACTATATTGAACAGGAGGGGTGAGAGTGGGTATCCTTGTCTTGTTCCAGTTTTCAGGTGAAATGGTTCCAATTTTTGTCCACTTAGGAGTATGCTGGCTGTGTGTTTCTCATAGATGGCTTTTACTACTTTGAGGTATGTGCCCTGTATGCCTAGATGTTCAAGGGTTTTTATCAAGAAGGGATGCTGGATTTTATCAAAAGCTTTTTCTGCATCTAATGATATAATCGTGTGGTTTTTGTTTTGACATCGGTTGATGTATTTAATTACATTTATTGTTTTATGAATGTTGAACCAGCCTTGCGTCCTAGGGATGAAGCCTACTTGGCCATAGTGGATGATTTTTGAGATGTGTTGTTGAATCCGGTTTGCTAGGATCTTGTTGAGAATTTTAGCATCTATGTTCATCAAAGATATTGACCTGTAGTTCTCTTTTTTTGTTGGATCTTTACCTAGCTTGGGTATCAATGTGATGTTAGCTTCATAAAATGATATGGGGAGAGTTCCATCTTTCTCAATCACCTGAAATAGCTTCAGTAGGATTGGAATCAGTTCCTCCTTAAATGTCTGGTAGAATTCTGCTGGAAAGCCATCTGGTCCGGGTCTTTTTTTTTGCAGGAGTTTTCTTATTATATAGTCAATTTCCTTGATTGTTATTGGTATATTTAGGGTCTCAATTTCTTCTTGTTTCAACCTAGGCAGGTTGTGTGATATTAGAAAGTCCTCCATTTCCTTGATGTTTTCAAGTTTGTTTCCATACAAGTGTACATAGTAGTCTTGATGATCTTTTGTATTTCTTCAGGGTCAGATGTGACTTCATCTTTTGTGTTTCCAATTTTGCTTATATGGGTTTTTTCTTTCTTTTTCTTGGTCAGTCTAGCTAGGGGACCATCAATCTTGTTTATCCTTTTGAAGAACCAGCTTTTTGTTTCATTGATTTTTTGAATTGTCTTTTTGTCTTCTATGTCCTGGATTTGGGCTTTTATTTTGGTGATCTGGATTCTTCTGCTGAAATTAGGCGTTTTGTGATCTTGCTTTTCCAGCTTCCTTAGGTGGCTTGTTAGGTTATTAATTTGTGCTCCTTCCATTTTCTTTGTGTATTTTTTTTTTTTTTTTTTTGTTGGAGTCTCACTCTGTTGCCCAGACTGGAGTGCAGTGGCTGCTTCTGGCCACCGCAACCTCGACCTGCTGGGCTCCAGCAATCCTTCCGCCTCAGCCTTCCAAGTAGCTGGAATTACAGGCATGCGCTACCATGCCTGGCTGATTTTTTGATTTATTGTAGAGATGAGGTCTCGCTGCCGAGGCTGGTCTCAAACCCGCGGCTCAGGCAATCCACTCACCTCAGCCTCCCAAAGGTGCGGGATTACAGGCTGAGCCACCGAGCCCGGTTTCTTTGTGTATTTGTAAGGATATAAATTCCCCTCTTACTACAGCTTTTAAGGCATCCCAGAGATTTTGGTAAAATGTTTCTTCATTTTCATTTGTTTCCAGGTATCTTTTGATCTCTGTTTTGATTTCATCATTGATCCAGGAGTTGTTCAGCATCATGAGCATCATGCTGTTTAGTGACTATGTCTTTGTGGGTTTTGGGGGGACCTTGTTGGTGTTAATGTCTATTTTTATTCCACTGTGGTCCGAGAAGGTGCATGGTAGAATTTTGGTCTTTTTAAATTTGCTTATGCTTGATTTATGGCTGATAATGTGGTCAATCTTGGAATACATCCCGTGCAGTGATGAGTAGAATGTGTATTCCCTGGTCTTTGGATGGAGTGTTCTGTAGGTATAAATTAAGTCCATTTGGTCCAGAGTCACATTGAGGTTCTAGATCTCGTTGCTGATTTTTTGTCCCAATGATCTGTTGAGAGTTGTGAGTGGGGTATTAAAGTCCCCAGTTATGATGGTGTTAGAGTCAATGTCTTTCTTTAGTTTTCCTAGGAGTTGCTTTATAAAAGTTGGTGCACCTATGTTAGGTGCATATATGTTTAGGATAGATATTTCTTGTTGATGGAGTGAACCTTTTATCATTATGTAGTGGCCCTCTGTATCTTTTTAAATTTTTGATAGCTTAAATAGTATTTTGTCTGAAATTAGGATCGCAACTCCTCCTTTCTTTTGTGTTCCATTCGCCGGGAAATTTGTTTCCCATTCTCTTACTTTGAGTCTGTGCATGTCCTTTCTAGTGAGATGGTTCTCTTGAAGGCAGTATATTGTTGCCTGGTGATATGTTATCCATTTTACCATTCTGTGTCTTTTCAGTGGTGCATTTAGTCCATTCACATTCAGGCTAATTATTGAAATGTGAGAGTTCATTCCTATCATAGAGTTCTTTTAGAGTTGTTCTTCCACTTGGTTTATTGTCTTTCTTTTATTTTGGGGGTTGGTTTATGTGTATTTTATTCTTTTTCCTGTACTCTTGTGAAGAACAATGCTCTTTTTTTCCCCTTTTCTTATGTGTTTAGTACTTTCTTAAGTGTTTCATGTAGAGGTGGTTTGGTGGCAGCATAAGTTCTTAGGGATTGGATATCTGGGAAAGGTTTTAATTCTCCCTCGCTGATGAAGCTTAATCTGGCAGGGTAGGTTATTCTTTGTTGAAATTGTTTATCTTTTAGGACTTTGAAGATAGGGCTCCAAGCTCTCCTAGCCTGCAGGGTTTCTGTAGATAAATCTGCTGCTATTCTAATTGGTTTTCCACAGTAGGTGATCTGACATTTTTCTCTTGCTGCCTTTAGGATTTTTTCTTTTATGCCTACTTTGTTTAGGTAAATTATTATGTGTCTAGGAGTTAGTTTTCTCATTTGTTGTCTTGCAGAGGTTCTCTGGATCTCTTGTGTTTGAGTTTTTGCATCCTTGATTAGATAAGGAAAGTTTTCTTGAATGAATCTCATGGAAGATTTGTTCCAATGTGGTTTCTGTCTCTCCTTCTGCCTCAGGCAGACCAATTACTCTCAGGTTAGGCATCTTGAGTCAATCGTCCATCTCTTGAAGGTTTTTTTCTGTCTTTTTGAGCTTGTTTTCTGTGTTTTTGAGAGTTTGGGTTATTCCTATATTTTTGTCCTCAAGCTCTGAGATTCTTTCTTCTGCTTGGGTAATTCTGCTTTCTATGCTTATCAGTTTATTGTTTATTTCATTCACAGTATTCTTTATTACTACTATCTCAGATATCAGCTGCTTTCTAGTTTCTTCTTGAGTCTCATCAATTCTTTTTAATCTCTCCATTAATGTCTTGATGTCTAGGTTTGTATTTTGAGACTAGTCATTCTGGGGGCTCTTCGTTGTTTGCATGCCAATGTCAGTTTTCTCAGTGTCTGCCCTCCCAGGAGTTTGTGTAGATTTTCTCTCTCGTCCCTTAGTCGATAAAGTTCCCGAGTTCTAATCTCCAGCCTCTCCCCTCTGTTTCTGTTGCAGGCAGTTAGCTTGTTGCCTGGGAGATCTGTGACACTGGTCTCTATTCAGCATAGGGGAGGGGCTTTGTCTCCTGTTAATGACGTCACCGCAGGAACTGAGGTGGAGGCTCTGATAGGTGGGCGGGGCAATGGGATGTAAACATGCCTTGAAAATGGCGGAGGCGGTGGTTTTACTTTCACTTTTAGGGACGCTCCTGTGGGTCTCTAGGCGGGACCAGCTGCACAGCTGGGCGCCGGATCTGGGGTGCCTCCAGCAGGCTGGTGTGGAGGAGAGGGTTGGGCGTTCCCTCCTCTGGAGCTGGAAGCCTGCAATTGGCACCTTACGCCAGCTTGGGGTTCTGACCTCTTACACAGGCTTGTGGTCATGCATGCTGAGTGCCTCAGCCAGGGTGGGCCCGGGGCTTCCAATCTCCAAAGCTCCAGAGGGCAGGTGGTGGCTCTGGGTCCCTCCCAGGGCACTTTAGCCAGAAATGGGACTGGTGTCTCTAAGGGGTGGGCGCTCAGAGCCTCCCTGCATGACCGGCAGCTTGGCGCTGGGTGCTGGTCATGACGATGTAGCCAGGGATGGAGCTGGGGTCCGGGATTTGGGATTCCCCAGCCGGCCAGAATCACATATAGTGGAGCAGCCGCGGTCCAGCCACAATGTCTGGCCCTGCGTGAAACCAAAAGTCCCCAAGCCTCGTACCAGTGCGGCTGGAGGTGGGCGGAGGGGTGCAGGAAGAAAAGTAATAGTCTTTTTGGGAAACTCACTCTCGGAGAATCTCAGGGATCCACCTATGCTGTTGCCATCTTCAGGTCCTCTTCTAGTTTTCTACTTTCACCATATCTTTTAATATAATTCTTTCCCCGAGTCTCATGCTATGTTGAAGAAAACCATCTTAGAGGCTTAAGACCTCTGCCACGCAGTAAATTAAGAAATACAATAATTTCCTTTTCTGGAACAAGAATTATAAAATTCACCCACTTCCTCTTCTTCCTTGAATATCAGGAAGCTTGGAAACAAATATGAAGCATAAATAAGCATGTTGAACTCACTGATCAAAATACTTGTCATTGATTTTTTTCTTCTGTTTATATTTTCTGCCTGATTACATCATCAAATGTACTATGTTTTTGTTTTGGCTCCTTCAAATTCTCTGTGAAGAAGGGTAAAATATAAATATAAATAACTATGATAATTGAAACTTATACTAGACATGTTGGTTATGATCCTGTCTTCCCAAAACTCCTGACAAGGGGGCAGGTTTAGGCAGCCTCCTTGGGTTCCCAGTGGCCTCATCTACTATTCAAAAGTTTTTTTCTTTTCTTTTTTATTTTTATTGTATTAAATCAGGCCAGAGATTGGAATCCTGATTCAAAAGCAGCCAAGCCTTCAGGTTTATAAGATTACTTGAAGTGAAAAGCTTTTCTGAAATAGAGATCAATTTGAACAATCAGAATCTCGTTTCCAGGAATTAAATTGTGGATCAATGAGAAAATCCAGTAGTTGGCAGTGACAGCTGAAATTAAAAGGATTCACATGGACAACCCTGCAGAGGCTTAGGAGGGAACATGTGAACTGAGGTTATAAATAAACAAGAGTATAAGGTAGCAGAAAGAAGCAAGAAGCAGATACAGAAAGGTGAGTAACCAGCAGGCAGGGCCAAGGATGCAGTTAACTCAGCTTTGCACCTGACTGAGAGAGGAGTTAGGATGGAAGTCCAGTGTGCATTCCATTCTCCAAACTGTGCCAAACATGCACGTATGGCTGTGCCAACCATAGAAAGATGAACACAGTAGTCCCGGCTACAGGCACTGGGGAAAAAAAAATGTAAATTCAGCATGAAGCAAAAATCTAAAAAATGTTAAGTGTCATAAAGGCCACACGTGCCCATGCTGGTGAAGTCCCTAGAATCTGCTGTGGTTTGCAGAATAACCTTCTAGTTCCACACTCCTTAAAACCCAAATCTTCTGTGATTCAGATACTTGCCATGAGGCCTGGATGTTAGGTTCCCATGAGGCTTAGCTGAGACTCCTATTTCCTTATTTTTATGTATGTGCTTAAAATAAATCACCAAAATTTCTACTGTGCGTTGGCCTGCTCATACAACCAGTAGAGTCTACCCAAAACAAACAGTAATGTCAAATGGCTTGCATAACAATCAGCCTTAGTGTTCCTCCATAATTCTCTGAAATAATATGCTTCTGTGAACAACTTTCCTTCTGTGCTTGCTGTAGTTTCTTATTGCTACTGTAACAAATTACCACACACTTAATGCTTAAAACAATACATTCAATGCCTTCATATCTATAGGTTAGACGTATGACACTTCACTGGGCTAAATTCAAGGGGTTGGAAGGGCAGCATTTCTTCTACAGGCTCTAGAAAGGATCTGTTTCCATTTTTTTTCCAGTGGCTTGGAGGAAGATGGTCCTCTTCCTCCATTTTACAAGCCAATAATCACACATGCCAAACTCTGCTTCTCCACATCATGATCTACTTCTCTGGCTCTGACTCTCTTGCTTTCTCTTTCACTTGCAAGGACCCTGTGATTACACTAGCCCACCCAGATAATATCCCCACATCAAGACTCTTAATGTATCATATCTGCAAAGTCCCTTTTGCCATGTAAGGTAATATAGTCCCAAGTTCCAAAGATTAGGATGTGGACATCTTTGGAGGACCATTATTCTGTCTACCATAAAGATTAAGTAAAGGCCTTTGCCCAATGACTCACTTTTTTAAATGTGAAGAATCAATTCATCTTCTTTACATAAAGAAAAATGTAAAGAGACCAAAAGATCATATATAATCTTATTTTCTATTGGGTGTCCTCAGTAGAACTACAGAGCATCCTGGATTTGAGAATTATTTTTCTCTTACATGAATTTTTAGAAAATTTTCAAAAATACAGAAAAGTTAAAAGAATTATACACTAAACATCTTTTTACCAAATATGTAGATTCCATTCACATTTTTCTATATTTGCTGTATTGCATAGCTATCTAGCTGTCCATCCCTCTATCCATCAATGATAATGTTTTTTGACACATCTCAAAGTAAACTGCAGACATCAGAATATCTCACCCTTAAATAACTCAGTATACATATCATTAACGAGAGTTAATGTTAAAATGTTGGCGTTTTTTATGATGCTTTTAAAGTACTTTTAGATAAGATTTATAGAGAATAAAATGCACAGATCTTAAATGCACCATTCTATACATTCTGAGATATCCATACCCCTGTGTAACCCAAACCCCTATCCGAGACAGAACACTGTGATCACCCAGAAAGTTTCTTCATGCTTTCCAGTCTGTTCTGGCCCCAACCCATTCTCAGAAGTAATGATAATTCTGATACTTTTTACCCTAGATTTGGGGTTGAGTTTTGAAATTATCATATTTATATCAAGACTAGGTAGAAGCCAAGCACAATGGCTCACACCTATAATCCCACAACTTTGGGAGGCTGAGGGGAGAGGATTCGAGACCAACCTGGGCAATGTGGTGAGACCTCATCTCTACAATAAATCAAAAAATTAGTTGGGTATGGTGAAGCATGCCTGTACTTCCAGTTACTTGCAAGGCTGAGGTGAAAGGATCTCCTAAGACCAGCAGGGTGAGGCTGCGGTGGCCGTGAGCCACTGCACTCCAGCCTGGGCAACAGAGTGAGACTCCGACACACACACACACAAAAAGACTAGGTAGAATGAGATTCTGGTATTCAATTCCCAGTTTGATTTTGATTTGCTTCTTCTGCTTGTTTTTTTTTCCGTTGCATTGCCATTGTGGCCTGTGGCCATTTGCTAATCAGATGTTACCTGGGGCATTCTGACTGAACCCATAAAAAGAAAAATTAAGTTGTATGCATAAACACAAAACAATAGTAACTTAAAGTTCCATTTATTACCTAATATTGACCCCCCAAAAAGAGTAGGAGACTCTGCAGGGTTTTGGGTGGGGAGGGGACACTGGGAGTGGGCAAAACAGAGGGAGAAAAACTATCATCATTATGAAGATTTAAAAGGTGTTTTTTTATTATACCCAGTGAGTTCTTACTAAATGAACAAATTAATCCATGTGTAGGTGATCACACAATTTGAGAAGGCAGCAGAACACCCTTGAAACATTATGAGCTTTGTCTTTAGATATACTTGGTTTTTATATTTAGCAGTTGTCTGATTTTAATATATCCATTAAATGGGAATGATAATATATATTTCTTAATGTTGGGAGAATTTGAGATAAAAATATCAAGTGCCACATATGAGTAGTCTCCATCACACTGTGGTACTCAGTACATGATAAATATTATCATTCTGCATACATTATAACAGTGTCATTGTCACATTATTATGCCCTTAAAATAAACTTGGCCAATAGAGGAAGAAAAACAAGCTTTTAAAAATAAAATTATCTGCCTGGGGAAGGGGGAACACACCTCATAAACAAGGGTACCTGCGCAATGAATATTTGTATACCTAACCCTGAATTGTACCCCACAATTTTAAGATAAAAATTTTAAAATGAAACAGAAAATTCTGGACAATCCTGTTCTATTTTCTTTTTTCAAGCATTTTATTTATTAAGCATTTATTTATTAAATTAGGAATGCAAAATAATTTCCAAGTTTTCTGGACCATCTGTGTAAAAACAAAGATGGAAATTTCAAGAGGACATAGAAAAAAATCACATGCTGCTTGATATCCTGGAAGTTCTCCCAAGTCTTAGAATTATTTCTTCTGGACAAGTATTTTTGCTTTCTGGCAAATGGCAAGAAACAAAGCCAGAGATTAAATCATCTTAGAAAAACTTGCCAAAGAAAATATTGCATGTGATGGTCTAATTATGATGTCTAATGATCCGGAGGGCTTAAGTCATGATGTGCAACCTAAGCTTCATTTCTCTTCCATTTTTAAGAGGAAAGTCACCCTTGGGAAGGGGAATTCATAGCAAACATCAGTTGCAGCATCTGATTAGAGGTTCAGTTCAAATAATTTGTCTCCTACCATTTTTAGCAAAAGATTTGTATCCTTGCCTCAGTGCTGTATGGGATTGGAGAATTATCTGAGACTCTCTAACCAGTTTCCATTTCTGCTGAAAGAGAATAATCTTTACACTGAAAAACATCAACTGCATCCATTCATTGGTGTGGCAGAACTTTTTGTTAGCCTATGCCTCATGTCCTCAGACTACCTCCAATTTGAGTTGCCACTGTGGTGGACAGTTCTGTGCACCCTAAAATAATATCCCACCTCAAGATCAAACTATATTATTCAACTCCTTCATACTAGGTCCTCCAAAGCTGTCCAAGTCTACTCAGTGTGACCACAGTCCAGAAGTGTGCAGAATTAACGTCCCATGGGCAGTCATCAAATGCCCCAGCCTGCATATGTTTGGATGGACAATTCTGGAAGGCATTCTATTCTCAATATTCCTACAAAAATCAAGTCCTGTTACCTGAAGGGATGATGTTGGTACAACCTTACTTGGACTTTTCCTTCTTTCTTGTCTCACATGCCTTGTTTTCTCACTCTCAATTTCCGAGATCATCTCCCAAATAAACAATCTGCACCTGTGTCTTTATCTCCGTTTCTGCTTTTGGGATAATCCAAAAGAAGACAATATCTTCTTATCTTTGTCTCTTCTGCCACCACCCTGGTCCATGCCATCATTATCTCTTGCTTAGAATACTGCAATGATCTCCCAATGGATTGGCTTCTTTGACCTAAAATTTATTAAAGTCATGTCATTTGCCAACTCTGCTTAAAACCTTTGTTTCTTTCTACACCTACAACAAAACCCAAATTCCTTGCCATGACCTATAAAATTTTTGATGTTCCAGTCTCAGCTCCAACGTCCAACTTTACTCTCTGGCTTCACCGTGTTCCATCTGCTATAACCTTGTTTTTTGCATGAGTACACCAAGACGATATGCACTTCAGAGGCTTTGTACTTCCTGATATTCCTTTGCATAGAATCCTCATCAACCAGATGAATGGTGAGCTCTTTATGTGACTGGCTCCCTTACATGTTTCGGGCCCCAGCTAAAACTGTTCAGAGGACTCTCCAGTCACTTTAAATAAAGCACTCGCCAGTCCTATGAATGTCCTTATCATAATATGTCTTATGATGATACAACCTATTTTATTTATTTTATTGTTGATTTTCCAACTCTTCTCACAAGGGAGGATGAACATTTGTGAAGGGCAAAGATTTTGTTTTTCAACAGCACCCTCCACACATCGCTTGGCACAATAAATGTTTTATGAATTTTAAAAATGATTAGAATCAATAGGAATAAAAAATCCACAAAAGAAGAAACAACTAAAAAAGAACTCAAAAGCAATTCCTCTTCTGAATAATCAAATATATTATTTAAAACAATGAGATATTTTATATACTAAATCTAAATGAAATGTTCCATTCTCAGTCATGCTAGAACGTTACAGTAATTCTTTGTAAACAGGTGCAAATCTTCTAGACAACGATTTGGTAATATGTGTCAACAATAATAAAAATATTCACATTTCTGACATAGTCATATGTATTCTATTTGAAAATTTATTCTGAATAAGTGATATAAATATATGGAAAGCTCTGTGCCTGAGAATTTTTACTGGGGTTGTATTTGCATAGTACGTATTGAGAGCAGATAAATAAATTTTACTAGATTCACTTGTATAAACAGGGATTAAAAACATTAGATTATGAAAGCAAAGCAGCAGTATGCAAAAATAATCATGCTATAGAATTAAATTGAAGAGGCTACCAAAATACATGTATATTAGGGCTGCAAGCATAAAACAAGACTTGAAAAATAAAATATACAAATATAACAGAGAAAGGTGATGAGATTATAATTGTTTTTAAACTTCATTTTCCAAATTTTTAGGTTTTATTTCTACCCTAATAAAAATAAATATCTGACTTGCCTATCTGCAAAGGTTGTTTTGAAAATAAAAATAACAGTTCCTTTATTCACTCTTTGAACATTCAGTCCCTGATGTATTCCCCAAATGTCTAAATCCTGTGGGTTAATCAGTCCATGTTTACCTTAAAGACCCACACCTTGAGGAGAGAGAGAGAGAGAAGATGTAGCTATTATAATACAAAGTGGAAAGTTATAAGTACTATCAAACGGGTACAAAATACCATTTTCTCTGTATGAGAGATAAATGATTTCTAGTATCCCATTGTAGGGTTGCTTTCAAAGCACTGGTGATATAGTGAGATGTATTAGTCAGAGTATTCTGTTACATGCCACCAAGTCTAAAAAGACCAATGCAGATGGTCCCAGTTAGGCGGCTCTTTGGGTGCCTCTTCTCAAAGCAATGATTTAGGCATCAAGTGTTTTCCATTTCGTGATGCTAGCATCTTCCAAGTTCCCCTGAGGAGGAAACAAGAACTAGGGAAAGGTATATTAGATATACAACCACTTTTGCTCAAAATGGCCCGTCAATCTACTCCCATTCCATCGACTGGAATAAAAATCACTTGCTCCCACTCCTCAAAGCAAGACTCTAGAAACTGTAGTGCCTGACTGACTAGCCAATTCCCAGCACAACTACTCCACACTGGAGAAGGGTGAGGGTCATGTTCATGGCAGGCAACTAGCACAAGAGGCTATGTGAGGATGAACTCAAGTTCAAACCCCTGGCTTAAGTCTCTGCTGTTAAATAAAAACAAATCCATACTTACATGAGTAAAGACTTTATTCTAAAGGATCACTACAGGAGAAAGGAAATGGACTGTGGAATTAAGGAGAAGGTTCCAGACATGAGATCCCAAGGAGTAAATAATGTTAGAATTTGTATGGGAAAGTGGGATGAATGGGTGAATAGAGAATAGATCAGAGCATGTTTTACCCTGAGGCCAGCCAGTTCTCAGGAAGGCTGTTAGGGGAGTTTATATGCTGCCTCAAGTTCAGCTTGGGGTGGGATCCTTGCAGAAGGAGAGAAACTTAACCAAAGTTTACTTAACAAGCATTTTGTTCTGATAGATCAGTGGAGACAAAATAATTTATGAGGCAAATCATTTATGAGGCAAAGAATGGGAATTAGGAGGGTCTATACTTGACCTCATCACAGATAAGAGAGCACTTCTGAGACTTTTTAAATTCTATGAGAAAGGTTATTTCTTTTCAATAAGCCATTTTCTGATACACAGTAGCATTGGGAACTTCTTAGCCCTAGGATCTTCCAGGATCCTAGGACTCAGGTAAAATTCAACATTGTTATTGCTCTCTTATTTACTGTCTTAGTCTGTTCATGTTGCTATAATGAAATACCATAGATTCAGTGGCTTGTAAACAATAAAAATTTATTTCACGCAGTTCTGGAGTCTGGGAAGTCCAAGTTTAAGGCACTGGTGGATTTGGTGTTTGGTGAGGGCTTGCTTCCTGGTTAATAGACTGCTGTCTTATTGTTGCATTCTCAAATGGAGAAAATGGTGGGGGATCTCTCTAGAGACTCCTTTATAAGGGCCCTAATCCCCTTCATGAGGGATCTCTTTTCATAACTTAATCATCTCCCAAAGGCCTTACCTTCAAATACCCTCACATTGGGGGTTAAGTTTCCATATATGAATTTTGAGGGGACACACTCATATGAGAGCACTAGCTATATGCCTTTGTGACAAAGACTTCTAAATTTTCACCAAGTTAATTTCCTCTTTCTCCTGGGCATAAACTGGTTTACATTTCCCAGCTATATTGGAGATAATGGAATGTGAGTGGAAGTGATATGTGTCATTTCTAGGACTGGCCAATAAAAGCGTCCCATATGTGATCATTTATCCTTTATCTCAAGCCAGTGAGCTTAGATGCCACTTGTTAAAAATGGTAGAGACGCAAGATGGAGAAAGTCAAGTCCCTAAATCCCTCACAACACCTGCTTATCAGGAACACTTATCTAGACTTCACATACATGAGGAATATGTTTCAATTCTGTTAAGCCACTGTGATTGTTTTTTGTTTTGCTTTGTCTGTTACAGGCGCTCACATTACTTAATCTTTCTAAACCTCGAAAGGTTTTTGTTTAAATATTTTCCAAAACTTCTCGGCATTGTGCCCGGTACACAAGGCCTCAATGAGTGTTAGCAATCATTATAAATATCATTCTATGTTAGTCCAGAAAGCTTGGCTGAGGAAATGGCATTTGAGTTATGCCTTGAAATAACGGTAAAATTTCTCCTGGCAAGAGGTCTAAGAGACAGCATTTCAAATGGAATTTATGGCATATGAAAAGCTGGAGAGAAGAAAAGTTTCAGGAAATGAGACTGGCCCAGTTTCACTGGACAGTTGGGAAGAAAGAAAACATTCATGGATAAGATGGGAAAACATTCATGGATAAGATGGGAAAGTTGATCACTGCTCAATATTGGAGAGTCGAATTAAAACTGTGGCTTGACTGATATCTAAGCATAAGGACTGATGTCTGAGTATTCATATGCATATTAAGAGACTTAAGTAATGTTTTCCAAATTTTCTAGAAAAAAGAAACAAACAAACCTACTGGTAATAACCAAATTAATTAAGAAAGTTTAGACTGTCCCAAAGTCTAGTAAATGATAGTAAAGCAGGGAACATAAATTGAAATAGCATAAACACTTTGCCATTAGAAGTGTCATTAAAGAATAAGGCAATAGCAGCAGCTTGTACAGTGGCTCTTTAACTGGGTCACAGACCTCTTTGATAATACAATGGGTACTAAGAATCCCCTTGCAAAACAAAACAAAATAAACAAAAATGTCCTCTAAATCTTCAGAATCCACCCATGAACCCCAGGTTAGGAACACCTGAGCCAGAGAAATTCAAGAAAAGAGAAGAGAGGCAGCCTAGGTGATGATCAGCGTGGCATCTCTGACTGAAACCTGACAACTGAATGCATCCTTCTATCTCACAGCGACAGAGGCTTCATGCTGCTGGTCAGCTGAAGCACTGATGGTAAAAGTAAGAGCTTCACATTGCTGCAAGGATCATGGCGTGATTTTCAGAACTACTACCAATAGCATGACCTTGGGCAAGTTAGTGCAATGCCCTGAGATTCAGTTTCTTCATCTGTAAAATAGAACTGTTAAATATTGCAGGAGATATATACATGAAAGTGCTTCCTAAAATTCTAGATAGCTAATTGCTGAACTAATTCATGCTAATTGTTTTTAAAATAGTGCATAGTTTTTTACTTTGTTTCTTCAAGGGTTAAAATGTACCTCTGCCTCTCACTTCCTTAGTGAAGTATGCAGTGAGTGGCTACCCTGAGCAAAACTGTCCTGAGTGCTGGGGATACAACAGCAATTGAGATGTTGTTAGCACTCAAGAACACCGTGACAGTGTTTGTTCTCTGAGCTTAATCCTGCCATCTCAGGTTAGGTTCTCCCAGAAACAGACCCCAAAACAAGACTTCAGTCTTCATCCCATGGGAAATCTCTGGGAAACTAAAGCACACACTTCAAGGTTATCCCACTTGAACAGAAGGGAGAGGAGGTTTTTATACACCCCTTCCCTGGGATTGCTAATTCCCAGCGCTCCCAGCCTATCTTGCAAAGAGACCTCCTCCAGCTTCTGAAAAAGCCCTTGGGGGAAGAGATGCAGATGTTGACAGCTGAAATTCAGATGAAAATCATTGAAGTGGAGAGGCCCAGGGGACATGAGCAGAGAACAGGCAGCACCTGTCCTGTGTCCTAAAATAGTGGATTCCTCACTCCTTAGCGTTGGGTGGTTGCAGACTTTCCCCGAGCCTTGTTTGAATTGGCAAAAAAGATCCTTAGCTAAAAGACAAATCGAGAGAAACTATAGCTCCATTCCAGTGATCACCTCCTTAAGTGTCTCTGCAAATGTTCCCTCATGAAGTCCATGGACTTGTTTAATCTCCAAAGTTTTGTGTACAAGAGAATGCATGAAAGGAAGAAACAAACCACAAATATAATAGCTGACTTTTACTGAGTCCCTATAAAGAGTCAAGGATTAGGTTAATTGCTTTATGTGCACTAATATCCTTCAGCAACACTACTAGTTAGGTATTTGTATTTCTGTGATGAGGCACAGGATCAAAGATTAAGTGAATGGCAGACCTAAGATTTGAACTTAGTCAGTTACAATATAGAGAAGACATCCCTAACCACCATGTTAAGTTGTGCTGGGTTGGAGACAGTGAGTCTGGACCACTTAATTCAGTCTTATTCTCCCATGGTACTGGCCAAGAAGTGTAGGCTGTCCTCCTGGGAATGTCAGTTCTGGAAGAACAGAAATAAAAAAATCTGGTACAGCAAAGAGTCCTGGGGCTGGAAGAAGTGAGGGAACATCAGGACTCCTTCCTGCAGAAGAGTACCCCAGGAAGTGGACCTTTCTGCCCAACCTGGTCCCTACTCTGAATCATAGGTCTTTAGCTTTAACATCCTGGAACTCTCAGGAGCCTGGGACAATGTTCCTCTGATAGCCGAGAAGGGGTAGGTAAATTAATAGTGTTGTCTGCATGCCTAGTGAAGGATGACTTCCAAGTGGTGTTTCCTTCTTTAAGGAGGCTATTTGCCTCAACAAGCCCAGCATCATCTAACAAAGTTTACTTCCTTCTTTACCATTCCCTGTCCCTCCACTCTTCAAGTGAATGTCTGATATGCATTTCTCCAGGCTGAGTTCACATATCCATTAATAGCCTCTCTCAGAACCCGAAGGGTAGCGACATTCTCCTTGAACAAAAGGGACACAGTATGAGCTACTGAGCACCGTCTATGTGCCAAGCCAATATTTGTCATCTTCGCATGATCTTACCTACTCCATGCAACAGTCCGATAGGGTTCTGTTATTCTCATTCTTCTCATGAGGAGGATGGGCTTTTGCTGACCATGAAGTTTGAGTTTGATTATTTTTTGAAGTTTTTCTAAGACTCCTCACAAATATTCATTCAAGAAGGCTAGGCATATAGCAGTCTGGGGCCAGTAAAGACCTACCTGACCTTTGGGGAAGAGAAATAAGAATGGGCAACATGCTGGATAAAAATACAAACTTCAAAAACCCCTCTGTAGATGAAAATAGATCAGAAATTGAAGTCCTGGGTGTGTAACTTTCTAGGTTAATTGCTTTGATTTTAGGCAGGCACATTGAGGTAGTTTCATCGGCATGTCTCCCTTGGAGGGAGTGTGTGCTTAGATTATTAATCAACTTTGTATTACATTAGAGTTTCATCTAATTTCTTTAAGAATATGCAGTGAGAAGATAGTAGCTGAGGGGAGCCTGGGGAGATGTGTACCCCATGAGGAGTCCTAAATTGTGCTTTCTGTGAGCCTAGACTATAAAGAGAAACTAGGAAGCCCTCCTTGCTCCGTGGGGGTTCCTGCCTCTTCCCAGGAGCAGCATTAAGACTCTTTCATGTCCCACAGTGGCAGGAAGAGTAGCCTAGTTTCAGATTATTGCTCACAGCAGCTGCTTCCCCTCAAAAAAAGAAAAAAGTCAGCGGCAAATACGTATATCCTTGATGGTGCAACACCATATGACACTACAATGAAAAATGTGTCCCTCTCTTGCTTCCTGCCCTTTATTCCCAGACAGAAATATTTAAGACTCTTTGGTTTCCTATCACAATGTCTGATGTATAATTAATGCCCAGTCATGGACAGATGAATAGGAATAGATGGATAGATTGTTGAATGTATGGAAATACAAATAAATGAATGAGTAAATAAAAAACTAAGTTCTCTTCTTCAAGTAATACATAAAGCACTGAGTCAAATGTCATATCCTAGATTCTAGCCTCTCAGCACCTAGGAATGGCCCACAGATGTTTCTAGAACATTTCAGTTGACTGAACAAACTCAGAATGGCAATACTTGTCATGATTCAGGTGGCATTTTGAAACTTGATTAAACAGACTGAGCTATGAAGCAAAATGTCATTCTACATAAAGGTAAGGTCTCAGATGTTTGCATATTGGTCTCAAAGTGTGAAGTCATTGATTATGTTTCCTCTGTCATTTTCCCCCTAACTTACCTGTCCATATAAATCCCTTCCAACAATCTCTAGGACCTCTAAAGTTAAGAAATCAGCATGCTAATTCGTTTAGAAAACCATCAAATTTATAAGCAATACATTTAGAGGCTGGTTTCCCAAGCCCATGCCCATCATTCTAAAGAATGGAGCAACAGCATTTGGGTATCATAAATCCACTAAACCACAATCATGAAGATTCAGGTTATATGCTACCATTCATTCCCTACTGTACCTTGGAGTCTAACCATTTTCATAGGTACAAGTCTTAAAGAGGCTAAGATTTTCTCACCATAATTAGTGTTGCCAGAAAGAAAAGCAATATTCTATTGCTCTTGGCTTCAAATTTATGGTATGTTAGAGTTGAAAGAGACCTTTGAGATTACCCAATCTAGCATCTTGAGTATTGCTAGTTCAAACAGTTTTAATACGGAAACTCAACTGTTTGGCTTTCTTCCTTTTTTTTTTTTTTTTTCAGAAGGCTCATGTTTCCCCACACTTCAAGTAAAGGTTTGAAAATTAAGCTTGTCCCAGCCCCTGAGAACAGAACAAGTTGTTGAGTTACAATGACTCTGGGCTTGAGCTCAATAAGCTATAAAGCTTTATTACACAAGAAGAGAATGTCCTGATGATGTTTTCATAGAGGGACAGTCCATCTACATAGTAAGAGCCTGGTGAGTGGAACTAACCAAGATCAATACATTGTTTGAATGTCCAGGAATCACATAAGAACTGAGCTATCATCTCCAACTATCAAACTTCAATGTGATGGTGAATATTTATTCCCCTAAGTTGAGAGACCTGTATCAACTGTGCTTCCCATGGGTGTTCCTGAGGATTTAACTTTGTCCATATGCACCAAGGACTGGCGATCAGGGGTGGCATTTGATCGTGCAGCACAATTCACTTCCGATTATCTACTGTAAACACCTCTCAAAACACAGCAGGAACCTGGAAACCCAAATAAATGAAGAGGAACTCTGTCGTTAGAAGAGGCAGAAATGAAAATCTCAAGATTCATGAGACATCTGAAAAAGGTTACTTAAGAGCAATATTTTACTTTAAATATGAGAAAATAATCATTCAGAGATGGTCGTATGACTTTTCCAAGTAACAGAATATAGAAATGACAGAGTCAAGCCTAGAATCCAAGTTGCTTGGGTTCATGGCTAACCAGGAAAGGCAGTTCCAAAATGTTGTAGGGATCTGCTGGTGGACAGGCTCTCTGAAAACATTTGACTCTCTCACATGAAACCTAAGGTGAACTTCTCCCTTCACACTACATGACAGCCAAGTTTCTTGGGTCTCTTGGTCTCTAGTCTTAGATTCTGCAAAGAAATGCAGTCTGCTTCTCCTAACAATTATTTCCGTGAGGTGAAACCTGCCTATTTGTAAATTTTAAATTGGAACCTGCAGTTCAGAAGCTGAGTACCATGCCCAGATAAGGAGATCCTTCTCCTCTTAGTCACTTATATTTTGTGATGTCTGTTCTTTTTTCCTACACTTTTTTTTTGATGGTCTGAATTGTTCTCTCTAATTTCTCCTCCATGCAGCCTCTCTCTTGGACTTTCCAAGAGCATGATCATTTTTCCTACTCTTTGTCTTTAATTTTTTGCTGTGAGTTTGGGAACTGCTCTCTCTTTTTTGGTAACTATCAATGAACAAAATGACATCATTCACTCAGAGATTTTCTCATGGCAAGAATATGCAGAGAAGAGTCCTACAGAGTCAAAGGCTAAACTAGCACCTTTTTCTCAGAAGTTTGGTAGACGGATTGGGGTGCAGGCCAGTAACAAACTTCAGTCACTGCAGTTCATATCATGGATATTTTTCACTTCAAGGGCATGAGTTTGATGCTTTTTCTAGTACTCCTGGATGTTATACTGAGCTTTCTATGTGCTTTTTACTCCAAGATCTTAATATAACCAAGCACATATTGTGGTAGGGTAGCAAAAGTTATAGAGTATGGTCACTGCAAAGAGTGACCTCAATTAGTCCAGAAAGGAAACAAGCCATAACTTTGAAAGGCAAAGAAGGTTGACTGTGAAACCATATTCTATACTAGATCGCATCACTTGGGTTGTCTCATTCTCACAACTGGTAGTATGGCTGGTGTTATCCCACTCCCATTCTTTTCAGATTTATAAACAGAAGGTTTTAAAAAAGGTTTATGTATTCATCCAAGATACACATATTGAGTTTCCATTATGAGCTAGGTGTTAGGGATGTCATAATAAACCAAAAGACACAGTCACCCTTCAATTGGCCATATAGAGTGTTCTCTACTGAGTATATAGACAAAAAACAAGTAAACCAAATTTTTTAAAAATACAAATGATAAGTTCTATGAAAAAATAAAAACCATAGAAACAAAATAACCTCCAAGAGTACATGGTTTACAAACAGTAGAAGGAATTTTCCAACCCACGTGTTTCTGAACCAAGCCTGGGTTCTGTCTTACATCGCATCTTGCACTTTAATCTAAGAAACTTTAATCTAAACTTCCCCAAACTATACACTACCATGAAAATAAGGAGAAGATGTGAGATGGTAGAATATCTGCTTTGACCTACAACCTAGTAGGCTATTTAATCTCAGAAGTTTTCTGTGTAATTCAATAAGAACTCCCTTTAGCTTTTAGTTTAGTCTACTCTGTATTTGTGTCACTCAGATGTCTGCTGAGGCCACTCTCCAAGGTTTAAAGAAAATTGACTCAAGAAATGGGTCACATATCTTGTGGAAAATGGAGTGTCTTCTTTGAAATTCATTTCTGCTCTTGCTTCATCTTTGATTTCAATTTCACTCCCCCTCCTGGGACTGGACTACTCATCTCTTTTTGCTACCTGTTTGCCTAGACAGGGACTCAGTCCTCTTTTCTTAATTTTACTCCAAATCTATCATGTAATCACTTGCATATTGCATGGTATGCTAGGTATTTACATTGAGAAGGAAGGAAGGAGGGAGGGAGGGAGGGAGGAAATAAATTAAAATTGGACATTAGACCTCTCAGTCTTTGGCACCCTTCCTGCTCCTGTTGGTCACCATCTACCTTTCAGTTTGTCTTCCCACCAAATTGCCTGGCTTCCTCTCTGTCTCTCCTGCCCTGTTAATTTCTTATGCAAAATATTTACATAAGAGGGTTTTTTTTCCTTTATAATACTATCGCCTTCTTAGTCATTTCCCCTAGGTTTCATCTTTTACATCGTAAGTGTTTTATCAAGGCACTTGTCTAAATTGATATTGTTCTTTCTCTAAGAAAAACTTTGCTACCAGCTTTTTAAACAATGCTATTTTTTACTCTGCTGCAATTGTTGGGACACCCAAAATGTAGTGCTAAATGTGAGAAAAGAATTCAGCAATGGAATTCGAAGTGGCTTTGTGTTTAAAGAGTACAAGAAAAATAATCACAGCTGACTCATCCCGACATTTGAAAATCAAGCTCTGTGTTTGTCAGGAAAGAGCCTAATTAATAGATCGCCTCCCTACTATCTCTCCCACAGGTATCAAACTCACAATCACACTGGGGAGAAAGCAAAAGGCAGAACAAATGGCATTCACATCGTCACACCTTTTAATTGGCGTTATTGCACCCTTGGCCCTGGGAAGCAGCAGCAACTGAGAACCTGTCCACAGTCTGGCACTGTTCTCTCAGGGCCACATGAGAAGAGAAAGCAGTGGTCACTGAAGTGCTTCTTAGAAAGCATCGTCCTTCCTGATTTCTCACTACCCACCCCACTCTCAATTCATTGCATCAACTGTGCAGGTCAGCCTGCTTAGTGGTGGATCTGACCACCTTGCTGCACACTTCACATCATCCACTAGGCAGACTCAGTAACCACCTATCCTGTTTCATTCACCTGATAAATTAGCAGGCATCTAATATGTTAGTGAACCAAAACATAAACCCAGAAAGGAGAGGAGCAAAATAACCTAGATGGTTGGAAATACCATTTGGCAGCCGCTGTCTGGCTCAAATTCAGTATTAAGAGCTTATGTCTCACTGGATATTTCATTGCCTTGTAGACCACAGAGAAATTAGCTGGGGTTCTTAAATGCATCACATACATTTTCCCAGGTAGTCTGGTAAAATTATTAAGAACATAGGCTCATGAATCAGATTGCATAGGTAAGGTTCCTGTCTTTGACATACAACATCTGAGCAACCACAGACCAGTGATGCCCAACCTTTTTGGCATCAGGGACTGGTTTCCTGGAAGACAATTCTTCCATGAAAGGAGAGGGGCAGGGGAAGAGGATGGAAGGATATGGGGAGGGGGGTTCATCAGGCACTAGATTATCCATAAAGAGCACACAACCTAGATCCTTCACATGGGCGGTTCACAGTAGGGTTCACTCTCCTATGAGAATCGAGTACCACTGCTGCCATTGATCTGACAGTAAGCAGAGCTCCGCTCACCCACCACTCACCTTTTGCTGTGCTGATCTGTTCCTAATAGGCCACGAACCAGTAACAGTCTGCAGCCTAGGGGTTGGGACCCCTGCCATAGACCACTTAACTATACTTTGCACACCTCATTTTCTCATCTGCAATTACAGTATAATTATAGTAGCTACCTCATAAGGTTGTAAATAATACATGTACCACCCCAAGAAGAGTGCCAGTATATCGTGTTTATATATATAGTGCCAGTAAATATGAGTGGTTAGTATCACATGGATAAGCAGACACTCACTAGCTCAGGGACACAAGATGTAAACCCTACATACTTGTTTCTAATTGAGCTAATGTGACACTGGGATAAGCAGCAGCATGCCCAGAACATTCAAAGCCACAAGATAAATGTAGTTCATTGTTCCAAAATATCACTTTGACTCCAAAGAAGTAATTAAAAGGAATGTATTTACATAGATCTAAAAAACAAAAAAAGTTATTTTTGAATGAAGGCAAGGTGAGGAATTATGTAAAGTATACTGTTTACTTTTAAAATACAGAATCACTGTGTCTGACTCAGTCTGTTCAGGCTGCTATAACAAGGTACTACAGTCTGAGTGACTTATAAACAATAGAAATATTTCTCACAGTTCTAGGGCTGGAAACCTAGATCAAGTTGCCAGCATAGTCGGGCTCCAGTGACTGCCTTCTTCCAGGATGCAGAAGCTCACTTGCTGAATCCTCCCATGGGAGAATAGCGCTAGAGAGCTTCCTGGTATCTCTTATAAGGGCATGAATGCCAGTCAAGAGGCCACCCTCATGACTTAAAGTATCTCCCAAAAGACCTACCTCCTAATACTATCATTTTGGGAGTAAGAATTTTAATGTGGTTTTGGAGGGGGATATGCACATTGAGTACATAACAGTATCTTTTCCCAGAATATATATAAATGCATTCAGATTTGTAAGGAAAACCACAAATAGAAATTTGTAATTACTTTTGGGGAGTCAAGGGAATATTGAGATTACAGGTAGTAGTCAAGGGGGACTTCAGTCATATCTATGTTTCTTTTAAGTGTTTTCATGCTGGGAGAATAGATTCATAAATCACTTGCTTAATGAACTTTTTTCTTTAAAAAGTAACTTGAAAAATTATTTTATTTTTCAATGAGCCTATATAATAATCTATACATATGTGTGTGTGTGTGTGTGTGTGTGTGTGTGTATACACACAATAGTAAGTAAAATTTGCAGAAATTTTCAAAATAACATAATACCTCAAATAAGCTTTTTTATTCATAGGTAAACTACTTATCAGAGCCTCCCAAAACCTTGTTTTGTTCAAGAAATTCTGAAAGAAAAATTTGTAAAGCACCACACTCATTGGTCAGAAAACTACTCCATTTTCCTCAAATTTGATTGGTAACATAACATTCATGAATGTCAGCTAGCCATCTCTTTTCATTTTCATCATATTTAATCAGTTTCCAAGGCTACCTCCTGAATTTCTCTACAATTTGTCAACTCCTTTTATCTCTTACTTATCTAAGGCATCCTCATCCCTCACCTGGATTACAGCAAAAGTTTCAACACCACTTCCTTTGCCTGCATTTTCATGATTCTTTCTAACCCACCGACACACTGATATCCTCACGAGCTTTAAAATGAAATTATCATCAAGTCATCCTGAAAAGTTAACATCAGGTCTTATTAGAATATGTTGGTGGCTGTTTGCCATGTATAACTCTTCTAAGCACCTTAGTAGCAAAGGGAGTTTGTGACACAAAATGGAAACTAACTGAACACCAGAATCTTTTATTGTCATGATTAGTTTGGAGGGATATGTCAAGAGGAAATTCATTTTGTAGATTACCTTGCATCTAAGTATGGCCAGGTGACAATGTCCAATCAATGAAAAATGAGTGAAAATGATGGTTGCCTCAGTGGTCCACAGCCTCTTCCTTGCTTTCTTTTCCCTTTGCCAGCTGGACACAGATCATGGGGTCTGGTGGATGGAAGGGGCCCAGGTCCCTGAATCACCACATGGAGGCAAGCTGCCTGTCGGTCACATGCATGAGGAGTACACTTCTATTGTAGATAAGCTATTGTAGATTTAGTGTCTATTCATTACAGCAGTTTGGCCTACACTAGCTAATGCAAAGGATCTGGTTCCTGCTGTCTCTCAATTATTTATTATTCCCAAATTCTCACTTTATTTTAAAACAATACCCAAATAGACCAATAACAATCAAGGAAATTGACTGTGCCATAAGAAAACTACCTGCAAATAAAAGTCCTAGACCACATGGCTTTCCAGCAGAATTCTACAAAACATATAAGGAGGAACTGACACCAATCCTACTGAAAGTTTTCCAGGCAATCGAGAAAGATGGAACTCTCCCCAAATTATTTTACGAAGCTAATTTCACATTGATGCCCAAACCAGGTAAAGATCCAACAAAGAAAGAGAGCTACAGACCAATATCCTTAATGAACATAGATGCTAAAAGATCCTAGCAAATTGGATTCAAAAACACATCTCAAAAATCATCCACCATGACCAAGTAGGCTTCATCCCTGGAATGTAAGGCTGGTTCAACATTCGTAAAACCATAAACATAATTAAATACATCAATAGATGTAAAAACAAAAGCCACATGATTATATTATCAGATGCAGAAAAATCTTTTGATAAAATCTAGCACCCCTTCTAGATCAAAAAAAAAAAAAAAAACCCTCAAACATCTAGGCATAGATGGCACCTACCTCAAAATAGTAAGCACGATCTACCAGAAACCCACAGAAAGCATACTGCTAAACAGATAGAAACTGGAACCATTTCCCCTGAAAGTCAGAACAAGATAAGGATGCCCACTCTCATCCCTCCTTTTCAACATAGTTTTGGAAGTTCTAGCTAGAGCAATCAAACAAGAGAAGGAAATCAGGGGTATTCAAATAAGAAAAGAGGAAGTCAAGTTATCCCTCTTTGTAGACGACATGATTCTATACCTCAAAAATGCAAGAGAATCTGTCAAAAACCTCCCTGCACTGATAAAGGACTTTGGCAAAGTCTCAGGGTATAAAATCAATGTGCAAAAGACAGTCACATTTCTACACACCAACAATAAACAAACAGAAACCCAAATAAAAAGCACAATCCCATTCACAATAGCCACACACACACACACACACACACACACACACACACACACAAATCAAATACCTTGGCATCTTCCTAACCAGAGACATGAAAGACCTTTACAACAAAAACTACAAAACACTGCTCAAAGAAATCAAAGAAGATACAAATAAAAGGAAAAATATTCCATGCTCATGGATTGGAAGAATCAACATTATTAAGATGTCCATCCTACCAAAGGCAATCTACAGATTTAATGTAATACCCATTAAATTTCCAGCAGCATTCTTCTCAGACCAGAATCAACAATACAGGAATTCATATGGAAACATAAACAAACATGAATCACCAAAACAATCCTCAACAACAACAACAAAAAATCAAAGTGGGAGGTATCACACTCCCAGACTTTAAACTCTATTATAAAACTACAATAATCAAAACAGCCTGGTATTGGCACAAGAACAGGCATATAGACCAATGGAACAGGATAGAGATTCCAGAAGCAAAACCTCAATTTCTCAACCAACACATCTTCAACAAAGCCTCCACTACTAATGACTGTGGAGAGGAAAACCTATTCAATTAATGATGCTGGGAAAACTGGCTGACCACATGCAGAAGATTGAAACAAGGTCCTTTCCTATCACTATACACAAAAATAAACTTTAAATGGATCAAAGACCTAAATGTAAAACCTCAAACTATAAGAACCTTAGAATATATAGGAGACAACTTTATGGAAATTGGAACTGGCAACCAATTCCTGATCAAAACCCCAAGTGCCCATGCCATAAGAGATAAGATAGGCAAGTGGCACCTCATCAAACTGACGAGCTTCTGCAAAGCCAAAGAAACCATCAAGAGAGCAGGAAAAGAGCCCACAGACTGGGAAAAAAATATTTGCCAACTGTGTCTGACAAAGGCCTAATATCTCAGGTCTACAAAGAACTCAACCGTGCGGAAAAGAAAAAAACAAATAGCCCCATTACAAAGTGGGCAAAAGATGAATAGACACTTCTCAAAAGAAGACATATGAGCAGACAACAGATACAAGAAAAAATACTCACCCTCACTAGTCATCAAAGAAATACAAATTAAAACTACACTGAGATATCACCTCACTCTAGTCAGGATGGCCATCGTCAATAACTCAAAAAACAACAGATGCTGGAGAGGATGCGGTGAAAAGGGAACACCTCTACACTGTTGGTGGGAGTGCAAACTAGTATAGACTCTGTGGAAAACAGTTTGGCAATTCCTAAAAGATCTAAAAATTGACCTTCCCTACAATCCCACAATCTCCCTACTGAGAATATACCCAGAAGAACTCAAATCACTCTATAAAAAAGATACCTGCACACGTACGTTTATCACAGCATTGTCCACAGTAGCAAGAACATGGAACCAACCATGCTGCCCATCAAAAGAGGACTGGATTTTTAAAATGTGGTACATATACACTATGAAATATTATGCAGTCAGTCATAAAGAAGAACAAAATCATGAACTTCACAGCAACTTGGATGGACTTAGGGTCTATAATACTGAGTGATCTTTCACAGAAACAGAGAACGGAGTATCACATGTTCTCACTCATCAGCAGACCTTGAACAATGATGGTATTACTATAAGAAAAGGATTGGCAGTAGCAGGAAACTGCCAGGAAGGCGGCGGGGAGTGTGATTGGCAGTAATGGGAATCTGCCTGGGGAAGGAGGGGCGCACCTCATGAACAAGGGTACCTGCATAATGAGCATTTGCAGACCTAACCCTGAACTGTACCTCACATCTTTAAAATAAAAAAAGGAGCCGGGCTCTGTGGCTCAGCCTGTAATCCCGCGCTTTGGGAGGCTGAGATGAGTGGATTGCCTGAGCCCGCGGGTTCGAGACTCGCCTGGGCAACTTGGCGAGACCTCATCACTACAATAAATCAAAAAACTCAGCCAGGCCTGGTAGCGTGTGCCTGTAATTCCAGCTACTCGGAAGGCTGAGGCGGAAGGACCGCCGGAGCTCAGCAGGTTGAGACTGCGGTGGCCGGGAGCAGCCACTGCACTCCAGTCTGGGCGACAGAGTGAGACTCCAACTCAAAAAAAAATAAAAAAATAAAAAAATTTAATTTAATTTAATTTAAAAAGGAAATAAATAAATGATTTTTTTAAATACCAAATTATCTGCTGTGCTCAGAAATTCCATTCCATTTTTTCTTCTTTTTTCTTCTGCCAGTGCACATTTGCTCATTTTACTTTCTACTTTCTGAAATATAAATGACATAATAAGTACCATTTATATTCCATATGTTCTGGCCATAAAATGCACCTTAGCTACCGGGACTTTTATCTACAGAGACTTCCATTTGCAGTGTTCCAGCTATCACACTCGTAAACCCACAGTATTGAGCTCCAGCTTCCCATAGACTGGCCACACTAATGCAGCTGATAATAAGGAAAGACTGTTCATAGGAGACGTGGGACTCCCTTGAGGGCCAACTTTGACTCAAGGATTCCTTGACGGCCAGTTGAACCTTTCTTAGATTGCATGGAAGTCCAGGACTCTTCCTTCTACCCTTATTTCTTCCCTCCTTCACTTGGGGTCAGATTTGTACCATGGTCTGACGATTCTCCCGTCCTCGCCCAGTTCCTTCCCTGAAGTTTCTCAAGACATTTCACCTAACAGAATACCTGCATATTTAATTTTGGACCTGCTTCTCAGAGAACCTGAATTTTAAACACAGGATATTGTGCTAAGCATTTTGTATACATTGTGTAATCCTCACAGTTTTCTGAGATAGGTACCGTTATATTACAGAGCTCTAGACTGAGGCCTGGGGAAAACTGAGTAATTTTCTCAGCATCTCGCATCTTCATCTCTTCTGCCTGGACCTCCCTTTCACATTCAAAATTCAACTCACTTGGGGATCAATACTTCCTCCATTTCCTGTTATAGAGAGGGTTAGACTACTTTTTTATTCTATGCTAATTCTTCTGTGTTGCTATTTTTTGTCAAGACTGCTTTCCCTATCAGACTTGTAGAGCACCTTGATGTGAGGGTTTATATATCTTTGTATTTATATCACCAGTGTTAGAACAAATGCCTGGAATAAACTTAATTAGATTCTGTTGAATTGTGTAGCTGAATTGATTCTGAATGAGATAGTGTAGCTACAGGTGGGAAAATGAATTTTTGGTGGGTGGATTGAACTCAGGAAACAGAATATTAAAATTGAAGTCTCAACAAGGTACCGAAGTTTTAATAAATGTGAAACCACAATGCAAGTTGCCGATTTAGTATTTGAATAATTTATATAAGAATTCTGAAGATCAGTTCAATAACTCTTGGACCTCTCAGCCAAATTAAGAAGTTAGAGTATGGAGGAGGAAGATTTGGGAAGAGATTTATTTACTGAGGATTATAACTCTGCTGTGAGTCTATACCCCCTAGGAGAAAGGGTAGGTAGTGCTAATGCAATCTTTTCCGCCTGGAGAGTTCACAGGGGTCATCCATGCTCTTTGCCCTCCAGGAAATGTAACACATGAGATACTAGTTGACTAACTGCCTTACTAGTGCCCAGAGAAGGCTTCTTGCTTGGGAATCTTTTTTTTTTTTTTTTTTTTTTTGAGTTGGAGTCTCACTCTGTCACCCAAACTGGAGTGTAGTGGTTGCTCCTGGCCACTGCAGCCTCGACCTGCTGGACTCCGGTGATCCTTCCACCTCAGCCTTCCAAGTAGCTGGAACTACAGGCGCGCGCTACCACGCACGGCTAATTTTTTATTTATTGTAGAGATGAGGGATTCTTACAGACTTCCAGCGTTCAGTAAGGGCAAAGTATGCATGAATTCTTCCTGTGATCAAGAGCAGAGTTAGCTGGGAAAACTAGCTGACCACATGCAGAAGATTGAAACAGGACCCCTACCTATCACCATACAATAAGTCAGCTCTAAATGGATCAAAGACCTAAACGTAAAACCTCAAACTATAAGAACCTTAGAAAACATATGAGACATCCTTACGGAAATTAGAACTGGGAACCAGTTCCTGATCAAAACCCTAGATTTCCATGCCATAAGAGATAAGATAGACAAGTGGGACCTCATCAAACTGAAAACTTCTGCAAAGCCAAAGAAACCATCAAGAGAGCAGGGAGACAGCCCACAGAATGAGAAAATGTACTTGCCAACTCTATATCTGACAAAGGCCTAACATTCAGGATCAACAAGGATCAAAAGGGAAAAAACAAACAGCCCCATTAAAAAGTGGGCAAAAGACATGAAGACACTTCTCTCAAGAAGATAAACAGGTAGCCAACAGACACATGATAAAGTGCTCAGCCTCACTCATCACCAGAGAAATGCAATCAAAACCACATTGAGATACCACCTAACCCCTGAAAGAATGGCCATCATTAATAAAACAAACAACAACAAATGCTGGTGAGGATGTGGAGAAAAAGGAATGCTTCTACACTGCTGGTGGGAGTGCAAACTAGTTCAACCTCTATGGAAAACAGTGTGGCAATTTCTAAAAGAACTAAAAATTGACCTTTCATATGACCCAGCAATCCCCATACTGGGAATATACCTGGAGGAACCCAAATCACTCTACAAAAAATATACCTGCACACACACGTTTATTGTAGCGCTACTCACAACAGCAAAAACATGGAACCAACCGTGCTGCCCAACAAAACCGGACTGGATTTTAAAAATGTGTTACACATACACAATGGAATATTATGCAGCCATAAAGAATAACAAAATTATGGACTTTGCAGCAACTTGCATAGTTTTAGAGTCAATAATACTCAATGATCTGTCACAGAAACAAAGAACCGAGTACTACCTGTTCTCACTTGTAAGCGGACCCTGAACATTTACCACAGTACTCTAAGAAAGAGATGGCAGTAGTGAGACACTGCCGGGTGGGGTGGGGACACAACAATAAGAGTAACTGATTTCAAACCAGACAAAGTGGGAACCAAAGACAGACTCAAACTTTACCTGTACGATGTCTACTTGTATACCTAATCCTGAATTGTACCCCACATCTTTTTTTTTTTTTTTGAGTTGGAGTCTCACTCTGTCACCCAGACTGGAGTGCAGTGGCTGCTCCTGGCCATCACAGTCTCAACCTGCTGGGTTCCGGCGATCCTTTCGCCTCAGCCTTCCAAGTAGCAGGAACTACAGGTGCGTGCTACCACACCCGGCTAATTTTTTTGATTTATTGTAGAGATGAGGTCTCGCCTGCCCAGGCGGGTCTCGAACCCGCGGGCTCAGGCCATCCACTCACCTCAGCCTCCCAAAGGCGCAGGATTACAGGCTGAGCCACCGAGCCCAGCTTACCCCACATCTTTAAAAGAAAAAACAACAAAAAAAGGAAGAACAGAGTTAGGTAGAGGAAGGGCAACACAGCAGAGGGTACCGAGGCCCTTTCCAATATCATCGCCTCCAGGGTCAAGTCCCCGGCAGCAAGAATATGGCGGAGGTGAATTGACCAATTCCTAGGGAAGGCTGTAGAAGGAATCCCACAAAACTATCTGTTATAGAGATGTGTCCATCCAGGTCCAGGCAACTATGAAAAGTAGAACCCAGCAGAAAATTTCCAATGAGCTAATGAAAGTGTCACATAAAAAAGTTAGTTTTAAACAATTGTTGACCTAAGAGCACAAAGTCAGCTGATAAAGGTGCCAGTTCAAGCAAGAACTACCCTTTCTTCTTAATCGCTTCCTACCTCCTTCCTTCCTTTTCCACCCATCTCCATCAGAATCCTAAACAGCAGCAGGTGAGGATAAGGAACCCCCCCCACCCCCGGCAGAGAGACACAGGTGAAGTTATCCAACCTCACAGATTGTACCTGAAGTTGGTCAAAGCTGGGGGGAGGCGAGAAGAGTTGTTATCAAATTCAGTTCAAGGTTTTAAATAGTATCTTTGACTGAACACATAAAGTACTAAAAGCAAACAAACAAACAAACAGTCTATTTGCCTATTAGTTAAAGTGAGCAGGATAGTCATAGACCTGCCAGAGTTTTTATTTGGAAAAGAAAATTATTTCCCCTGAATAAATGTTTCAAAGTCAGTGGGAAATAAAAATAAATTTGTACTTTGATTTGCGAGTTTGACGCTCATGAGTTTTGCATATTTTCCATACCAGTTTCATCACTATCAGAATCATGGAGATCATCATAATTCAGAGTCAGCGGGTAGACTGCAGAGAAACAGGTTTGCCAGAATATAGAAATTTGCAGGCAGAAATACCATCCAGCTTACCTAGGCATGACTCTACTTTTTCTTCGCACATGAAGAGCTAATCTTTATATATATGGAGTATGGTTCAAAAGACTAAGTTTTTAAAATATCTTCTTAAGCTGGAATAGCTAAAATAATATACAGGACAATAGCTCTCAGAGTGTGATCTTTAGACCAACAGCATCAGCCTCAAGTGGGAACTAGTTAAAAATGCAAATTCTTAGCTCGCATCCTGGGCTTAATAAACCAAAAACTTACGGAGAGGGGCGCCAGTCTGATTAACAAGACTGTCAGGTGATAGTGACAGTTAAGGTTTGAGCCACAGGTTTAGGATATTACAGTATACTGTACTGAAATAAGTCCCTGTATTAAAAGTCAGCAATTTAGGGTCTGGCAAAAAAAAAAAAGTCAGCAATTTGACAAAAAAATCAGCATTTTGTTTTGTTTGGTTTTTGTTTAAAATTCAGGCAGCAGGCAGGAATATTACCTAACTCTAAACCTAACGCTAATCCCAGAGGAGTGTGCCAAAATACAGATGGATGTCATGTGAACATGACTAATGAGCAGAGCAATGCAGGAGCAGGAAGTAGTACAAGAAATTATGCTAGCCTCCTTTGACAAGTGTTTTATGTATCAATAAGCAGCCAGATAGGACTAAGCCTAGTACAAATGCATTTCCTCCACAGGTCACCTAAACATCTTGACCGTGAATATTCTACAAGTGCAATTGTTTAAAAAAAAAAAAACAGTTAAATTCTTCACTAGACGCTTTAGAATTTATATAAAGCTAAGAAAGTTTTCTACAAATGAGCTATACAAGTGCATATTTATTAAATGACCTAGAAGCTTTGTGACTTGTTACATGAATAGCTGAACTGTTTCTCTCTCACATGTGCTCTCTCTCTCTCTCTCTCTCTCTATGTGTACATGCACACACACACACACACACACACACACACACACACACACACACACACACCCCTATGTATCAAAACCTGCATCAGTGTACAAGCAAGTGCAAAGTGAAAATTACAGGAGATGAAAGACGTCAGGGTTCTCAGGTGTTTGAAATAACAAGCCTGCCCACTATCATTCATTCATTCAACCTACACTTGTTGGACACCCAACTACCCGCACCAGCCTCATTATAATATTAATAGCTAATATGTAATATTCCTTTTTACATGTCAGGCACATCATGCTTATAAGTATTTTCTCATTTAATACTTATAATAATTCATCATAAGAGTACCATTATTATTTCCATTTCAAAAAGGAAACTGACGTTAATTAACACCCAAAGTCACCTAGCTGGAAATTGGTAGTGCCAAGTTGTCAACCTAGGCAGTATATTGTCTGTTCCCTTAAAAAATATACTATATTGCTTCCTATGATAACTGAGAGCATTTCATATATTAGTTCACAGTAATATATAGTCTGCTTATTGCATATACGTTATCCATGTCTAAATGTATCAAGCTCTGACTCTACTATTTCCTATTTGTGAAAACTCAGGCAAGGTATCTAATCTCACTGAACCAAAATCTCTTCCTCCAGTTTACAGGGCTGTTCTAAGATTATACAGAGTGTGCACAGCACCTGTCACGTGGTAGGTCCATAGACTTCTTAGAAATTCTTAGAATGCAAGGGCTCAATGACTTCCACTCATCGGTTCTAATTAGATCGAGGCACACCTGTAAAGTCTTATGGGTGGGGAGGTTATCCTACATGTTTCCATCCTGGAAACTTGTAGGCTTAATAGTCTTTTCTGTGAAAAATGTGGCTTTGTATGTTCCATTGAAAAAGATTCTAAGAATATCAACATGTCCCAATCACATGAAGGTACATACTAAAGCCAGAGACTTACAAGCTGCTAGCAACCAGTTTAGGCTTTCAACCACAGCCTAAAATGGGGACTTGTTTACATTACCTTATTTAATCCCCATGGCAGTGAATTTAATATCATTGTCATTACATTATAGATGATAAAATTAAACCACAGAGGTTAATCCATGGCCATATCACATCATTGGTGCAGCTGTGATTCAAATCCAGGTTAGCTCAAGTTTAAAAGTCCATATTCCTAGTATGTAAAGCTTACTCCCTTGAATAAAGACACATAAAGATTATGCACCATTTCAGAAACAGATAACCTTCCTTTTTACCACTAATATAAGGTATTGCTAATTATAAATATTAATATCACTTTACATTTCCTCAATAGGCTGTACTGTCGTGAAAAATGAGTTCCCCCTACCAGGCAATAGATTCTTCAATGTGAGATTAGTGTTTGCTGTTTCCCCATTTTTAGTCACCACCTTCCTGTGTACTATCTTTATGATTTTTTTCCCATGTGACAACTGCAAGGGACTGCCATTACTATCTGCCACAAATAAAAGGCATTCATAGAAATAAGTACAAGTTAAACAAGTACATTAGATTCTAGCTAGATAATATTCCCTCCCTGTTTGTGAAGATGGAAAGCAATAAGTATTTCAGAAGTAATAAAGAAATACTAGTATCAACCTGAAAATTTCTACTTAATGTAATCGGAATGACTTTATAGTCTGGAAGAGGAAATACCATGCAGGAGATTTGATGTTATGTAATGCCTTGTCCAGGTACCAGCTGAAATCATTTCCTATGCCACTGAAGAGCATTTTCTGCAGCCCTAGTGATAACTCTATCACACTTTAGAAAATAATGAACAAAAATATTTTAGAGTTCCTTCTTTCATGGAAAATTTTCCTGCTTATACCTTCAGTCACCCATCTTTTACATAAATTAATGTACATTCAGGCAGCACTTAGCAATGTGTGGGTGTGTCATAAATATTAGTAACAGATAAATAATACATACTTCACCCCCATTTGAAGGTATACTAACAAAAAGCAAATTGTCCAATTCGCTTGTAACTCGAACAGTTCCCTGAAACTGAATATGTCTCTAGTGAATAGGAATAAACACCGTGAAAAAAAAAAATCTGCCTGTCAAAACAGAAGACGACTCACATCAACTCAAAATATTGGGAGGAAATTGTCCTGGCTATTTTCTACTGAGTAAGATGCACTATCAGTTCATTCACATCTGGACTTTATCTGTAATTGCCTTCCAAATGTTCCTTTCTGTTCCCTCAAAAATATTTTATTTATATAAAAGAGAAAAGATAGACAATTCTTAGGAAGAAGGAAGAAGCTATGCAGAAAGAGAATGAATGTATCTGCTCACACCCTGCTGGCTTTCTCCTAACCATAGACATTAAAACAATTAATAATATATTGGAGAAAGTGATGAAAATCAGACTACTTGATAAGAGTCCTTAAGAACTGTTCTCTGTTTATTGTTCTCACTACAGTTAGTCAAAAACTTCCAGCTATGCAAATACTGGTGGTTTTCAAACAAAAATGTCCCTTCTTTTTCCAATTACCCTCCTGGGAAATTTTATTTGAATAACTTATCAGATACAATTAATCACCTCCATAAATTTTGCTGTCCCTTTCATAGACTTGAGAGTCAGTGGAGAACAAGCATAAATGATCTAGTAAAGCAGGTGATCAAATGCCATGCTTAGTTTCAAGTTATATCTAAAGGTATTATATCAAGGAACCAGAAGATGCCAACAGAAAGGTCAAGGAGAAAATCCTTGAAAGGGAGTCCCTCATATCTAGTGTGACTATATATCATCTAAACTGGGATGCATTTATAAAATGAAGGGGGATTGTATCATCAGATAGTGTTATGTAAGAATATACCCCAGTGACTTATTTTCTTACCCCAGGAAAAATTATTTATGAGTTCTCTTGAGTCTTTGCACTGGCTGGGAGTTGACTGATCTAAGGTGGGCTTGGCTGGGAGTAGCTTTGCTCCATGTGTCTCTTCCTCCTGGACTGAGAGGCTAAACTGGGCATACCCTTCTCATAGCCATAGCAGGGATTCAAATGTATAAACCCAAGGATAAAAGTGCTTTTTATATATTTTTTAATTTTTATTTTAGAGATGCGGGGTATGATTCAGGGTTAGGTACATAAGTGGCCATCGTACAGGTAGAGTTTGAGCCTCCCCTTGGTCCCCATTTCACCTGGGATCAGGTACACTTATTAATGTTATGTGCCCCTCCCCCACCACAATGTCCCACTACTGTCAATTCCTTTCTTATAGTAATATGATAAATGTTCGGGGTTCACTTATGAGTGAGTACATGTAGTACTCAGATCTTTGTTTCTGTGATAGATCACTGAGTATTATACTCTAAATCCATCCAAGTTGCTGTGAAGTCCATAATTTTGTTTTTCTTTATGGCAGCATAATATTCCACAGTGTATATGTACCACATTTTCTTTATCCAGTTCACTTTCTATGCGCAGAATGGTTGTCTTGATCAATTCTCCAAAAGTGAATGCCATAAAAGATAAGACAGACAAGTGGGACCTTATCAAACTGAAAAGCTTCTGCAAAGCAAAAGAAACCATCAAGAGTGTGGGGATATAGCCCACAGAATGGAAAAAAATATTTGCCAACTGTATATCTGGCAAAGGTCTAACTTCCAAGATCTACAAGGAACTCAAACATGCCAAAAGGAAAAAACCAAACAATCCTATTAAAAAGTAGGCAAAAGGTATGAATAGACAATTCTCAGAAGAAGACTTATGAGCAGCCAAGAGATAGATGAAGAAATGTTCAACCTCACTAAAGGGGCTTTTTAAAGCCTCTGCTTCAATCAGTTCTGTTAATATCCCATTATTCCAAAGCAGGTCACATGACTGAACCCAGAAAGAAAGAGCAAAAAAATACATTCTCCTTTCCAATGGGCAGGACTGCAAATTACATGCCAAACAACGTAGATGGATTGCCCTGATGACCTCGGTTCCTCATGGAGAGATATACTGGTGTCATTCATGCAATCTATCTCAGGATGCAATTAATAAACCAACTCATCCTAAATAATCTGCCTTGCAAAGTGAGTCCCTATTAAAACAAAACAAAACAAACAAACAAACAAACAAAAAACCCACAGATCTCCTCAGCTGAATATTCCCAGTTAGAAGTCATAAAATGAATTATAGTCATGATACTGTTTCTGGCCTTTGCAAGCATCCCCAAAACACCTTTAAGTACAGGTACCTTCAGTAAATATGGATTTTATATAATATTTGACCTGGACTACAGCCAAAGGCCAATATTTCACAGACATGTCAGACATATCACAGACATATCAGAAGAAAAAAGGAAGAAAAAAGGATGAATCACCTCCTATATGCCAACACTCACATGTTATATCATTTTTAAATCTGCATGGAAATCCTTCAAGATGTGCTGCTCCCCATTTTACAGATAGCTAAATGAGGCTGAGAGTGGTTAAGTGTTTTACTCACATCTCTATACCCAGTAACTAGAAACAGGAAAAAGTGCAAATCTACTTGTCTGAAAAGTCCCGAGTGCCTCCATTGTACCACACTGTCTTAACCTGGTTGGCAGATTATATCTCTAAAAGCTATATTTAAAGAGCCAGGTCATCAAACAGCTGTAGTTCCTTCTCAGGAAGATATAATTGCAAGTAATACTGTTTCTGAGACTAAGTTCTTCTTCCATGAGGAACACACTTTTGTTTAGAATATATTTTAATTATTACTTATATTTCATAAGCAAGGCACTTTAGCACATATCTCTAAATATGTTTGACTGTAATTTTAACTGAAACTTTGCACAGGAGAATAATCAAAATCAGTAGAAAAAATTAAAATTTACAAATGTTACTTAACTTCACAGATTTCTATGTTTATTCTATGTTTATTTATTTCTCTATTTTATTTCTATGTTTATTTATATATATGTGTATATATATATACACATACACATACACACACATACATACATATATAGTATGTTATATTTAACATTATTTAACATATTATACATGATATATTATGTTATATTTGTGTACCTATTATAGATTATAGAGTACAGACTAATGTCTAAAATTTATTATAGTTGCACTGAGGATTAAATGATATAATATTCCTAAAGATCTTAACATAGTACCTAGAACAAGTAAGTATTAAATAAATTATAGCTACATAGCAAGACACCTGCTTATCACATAAGAACAGCTTCCCTTAAGCCTCTTCTTGGAGGTTAAAATTCAGCTGGTCAATTCATTCACCCAGATTAACACATTTCAAAAGGCTACCACCATGATCCAGACATTCAAATGAACTTGCTGTCATTTAATATCGTGAATGACCAAAAGAACACCTGGAGAAGTTGCTTAGACCTTTTAATCATGCAACTGAAGTGAGAAATATAGAGTTCCTACAATAATTCACTTGAAATTCATAGACACTGGCATGTAATGTAATCCAAATGTTGACTAGCAGACCCTTCCCATTGACTAAACACCCAGTTTCATGGTTTGTAAAAGGATAACACTTTACATACAATGTCTGCACCAAATTTCTTCTTGGTTCCCTTCCCCTCCTGTTCTTATAGGTTAGTATGCCATCTCTGTCTTATCCTAGTGACAGCCATCAGCCTCAAGGCAATATATGTAGTCCTTTCTCTGCCTTACACTCATACCCTCTAAAGCAAGTATTTCCTATATAGAAGACTTTACTGAAAGTTTGAAAATCACAAGAAATATGTTCCAGTTATCCATTGCTATATCAAAACAGCCCTGCCTAAAATAAATCATACCAAAATTTAGTGATGTCAAATAACAGCAATCATTTATTGTCACTATTAATTAATATATTATATTAATATGTTATATGGAATATTATAATATTTATAACAGAATTATACATAGTATAATGTTATTGATTAGTATTATAATTAATAATGTTAATTATTATGTAATATATCCTGGTTAAGGAATTGACTGAGGCTGGGCACAACTGGGTGGGTCCCACTCAGGCTCTTTCACACAGTTACAGAGGCTGGACTGGGATCATCCAAATACTTCCTCACGCACATGTCTGGTGCCATGGCTGGAAGGACTCAAAGAGTTGGTGATCAGAACAGCTGGAGCTGCTCAGGGCTTTAAGGTAGCCAGATTTCTTACGTGGCAACTCTGGGGTCCAGCATAAATGTCCCAAGAGGCAGAGAGCTGGGCAGAAGCTGCTTTGCCTTTTCTAATCTAGGCTAAGAAGTCACTTCCACTACATTCTACTTGTCAAGGAAGTCACAATGTCCCATTCAATTTTAAAGGGAAGAGACAGGCCATCCCCTCTTAATGGGGGAATGACAAAGTTCTAAAAAAGCATATGGAACAAGAAACACATTTGTGATTCATTTTTTGGATCCATTACAAAGGATGATCTCATGAAGTAGCTTATTGTTGGCGACTCTCTTCTTTCCTCCCTATCCTACGTCTTCACTGCCGTCTTCCGATACTCCCCTCAAGTTCCAGATTGTTCTCCCTCTATTATGCAGAATAGTTCAATTCTTCCCCAGTCCTGTCTCCATTGCTACTCAGAACAAAAGAACTCCATTTCCTGGGAACCTGAACTTCTACCTTCATTAGAAAGCAAGTTTGTTCCTTATACAGATTTAGAAGTAAACCATACTTGGGCCCACTCTCAGCAGGACTGTAGAGATAAGTGTGAGAGAAAATGAAGAGAATATCAACAGGCAAGACACTTTGACAAAGAAGTATCCTCTTAAAGACAGAGCCTGGAAAGAGTAAAGCAGAAGGGAGTCTCATATATTACAAGAAAAAATACTTCCTCCATAAAGCAAGGAAGAAAAATGTGTGGACAACACTCTTCATGTCTGGATTACTCACAGCATCTCTTAATGATCTATTTGAAAATGGAGGAATTCCATTGCTTCAGTATAGAGTAAGCAATTAGTCAACAAGATAAGAATGTCAGATAGAGAAAATTCTTCAGAAAGACACACAAAATCCTGTACCCACTACAAAGGCTTCAAAACCCTACTGGAACAGTGCCTTGCTTCATACTTCCATTTTGTCTCCTGTGTTTATCAGTTTTGCAAACGAAAAAAGAGGAGGAATTCTAGTAATTTTTCTGAAGATGACTATTGCATTAAAATCATTCTGATACAATAGTCCTCTCCCCATGAAGTATTCTGGGAAAATTAGTTCTTCTTTGAGATGCGGTTAGATGTTTGAGATGCAGTTTCTCTAGTTTACCTTACATTCTACAGCATGCAATCATAAATCTAATTCACGGTGACTTAAATAATTAAGTTTTCTTTCCTCACATAATAAGAAATTCAAAGATTGGCAGAAAAAAGTCATTATGAGGGTTTTTACAATTTCATCAAAGATTCCATTTCCTTCTGTCTTCCCAGCCGCACCAACTTTAGGGCTGGGCTTTCATCCGTGTGGTTGCAATATTGCTGCTATTATTTCAATCGTCACAATCACATTCCAAGTCAGGAAGGGGGTGGGAGGGAAGCACCAAAAGCCTCCTCCTTGGTGAAATTTTGTCTCTGTGTGACAAAAGGGAAGATCCCCTCAGTGACTTCTGCCTACATATCATTAAACCAGAGATTTTTCACATGGCCACAACAAATCAAAGCAGTATTTTGGCTTTCCAACCACTTTTAGTAGGGGAAGGCAAAGGAATGAAGGCTGTGAGTGGTGTTTAGTTGCAATCATACAATTTCTGCCACAGTAGCAGACCATGAGTAAGGGGTGCTGACTTCTGTCTAATCCTCTGATTTAAGCAAGTAACTTTGGAGAAGCTCTTTAATTCCCAGGACCCAGTTTCCCCATGCCAAAAAAGGTGGGGGAATAAAAAGAAATAATGAAATAGAAGATCTCTGATGTTCTATGACTGTTTACGTCCAGGGTTATTTGAAGGTAGCGTGGTTGGGGCAGACACTGTAGGTCACCTGCCTAACAGCCATTTCCTACCTGCTTTGCTTACTCACAGTGACCAATTCCCACTACAAGACCTGATCAGGTTTTCTAAACCTTTCTTCCAGGTAGAGTATGGCCATGTACCAAAACATGGCCAAGAAGACCCAAGGAAGACCCAAGCAAACCCAAGGAAGCTCCCTTCACTGACTTCTGCCTACATATGTTTAAACCAGTGCTTTTTCACATGACCACAACAAATCAAAGCAGTATTTTGGCTTTCCAATCATCTTTAGTGGTTGGACCAAAGGAAATGTGTGCCCTGGGATATTTTTTGAGAAAGATTTTGTCCCAGACTCTAACATGAATATGTAAGAAGTCCTTTGGCTGTCTTTCTTACCTTCTCCTTTCATCCAATTCTTCCTGTCTTTGGACTTAGCTGTTTAGGTCATAGCAGTCATTTTGTACCAATGATGCCAAAAATTCAACACACTATAAATGATAGTGTGAAAGGGTGATAAAGAATTTTAGTCATTGATATGACCAATCATGAGACCATCTTTCCCTGATTTCATGTCACAGGAAACGATAATATCCTTTTTATTTATGCTACTTGTGTTTGATGCTGTTACTTGCAGCCCAAAGCAACCTAAACAATACAACGATCTAGCAGAAACAATTGTAGGTTCTAAAAGAGCACATGTCTTATACAACGTGTTCATATGAATCACCAAGAAAGCTTGTTAAAATGCAGATTTCTGATGCAATAATCCCGATTCTACATCTTATGATCCTAAGTATTATCAGAAGGTTATAAGTTCAGTTCTTCCACAAAAAAAGATACATATGAAAAGTGAACTGGTGAAGCATAGATACTGCAATTTTTTTTTTTTTTTTGAGTTGGAGTCTCACTCTGCCAGACTGGAGTGCAGTGGCCGCTTCCGGCCACTGCAGCCTCAACCTACTGGGCTACGGTGATCCTTCCGCCTCAGCCTTCCAAGTAGCTGGAACTACAGGCGTGCGCTACCATGCCTGGCTAATTTTTTGATTTATTGTAAAGATGAGGTCTTGCCAAGTTGCCCAGGCGGATCTCGAACCCATGGGCTTAGGCAATCCACTCACCTCAGCTTCCCAAAGCACGAGATTACAAGCTGAGCCACTGAGCCCGGCTAGATACTGCAATTTATTTTACACCACTGCCATATAGTCATGTAGTACTTGGTACAAACTGCATCCAGGACCAGGGTACATAGTTTAGTGCTTGTTTCCATGAATGGCCACTGCTCCACCTGTGCAGAAATATCATGAGAACAGAATGTTAAACTTAGCTACATTTGCTTCTGCTCCTTGGAAACTTATTACAAATAATGTATGTGCTAATCAGAAACTCAATTAATAAATATTTAAAGAGATGTAGAGCAATCCATCGTCTTCCCCATCCCATCCTCTCTCAATAAGAATGAAGAATGAATGTGGTTATTTTAATAACAAAAAAGCCATCTGCCTCAAAGATGACTAAATCTTGGTACCCTCTGCCCCGGTTACTCCAGGCAACCCACAGACATCTTGGTCCAGCACTGAAGTTTGATTGCTTTCATGCCTGAGGGTTCTTTCTCTTCCTTCTATTATCACTGCCCTCAGTAATACACCAGGTGGGAAATATCATGCCCTCCCTTGGTACCCCTTAAAACAGAGCCTCAGGCTTGCTATTTACTATACTCTGAAATATGCCACATGCCAGAAAGGGATGGAGTATGGCAGTCCTGTTCCACCTTAAATGGGGTGATGAGAGAGAATTTTTCTTACTTTTTAAAAAATAGACTATTTTTTAGAACAATTTTTGACTTACAGAAAAATTGAGAAGGTAATATAGATTTCCCATATACCCCACATCCAATTTCCCCTATTATCATCACCTAGCATTTATATGACACACTTGTTCTGAATAGTGAATCAATAGTAATACATAATTATTTACTAGGTTCCATCGTTTATTTAAATTTCCTTAGTTTTCACCTAACGTCCTGTTCCTGTTTCAAGATTCCACATTGCATTCCACACTCATGTCTCCTGAGGTTCCTCTTGGCTATGACTGCTTCTAGACTTTGCTGCTCATGACCTTAAGAATTTTGAGGACTGTTGGTCAGGTATTTTGTAAAATGCCCCACTATCAGAGTTTGTCTGGTGCTTTTATCATGATAAGACTAGGGTTATGGGTTATTTGGAAAAAAGCTACATAGATACAGTGCTGCTTTCATTACATACAATTAAGCAAACATGCTACCAACATGATTCCTCACCATTGATGTTGACCTTGACCACCTGACTAAAGTAGTGTTTACGAGGTTACTCCACTGTAAAGTTAGTCTTTTTATCTCCTTTTCATGCTGTACACTTTGAAAGAAAGTCTCTATGACAAATTATACCTAAGGAGTGATGGTTCATGCTCCTGTCTCCTTGAGGATGGAATATCTACATAAAATATTTGAATTCTTCTGCAAGAAAGATTTGTCTATTCTCCTTAGTTTATCAATTTGTTCAATCATATGTGCGTGTGTGTGTGTGTCAGTATAGACTCTTAAATATTTGTTTTATACCTTGAGTTAACCTAAAACATTACTTTTTATCTGAAATTGTTTTAACTTTGGCCAAGAGAGCTCTTAACAGTTGACTTCTCCCTAACTTTGGCAGATCCTTATCACTGTGCTGCTTTTTCACATAAAGTACTTTCTTACCTTCTGGTACTATAAGCTAACCCAGGTTCATCTTGTACATTTCCTCTCCCAGTCCTAGAATTGGTCATTTCTCCAAGGAACTCTGGTTCTTTTTATTGAAGAACAGCAGAGAAAATAAGATCTGGGTGCAAGGTGTGTGTATTGCTACTGGGGAGTCATTTTTTTAGACCCCCTCAATTATCAGAGCAAAACAAATTGTGTATATACCAACAGATGTATATATACATGTCTACAAATAGTTCTATATGTAAACTTCTGTATCTTTATGAAGCTAGACATGAGTTTAGTCTGATGTCTTCCAACTCAAATTCATTACCACACAGATTATCACAGCTTCCTCTGTTGCTATCTGCGAACTCCCATTCCAACAGTGAGAAAATTCACTCTTTTCATCTGCTATCCGTTTAATTAATTCTTCCATTCCAGTATCAGAATTGTTAACTTATATCCCCTTAGGAAACAACAAGTATAGTGTTTTGTGCATAGTTCCCTTTTACCTTTAGTCTTACAGACTCTACTTATTTCCAGAGATATTTAGGTCAGCATCTTTTCCACTCACCCTCTTCAGTGAGTCTGTTTCATACATTTGTAATACAGTTAGATTATCTTACCACTGTTTGTATTCCTTCTTACGATTCCAAGAGTCTTCATTTATGTCGTTAGGTATTTAATGGTAATGTTTAAGGACACAGTTCATTTAGACAGATTCAGGTAGAGAACTCAGCTTGAAATTGCCTATATAAAATTACTTTCATGTCCTCCTGACCTTGGGAGAGACAAGGCAGATCAACATATTCTTTCTTAAATGTTGAACCTGAAACTTGAAGAGACAAGAAGCCATTTGAAAGACAAAAAGTGGCTCGGTCTCTAGGGAACCCCTACATCACCCTACATCTTCCTGGACTGCTTCTGTAATGGTTCAGGGCCCCAGTGGGCAGAACCTGTTGGTCAGGGCAATATTATTATAGACGACATCTATTGTAAAACACAAGAATGGCATCTGAGAGCTTTTTCAGACTGTACTCTGGCTGACCGAAATTCTACCCAGGCCCAGAGTACCAGGAAATCCTCCGCCAGTCCCAGGACCCCAGGAAGATAGTCTGAACGCCCCCAGTGACATCATCAACCAAGGAACACCTCTACTACTCTTCCTTCCAAGCTCCCTTTAAAAAACTCTTCCTCTGAATCTTCAGAGATGCAGATTTGAGTGACTTTTCCCGCCCTCCTCACTTAGCTGCAATATTAAATAATCCCCATTGTAATGGCTATGTCGATTTTGGTTTTTCTGGGCAGCATGCGTAAGAAGCCATGACAAGCTCTCTTGGTTTCCAACCCAGAGCTATTTTCCTTATACCACCTAATGTACAAAAAGAAAAATGCTATCCATAAGAAAGATGAGTCTTGGTTCAATTCTGATGCATTTGGGTACCCAATTTCCAGTGACATTATACTGCATGTGCAAACTTGGTCTTGCCAAGTTTTGGCTTTTCACATGATGTGCTTTCAAGTCAGTTAACTATTCCCCTTTTCCTGAGCTTTCATGGATATCCAGGCATAATGTCATCACTTCCAGAATAACCTGTTAAATGTCTCCCATTGGCCTTGGATTTCTTGTCTCACCCTGTGAAAGAGAAGGTGAAGAAGTGAGGAATCTTTTTGGATCAACAACAACGAGATATCCTTAATCCTAATTGTTCATAGTGTCAGTTTTGGCATTGCCTCTTCCTAGAGCCTTCCCTGATTCATCCCTCTCTACCTCAGGGTGTCTTTTCTTTGTGTTTCTACAACATTTGTCACACTGTGCTCTGTCATTGGACAAAGAGCTCTTAAGGTCTGGGACCATATCATTTGTCTCAATTTCTTCAACAACTGATTATATATGTGGCAAGTAAGATCTGTTCAATTAATAGTGTGTAAGTATTGGATAAGAAATGAATGGAGTTACAAATCCAGTAAAAAGTTGGAAACATGATTAACAGTAGGAAAAAGAGAAGCAGTGAGAAATATAGCATTGCCTTAACAAGTACAGGACCCAGAAAAAAAAAGGGGATTGAAACTACCTAGGGAGGAGTCCCTACACGTTGAAACAGTATAAATATGGGACAATCATCAATGTACAGTCTTTCCAGAATGCTTGCTACCCATATTGTCAGCGAAGGATTTTTCTGGATCTCCAGGTTAGAGGGAGATCACAGACTCTTAAACCCATCTGTCTTTTTTCATCTAGTTATCTTCTCAAAATAGTCACAGCATTGCAGATGGAAGTCAGAGAATCATAGGATCCTGGTACTGCATGGAACAGGGATTCTTTTTTTTTTTTTTTTTTTGAGTTGGAGTCTTACTCTGTTGCCCAGGCTAGAGTGCAGTGGCATGCTCATGGCCGCCACAGCCTTGACCTGCTGGGTTCAGGAATGCTTCTGCCTCAGTCTTCCAAGTAGCTGGAATTACAGGCGTGGGCTACTACCCCCAGCTTATTTTTTGATTTATTGTAGAGACAAGGTCTCACCAAGTTGTACAGACTGGTCTCAAACCCACAGGTTCAGGCAATCCTCTCACCTCAGCCTCCCAAACTGCTGGGATGACAGGTTTGAGTCACCATGCCCAGCCAAGGGACAGAGATTCTTGACCGGACCAAAGACCCTGAGAAGCAAAATCTCATACTCCCATGTGAGGCACATGTCTCAACCCAAAGACAAAAACTTGATTTGGAGGATAAAAGTCACAGATCTTTCCAAAACGTTACCTGATGCCTTCACGGAAGTAAGAGGCAGGTGACAAATGGTTAAACGTTAGGGTAGGATCCGAAGAAAAAGTTGAAAAGAAAAGAATAAATTAAGGCCAGGCATGGTGGCTCAAGTCTGTAATCCCAGCCCTTTGGAGGGGCCGAGGTGAGGGGATCGCCTGAGCCCACAGATTCGAGAACAGCCAGGGCAAACTGGCAAGACCTCATCTCTACAATAAATCAAAAAATGAGCCGGGCATGGTAGCGCATACGTATAGTTCCAGCTACTTGGAAGACTGAGGCAGAAGGATTGCCTGAGCCCAGCAGGTCGAAGCTGGGGTGGCTGTGAGTGTGCCACTGCTCGCCAACCTGGGTGACGGAGTCAGACTCTAATTCCCAAAAAAAGAAGAAATCTAGTATTATTGATATTGGATCCTAGGACAAGGTAGGATGAATTGAATGATAAAAGTGGCTACGAATTGAAACAGCTTCAGAAAAGAGTAACGCAGAATGCCTAAGAATGTCTACAGGATCATATAGTCATTGATGTATTATAAATCTGACCACTTCTGCTAGCTCACTGGGTAACCTTGAGCATGTTACATGTACTTCTCCAACTTATCCTCTTTTCCTAGTAACATGGGAATAATGAATTAATCTGGTGGGCCGGTTACAAGAGTGCAATAAGAAAAATTATATAAAATATGTAGCACAAGACGTAAAATATAAAGGAAGACCTCAATATCATTATCATGATCATATCATCACCATCACCAAATCAACAATCACTAAAAATTAAGTACTTACTGTATTCTAAACATTATAACAGATGTGCTGTACATGATTGTTATTGTTAATATTAATATTGATCAATCAGTAACATTAGAAGGTTATGGATGCTCCTTCTTTTTTTGTTTTTGTTTTTGAGTTGGAGTCTCACTCTGTCACCCAGACTGGAGTGCAGTGACCACTCCCAGCCACCGCAGCCCTGATGGGCCCCGGTGATCCTTCCGTCTCAGCCTTCCAAGTAGCTGGAACTACAGGCGTGCACTACCATGCCCGGCTAATTTTTTTTTTTATTTATTGTAGAAATGAGGTGGTGGCTGAGCCACCAAGCCTGGCTTGGATGTTCCTTCTTATATGATCATCAAATCTAAATAGACTTTCCTTTACCTTGGAGAATTTGAAGCAACCTAAAGGTAGGAAAATGGTAAATAATTCTCCCCCAAGTCTTTGCATTCTAAAATTCATGAGGTAAGACATCAAAGGCAATGCTTATTATAAGAAAGACAAGAGGAAAGACTGTAGAGTTTGTACAATTGCTGACTCTTTTGAGATATCTGTCTCTCTCTCTGTCTCTCTTCACCAGTCTTTAATATCTGGTGCTCTACTTCAAACTAGAGAGTTGGTTTTAAGAATTAATTTCCAGCCAGGCGCAATGGCTCACACCTGTAATCCCAATACTTTGGAAGGTGGAGGTGAGAGGATTGGCTGAGTCCAAGGGTTTGAGACCAGCTTGGACAACATAGTGAGCCCTCATCTCTACAATAATTCCAAAAATAAGCTGGACATGGTAGCACATGTCTGTTGTTCTAGCTACTTGGAAGGCTGAGGAGGAAGGAGGCCGTGAACTTGCCACTGCACTCCAGACTGGGTGACAGAATGAGACTCCTATTCAAAAAGAAAAAAAAGAATTAATTTATTATCAGACACAGGCAGAGGTTGCTGTGTTTTTCTCTAGTGTTAGGGCCGTATTTCTCAGTAACTGCATTTTTCTGTAACTGGTAACTAGTTCTTTTAATGAAGAGAGCACGTTGCCTTTTTTTTTAAAGCTCTGCATACATTGCAGGAGTATTAATCACTATGACCCCTAGGTTCCTGGAAACCATGCAGCCTTTCTATGGTGATTATCATGATTACAGGGTATTCAATTGTATATTTAGGTCTCAACAGGAATTGCAGGCATGTTTTAGCTTAGTAAAAGGAGTTTTAATCAAAATGAGTTAACATAATCTTCCTTATTCCAGATTAAACTCAATGTAGTTGTGTTCATCTTAAATGCATGATCACACCTTTGGGTTTTACAATGGGAAATTTTGGATAGATAGCCTGGAAAGTCTTGTAGGACCATCTGTCCTAGTTGTGACTTTCAGTAAGTACTAGGCTAGTCTGGTGAGGAAATAGCAGACTGCCCATTCTAGATCCTTCTCCATAACTGGGCTGGAATAATCTGAAGCTAGATTCTCAGGGTTCCAGATGAGCAGCAGCCTCCGTTATCTTTGTTTGATATAACACACAAAAAGACTTTATTGATAAGGGAGCAATTAGCTCTTCAGGATTGTTCCTGACAAGTGTAAGAGTCAAGAGAATCTCATGCTCAGGGTTTTAATATTCCTACTGTCCCTTCAAAATAGAGATATAAATGCCTAATCCAAGTGGAGAACAGTGATACATATGACAAGTGTCTGCTTCTGTAGCAATCTTTCTTCCACCACTGACTGATACCACAATCTCAGAGATTGAGTGAATGGCAGAGGAGAGTTATAGAACTTGTTTTTAAAGGCCTTGGACAAACCTAAAAAACAGGCTTTATCTACTGATCACTAGATCAGTACCCATCAGCACCCTTAGGTGGCTTAGTTTACCCTTTCAGATTTATGATGTTTTAACAAAATGGTTCAACCACTCTTCTAAATGGCACAGGTAATGTTCCCATTTCATCCATGACAGAAAATAAATAGCATCCTACCTAGGCTTTAATTTCCTCATCTATAAAATAAAGTAGTTAGACTCAATTAATGTTTTTCAACCCTGGATGTATCTAAATCACTTGGGAAGGTTTTGTTTTTGTTTTTGTTCTTCAATGTGATGCATAAGACTTAACCTAGACTAATTAAATCAAACTCATCAGGGATGGGACTATTTGTTCAAAGTTCCCCAAGTGATGCTAATGTTCAACCAAGGCAAAGAGTCATGACACAAGATAATATCCGAGTCCACACGTGCATGAACATTCTGTCACTTTCAGTTTGACACCACCTGTTACATCCATTCTCTCTGAACTTTTCTCCTGAGAAAAGCAAAATTCTAATGTGATCTCAAATGAGTTACATCCTTGTACAAAGCCCTTGTGAGTTCAGGTAAAAACTGTGACTTGCCAAGAGGATATGGCAAAAGTGATGAAATGTTACTACTCCATATGTCACATTACATACAGAAAACTGGATTGAGATATTCTTCCCTTGGCTTTGAAGAAGCAAACTGCCATATTGGGAGAGGGTCTCTTATAGATTGAATGTTTGTGTCCTCTCAAAATTCATATGTTAAAATGGAATCACCGGTATGGAGGTATTAGGAGGTGAGGCGCTTAGGTCATGAGGTGGGGCCCTCATAAATGGAATTAGTGCCCTTATAGGACTGCAGTATGAGGATAAAATAAGAAGTCACAAGTCTGCAACCAGAAGACGACCCTTGCCAGAATCAAACCAGATCTCAGGTTTCCCACTTGTAAAATGAGGTGTGTAGAAAAGTTCTCTTCCAATTCTAAAGTTCTGTTCATATGGTGGTAATATCAGCATATTGATAAAGTATATACAATTTGAAGTTAAGTCGACTTGAGTTTAAAATCTGGCTCTACTACTTATCAATTGTAGTTCTCTGGACAAGAAATGTATTAATCTTGCTAAGCCTCTATATTTCCCATCTGTAAAGCGGGAATAATAAAACTCAATCTTCTAGTCTTTTGAGGCTGATTTGTTATATGAGTCAATGGATGGCATGGCCTTAATAAACACACTGCTTAACACATAGTAATGATTCATGAATGGTAGTGACAATGTTTTTTTGTTGTTGTTGTTACAACTCTTTGTTCTAGGAACAATGTGTTTAAGTTTAGCATTATGATGCTTCCTAGGTGATTATTCATAAAATCTGAAAGGTGGAGTTGGGAGGAGAATGCAACAGTGATATAATGTCTGCAGATGAGGGCAATGTGGTGTTGTAAAGCCAGCAGGTAGAGATTGTCTCCTCCAGTCTCTTTCTCCTACTTTTATGAAGCAAGATTCAACAGCAAGAGTGCCACCGCCAAGAGGATAAACATGGCGGATGTTGACAGTGCATTCCTATTAGTTTATCTAGGTCAAAAAACAAAAACAAAAATATTTTCTCCATTCCTCAACTTGTGCTTTTATGTATCCTTTTCTTTTTGACTATTAAAGCTGATCTTTTTCAGGCATTGTTCTGAACCATTTTCAGAAACGAGGTGTAGTTCTTTTAAAGTCAAAACACAGGAGGCTGCTTGGCAGTCTTTAAAAAAATCTTCAAAAATTGCTGTGTTTGAGCTGCAGCACCCAGTAGGACTGACCGATAAACATACTCTTTGCTCAAGCTGAGCAGCAAAAAAAATAAGTTCCAAAGTTTGCTTCTGAGATTCTCACACTAAATGTGGAAAAGAGAACTATAAAACTGGGTCCCAGGAGAGACTTTTTATTTGGTTGAAAAAAGCTTTCAAGAAAGTTGCCTAACAATCCTCAGAACGCTCATTTATTTGGCAAGGACTGAACTGCTTTTGAAAAGAGAGAAAAACAGCTAAAATAAGAGATAATTCCTCTCACAAAAACTAAAGAGTTCTTAAAAAGGAGAAGCAAAAGAAGTTGCTAGAAAATAAATTTTAAAAATACTAAATTATGTTGTAAGACAAAAGCAGCAACGTAACAAATTCATTACCAGAAATTTGGTATGAGCTAAAATCAAAGAGGTTTAGAGAAATTCATGGACATGAGAATCATAAGAAAATCACCCACTACAAATGAGAGATATTTAAGGTATTTAGAAAATCTGAAAAACACATCACAAATTTCAAGCACACCTATTCAGTAAAGGTCCCTTGGTGAAGCCATCAAGAAACTAATTCCACACAGGTTGGTTTTTATGTGGTATTCTTATTTGTCGAACACACAAAGGAATGAGTGAGAAGAAAAAAGACAGGCTTCCCTTCCCCCAAAAAATGCTTATTTAAAGGATAACTACTTTCAGTGCCATGATGTTTATTGGAGGAACACTCTGAATGACATTTGCTTTTGTGGCATAGTTATAATCATTGCAAGCTTTATGATTAAAATCGAAAGCACACATCCCATGAGAACAATGTTCAAATGTACAATTAGTCTTTGCTCACACAGAACATGACTGCTGGCCTCCAGAGATTTTCTCTGGTTCACTCTGCAGGTGCAAGACTGAAAATAGAACTGCCTAAAAGGCTAAGGAGGGAGATATTAAATGAAGGAAAGGAAGAGGGATGCAATTTAGAAAGTGTGCTCAAGATGGCCTCTTATCAGCCCCTGCTATAGGGAGATATCGGAAGAAAAAAATAAGTTTTAGGGCTTACCACATACTCTGTAAATCACATTGGAGAAGCATCTCCATACTTGGAACCAAAGTCTTAGACCCAAAGAACTGACTCAAGCACTTGGAGTACACAAGGTTATGGAAAAAATGTTTCAGGTGTCCTGAATACTCTTGTGGCAATTTTTGAGACCACATCAACACATTTTTTCAGCATTTTTCTGGGGCTAACACTTCTTCCAGCAGTTTGAAAATTATTTATTAAACCCTGAAGATGTCTTGAATCAAAACAGAATTTAACAGAGCAACATTCTAGGGACAGGAGATAATGGGGTGTTATTAATCATTGGCATAAAGTTTCAGTCAAGCAAGATGAATAAACTCTAGAGACTTTCTGTACAATGTTGTAGCTATAGTCAACAATAATGCATTAAGAGTAGATCGCATGTTAAGTGTCCTTACCACAATAAAGCCACATTTTTTAAATTTAAAAAATAGCATTAAGCATTTTTTTCCTCCTTAAATGGCAGTGATACGGCCTGATCCAACAATCGGCTGCTTTCCTCATGATCAATCAATACGAGAGGTAGAGAGCTGGGTGAAGAATAAGTTTATTCTGCCACCAAGGAATCAGGGAGCAGGCATCTACCAAGAACCTGTTTGTTTAAGCAGAGTTTTCATCCAGTATTTATAATAAGACATATAGTTTCTTATCTTTTCCCCACTATTGCTTAACAATAGCTGTGTGTCTTAGGATCCTTACTCAGTTTTTGTCTTAATCAATGTTTTAGACCCCGTGCTCAGATTTTATTAATCCTTCCATTTTCCTAAGTTAGCAATTTTCTTCGGGAATTTTTGGGCTGCATTCCTTCCTGATGGTTACAGTTCCTTCTATTGGGAGTTCTGGTTTCCAGGACTTAACACAAATTCAGCCCAAAGCATAGAAGGAATCAGTTATTATTTAAGGGCTAAGAGAACAGATACTTTCTTGGAGAAGACACTTTTTGGGGTTTTCTTAGGGAGTTTTTTTTTTATAGGGCTCGTTTCTTATCTAGGTCCAGTAGGCTCTTTCAGGCATGTGTAGCTTCCTGTTTCCTGCTTATTAGGGAGCTCTATGTGAATAATATTATTTCCTCAATGCCAACAACAATTACTAGATTCAAGGACAATGAAGTGGGAGAATTCAAGACGCAAGCCATTCTAAGTAATTACTAGAATTTTTTTTGACACATAAAAAAAATTGGTGCTTCCTTTGGCCTATAATAGCAGAGGACTTGGGTATAGGGACTGTGGCTTATTCACATTGGATTTGTACCATCAAATGTGTATCCAACAAATGTGCACAGATATTTATTTCTTCTTTCTACCAACCAGGTCAAATGAGAGTTGTTCATATTTCTCCCATAATTCACTTGACTGGTAGCCAATTTGATGTAATTTTCTGGGCACATCCTATTATATAGCAATTAAGAGATTTTCAAATATTTTATAAATAGTCAAGTTACAGAGTAAGAAGCAAAATGAAAAATATATATATATGAAAGTGATTTAACATCATTTGTAATCAAAGAAATGGAAATTAAAACATTGGGATGGCATCTTTCTTATAAAATGGTAAAAATAAAAATAAACAAAAATGAGGATGATAGAAAATATTCATACACTGCTAGGAGTGCAAAGTGGTACAATCTTCGAGGGCAGCATGGCTTGGCAATACTTATTAAATACTTTAAAAATTCACATGCCCTTTTGATCCAAAATTTCATTTCTGTAAATGTATCCTAAGTAAATGTTTGAGAATGTGCATCATCTCTACAATAAATCAAAAAATCAGCTGGGCATGGTAGCACGCGCCTGTAATTCCGGTTACTCGGAAGGCTGAGGCAGAAGGATCGCCGGAGCCCAGCAGGTTGAGGCTGCGGTGGCCGGGAACGGCCACTGCACTCCAGTCTGGGCGACAGAGTGAGACTCCAACTCAAAAAATATATATATTCAGCACAGTATTTTTTTTATAATAGTGAAAAAAAGAACCTTAATTTTTTAAATGATGTCAATTAAATGAATTATTCTATATTCATATGATAAAATGTCATTTGCCATTGAATATTACATTGAAGGTTTTTTATAGACATGCAAAGATAGCTACAGCATATTTTTGATGACAAAAGAGATTACAAAAATTATTTTATTTTGGTAGAAGCAAAGTATAAAAGGTAAAAATGTGGATGGGCTTTGCTGTTATTAAGTCTCTGGGGTTAGGGAACTCAGGAATGCCTGACTTTTGCCCTGCCAAGTTTTCTTATTTGTTTCAGCACTCCCAATGGAGAGCAAGGGCAAATCCACATAGTAACCATAGTACCAGTTTATTAACTGGTCAGTACCTGAGATGTCCATAAAAACTTCTTGGTTAAAGGTGACCTAGGAGTCTACGTGGGACCTCTGCCTCTCATCATAACCAAATGCAAAGATTCTGTTTAGACACAGATGCAGAGGGAGAGAAAAGGAGGGTCAGGCCTGGCTTGGCTTATTGATCTCACTGCATGGAATGAGGAAAGCCAATAAAAATAAAATAACTGAGAATTACCTTTTTTCAGTGTTCTGGCTCACTAGCACACCTGTCCCCATGACTATGCTAGAATGTTATCAATAAAATTAGCAGCTTTCCTTCCCTGGCATGGTAGGACAGTGGAAAGGCAGAGATGCACACATGCGCAATGAAAGACAGAGCCAGTTTCATAAGGTCCCTCTCATGCTACATTGTTTCATTGATCTTCAGTTGCATAACAAACCACTCCAAAACTCAGTGATAGAAAACAAGTGACATCATTTTCTCCCAATTCTGGGGTTGACAGGGCTCTTATGTGGCGCTCTATCCGTGTTGTACAGCTATGATTCCTCATACAACTGCATTCAGCTGGGAGCTCAGCCTGAGATGGCGTAGACACCACTCTTAGGGGTCTTCTAAGCCCCGCAAGCGTGGAAGTAAATAAAAATCTTGAGTTCCTTCGAGGGAAATTCTAGGCATCTAGCTCGTCCTAAAGTGTAAGTGAGCAACCTGATAAGCAAGAAGGCAATACTCGCTTAAAACAATAACCAAGGACGTGAGTCATGAGATGCTTGGTTCCCTGTAGAGACTAAAGATAACATCTTAATATACATCCCTCAGTTGTTTTTCAGAAACCTGGTCCTCCACCAAATCGATCCACTGGCATTAGATAAAGGGGAACTTAAGGCTGAGCTCTGACCACCATTCTGTGTTCTGAATTTATCCCTGCGGGGCCTGGAAGAAGTTATGCCCATGAGTCAGACTTAATGTTCTTTCCCGCTGACTCCAAGACTTTAGACAAAGCTTTCCTTCCTTCACCAATAGCAATTCAGAAAATCTTTAAATTCGCTTATGACCTGTAAGCCCTTGCTCCAAGACCTTCTACCTTTGTAGATCAAACCAATGAATAACCTCTATATACTGATTAAAAATTTTGCCTGTAACTTCTGCTTTCCTGAAATATACCCCTGCCTTTAAAAAACCTTGCTTGTACACCATTAGGAAGGTCGGGTCTTAAGTGTGAGCTGCCCGATTCTCCTTGCTTGGCATCCTGCAAATAAATGCCCTCCTTTCTCTGGCTGCAAAACTTTAGTGTGAATACTTGTCCTTACGGCATCAGACAAGTGGATCCCGGTTCAGTTCTATAGGAAGTTAGCCTGGAACCTCCAACATGGCTTCTTTTTCTCCAGGTTGCACTCACCATTCAGTAGTGTTATCTGAAATTCTTTATGCATGGTGATCGGCTTTAAAGAGGGAGTGTCCTAAGAAAATAAACTCTATTCTAAAAATGTACACAGGATTTGTTTTAATCAGATATGGTAAGACACACAAACAAGGAAATGATTGTCATGAAGGAGGAAGTTCATACACACAGACCCCTAGAAACAACGGGCATGGCTTTTTTTTAAACCTCAATTGTGTTAGTCTTCAGCTATGGCTACATGTGGGGAAGAGGGAATATCTTTCAGGTCTTTCTTAGAAACATAGGTCTCATGGCAGAGGGCAGGTTTCTGGGAAAAGGTGCAACCTTTAGCCCTGTCTTAGTTGTTTCATGCTGCCATAACAAAATACCATAGACTGGGTAATTTATTTTTTTTAAGATGTGGGATACAATTCAGGGTTAGGTATACAAATGTTTATTATGCAGGTACCTTTGTTGATGAGGTGTGCCCCTTCCTCCCCTGGCAGTTTCCCCCCACTGCCAATCCTTTTCTTATAGTATTATGATAATTGTTCAAGGTCTGCTTATGAGTAAGAACATATGGTACTCTGGTCTCTGTTTCTATGATAGATCACTGAGTATTATCGACTAAATCCATCCAAGTTGCTGTGAAGTCCATATGTTTGTCCTTCTTTATGGCTGCATAATATTCCATTGTGCATATGTACCACACTTTTTGTATCCAGCCAGCTTTGATGGGCAGCACGGTTTGTTCCATGTTTTTGCTATTGTGAATAGAGCTGCAACAAACATGCGTATGCAGGTATCTTTTTTTTGTAGAATGATTTGAGTTCCTCCGGGTATATTCCCAATGGGGCATTCCTGGCTCATATGGAAGGTCAATTTCTAGTTCTTTCAGAAATCGCCACACTGTCTTCCAAAGTGGTTGCACTGGTTTGCATTCCCACCAGCAGTGTAGAAGCATTCCTTTTTCTCCACATCCTCACCAGCATCTATTGTTGTCTGTTTTTATTAATGATGGCCATTCTTACTGGGGTTAGTTTTAACAACGTGTTGCTCACAGTCCTGGAGACCAGGAAGTCCAAGATCAAGACACCAGCGAGTTCAGTAAGAGAATATTCTTCATAGCTGGAAACTTCTGTGCGTCCTACATAGTGGAAGAGGCAAACAAGCTCCCTCAAACCTCTTTTTTTTTTTTTGACTTGGAGTCTCACTCTGTCGCCCAGACTGGAATGCAGTGGCCGCTCCCAGCCACTGCAGCCTCGATCTGCTGGGCTCCGGTGATCCTTCCGCCTCAGCCTTCCAAGTAGCTGGAACTACAGGCGTGTGCTACCACGTCTGGCTAATTTTTTGATTTATTGTAGAGATGAGGTCTCGCCAAGTTACCCAGGCGGGTCTCGAACCCGCAGGCTCAGGCAATTCACTCACCTCAGCCTCCCAAAGCATGGGATTACAGACTGAGCCATCGAGCCCGGCTTAGCCCTCTTTTATAAGAGCACGAATCCATCTTCCAAAGGCCCTGCCTCTTAATACCATCACGTTGTCAATTAAGTCGCAACATATAAGCTTTGAATGGACAAGAACACTCAGACTATAGTATGTAATTATCAAGCAACACCTAAATCAGCAAGGGGAGGAATGCACCACTCTATGGGGCCAGAAGCATCTACTGTCGCTGCTCTGATTTGTTCCAAAGAGCCAGTTTGTCGTGTCTCACATCAGTGTCTCAGACCCCACCATATCATCCAAACATGACCTCTAAACAGAAAATAGACACCAAGTATTATATGTTGGATAAATGAATGTAAGGTTTGTAGAACTTAGAACTTCTCCAGTTCTTTTATGTATATACCATGAATCCTTCATGATCCATGCATCCTTAGGGATACCTTGACTTTAGGGAGTAGGGATCTAGGGAGTGTTCCAGGATATTATGAATAAAATATCACTGTTTTCTTTTTGGATAGCTCCATAACTCTTATGATAAGGTAGATTTTGCTAAACTTGCAGAAAAAATTATCCTCTGGGCTAAAATCATGCATGAGAAATTTCAAGGGGGACGGCTCATTTTTTCTAAAGGTTACAGGCCTAAATTATAAACTCAAGTCAATAAGATAGATGTCTAAAAATTCTAAAAATAGGGATGGATAATAAGAGTGTTTTCTCAACCAAAACCACAACCTTCTCTCTGCTGCACTCAGAGAAAGCAGCAGAAACTAATCTTTCTCTCCAAGTGGAAAAATAGGTAATAGCATTCTACCAGATGCTTTGGATTTCATGCACTGATGATGTATTTCCATCAGTCTCATTTATATTTGTCTAAAGTCTTATTTCAGACCATTGCATTCAAATACTGAATTGGGTCATATCTACCGGGGGGGGGAATGCCTTTTATTAGTAGATATACTTATTTTCTGGTTTTTACCATCAATGAAAACAAGTCTCCACTGAAAGAGATAAGATAATGGCTTGTGGAAACTTAAGTAAGCAATTTAATAGAAGTTCTCAGAAACATGGAGAAGTCTGGAGGGCTCTCTTAGATGAGCTGTGAACAGGACACAGAAGGGCTTTATTGAAGGGGTTCCAGCTTCGCCAAATGGAGAGATGACCAAGGACAAGCAAGACAAAGTTTTTAGCACTGCTATGATCCAAGTGAGATGCTGTAAGAAGTCAAAGTTCTACCCACCTAGCTTCTTCCCAAAACCTACTGCCTTCAGCAACTAACCTACACAACTGGATCATCTTGCTGATAAAATAATTGAGGCCAGAAAGGGAGAGAGGAGAGAAGGACAAACAGCTATACAGCTGGCTAGAGAGAGAGAGAGAGAGAGAGAGAGAGAGAGAACTAATTTAGAAGTACAACGATCTTTCTAAATTAATGTTCAACCATTGATTTAGTAAAATGTTATTATTTCAATCTAGGTGATAACTTTTGCGTTTTTTTGTAGCTTTTTCTTAAAAAAAAAAAGTCCACAGAACAAGAAACATAATTTTTTTTTTTTTTTTTGAGTTGGAGTCTCACTCTGTCACCCAGACTGGAGTGCAGTGGCCGCTTCCGGCCACCGCAGCCTCGCCTGCTGGGCTTTGGCGATCCTTCCGCCTCAGCCTTCCGAGTAGCCGGAATTACAGGCATGCGTTACCACACCTGGCTGATTTTTTGATTTATTGTAGAGATGAGGTCTCGCTGCCCAGGCGGGTCTCGAACCCGCGGGCTCAGGCAATCCACTCACCTCAGCCTCCCAAAGGCGCGGGATTACAGGCTGAGTCCCCCGAGCCCAGCTTAGAAACATAGTTTTAATAGATTATGTTTCTTATTTGAGATTTGAACAACTCAGCACCCCTCATTTTCCCCATGTAAGACTTGCATGGACGTGTACATCTAAAAAAACTAGTTTTCAGCTTCCAGGCTTCAATTTCAATGCTTTCTTAATATTCACACCCTCATGCTTTCTCGTTCTTCCTTCTTTTCCTTTTTCCATCTATCCTCCTCCCCCCTCCTTTTCTCATGCTTCCAGGTAGTGCTAGACAGATCAATATGCTTCTTTTCCCACAGGGGCTCACCACAAACCATCTGGTTGTATGATTGCCAGGGGAAAACTAGTGATGTCTTTAGGAGACACTGCAGGATAGCAGCAGTCCTTTGAAGATGCCAGCTGCCCTTCCTCTTCTTGTGAAGTTGGAGAAGAGAGACCACATGCCAACACATCCTTCCCTCCTAAGAGGCTGGCTTTAGAAGGGGAACTAGCTCAGCAGGGTCCTCTGATGCTGCCCTGAGAGCTAACTCCGCCAGGTAGGGGGTACAGAAGGCATGGTATTCATAGTCCTGGGGTCTCTTCTCCAGGGTGTTTCCCATCTTCCAGCTGGCAGGACTCAGCAGCTGCCGATGAAGGAAGAGCATATTCTAGATTGCATTTCAAAGCCAGAAGTTTGGGTCCAGTTCTAATTACCTTGCATTGAATGTGTTATGTGAAATCATATGAAATTGACAGTACTTGACTTTTTTGCCCCACAAAAATACTTGAACCTAATCTTATATTGGTTCAACCTAATCTATCTTGTATGTTATCTCTGAATGACAAATTATGGCAGAAAAAGAAAATTTTTGGAGGGCCACCACTCACCATAGTGACTGCATCAATCCCAAGTTCCAAAATATTCAATAGACCCTTATTAACTCCACAAAAAGTTTAAATTCATCAGAGTGAAGAGCAAAGGCCTGTAGAAAGGGCTGTCTGCCCATCAATAGCATCATCCCTACCTCCCAGCACCCATCCACCCTGTTCTCTCACCCTTTCCAAACCTTTCTCTCCCTTCATAGTCTGAAGTTCCGTGTAAGTCATAGAAGTTTGAAAAACGTTCTCAACTTTCCTCTAGTGCACTTTTAAGCATGCAATTTAGTTCAGTCTTCCTAAAGCAAAAAACAACAGAAAGAAGAATTATAATCAAAGTATGACGAAGTTGACATTCTGTGCCAGACCCTGAATATTTATTTAAAACTGACCTCAACAAATTCATAAGACAATCTTGAGTTTCTGTGCAAATAGTAATACATTGCTTGATAATAGATTGCCTGCTCTTCAGCCAATAAAAGGAGAGACATGGGAGGAATAAGTCTTGGTCCACAGGATTCTTCTATGGGGGGAGGAAACTGACAATTGGGAATTTGTCAAGGCAATATCACCTGAACCCCTGAGAAGAAAAATGCTTTCCTAGTTCCTTGTGAGGGTGGGAAGATGCCGGGGTATGCATTCATGTTGGACTGACGTTGAGGGGTTCCCAGGTGATTGGTTTCATAGAAAAGTGTTCTTTCTGTCACCATGTCCTTCCATAACGGTGATGGACTGTCTGAATCAAGGGCAAGTCAGGGCAAACTACAGGGTTACCGGGGCTGGTTAAGAACTATAAACATGCCCACTACAGGGCCCTGGCTCTTCCCAGTGATTCTACTGACCATATTTCTCAAGCTATACTCTGGCCCTAACAATGTGCTAAGATTTATCTTCTGGACTATTAGTAATTGGAACTAGTTTATATCATATATCCCCTTCTCTCACATGTTTTATCCTTTCCTCTTTGTGTCCATCTCTCCTCTTACTTTTTCTGGTAAATACTTCCCCCTTGATTTCTTTTAACCTTCAGAAAAGTTGAATCAGGGGTAGATGAAAGTCTGCTTGAGTTTGGATTCCCCTAAAGACTTGATTCATGCCTCCCTACAATATAGATTCAAATGCAAGTCATTTATCTGGGAGGTGATCCCACAAACACCTGTTGGAGGTGGGTAAGCGAAATAGGAAAGGAAAGAAACTAGCAGAGGGTTCAATGTCAATCAAGTTACCACAGTGAGCAACTGGAGCTGAAGATGCTGAGTAACTCAGGGAGCCAGTGGAGGACAAAACTTCAGAATTACCTCACTGGAGGGGTAAAAGGGAAGTGGTATTTATATGCCAATTTTCCTTAGTCATTGCAAGAGAGCTGCTGGGAGGTGGGAGAGTGATGAATCCCTCAGAATTTTTGACCAGGTGTGCAAAGCAAGCTTTAGGTTCAGAGAAAGATCTTAGGCAGAAAAATGCAGGCAGTTTGAAGGAAAAGGGATGCAGAGCGAGGAGTAGTACAATAGGAGTACAGACAGCATCTGCTGCAAAACTAAAACTCAATTTGAAAAAAAAAGGCCGGGCTTGGTGGCTCAGCCCGTAATCTCAGCACTTTGAGAGGCCAAAGTGAGTGGATTGCCTGAGCCTGCGGATTAGAGACCAGCCCAGGCAACTTGTCAAGACCTGATCTCTACAACACATCAAAAAATACCTGGGCACGGTAGCACACGCCTATAGTTCCGGCTACTTGGAAGGCTGAGGTGGAAGGATCGCCAGAGTCCAGAGGGTCAATGCTGGGGTGGCCGTGAGCATATGTGCCACTGCCCTCCAGCCTGGGTGACGGAGTGAGACTCCAACTCAAAAAGAAAAGAAAAAGAATAAAAGAAAAACAGGTCAAAGGAATCAGAAAAGACAGAAAGATGATGTTAACAAGAAAAAAGAAGCTAGTATCAGACTTTATAAGCTTAGCTAACTCATTCTTACCTTCCAGCAAAGACCATCTACAAATTATACTGAAATGTTGCTTGTGAAAAAGGACGAACTATTCTCCAAGTTTCCCAGTTGAAGAACTGACCCCAACTTTTCCACAGTTTTAATGTCCATAATTTTCCAACTCATACCTCCTTTCTTCAGTTGGAACCATCCCCTTACCACCTAGTGTATTCATGCCAGGCTCGTGGTAACTGTTCTTTGTTCAGGCAACTCAGCTTGCCTGGAAACCTGCCAATGCCTTGATTTTGGACTTTTAGTCTCCAGAATTGTAAGAATGTTCTATTGTTTGTTTTGTTTTGAATTTTTATTTTAAAGATGTGGGGTGCAATTCAGTATTAGGTATACAAATAGTCATTGTAAGGTAAAGTTTAAGCCACGGCTGTGTTAAGAGCAGCCCTGAAAAGCTAATACACTGTCTTCTAGAGTTGTTGTGAAGATAACATTTGTTAATAATACATGTAAGATCCTTAGACCATACATCTCACACAGCTATATAAAGGTCAGTTCTTATTGCTTCATAAGTATTAGCCTTATTATCATTGATTTTAACAATACTAATTTGGGGGCAACACCCTCGGGTCCCCTCCCACCATGGGAGCTTTTCTGTCCTCTTGATAAATCCTGTTTTCTAAAAAAAAAAAAACAACTAATTTTTGCCATTTACTAAGTGTCTACCAGCACTATTTTGTAAGCACTTCCTGAGTAGAGATGGCTTCTCATCCTTCCTCAATATCCTCTGCTGTGTGTAACCTCTGATGCAGGGTTGGGCTCAATGGGTACTTCATTGTTTTAAAGAGGTGAGTCCCCTGCATTCTAAGTCAGAGCCTCCTGTGGTCCTGGGTGTTAGACAGAGCAGCAGTTCTCAGAGTCGAGTCTGGGGAATCCCTGAAGACTGCCAAAATGGTATTAGAGATTTCACAATGTCTCTCTGCCATTGCCAGTGTATGTATGTATGTGCTAGATTTTTTCATATACTTCAACCAAAACAATATATCCTAACAGACTACATGTAGAAGCAGATGCTTGATTCCAGTTGTCTTCTATTTAATCAGAAGTTAAAGAGATTTACAAAAAAAGCCACTCTTCTCAGTATATTTTCCTGTTTTTTAAATAAATAATTTTTGTTCAATAAAAAATGTTACTTATATTAAGATATAATGAGTGTATAATTTAAAAAAATAAACTGATAATAAATTTTACTTCCACCTTAGCCTTCCAAGTAACCAGAACTATAGGCGCACGCTATCACACCCAGCTAATTTTTGATTTATAGAGACAAGATCTCACCAAGTTATCTGAGCTGATCTCGAACCCACGGGCTCAGGCAATCCACTCACCTCGAGCTCTCAAGGTGCTGGGATTACAGGTCAAGTCACCGATTTTTTGTTTTTATTTCTAATAAAATAAATAGAGAGCTATACCACAATAAAAGCTCTTGAGGGTACTTCATAATTTTTAAAAGTATAAAGGGGTCCTAAGATCAAAAAGCTTGAGAAATGCCGGAGTAGAAACTTTAAAAATCGAGATTTTATGCATTCATAATTGTTCAGACAGCTGGTCTTCACTCAATATATGGCTTTCATATAAAATTCACAATGTCACCCCTCTGTGGGATTGATCTAAGCAGTAAGATCTCAGAAAATTAGTTCATGTTTTTTTAATACAGGCTAGGATAATAATATATATAATTAACTGTGTTTGTGTATTTGTTTTTGTGTATATTTGTGCACTTCAATTTTACCAGTTAATGAATACATCCCAGGCTGAGACTTAAGGAAAGGGCAAGAACAAAAATATAGAAGAGCCCAGCAGGGATGGATATAAGTTAGGAATATGTTTAGTTCCAGGGCCATGAAGACAAGTGGTTAAGAGAACTGATGTTGACTACAAAGAAATCATGCTTCTTTCATATTAGCGAAGAACAGAGACATTTTCTTTGAGATTCCCTAGTTTCTTTCTCTTAATTTTTATTATTTTGAGAGGCCTTCCAATTACTTTTAATTTTATGTACAAGCCCAGAATTGAGTCAGAATTCTCCAGGCCAACATGCCAAAAGTTTGGGCTATGGCAAGACTTTCTTTCCAGCTTGAAATGTTCAGGTAAGAATCCAGAAAAGTCAGATGCGGTGTCCAAATTCAGTATTCGTCAGCAAGAAGGCGGGCTCTATAATTCTAAAAAGAACTCCATGGAACCCCAGGCTAAAGTGATCATCTCTCATATCCATGTCTCAAGTATTGAGAGAATGTCATCTCTATCGAAACCCAAAAAGGGAACCCATCTGGGCCCAACTCGGCCATGGAGGAGGAAGCTTCTGAATGGAGACTCAATTCTGACCATTGTGTTTCCACAGCTTCAATTCCCAATAGCTGAGGGAGATGAGGACAAGACCCAAGTGTACTGTGCTGTGAGAAGAAAGTCATTTCTAGCTAATTCCTAAGCCCTTCTTCATGGAAAAATGGAATTTACATTTGTTTACCCATCTGTGTTCTTGCCAGAGAAGAGAAGCCACACCAGCTCTGTAAAAGGCACCAATCCTCTGGCTAAATCCCTGCAGATGTGTTTTCAAAAGGGACTGAAATTGGACATCGATTGCCCCTGAGGATGACTGTGGTGACCTGAGTGCTCTGCTCAAGGAGCTAGAGACTAGGAGGGCGGCTGAGCCAGGGAGCCAACTTCATGCACAACCATATTTCCTAGCAGTAGGTTTACTTGGCTGCCTAATCACACATTATTATCCATTTGGAAAGAGGTGCTCCTCCCCTAAATTTGGTGGTCTTGAGGATGACAATGACAACAGCAATAATAATGGCAATGATGATAATGATGATGTAATTGACTTATTGAACCATGGGATATTGAATTTTTTTTTTCCAATCACTTTCCTATCCTGTGTCAACACTCCAGGAAGATTCCACAATTTCAGTTACTATAAGCTTAGATCTAGGGCAGTTGAGTGTATTCAGCTTGGTGAGACACCTAATCCACTCCCCTTATGTAAGCACCCCAATCTTTATAAAATATTCTCTAGATGCCACCCCCATTTGGAGAGATGGAGGCATCCTCCTCCATTCCACAGAGGAAAACCATGGCACACCCTCACCATAGCACACTCCACGCAGCTGAAGATCTCCCTCAAATCTAAAGGTTCCTTTGCCCGTATCTGAGTCTTTTAATTATTTTTGTGTCTGATTTATTACCTGTTGAATCCTAAACACCTAATCAATACCTGTCACAGAATAGGTGCTCAGAAGATATTTGTTGAATCAGTGATGGACTGGATATCCTTGACCAAGAAAGGGATCCCAGGAGGTTAGCAGAACCAGTCCAGCTGCCCACACTTAATAAGCATTAGAGAAGTGTTAAGCCTCAAATTCTTTTCAGCTTCATTTGGATTTTGAGGCTATCATCACCTCCCATATTATTTCACACCTTTTTATCCTCAGTCTTTGGTTGGTTTTCTAATTCTGGGGCATCAGGAAAGTCAGGCTGGATGTTCTATTGCAACAATGCATTAAAAACAATGACTCTACTATTTGCTCGGCACATATCATGCCCCAGGCACCATGCACGTGTTACCTTCATTTTTTACCAGGGACTCCATTGTCAAATGAAGCAACTAAATCATAGAGAGTTTAGGGAATGTGTTCAAGGTCACAGTCAGAAAGCAGTAGAGATGAGAAGTTCAAAAGAATCATGTTTCAACTTTTGATGTATTACTAGATCTCAAAGCAATTATGTGTAAAAATTAAAAAGATCATAAAAATCAATGAATAACTTCAAATACATATTTTTATCTCTCCATTTTATGTTACCCATCTCTACACAGTCTCACTGTCTTGCTTGTCTTAAATAAAACAGCAACAAGTAAATTAATAAGTATATTAAGCTTCGATACCTTTGAGATACAATGACTGCATGCATATTCTTTCTCTCTCTGTTTTTCTCTTTCTCTCCTTCCTTTTTTTCTCCTTCTCTTTCTTTTAGTTGAGAAAAATTAGTTTAAACTTTATCCATGGTTTATGTATTATACTTAAGAAGTTATTTTTAATATACTATAACACCTATGAGCCCACCACTGAATAATACAAGAACTACAGCATCATCTATAACTAGTGTCTATTTATGTGTGTATCTTCTCTTGTCAAATTTCAACCCTCCAAGTGATACCTTCATCCTTACTCTTGTAGTGATCACTCTCTTACTTTTCTGTGTCTTATTTTGGCTGCATTCTCCAACAATGCAAAGAAACAAGATAAACTAATATAAACCTTTCTACTTTTACCACTTAGTCTTTTAAACAATGAGTTTGTTAGCCTAGTAAATAACTATGTCTATCTTGTTTTTCCTGAGACCATACTGTTCTTTAAGGTTAAAAAAAAAAAACCCCAAACCTTTTAAAAACTCAGCCATAAAGAAAAAAAAAATCGCAATGACCTAAGCATGAAATCTTATTTATTTGTTTGTTTGTTTGTTTATTTATTTATTTATTTATTTATTTGATATAGAGTTTTTCTATGTTGCCTAGGCTGGTCTAGAATTCCTAACCTCAGGTGAACTTCCTCCCTCAGTTTCCCAATAGTGCTGGGATTACAGCCATGAGCCATTGGGCCGAAATCTTGAAGTCATCTCTGATTTCACCGCTTTCTACACCTCCAAATTTTATTTTGACTCTATGTTAGTATGCATTTAGAACATATGTTTACAATCCTGACTTGAAACAACCTAACTCCCTCTTTCCTTTCTCACCTTCCTTTTCTTTCTCCTCCCCTTGTTTTAGTTGAGAAGAATTAGTTTAAACTTAATCCATGGTTTGTGTATGACACTTAAGAAATTATTTTGAATATACTATAACACTTATGAACCCATCACCTAATAATGCAAGAACTACAATGCCACCTGCAACTAGTGTCTACTTATGTGTGTTTCTTCCCCAACCCAACACCCCGCCACATTTCAACCCTCCGAATGATACTTTCATCCTAGATCTTGTGGTGATCACTCTCTTGTTCTTCTGTCTTTTAGTTTTGGCTGCGTTCTCTGACAATGCACATACCATGTGTTATCTAATTCTACCAGGATTCAAATTATTTTCCTGAAGGATGTTAAGTTATCAATCCCCTAGGTTAGTCCACGGTTGCAAAGACACAGACTTTGGGGAACATAATATGAAGGAGCTTGAACTTATTGAAGAGACACACCATGGAATCCCTGGAAGTGACCAGAAAAATAATGTGACTTCTGATACTCCCATGGGGGTTGGTGTCACCACAGCAACCATACCTCCTGATTAAGGCCTTCAAGATTATGTATGCAGAAAGGCAACTATTTGAAGTGCATGCCTGGTTCTCCCTACAGTGTCACAGCAATACACAATTTGAGAGACTTAGAGGAATTGTTTAATAGTCTATCCAAGGAATAATAAGCCCCCTACACCCTACTAATACTAATCCTTTTCAGAATCTTGGGGTATTGTATTCAGTGTTACAATTCCAACTATAGAAAAACAATCAGGATTTGAAATGTGTAATTTTTAGTGATTAAGAATTAAATAAATTTAATCAAATTATTTCTATGTGGTAGAGCGTTGGGCTAGACAGAGCACTCTCAAAAGTTAGCACATTTTCAGAAGTATTAATATGTATCTGTCTTAGGTCATTTCTCTAAGTAGAGTCTAAGAGATTTGTTCAGCTGCAATGATTAATTGAGGGAGCACTTTTAATAGAAATATTTTTAAAGAGTCAAAGAAACAGATTAGGAAAGGAGATAGACTTGAGCAAAGGTCTCAGGTAATGTCAAGCCTTGGTCTGACCGCTTCCCACCCCTAGACAGGGACGAGGGTTCGATAAAACCATATACTGCATCTTCTAAGGCAAAGAAACTGCTGGGCTTTTGTACCCCCGAAGAGTCTATCATTGGCCACTTTTAAGGGCTGGAACTGTGGATATTAACCTCCCAAGCATCTTCTAGTGAGGAGGTTTACTCAGCTAAGGACAGTTGTTCAGAGAAAGTCACCGGTGAAGCCTCAGCTGCAGCACTTGCAACAGCTGCTGAAGAGTGGAGTGGCAGGCAACAGTATCTGGGGCCAGTACCAACAGTGTCTACCATCACATTATTATTCATAAACCTCAAACTTTTACATCTTTGTCCCCAATATCCCAGATGCTCACTGCATTTTTCCTACAAATCCACCATTCTCTCCATAGAGTGAAAAGGAACAAAACCATGAACCCATTACATTGAGCAGGGACATAGTATATGGAGTCACACCATAGGTGAGTTCATCCTGACTTTTGTAACTGTAATGGGTATCATGTACCCACTGATAGGGTTTGAGCAGAAGGGTACTTTGCCTCTGTGGTGTCCTTTCTAAAAACACATAACTCCTGTCTGACCATGAGAGAAACATCAGACAAATCCAGACTGGCCAACACTTTTCAAGGCAAAGAAAAGCAAGGAAAGCCTCAGAAACTGACATTGGTGACCAGAAAGACATGACAAATAAATGCAGGGTGGTACCCTGGATTGGACCCTGGAACGAAAAAAGGGAATTAATGCAAAAACTAATCAAATCTAAATAAAACTTGTAGTTTAGTTGATAGTAATATGCAAATATACCGTTGTGTATTTGGTGCAATGTATATTTGGTACAAATATACCATTGTATATTTTTGTGCAATGGTATATTTGACAAATATACCATTGTATATTTTTGTGGAATGGTATATTTGACAAATATACCATTGTATATTTAGTACATTGTATATTTGGTACAAATATACCATTGTATATTTAGTACATTGTATATTTGGTACAAATATACCATTGTATATTTTTGTACAATGGTATATTTGACAAATATACCATTGGAAATCAAGGTATTAACAATAGTGAGACTGGGTGTGGGTTATACAGGGATTTTCCACCTTATCTTTGTAACTTTTCTTTCAATCTAAAATTATTTCAAAAAGAAAAATTTTTTAAAATCTAATTAAAACAAACAAAGAGACCAGCGACAAAAGGCAACAGAGAAGTAACCCCACTGTTGACTCTCATTACATCAGCCTCCTGATTATTTTAATGAAGGAACATTAGACACACACTATGTTTGAAAGATGCTTTGAAACACCTTTATTGTCGTCATTTTGACCTCTGACTCAGTTGAGGGAAAAAATGAAAGAAAAGAAAAGCGGAAAAGAGAGGTAGGGAGGAAGGGGAAAGAAAATATTGACCCCAAGAGAATTATGCAAATTGACTGTGGCAGCTAGTTGTCAAAATGGCAGCAAAAGCAAAATGGGGCCCCAGAACTTTGAACATCTTTCCCAGTGGTCCCCAAATCCTGTTAACTCTACCATCCTCACAGAACTTCATCACTTCACATCTGATTCACTCCCATAGCCTCCCAATCAGTTTCGCTACTCCTCAGTCCTGGGGGGCGGGGGTGTCACTCAGAACCCATCACCAATAAAAAAGGATAAATATATGGACTTCACAGCAACTTGGATGGATTTAGAGTCTATCATACAGAAACAAAGAACAGAGCACCACATGTTCTCACTCATAAGCAGACTCTGAACATTTACCATAATACTATGAGAAAGGGATTGTCAGTAGTCGGATACTGCTGGAGTGGAGAGTAAGGCAGTGACATAACATCAATAAGGGTTCCTGATCTCAAACCAGACAAATTGGGGACCAACGGGAGGCCCAAACTTTACCTGTACAATGACCACTTGTATACTTAATCCTGAATTGTACCCACATCTTTAAAATTAAAAAGAAGGAAAGAGCCAGGCTCGGTGGCTCAGCCTGCAATCCGGCGCCTTTGGGAGGCTGAGGTGAGTGGATTGTCTGAGCCCGCAGGTTCGAGACCCGCCTGGGCAGCGAGACCTCATCTCTACAATAAATCAAAAAATCAGCCAGGCGTGGTAGCACATGCCTGTAATTCTGGCTACTCGGAAAGCTGAGGCGGAAGGATCGCTGGAGCCCAGCATGCGAGGCTGCGGTGACCGGGAGCGGCCACTGCACTCCAGTCGGCGACAGAGTGAGACTCCAACTCAAAAAAAAAAGAAGGAAAGAAATTTTAAAGAAAAATCCATCACCAGCCTACCTTAATACTTGATCTGACCTGACCTATTTTACACTAGGGATTATTTTACTTTAGTCAAACTGGGTGACTATTTATAAAACCCGAGGTGATTTCTCACCTCGCTGGGTATGTGCTCCTGGAATGCTCTCCCACACAACCTTTCTATTAAATTCTGTCTTGTAAGCCACTTATAGTTCCATGAAATCTTCCCTGATCTCCAGAGATGAAGAGATTTCTCCCTTCCTTACTCTTCCTTAGTGCTTGTAACCATCTTGGTATTCACCTTATCTCACTGACTAGATTATAAACCATTTGAAGACAAGTCCATATTTTGTCATCATCCTATTCCTCATAGCTTTTCTTTGGAATTAAGTTACAATGAATAAGACACCAGAAATACTTATTGACTTGAAATGTCCCCCTCAAAAAAATTCCACTTAGTTTAGCAAATATGTTGAACACATAATCTATGTAAGATGCTTAGAACTGTTTTATTTCAGTCAGGTATGGTGGCTCACGCCTATAATCCCAGTACTTTGGGAGGCAGAGGTGAGAGGATTGCCTGAGTCCAGGAGTTTAAGACCAGCCTGAGCAACTTGGTGAGGCCTCATCTCTACAACAAATCGAGAAATCAGCCAAGTGTGATGGCGTGAGATGGAATTCCAGCTACTTGGAAGGCTGAGGCAGAAAGATCACCTGAGCCCAGCAGGTCGAGGCTGCAGTGGCCATGAATGTGCTGCTGTACTCCAGCCTGGATGACAGAGTGAAAGTCTGACTCAAAAAAAAAATTAAAATTGTTTTATTTCTAGATTCACAAATTTTTTCAATATTTCTTCTTAGCTAAAATAATGATAACAAATATTTTTACATACTTTCTCCTGTGCCAGGCCATGTGTTACCCATTTTATAAAAATTATATTATTTAATCCTTGTACAACATAAAGATTCTGTTATCACCTCCATTTATATTATGAGATGACCAAAAACAAAGGAGATTAAAGCACTTAGCCCATGTCACTTAAATTTGAGTTTAATCGTCATTAGTATGATGTACTGTCAAGTTCTAAATGCTGATGAGTCTGCAATGTTCTCAGCAGATCTGAGCCCAAATGATTCTATCCTGGCTAAAATGCTAGTTTTCCTGCAGAATGTTAATAGTGAAATGAATAGATTCCATTTTATAGGTGATCGACATTAAATTATGTCTACTATGAGTGACTATGAAAATCATTTCACTGGCATTATTTTAAAATAGAGCCAATTTCCCTGCTATTGGGAATATGAGTTGACATAACCTTTCCAGAAAGCAATTTGGCAGTACACAGGACAACACTATTTTAAAGGGGCATTACCTTGATCCAGTATTTCTGTTTTTCAGGGTTTGCCTTAAAGAACCAGTTCAGGACATATGCAAAGATTTAGACACAAGATTTACACATTAGTATTATTTGCAGTGGCAAAAATGTATGAAATCTGATGTCTAACAAGAGTAAATACATTAACTAAATTATAGTCCATCCATACAAAGGAGCAACAGGTCACCATTAAAAGTTGCAGAGTAATAAGCTTTGGCATAAGTTAGTTTTACAAAGCAATTTAAAGAAAGTATGTATAATGTGATATCATTTTTCTAAAAGAAAGAAATCCCATCTAATAAATAATAACATACACTGTGTACATATAATATATAATGTTAGGTCATTCACCAGACACCTGAGTAGAACAACTCAGTAAATAGACAGCAAGTTGGAACACCTGGAAGGGATAGCAAAATGATAACACTGTTATTTCCTGGAATGCTGGAGTTACATGTGATATTAATCTTTACATGTTTTGCTTTTCTTAAAAAAATGAACTTATTTTACTTGTATGAAAAGAAAAGTAATTACCAAAAATTTTTATCCCTCGGAAGATATGTCTGCAAAATATCAACTTAGTCCCAAAAGATTTGCCATATGATAGCTATTTCTCAGAGTAGACATCTCTTTCGAGTGAGCCTCTCTAGTAGCTAGGGCTACCTCAGCCTCCTGTGTGGAGACAAGTCCCTTCCAAGTCACTGCTTCCAGATCTTGGAACCTGAGTAAAACTTGTAACTTTTCTAGTCCTTGTCTTCATTTATATAGGCAAGGATTGTTCTCTCCAAACAACCTCCAACTATTTTGTCAACTTGCTGCACTGTCCTTAGATTCCAGGCTACTTGACACAAAACTTCATCAGAGCTTGTAAAAGTAGCAGTAGCCGGGCCTGAAGGATCCATGTTGTAGGCAATAAGTTTTCCTTCCAAGACTAATTATTTCCTTTAAACTCTACGTGTTGAGTGCCTATTATAAATAAGTCAAAAAACAACTGATGCTGGGGAAACTACAGAGAAAATGGAATCTTCATACGCTCTTGGAGGGAATGTAAGCTAATTCAGCCCCTACGGAAAACTGTTTGAAGCTTTTTCAAAGAACTACAAGTAAATGTACCATCTGACCCAGCAATCCTACTCCTGGGTATATACCCAAAGGAGCACAAACCATTCCACCAAGAAGGCACCTGTACTTGTTTGTTTATCATAACATTATTCACAATAGTAAAGACATGAAGCCAACCTAGGAGCCCATCAGTGGTGGATTGGATAAGGAAAATGTGGTATATGTACACCATGGAATACTACCCAGTCACAACAAAGTAACAAAATCATGTCCTTTGAAGATACATGGTGCAGCTAGATACTACCACTGTAACTGAATTAATAACAGAAAACCAAACACTGCATGTTCTCATTGATAAGTGGGGGCTAAACAATGGGTACACACAGACAAAAAGATGAAAACAACAGCCATAGGGAGAAGGCAGGCAAGAGTTGAAAAACCATCTATTGGTTATCATGGTCACCATTTGGGAGATTTGTTCAATAGAAACCCAAACCACACCACCATGTAATATACCCATGTAACAACCCTGCACATGTACCTCTTGATTCTAAAATAAAATAAAATAAGTAATGAAAATTAAACTTCATCTATTTACATTTCCAAAGAGTACCATGTTATAGGAAATGCTAAATAGTTGGACTGAAAATAGCACTCATAAGGAAGTTTTTCAACTCATAAGAGACCTGCAACAGATATAAAAGATTTTGCTTGGGTTTTGTTTTTCAAAAATATACGTGCTACCATTATATCATTGCATGTTTTTTTTCTTTGAACTATTAGTTGGAGAATAATGGCATTTGATTTTGAAGCATTGAGTTATCCTGACATTCATGAAATAAAACCCATATGATCATGATGTGGCACTAATCTCATCTGAGTTATTTTATTAGGATTTTTAAATCAAAAAGCAATCTGACGTGGTGGCTCATGCCTAAAACCCCAGCACTTTGAGAGGCTGAGGTAGGAGGACTGTTTGAGCCCAGGAGTTTGAGACCAGCTTAGGTAACATAGTGAGACCCCATTTCAAGTAAATAAATTAATGATAAAACAAAGAAAGAAAGAAAGAAACAGAAAACTAATAATTGAATTATTTTTAAAGGAATTGGTCTATACTTTTTCTGCTATTCTATTGAAGATACCTTTTTTTCCCTTTTTTACTGTTAACTCAGTGATTCTTAATTTCTAGAAAAAAATTGAAAAGCTTCTTGTTTAAGTCATACAAGCTAGGTCTGAGATTGAAATTCTGTGAAACTTATTTATTGTGGGATTTCTCCCAGGAGAAACTTGTAAGACTGGAATGGAAGCAGGATATGAGAGTTTTCTCTAGATTTTCTGCTAGGATTTTTATAGTTTCACATCTCATGTTTAAGTCCTTAACCCATCTTGAGTAAACTATTGTATATGGTGAGAGGTAGGGGTCCAGTTTCATTCTTCTGCATATGGCTAACCAATTTTCCCAGCATCATTTGTTGAGTAGGGTGTCTTCTCATTGTTGATTTTTGTCGACTTTGTCGAAGATCAGTTGCTTGTAGGTGTGTGGCTTTATTTCTGGGTTTTCTATTCTGGTCCATTGATCTACTTATCTATTTTTGTACTAGTATCATGCTATTTTAGTTACTATAGCCTTGTAGTATAATTTGAAGTTAGGCGATGTGATGCCTTCACATTTATTCTTTTTACTTAGGATTGCTTTGGCTCTGGGCTCATTTCTAGTTCCATATAAACTTTAGGATTATTTTTTCTAGTCCTATTAAAGATAATGTTGGTATTCTGATAGGGATTGCATTGAATCCATTGAATCTATAGATTGTTTGGGGCAGTGTGTTCATTTTAACTGTTAATATATTGATTCTTCCAATCTGTAAACGTAGGCTATTCTTCCATTTGTTTGTGCAATCTACAATTTTTCATCAGTGTTTTGTAGTTCTCCTTGCAGAGATCTTTCACCTCCTTGCTAAATTTATTCATTTAAAGTGTTATTGGTCTGTTTATTATGTATTCTTGTACCTATCATAAAAGGGACTGGGCTCCTGATTTGGCTTCCTGCTTGAGCATTACTGTGTATAGAAATGTAGCTTATGCACATTGTCACTGATTTGTTGGGTTCGCTGGTTGGTGAGAAACAGCAGCTGGGCCTGCAGCTCTTTCATTTCCTTCCAGATCTTTTCTTTCAGCTTCTCCTATTCCTGAACTGGACATGTTTTCAGCTCCACGGGGAAGGGCATCAGCATATTTTGCAGGTTGCCCTTATCATTGTTATTCTATAAAGTGAGGGATAGATATAGATTCTAGCTCACAGTTGCAGGTTTCAGTTTGTCCTTGGTCTCTGACACTTCATTTTCCCTTCCGAAATGCCAGTCCTACAGACAAAGGCTCCAGCCTTGCATAGACTGCATAATAAGTTTTGAAGAATGTGTGAAATCTAATCCCTTAAAAGTCATCATTTTTTTATCAATTCCTGACTAATACAAATAACCAAGCTCACCAAGTGTGTCTTTTTCTTACCTTACAATAAATTTTTGTCCAGAAATTTCCTTAGAGTCCCTGAAAATACACTTCTGGGCCAACCCATAAATTCATCAGATGCTGAGCCACAGTGAACTCAGTCTAGACTAAAGCTTAGAACTTTTTGATATGTATATTGTTTCAACTAAAACTCACAACCGTGTGATGCAGGTATTATTTTTCCTATATTAATACATTTAAAAGCCCAAACTCAGAGGTTGAGTGATTGTCTTAACATGACACAGTTAATAGGTGACATAAAAGATTTGCATTCTTGTCGATCTGAATCGAACTAAGCAAGTGCTATAGTCTCTGTATCGAGTCCAAAACCAGTCAAGACAGAACTGAAGAAAGGTAATCGAGGGGAGTAGTTCACAAATCCACAGGTCAGAGAGTCATCCCCTTCAACTAACTTCTTTGAAGTTCCAGACTCTTCTACACCGCCTTTCCTCTCAACTCTTACATATCCCTTTCAGTGGTGTGTGCTTCCAATATATCTTAACGGGTAGGGAATTAGAGTTTGGGAAATCTGGCCTGATGGTTTCAGACTCTTCTTTGTGCAGGATATTGCTAACTAGAGTTTCTATTGACCATCATTCAACTCTGCATGAGCTCTAATTGGTTCCCTGGCCCTTTTCCATTATTTTTAAGTTGTACCTTCGTAACCTGACCTTTTGAGCATCATACAGTTTTAGTACAGAAGGTGACCTCAGAGATAATTTCATACAAAATGTCCTTTTACCAGGGAAAACACTGAATTCAGCGAGAGGAAGTGACTCTTTCAAGGTCATACCCTGTGATTCGCAGTCAATATAAAGGGGAAACCCACTGTGTGATTATTCTTAGAAGCTGAGGGAAGTGCCAAAGAGTACAGCTACAGAAGTGACATGGATTTAGTACATTAAAAGATAAATTACCCTACAAGTTATGAGGAAAACATCAAACACCTTCAGGCCTGCTATACTGAGCAGTACATCTCGCCATTGTCATACTTGGTTTAATCTCTCTGCCTCGAATACCCACAAGCAGTCGATTTTTTTCCAGTGTCACAGCCAGCTGTGCTCTAACATCTCAGCAAATTAAAAAGTAATTACCTCAATAATGGATTAGTTGCTGAGTTTAATCACTCTGAAAAAGTACTTGGTTTTTCCACTTATGGTATAATAAAATGTTTCATTTCTACATGGCCCATCATTTAGATGTCCCTGAGAACATCAAGTCTTTGCTGACATAGACTGAATTAACACCAGGAGATAAGTAGACAGATGAAGGCAAAGTATCTACTCCAGGGAAAGAAGACTGGTGACCAGCAAGGAGCTGATTCTGCAATTATTCTAGGTAAGGGGTAACAACAAACAAAACAGATCTGACATCCTGAGGTCCTTCAATAGACAGAATTAAATGACCAAGATATAATCAGTATCTTTATAAATCATAGCCTCATCCTCTTTTCATCAATAAGGTTTAATCCAGTTTCTCGATTAATGCCTAATCATAACAAAGATCCTCACTGGTTCTATTGAGTGTCTCCTTATGCAGAAAATCAGGTTATCCTTCATGCTCCATTCTGCCTGGGATTCCTATGTTCCCTACCTGATCTCTAAAGGGCTTACCCAACATAATAAAACTTGAAGTTATCCGGAGGTGATATTCTGGCAGGTGTATCCACTATTAATGTTATGACAATACCATGAAACAAACCACCCTAAAAATTGGAGGCTTAGAACAACCATGTTCTCTTATGGATCTGTGAACTGGCTGGGTTCACTCACTCTTTCTGTAGCTTCCTGAGGGATGGCTGATCTAGGCTGGGCTCAGTCTTGCTGCATGGGTCTCTCATCCTTCTTCTGCAATTAGCAGCTAGCCCAGGCATGCTCTGGTGGTGATGGCAGAGGCAAAAGAGCAAAATTAAGTCTTCTTGAGACCTAGTTTTTGTCTGGGCATCATCACTTCTATCTCATTTGGTTGACCAAAACAAGTGACATGACCAAAGTCAAGAGGTAGAGAAATACCCCTTGTCAATACTGGGTGAACATTGTAAAGTCACTTGGATAAAGAGAGAAGTAAATAATTGGGACCAATAACATAATTTGCTTATAAGGGCTCCATCCTAGAATGCCTTCCTCTCTTTTCCTAGTGTTTTGAAATGAAAAGTATTCATCTTAACTCCTGCTCTAATGAATCTGTTTTTCTCTATCCCACTCTTCATCTTTACATTTAGTTTCCATTCTTTCCTTTCTCTCCCTTTCTTCTCAGGCACTCTTATCTAAGTCCCCCAGATAGAAAACTAACCTCTTAAGCTTACTCCTGGAAATTCAAGTTGGACATATCTTGAGCCTTCATTTTTTTATTCAGTAACTGGGAAGAAGAGGAATGCATCTAGCTTTAGATCCAGTGGATCCAGGCTTTGTGTCTCTCTCCATCTTACCAGCATTATTTCTCTCTGTGTGGCTTTATTCTTTAGACAGCCTCCCTCCATGTAGTAGGCAAAATGGCCACCAGACACTCCAAACTAACATCCTCTAAACCCAGCACTATCTCTCCCAAAGTGAATACATCAACTTTGGCAACATCTCTAATGAGCTCTGTTTGGGGCACCTGGTCATACTTGTACCCATCACTGAAACTACAATAAAGGATTAATCTTATTAGTCAACCCAGTTCATGTGCCCACCTTTGTGGAGGGTGATAGGGGTTCTGTGATTATGATGCCAATAGGACTGAATGGAACAAGGAATGAATTACTCGTGATCGAAGAGATGAATATTAAGATAACAATCTGGGCAGACAAAAACCCTACCTACTGTAGTACATTTAAACTAATGGTTTATAGTGCCTCGTTTGCAACTATACAAGGAAGAAACAAAACAAAGCCTGGAATTTATGTATTCAAAATTGTATACTTATTCTGATATGTTTAAACATCAGTCACCTTCAAAGTATTCTCCAATTGATGCAAAATACCTGTTGAGATGTTTGTCCCACTTCTCAAAACAGTTTTTGAACTCGTCAATGTTAATGCCTTTTAGTGCTTCTACCTTTTTTGCTCTGCCACTTCCACATTGGCAAAACTTTTCCCTTTGAGGACTTTTTTCATTGAGGAAACAGCAAAAAATGTCACTCGAAGTGAGATCAGGTGAATAGGGAGGTGGAGCATGGGGGTCATACAGTTTTTGGTCAAAACTCCTGAACACTCAGCGTGGTGTGGGCAGGTGTGCTAGTCAATTTACCATCATGAAATAGACAAACACGTTGAAAGAATCTCCAAAAAAAATTCACTGAAGTGAATGCAGCCTCTCACAACAACGCTAGCTGCTACACTAATGCCACTGGGTTCCTAGAACAAGGAAACCTGCACTACAAGGGATATACCCTCCAAAAGATAATTCTGGTTTTGGGGTCCTCCCTCATATATACTTACTTTAAATATAATGGGATATTTCAGGATAACTACTAATAATGCAGAGAAAATATCCCACCCCTTTCTAGCATCCATATCTGCTAGTCTTCATATATATGCATAAAAATTCTGATTGTGTACTTGGGAGAAGATAGAAAAAATTATGATGGGTAAAGAGGTAACTGAAGAAGAAAGAAAAAGGTGAGATGAATGAATATAAGTCTGTTCCCCCGTGAGTTTCTTCACATTGATTTTTGAATCCCTTTGGCAAGAGGAGTCATTAGAAGAGAAGTGGATTAAAGTATACTTTCGATACTCCAGATCCAAAGAGAAGTTCCTTGAGGCTCACTCAAACTAGGACACAAATTTGGAAAAGAAACATATCTACTCTTGTGAGACAAAGCACCATCTTTGGCATCCTAAAGACTAGAATTAGTAGAAGCATCAGGAGCTGTGGCCAACTGCATTTTGCTGTAGTGTCAAGAAGTCTTCTCTAGACAGTTTATTAGGCATAAAATGTGGTCAAGGAGAAGTCAGAGTAAGATCAAAGTGTATCTGTGAGACACTTCTTGGGACTGCAGAAGACAATATCCAGTTTGAAGAATTATTCAAATATTAAACTAGTTAATTTCACATTATTGAAATCTTCAAATTAAAGGAATATCAAAAGTATAATAAAAAAAGATCAATGGTGACACTTGTTATAAAGTTTTACTGTCCATTTCACTTTGACACTTACAAATAAAAGGAGAAATGGAGAATAAAATTTAAGAACCATTAAGTATATAACCTAGATAATCCCAAATATCTTATTATAAGGTTAGGTTCTTAAGAAAACAAAAAAAGTACACACACTTGAAATAGAAAAGAACTTTTTCCTGCATGTTACCTCTCTCATTCATTTGTTAACATGACAGTTTACATTTTTATATTCTTTAACATCTCTATTTCAAATAGTAAAGTTAGATGTAAATATAGCCATAATAAAGAGAGCACAGATTTTGTTTCTTTTCAAATCCCCTCATAAAAATAAACAGCAACTGGACACCAATACTAAAAACCTTGAACAACACTTACAACAAAACCATGTGACAGAGTTTCCCTTAAATACAGCCATGTTCTAGCATTGGAAAGGCCAAGAAAAGAATGACAAGCCACATAACAAGGAATACCACTAACACTCAGATTGCAGTCTAGACCGTGAAACTACAAGATGAGCTGGAAGTTACCAGGTAGATAGATGTCAAAATTCAGTAGGGGCAAGTAGAAATGGGAGTCATGAGTCAACCTGACCAGTCTCCCTCTGACCAAGTTTGGGACCATTTGAGCTTCAGTAAAGATAAGAATTGCAAACTCATCAAATATTTTAAATATGTGAATTAATAATGATATAAAAATTGATCATCTTCAAAGAATGACAGAAAACAAACTTGTTGTTTTTGAAAACTGGCAAATAAGGGGAACCAAATGAGCATCTATTCTGTCTTTCCTGGGTAACCAAACAAGATATGAGGGGAAGTATATCTTTGTAAAATGATTCCAACTAATAGATGCAGATAAAATGATAGGATGCCATCATATTATAATATCTAAGCAATTAGCGGATCTAGGCATCAATTCCGGCTAAAAGAAAGAGTGTAAACCAGACAAGACGTCCCTCCTGATGAACACATTACCTAGAGTGTAGTCAAAGGGAGTGAAATTGAGCCTGATAAAACTTTATTCTACTGTAAATTTACGGGAAATACGGAGGATCATAGTTGAACTACACCGTGACTACGCAATCCACAAAGTCCAAACTGTGCAAAATTCTCCAGGTCAAATGGCACAGGTGTTTCAGCAGATAAGCTGTAAGGAAAAGAAGAGAATGGAAGAATATTCTATAGATTTAAACATATACTTTAATAATTTGTTAACTTAATAGGAAAATTTAAACTATTGTACTAAGAAATGAGCATTTGGGAGGCAAAACCATTAAGAAATGGAAGGAATTTTTATATATATATAGATTTAAAAAGGAAATTTTATACAAAAGTTGTTAGTGCTTACTTTTGGAAGGAGAGAGGAACCCTGATTGGGATAAAGCACAAAAAAGCTTCCTGGGGTTCTGGTAACATTCTCTTTGTTGACTGGGTGGTAGTTTCATCAGTGTTCACTTTATAACAATTCATTGATCTGTACCTTTGTCTTCTGTGGCTGATTTTATCTACTTTTGTAATAAAAAGGTAAAGCAAATATATAAATAATGAAGGGAAATAAATAGAAATAAAAAATAATGTAGTAAGATCACATACATTCAAGGCCATCTTTTAATCAGAAACCAAAGTCAATAATCTTAGGGCAGAAAAAAAAATGGAGATTGTAGTTCAGACATTGGCAAAGATAAGACCCCAGAGACAGCGCAACCAGAGAGTCAGAGAGGAAGCTGCCAATCCCCAAACATTCTAATCCCCAAGCAAACACAAAGTAAATCATAGACATACTTATAAAAATAATTACTCAATGAACTTAATCAAGGAGCTGTGGATCCTTTTCCCACTTACATATACTTACTCATAAAAGGGGAAATAAAGTCCACTAAATGGAAATGTCCTTTTTCACTAGCTTTTCTGGAACCGCTCTGTGGAAGGAGGCCTGGAATGCATTTTTCAGCCCTCTCACAGACGCCTCTCAAACTTTGCAGTAAGCCACTCCCCCATAAGGAGATCAGTGATTCCTTTGTGAATCCATTTAAACCGAGCAACAAAAATCGGCAATTCAGTGTGTCCATTCTGTGATCATTCAAGGCAAAAGGGGTTTCATGCCTTGTCCTTTCTTGAAATAAGTTGCTCTTTATGACAAATCAATGAAAAGGAGTGAAACGAGTTTTTGCCCACCAGGAAGGGGAGGGGGGATAAAGTAGCTCTATCCATTCCTCCTACCAAGACACGTCTAAAAGCACGGGATGAGAAGTTTCAAGACCATGACAATTGTGGTGGATTGAATCAACGGAGCCATTTCTTTGCTCATCCTTGTATCCGCATGCTTTACCATCTGACTGGGCAGTTCTTCCCACTCGAGCACAGAGTATTTTCCCTCCCTCTCCCTGTCGGTTGTGGCCTTGAGAATGGCCATGAATTAAATGTGAGCAGGAGTAGCCGTGTACAGTTTAAGCCTAGGCCTTAAAAGCATCTTAAGTATCCTTTTTTTTTCTCATCCTTCTGCCACCAACATAAGAAGAGGCTTCTCCAGGTGGTTGCTAGGCCTTCAGTCCAGTCCCCAAAAGGAATGTACATGAAAAAGACCTGACCCCCCCATATGCAGAAAGAAGCCAAACCCAGTACTATTCATAAGTTGAAGCAGAGCCGTAGACCAAGCCCAATTTTGACCAGTTGACCAACAGACACGTAAGCAAGAATAAATAGTTGTTTTAAGTTCCCAAGTTTGGGATGATTTGTTACATAGCAGTAACTGACTGAAACACCAGCAATGCCAGGGCAGTATGTGATCAACCGCTCCTTCCTTAGAACTGCAGTCCTGACATGACTTTTTCTGTAGTATGTACTGTTTTTCTCCTCTCATTTACCTCCCTCTTTTGCCCTGTGACAGACTCAAAGGTAAAATAATGCAACCCAGCTTTCAGAAATAAAAGTCATGTATATTCATTTCAACCTTTGTTTCCAGCCTCACCCTTTATCCTTTTCTCTCATCCTAATTGTGCAATTTTATAATTCTGTGTCTTACACAACCAGTAAGAGTGGGATACACACCATTCCCCTCATTGCCTTGTGCCTTCTTCCTACATAAAGTTGGGAGTAGGATAGAAGGAAGAGAGAAAAAGGAAAAAAACAAAAAGCCTTTTGCATAGAAAGTCTTTGTGCTCCATTTTAAACTGCATCCCACCTACAGACCATTTTATCATTTCTGAGCCATCATTCTTACCTAAGATTCATTTTTGTATGTTTTGTCATTCCCAATTTTGCAATTTCAAGACACTGACGAAAAATATGCCAGGCAATAAAGGAGAATGAAAAAACCAATCCTGTGTTCCCCAAGCAGACACATTACAAGGCAGTGAAATTTCCAGCAGTCCTTCTGGAGGAAAGCACCCTGCCGCAAAACGACATCTTCCAGGGACTCCATTGCAGTTAGATGCCTACATTTTCACTTTCATTATGGGAGGGTAGGGCTCTTCCCCAGGGAAAGCCTCCCACCACAGAGGGCTGTACCACCCAGCATCACCAGCCAAAAAAGAGATTGGCTGTGATGACAGGTGCCACCTTTCCCTAGAAATTTTTCTTCTCTTCCTGGTTGAATTATACCCTAGCAGCTACCCTGGCTGGACTTCACATTCCTAGTTCTCCATGGCAGTGAAATGTCATGTATGGAATATTCCATATCTTTGATTCAGGGAATTTTTTTGTATGATCACTTTCTCATAAGGACTAAATAAAAATTGTAACTATATCAGCATACCTAGGGTGTGTCATAGTATACTTCTAAGTCAATGTTTTAAAATCTACCATTCAGTTACTACAAAAATACTTACTGAGGAAAGGAAACAGAACTTTAATTGAGTGAACACTGTTTTCCAAGTACTTTGTGTATACTTTACATAATGTAATTATCATCATAACACCCCTGTGAAATATTTATTTTTATTCCCATTCTACTGGTGAGGAGAATAAGCATTCAAGGAGATTTACCTAACTTACTTAAGGTCATATGACTGGCGAAACTGCTGATGGGAAAAACAAGACATCTTGCTAATTTCACAGATTTATTGTAATAAGAAGATGCATTGTTTTATATGACATCACCTGGTACCATGCAAGAAATGCTCATCTCCTCCTCATGCCTCAGTCCCTCCTCAAAATATAGGACTCTATTCACTTATTCATGCATTCATTCTTTCTCTGTCAGAGACTATGCCAAGCATAGGAAGCCCTGCCCTCAAAGACAGATTCAGAAGTAAAAAGGGTTTACTCTCAGGTAACACACAATACCCTCCACCCACTTTTCAGGAGCCCTCTTGATTAATATGAGCTTAATTCCAAATGTTGACAGCATCATCTGCCAGACCACTCTCCCTCCCAGGGCTCCTGGTTACCCCATTATGGGTGTCAAGCCCAGCTTTCTTACCTTAGGCCCCAACAAGTTGTGGTTTCCCCTGGGGAGAAGGGAAGGAATGTGTGTTTGGTAGGAGGATAGAAGTATTCAATCAAGGTCTCCACAGTCTCCAGCGCATTGTGTCATATTGACATGGACACTGTTTACTTTTTCATCTCTTATCTGCAATCATGATGATGAAATGCAAACAGGCCAGACTAGGTTCAAATCAGGGTCTAGTTAACTTCCTAAGTAGCTCATTGTGGTCATTGTGTGTAATAAAGGCAGATCTCAATGACAACCTTTTAAACTTCACATTGTATTGCTTTAATGACTTGGGTCCTTCTGTTTTCTACTCCTTTGCTGAAGCCCAGCATTGCCACTGGACCAAATGGCAAATTTTAGCTACTCGAGTTATGCCACTGATGTCCTGCAATTGCAAGACACCCAACACACCTCCAGCACTGGGCTGTTACCCATATTCCTACCCCTCCCATACCGTTACAAGGCAGCCCGCTGACCCATAAGCCTTTCTGCTACAGTCTCAGACTCATACCAACCTCCTATTCATTCATTTAATTAACAAGTCATTATAGAGTATTCACTTGACATCAGCCCTGTGCTAGGGGCTTAGGAGCAGAAAGAGAACACATTCTTACCTTCGTGGAACATTCAGTATCATTGGGAAGGCAGGTAAGTCAACAGGGGATTCCCAGACTGTGTGACAGGGACTATGCTAAGAAAAATATGTAAGGACATGCCAAAGAGGGGTTAACCCAGCTTAGAGAGAGCAGAGCAGGCTTTCTTGAAGAAGTGAAAAACTAATTTTACATCTAAGGGATAATTCAGGGCTAACAAGACAAAATAAATATGTTGGGAGTAGAGGGGACTGAGTGAAATAGGAAATAGGGTGAATGTTCCAGGCAAAGGGAGGTATGTATGCTAAAGCCTCAAAAGTAAAACAGAGAATGGTGCTTTCTAGAATTTTTTTTTAATTATAAGTTCAAGCTGAGCACGGTGGCTCATGCTTGTGATTCCAACAGTTTGGGAGGATTGCTTGAGCCCAGGAAATTGAGACCAGACTAGTAAACAAAGTGAGATCTCTTCTGTACAAAAATTAAATTAAATTAAATTAAATCAAATTAATTAGTCAAGTATTGTGGTACATGCCTGTAGCCTCAGCTACTCCGAGGGCTGAGGTGAAAGGAATACCTGAGCCCAGAAGATTGAAGCTACAGTCATGCCACTGTATTCCAACTTGGATGACAGAGTGAGACCCTGACTCAAAAAAAAAATTGCAAGTTCAGTATTTTTGAATAAAATATATAGAACAGGAGGAGAGTGGACAAGACAACTCTAGAAGGTAAGATGACTTATTCAGAGCTCCTTGCTCTATGAGAAAGAATTTGGCCTTAATTATGAGTCAGAATCCCACCACCTAGGACATACCAGAGTAACAGGATTATCCTTACCCTGCTCTGGAAGCCTGTTTCATTCCCTCTATCCATATGTTCAACACTAAGCGGTGGAGATTTAATCATAAATCTCAGATCTCAGATGAGGTCTTCATCACTTCTCTCTGGTAATATTATGATGGTTATCTTCTCCAAATTCCACCACCTGAACTCCACCATTCTCAAAGAGCAATACAATCTAAGGGGATGGATTCGATATGTGTTCTAGATAGCCCTTAGGAACACAGATACTTGTGAGGTTCATTCTTGATAATGCCATAACTAAAGTTTAAAACAGAATAAAGCAACTCAGATAAATTTCAGAATAATTAAGGTGTTTCTTGACTTTAGGAATGCAACTGAAGTTTCCTAAAGGCTGGAAACAGTATCCAAAAGACAAAGTATATTTTTTAAAACATATTAAATTTCTTTTTTCTTTATCATCCACTTAACCTCACATGCCATAGCTTATCTGGCATTCCTTTCTTCAAGCATCAGCCTCACACCCTTCTCCCACCCCTGACTTATAAGGTATTTATCTCCAAGAAAAAAAATCTTCCTCACATCTAGCACATTTGCCTCTTGTCCCCTTTACTTTTTCTTTTTCTTCTGTCTCTGTGGTTTAGCTCTGTATCTGTTAGGATGCTTTGAGTTATAACAGAAAACATGACTGAAAATGGCATTTGGGTACTTATTACTGTAAGAGAGATTGCTAGCTTTCTGCCAAAAAAATGTTCCTCTTTTTGATTCATAGATAGACTATGATCCTACATTATGAGGGCCAAATGAAGTATTCTACCAACGAGATCCTCTGAGGAATTAGAAAATACAGATAGCCAAAGTCTAAGTCTCTTTAGCAGAATGAGGTAAGGGTCCAGGAAGCCTAATAAATGTGTAATATCTGTAGTGTTATAAATTATAAAGCAGAGCATACATTGCTGAATGGTATAGAAGCATGGATAAAATTTTGACTACAGAAGATTAAAGGCAGAAGAGAACATACAATCGGGGAGATTGGAGGGGTCCTTTGCAACAGGCCTTAAGAGTTCATGAATACAGAAGGGAGGAAAATGAAATAACAGAAAGCTCTAATTCCAAGTACACCAGGAAGGCTGGGAAAGTTAGTAAACAGTCGTAAAAAGGAGTTTTCTCAAATGCAGTATTTATTCTGTCACTTCACCCAGCTGCTTTCTTTCATACACTCAAAGCTCTCCCTCTATGAGACTGGGAATTTGTGACACCTGATTTTGTCTAAATTCTATCACTGACCTCAACTCTTGGTACTTTACCAAACAGACAATCCTTGACACCACCAAGCAAACCCGCTTCCCATCCCTTCCCCAGACTTAGAGAAGGTTTACTCTACCCCTTCATTTCAACCTCATGTCTGCTATACTTCCTCTACCAAGAAAGCCTCTCAACCACTTTCACTTTGATTCTATAATGAAACTGATGCTCACTGTTTATATGTTTACTTTGCATTGAGCCCCTACTCAGAGCCAGTGTGCCAAGATCTCTACCTATATTATTTCATTCCATCTTCAACCCGATATTATGAGATACTAATATATTCATTTTATAAATAAGGAAATGTAAGCTCCAGAAAGTTAAATAATTGGCCCATAACCCCAAAGCTAGTATGTGTTAGGGCAGGATTCAAAGCCAGATGTGTCTCACTCCAAAGTCAATGATCTTTCCATAACTCCACATTGTTAAAACAACGGCCATGCTACATTTTCTAAAGGAGAGCTTCTTTTTCTCTAACCTTATTCAAAGTTTTCAATGCAGTTCATATAACATCAGAAGTCCCAGCAGGCAGTACATCACAGAAGATTTTTAAAACAGAGAAGAAATAAACAAGGAAATAAGGTAAAAAAGAAGAAAAAAGGAGTGTGAAAATGTCTTGGGGTTATAAAGATACAAGGAACAGAAGCCCATTTAAAGGAGCTCATGAAAAACTGAATTGGTTATAAGACTCTATAAGGATCTCATGAAATCCGACTGCAAAAAGTATACCTGGGTTTTGGGAACTGAACTATCCCCAGGTATTTTGTTTGTCTCTCCATTTCTTTGTTCCTGAGCCCTCATGGCCTCTAGCTCAAGGTGTGCATTGCCTGTGTAGCTCATTCTTCTTTTATTTTTCTGCAGAAAAACTTCTATGCTCACTCATGTACATCCCAAGATGGCCACCTCACTCAGCCTTTGTCAATCTGACTTTCAAAATCAACTCCTTAAAAATAACAAACTCTCATCCTTTTTTCCAAAGCCCCTGCAGAGAAAATCTTAACATCTCGTCTTGGCTAAGTATTCTCTTCCCCTAGTCTGTTTCATGGCAGTTTCATGAGTCACAGGGCTGCCCTGCCCAAACTTCTAGATAAAGTAGGTTCTTTGAGAAGGAAGTATGGTGGTAGGTGTGTTAGGGGAGTAGGGACGAGTTATAGCTATGGAGGTAATTATTGCAATATCTAAGACTCTCTATAAGGCTACCACAATTACTAACAAGGGCACAGGGCTCTGAAATTAACACAGAAAATAAGCAAACCATTCCATGTCAAAACTATACCAAAATGGTGTATATTATTATTTATTTGTCTGAGCCACTATTTTTAAGGGCAAGAACACATTTTATGGTTTATGAAATATGTTGAAAGTGTGTTTTAAAGGATTGGGTGACATATATCAGGGATCAGCTAAGGCCCATGCTTCTATAAGTAAAGATTTATTGCAACACAGCTACTCCATTTAAGTATGGCCTATGGTTGCTTTCACACTTGAACAGTAGATTTGAATAATTGCAATAGAGATTCTATGGCCCATAAAGTCTAGAAGTTTTACTATCTGCCTTTTAAGAAAAGTTTGCCAATGCACTGTTCTGTATAGGGTCACTATTTTCAACAGATAATTTACGAAGTCATTTTTAACTTTCTGAAGTGCCACATAAAAAAGCCTTGTTTTTCAGAACAATAAAAAAGAGTCTTTAAGAGTTATACAGCCCTCATGTAGAAAATGGCCTTCTCAAGCTTAGTATTGGGGATTTAAGATAGGTCTGGTCTCAGAAAAGATAGAATTATCACTAGCTATGCCAGCACCTCTTCCTTCTCAAATATCTGAAGAGATATTTGGGAGGTTGGAGATGGCTAACAAAAATCTTCAAGTGAAAAATAATATATTCATGGGGGGACACATATGTGGTTATTACAGTCATATAAGGCGTCACTTAACAGACTGCCATTTCAACACCTTAGATATTCCATAAACGTCATACCTTGGACTTGAAACCAGAATATCTGATGTTGGCGCCCTGGCTACTCCTCTTACTGTCAAGGGCACGTCAAAGTTCTCATCTCTCATCTGCAAAATGCGGGACCTTTGCTGAGATCAAGTGTGGTGAAGAATGCAAAAGAGTTTTTATAGGTTGCTAAGTACAGCATTAACATTCCAGTCAATCTTTAATTACATTTAACTTCAAAACTTCAACAAGGCCCAAGTTGATAGCAAAATGCATTTTTACCATACCACATAGGGTCTAGGTTCCAGGAATGAGGAGAGAATATGTGTTGGGCACCCCATCTATGCTACTTCCTTTGAGTACACAATCTTAAATCCTCAGAATCACCCTGTTAAGTAGGAATCACTATTTGCATTTTACAGATGAAGAGACTAAAAAGTTGAATATGTTTCTCAGGTTCAGCTAGGGTGACTAACTCATCGTGGTTTGTCTGGGACTCTCCTGGTTCTAGCACCGATAGCCCTCACATTATGAAAAACCCTTTAGTCCTGGGAAAACCACAAGAGCCAGTCAAGGTGAACAGTAGACCCAGGCTTAAAACTCAGTGCTAAGTATCTACGCCTGGTGATCTTAATAACCTACCTATCTACATGCTCACTTGTTCTCACAGAGTTCATCTTATCATGATATCTACATTGAAGATCTATGGGCAGTGAACAAGAACCTGCTTACTCATGCAATGGATCTCTGAGCCCTTAATGAAAAAGACATTTTGTTCCCAAGTGCTTGAAAGACAACAGAAGAGGGGCCCAGCCACAGCATACTTGCCTTTCGTTGTTATTAGTGCACTGGCAGTTGGTTTAGCCCCGCTTCTTTCTGTTATCCCTCAAGCAAAACTGAGATATTAGAAGGCAGCTAAAAACTCTGAAGGCAGAGGACTGGAGAGTAGCTACTCTTGAAATAAACTTATTTTTCCTCTGGCCATTTCCTTCACATATCCACACACTTTTCCAGCAAGTAAGTAGTATTATGCTTTTCCCTTTATTCCAATGGGCCTGTTCCTAAGTAATAAGTTAAAGACAACCATACTGGGCAACCCCCTCAGGGCTCCTCCAGCTCTGTGAGCTTTTCTGGCCTCTCAATAAATCCTGTTTTCTAAAAAAAAAAAAAGACACCCATACTGAGGTAGAAAGAGACTTCAAAATGCTCGATATTATCTCTGTAGGGAACCCTAGCTGCTAGATTCTAGCCCAAACCTGACATATGAAAAATGAGAACACCAACGACTATAGAGAACAATAGATTTTGCTCTACAACTTCTCTTACACTCATACCTCAAGCACAAATTGTTCTCCTGAACTCCAGACTCACACTCCAGCTACTTAGCAGACATTTCTATTTGGTTGTCTAACAGCTATCTCAAACTTAACATGCCCAAAATCAAATTCTCAGTTTTTTCTTTTTTTTTTTCCTTTAAATGTTTAATTTATTTGTTTGGGGGGGTACAATTCAGGGTTAAATATGCAAATGTTCATTACACAGGTACCCTTTTTTTTTTTTTTTTTTTTTTTGAGTTGGAGTCTCACTCTGTCGCCCAGACTGGAGTGCAGTGGCCGCTCCCGGCCACCGCAGCCTCGACCTACTGGGCTCCGGCGATCCTTCCGCCTCAGCCTTCCAAGTAGCCGGAACTACAGGCATGCGCTACCACGCCCGGCTGATTTTTTGATTTATTGTAGAGATGAGGTCTCTCTGCCCAGGTGGGTCTCGAACCCGCGGGCTCAGGCAATCCAAGGCTGAGCCACCGAGCCCGGCTAACACAGGTACCCTTTTGATGAGGTGTGCCCCCCCACCCCCCAGCAAAATCCCACTACTGCCAATCTCACCCCCCCAGCAATTTCCCACTACCAACAATGTGATACTCAGTTCTTTTTTTCTGTGATAGATCACTCAGTATTACAGACTCTAAGTCCAGCCAAGTTGCCATGAGGTTCATAAATTTTGTCCTTCTTTATGGTGGCATAATATTACTCAGGCTTTTCTTGTACATTGTGTGTTGGGGGTTCCCAAGACCCCCCTCTGGTTTGCTGACTGGCCAGAAGGACTCCCAGGAATCAGAAAAGTTGCTGTACTCAGGCTATGGCTTATTACCAGGAAAGAATACAGATTAAAATCAGTAAAAGGAAAAGGTACATGGAGTTTAGTCCAGGAGAAACCAGATGCAAGCATCCAGTGTCCCTCTCAGTGGAATCCCATGGGGATGCTTTTAATTCACCCCACAGTGTTGTCTGATAAGACTCTCAGGGAACCAGGGGAGCACATCTGAGGTTTCAACCAGAGAAATTCACCTAAGCCTTGACAATCAGGAATTTTATTGAATGTCATCATATAGGCATGCGACATACACAAGTGACTGGTCTCAGTTACTCAGGCTCCATCCCCTCCAGGACAAAAAGAGGCATTCATTACAAACTGCTTGGTTTGGATAAACTTATCTGTTCACACTGGTACAGTGCAGCCCAAGTCCTCAGACATACTAAAGCACCTTTGTCAGGCAGAAAGCCCAAGGGTTCAGAAGTTATCTCCCAGGAGATGGCCAAGGGCCAGTCCTGAAGATAGTCCCCTAAGACAATCCCTGAAGACAGGGATAGAGCACCTCGGGCCTCCTGTGTTAACCCTTTCCTGCACACCTTGTCTCTCCCTATCTTCCTGCCTGTCCCCTTAGTAACCTCACCTTTCCAGACAACCATGTCATCCTTGGAGTGATTCTTGATTGCTCTTGTTTTCTCCCTTATCTCACATCAAGTCCTCCACCAGTAAGACCTTGTTAGCTCTACCTACGTAATTTATGTATATTTTCAACCACTTCTCCTAAGCTTGGTCCAGACTATAACTCTATCTCCCAAGCTACTGCAGTGAGCTCCTACCCAATCTCCATATTTCCATCTCTGCTCTGCTACATTCTACTCTCCACACAGCAGCCAGGATAAATCTTTTCCAGTGGTAGTCAGACTAGGTTCCCCTCCAAACACAATCTCCACTGGCTTCCTATTTTAGTGATCATGTCAGTGTTCTCGAAGCATTATTTCCCCCAAACACATCTCTGACCTCACCAGCTCCCCTACTCTACCATGGGCACCATTCATCAAGCCATAGCAGCCACTTCACCATTCTTCAAATGCATATAGCAATACTCAGGGCCTTTGAACTTGCTGTTGTATTTGCCCAAAATGCTCTTTCCCAAATATCTGCAATGCTGGTTCACTCATCTCTTTCAGGTTTGTAGTCAAAAAGCAATATATTGATGAATTCTACACTGACCCTTGTACGGAGAACAATACTCCTACCATAATTTGACACAGCCCCTGTTCTGTTTCATTTATTTCATCTTACTTACCAGACTGTGTACTTAGTTTGCTGAAGATATACTTGTTTGTTTATTGTAGTCTCTTACAACTAGGTATCAACCACATGAGGGCAAGAATTTTATTTTGTTTGCTAGTGTGACCACAGTGTCTAGATAAGTGCCAGATACATAATTTATAAATATCCATGGAATGAATGAATGTGGTCCCCAGAAAAATAGCATCAGCATCACCAGGGAACTACTTAGAAATACAGGTTCTTGGCAAACCCTTCAGGTCCCCTCCCACTGTTGAGATTCTTTGCCCCTTGAAGAAATTATTACATTTTTCTCAATGGAGACAGGCTACCTGCACAATTTCCTACTCTGAAGGCACATGATCCTCTTCTAAGCAGTTGCCAGAATGAAGCAAAGACTAGATTTGTCAGAAGCCACCTCCCTGAAGTCACTCTTGTTCTTTGGAATTCCTGTTCCCCCACAAGACATTCCCTACTCTCTCTAGGGCACCTACTCAGGCGGCCTCCTCACCAGTTCAGCTCATTCGCCCCTGCAGCCTAGAAATTGATTCTTAAGAGGAACAAATAAACTGAGCTCTGTGGACTTGAAAAGCCTTGGTGACAAAGCGGACCCACAGCCCAGACTGTCTGTCTCATCCTGTCCCACGTATCCCAACCTGAAATCCAAACTGCTGGTCCTAGAAAGACTACCTGCGAAACTGCCATTGGAGAGCATGAAAACACTTTCCCTCTGCAGCCTGTGGTCTCCCCCGCCAAAGGTTAGCATACCCCATCTTTTTAAGGTTCTCATTCCTCCTTGGCTTCCCACTCTCTTCTCTCCCTTCACACTCTCCACCTTGACCTTCCGCAACAGGCAGTGTGTTCTTGGTGAATCGTAGTAGGAAAAGGAGCTTAACTGATAAAGCCTCTCCCTCAAGAGTCAATAACCATCACCAGGAAGATGAATTAAGTTCACATCCTATCATGTTTCTCCCACACAAGCCCACTGCTTCATTTCCTCCTCAAAATTCAGTCTCACTCAAAAGATTTTCTGTCACATCAAGCTAGTTTCTGAGGTTTAAAAGTGGAAGAGGAAATTGACTGCACAGACCCAGGAACCTACACCCTTTATTTATCTAAATGCTAATGACCACAGCTCAGCAGACCCAGAAGGCAGGTGCAGGAGGGCCATCATCTGACTATGTACAGACCTTGGCTAGAGGTGGCAAAGGGACCTCTTAGCACTAAGCATCATGGCTACTAACTCAACCTCTGTTCCTGGGAGTGTATCCATATGAAAAACTCACAGGAGGGGCAGGGAAGCCTCAGCTCAGCTGAATATCCAGTTTGGGGCCTGAGGCATGTAGGAAACACCAAGTGACCCACAAACATGCATCCTACAGCCACTGGGCCTCAACCAAAGCAGTAGCTATGACTGCCTTTTTGTCATGGGGTGGTTTCTACAAATTCAGTCACATCAGGAATGAAATGGAATGGAATGGAATAGAATAGAATATTAATATAGTGTCTCAAGCCCTTTAAATATGGGGTGCCAAAAATGTATACACACTTTAAGCGATGTTATCTATGTATTACATAAATAATGATGGTAACCACTTTGAGCACCTCTTGTAACTGCAAAAGTCAAGTGTGACTTGTATTCATCTTTTGTTATCAGTATATATTAAGTATTACAATTTTACTTTTTTCCTTCCCTAAAATGTGTATGCATCATATTTTTGGCACCCTCTGTGTATTAGTTCTTCTATGATGCTCACCAATTTCCCAAGGGTTGTTCAAACATAACAGGCTAAGAAGTATAGGTAGAAGAATATTAAATATTTGCAAACTTGCGTTTAAATGTTGCCTCCAAAACTTACTCCTGGCTATCAGCTTAAACAGGTCAATTGGAGTTTCTGAACCTCTAGCGTGCAAATGGGGTCACTGTGAGTAACCGTTCTAGTCCTGGCTGTGTGTTGGAATCCTCTGGGGAGCTCATAAAACACTGGTCTTGGGCTGCAGTGTAGCCTGGTCACTGGAATTTGTTGCAAACTTTCCCAGATAATTCTCCTATGCAGTAGAGTTTAAGTACCACTGATTATAAAATATAAATGAGATTATGGATGTACAACCTTGACAGTTCTTGATAAATGTTTCAACAGTCTTCTTTACTGCTTGTCATTCCCAGGCAGTAAGAGCAGAAACACTCCAATTGTTCATCGTCTGACACCATTTTATCCATATCTATGCAAAAATATTGAAGACAAAACTGTTGGCCAAGTATACTTTGAGGATTGACTGTAGATTTACATTTGTTTCTCGGTCATCCACCATATTATTATGGACACCCACAATGACTATCTTAAGCAATAGGGTGTGTTATCGAACTGCAAGGTGATGTTGATAACCATCAAAGATGATACTCAAGTAAGCAATTATTGTTAGACCTGGGGGTGTATGTTCTCCCCCTTGTGAATACACTGTAGATTTATGCCTGTAAAACTAGACATTCAATTAGCTTAAGAGATAAAAAGTTAAAATCCGGTCATGATAACTACTTTCCTTTTTTTTTTTTTTTTTTTTGAGTTGGAGTCTCACTCTGTCGCCCAGACTGGAGTGCAGTGGCCGCTCCCGGCCACCGCAGCCTCGACCTGCTGGGCTTCGGCCATCCTTCTGCCTCAGCCTTCTGAGTAGCTGGAATTACAGGCATGTGCTACCACGCCCGGCTGATATTTTGATTTATTGTAGAGATGAGGTCTTCCTGCCCAGGCGGGTCTCGAACCCGTGGGCTCAGGCAATCCACTCACCTCAGCCTCCCAAAGGCGCAGGATTACAGGCTGAGCCACCGAGCCCAGCTGATAACTACTTTCTTAACCCATTTTTCCAGCTGATATCACCCAACTACAATATTCTTTTTTTTTTTTTTTTTTAGCATTGTAAGAATTTTATTTTATTTTAATTTCAAGGTATCTTTATATATTCTTTTAATTTTTATTTTAAAGATGTGGGTTCCAATTCATGGGTTAGGTATACAAATGTTCATTATGCAGGTACCCTTGTTGATGAGATGTGGCCCTGTCCTCTGGCAATTTCCCACTACTGCCAATCCCTTTCTTATAGTATTATGATAATCGTTCAAGGTCTGCTTATGAGTGAGAACATATGGTACTCTGTTCTTTGTTTCTATTATAGATCACTGAGTATGATAAAATAAATCCGTCCAAGTTGCTGCGAAGTCCATATATTTGTCCTTCTTTATGTCTACATAATATTCCAATGTGTATATGTACCACATTTTTTAAACAGTCCAGTTTCTATGGGCAGCATGTTTGTTTCCATGTTTCTGCTATTGTGAATAGCGCTGCAATAAACAAGCGTGTGCCGATATTCTTTTTTTTTTTTTTAAGCAGGATTTATTGAGAGGACAGAAAAGCTCCCACAGTGGGTGGGGACCCGAAGGAGTTGCCCACCAATATTCTTAAGGTTAAGATAACTGCTCCCCAATTACAGAATTCCAGTAGAGTTCAGGTATTATTCCTGCTCTAACACCTAATACATGAAACTCTTCATTTTCTGTTTCAGCCTACACCAATTCTTGATTCCTGGTTTCTCAGTTCTCCATAAAATAAATCTTGGATATTCATTTTGAAAAACAAAAGATAACATGAACATCACAGCATTGTGGTAACCTGAGGTCTTCCTAACCTCTGGCTCTTTAACAAAGAGGTAAATAAAATGGCAACGATAAACTACAATGATAAATGGACTTACAGTCTTCAAACCCCAGCTGTGAATAGACCAAGCATAAGAAAGCATCAGTCACACATTAATTCAAAAATCCAATGCATCATTTATACTGCAGTCTCCTAATGTTCAATACATTTATTATTATTTGTCAGATGAATTAATTTATGCTTGTCAATTGTAAGTAGATATGCATTTTAGTTCTCTATGTCAAAATATCCACTTAGGATATTTACAAGTTACCTCAGTTTGATCACTTCACAGGTTATACCCCAGGGCTGTGAGTGTCTATGTGGTAATATGCAGGGAAGGAAGGATACAGGGAGTATAAGTCAAAAATGAGTTCTGAAGAAGATGAGGTACAGTGGCTTACGCCTATAATCCCAGCACTTTGGGAGGCTGAGGCAGAAGGATTGCTTGAGCCCAGGAATTCAACAATAACCTGGGCAACATAGTGAGACTCCCATCTATAAAAAAAAAAAAAAAGCCGGGCTCGGTGACTCAGGCTGTAATCCCGTGCCTTTGGGAAGCTGGGGTGAGTGGATTGCCTGAGCCCGTGAGTTCGAGACCCGCCTGGGCAGCGAGACCTCATCTCTACAATAAATCAAAAAATCAGCCGGGCGTGGTAGCGCATGCCTGTAATTCCGGCTACTCGGAAGGCTGAGGTGGAGGGATCACCGGAGCCCAGCAGGTCGAGGCTGCGGTGGCCGGGAGAGGCCACTGCACTCCAGTCTGGGCAACAGAGTGAGACTCCAACTCAAAAAAAAATTAAAATTAAAATTAAAATAAAATAAATAAAAAATTTCACCAGTTGTGGTGGTACGTGCCTGTAGTCCCAGCTACTCAGGAAACTGAGGTGAAAGGATTGCTTGAGTCCAGGAGGTTGGGGCTGCAGTGAGCCATGATTGTGTCACTGCCCTCTAGCCTGGGCTCAAAAACAGAACGAAAGAAAAGAAACTGAGTTCTGAAGACTGATTGGCAAAAGAATCTAAGGGTCTTACAGGTGGCTCCATGAACCAGGATAACAGAGAACATGTCCAGCTGAAAGCAGATGAAGAGAAAAAGCAATGAAGGAAATGGGGTAGTGAATTGGAATCTATCTGGGTCCAAGGAGCCGTAAATGATTTGAAACTGAGGAGCTCATGGAGGAATCCTAAAAGGAATAATAACGTGCAAGGGCCCCAAATAAATTCCACCCAGTGTCTGCAGGATCAGGGAATGTATCGCATCTTTAAGTTTCCTTTGTTCCATATGCAAGTGTCTCTGAGTACAACCTAATAGTTTTTCTGGGCAAGTACATAGATTCTTCCCTCTTCTGGCAATGATAAGCTCAGAAAAGATTGTGAATGGAACACACTGAAATTTTGGCAGCAAGACATTTATGGAGAACACATATAACAGGTCTAAGTGGGTTGGGGTCTAAGACATGCCCAACACTGCAGGCAGACCCACACAGGTCAGATGGATTTAAATAAAAGTAATGTTCACGATGCTGGAGAGGATGTGGCAAAAAGGGAACACTTCTACACTGCTGGTGGGAATGCAAACTAGTACAGCCTCTGTGGAAAACAGCGTGGTGATTCCTAAAAGTTCTAAAAATTGACCTTCCATATGACTCCGCAATCCCCCTGCTGGGAATATACCTGAAAGAGCTCAAATCACGCCATAAAAAAGATACCTGCACACGTATGTTTATCACAGCCTTGTTCACAATAGCAGGAACATGGAACCAACCGTGCTGCCTATTAAAAGAGGACTGGATATTAAAAACGTGGTACATATACACGATGGAATATTACGCAACCATAAAAAAGAACAAAATCATGAACTTCGCAGCAACCTGGATGGAATTAGAGTCTATAATACTGAGTGATCTTTCACAAAAATAAAGAACTGAGTATCACATGTTCTCACTCATAAGTGGACCTTGAATAACTACCACAATAGTATAAGAAGAGAATTGACTGTAGCGGGAAACTGCAGGGGGAGGGGGACAGGGAGGTGGGATTGACAGTAGTGGAAATCTGCCTGGGGAATGGGGAACACGCCTCATCAGCAAGGGTACCTGTACAGTGAATATTTGTATACCTAACACTGAAATGTACCCTACAATTTTAAAATAAAAAAGTTTTTAAAGCTAAAAAAAAATAAAGCTAAAAAAAAAAAAAAGTAATGTTCACAATAATGAGTAATAGGTGCTGAATACATGATTAGTACTTTTAATGCTCTGTTCTTATTTGGCATTCCCAATAACTCTGCTGGAAAGTTTAGATTCTTTGGGCTGCAAGAAACAGAACCCTCTGCTCAAACTTAATTAATCAGGAAGAAAATCTACTCTCTTAAAAGAGGAAGTCGAGAAGTGGGGCTGACTTCAGGACTGGATTAACTGTGTGCTCTAATCATGTTATCAAATTGAGGTTTTAATCTGCCCCCATGATCTTGCAAGCTCAGTGTTGGCTGCATCCTCACAAGGTAGCAAAATGACTACAGCAGCTATTGACTGTCATACCCAATATCTAGGAGGGAAAGGGACTCCTCTCTTGGCTCTCTCTTAAGGATCAGGGAACTGCCCGCCAGAAGACTTCCCTTCACTTCACGGTGGATATAATTGGGACATGTGCCTATCCTTTACACAAAAGGTACGTGGCTCACGTTACCTGAGGGGCATGGGTCTATGGAGAAAGGCTGGAGGCCTGCTCTCCACTACATGGCAACTACTGTTATCCTCTGAAAGAGCAAAAGAAGCCCATGGAAAACTGAATAACTTTCTCAAGCTGTCGAGGGCAAAACCAGACTGTATTCTCAGGACGTCTGACTTCAAAGTCCACCCTTAGGCCCTGAGCCATACTCCTATTTGATGAAAGAGGAAAGGAGAGTTGAAACCAAAGGAAACTATCCACAGATATCTGGCAGAAGTCTTGGGAGCAGACATTCAAAGTTTTAGAGAATCTCGGCATTTGCCCTTGTCATCAGGACTCTAGCCAGGATCTGTGACACAGGAAGTAAAATCCAACCTCCTCAGGTAATCATACCAAAAGAAAGGCAGATTATTAGAATTCCAGACCTGCACACAGGCTAAGACATGCACAGAGCCAAGGTAAGCTAGGCTGGCAAAAAGAAAAAGATCCCAACACTAAGGCCACATAACTGGAGAGGGTAGTCTGACACATAGGCCTCATGTCATGAGAGGAGAAGTGGGGCTTCAGATCCTTAATGAAGAATGGGAGGCTCACATTCTGAGAGAAGGGGGAGCCTCAGGTCCTGAGAGAAGGACGGAAGCCTCACATCCTGAGAGAAAAATGGAGGCCTCATGTCCTGAGAAGAGAATGGAAATCTCACATTCTGAGAGAAAAATGGAGGCCTCATGTCCTGACAGGAGAATGGAAGCCTCACATTCTGAGAGAAAAACGGAGGCCTCACATCCTGAGAGAACAGACGCCTCGTGTTATGTGAGGAGAAGGGGGAGTCTCAGATCTTGAGAGGATGGGAGCCTCACATCCTGAGAGAAAAATGGAGGACTCATGTCCTAAGAGGAGGACAGAGGTCCCATGTTACAAGAGGAAAATGGAGACCTTATTTATGTTCCCTGCTACTGAGATCCAATGAAATTGCTAAGGTTTTCTCTTCTTGGTAAGTTTTGGCAATTAATTTAAAGAGTAGTAAGACCCGGGGTGAGCTAAATAAAGCATGTCCACAGGCCTAATGTGGCCTGTAGTACCCTTTTGTGACTTTTGGTTTGTAGAAACTTCAGGGATATTACATCACTTGCTAGAGTTACCAAGGAATCATAAATGAGTCCAAAACCAAGGAGTCAGAAGAAAGAACTCATCTCACATTCAAGGCATCGCCTCCATTCAAAAACGAAACTCACCCATCAACCCTGCAGTGACAACTTGGCAAGGAACATCACTCTCCAGTTCACATTCCTGATTTCTGCTTCTCATAGGGCCCATCAATCAGGTGGGGGTGGCCAGATCTCCAAGGTAGTAAGAGGTATCAATGTCACTGGAACTCCAGCTGTTGGTTGTATCCTTAATAGTGACAGATGGCATTCTTTTTCCTCTGTATTTCTTGATCTTTTTGGTGGTTGCTAATTAACTTCACAGCTTTTAGTCCTGAGACAGGAATAAATCACAGTGAAAGATTTCTGCTGGAGTCCAGCCACAAGCCCTGGAAATCATAGAGGCAGTTACTGCAGTAACCATCTGGTTCAACCCCTACATTTTACAGATGCAGAAACTGAGGTTAAGTCATTGTCTCCCTGGCAGGCAAGGACTTGGGAGGTCATAGGGTTTTCCAAGGCCATAGTGCACTGAGCCCATAGGGATTACATAGCAAAGTGTGTTCTTCCTATCGCTACTTATATTGAAATGAAAGGACCCTCAGTCTTTCAGGTCAAATCCTGTGAGAAGTTGTGTTAGCCAAAGAAAATTATTGATATTATTGAAGGAGAGTTGATGTATTTCAGGTTTATTTCTACTATTGTGGACTGGCCCACAAAGGCCAATGCTTCAACAATGTTGAAGAGAAAAGGTGAGATTTGTCACCACTGAGGAGTTTCCAAGGGGATCTCAAACAAGTTTGTTCATTCATCCTCGTACAGTCTTTCCCATCTCCAAGATCAGGAAATTTCTAGGCATCCAGGCCCCTATCTTTAGCCTTATGAGCTGCCAATGGCATTGCACCATTGACAAGAGTCAATTGACTCATGGAATAATTCAGATACCACTGGGAAAATGTGATAAGAAGTTGAATGATGTCACTTTTGCTGAATGATGACAGGTTCTCCACTGACCCTGAGTGCTGTTTATTGATGACCTGAGTGTTAGGGTACGGACGGACAGGGTGAGGGTGCAGAGGTGCAGGGAGACGTGCAGCACTTCCAGGGTCGGCAACCTGGAGGTGCATGCTGGGAACCCAGAGATCCGAGTAAATTGCAAAGAATTGTGACACACAAAAAGGTTAAGAAAGAAAAGTTATTTAGAAATAAATTAGAGAGATAAAGAGAAGGAGAAGAGAAGATTCACATCCCCAAGTTGAGGGAGGGGGACCAAAGCCAGGAAGCATGGCGACAGCCATGGCTCAAAGAGCACATGGCCACACCAGACTCTAGCAAAGCAATGGCCCCCAGTTGCTTGTGGTTGAGTCCTTTTAACCATTCTCCTTGATGGGGGAAGATCATTAAGGTGATTGGGTGCTTCCTTGTCATCACAAAGGAGCAGGCAAGTGCAGGTACTAATGATGTCAGGTGATGGACAGCAGGCAGATGAGTGGATTAGTCACATGATTGCTGCCATGGTGGGGCTTATCTGTGTCAATAGTTCACAGAGGGCTGATTAGGTTAACCCTGGCGGGGGGGGGGGGGGGGAGGAATGGGATGATTCCTATAAGAGACTTGTTAGACATTTGCAATTCACCAACTCATGACTTTGGCCAGCCATCTTTGATCATCATCTTTGACAAGAAACCTAAAAGTTTACTAGAGATTACTATGCTAAACCATGAAGGGTTAGGCTGTCCTGGTCTTGCATCTGAAGGAGATTTGCCTGGGGTGGGATGGGATAGGCTGCTGCTTGTTTTGTAGTAGCATGTCTGAATGCTTGCTAATGGTTACACTGAGGCAAAGAAGCAAAAAAAAGTCGGGTTCGGTGGCTCAGCCTGTAATCCCACGCCTTTGGGGGCTGAGGTGAGTGGATTGCCTGAGCCCATGGGTTTGAGACCCGCCTGGGCAGGTGAGACCTCATCTTACAATAAAATAAAAAAAAATCAGCTGGGCGTGGTAGTATGTGCCTGTAATTCCGGCTACTTGGAAGGCTGAGGCGGAAGGATCGCCGGAGCCCAGCAGGTTGAGGCTGCGGTGGCCAGGAGTAGCCACTGCACTCCAGTCCGGGCGACAGAGTGAGACTCCAACTCAAAAAAACAAACAAACAAACAAACAAAAAAACAAAGAGGCAAAAAGACTAAAGAATAAGCTAAGTTTTTTCTAGGTTTCTACAGGTACCTTTCACTGAGGACAGCTGGTACATGATAGAGGCGATGGCATGGTACACTCTCCACTGGCAACCAGAGGAAAGTTGCTTCTGATAGCTGCTGGTGCACCCCTGACCTCCTCCCCCAAGTTGACGCTAGGACCGTCTTGACACCAACTCTGCTATTGGCCACGGGGTCCCTTCCAGCCTCTTCACTCCCCACTTCCTCACTGCCTCCCTCTCCACCCTAAATACAGACATCTCTTCCTGGTGTATTCTTTCTCTGAATGTTCTGAGAATGAGACGGGGAGAGTCAGCTCTTCATATGCAAATCTGTTACTGATCACAAAATGTTTTTCTTTTGCTACTCAAAATGTCCAGGTTCTTATCAAAAAAAAATTTTTTTAAGTCTTTCATTTTAAAAGCACCTGTCTTCTCCAAAGACCTCAGAAGTGCATTTTGGAATTCGAGACTGTGCCGTCGCCCTTTCTGTCTCAATGGATTTTTGCTGTAACAGCACTATACCAAGGGCAGCATTAGAGTCAGAAGTCTTTGTTGCCCTGCAAATGGTGGGGGCAGGTAGGTGGGAAACAAATTGAGGAACAATAATACTCAGGTGAGTTTAAAACTTTGCATTCTGATACAGAGAATTTAGACCATCTCCTACCCACTCGTGATGTTTGCAAACTGTCCAGATAATTAAAAAGGAACTGGTGGCCCTGTTGCCAAAATAAGTCTCTTACTTAAGCTTCTACTTCATATGTTGCTCTGTTTTGATTTGAATATAAATGATTTCACCCAAGACAGAAAGCGTGCAGACTTTTCTTACAGAGAGAGCAACCCTGGCTCTTCACCCATGTGTTTCAGAAGTTTCATTAAGGTGGGCTAATTCAGGCATTTTCCTCCCAAGAACGGAGAGAATTTGAGAAGGGTCCTCACAGCCGAGAGAAGGAGAGAGAAAAGGGCATATTGAGAAAGCAACAGGATCCTGAGGTCAAATACATCGCCTGTATTCTCAAGGAAGGTTCTAGGAATTTAGTATCAAATTTGTTCCCAAAGGAAAGCTTTGTGTCTAAGTTAGATATTGAGACAGGGCTTGAGTAATTGTCAGCCTCCCACTGGGGAAAAAAAATCCTTCAGTGACCTCATTAGGGATGATGATTTTAAGCTTTTGTTTCCATTATTCCTGTTGTAGAGGTTTTATCTATTTAATAGTAAATCTCTGACTTCAGGCTTGCAGTGGTAAGAGGTGGATGTCTGTTGCTTCTCGTGCATTAGAGCAATTCCTAAGAGAATTGCAGATCCTTCTAGGACTGTGTATCCCCCAACTTTACTCGTTTTAAAGTTGACTAGGGGCCGGGCTAGGTGACTCAGCCTGTTGTCCCAGCACTTTTGGAGGCCAAGGCAAGTGGATTGCCTGAGACCACGGGTTCGACACCAGCCCGGGCAACTTGGCAAGACCACATCTCTACAATAAATCAAAAATTAGCTGGGCATGGTAGCACATGCCTGTAGTTTCGGCTACTTGGAAGGCTGAGGGGGAAGGATCGCTGGAGCCCAGCAGGTTGAGGCTGTGGTGGCCGTGAGCGTGCCACTGCACTCCACCCTGGGTGACAGAGTGAGACTCCAACTCAAAAAAACCCCCCAAAAACAGTTGACTAGGACCAACAGTGTTGGCCGCTGATTTCCCAGCAAACTTCTGGCTTCCCCAGGTTCACTGCCTGGCCAGCACAGCCTCATCGCCTGCCTGGGTTGTTCTGTCTCAGGACATGAGGCCTCTGTTCTCTATTACAGAGCATGAGGCCGCCATCCTCCCCTCATGACACAAGACCTCGATTTTTGTCTCATGACATGAGGCCTCCTTTCTCCTCAGGACATGAGGCCTCTGTTCTCTACCATAGGGCTTGAGGCCTCCATCCTCCTCTCATGATATGATGGCTCTATCCTCCCCTCATGACCTGAGGTCCCCCTTCTCCTCTCATAACTTGAGGCCTCTGTTCTCCTCTCAGGACACGAGGCCTCCGTTTTTCTCTCGGAATGTAAGGCTTCCATCCTCCTCTCAGGATCTGAGGTCCCACTCTCCTCTCATGAAATGAGACTTCTGGTCTCTTCTCAGGACATGAGGCCTCTGTCCTCTATCACAGGGCATGAGATTCCCATCTTCCTCTTATGACATGAGGCCTCCGTTCTCTTCTCATGACATGAGGCTCTTTTCTCCTGTCAGGATGTGAGGCCTCTGTTCTTCTCTCATGACGTGAGGCCTCTGTCCTCTTCTTGTGACATGGGGCTCCATTCCCCTCTCTGTCCTCCTCAGTCTCCATCTGTTCACTTTGCCTTCCATATTCCCTGCTTGCCCCGTAGGCATTTGAGTTGGAAACCCTGCTGTGAAATCACACTATTGAATAAAACCCTTGTCCTCCAGAGGTGGAGGACTCTAGACCCTCCCAAAATAGTATTTATCGAATTTCTTGGAAATTTCTTTGTCTTCTACATGGATGAGAAGCACTACTTCATTTAAGCAGGACTTAAAACTCTTTGCTCATGAACAGTTGGCAGTTTATGCTGAGGTTCTTCACGATCATTTGCTTGGTAAAAACCAGTTTAGTGGGGACCAAAACAAAGTTTCCAAAGGGAGACGTCCCTGGGGGGGCTTGACAGTGTCTCGTCATCTCCTGTGATTTTTCTCACACCCTCTTCCTTCCAGAGCTGACTGCTCCCTCCAATATGCTTCACACATCCAAGATAACGGCCCCAATTGATCTAACCACAGTTGTCTGATGAGAAATCAAGCAACTTTTCTCATCTGGAGGCTTCTCTAGAGGACCAAAACAGCATTCTAAACACTTAGGATGGTGCTTGGCACATAGTAAGTGCTCAGTAACCGAGTCCTCAAACCATTCAGGAGCGGCTCGGGCAGTTGCCACCCCCACCCCCAAACTCTGAGGTGTTTCCAAGGACAGAGCCTTGATTCACGCTATGTATGTACATATGTGCATGTGTGCATGTGTGTGTGTGTGAGAGAGAGAGAGAGAGAGATTGGGAGAGAGAGAGTACAGCACAGTCACAACTGCCTGTGGCCCTTGTCTCTGAGTTGGCAAATTATTAGTAATAAAATTGAGCATGATCAGAGCATGTGCTGGTGCCCTCAAAGTAGTTTCTTTTCCCAGCAGCACTTTCCTGAGTTTAGCCATCTCCTTCCTAACTCCACTCAGTCTTCGCTCTCAGCCTCATGGGTGTGTGCGGTCAGCACATCACTGTGGATGACGTCATTTGGCAGACGCTCATGGACCTTTACCCTCTCACCTCAACCCACCTCTCCAGTGTCCTGCCACCTGTCTCCCTCTGCTCTGCTCGTGCCCTTGGGAATTCACAACATCCACAACAGGTGGGCATGTGAATGTAAGGAGCTGATACTAGGAACGCAAGCATGGGTCTTTTTTTTTTTTTTTTTTGAGTTGGAGTCTCACTCGGTCGCCCAGACTGGAGTGCAGTGGCCGCTTCCGGCCACCACAGCCTCACCTCCCGGGCTCCGGCAATCCTTCCACCTCAGCCTTCCAAGTAGCCGGAATTACAGGCATGTGCTACCACACCCAGCTGATTTTTTGATTTATTGTAGAGATGAGGTCTCGCTGCCCAGGCGGGTCTCGAACCCGCGAGCTTAGGCAAAGCATGGGCCTTTAATGATGCAGTGATGTGAAGCGGTAAACAGGCCATCGTGCCTGTCAAGCAGTGGGCAGGGACGCCTCCCTCCTATGTGCAGGATCACATGGCACCGACAAAAATGACAGCCAAAATACAGGCCTGCTCAGACCTGGCCAGACCCCCTGGTTTTCTCTGCCTGGTATTGGAAATAAGTACTGAACCACTTTGGACACGAGCAGCCCCTTAGAGTTCTAGGAATACCAGTACACAGAGTGGGAAGAGATATTCATTGGATGTATCATTTCCTACTACTATGGGTAATATTCATTATGTGATAAGTGTGCAAAATAAATTTTCTTTAGCTAGATACAGACCAGCCTGATTAATCAGGTGGCACCTCTTAGGCGAACATCCTCTTGGCTTGGATCACACCTCCTCCTTCCCTCATTCTGGAAGAAACAATTTGAGAAGTAGGCGGTGAACACTCTATCCATGGTGCAGACACTGGGAAATTCTGTTAAGAGTTAAGCTCACATTTTAGAGTATTTATTATGTTAGGCAGTTTGCTAAGAACAAGCAAGCATTATCTCATCTCATTTAAGTTCTTAAAACAGTATAAGTCATGCCTGTTCTTAAAAAGGGTACAGAGGCTGGGCTTGCTGGCTCAGCCTGCAATCCCAGCACTTAGGGAGGCCGAGGCGAGTGTATTGCCTGAGCCCATGGGTTCGAGACCAGCCCTGGCCACTTGGCAAGACCTCGTCTCTGCAATAAATCAAAAATTAGCCAGGTATGGCAGCGCACGCCTGTCGTTCTGGCTACTTGGAAGGCTGAGAAGGAAGGATCACCGGAGCCCAGCAGGTCGACACTGGAGTAACCGTGAGTGCTCCCCTGCACTCTAGCCTGGGCGACAGAGTGAGTCTCCAGACTCCAACTCAAAAAAAAAAGGGTACAGAATAGTCTGTGTGTCTGTGACCCCAGACCCTGGTTTGGGTTAGGTAAAGCTGTAGGCAGTGGTAAGTCACATCTGATAGAGTTCTAGAAAATAGCTTTTCTCTCTTGTTTAGCCTGCCCAAGCTTTGCCCAGAGGCACAGAAGAGCTTGCTAACTGCAGCAGTTTTGCTCCTGTCAATCAAAAACCTGAAACCAAATGCTGCAGATGAAGTGAGTGCATCTGGGCCCAGGGCAGTATTTTAGTATTTTATCTGAAGGGAAGAGTCAGCAGAAGGACTAATCCTTCCAAGAGGAAACAGGGCTCATTCACAGTATTCCAACTGCGACAAGGCCCTAATTTACCCTTAAACATATGGCCTTGGGTCTCTGCATTGTAGGATTTGCCTGGTAGCTTTGCAGTCTATAACACAGAGTAAGAGAAGCAGGCAGGAAGAAAATGCTTCTGGGTGTCATCGCCACATAGGTCATCTTGTTTGATCTCACAGCTCTACCAAGTGGAGAATGCTATGCCCATTTTATGGATGAGCAAACTAATGCAAAGAGAGTGTCTTTCCTCCTACTGCTTTAGGACTTTCAGAAACTTGGGTCAGGGCGTGGGGACACTTCTGTCTGTTTCTGTCTCTCCTCCCAAGACGAGCTGGCTAAGGAGAAAGGGAAGAAGGAAAGGGCAGTCTAATGTGGCCCTGTTGTGATCTGGCTTCAGGACCAGATAATTCATTCCCATAAGAATCATCATGGGGCGAGCGTGTTGGCTCAGCCTGTAATCCTAGCACTTTGGGAGGCTGAGGCGAGTGGACTGCCTGAGTCCACAGGTTCAAGACTCCACGGGCAACTTGGCAAGACCTCGTTTCTACAATAAATCTAGCCTGCGCCTGTAGTTCTGGCTGCTTGGAAGGCTGATGCATAAAGATCACCAGAGCCCAGTAGGTCAACACTAGGGTGGTCATTAGTATATTACTGTACTCCAGCCTGGTAATGGAATGAGACTCTAACTCAAAAAAAAAAGGAATCATCATGAATCATGTGTCTATGATGGAACAAAAGTTATTCAGTCCCCTATGGAGTACAATTTCAGGTACTTGAATACATTGGCCAACAAAAGAAACATAAACCCCTGTCATGATAGAGCTTTCATTTTTTATTTTGGGCCATCTCTATGGGTTCTTGGAGATTCCACAGGTCATCCTTTGAGGTTGGCAGTACCTCCTGTGCCTCTACCTGCTTCTCTGTTCCCACCTCGACATCTAAAAGGGCTTTTTCAGCCTCTCCACTGCAGATGCTTAAGAAAAAAGAGCTTTGCAAACTAAGCCCCAGACAGCTCCCTCCTGTGGCTGACTGGCCCCAACTTCACACAGTCTTGCTCTTGGCTGTCTTGTGTCTGGTTCTGTACCTCTTCCAGGAGGGTAGCACCAGCCATTTCTTGCTGCTCTGGTCTCTACCAGGTGGAAACTACAAGCCAGGCCTTCTGTGGCACAAACTGCAAGGGGTGTACGCCACGCCCCTGGAGGGGGCCCCTCGAAGCCTTGTCACTGGGCTTGAGGCGAGGGTGACACGGAGAACCGCTGTTGTCTGCCTATATTGCCACAACCCCTAAAGAAGAGAATGGTGAGTGTTCGAGTGGGCCTGCACGTACCCACATTCCTGAGAGTGAACAGAGAAGAGCGTTTCCCCTTATGCCCTATGCACTCCCAGTAAATAACTTCAAAAATTCTTAACTTCCCTGCAGACTGTGCCCAATTAGCTGAGAGAAATGAATCTCCACTTACTCCCTCTTTTTAGTAGTCATAGGTTTGAATAATACAATACCAATGTAATCATAAGTCTTGTGATTTGTATAATTTTTGTGCACTAATAACAACATGTAGTAATGAACGATGTCTCGGGCCTTATTAAGTCCCTTTACTCTACAGCAAGCTTGATGAACTACTCTGCCTGGTGTTACTGATAAGAAGCTGTGTCATGAAATGTGGACCATAAATGTCATTACTGACAAAATGTGGCTGTAACTTAAGTTCTATACAATGTTCTGCCAGTCACATAGTCAATGTATAGGTACCAACAATCCTGAACTTGTAAGACTTGAAGAGTGAGCAGACCTATCTCAGAAAGGCCGGGAGCCAGTCTCTGCTCCCTGGATTCAAATTCAGAAATGAGCTTCTCAATTTACTGGTGTGGAAGGATAAAAGCTGAGCGTTACTCAGACTGTACCAAGGGGACACACCCTCCTCCTAATTCCCGTGGGGAGCAGAGAGAGAGCACTCTACTTTCTCCAAAATAAAATTATCTCTCCAGGCCTTCTCAACTTAGTCAGACTTTTTCATAGAGTTTGTGTCTGCACTGAACAATTCTAATCACATGTGACTTCTGAGCACCGAAGATATGACTAGTCCAAATTGAGACCTATCATAACTGCAAGCTAGAAACCAGACTTTAAAGGTGTAGTGCAAAAAAAACAAACTAGAAAAACTAAAAAGTAAAATATCTATTTTTATGTCGATTATGTGTTGAAATGATCATATTTTGGATATTTTGGATCAAATAAAATGTAATCTCAATTTTTTTTACTTTAATAAAAAAGAACCACTCCTTCCAGATCTCCTATCAGAAATAGTTTATTCTAATTTCTGCTCTAGAATGCTGAAAAAAAATAGCTTCACTGTGAAAAGCTCAACATGATTACTCACCAAGCCTGCTTAGTTAAAAATATAGCAGAGCGACAGACATCCAGGTGAAATCTCCCTCTTTAGTCTCCACACATTAAAAAAAATAAATACACAAATATGAAATAAAGAACCACCCCTTGAAAACTTGAAATGACTTATGTGGCTCACACATTTCTACCAGGCTGCACTGCTGTGGATGAACAATCTGACTCCACTGGAAAAACTAGTTTCATGACCTGTCTTGAATGTATAACCTGAAACTTCAACTGAGCATGTGCAGTATTGAACGTCTGTTATATTGCCTTAGGCCTTCAGGGGCTCAGGCGTAAAAGAAAATTGTTACATCACTTCAAATGTACTTTTCTCTGGATAGAACTATACCAACTTTCATCAGATTCTTGATGGATCTATCATTCTTTCTCCAAAAAAAATTTTTTTAATTGATTGAGTATATTCCTAATATATTCTAGTGTTTAATGCATCAGTGAGTATTAAAACCTAGGAAACAAGAGAAACACAGCAAGTCCTTTGTTTACAAGCCCGGTAATATTCCCAAAAGTTTTAAGAAATTCAACTAAGTAGTGGCCTGCCACCCATATAAGACACTTCAGAAATGAAACTCAATTTTTTTTTCCTCTTCTTTGGTGTACTTCAGCGTCTTACTATTTTCAGAGACTGGATTTCATTTCTTTTTTATTGTACTGTGTTGTTTTTTTCCACTAAAAATGTAATATAACTGCATAATCTGAAAAAGAAACAGGGACAACAAGAAAGAAAAAGAAATAGTAGCATTATCCTTGGCCCTTGGGGCTGGTGAATCTGAGCTCGTTTGGGGAATCGTCCTCTTTGTTCCTGTGTAATCTTGAGCACATTTGGCCTCAGCTGTTTTCTCATCCATAAAATGTGGATGACCATGCTGTATCAGAGAATTTTTTTGAGAATTCAGAGAAATAATTAATTGGAGAAACTTTAGGAATGTTACTTGGCTTCTCTGATCCAATTCACCAAGCGTAAACACTGGTAATACTTTTGTATGTTTCCTCCCAAATATTTTTCCGATGCATAAAAATTTTACAGTAACGAACAGAATATACACATAATTTTTGGCATGCTTTTTAAAATTTCTAATTTGAAATAATTTTAGACTTACAAAAATGTTGCATAAAAGAATTATTTCTATATATCATGCATTTAGCTTTCCCTACTGTAACGTCTTACATAACCATAGTACATTTATCAGAGCTAAGAAATTAACATCTATGCCATACTTTCAACGAAACTACAGACTTTATTTGGATTTCACCAGACTTTCAACTAATGTCTTTTACTCTACGATTGATAAATGTCTTGGGGCAGATACTTAAGATCATGTAAATATCTTGATTCTCCTCAAACTTCTTCCATTACTTTTAGCATCCATTTAAGGAACTTGCCTTGCTTGTAACAGTTATTACTCAGGTGTTCTGGTGATGAATTTCTATTTCCTTCATTCTTTCTGCATGTATTCATTGGAATTGTTCTCTAAGGAAGATCTGCCCCCCTCCCACATTTATTCGTTCAACTATTACATCACTCTGGATTCTATTATCTACTCCGGTCAATTATTTTGTTGCAATTAGATTGTTTCAGCTTTGGCCCTGAGAATCTATTTAGTTTGACTCTTGTGCTCTTTTAACACGTCCTGGTTCTTTTTTGAACACATTCTTACCTGTTGGCACTGTTAAATACTCCAGGCTCTTGTTGTACTCTTGTCCCTCCCCAGGGGTAAAATGTTTTGCTCTGTTTTTTTCTGTTCCCTTCCTACTGGTGCAGTGGGTTTTCAACAGTGTATTGGGGCAACGATGTCTGTTCTTTACCCTTCAGGCAAAGGTTTCTGTTCCATAGGAGAGATACGAAGCAGGATCTCAGTGGAGTTTTACGTCTGTCCTGGAGTCACTGCTTTTCATCTCCCCTAACCAGTACCAGGGTGGAAGTTTTCTCTGTCCTCCCTGTGAGCACCTGGTACCTTTAGAGGGAAAAGGCCTCTAGGGATATACAAAAGCTCCTTATGTCTGCAGCCCTCAGGAGCTCCATACCATCCCATCAGCCCATGCTTGGCCTCCACCAAAGTGTCAATGGTTCCAGCTGAGTTCTTTTTCCTGGAGTCTAGTGGTAAGCACCTTGCAGGTGCCTGCTTATCTCCAAATTTTAAGTTACTTGGCTGCCAAGTGACTTTAGCCATCTGATGGATTCAGGACAAAGTTGGGACCTCGCACTGTACAAGGATACGAGAATATTCTGCGCACCTTTAATCTTGTAGGCATCAGAGTAATGTTCTTTCCAACTCTATATTCTGAGTGGAACCCGGAAGACCCAAAAGAGCTAAGAGCTTTCACACATCCATGCTTCTTGGCAAGTTTCCTGTCTCTCTGGGTCGTGAGTCCAAACCTCATTAACCTAACCTTCCTGCTTAGTAATCATCCTGCAATCAGGCACAACTCCCCAAGTGCTATTGGGCTGAACTTTTTGTAATTACAAATTTAGTTAACCTTTGGACCTCTCTGTAATTCTTCAATAGCTACTTCTAGCTCTGTTGGTTGAAGTCCAGGGAGTCTTAGAGTAACATGACTAACTCTTAGTGAAGGTGCCGGTGCAAATAGAGCTTTAGAAAAAAAAGTGTTCATGCATCCCAGACATGTCAGGGTAGAGCAAAGAGCTGGTCAGAGAAGAAGGAGTCTATCCAAAATATGTGTGCCTCATATACATCGGGTGCCTGCTATGTGGTGGGTGAACACTGGGCAGGGAGGCTTCATGGATTAGAATGGCATGGGTCTTGCTTCCGCTACCTCACAGTCCAACACATCAAAAAAATTGTGAAAAAATGTGATCAATGCTATACCAGAGGTGTATACTAGTGCTACAGAAAAATACATAGGGAAACAATTATTTTTTTCTCTGACACTCTTAGAAAACAGAGAGGAGGGAAGGCAGACCTTGACATACTGATTTGAGGGCAAGTAATTTATTTTGGAAGTGATTGCCAAGAAATACCAGCAGGGAATTAGGCAGAGGGACAGGGGAAGAAAGGACCCTATAAAGGGCATGTCATCAAGGGGACCAATCTTGCAAGGGCCAGTGTGCAGCATACACCTCAGAGTTATTCTGCCCAAAATGATCCTGCTGGCTATCACTAAGAATTGTTGAGGTCAGGAAGAGGGACAGTAAGTGAATTACCCTCTGCCTGCAGCAAGTCTTGCACAGGCAAAAAGGACTCCTTAGCAACAGAGCACTCTAAGGCTGAGACACAGAGACCAGCAGCTGGAAGTCAGGTCGGCGTGCACAGAATAGGGGACTGAGGGGATATAGGTGGGCTAACGACAGCACTCGCTACATGATGTGGCACTTGAATTGAGCTTTATTTGAATTTTTTAAATGTGGGGTACAATTCAGGATTAGGTACATAAATGGTCATCATGCAGGTAAAGTCTGGGTACCCTCATGGATGTTATATGCCCACCACTTCCCCTAGCAGTGTCCCACTACTGCCAATCCCTTTCTTATAGTATTATGATAAATGTTCATGGCCACTTATAAGTAAGTGTATGTTGTACTCAAATCTTTGTTTCTGTGATAAATCACTGAGTATGTTAGACTCTAAATCCATCCATGATTTTGTTTTTCTTTCTGACTACGTAATATTCCACCATGTATATGTACCACATCTTCTTTATCCAGTCCACTTTCGATGGGCAGCACAGTTGGTTTCATGTTTTTGATATTGTGAATAATGCTGCAATAAACATACATTTGCAGGTATCTTTTTCATAGAGTGAATTGAGTTCCTCTAAGTATATTCCCAGAAGGAGGATTGTTGGGTCATATGGAAGGTCAATTTTTAGATCTTTTAGAAATCACCACACTGTTTTCCACAGAGGCTGTACTAGTTTACACTCCCACCAACAGTGTAAAAGCGTTCCCTTTTCCCCACATTCTCTCCAGCATCTGTTGTTTTTTGAGTTATTGGTGATGGCCATCCTGACTGAGGTTAGGTGGCATCTTGGTGTGGTTTTAATTTTCATTTCTGGAAAAAAACGCTCAGTCTCACTAATCATCAAAGAATTGAGCCTTAAAGGATGGGTGGCATTGAAGAGAGAGAACGGGCACTTGAGGCAGAGGGAATGGCAGAAATGGAGGGTGAGAGACAAGCATGTTACACGTGGCCAAGAAAAAGTGCACAGCTTAGCATGGATGAAACAGTCAGAAATGAAATAGGACAAACCAGCTGTGAAGGACTTGATAATTTCTCTGTAGGCAACAGGAACCATCAGAAAAGAGTCGATGGGGGAAGAGGGAGAGCTAAAAAAGGAAGCATGGTCAATGACATGCTATGATGATGAATTTTCTCACTCTCTCCCTTCCTGTCTCTCTCATATGTGCTATGTCTATTCCACATACATTTTTCAGAATGCCTCCATGTTGTATCTTCCCCCATACTAGGACCTGAATTTTAAAGGAAAACAAGGCAAGATCTTGACCTTGAGAAGCTGGCATCACTGAGGTTTTCTCTCCTCCAACCTGAAAGAAGACTGTCTCATTTTTCTCATTACTCCCAGAGCACAGCTAGCTCAGAGCAGACCCTCAATATGCATTTATGAGGGGATGAATTACAGTAACCTTTACCCCTTAGCAATTAATGTTGTAATTATTTGTGTTATTGTTATCTACGCAACTGTCCTCTAGGAAACTATGGTGGCTGGTGGCAGCGAGAAGCAAGGTGGAAGCAGAAGTCTCGTTAGGAAGCTATTGCAATAATTCAAGTGAGAGATGACAGTGACTTGAGCCAGGGTGGTAGAGACAGACATGGTGAGATGGCATTGGATTCTGGATACATTTTAAAGGTACAGCCAGCAGGATTTGTAGACGATAGGAGAGATTTGGGATATAAATAAAAGAAATAACAGAAAAACTAAAAACTTTTTATTTTGGAAAATGAAAGAATAGAGTTGACATTTACTTATATGGGAAAGACTGGCAGGAGAAGGTTTGAGATGCAGAAATACAGGATAACTATGGGACATGGAGTATTTAATGTACAGAGTGGGCCTTGACATGGAGCTAGTCGAGTGTATACATGAGCTTTGAGCTCAGAGGAGATGCCCAGGTTAGTTACAGATGACAGTCATCAGTATATGGGCTTATGAATGGTATTTAAAGGAGGCTATTAGTGTAAATAACAAAGAAGTCACCAAAACCTTGAGTCAGCTAACGAAGTAGGGAGTGAACAAGCAAGTAGGAAAAAAATCAGAAGATCATGAAATCTCAAAGTTCAAGTGAAGAGAGTATTTCAAGCATGAAAGTGTGATCCACCTGAAAGAGTCACTGGAATTAGCAGCATGGCAATCATTGGTGACCTTGGCAAGAACAGTTTTGGCGGTGTGATAGAGGTGGGAGCTTGAGTGGAGTGGGCTTAGGAAATAATGGAAGAAAAGAAAGTAGAGCCAGTAACCACAGACAACTTTCTCCAAAAAAATTGCCATAAGAGAAGTAAAAAAATGATTTATAGCTAGACAATGAGTGGAATTAAAATACATTTTTAAATGTTTTCAAGATAGAAGAAATTATAGCATGTTTATATGCATGGACATGATGTTGAAGAAAAGGAAAACTAATGATAAGAAGACTTCTTTGAATACATGAGAAGAGATGGATCTAGTGGATGAGGAAGGGGCTGGCTTTAAGAGCAAGGTCGGTTTGACCCTGGGAGCAGGGGTAGGTAGAGTGATGGGCACTGATGCAAGAGTTTGGGCAGATATGATCATGAGAGTTGGTGAAAGTCCTCCTTGGGTTGTTTCTGGTTGCTTAGTGGAAGAGTAAGCAATGTCACCAGCAGAGAGTGAGGGTGGGGGAGAAGGTTCTGCAAGTTTGAAAAGGGTAAAATTAAGAAACAGTAAAAATGAAATAAGTAAAAATAAATAATAAAGGAGGTTGTGAGAGTAAGACCTCACACATCATGGTACTGTTAGGCTGCATTAATGGCCCATTTGAGTTTTGTAAGACCAGCCAGTATAGCATGGCTGTGTGTTTTTCTCTGATCAGGTTCAGCTTCACTGATATAACTGTGGTATAGGTAACAATTCAGTGTAATTAAGGTGAGAATTTGCCAGGGAATAAAGTTGAGCATGAATGCAAGGAAGTAATTATAATGATGAACCATAAAATCTATGCTGGATAGGAAGAGAAATAAGACTGTGAAGAGTATAAGGTATTGTGGAAAAGTGGCAGAATCCATTGACCGTAGGACCAATAAGGTCAAGGAAATGTTGAAAATAGGTCTGTTTAACACCACTCCCAAAAATTCATGGTTTAAAAGAACAACAATTACTCTTTCTCATTTGGCTACAGTTCAACAGGAAGTTAACTAATTTAGTTTGGGCTCACCTGAACCTGACTCCAAGCTACAAACTGAGCCAGGTTGGCATCACATCTCCTTCATTCCCCTTAGACCAGCAGGCTAGTTAGAATATGTTTTTCTTGTGAAAAGGAGAAAGCAAAAGGAGCAAGTCCCACTGCACAAGTACATGCCAAACATATCCTGTTAATATCCATTGGTTAAAGTAAGTCACATGATACAGTCAATAGCAATGGGACAGGATAGAGAACTGCAAGCAACGAACCTGACCCAATGAGATATCACATCCATCAAACTGGGAATTTTCGGAAGTTACACACATTATTTTTTCATAGGTTCAACCTACTCTTAGGATGAGTGTTGAAGAAGAAAAGATTCCCCTTGAAAACTGGGCCAAGTTTGAGAATTCTCTGTCCCTTCTCTGCAAGTAAGATAATGGCTTTCCTGCCCAGCAAGAAATACTAGATTGACAGTGATGACTTTTCTAAGAATAATAGGTAGAAGAAAGGGAAGACTCAAGTCTGTAATACCAGCACTTTGGGAGGCCGAGGTGAGAGGATTGCCTGAGCCCACGGGTTTGAGACCAGCCTGGGCAACTTGGCAAGACCTCATCTCTACAATAAATCAAAAAATAAAATAAAAATAAAAATAAGAAAGAGCAATCAGGCTCTGGAACCCAAATCCAGAGCATAATGTCATGGTCAGGAGGAAATAAGGGCTGACCAACAGCACACGGCCACACAGGAAAGATGCTGCACACCTCCTTGAAGGCCACTTGCGGCTGGAGTCTCTAGCGAGGGTGCATTTATAGTGCCCCTGAATATGGGTAAGGAATACAATACGGGAGTGCCATAAAAGTGAACATAAACTGCAGCTTTTTCCTATTTCCCAGGAGACCGCCTCATGTATAACCTTCATAGTGCTTCATGATGATGGTCACAACAGTGCCTGACACTAGGCACTTGCAATTCACATAAGGTTTTTCAATTCATGAAAAACATTTGTTTCTGGTAACAACCCATTTTAATGATGAAAAACCAGAGTTGAAGGGAGGAAGTTGAGAACACAAAGTAAACAGTAAGCAGAGACGGGTCTAAGTCCCGGTCGTCCATTTCTAAAGCCCACACACACATATGCCATGATTTCTCCGTAGTTTAATGATCATTCAGACAAACCCCGACAACTCAACCAGCAAGCAAATAGGCCAAATGCCCTAGGCAAGCTCCCATCTCGGGCCTGAAAGTGGTGGAGTTCAGACATGAAGTAGCCTGGACAGCTTTCCTAACTGCCTACTTACCTACCTACCTTTCCTGGGAAATGGATTCAGACAGGCAACTGTATCTGAAGAAGAAACTGCAGGGTCAAGCCAGCAACAGCTGCTGTGATGCATTTTCAGCTCACCAGAGCTCAAGGTTCCTAACACAGTTTGTCTGCAAGAATTCAAGAAGAAGCATTTATGTCCTTCAGGCAAACAAGGGGCTTTTTTATCAAAGCAAGAAAGGAAATGATTCCTCAAACAGTTCCTAATGAAATAGAACTAGTCTCTCTGTGTATGAGGTTTAAAAATAAACTTTAAAAAGGGTTCTCTCCAGTCTAAATAAACCTTGACAGCTTTCCAGAAGTAACTGCAGCCTGTTGAATAAACAGAGAACACTTGAGTTAACATTTCTTTAGCTCTCTTAGCATGCAGTAGTTTTTCTTTTTTGACTAAAAATGAAAAACAATTTTGAAACCATGATGCAATCTTTGGCTCCAGCAACCTGTGTGGACTTTATACTCTCAACTGGATTATGAAGAGAAATTGCTAGAAGCAAAGGACAGGACTTAGGTTGGTCTGAAGCAGCACTCCTCAAACTTTAACATGCATAGCTATTATCTGAGATCTTCTAAAAATGTAGATACTGATTCTGATACCATATGTCTGGAGTAATACGGCTTAAAATTCTCATTTCTAACAAGCTAACAGGTGATGTGCATTGCTGCTGATTCACAGATCATACTGTGAGTGGCAAGCATCTAAAACTTAGACTCTCACGGATTCAACATGGCTGTTCTCCATGATGAGCTCTTGTTTCTTGCTTCTTCCCTCTCTCTCCACTTTCATTGAACAAGTCCAGGCATATCAGTAGTGTCTGCTGCCACCAATGCACCAATATTTCCAAAATCTTAGTGTTCAATTCAAAACTTGGACTCCCTACCTGGAAGTCTCTGAATTTGACATGCCCAGAATTGTACTAATCATCCTTCCCACCCCCTCCTACACTTGCTGTCTCTTCTAGTATCATCTCATGCCCTATGGCACCACCACTCACCCAAATGTTCAAGCCATACCTACAGGAGTTAATGCAGATTCCTTCTTTTTAAAATCACTTATGGTGTCTTAATTAACTTTATTAAGATATAATTTGCATACAACAAAATGCACCTACTGGAAGTGTTCAGTTCAGTAAGTTTTGACAAATGGACACATTTATGTTACCACCACTCATTCAAAAGATGGAAGCTCATCATCACACCAAAGAGATATCTTAATCCCACTGCACCCCGAGCCCTTAACAACCACTGATCTATTTCCTATCACCATAGTTTTGTCTTTTCTAGAATTTCACATAAATGGTCTCTTGTGTCTGACTTCTTAGACTTAGCAAAATACTTTCGAGATTCACCTATGCATGCATCAGTAGTTTGGACATTCATATTGCTATACAGCATTCCATTGTATATGTTCTCTAGTTCTGCTGGTAGACCTTGAATAGTTGAAAAGCCACTCTTTCTATTGACTCAGAAAAGAAAAAAGCAAATAGAACTGGTCACACAGGATTAACTGCAACATAAGGTTATCCTACAACAGAAAAGAAGGCCAAGATTACATACAAAATCAAATAGATTTTTTAAAAGCAGATTCTTCAATACTATTAATATTGGGTATGTATATGTGTGACTGTGGGTAAGTATATGAGAACACATATGTTTTGCAGCCATGGGAAGTTTTTGGCAAATGAAGAGACAAGAGAAATATCCACTGCTCATTTCTGCTTTATATTTTAGCCTTTCTTCCTTCATTATGGAAAGAGATGGAGGCTACTTTAGACAAAATGTCCAACACATATTAGATTACAAATGTGGTTCTGAGGATGTTAGGATCCAGGGCTGTGCAGAAGCATTGTAGACCACTTCAGGCCCTGGCTGAAAAGGGACCTAAAACAGAAAGAAAAAGAGAAAAAAAACCCTAACAAGGCAGACTTCATCCCTGGCAGCCTCCATTGCCTCAGAACAGGCATCGACGGATGCCAATTCTTGGGCTCTAAAAAGCTTTAGCTTTTTAGCTGATGATCCACTGTCAGCATCATGACAAACTCTTAACAGATGTGACACAAGCCACCCAATCAGACCACATTGACTATTTCTGAGCTGCCTGTGCAAACTGGCTTTTAAGTGAAGGTGTTTTTATGAGGATGTGGTATAAGCCGAATTGGAGGACAAAACCATCAGAAGATGGATTACTGCTTAGTCTCTACATTCAGCAATTTCTAGGGCTGCAAATGTGGAGCTCAGTAATGGAGTGTGCCCCACTGCCAAACTCCATGAGATGAACTGTGTGATTTTCGAATCTTCCTGCTGTGTGAAGACAGTTTTGTAGCTAATAGGCAAGAGAAACTATGAAAAGGGCAACTCCTCTGTTTCAGCTATTATTACAATAAGAAGAATTTCTCTATTTAGAACTGGAAAAAATATTGCAATGATTACCAAAATCGCCTGAAAAAGAAAAATGGAAAATTCCTTTAATCCAGGAACTTCTAATCCTCAGACTATTTTCTAATGAAATGTAAAGATATACGCAAAGATAAGGATGCTTCACCCACTGTTCCCTGTAATGGGAAACAATCTCAATGTTGTTTAAGATAGGAAGCAACTGAAGTGTCTCTCAATAAGGACTGGTTAACTAGATGATGTGACGATGCAATGAAGTGTTGCTCAAATATTAAAACATGGTAGTGTAAATCAGAGTCTAAAACTTTTTATGTGAAGGGCCAATAGTGAACATTTGAGATTTCAGAGGACGGATTATCTCTGTTCCAACTGCTCAACTTGACCACTACTTATATCTCTGGCTCCAAAGAGGCCAAAAACAATGCATAAGTAAATGAACATGGCTGTGTTCCAATAAAACTTTATGTATAAAAGCAGGAAGTGGACAGGATTTGGCCCTTGGACCATAATTTCTGAAAGCTGGTATAGATGAAGTTCTCCTTGGCATATAAAGATGTCCATAGCATAGTGATAAGTGAAAAATACCAGGTTAGAAAGCATATAATATCTTTAAAGAATAATAATAACATACAAGCCTGGAAAAACCTCTGAAGGGCAGCATTGTGTGTTACTTTTTCTCTTCTTTGTGTGTATTTTTATATTTTTCTTTTTCCCCCAGGGGAATATAGAACAGAAAAGGGTTTGTTAACTTTTCAGGAAAGTGATCACAGCATAGAAATTGAATATATAAGTAACAATGGCATGCTTTAAATCTTCCAGTTTTTGGCCACTATCTTCTAACTCAAAAGCTGAAAAATGCCACATTATCACCAGTCACAGCAAAAAGCTTATATACATTTATGAAACAAGTCCAACTTAAGCCCTTTTTAATTCAAATATGACTTTTCCAATATATCCTTCTAAATTCAGCCTGAGAACTCCCCTTCAATCTGTGATTCTTCCACAAGTTTGAAGTGGTGTGACACTGGACAAGTTTTTGAATCTCCAGAGTGAGGCCTTAGAATGCTTTTCTCTGAGATTTTTCTGCAATAAAAGTACACAATTTGGTGACTCTGTGTTGAGGGACTGTTAGGAACTGTTACCTGATCAGAGTGGTGTCTCCCCCAGAATGTCTGTGAATGCTGTAATGGTTATCATAGCTAGGGCATTGAGATTCTGTGGTCTGGCCAGGCTCGGTGGCTCAGCCTGTAATCTCAGTACTTTGGGAGGCCGTGTCAAGTGGATTGCCTGAGCCCGCGGGTTCGAGACCAGCCCAGGCAACTTGGCGAGACCTTGTCTCTACAATAAATAAAAAATTAGCCTGGTATGATAGCACATGCTTGTAGTTCTGGCTACTTAGAAGGCTGAGACGAAAAGATTGCCTGAGCCCAGCAAGTCGATCCTGGAGTAGCTGTGAATACGTTCCAGCCTGGGTGACAAAGTGAGACTCCAACTAAAAAAAAAAAAGAAAGAAAGAAAATTCTGTGGTCCAATGGAATAAAAATAAATATCGCCACCAACAAGATCCCCCCAAAACACACAAAGATATGGATGCTAAACAGCATGATGCTGAACAACCCATGTGCCAACACAGAAATCAAAACAGAAATTAAAAGATTCTTGGAAACAAAGACATATCCTACCAAAAACCTCTGGGGTGCCATGAAAACAATACTAAGAGGGGAATTTATAACTCTATGCACATACATCAAGAAAATAGAAAGAGCATGAATTAACAGCCTAGTAAAGCACCTAAGGGAGCTGGACAGGTAAGACCACGAAACTCCTAACTTCAACAGAAGGATCCAGATCACTAAAGTAAAAGCTAAATACAGGACACAGAAGACAAAAGTATCATAGAAAAAATTCAATAAAACAAAAAGCTTGTTCTTTGAAAGAATAAACAATATTGATGGACCCCCAGCCAGACTGACCAAGAAAAGACGAAAAGGCTCAAATAAACACAATCAGAAATGCAAAAGATCAAGCCACAACCAACTCTGAAGAAATACAAAAGATTATCAGATTATGTACACCTATATGAAAACAAACTTGAAAAACTAAATGAAATGGAGGACTTTCTGATATCATACAACCTCCCAAGGTTAAAACAAGAAGATATTCAGACCCTAAATAGATCAATAATAACACAGGAAATTGACTGTCACAAGAAAACAGCGTGCAAAAAAAAAAAAAGTCCTGGACCAGATGATTTTCTAGCAGAATTCTACAAAACATACAAGGAGGAGTTGATACTAATCCTATTGAAAGTATTCCAGGCAATCAAGAAAGATGGAACTCTCCCCAAATCATTTTATGAAGCTAACATCACACTGATACCCAAACCAGGTAAAGATCCAACAAAGAACGCAAACTGTAGACCAATATCCCTGATCAGCATAGATGTAAAAATTCTTGACAAGATTCTAGTAAATCATATCCAACAATACATCTCAAAAATCAGCCACCATGACCAAGTAGGCTTCATCTCTGGGATGCAGGGCTGGTTCAACATCTGCATGACCATAAATGTAATGAAATACATTAACAGATGTAAAAACAAGAGCCACATGATTATATCACTAGACACAGAAAAAGTTTTCAACAGAATCCAACATTCTTTCTTAATAAAACCTTTGAACTCCTAGGCATAGAAGGAATATAACTCACATATAAAAACCCTTGAACACTTAGCCATAGAGGGAATATAACTCACATATAAAAACCCTTGAACACCTAGCCACAGAGAGAATATAACCCACAGCCAATGTATTTCTAAACAGACAGAAATTGGAAGCATTTCCCCTGAAAACCAGGAAGTCTGCTCATTCTCATCCTTCCTGTTCAACATAGTATTAGAAGTCCTAGCCAGAGCAATCAGACAAGAGAAGGAAATCAGAGATATCCAAAAAAGAAAAGAGGAAGTTAAGTTATCCCTCTTAGCTGACGATATAATCCTATACCTTGAAAACCCAAGATAATCTGTCAAAAATCTCCTTGCACTGATAAAGGACTTTGGCAAAGTCTCAGTGTACAAAATCAGTGAGCCAAGAACAGTCGCATTTTTATACATCAACAACAAACAGACAGAGAACCAAATAAAAAGCACAATCCCATTTAAAATAGCCACAAAAAAAAAAAGAAAAAAAGAAAAAGAAATACTTTGGCATCTTTCTAACCAGAGAAGTGAAAGACCTTTATGATGAAAACTACAAAACATTGTTCAAAGAAATCAAAGATGGCACAAACAAATGGAAAAATATTTCATGTTCATGAATTGGAAGAATCAATATTGTAAAGATGTCCATTCTACCAAAGGTAATCTACAGATTCAACCCAATACCCATTAAATCACCGTGATCATTCTTCTCAGAATTGGAATGATAATACAGAAATTTATATGGAAACATAAATGACCACAAATAGCCAAAACAATCCTCAGCAAAAGAAGCAAAGTGGGAGGTATCACACTTTCAGGCTTTAAACTTTATTATAAGACTACAATAATCAAAACAGGCTGGTATTGGTACAAGAACAGGAATATAGACCAATGGGTGAATAGAGACCAGAAGCAAAACCTCAATTTCTCAACCAACTCATCTTCAACAAAACCTCTACCAACAACCACTGGGGAAAGAAGAACCTATTCAGTAAATGGTGCTGGGAAATCTGGCATCTGACCACATGCAGAAGAATGAAACAGAACCCTTATCACATACACAAAAGTCAACTCTAAATGGATCAAAGACTTAAATATAAAACCTCAAACTATAAGAATCTTAGAAAACGTAGGAGACATCCTTACAGAAATTGGAAGAGGCAACCAATTCCTTATCAAAACCCCAGAAGTTCATGCCGTAAGAGATAAGACAGACAAACGGGACCTGATCAAACTGAAAACCTTCTGCAAAGCAAAAAAAACATTAAGAGAGTGGGGAGACATCCCACAGAATGGGAAAAAATATTTGCCAACTGTATATCTGACAAAGGCCTAACGTTCTAGATCTACAAGGAACTCAAACATGGCAAAAGGAAAAAAATAAACAGCTCTATTAAAAAGTGGGCAAAATATATGAATAGATACCTCTCTAAAGAAGACATACAATCAGTCAATAGATACATGAAAAAATGCTCAGCCTCATTAATCATCATAGAAATGCAAATCAAAACCACACTGAGACACCACTAACTCCTGTCAAAATGGCCATCATTTAATAACTCAAAAAACAACAGATGCTGGAGAGGATGTGGGGAAAAGGGAATGCTTCTACACCGTTGATGGGAGTATAAATTAGTACAACCTATGTGGCAAACAGTGTGGCGATTTCTAAAAGTTCTAAAAATCGACTCCCCATACAACCCAGCAATCCCTCTTCTGGGAATATACCTGGAAGAACTCAAATCATTCTGCAAAAAGAATATCTGAGCCCACATTTATTGCCACACTATTCACAATAGCAAAAACATGGACCCAAATATGCTGCCCATCGAAAGTGGACTGGATTAAAAAAAATGTGGTACACACACGATAGACTATTATGTAGCCATAAAGTCCGACAAAATTATGCATTTCACAGCACCTTGGATGAATTTAGAGTCTATCATACTCAGTGATCTATCACAGAAACAAAGAACTGAGTACCACATATTCTCACTCATAAGTGAACTCTGAACAGTTATCATCATACTACATGAAAGAGTGGCAGTAGTAGATTACTGCTGGTGCTGGAGGGCACCTAACATTAATAAAGGTACCCGGTACCAAACTTGGAAAAGTGAGGACCAGTGGGAGGTTCAAACTTTACTTGTAAGATGACCACTTGTGTACTTAGCCCTGAACTATACTCCACATCTTTAAAATTAAAAAAAGTATTACTTTTAATCTATAATTTCACCAAGATATAAACTGCAATGCCTTAAACATTAAAACTAGATTTTACTATTTAAAAAAAGAAATTCTGTGGTCAGCCTATTCAGAACTTTGTTGGGTGCCATTGGTTGTTTCCTTAAACCTACTAATTTATCATCATGGGACATGGACATTTTCTAGTCATGACCTCAGCTAAACTCAAGTTGATGGCAGTTTACATAAGTATAGTGTGCCAACTGATCAGGAACTAGAATTTTCTCACCTGCTGTTTAAGATGGAAAGAGAGCCCATTCAGAGAGAGCGGATGAAAATTTATGGTAAAGTTGGGTTTGGGAGCAAAGCCAGAGTTGCTTCCGGTGATGTTCCCTTACCATCAAATCTCACTTTCAAAAACTTGCCTCCAGCTCCACGTACCTGAGAAACCCGTGGTCTCCATGATTCCTGTCTGCAAGTATGGTCTGTGGTCTATGGCCTAGGACAGAAATGCAGCAAAGAGAGGCATTTGGCAGGGAGGCAGAGAGATAACTAAAGCACCGGCATTCTATCATTTCCAGTGAGTTCCCATTAAGGGCAAATTGCTCATTAAGTGAACAGCCAATGAGGTAGGAATGGCAGCCCTAACATTTTCACCAAGTATTTTATCCCCTCTCTCAATATTAGCCTCCTCTTTGGGCCTCTTGGGACCTCTAATGAGCTGTCTGCAAGGCAAGATTCCTGTTATTAACACCAAGATTCCTGTTATCAAACACAGAGGTTCCAACTGACCTCTGTGAAATAATACTCCTTTTCCCCTTTAGAGAGCAAACCTCACTATGCGTTAAGCTGTGAACTGAAAAAGAACTTTCTGAAGGTACAAATGAGTGTTTGTTGTGTCCAAACAAGAACCTGTGTTGGCAAAGAAATCAAGCCAGAAACATAAGAAGCGGGGAAATAAATGGGGGGGATACTTTCTTTCTCCATCTATTTTGAATTCCTGTGCGTCATTGACAATCTACCTAGACATGAAATACCACAAAAGGTCATGATGTCCGGTAGGATTGGGGGATGCAGGTGACTTATACCTCCACTAATTGGGCAGTGTGTGGGTGGGTGGGTGTGTGACTACAAAGCCATGCTTACTCAAAGCACATTAGAAAATTGTGTATGATCCAAAAAGAACAGCCTTTAAAAAAATCAGGCCATTGAAAAGCTAGTCTGAAGTTGGCTCTGATTCTCATAGCAAGAGGCAGGGAAATACAAGGTTCAACACCAGGGATGACTCAACTGGTAAAGGCTAAAGAGTTTCACCCATTAACTGTCATTTAGCTATAACTCCAACAACATTATACTTCTCTTTTCTATCTATCTAAACTGAAAATCTTATTCAAAACTTGTATCCAGGTTTTCACTCATTTAACGTCCAACAAATATTTGCTGAGTTCCCGTATTCCTTGCTCCTCAAGCTCTGGTTCATGAAGCATCAGCATACACATCATCCGGGAATTTGTTAAAATGCAGAATCTCAGGCCCTATCCTCGCCCTACTAATCAGAACCTACACTTGAATAATATCCACACATAATTAACATGCCTATTGATGTTTCAGCAGCACTAGACCATGTGATGAACATTTGCTATATGAATAAATAAAGAAGGGAATGAGCATCATCAGTTCCCAGGATTATCTAATCAGGATAGCCCCGTTTTGCTATATTTGTGTAAGAGAATTCCCACCCTACTCCACCAACTTCCTCCAGTGCCAAATGTCATGTAAGCAGACTTAGTGCCACTGCACACATTGGAACCTTGGAAGTACAGAACTGAGGAAAGTGAACAGGAAAAGTTGGTCCTCTGTGGACTAAGGGAGTGAGGGCCACGGCTCCAATTTACGTCAAAAACTTGGGCTCACTGTGGGTGAGCCATTATCCAAGGGGTGTGTAGCAGGGTGTGTGTTAGGTTCCAGGTGGTAAGTTTGTTCTGGATTCAGCCACAAGGGTTGGGGTTGAAAGCCAGGCCAGGGTCTGGCTTAGAGTCAGGCAGATAACCCTGGAAGGAAAGTCAGATGAGAGGCTGACAGAGGGAACAATGTGGATGCTGAGGACTCTATCTGAGCTACCTGACCCAGCCCAGCAGGAGTAATGTAAGATCCCAACTGTTGCAAGTAGGTTTTGTGAGATTCAACTGGCCAGTAATATATTGACTGCCCTAATCAGGGCGGAACCAAGGCTTGAAGCCCTGAATTGTAGCTTAATGATCAGTGAGGCAGACTGAGAGAAACTGGAGCGTATTTTCCCCCAAATGGAGAAGGACAGTGAAGAAGTTAAGGATAGCACAGAAACCAATACATCCCCCTTGAAACTGAGTATTGTAAAACTGAAAAACAAGGCGTTAACAGGTGTTACTGCAGCACCGCTGGAAACTGACCGCGGGAGACTTGCATATTCCTACAGCTTATTCAGTGTTACTGTTCTACCTTTATCCAGTGGGCCCTCTGATAACACGAATCACAAGAGCTATGCTGACAGTTGTTACCCCTTTGACTAGGTTTCTTCTCTGCTGTTGTCTTTTGCTCTTAAGTGATAGTTTATCCAAGTACTTCTAAACAAATTGAGGTGATGGGATATTGAGATATGAACAATTTGACCAAGAGTCTCTGCAAATGATCAGATACAAATACTCCCTTGTAAGATTAAGTCAAGTTCATATGCATCTGCATTTTGTCTACCAAAAATCCAGCTCCTGGTAATCTTAGAGTCATCCTTCCCCCACCAGCATCCTTGGAAAGTTGTTGTTTTCCACTCTCAAGTCGTGATACTCCATGGGCTGCTCCCTGCAGACTCCAAAGGTGGGCATCACAATTCCCTGGCCACAGTGATTGGCTCAGGGTTGGGACCTGACACAGGCACAAACCAATCAGCATATCCCATCATCCCCTCTTCATCCAGCTTAAATGCTGAGCTTGTAACCCATGTTTGCCTATGAAGACTTGATTCTGGAACTTCTGTCAAACTGATAAGAGAATCTTTCTGATGGACTGAGAACTGGAAAGGTTTAATCTCAGTATTCTTGTAAACTACTGTGGAAAGTGGCTCTGCCCGGGCAAAGCCCAGAAATAAGTAATGGGTGGGGGGAGAGAAAGTTCCATTATCATTGACCCCTTGAATTCAGCAATGCCTAACACTAGCCCAACCCTGGACAATTATCCTTTCAATTATATGAGCCAATAAATTCCCTTTTACTTCTTGAACCAGTTGGGATTCTTTCTCTTGCAGCTAAGAATTGAACAGGATGCTGGCTATCAGCAGTGTCCTGGCACTCTCCCACCAGAACAGACTTGTTCAAGCCTGGACATGTTCAAAAGAGAAGGCAGCGCGGTTGGGTCATTTTTAAAATGAAGAAAAGGAGAAGATGTATGTCAGCAATTAATAAAACTAATTGTTTTGATTTATTTATTGTGTCCCTGATCCACACAGTGAACTAATAATTGTTATTGTTAGTCACTACCTTTAATCCTTATAGAAATATAACAAAAAGCACTATTATCTTGGAAATTGAGGTTCAGATTGGTTAAATCATTCAGCTTAAATCACACAGTCAGTATGTCTATTTCACTTTGTCTCTAAAAAAAAAAGCTTCAGTCCATTGACTTTTTATTTTCAGTCCATTGAGTTTTAGAGTCAAAATGCCTGATTGATTCTTGAGTCACTTAATTTGCAATGTTACTTGAGCTCTTATTATATATCAAGAGGTTACATGAGCAGGGTTACCAAATTGCTTTATGGAAAGTTGGGTCCTGATGAAAACATTTAAAAATGGGCTGGGTTGTAAGTATTCTGGGAAGATTCAGGCTCCAGCAGCAAAACAATTATGAAACGCTGAGTAAGCTACATTTGTACTTTTGGAAAGAATGAATTGAACGTTTTTTCTTTACAACTATTTAAAGTTGTATGCATCCACAACACATAAAAAGTGGCCACTAGGACCTAGAGGCAAGATGATGTCATTGAATAAGGCACATAGAAATTTAAAATCATGGGGCCAGGTGTGGTAGCTTATGCATGGCCTCAAGAGATCCTCCAGGTTCAGCCTCCGAAAGTGCCAAAATTAAAGGCATGAACCACCGTGACCAGTTGTGTGTGTTTGTTTATAATCCATACTGTGCAGTAAAACATTTAAAAATAGAAATGCTAAAGATGAGATCAGAAGTTTGTTTCAAAGTTAGCAATTCACTTCTACTGTTTTTGAGGGAAAAAATAAAAATGAAGCCGGGCTCGGTGGCTCAGCCTGTAATTCCCCGCCTTTGGGCGGCTGAAGTGAGTGGATTGCCTGAGCCCGCGGGTTTGAGACCCGCCCAGGCAACTTGGCGAGACCTTATCTCTACAATAAATCAAAAAATTAGCTGGATGTGGTAGCGCGCACCTGTAGTTCCAGCTACGTAGAAGGCTGAGGCGGAAGGATCACCAGAACCCAGCAGGTCAAGGCTGCGGTGGCCGGGAGTGGCCACTGCACTCCAGTCTGGGTGACAGAGTGAGACTCCAACTCAAAAATAAATAAATAAAATAAAAATGATTGTCCTATAAATACTTCTGAGACTCTGTTACAAAGTCTAAAGGAGAAAGTCAGAAAACAAATAATATTTCCATGACATTTCATATTCCTTAAGTATGAAATGCACGTTCAAATATTGAAAATGTAGACATGGGCAAGAAAAGAAGACAAGCTTTAATACTAAATAATATAAACAGTTTTGGCTCTCAAAGTCACTGTGTTATGTAGACAGTGGTATTTTTTCCACTAAACACAGAGTTAGAGATAACATATGAAGAAATGCATTCCAAATTCTAGAATAAGAAAAAAAGGTGAAAAACTAATGTAACAGTTGAGTAGCTATCTGGAGATGTGGCCAACATATAACCAATGAAGATTGTAATCAGTAAAGAAACCGTTAGGAAGATTCTGTTCACTTCTCCGGATGCGTGGAGAGAGAGAGAGAGAGAGAGAGAGAGAGAGTTGTACAGGAAGGAGGTAGGGAGACAAGCATAGGAAGCAGAAGGTCCAAGGAGTTTTCTGTGGCAATTCTCCCACCAGTTCACTTCAGTAACAAAGAACACCACCAGTGTGAGAGCTCTTCCTCCTCATCACACACCTTAGGGGCAAGCAGATTTGTAACAAGCAGTGGTCATTCTTTTTTTTCTTTCTTTTGTGTTTAATACCTTTTTAAGTGTCTCCTTAGAGCTGGTCTGGAAGCTGCATAATCTCTTAGGGATTGGATGTCTGGGAAGAATTTTAATTCTCCATCACTGATGAAACTGAGCTTAACTGGATAGGAAATTCGTGGTTGAAATTGTTTATCTCTGAGGACTTTGAATATAGGGCTCCAGTCCCTTCTGGCTTGTAGTGTTTCTGCCGATAGGTCTGCTGCTATTCTGATTGGTTTTCCCCAATAGGTAGTCTGACATTTCTTTCTTGCTGCTTTTAGAATTTTTTTCTTTTGTGCCTACATTGTGTAGGTGAATTACTATGTGTCTAGGGGTTGTTCTTCTCGTTTGATGTCTTGTGGGGTTTCTCTGCATCTCTTGTGCTTGGCTGGTCATATCTCTGGTGAGATGGGGAAAGTTTTCTTGGATTACCTCCAGGAATACTTGCTCCAAGTTGTTCTCCATTTCACTTTCTTCTTCTGGGATACCAATCATGCATAGGTTTGGCCTCTTGATATAATCACACATCTCTTGAAGGCTTTGTTCTTTCTTTCTGAGTCTTCTTTCTATGGAGCCAACCGTGTTGCCCATAGAAACTGGATTGGATAAAAAAATGTGGTACATATACACAATGGAATATTATGCAGCCATAAAGAAGGACAAACATATAGGCTTTGCAGCAACTTAGATGAATTTAGAGTCAATAACACTCAGTGATCTATCACAGAAACAAAGAACAGAGTACCAATATGTTTTCACTCATAAGTGGACCTTGAACAATTATCATAATACTATAAGAGTAGTGGGAAACTGTAGGGGTGGGGGGTGGAATTGGCAGTTAAGAGAACTGCTAGAGGAGAGAGGAGCATACCTCAACAAGGGTACCTGCATAATCAGCGATTGTATACCTAACCCTGAATTGTACCCCACATCTTTATAATAAAAAAATGAAATGAAAACAAGCAGCCCTGCCACTCCTTTTCTGCACTGCCACTTTGGAATACACCTTCCCCACTGGAGCACCTATTGTCAAAATGCTAATGGTGATGATGCTGAGAAGTACCAACTAGGCAAGTGAGGAGATAAAACAAATATGGGTTACGACAACCTTCTTTGTCATTAAAAAATATATCCAGTGAATATATTTTCTAATGTATAACCTATCAAAGATAATAAGCATTTGAATAGAGTTAATGGTCATTTGTTACGTATGTCATTCTACAAGCTACATGTTTGCCAGAAGAATTCATTTCCTGGAAAGGCAGGTGATAAGATCATCTTCAAAGTTCACAGTGGGATTAATCAGCATAATTCAGAAGCATTTTTAAAGTAAATTAACAGGCACCAAGATGCTCATTCCTTTGGTTGAGGTTATTTGAAAGAAAAAAGCACTCTCAAAGGAGAATTGGCGAAGGACAGAGGAGAAAGTCATCCCATCTCTCTTAGAGACTAAATAAGTGTCAACGACCCTTTTTTTCCGCCCCAGAGAGCAAGGAGGTTTCCCCAAAGATTATTCTGACTTTGCCTGGTGAATGGATGCCAAGGAAAACCATTTCATCCCTTTTTTTAGGGTCTCTCCAATTCCAGTGACATCTCCTTTTTTGGAATTATGACCCCACTTGATCCTATAGAGGCAGTCCCCAACCTTTTTGGCATCGGAGACCAGTTTTGTGGAAGACAATTTTTCCATGGAGGGTGGAGGGGGACTGGTTTTAGTATGATGCAAGCACATTTCATTTATTGTACAATTTCTATTATTCTTACATTGTAATATATAATAAAATAAGTATACAACTCACCATAACACAGAATCAGTAGGAGTCCTGAACTTGATTTCCTGCAACTAGACGGTCCCACCTGGGGGTGATGGGAGACAGTGACATTCGAAGTGCATTGCTTATGTCCAGTCTACTTACTCCATAATCTCATTTTGGTTGATGTCACTGTAGAAAACCCTGCTTCACAAAGATAGGATGCTGGAATTGGAAGCAGGTTTTTCAGTGCTGATCTGACAGGAGGTGGAGCTCAGGAGATAATGTGGGTGAAGGGGATCACCAGTAAATACAGATGAAGCTTTACTGACCCACCTCTGACCTCCTGCTGTGTGGTGGTCCCAGGAAGGTGGGGAGGGTGCAGGGATGGGGTGTGGATCCCTGGTCTATAGCCTAACAATAAACTCACTTCTCAGGGACAGGAAGGAATGGCCCTCAAGCCACTTGGGGAGGCCGGGGACTGTATCTCTCCTTTGTGCCATTGCGCACTCTTATCCCACTGACAGCCACACATAACTACTGACTGGGACAGGAAGAGGAGGCAGGGCAGGAGGGAAGGGTGTTGATGTGATCCCTACGACCAGATCCTTATACTTTCTTTCATCCCTGCTTAACAGGAACACTATCCCAGGACACACCACAGTGGCACCAATCAATGAGCCACTTCTTTTGGCATGTGCACCGTAAGAGACGACCAATCCACACTCCTTGACACAAACGTTTTAGGCTTATATGTATTTGGCCATTCATGTTCTGCCAGTGCTGTAGACAGAGTTCCCTGGAAGCATGTTCTGAGCTGGATTTGCTAGGAAGTGTGGCCAGAAAAATTGACAGGCAAGTGAGAAAGCAAGACAGGGACAGAAAGGAGGCCAGGCCAGGGTACCTTCTCAGGCACAGTCCCACGGAGGGTGACTCTGAGGCAGTTCTTCAGGGAAATCGTGAGACAGGGAAGGGTCCACCAAGTACGGGTGAGGGTACTGAAGGGCTAAGGGCTGCCTCTGGAGACAGAAATTTCCAGGTCAGCAGGCAAAGTTCGTTCCAGCAACCTGAGGACAGTTCCTATCAAAGAAACTCTGATGCAGGCTGTTGGGAAACGAAGTCCACCCAGAGGCCAGCGTGCAGTAACAGCCAAAGTGTCCAGGGTCCTGGGTGGAGGGTGGAGGGTGTATTCCAGGCTGACATTGAACCTGAGTGCCTTACTGCTATTGCAGTGTTTAATTCTTGCATCAAGCCCATGGCCAATTACCTTTTCAAGTGGACTCTGCTATTATCTTTGTGTTACAGATGTAGAAGCTAAGCCTTAGAAAGATCAAGTCCTTGGTCTGAGGTCATACAAGCAGAAAATCATGGAACTGGCATTCAAATCCAAGCCTATGTGTGCCCAGGGCCTAAATTCTTAATCGTGTTTACCTATTATGCATATAACCTTAGGGAATTCTATTATTTAAGTGATTTGTTTATTCATCTTTGAATAATTCACAATGTAAGTACCTATATACTCGTGAAAATTACAAGCATTTTCCTGGGTTATATAAACAACTTTTTGCACGTACCAAAGATGGTAAAAATGTCTGAGGCAACGCGGCATGGCTCAAGAGATAAAACGAGTGTATGCACCAAATAAATCCATGACATTTTAGTCTTTCTAGTGTGATAGCAAATTAAATCTGCATTACAGAGGCTGCTTCAAATAAAGAGTAGAAAGAACATAAAATTATGTGCTCCGTCTTGAGAAAAAGGACAGAATCTTTAAAATTGGGAGACATTTTCTTTTATTCGTGGCTTATGCATTTTTTTTTAAAGATTGCTGTTTGTAGTTATGTAAAGCTGTACTCTATAATTCACTTATTTAATTCCTGTTCTGTGCTGCATAAACATAATTACTGAGAACAATCAATTTGTTCCCATTTGATAAATGGCTAAAATGAAAACAGCAGATTATACATTGAGTTTTAAGGGTGCGGGAGATGTTTACTGTGATGCTACCGAGAGCTCCTCTGGTTTCTGGTGGAGCTCTCCCATTCCTGCTTCTCATTCCAGTGACTGGGTTTGTCTATTTGCTGGATTGGATTTGGTTTTCAAACGGCCTGCTGGATACATTGAGCAGAATTCTGGAATGGGCACTGGAAATGTTCTGGAATTTATGTTCTGCACTCTGAGGTCATTTTTTTGAGACTATCTCACAAATTCTTCCTTCTCCGGAAGCCTCAGGCAGAGTCTCCTATCAGGGTTGTGGTCATTTGATACCGTGCTATTTGGTACTTCATGGCCTCAATTTTTTAGGTCTGACTACATCTGTGCCTCCTTGGTATTGTACCCCAACGTGACCCCAATGGCCCATGCCCTGGTATGACCCCCTCCCCTTGAGTGTAGACTGCACCTGTGACCCGCTTTTAACCACTAGAATATGGCAATGGAATGTCACTCCCTTGATTTGGCTATAAGATTTTGTCCTTTTTTTTTTTTTGAGTCGGAATCTCAGTCTGTCACCCAGGCTAGAGTGCAGTGGCACACTCACTGCCACCACAGCCTCGACCTGCTGGGCACAGGTGATCCTTCCTCCACAGTCTTCCAAGTACCTGGAACTATAGGCACGTGCTACCATGCCCAGCTAATTTTTTGATTTATGTAGAGACTAGGTCTCACCATATTGCCCAGGTTGGTCTAGAATCTCCAGACTCAGGTAATCCTCTTACCTCCGCCTCCCAAAGTGATGGAATTATAGGCATGAGTCACTGCACCTGGCTAAGATTCTGTTTTAACAGACTAGAGAGAGAAAGAGATTCTCCTGTGAACCTTGAGGCAGTCAGCTGCCATGATGTGAACTGTCTCTGGACAATGTCACGTGATAGGGAATTGTAAATGGCATCTACGGCGTTTTGCAACTGAGAGCCTGAGTCCTACAAACACAAGGAATGGAACTCTGTCAACAATCACATGAGCTTCGAAGATAACCCCAAGGCTCCGGTGAGACTCCAGCCTTGACCAATACTTTGATTCCAGCTGTGAGATTGAAACCCTGAGCAGATCAGTCAAGTTCTGCCAAGCCACAGAAAGTGTGAGATAATGTGTGTCAAACTGCTAAGTTTAAAGCAATGAGTTGCATAGGAATAAAAATCTGATACAACCCCCACTACTAATGTTAGTTTTGACCACATGATCTGTTTTGACCAATGAAAATGGGAAAACTTGTCAACTCAACGTAGTAGTGCACTACTGCATTCTCTCTTAAATTCTTGCTAGCACCACAAAGACACATCTGAGCTAAGTTGCTGGAAAAATGCAATAGGCCAGGCAAGAGAATGGATTTGGTCCCCTCTAAGTCCCTCCTAGGCCAGCAAGGCCTTAGCCAACCTGCTGAGTGACCACAGACACATGAAGGGGTCCAGCAGAGATCAGGCGAGCTTGGCTCAGATCAGCAGAACACCCAGCTGATCTACTGACTCATGAGAAAAAGACGGTTGCCATCTCAAACCACTAGGCTTTGAGGTGCTTTGTTATGTAACATTTGTAGCAATCGATAACTGCTGTAGAGACCCACCAATAAAACGTGAGAGATACATTTGGGCTTATACACACATATGATTGCTTTTTGGAATTTTTTTAATCAAAGAACTTAAAAGCATAAAAAGAAAGAAACTGGGGAAACTGGTAAGAGAAAAGAGATGACCATTTGACAAAAGCAAAATTATTTTCGGATAAAGTTGTAAATACATTTTAAAATTCTCTTTAGCATTTTACAGAGCGGAATCATAGCAAAAATTAAAGCTGCTTGTATTTTTTACACACTTGTCTTATAGAGACATTTCTTTGTTCTTCTCTTCAGGGTCTCCAACTTCATGGTCTTCTTAGAGCAGATGTGTTCATGCAGGAAGTGTTTTTGGAGGTTTAGGACAGAAATCACGTACAGAGGAGTGCTTCCCTCTGCCTTCCACATCGCACACCATTACAGAACCATGGAACATTCTCTGTAATAACACACAGCTCCATGCAGGAAGTCTATTCCTTGGTTAGGAAAGGGGGTAGGGGTCAATGCAGACTAAAGGAAAGACCTGGGTGGGAGGTGCTGAAACAAAAGAAGATACTATGTTGGAGACTGAGAGGAAAGAAAGCATATTGAGGGCATCTGTGTTCTGTGCGTACAGGCCTTTGTCCTGGATCCTGGATTGTCCAGAAAACAGAAGTTCCAGGCAACCAAGATTAGAAACTTTTCTTCCTTTCAGAGGACAGCTCTGTTCCTTCTGATCTCACAAACTCACCTCTGAGAACAATGGAATACAGGAAACAATATAATTCAGTTTTGGTTCACTAAAAGTTAGTACGCAAAATGCACTCAAAAGATTTTAAGTGTTTATTTCCCAGTCTGGAAGAGTAAAAGATGGACTCCTCACAGCCTGATTACCAGCTAGTTTACTCGCAAACAACTAAGATACCTTGCAGTGTTTCTTTTCTGATCTGGCTAGTGCAAATATGTTCAAATTTGCCTGCATGTGCCCATTTAAGTTCCACATAGATTTCTTGTAAAATTGGCATTGTCAGATGAAATGGACCAGAAGCCATGGATGAAAGGGAAGAACATCTGACCCCAGGGGCAGAAGCACACTTGCTTGGTGGCAGAGAACACTGCTTCTTTGAGGAGTCTAATGTCTTTGGAGTGCCTTGTGGAAGACCCTGTCCTCAGGATTCCACCAGCAGGTGGTTGGAGGGTCTTTGGGGCTTTCTGCTACTGTGCTGGGCAGTCAGCTCGTGGGTGCCAGTTCCCAGCCAGCTATCCATCGATAACTGCATGCTGCAGACGGGTCTTGGCAACTGCTTCCGGGAGACCCAGCTGCAGCTGTCACCCAATTCCTGGAGCTCAAATTTACGGTCCATGAATGCAGGGCGACTCAGGCCTAAGGAATCAAGGGCCTTTCTCTTGCCCTCTGAATTCTCAAAACATAGTTTCTATTTGGGGATTGGCCCACCTCCTTGAAAGATCCATCTTTCGTCTTTAACAAGTTGAGATTTCCCTTCTGAGTACTGATATTTATTCACCTCCCTCAAAGTAATGTTAGGCTCAGGCAAATACTTCATGCGTTTCTTGGTGACATGAAGCCAACATCATGTCCTCAAAAATTCACTGAAGTATGTGGTAAACCCAGAGAACATCAAGGGCAGGGGTTTTATCTAAAATTTAACAGCCATTCACAAGCTTTATGTTCTTTTTCCAAATCCTGACTCAAATGGCACTTGAAATGTAGTAAATTATGGGTTAGGAGTATCATTTTATAAGTGACCTTCACGATCTCACTTCAACATGCCTTAAAGCATTTGCTCCTCGTGGTTTGTTATTTCGGGCACAAACCTCTCTCGATTTATTCTATGGAATCCATTCTTCACACATTTACAAACACTTTAGCCAGTCTTTCACCTGGGAGCTCACCACGTCAATTCCCATAATCTATCTGGACTTGTTGATTGTCTGTCAAAATGACAGTCTACCATAATTTTCCATAAAGACAAAACTTCTACCTTTGTTTATGGGAAACAAAGGGCAAATGTTCCCAAGTGATAGCATTTTAAATAGTCACATATTTGCTATAACATACTTCTGTTATCTCTAAATACAGTAGGTGGGTACAGTGCAAAGCTTCACAGCACAAAAGGGGGAGAAAAAAAGCAGTTCCTCATGTTCTGAGGATAACAGTCAGCTTTCAATTTAAAATAGAGTTCATTTACTTTTAGGATGGAGCGATGAACTACATTTAATTTTTTATGTTATTAGTCAACTGCTCCAAATATGTAATAAAACATCTGGCATACCTCACATAGTTAGGATGCGGCCATTGTTTTAAGGTATGTGTTCTTCATTTTTAAAAACAACTATTGCCCATGGACTCAGAGAACATGCACATGGATAATAACCATTAGTCACCCCATCAAAATCATAAAATCTTTCCTCTCACTTTTGCAAATCTCGAAACATCACAGCAGGACTGTAATCAATCGAAACAGTCCTATTTACAGTATGACATTCATTGAAATGACACACATAAGACTTCCCTTATCACAAAGTTGTTTCCCTGGAACATTAGTGTCTTCCTATCAATATGGAAAACGGTGCCCAAGGGGAAGCATATTCTTAGCAGCATATGGCAACTCAAAAAAGATTCTATACAAAATGACACCAATTCCCACCAAAGGATAATTAATATAATTCAAAAGATGTCATGGAAGTATATATAAAATATACTTATTGTCACATTTAGTTGTTGAACAGGAGGAATTACATGTCTAGAAAGAATTTCACCCAAGGAATCAATGTCAATACACAGAAGCATTCAGCTTTTGCTGTTCAGGTGCCCTTCATAGCTTTGTCTGCAGAGGGCTGAGAAGCTGTTTCAGACCTTGGTATTGCCTCTCCAGTTGATCCCAGCGCTCATGAACACCACCGCAAAAAAAAGTAAGAGGCAAGCAATAAAGTCCCTTTAAAAGAAGTTATTCCTGCCCTCAGACAGAAACTAAAGAACTTTCTAAAGGAACCCGGTATATTTACTGTGCACGGTTCCTCACTTTTCAAAAAACAGAGAAAAATAGCAAAAAACATAGTTTGCAATTCAGCAAATCACAAAAGAGGAATGTGGGTTCTATGCATATTAATACTGACAGAATTGACTAGACAGTTTTACAGTCTTCACGAAACGCCTTGAGTAGTGATTAATTGAGGATATTGCTAGAATTGCACATAATTGATCAGTCCCATATTTGTTTCTGAACGTCAAAATTCATAGTATGTAACAAAAACTATGAATACTATAAATGATACTTGTAGGAAGACCTTAAATCCTAATCAATCATACCATGACAGTGTTTCTTAATTGTGTTTTGCTTTAGAATGCCTGTACAGACTCTATGCACACTGCCTGATGCTACACAGTTGTCCCTGTTAAAATTAAGCAACATTTCTCTAGGTTTCTGAAATTTATCCACAAGCTGTGGGCCCACGTGTTCATGTTACTATTCCCTGAAGGTTTCCATTTAGAGATTTCATATCTGGAGGAAGATAAAGTTAGCAAGCAAACAAACATTTCCGCTGCAGTCACTACCCTGAGAATGGAACATTTTGCTTTGAAAAAGCAAATCAAGGTTTCAAGTACACATTTTCAGATAGAGTTGATGGATCAAAACATACTTAGCTGAAGCATTTGTGTTTCAAAAGTGATCTGAAAAAGGCTGATTTCTATTCTATTCCATACAAATATTCAGTTACAGGAATTGGATGAATCTGGTGGATTCACAGGGATTTTATCACACCGCAAGTTATTTAAAAGTATACAAGAGAAGGAAAAGCTTATAAATGTAATCAAGAAAAGATTATGAGGCTTATTAAGTTCAAGTAATGGCTTCTTTATACGAGAAGACAGTTCGAAGAATCAAAACAAAATGATCATTCTTGTTTTATTATGAAGGGAGGTGCTCTTTGTTTGAAAATTAGAAAGTGAGGGATTGAAAAAGTTAACTTCACTATTGGAATGTGACTCCATGTACAAAACAGTGCTCTTGCCAGGGCCTAACTTTCTCTCAGAGGCCTGGTTCTGTGCTAGAAAGATGTATGTTCAGGGATTGTGGTAATTTAAAGGAGAATTCAAACAGAGCACATTTATAATTTTAGCAAAACAATACATTTGTCAGCATAGAGTTGATGGGCCTGAAGTTGCCTTTGAAAAGGATGTTCATCTGCTTGTTTTTGTAAATGTTCCTGGCTTCTAACATAACAAATGCCATTCTTATGGCCTAAAAGAGTTAGAAACATTTTACTCCCTTTCTGGTCTGTAAGGCCAACCGTATGCACTCAAAAACACCTCCAAATAAATCACTTCTCTTTTCTTTCCAAGGTGACTTCTGAATACGATTCTTTTCTAAACTCTGTTTTACTATGTACTTTCAGCTGAGAAGGAACTTGATTGTCCAAACCCTCACTCCACAGCTTGGTTTATTTCTAGGTATGAGCTTCTATCACCATTAGAATCGATGTCCCTCTAGGCCTGTGCTTCCTACACAAAAAGAAAATGTGCCCATTTCATGCATTAAAAGGCATGAATGATAGTGCGTGTTCAAATTAAATCAAAAGGAAAATAACATTTTGCCTGGGCAAATCAGTAATATCATAGCACCTGGATTCTGTTTATGAACTTCACATGTAGATAAAATTGGTTTGAAAGCAAAAATTGAAATTTTTCATTACTATATTTGCATCTATTATCTTAAACTACAGTGTATGTGTAATTATTAGTTTGGCTTAAAGACAAAGAAAGATTCATTGGCAATCTTCAAAAGCATTAGTGCATGATTATAGGGAATGTTGATATCATTTCATTGTTAAATACACTACTTTTAAAAATGGTGTAGGTTCTCATAGACTTCCATAATATGCAGAAAGGTTATTGTGTTTCAACCACCATAAATATATTAAACTAAATTCTATTCAGTAATGCTAAAGATATATCAATGTAAATAGAGATAATAGAACTCAATGAGAAGTAAATAAAAGCATAATTCTAGCTTTCAGATTACTAAATGGATAGACCAGATTGTTCTTTAAGTGGTTAGAAATGCAGTCTGGTTTGGCATTGAGGGCATTTCTTAACATTATACCAGAGTTATAAGAAGCCCATTGAAGAGAAAGAGTTTAAGCCCAATAAGAATCTAGCAGATTTTCATCATAAATTGTCCCTACAAGGGATAAGACACTGTTTGGCATTCTGATTTCTTGTTCTTTGAGCTGTCCCAATGAGTAAAGAAGGGTCTTATATTTTACTATATAACTTATTTTCATTTTATACTATAAGTTTGATTAGCAGCAAAGCATTAGTCTAATTAAAACCATCCTCCATCCCACCATATATATGTTCCTATGAACATACTGTGCATCAATGCATACTATTAGCTTCATTTAAATCTGACAGTTATTCCCAGAGGCTGTGCAAGTGCAAAGTTACAAATACTGTCTACACTGTATCACAGTTCAAGACCACTAGCACTCAAGTGGTTAAGAGAGAACCAATCTTTTCATTAAAAGCAAAAAATTCAGTCACATATTTTGAATTTCTCTAAAAAAATTTTTTTTTAAATGGGGAGATACAGTGAATCACCCAATATATTACTCTGGATCCTATAATTATCTTTATCTAAAACTATACTATTTTTTATACAAGGAAGGCTAGAGACTTTTAAACATAGTTCAGCAATTCTGAGTATAAAATGTTCCTTTGAAAAATATGACTTTTTTTTTTTTTAACTTGGAGGAAAGTTCTGTGAGATCGGGTTTCCCTAGATAAATTTTGCAGCATTTTCTCCCAGGTACACAATGATAGATAGCCCTGTCATCTTGTAAATAATATGTCCTGGCAATGAAACCCCCAAGTACTGCCACTGTCATTTACTCTGGCAGAGGACCTCCAGAAAGAGGCCCCACAAACCCCATAGCATCTTGGTCTTTTCTCTTCTACAACTTTCCAGCAGCACCCAATCCTTGGGCATCTTGCAGCAGCGGCTGAAGTTCAGAACTTGAACTTCACTGGGAAAATCAAGTTCATTCAAAGTGCAGCATTTTTATCTTTTGGTTGGGTGATTCTTGGTCCCCCATGGATAGGAGTGATACCTGTAAGATTCAGAAGTGGAAAGAGTTCTCTATAATCACAGATACATTAGTTCACAGATTCAAGTTCACAGTCAAAAACTGTGACTCAGGTATAATAAGTAAATAAATAACACATTTAAAAGTTGATTTTTATTAGGATGGGGACACTTTTAGAAAGCTGCCTTTGGCTGCCGTTTGGTGCTAAAAAGACCTTTCTCAAATTATTAACTCAATAGATAATCCTTTATAGTGGAAACAATAAATACTCATTCAAAGCAGTTCATACATTTGAATGCCTATGTAGATTAAAATAACAATTCTACACGTTCAACAGTCAATTGAAGAAGTAAAGCAATGCAAGTTGATTCAGTGTAGATTTCTCATCATGTAACTTATTATTTTCAACACATAATTTTATTATTAAAGCTGAAACATTAACATGCACCCCTAAGTATAGTGATAAAGATGATATGCTCATCATCTCTTCATTCACAGAACTCAAACAGTTTTACTCTCACAAATCACAATGATAACATGGTGGCATATTAAGTTGTATCCTTCTGGTAAGAAAGCCAAATACTTCTGTATGTAAAATACAATTTATCATACAGCCCTACAAAGAATAGAGCCTGTCTGGGGAACATCTATGAGGCTGGTCAAATGTTTGTCTTTCTTTCATTTTCTTTACAAAGTTTTCTTCCTTTTAGCTTAGTCCCAGTTCCCTTTCCCAAACACCCCAAAACAAGAAATCCCTCATTTTGGTCAGGGGTCCTCACTGCTATTTCGGTTTCTGTTATCATTTGAAACATTTTTGTTCCTGAGGCATTGTTCCTAACCAGCTGTCCAAGCAGTCTCCCAATTATTTAAACAGTTTCAGAAATCGTACCAAAAGATGGCTAACAGATAGATAATGGCTTTGTCCTGAGACTTTCAGTCTAAAAATGGTTCCTCTCTATTCTTTTTCCTAACTAAATATAAACCCTACAATCTAAGCCAAAAATGTACTTTATCTTGACTTAAGGTTTAGTGGCTGGCTATATGACATGTGTATAAGCTCAAACTGACAGTCTTAAATTGTAAATTTGAAAAATACTGGAATTATGTACGGAATTCTCTCTGCATGGTGCTTAATCAAAATTATTTAGTAACATTTTGCCACGAAGATGATAATTAAGATGATGACTATGAGAATGAGAACAGGTGAAGATCTGGGTAGGCCCTTGATGGGGGAGTGAAAACAAAGTTACCCATTCCCAGCCACATTTCTAGGGCCACTTTTCTCAACTTGTGTTCCATGTAAACAATGAGGAAACACAGGTCAACAAAGAAGATCAACAAATTTCTTCCCTATAGTACATCTCAGAGTCTTTAAGATTGTAATGGGTGTTAGTATTCCCCCAAAATGAAAAATTATACATTTTGAGTTTCCCAAATATACTTAGTTATGAAATTTTATTTTTCAGAGAACATCTATTAACATCTTTGGTAATATTGGCCATTCTGTGGAATCTACTGAAGACACATGCGGTCTACCAATTCTCAATTCTGATTCTAATGTCCTGTACATGTCCTGTGACGTTTGGCATCCTCCATCCTTTGCGGAAAAATCATGACAGTTGTAGCTGATCTGGTTTGTATCTGGAGTTATATGTATTTCCAGTGCATGGGTTATTAAGTGCTTCTAAGTGAAGCCTGACTTATTTCTTGGGAATTAACTTGGAATCCTCATAAATAAGCAGTGGCTTGAGGTACAACCAAGGGTTATTTTCACCAGGAAATTGTGAAGAGTTTTTCTTCCAAGATATGTTCTGTCATTGCTATTAGAAGCCAAAAAGGGAATATCATAGACATATAGATTTTTAAAATATGATGTGTTTTAATTTGGAGCATTTTTTAAAATTTTAATGTCATATCTAACTTATACTGCTTGAGCTTGACTGTTCAAATCATGCCTTCATAGTCTATTCACAATTTCAAGTATAGCTATGAATAATCTTTTGCTTTTGTTACTAGACATCGTGTTATCTGTTTATCATAAGGAACTTTGCAATATCTTTTAATAAAGGAATATGCTTTTGAAACTAGATTTTTTAAAAACTTAATGAAAGTCGAACTGAAAAAAATATATATTCCAAAGAAAGACTTAAATAATTATTTTTAAAGGAAAAATAAGGGTTTCTCATTGATATTTAGTTGATTTTCTACAAACATATGAAGATATTAATTGCCCATGATCCTGAGTCTCTGAAGACAGGCAGATAAAATGAGTGATCTTTGCCCCTTTACAAGCCAAGGGCATTTGAAGGAATAAAGATGCTGAGAATCAAGAACAGAAATATCCATGCTATCCACAAAAGGCTGGATATACTCAGCCCTTGAGTAGAAAATGAAAATTCAAACATCTCTCCAGGGATGGTGGGAGGAGAGTGGTTGTGGGGATGGTAATTTCTATTAACGATATATATTTGGAAAATGGAAATTACTCATCATGTCTCTGCCGTTACAAATCACAACAGAACTAAATTTATAAAGGTAGTATTTCGAAACTATATTATCAAGCCAAAAGAGCAAGTAGTTGAATAATCTTATTTGTGATTTATAAGGAAAACTCCTTGAAACAGGAGAAGAAGAAGAAACAAACCAGGGACTGAACTAACCTTTAAAAATAATCCAATTTCCATATAATGAAACTAACAGGGTGTTCTTGAGCCTTCTTTTTCTTATCATGTTTACTAATTATCTTTGGGGAAAACTTATGGAAAAGCTTAAAATAGTGGTCACAAAATAGCTTCAATGGCAGGAAAGGAAGGCAGTTCCTCCAAGTATAAATACCCTAGGAGAACATACTCCAAAGAACTAAGTCTCCTAAAATAATCTTGAGCCCTTTAGAGGATATATGTGGATCCTTGCAATCAATGTGATGATTCAGCTATGAGTAGGTTCCTTGAAAAAATCAAGAGACAACTCGTGTGTAGCAGACACCATACATGTTCACGCCCCCTCATCTACACAACTTCAAAGCATGCTGGCCAGATTTCCAAATGCCAGTACCAGCATTTCTTTTTTGAGTATTTCTGTGGTCTCTAGGCCTTCTTTGTTCACATTTATAAAAGGCTAGAAATACTAGGGAATGAACATTTCCTAGGGAAAGATCTCAAAAAAGAATTGATGGAGTATGGAGGATAAATACCCCAATTCCCTCACTCTTTGAGAGTAATAACTTAGGTATGTGCTCTACACTGGCTTTCAGATTTCTCCAGTGGGTTCAAGCTCCAGTCACCCATAATGATAACTTGTTTAATCATGAAAACTTTATTGAATGACTTCTTCATTCTCCTACCAATGTTTTCTGGAATCACCTCTCAAATAAACTAATTATATTCAAATTGTTGGGCCAACACTGTGTTCAAAAGTAAACTTACAGGAATCCAGAACTGGATGATATTGATAAAACAGAGTGTATTTTTAGACTGCCAATAATAGTTATGTTAGCCTATTGTATACAGGCCCCAGTAAGCAGAAGTTTATTGTTTAGGGTAAGCAAAATAGGAATACATAGCAAAATCCCTTCCTCACAAACATGTCTTAAATTCACCTGAAGTGATTCTTTGTTCAGTTGCACTTTTTTCCCTGGACTTCTATGCAAATAATGGGTAGATTAAAGTGATAGAAATCTGAGTTCCTAGCTCTTCTAGAATGGGACAAACAAATATTTAACTTTAAAAAAAACTAGAACTGCTTTTCCATATAATTATGTTTATTGTTTTTTATGGGAGTAAATTACTACTGAGCAATCACCCTTTTTTTTTTAAACAGAGAATACAGCAACTATGTCCACACAGAAGTTGGGCAACATAATATTCCACTCATGGGTGTAACTAGTCTAAGCAAAGATATTTTATAAAAGTAAAGTAAAAGTTGAAGGCAAAAAATTATCTCTGGAATCAAAAATAGTGAAATCAGATCTAACGTCCGATGATTTCAATTTATTTTTTACATTTGAAACAATCTTCTAGATCTTACCTGTTAGATGTAAAATTGTAATAACCACTTTCCTCTAAGACTTCTTCAATCACAGTCTAAAATTTAAAAAACATTAGATTAGTGTTGAATGATGAGCAACAAAATAAAACCATTCAGAGACACTGCACAAAACCTCACCTGCATCTGCTCATATGTTATTCCCTCCTCCAAGTCAGAACTTGTAGGCAGACCTGAAATAGATAAATTATGGAAAGTTGACATTTGGTTCACATTTTCTCAGTTAACCTTTACTGGCAATTATGGTTTCAACTACAGTCCAAACCAATCAATTTCTTAATGATAAAGACAAAATTTAAAAGCAAATTCCAAAATATCTTGGCTTTGAATGCTCAAACTTTTCGCTTTTATTTCTTTAATAACCTGGTGTTTTATGCATGGCCATCCCAAAGTAATATACAAAGATTCAGGGGCATTGTCCATAGACTATACTAGCCAGCTAAGTCAGGGTATGTGGGTATGTGTTAAGGCCAGGTGAGGAGTGATTCCAAATACAAACTACCTGATGAGTGAGTTTTTCCGCTCCAGAACTCTCCCTAGTTCACAAAGCAAAACCAGTAAATATGTGCTAGAAGGAAAATTAATGGTCATAAAGAGGCAGAAACTGATGAGAAAGACAACAAAGATCTGACCCTGCCATATGGCTGCCTCACGGGAAATAAAGCACATGTAACGTCGCAAGACTTTCTGACGGGGAGTCAAAGTGCATATCAACACTTAACCCCCTCCAACGCCATCCAAAGCAGTGAGGACCAGCTTTCACTCAAATCAACCAACACTGACCCGTGAAGGCTCAGAAACTCCCCTGCTACCCTGGAGAGATAAATAAGAATGGGTTGAAGGTCAAGGGGAAGCATGATGGTGTGAGTACTGGCAGCTCATTTTTAAAGCCAAGTTTAAAGGCCATAGTGCCAGCAGGCTTGTGCCCAGCATGCTGTGCCACAGGCCAAGCCCAGTTCGCCCTGGGGTAGAGCATGCAGCTGACCTGGGGGGAGTTTGTCAACTCAGTCTCAGGTGTTGAGAGGCTTCCATCAAAGTTCTTCATTTCATCACAGTTGCTATGATAAAAAGTTTGGCCTGCAGATAAACTTACCTGTCCTGGGAGAGGTTTATGAAAGCAAATGACTGTATACAACATTTTATCTTTATCTGATGGATTTCTCAGGGACTGTTTTAAATCAAATTCTGCCAACATCCCAGGAGTCCAAGACTTAAGGAAAGCTTGTTAATTAATACATGAAATAATTTGCTTAAGCAACAACAAAAGTGAACATTTTCCAAGTTGAAGAAATGGTAAGTCTTCATTTAACTACAAAAGCTTCAATTCTATCCACTTCAGCAAGTGACATAACTATAATTTATAAGGACTCAAAAATCATGTAGGGATTCTGAAACTTCAGGGTAGCATGAAAACTTTCTCTTAGAGTTCAAATGTGATGGGAAGAGTTCAATGATGCTGAGTTTCTACCAATGGACAGGCGCTTTAGCTCCATTTTATAGGCAAGGAAACTGGGATTCAGAAAGGTTAAACAATTTGTCCAAGATCATCTACTAAATGTTGAGTCAAGATCTTAAGCTAGGCATCCAGGTTTCCAGAATCCATGCCTTTCATTGCGTCCTTATGTGAAATTTATGCAATAAATAAATAAATAAGTCTAATGCGGATTTTCCAAGTAGTCCAAGTTTTCTGTATCTTGAAAATTTAAACTCTTGATTTTTGCTTTTTATCTCCCTCAATGCTTCAGGGCATTTGATTTCCTATCATCAGATAAGCAAGATGAAATAAAAGGAAATACAATTCACCCACACGGACTCCGCTGTTTGTTGATGGTATTAATACATGATCACCACAGAAACTGCCACCACTGTGTAAGATAAATCATGAGGAAATTTTAGATTCCTACCATGTGTCCCTTCCAACTATTGCCATGGATAATCAAAATAAGCTCTATTTCTTTTTAACTTGAAAATAATCTTCTGGGGACAGATGTTGATCCAAATAATACATGTCTTTATGAAAGCCAGATCACCCATGCTGATGACCATTACCTGTCAGGTCGTTTGGGGACAGGCTGTTACCACCAGATGAATGACGTAATAAATGATAATCTGTTGTAAAAAAGTTGGGCTCAATCGGTTCTGGAGATCCCTGAGATAACTGAAACAGAAAAAGCAAAATCACATCTTATTTCACATTCAGAAGGAAATGATAGGAGATCTTTGTGTGGGGTTTTCTATGCCCCTGTGTCTCTGCACAGAAAATTTGGTGTTCTCTAGTTTTCAATCTCTTGTAAATAGATAAAAGAAACATCTCCTTCCTTCCAAAACAACTTATAAATTGAAAGCAGGAAAATTATAGTGAAAGCAAGCCAGACAATTCTCTGGGCACATGAAAAAAAATATACTTTACAGCTTTAGGAGAGCAAAAGACAAATGGATAGAAAAATAATGGAATGAGCCTGGGACATTAAGATGTTATTTTTTATCAGGCATAGGAGAAATAAACTTCAATTATTCAAGAGAACAATATGTTTAGCCCAAATCACTATCATTGCTCATGTATCTGTTTTGAATAATGCCATAATGCCTTCTTGTTTGACCAAGGCAAACAAGTTTCTTAATATGTTTTTCTAAATTATTATTAATTAATTGTAATCTCCAAACATTAATTCCCAGCACTCTGAAGGAACGAGTAATTCACCACATGACAGAATTTATTAAAGTTTCAATTGCTTAATGCCCATCCATAAAACTTAATTTCTAAAATGGAATATTAGACTCTAAATGTTTTTTCAACCTTCTTTCACCTTTAATTTTAACTGTCACTTGGGCTGGTCAAGTTTTAGTGCCCCAGTTCATATAATATACTTTTTAAATGTCAATTCATATTAATAAATCAGAAGCAAATGGCACAACCTATACTATGCAACAGTAGGTACCTTGGATTCATATATTCTGTTCATGAGTTCAAATACGGCATTGTTCAATCACTTGAGAAACTGTCTGGCGGTATGTACTATAATTAAATAACACATGCCTACCATAGCTCAGCAATCTCACTTCTAAGGATTTATATGAGAGATATAAGTAAATATATCAAAAGACATGTATAAAGATGTTCATAGCACCTTTTTTCATAATAACTAAAACCTGGAAAACATCTCAAATGTCCATGGACAGAAAAATGGACAGACATAGCATGGTGTGCTCATACAATGGAACTGTGCAAAGCAATAAAAAAAAGAACAAACTATGGACACAGCAGCATGAATGGTGGATGAAAGAAGCCAGAAACAAAACACGGTGTATCACTTCATTTACATAGATTCTTTCATAATCAGGCAGGCAAAACTAACCAATGGTGATAGAAATCAAGATAATGCTACAGTGTGACAAGAGGTGAGATTTGACAAGGAAAAGGCACAAGGAAGGTTTCTACAGGGCTAGAAATGTCCCATATATTGATGTGGGTGATGGTTACATGGGTGAATATATGTGCATAAAAGTTCATGGAGCACCTGAGCCTGCGTATTCAAGACCAGCCCGGGCAACTTGGCGAGACAATAAATAAAAAATTAGCCAGGTGTGGTAGCACACGCCCGTAGTTCCAGCTACTTGGAAGGCTGAGGCTGAAGGATTGCCTGAGCCCAGCAGGCCAACGCTGGGATGGCCATGAGTGTGCCACTGCACTCCAGCCTGGGCAGAGTGAAACACCAACTCAAAAAAAAAAAAAAAGTTCACGGAGCTCTATATCTAACTCACTGTATGCATTATGATTATGCACTGATACCATAAAAATCTTATATGTTAACCATTGAATATTAATTTTTTTCTGTCGATGTACTTTGGATACTATAAATGCAAATAATTTATGTTTTCCAATCTAGTCGCCATGTTAGCAAGCACCTAGTGCACTCTAGAAAAAAAAGTGGCTTCATCCTATTTCATTCTTGAAAATTTATTTTCCTTACTTCAATGAAAACCGATAAAATTAATAAATTAATACAGCAACATTCATTTTTGTTCTTTTTTATTGCTCTGCACAACTGATAAAAATAATGCAAACCTCACTGCATGCATTATGCATTGCCATCTTAGAATCTTTTATATTAGCAATTGAAAATTCTTTTTTCCACCAATGTACTTTGGACATGGTAAACACAAATCATTTATATGTTTTACAGTCTAGTCTCCATGTTGGCAAATACCTACTGCACTCTAGGAAAAAATGTGGCTCCATCCTTTTTTATTCTTGAAAATGTATTTTCCTTACTTTTGTGACAACTGATAAAATTAATAACTCATCTGTAATATGATGAGATGGTAAGATTGTACCATACCGTAATACAGTAGGATCTGATGGTCACACACGTAATGACTTCTCATTAGTTTTGTAGGGTGTCATGGAGGTGGTTCTAAGCATTCTTTATGTCTCATATATCCCAGCTCATAGGTGGTGTCGACAAAGTTTTTTAATATGTCTTGTGATACTGAAAATGATTTTCTGGAATGACCTTTCAAATAACTTCAGATGAGATTTTTATATGGTTTAGCACAGAGTCATTTGGCTTCCTGAAAATGCATCCTAATTATAAAAAGCTTATCCAACTTAATAATTAAGTGTATGCCTGGGAATGCTAAAGATTTTACAGACAGGAAGATGTTTCAAGTCGCGAAAATAATTATGTGAATTGTGACCTGGAGAGGCGAATATGGCCATTTTAAGATGACAAAGACAAGACCTCTCATCAATGTCAAACCCTGAAAAGAGTTTTTGAGATTCCAGTGCTGACATCACATTAGCAGTCACCTTTAGCTTAAGAACTGCAAATTCTTAAAAAGAGATGGGTCCATGGATGAAGGCAAGGACTAAAATCCATTATTAGTCTTGTGTTTGTATCCAGATACATTTATTTTTATTCTAGGAACTTCCCAGAACTTCTTTTTGCAGTTCAGAGTCTGGATATACATATTATTTCAGCAAACATTTTTTGTCCCCCCATTATATTCTAGACAGCATGTCTATGATCTCAGAGGACACAGAAATGATCTGGCATCTGTGAGACTTGCAATCTGACTAGGCAAATGGGTTATCATATGTGAAACAACAGACTGATGCAATAAATCATGACATGTAAAATGAGGTGGTGAGTTCTAAACTTACCAAAGAACAGATGCTGGAGAGGATGTGGAGAAAAGGGAACACTTCTACACTGTTGGTGGGAGTGCAAACTAGTACAGCCTCTGTGGAAAACAGTGTGGCGATTCCTAAAAGATCTAAAAATTGGTCTTCCTTATGATCCCCCAATCTGCCTACTGGAAATATACCCAGAAGAGCTCAAATCACTCTACAAAAAAGATACCTGCACACATATGTTTATTGCAGCATTATTTACAATAGCAAGAACATGGAACCAACTATGCTGCCCATCAAAAAAGGACTGGATTTTAAAAATGTGGTACATATACACAATGGAATATTATGCAGCCATAAAGAAGAACAAAATCATCAACTTTCACAGCAACTTGGATGGACTTAGAGTCTATAATACTGAGTGATCTTTCACAGAAACAAAAAACTGAGTATCACACGTTCTGACTCATGAGCGGACCTTGAAAAATTATTGTAATACTATAAGAAAAGGAGTGACAGTAGCAGGAAACTGTGGGGGTATGGGATGGTGGGGAGATGGGACTGACAGTAGTGGGAAACTGCCTGGGGAAGGGGGACCACACCTCATCAACAAGGGTAACTGCACGATGAACATTTGTATACCTAACCCTGAATTATACCCCCATCTTTAAAATTAAAAAATTTAAAAATAAGTAAAAAATAAAACTTACCAAAGAAAGTGCTTACTGAAGATTAGCATGGTTTTCAGAGGATCTTACAGAAGAAAAATTGGAGCCAAACCTTAAAAAATGGATGTAGGTCAATCATGGGAAGCAAAACGGGCATATTGGGAGAGCGGAACTTGGGGTCAAGGCTGGGCATTGCATATTAATGACAAGATGAAAAAGATGTGACATGACTCCATATTATGGAGTTATGGGCATTCAGGATGAAGAGAGAAAATTAAATGCGATTCATTAATTTGGTATTTTTAAGATCAGCTATCAAATGCCAAGCACAGATCCAAACAATAAAAAACAACAATAACAAAGCAAAAATAAACATACAAAAATTTTTTTTAAAACCCATGATGGCCCAAAAGTATACTCTTGGAGCTTGCTGCCTACTTAGGAAGAAATATATCTGTGAAACACCCAACTAGATATACATAAAATTGCAACTGTGCCAAATGCATCAAAGGATAGGCCTGAGGTTTTAGGAGGTAACACAGATAGACTTGAGTTGATGGATTTGACTTAGCCAGGAAAGGCTTCCCCGAGAAAACGACATTTACGCCAAAAGCCAAAGTCATGAGTAAGGAGGAGGGGTGGGAAGAACATTGTAGGCGGAGGGAAAAGCATGTGCAAGACTATGAAGGAAGCAACATAGCAGATCAGCAAACTTCAGAAAGGGCTTCATGACTGGTGGGGAGACAGGAGCAAGAGTGGCAGATGTGGGTGGGGAGAGAGGCGGGGCTGGACTCACAGGACTGTGAACGCCATGGTGAGGATCTGGGCACTGTATGTTAAGAGTCCCCAGCAACTCGGGCTCCGTGGCTCAGCCTGTAATCCCGCGCCTTTGGGAGGCTGAGGTGAGTGGATTGCCTGAGCCCGCAGGTTCGAGACCCGCCTGGCAGTGAGACCTCATCTCTACAATAAATCAAAAACTTAGCCGGGCATGGTAGCACGCGCCTGTAATTCCGGCTACTCGGAAGGCTGAGGCGGAAGGATCGCCGGAGCCCAGCAGGTCAAGGCTGCGGTGGCCGGGAGCGGCCACTGCACTCCAGTCTGGGCGACAGAGTGAGACTCCAACTCAAAAAAAATAAAAATAAATAAAAAATAAAAGAGTCCCTGGCAGGGTTTTCTATGGGTGTGTGTGTGTGTACACGTGTGCACAACACGGTCTGTTCTGAAGGGGTCACTCTGGATGCAGTGTACATAAGCCACATACACAATACTTTGAGTGGGGCTGAGGACATCAGAGAATGCAGACAGACTATGAGGATGCTCCTGCGTGTGGCAGTCTGGAAAGCTGGGTTCCGGAGTTAGAGGACACGGTAGGAAACTGGAATCTACTAAGGTGTTTGTGCATGCTAATAAAAAGCAAATGTTTAAGAACTATGAGTCTGGCAAGGTAGGTTGGAGAACAAAAAGACTTGCAAAGAAGCTGTGGTACTAATACAAGAAGCAAGAGCTTAGGCTAGGTGACAACCAAAGGAAGGAATAAACACAGAAGATGGAGTCTCTTCATTTAATAACAACAGTCGAGTAGCATCTATTACCATTCATTGAGTACCTGCAACATTCCAGACACATTAATATTCTGTTTGGTTCTTATAACTAAGGCAAGCATTATCCCCATTTTACAGACAAGAAAACTAAGAAGGAAAGTAATTTGCACACGAACCATAGCCATTAAATGGCAGAACGAGGGCCAGAGCCCACGGCTTTCTAACATGAAGGGTCAAAAACTACTACACTACAAAGACTCCCTGGGCACTGATGACTTAGGGAGTACAAGAAACAAAGTAGAACAGTTGAAAGAGACTGTGAGGTTTAAAGACTGAGCAGAAGGAAAACCGATGTGGACACAGGAAAGGGAGGAGCAGGAGGTGAGTCTAATTCTGGACATGCCAGATGTCAAAGAAAATGTTCACCCGGTCAGTGGAAATACGGAGGACACATCAGAGCATCTCAAAAGCAGTGGCCCCTGTGGCTGGATGAGACTAGGAAGGGTCTGCCATCCAACACCAGTACCGTGCGAGTGCCTCTTTCGCATAAGCATTCAGCTTTTATGTGGGTTTCTGCTTTTAGTGTGCATGCTTAGTTTTTAAAGAATGTTTAAGACCTTCCTTCTAAGCTGAAATAAACGGGCTCTCCTGCTCAGAATAAACATGTACAGTTCGGAAGAGCAAATGATTGCACACACTTTTGAGCTATTTTTACAAGCTAAGTAAATATATTAAGGAGAACAGACTGCATCACTGTTGCCATTCCCCCCACCACACACACCAAAAAAAAACTATTGATTTTGCCCAAATTGAACAATTTTAGCACTTATTTGCCAACTGAGAATACAGTACTTTTTAGGCAAAACCTAAATGGAAGAAAACAATGAGAAACTACCCATGCAATCTGTATTAAAGTTACCAAACGACATCTTTTTTCATATCATAAAATCAGATTATCTTTGCTGTAGAACGACTACACAAAATATTGAAAATCTAATCAACTAAGGTAGAACTCTGAAGGAAATTGAGCCAAAAATAAATAAAATTAGGTGCCAGAAGTGGAAGAATGTTCAACATGTTTCATCACACCACACTCACTAGTCCTCTGATCTTACTGCCTTTTCCTTGTCCTATCTGACTGAACTACACCCTTCGAAGATATAATATATTGCCTAATTTTTCATCTTTTCTAACATGCAGCTTCTTTCTTTTAGTTTTTTTATTAGCCTTTTGGGTGGGCCACTTTGTTAAAAGCAACGTTCAGCATTTATGCTCACAGTTTTTTATACACACACACGTATGCATATGACCCACAAATGCATGGATGCCTGGTCCAACATCAGCTCTCTACCATCTCTCTAACCCACGAGAAAGCACATCCCACCCACATCCCCCACTTCTGCCAAAAGTGACCCTGCTACTGTAGTGTTTACATTTCCAGTGAGGATTGTGTTTCTACTAGAAAATTCCAAAACCAAAAGAGGGCTGGAAATCCACTGATCTACGTTACCTAAGCCAGGAGAGGAGCTCATTCTCCCACAGCCTTGACTCAATACTGAAGATGATGTCAAGGCAAAGAGTGAATGGTGGCCTGAGCCAGGTAGGCAGGAGACCCTGCTGCTGGAGCTTCTCTGCTTGATTAAAACAGCTCAGTGCTGGGTGCTGCTGACTTCTGATATCTCCCTGGGGTCCAAACAAGGGCCAGGCAAGTATAAGGCATGAGCATTTTATGCATAAGTAGCCATTAATTAATTAAAGACCAAGGAGCTGAGCAATCTGCCTGCCTGGAAAATAGCTGGAAATCTAGAGTTAGGAATTAAAGGCCTATAGCTGTGAAATAAGGTACACTGGACCTTGCTGACCTGAGGTGAAGTAGAGCTTAGGAATGGAGAGAAGTGTCAGGAGGGCCCAAGCCAGCAGGAAGTGGTTCTGGGGAACCCACCCCCTACACAGGGAAGATGTCATTGGGTTTGTCTAGGCCTTCTTACTCAGAGTGTGGACCAGAGAATGACAGCATCAGCAGCATCTGGGAGCTGGTTAGAAATGCAGAATCTTGAGCCTAGGATGCAATTGTATCTGGATAAATGTTTTGGCCTACTAAACAGCCCAACTTGTCCACAGAATAGGAAAAAAATATTGCTAAGTGTATATCTGACAAAGGCCTAACATTCAGGATCTACAAGGAACTCAAATGTGTCAAAAGAAAAAAAAACCCATTAAAAAGTGGGAAAAAGACATGACTAGACACTTCTCAAAAGAAGACATACAGGCAGCCAACAGACACATGAAAAAGTGCTCAACTTCACTAATCATCAGAGAAATGCAAATCAAAAACCACATTGATATACCACCTAACCCCAGTAAGAATGGCCATGATTCATAAAACAAACAATAACAGATGCTGACAAGGATGCGGAAAAAAGAGAATGCTTCTGCACTGCTGATGGGAATGCAAGCTAGTTCAACCTCTATGGAAAACAGTGTGGCAATTTCTAAAAGAACTAAAAATTGACCTTCCACATGACCCAGCAATCTCCATACTGGGAATATACCTGGAGGAATTCAAATCATTCTACAAAAAAGAAACCTGCACACACGTTTATTGCAGCACTATTCACAATAGCAAAAGCATGGAACCAACCATGCTGCCCATCGAAACTGGACCCAATTAAAAAAAAAATGTGGTACATATACACAGTGGAATATAACACAGCCATAAAGAAGAACAAATATACGGACTTCACAGCAACTTGGATGGATTTAGAGTCAATAATACCCAGTGATCTATCACAGCAACAAAGAACTAAGTACTACATGTTCTCACTCATAAGCGGACCCTGAACATTTACCATAACACTATAAGAAATGGATTGGCAGTAGCAGGTTATTGCCGGGGTGGCAGGCGGGTGGGGAGACACATCAATAAGAGTACCTGATCTCAAACCAGGCAAATTGGGGACCAAAGGAAAGCCCAAACTTTACCTGTATGACGCCCACTTGTCTACCTAATCCTCAACTGTACCCTACATCTTTAAAATAAAATATAAAATAAACAACCTGTCCTTCTAATAAAAAGTCTCCGGTATGTTGGGGTTACCGTAAGTTCACAGTGGGCAGGTGTTACATTCCCTGGGCCAGCAGTAACAATCACTAGGGTTGGAAGAGCCCAATCTCCACCCTTCCCCAGACCTACTGAGTCAGAATTTACATATTAACAAGATCTTCAGGTGCTTTATAGACACAATTAAATGTGAGCAACACTGGTTCTACCACTAATTTTCAGCCTCGGCAGCATAGAATCACCTGGGAGCTTTAAAAAACCTGATACCTAAATCCAGTCCCTGGAGAGCTAACCCTTGGGGATGGATCGATGTGGCATGTGGCCTGAGCATGAAAATATTTAAAAGCTCCCAGTGATTCTAATGTATGGCAACAATTGAGAATCACTAAGCATACCTACATGCTTAAATAGCTAACTGCTGCTCACCTGGGTCTAGATTCTTTTGTTTTAATTCTTGGTTCAGATGACACTGGAATTACTTGGGACCAGGGCTCCAACTAGCCCATACTGTGCCTGTGCACAAATTTTTAAAAGTCCCTTCCTTCCCCCAGAGAATGCAGCCCCAGTAAGTCCCTTCATCCAGGTGTTCTGGGACAGAACATAATCTGTCCAATCCTAAGTGGCAGCTTTGCAGGGAGAACTGTTCTCAAACTGCTGACACCCAGGGACTGATCTGGGAGAAGCCAAGCATCGCTACTAACACAAACAAAGAAACAAACAAAAAAACTACGACTATTTTTATTCCAAAAAAAAATCACACATTTACAAAAGTAGAGAGGACAATACAGTGAATGCCATGCACCAATCTCCCAGCCAAAACACAGCCAATCTTGCTTCATGGTATCTCTTCTGCTTCCCTTCTTCCCTTGTCTGACTCAAAGGAATTTGAAAGCAAACCTTGTGTAACATATCACGCCATCCATAATATTTCAACATGGCTCTTTAAAAAGATGAATTTCTTTCTTAAAAGAAAACAGAGCCACAATATAATTACACCACCTAGGAGAAGTTATAGATAGCTGAATACAATCAGGCATTGCTCAAATAGGGATACATTCTGAGAAATGCAGTTAGTGATCTGTTACTGTTCAAACATCATAGAGTATTTTAGATGGTACAGCCTACTACATACCCAGGCTATAAGGTATAGCCTGTTTCTCCGAGGCTATAAACCTGTACAGAGTATTACTGTACTGAATACTATAGACAACTATCCTACAATCATAAGTATTTGTGTATCTAAACATAACTGAACACAGAGAAGACATAGCAAAAATAAGCTATTACAATCCTATGGGACCATCATCATATATGCAGTCCGTTTCTCACTGAAACATTATTACCTGGTGCATGGCTATATAACAAATACACAATCAGTGTTTAAATTTTCCTGAATTTCTCATAAATAGATATTTTAGACTTTTAAAAGAGTCTCCTAGGAAAAAAATAATTTCATATATTGCAAGTGGTTAATATTTGTCCTCAAATGCTTTCATCTTTAAAGGCAATCCCTGCCCCCGCCTTCTCTTCCCTTTCTTTGCCCTGTCTGTCCTCCCCTCCTTGCTATTTATTTATTGAAGACAACGGGCCACTTTTCCCGTAGAACTTCCCAGTCTGGATTCTGCTCATTATCTCTATGGGGAGAAAATGCCACTTAACATGTCCTCTTGTCCCCTGTATTTGCTGAAGGTGGAGAGAGATCCAGGGCAGAGAGTGGCACGCTTCTGCAGTAAAGGATAGATGGTAAACATTTTCAGCTTTGCGGGTCACATGGTCCCTGCCACAGCTACTCACCTTTGCCTGTAACTGAAAAGCAGTCATAGACAATATACAAGTGAATGGAGGAGATTGCTTGCCAACAAAACTTTATTTACATGATGCAGCCATAAAGAAGAACAAAATCATGGCCATCGCAGCAACTTGGATGCAGCTGGAGACTATCCTGTGAACTATCACAAGAACAAAGAACTGAATCCCACATGTTCTCACGCATAAGCAAGCCCTGACTACTGGATATATGATATGAACACAAGGGTGGAATCAGCAGACACTGGACTGGAGGGAGGGAGGGAAAAGGGAGCGGGCACATGGCAACACATTGGGTAACTGGTTCACCATCCAGGGAGAGAGGTCGGCTAGAAGCCCAAACTTCACCTGTATGCTACTTATGTGTGTAGTAAATACTCACTTGTACTTCACAACCCTAACATAAAAAGTTACAAAACTTTCTTTACAAAAACACACAGCAGAACAGATTGGCCCAAGGCCTGTTGTTTGCTGACTTCTAACCTGCAGGCCTGATCAGATGTACTTTCAAGCTTCAAGCAAGAATAATTCGTAGATAGTGCTATGCACTTCCTTCGGGGGGCATATACTATCTGACTGTCCTTTCTGAAATAATCCATTATTTCATTAGAAACTGTAAATGGTCACATTCTTCATCCCTTTGGCATTTATTAGCTGCAGTACTTCTAGAATGAGAAACATCCCCCTCAATGATTTAGTTACTCTGAGATCGAAGGCAAAAGGGAAAGGTGGAAACATGTCTGATTCTTTCTTTTATAAATAATCTTTAAAATAATAAGTTGGTGGCTTAGCATCCTCCAAAGGTTACCTATGAAAGATTTCCTTTTTTTCTTCTTTGGTATCATTATGAGCTCTTGGATTTAAACATAATGCTGTCAATCAATTACGGTTAGTATTTGTATTGATACTCCAGTTATTTCATAGATGACCAGTGGGATCCTCTTCAACTTGGCCACTGACAACTTCTGATACACCTTCAGTAGTCTTTTAGTTGGAGTCTCACTCTGTCGCCCAGACTGGAGGGCAGTGGCCGCTCCCGGCCACCGCAGCCTCGACCTGCTGGGCTCCGGCGATCCTTCCGCCTCCGCCTTCCGAGTAGCCTGAACTACAGGCGCGCGCTACCACGCCCGGCTATTTTTTTTTATTTATTGTAGAGATGAGGTCTTGCCAAGTTGCCCGGGCGGGTCTCGAACCCGCGGGCTCAGGCAATCCACTCACCTCGGCCTCCCAAAGCACAGGATTACAGGCTGAGCCACCGAGCCTGGCCTCAGTAGTCTTTGATAGCATCCTTACTGTGCTGCTTTCTGTTGTGTCAAGACAGTCCAGTCTAATCTTGTATGTTTCCTGTTCTAGACCTGCAACCAGCTATGTCTCTGAGGAGTCATGGGTAGTGGAGCTCATTGATTAGTTTCTAAACCATTTTAGTAAAATATGAGGACATATGTATATTTTTAATGGATGAGATTTACTATGAACTCGTGCTCATTCAAGCTGATACTTCCCATTCTAATTCGAGTTCGTTCCTTCTATCTTTATTCTCTTTCTCCTTTCTCCCATGAGCAAGTCCTAGTTCCCAAAGACACCTAAACAACTACTTAGTTGTTGTCTTCTCACAATTCTAGTCAAGACTGAGCAGGCTGGACTGAAGACACCTTTAAGTGTGTTATAAATAAAGAGCTTAATTTCTTAGAAAGGGGCTTTTTCATTTTTTCAATCTTCTATATAGCCTGCTGGGTCTTAGACCACTTATAAGTAGGAACAATCATTTCATGATGACTCCTTCAAACTAGGGACATGGGGTCTGTGGACTTCAGGAAAAGCTTGAGAGAGAAAGGTGAAAATCAAGTCCATTTATGTTCCATCACCACTTACTGCATCCATGGCCCTGGTGTGAGGTGACTGTGTTCGTCAAAGGCTAATTGGCCGCTCCTCTGTGACTATATAGGGGATGAAAAAAATCCATTTCTGAACAAAAATCATTGCTAGCAAAAGATTATATCAGAAAGGGGAAAAGAAACAGAGATCACAAACTCTCCTCACTTAGGTTCAGATGGGGGCAGAAGCACTTCTTCCTACATTCACACAGGACTGTGTATATGAATACATTATATACTTCAATAAAGAATAGAACAAGCCGGGCTCAGTGGCTCAGCCTATAATCCCGCGCCTTTGGGAGGCTGAGGTGAGTGGATTGCCTGAGCCTGCGGGTTTGAGACCCGCCTGGGCAGGGGGACCTCATCTCTACAATAAATCAAAAAATCAGCCGGGCGTGGTAGCACATGCCTGGAATTCCGGCTACTCGGAAGGCTGAGGTGGAAGGATGGCCGGAGCCAGCAGGCGAGGCTGCGGTGTCCGGGAGCGGCCACTGCACTCCAGTCTGGGTGACAGAGTGAGACTCCAACTCAAAAAAAAAAAAAAAAAAGAAAAAGAAAAAGAATAGAACAAATGTGAAATATACTACACCAAATGCATGTCAGCATAAAATATAGTCCACATCCAGTAATTCCTATCATCTATCTCGGACCAGGCACTGTGAAAGACCCTGACATACTCACTGCCTTTGGGGAAACAGAAGAGCAAGGAAGATACAAGCGATTTAAGGCAAAACAATAATGAGTGACAAGGTCATTCAAGCACAGAGAAAGAGAAGATTAATGCTGGGCAGGGGACTAAGGAAGGTGTTTTTGAGAAGCTGGCTTTTCATTTCAGCGGTGAAGAATAGGAAGTATTATAAATCCCAAGCTGAAGATGTCTTTAGTACATGAGTGGCCAGCTACCTCCTGATCAGGGGTGTGTGCCCTGTGATGCTATGAGCCAGCTTCATGGGGCACTGCTTCAAGACTGGGTGGCCTTGCGAGAAATGGGACCATGCCACTGTTGACCACTTAGCCTGGAGCTAAGTGTCCTCCCTTCCCAACCTTTAAGACTTAAATCAATTTATAGGACCTCTCCCTACCTGAAGGTCCATACCAGACATCACATAGACCACCATAAACTTGTAAAATGAAAGAAGACGACCATGGCATTTATCATGGGAGAGTTTAGTCTGCCTCCTCACCAAGTTAACAATAAGTTGATCCCTTTGTGTTCCCTCACCGCTGCTTCCCAAACATTCCATTAATTCCTGTTTTAATTTTCCCAGACCAAAAGGATCAGAAGGTAAGAGCTCTAATGAGAGGTGTTACCACAGCACAAAGGAAGCCAGATAGGGGGTGGGGGAAACAAAAAAATTCGCTTTTCATTCAAAGGAGAAAAGTAAGACAGTGAGGAAGAGATGCAAAACCCAAGTAATAAAAGAGAAAATAATTTGCTTGAAGAACAAGCGCGGATGGAAAATCACTGAGTGGGGAGCCTTGAATCGACCTTTGTGTATGACAGTTTGCTGCAGACGCTTCCGTCTCTTAAAACTAGAGTTTTTGTTAAAATAAGCTTTTGTTCAAACTGGATTATTCTGAATACCATTTTAATAAGAAGGTAAAAACCAAGCAACATGTTCTCTTTCCATGGGAGATTTGAGTTTTTGTCTTTTTAAGACATGTTTATTAGTATTCATGATACAGTATATAAATACCGTAAAATAAATATTCCAGGTCTCTACTTCTGTTTTGATCTCCTCAAGCTTTGTTTCTTGGCCCTTTGCCAGTACAGCCCATGAAAGAAAGCCTGCTCTCTCATCTCTGATGAGGAAGGGTGTCTGTTTTGTTTACCTGCAGCTGTGCCCTTGCTCCCATCTCCTTTGTGTGTGTGTGTGTGTGTGTGTGTGTGTGTGTGCACACGCAGACACTACTGATGTAAGACAGCAAAGCTAAAACACACTGTTCACGTTCCTTATCAAAGAGCCTATCATATTTTCTAAATAATGGGCAAGTTTATGCTGAAGATTGAATCCATTAAAGGAAAGAGAAACCTTAAGGGAAAAGTCATGGGCATCATGGTTATGCCAAGGTTGAGGTTTAGGGTGAAACGTTTTTTAAAATATAGAAATGGAGTGGGACCAAGAATCTTTACCCAGGCGGGCCTGAGTTGCTTGGACCTCGGACCTTGCAGTCAGGAGAATGGGGTGCTAGTGGCCACTTCCAGAGGCTGTATCAAAAATGCATCCATAAGACAAAGGGATTTACCATCTCCAGGTTTTGTTAACCAGAGGTAGACAGTTTTCTTTTTGCCTGGTTGATTTAGCCTCTGTGTAGTTTAGTTTCTATAAGTATGCATGGAAATATTCGCTAGTGCCCAGGCTCTAAAAAACTGTGGAGTGTCAAAGGTGGAAAGAATCTTAGAAAGAGTTGAGTCAACTCTCATACATGATACAAACTACTAGTCCCAGATGGTTAAATGACTTCTTCCGAGTTGCAAAGCTCAATTTAGGGGCTTTTGAAGATTATTTTAATAAAATATCAAAGTAGACTTCTCTAAAAGCAGTTAAAACACGCACGTTTCAAATGAAAGATGTGTAATGACATTTATTCCTAGGAAAACATGCAGAGATACTGAAAAAATTTTTTGTTAGTCGCCTGAGAAAAGGGGCCACAGAAATAAAAGAGAAAATTAGAGGCAAAGCCATACCCTTAATTTAGTATCTTAAGCAGTAATAATAACCTTTAATAGAGGCTAGAGCTTAAAGTGCAAAGTAGGCATATGATGTCGCTCTTATGATGTGTTTTTGTTAGCAAAAGAAGCCTAGATATAGAACATCATACCTTCTTAATTTCAGATTTCAGATTACAAGGGTTACTCTGCTGGCTGAAGAGGGACTTCTTGAACCTCTCTATGACCCTTCTTTTCAAATTGTGGTGCAAAGCTGGGGGAAGCTGCAGAAAACGAGAAAGCAATCATTACAAGCAAGTTGTTGACACCGCACAGCTGACTACCGTAATGTTCACTGAGGGTCACTGCAGCAATATTCACCCGTAGGGCTAAGCACACACTTCCATGATAGCATGACTACATGCTATAATTTTTACCTTGCAATCCAGAAGGCAAAAAATACATTACTCGCACTCTTTCAAGGGCTAATATGCCATTTGTCTTATTTTTTTTTGCTTATTGATTTTTTGATATAACTAAGCTATGTATTCATTGAAGTTTGTAAAGACCAGGCTTGACGGGAAGGGTGCTTTTTGAGTTGGAGTCTCAATCTGTTGCCCAGGCTGGAGTGCAGTGGCACTCTGCATGACCTGCTGGGCTCAGTTGATTCTTCCATCTCAGCCTTCCAAGTAGCTGGAAACACAGGCATGAGCCACCATGCCTGGCTAATTTTTTAATTTATTGTAGAGACAAGGTCTTTCCAAGTTGCCCAGGCTGGTCTCAAACCCCTGGACTCAGGCAATCCTCTTGCCTCCACCTCCCAAAGTGCTGGGATTTGTAGGCGTGAGCCACTGTGCCCGACTAGGTGCTTAAGCATTCCCAGAGCCAGGCAAAACACCATAGCCATGGCCCTGGTCTGGAAGGATGGCACATTGGCCCAGGAAGCACATATCTGCATTCATGCAGTCAAGTGCCTGTCAATGAGTGCTCCTGAAACCATCTGCTGAAGAGAGATCGGATTTAGGGACCAAACCTACCCAGAAGAAAGAAAGAATGGATGTGTATGTATTAGGACCAGACCACGATGAGTGAGATTTAACAAGTAAGTAGTAGAAAGTCACTACAGGATCTTAGGAAACACAGTAACTAAATGAAAACGGGAACTTAAAGAAATTGATCTGTCGTACTTCTGCAGGTTGGAGCTACACAAGAAAATCAAAGACCCTGAAGTGCACAGGGGGAAGAAGTGACATTTGGAATGGAGGGGTCATGGAAAAGAAAGAGGGTCAGAATTAAAAGGGTCTTGGAGTGCAGATAACGTTTGGTCTTGCTTAAGTGATGGAGAGAACCTGAAAGGAAAGAAACAAGTAAGAAAAAAGAAGGCTAATGGAGAAGGAACACGGTGCAGTGGGAGCTCTCAAAATTAAACGAGAATATAAGTCAAAGCTCAGCTCACAAGAGAGAGGAATGTGTCCGATACAATTATTACCCACTCCTGCTCCATTTCCTAGACACACTTGCAGTTTTGACTGGTGCCTTTTGGCCAATAAAAACGACACGTGTCACTCTGAGAACGAGGCAATTCCAAGCCAGTGCACGTCTCCTTTTCTGTCCTCCCTACCGTGAGGGGCTTGGAGTTCACCCTTCCGATGGCACAGTCACAGGGAGGAAGGAGGAGGGCCTCTTTGAGTGAGTGAGAAATAAGACACTACTGTGCCAAGCCAAGGGATCTCAGGGTGTATTTGTTGATGCAGTGTAACTTACCTTATCCTGACTGACAAAAGGTACGCCGATCCACCGATCCGTCATAACACAGAGGGACGTATACAGGTAATGGGAGAGCAAAGAATGTGGTCTATAGGGACTCACAACAGCTGATGCATGGCCAAAATGCATTAGGAGGCAAGGCCTATTATGAAGTACTGTTAAGTATATAAAACATAAAAACAATGCAATTGTGGACTAGTGCCGGAGTCAAAGTAGGTTTAATTAGGGAAGAATAAGACTGTTCTGGAGATACTGAAGTCATGAAGTATACTTTGAAGGTATCGTAGATCGGCAGCACTAAGTCTTTGCTTATCTCTTTTGATAAATATCACAGCTTTCTTTCACCTTGATCCGGATGTGATTCACTTTCTACCCTAGATTTCTCTTAGCAAGAAGGAGCAAATCATTTGAAGGCAGCAGCGAGGGGAGATGAGTACACATTATGCATGTGTGTAGAAAAAACAGCACAAGAGAAATGAATTTAACTTAAACTAGAAACAGACCTTGAAAGCAAGGAGCATACTTTCCTGGTGGGGGAATAGGTTGGCGCGGTGAGGGGACCCATACCTAGAGGGACACTGGGTTTGCTAATTCCCTTAAAGGGATGCACCGGCAGTGACCACTTCCCCAAATCCAACACCAGAGGTCAGTGTTGGCCCAGAACCGTCTAGCTGCTGCTCAGTTGACAGCTACGTAGCTGCCAAAGGGAAGAGGCATCAAGCCTTCTTTGCTAGAACAAGCTTTTGAAGGCATGAAACTCCAGTAATAGGCACCTTCAAAGCGGACTTAGCCAAATACGGGCAGCTATCAGTATCAGATTATTAATTCAGATATTCCAAAAACTCCTGATGTTCATTCAACCTGATAAGGCTCTAGTTAACCTGCGTTGCTTTTACTCCTCCTGATGGCTTGAATTAATCCTCATAAAAACTCAACTTGAGCAAGTTCATACTCAGTCTGCTCAAGATGCATGCACAGGTCAGTATTGGAAAGTGGTTGGCCAGGCACTCTGGCTCAAGCCTGTAATCCCAGCACTTTGGGAGGCCGAGGTGAGGGGATTGCCAGAGCCTACGCGTTTGAGACCAGCCTGGGCAATTTGGCGAGACCGCATCTCTACAATAAATCAAAGAAAAATTAGCCAGGCATGATTACGCGTGCCTGTAGTTCTGGCTACTTGGAAGGCTGAGGCTGAAGGATCGCCTGAGCTCAGTAGGTCGAGGCTGCGGTGGCCGGGAGTGGCCACTGCACGCCAGCCTGGGCAATGGAGTGAGATTCCAACTCAAAAAAATAAAAAGAAAAAAGAAAGCCATTTATCTTACTTACCATTTTTTTCACCATGGACAGTACCCTGTCTTTAAAATGTGCGTGCAAGAATTTAAAGTTTTACACAGAATGGTGACCCATGCATTGTGCGGACGATATAAATATTGTAATATACGTAAGGGCTACCATAGTAAGAATGAAATATTAATGCCTATGATTCATATGTACCAGACACCACACTTCCTCTATGATGGGCTTTGTCTCACTCTTTTTTCCCCCATGACAAACTTGTAAAGCAGGTGCTACTTTATTGGCAAGGACACCAGAGCTTAAAAACATTATGTAACATGCAGGGATACTTTTTGAGGTAGGAAGTCTTTTGGCACAGCCATTGGCCTAGAACAAACACCGCTACCCCTGGCATTATTGTAGGGTAGCACTTTAGATTTATAAACATTTTCACATAATTTATTTCCTTCCAGGCTGGCAGAAGTCCCATAAAGTCCCTCATCTTACTAATGAAGAAACTGACCCTTGAAAAGATAATGATTTCCTCAAAGTTACATATCAAACAACTTGTTTTTTGCTTGCTTGTTTTTACTGCACCACACAAAGTGACAAAAAAATAAAATCTGACACATAGGTTTTATACTAGATTTTCTCCAACTTGCACAATATATGGATTCTTTCTGAAGAACTACCTTTCAGAAGCTTACAGGGCTCCATTTAATAAAGTGGCAAATTAGCATCTTACTCTTTTTTAAATAGGAAAAAGTTGTTTTGACACATTACTACTTAAGAGTCTATTTCCCTAAATTCTAAAGAAAAATGTTCAAAGATTAGCATCAAGCTACATAAACTGTAACACTGCTCTCAGAATTTACAAAACCTGGAAACATGAGCCAATTTAAGAAACACAACTTTACCCTACATGTCTTATACTGTTTCCTCTCAGTACCCCTTTCCTTTAGTGATCAGGTGATCCAGATGAGTAGGTGTGGACGGTTCTATTCATCCAGCACTGCTGCGGAAGAAACACACAGGGCGCTTCATCCATGACAGCCAGTCTCATCATTTTCATCTGAGAGGGCACAGTGCCGTTCCAACCACATATTTTTTCTATTGGCAATGGTTGTGGTTGTGAAAATGGCCAGTCCAAAGGGGCTTCAAACAACCAGCCTGTCTGTTCTCTAGGAGACTGCTGATTAATTTTTAAAAGATGCTGTATATCCCGATTTTCAAAGCATTTATCTAACAAAGCGTAAGTGTAAAGTTAAACCAATGCTTAATTTGACTGTGCGGGTCTTACCTCAGCAATAGCACGGGAAGACTTGTACTGAAAGTCACCACATATACTTTGGTCACTGCTTATGCCCAAAGATGAATTTTGGTTTCCAGCAATGGAAATGAACCACTGACTTCATGCCCAGCTTACTGGTCTGAAGGTCGCCATTTTGGTTTTGATGAAACAGAGTCAAATCAGTGAAGGCAGGGTAAGGATTTTACCATCCTGCCTTGGAAAACAGTAGTTGCTTTTAGATGATTTTCATAGATCTGTCTCCATGAAAACTGTACAGAAAAGGCCACACTACCGGCCAAAAGTAAGAAGTTTTCCTTGTAAGTTCATCCGTTGGTTGTCAGGAGGTGTCTGGCCCCACCATTCAGGGTGGACACCAAGTCTGAGTCTGTGAGAGTTTCACTAATAAATAAATATGTGAACAATAGGGACTTTTGTTTGCCTGTTTGCTTTTTTTTTTTCAGTTCAGCCTTACTTTCCATTTTCCTTTGCAGTTAGCAGAGAGAGAAAACCGATCTTGGTGTTTAACCTCTAGAAAATCCATTAGTACAATGTTGAGACGTGTATTTTTCTTCTGTATTTGAAAAGCACTGACTTACTTTAGCACTGTAAGTTAAAGTTCTCCAGAGAGGAATCATTCCTGATTGTGCAATGCTATAAACTTTAAAGTATCCTGGAAACACATTTGAAAAACACAATAGTTATATGTGAACTCATAGCAAGGAATGCCATCAAGCCAAAAAAAAAAAAAAAAAAATGAAATCATTTGTTACACTGGCAGTTTAAGAGTATAATAATAAGATATTTATAATAATTTCATTCTTGCTTTAAAATACTTTGAAATCCAATAAAGAAATGGAATATATCCATAAAAAAAAAGTTTTTATTACATAAAAATTAGCAAGACCGGCATAGGAAAACTGTATTTAAATTTCAAGGATATTTCTCTCAATTTAATCATTAATAGTGGAAGTAACTGAAAAGCTATTTAAAGCTATTTCTATAACAATAAAGTTAAAGAATGCTTTCCCCATATTTCTATCATCATATTTAAATGGAAAGGCATTTTTGAATCTAATATCTTTATTCACTATAGATGTGGTGGATATATTTTGATTTATTAATCAAGCTTCCTCCCCAATATTTCCTGTACCCCTTTCACTCACTCTCATTTAATCAGTTAGACAGTTCTGTGTGATTGCCTAAGAGAAAAGCTGACAGCAGAAAATGGAAAAGGAATCCATTTTAGGTTCTTGCGTCTCAAAAAGGCAGCCATTACCGTGACTAAAAGGAACACCAGATTTTGGACAAAACTTGATAGATAAGAGCCAGGCTACTCAGCCCCAGGCTTAAGGACTCCTCAGGCTAGAGAGAGAAGTCACAGGTAAGGCAGTGAGAACTCAGAGTAAGTACCACGAGGCAGCTCCTTGGCCTGCCTCCCAGGTTACGTGTTTCTGTCACCAATGTTGTCAGCACCAAGGCCACTCCTCATTGCCTGGCTTTCTCCCTTGCCACAGGGCAGGATGCGAAGTTCTATCAGAAAAGGATTCTGCAGGGCCACGGGAGGAGGAGGGTGGAGCTTGAGTCTCAGGTTCCAGAGATACTCCTGTCTTGCCTTGCTGGTCCAGAAGCTAAGAGTGATCAGCACCTACGGACCCCCTAGTGGGGGTTGCTCACCCCCAGACAGATCCAGTGGCACCAACCCATAGGCAGCTCTCAAGAGGGTCTCCCGGAGCAACGCCTACCCATGGGTGGCCTCCCTGGTCCCATAGATGGTGCTTCCCGGCACAACACCCTTGAGCACCAATTCCCAGAAAGCCCCACTGCATGATGCCGTACTGTGGTTGGCGTGCCCTAGTCCCTCAGAGGGACATTTGCTTCATGCTCTCTAGCATAGCACCTTAGCCATTTTTCTGACCTCTCCAGTAAGCTCTGGACCTCAGCCTAGGGCGGGGGTGTCCACTTCCGTATTTGTTCCTTTTGGGGGGTACTCTGCTTCAGCCCTAGAGGTCGTGACTTCCAATCCGCTTTTTCTATGTTCCTTAGATTTCTCTTCCCCTCCTTAGTAGATAACACACGTTATAGATAACAATTCTTTATATCAAAACGTCCCTGCTGAAATTTCTGTGTGGTTTCTGGCTGGACTCTCACTGATACAGACACAGGTTCTAGGAGTGTCCCAGAAGAAAAACTCATAACGTTGGGTTTGGAAATCAATTTGATCGTGCCTTTGAAATTCAGCCTAATGCTGGGTTTTGTCCATTTGTTTGTCGTCTGTAGGATGTAGGGTGCCAGTCATCCATGGTGGACAATGGCATCACAATTGGGTCATCATCTTAATCAAGTTACAACTGAAGCAGGTGTCTTCGAAGGTAAATGGCTACTGTTCTTAGTTGTTAGTCAGCAATAGAAACTACAAGAACCGTGGGGTAGAACGGATTCTTATGAACACACTTGCACATTTACAGAAAGGAAATGACAGGCTTGGGTCCTTAATTTTCGGCTCAAGTCATGGTTTTAGACCGAGAAGATTCCATGACAGCCTTAAAAGAATCTGTGGCTTTGTGCTGCCACAGCACTGATATGGCTGACAATCAAAAGCAAAATTCAAATAGAAAGGTTGTTAATGACAATGCCAATTGAATTCACACATCATCAAATCTCTCAAACGAAAGTCAGAAAAATAAGTAGGATCCTAACTTGACATAGGGACATCTCATGGGACCCAGATGAAATGAACAGTCTTAAACGCAAGTTACCCTGAGCCTTTACTGCTAGTGGAAATAATTTGTCACCCTGTGTCAGAGAAGAAGTGTTTCTTTGCTTGCAGGCTCAATGATAACCTCATCTGGGACAGACATCTTGAAGAAAGATGCTCATTTCTCATAAGACTCTCAACAATGAGAGTCAATTCCACAACAAGGGTCACATTTCGACATAATCCAGGGGAGTCAGTGCATACTATGACCTAGGAAGAAATCACTTACACTCCACAAGAATTGCAAGCTTTTGCTATTAGATATCAGCAGCAACACAGAGAGTATGTGCAGAACTGGATTCTAAAATTTTAGACCAATTGAATATAAATCACATTAGCACAAGAGAGGGATCACTGGGCACTGCTAGGGAGGAAGGGAGGCAGGAGAGTGGGGGTACTTGGGTCAAATGACAACACAAAGGGTTCTTGGGTCATTACCAAGGCGAGTGAGGGCCAATTAGAAGCCCAAACTTCACCTGCATGTGGCCTACTTACATACTTAATCCTCACCTGGACCCCACATTCCTATAATAAAATAAAATATACAAATAAAAAATAAATCAAAATAAAACTTGGGGCCAAGAAGGATAAAATATGGCATGAGATCAGACTGAACTCATTGATATGGGTGCATGTACTAGAAATTTCAGATTTAATATATTAGTTCACGCAGCTGAGGTGGTCGCTTAATTAGTTGGTTGACTAAAATTTGTACTCAACAGTGGCCCGTATTCCATGAGAGTAAGATATCAGGGCCCTTTGGCATGTAGAGGAGGGACTCAAAGGTTTCAAGAGACAGGAACACTGGGTGCATTTACCATGCCTGACATGCACACCCACTCCCCAACCACGTAAAGCAAAAACATCTAAGAGCCACTCAGTTCACTAAGGCATCGAGAAATACACTTGAGAAGGGGGTAGGGGCACCAGCATCTTTGAAAATCTCTGTGGTCACTCTCATTTGTAGACCAGGTACGGCACTGAAGGACACGTGATTCCAACGTAGCCTTGTCAAAGGCCAATTGACCACCAGTGATGAGCTGGGATCATTTCCCATGAAGGGTTGCAGGGTGTCCTGTTAGCCTTGGGCCACAGAGATCTTTGCTGGTGGTTAATGGATTAGGGTGTTCCTGGAAAAGAAATAGATGGCCTGCCTACTAGAGTATTCCTTGATCTGTTTGATGGAAAATAAACTCTAGGGCTGGCAGACAAAAACCTGCCCTGAGCTGCCATTGCCACAGTTTCCAGACATAAGTCAATTCAGAGACCCAAAGCCCCTTGATTAATAAGGAAGCCGAGACCCACTGAGGAAAGACCCTGCAGCATCGCTACAAGTACACACTACAAATTTTCCTCCAAGCCTTCCCCAAAGAGCCTTGAAACCATTTACTAGTGACTGTTTACTGGGGAAAAGAAAATGCACAGGCTTTTGGGAAATACTAAACATTGCTAGTAAATTGACACTAATTCCTAGAGTGTTATAATGTCGCTGTGGTACATCAGTCAAAAAAAATTTTTTTTGGCTTTGTTTTAGGGAAGGTAGTCAGGTGATAGATGGAGTATTAGCCCAAGTGTTACTGACAGTGGGTCTAGTTCATCCATTGACCTTGTGATATTTGTTTTCAGGACCTGCATGTACAATTGACATGGCCACAATTGGTAGCTGATTGCATGCCCACCCCCTCCTCCACTTCTACCTCCTGGCTCTTTGAATCTTACAGCGAAGGAATGTGTATAAGTTTTACTCACTGATGCATCTCAAGTTCTTAGAGTAGTGTCTGATAGTGTCTGGCACATAGTAGGCACCTAATAATCACGTGTCAAATGAGTGAATGAATGAGCAAACTACATAAGATATACAGTTGAAATCATGTCCAAATGTCTACACTTCTTTGTCAACAAAAATTTCCCTTTTATTAGTCAAGTTCTCTTTCAAAAATTATACTAATGGAAAAATGAATTAAAGTTCTGACAAAGACTTCACCCTGCCAATGAGATAGTATGTAGAGACCTTGTAACACTTCAATATTTTATATGAAATAAAACACCTTCCCTTTACTCCTCACACTTATAAGTAACATCATGATACCACTTTACATAACATTTGAAAGACTGCTTATTGCTTACATAAATTGCTTGCAATTACAGCAGGCAGCCATCAGGAGTCAGTGGTACCTTAGATACTGTGGCCACTGAAAAGCCAGGTTTCAACACATTTACCAAAGGTCAATAAGCATTCAAGTTATTTATCACTAGTAGTCAGAGTTAGCCCTGATTTTTCTCAGTGCCTAGCAGTAACTGGAATTTACAAATAGAAAGTCTTAACAATTCTGAATTTTGTGTGGTTTTGGTCTTCACCCTAGGAAAGGTTCTGGTTTCCCAGCATCCTCAGGATTAAAGAGTGGACACTGGATCTCTCCTCCTTTTCTATAGTAAAGTTGCTTATGGGCAACGAAGCCCAACTCTGTCTCCACTTCACTCCCACACTGAAGTGCCATTTGTGTTGAAGTGCCATTTGTGATCAGGTTCTTTTTGACTGAGCATCAACAGTGAAAGCTGGTTAGGATTCACAAGGAAAATCTGATATATTTGGTTTTCATTCTTCTACCCTCCCAGCTTTGCTGCTAAACCAAAGTGTCCCCACATATATGTCATTGGAGAGAATGAAAGCAAGTATTCACTCTAACCAAAGGTCCCACAAAGTAATTCTTCAGCAATACTAGCACCATATTTGCTTTAAAGATGAAAAGGAAATCAAAAGCTAAAACACTGACCTGTGTGATGTAGATAATTTTGTGCAGCTGAATCAGTATCTGCTGAATAGGATCACTGATCTGACGGACTTTCCTCTGGGACACAGCAATTCCTGCAGACGCTGCGGGTGATAGATTCTGCAGTTAGTCAAATTCTTTCAAAAATTATATTCATGGAAAAAATGAATTAAAATTCTGACAAAAAATTGTAAAGCAAAGACCTCACCCTGCCAATGAAACAGTATGCAGAGACCCTGTAACACTTCAATATTTTATGTTATGGAATAAACAGTACCTTCCCTTTACCTCTCAGACTTCTAAGTAACATCTTGATGCTACTTGACACAACATTTGAAAGACTGCTTATCTCTTACATATATAGTTTGCAATTACAGCAGGCAACCATCAGTGCATCAGTGGTACCTTAGATACTGTGGCCACTGAAAAGCCAGGTTTCAAACCTGTATAATTAAAAGACTATCATGCTTTTAAATGTTTATGCCCTCAATAATATATTTTAAAACTGCCAATGTGCAGGTTCACTCCTATAGTCCTAGCACTTTGGGAGGCTGAGGCAAGAGGATTGCTTGAACCCAGGAGTTTGAGACCAGCCTAGGCAACATATCAAGAACTTGTCTCTACAAAAACTTAGCCAGCATGGTGGTATGTGCCTGTAGTTCCAGCTACTTGAGAGGCTGAGGAAGAAGAATCGCCTGAGCCCAGAAGCTCAAGGCTGTGATGAGCCATGATTGTGCCATTGCACTCTAATCTGGGTGACAAAATGAGACTCCAACTAAAAGAAAATGCATATACATATATTTTTCAACTTTTATTTTATTTTATTTTTATTTTTCAACATATATTTTTCAATTTTTATTACTGAATAGGCAATTAAAAAAACAAACATTCTATTAGCTAGAATTAAGTAACTTTCAAACGCTTGATTATCACAAATTGTAATTTTCACCTGGATTTTTCTCCAGGTTACCCAGGGAACATTCATAATTTACTCTGAATTCTCACCATAGAGCCACGCCATCTTCACAGTTTCAGGCTCATTTGGTGCCCAACTGTATATGAAGTTGCCTAATCAGCTTCCTATGCCATGGCCAAAAATGGTCCACTCCTAGTCTAAGGAATATAAAGCTATTGAAGGGAATGGCTTTATTCTCTAGGTTAGGACTAAGCCACCTACGCCTTCTTTCATCTACAGAACCACACTGGAGACTGCCGAGAAAATGAAGGGAGACCTTGGATATGGAATGTGTATTATCTTCCTTTCCTTTATCCCTCCTCCTTCTCTTTCCCTTCCTCCCCTTAACCTAGAGCAAGCTCTCTGCAAAAATACTTCTCTTGCCAATTTCCATTTTTTACAAAACAAAAGTTTTTAAGAAGTCCCAAAGATCTTTTTCTTTCCTTCATTCAACATTGCGCTTCTATGGAATTAAATAGGAACAGAATCATTGCTTTAGCAACAGCTAAGATTTCCAAAAAAATGATTCTTATATGAGTGCTTTCTGAGAAAGTGTGCATATTTTACCATAAATATTTTGTTTACAAGACATTTAAAGAGAAAATTTCATGCGATAGCTTAAAGGAGTCAACTTGTTTTATTATAAGCATATGAACATTTATATTTAAGACACAAAATGCAAAAAAAATAAACATTTAAAGAAATATTGTGGATACCTTTATTGAGTTAGTTAGAAATTAGTACAAGAAATAATTCAATTCTAGTTGTGTAGTTAAAACCCTGTTTAAATTTTGGAATTTTTTTTTTTTTTTTTTTTTTTTTTGAGTTGGAGTCTCACTCTGTCGCCCAGACTGGAGTGCAATGGCTGCTCCTGGCCACCGCAGCCTCAACCTGCTGGGCTCCGGCGATCCTTCTGCCTCAGCCTTCCAAGTAGCCGGAATTACAGGCATGCGCCACCACGCCCGGCTGATTTTTTTTTTTTTTTTTTTTTTTGTAGAGATGAGGTCTCGCTACCCAGGCAGGTCTCAAAACCGCGGGCTCAGGCAATCCACTCACCTCAGCCTCCCAAAGGCGCGGGATTACAGGCTGAGCCACCGAGCCCTCCAAATTTTGGAATTTAAAGAATCTATTTCCTCTGGACACTGTGTGTAACTCCTCTTATGTGTCAATTATTTGATCATTAAGAAGAGGTTTAATAAATTACCCTTAGAGTACAAATGTCAAGGTGAATCAGAAAGAATGACTGTAGTTCTAAAGTAGAAAACAGAGATCTGGCATTGTCTGCACCAGACTGTACGGGTGGCCAAATGTATACATGCCATATTGTCTACAGTGCTGTTCCTTTCAGAAATAATTCTTAAAATGTTACGACTCATTTGACTAGAACCATTTCCGAAACTAGACACTGTGTTATGTGGCCAAGTTGATGTTGCTACAGAAAGACCGACTTTGCATTTTTTCAAAGAGGGCTTGGGTTTGGATCACTTTTATATTAACTGCTTTATGTTTTTGATTTGTAGATGTAACGTTCATAGGTAACAAGTTATCTCACAGCATGGCAGAGAGTTCTTAAGTTTGTAATGACATTTTGAGTTGGATATCACATAAGTTTGACTCTACCTTGCCACAAGAATGTGCTCATCTGTGGCCCTAAATACAAAAACAGAGAGAGTTAGCTAGAGTGTCTGCCCTCTGGACTAATCAGCTATGCAATTTAACTTAAAAATTATTTTCCTTATGACCCTTTGACCACTACCCCTTAATCCAAGTGATTTCTGAAAATAATGAGATTGCTTACTATATAAAAAAACAATTTAAAAAATGTTTAGTTTCAGATGCCCTTGTGAAAACAAGTAAACAAACAAAAAATCATTAGCAATACAAAGAAGTCTCAAGGCTCCCTGGAACCATCACCCATCACAGTCACCTCCCCATCATTGTCAGAGTGGTGTGGTGCTTTCCAGTCCTTTTCTATTTATTTACTTAGAGATGTGTATGCCACAAACAGCATTCTTTGAACTATAACTGAGTCCTGAAATCAATTTAATGGGTCATGGCTAGCATTTTGAAAAATTGACTGGAATGAGTTGGCAACTAGATCAAAAAATGTCAGAATTGTGCACAGGCAGGGGTGGTGGGTGCACTTAAAGACCACACTTCTTTGCCCTTATACAATGCATCCATGTAACCAAAAACTATTTGTACCCCCTAAAGCTATTGAAATAAAAAGAAAAAAGTCCGGAATGCGTTGCGAGGGTGCAGTCAAGATATAAAACATGTGGCCTGTCGGCAGTTATTTCCAAGAGTTTGAAAGCTACTATTACAGAAAATCTATAGTAGTGCTCTTTCTCCCTCTTTGCCTCCCTTTCTCTGTCCTTCTCTTCATTCCTCTCTCTCTCCGTTCCACCCTGCTTCTCTTCCCTTCCTTTCTTTTTAAACAAAAGGCAACACATCATACCGTATAAACTGTTCTACAATTTATTTTTTCACTCAATCTGCCATGGAGATTATTTTCTGTCATCATACGTTTCCAGCCCATTCTCTATAACCATTGACTTACTCTAACAAATACATTTTAAAGTGACTGAATCGCAACACATTGTGACCAAAAGAATTCATTTTTCTACATCTCGATCAACACTACATATATTAAACTTTTCAGGTGTGGCAATCTGATTTATGTTTCTACTTTGTGTTTAACTGAATACTAGTGAGGTCATTGTACTGATCTGCTGAGCTTCTTGCTTGTATCCTAGGCTTCTTTGTTCTTATTTATTTGTAAATGCGTTTTACATATTCTGAATGCTTTTTTATTGCATTTTATATGTTGAAAGTATTTTCACCTAATCTGTTATTTCTCTTCCATTTAAAGGGCGTTTTCTACACCCACCACCTAGACTAAAGGTAATTTTTATCTTAGTTATGGCCAGAGCATTCTCTCAGGTATCTCTCAAGTACTGTTATTGAGGCAAGCTGGGATCCCATTACCAGTTCAGCACTACTGGGTGTTCTGGGAGGATTACCAAACTATAGCATGAGTTAGGATTGAAAAGAGACTTGAGACTGGAAATGATGGGTGGGAAGTCTAGCTGTCACATTTGCAAACTCTCTTGATTTCCTGGACAACTTTGGCTAATTCTGGGTATGAGAACCATTCTTTTTCATTTTCTACCTGATTAAATCCTCACAGCCTTTTTATATTCTCTTACCCAGAAATGTATTTTATTCAGCCCTTATTAACGTTAGAAAAACAAAACTAATAAAAATCCAAATAAATCTTTTTATTTTTATTCTTCCTTTAAAGATCAGTAACTACCCAGTAAGTGGTAAGTGTTAGCCACATCATTTTAGCCAGCTTAAAAGCATTGTCTCTCAAAATTCATTCAGATTCGCTCACTGAAAATACTATATTTCCCAACTACTCACCAAGAAAAATGCAGTATATATTTATATTAACCGTTCTGTGTTAAGATTTTATCAAAACATTATTTTTCTTAAAAAGTGATGATCAGTAAGCCTGATCATAGTTCAAGTGTAATGTCAGTCATACATAATATGCCCATAATACATATCTATGTGGTATTTCCTACTGGAAAAAATATATATATGATACTTGGGGTCCTTGAAATTTAAATAAAATCAAAGTTTAAAATATTGGAATACTTTGTATTCTTTTATAGTTTTTATGAAAATAATAAATTTGTCTAGAGTTTTAAAACTCGGAAACTACAAAATTCCTTATGAGAGGCAATTTACTTAAAAGTGTCCAAAATATTTATATTTGCTAGCTTACTCTGTGGCAAGCATGACACTATAGTCTTTTATTTTATTCTATTTTTCCTTCCTTTTGGAGTGTTAGGAGAGAAACTGGAGGAAAAGCAATGATTCTTAGCATGGACTTGATGCAACACTGGAAAGCATTTTACACATTTAGTCTCATCTAATCCACACAACCATTGTGAAGGGTAGCTGTTTTAATTCCCATTTTACAGATGAGGCGATTGAGTGCTATGGTCCCAAAGGCTTACGTACAGTCAAAATTCTTATGTTAAAACTCTACCCCTGAAGATGAACGGCACTGGGAGGCAGTGCTGTTGGAAAGTGATTGGGTCATGGGGCAGAACCCTTATGGATGGGATCAGTGCCATATAAAAAAGGTCAGGGAAGTTTGGTGGCTTCTTCCACCATAGGAGAACACAGTTAGAAGAAGGCCTTTATGAACCAGAAAGTAGGCCCTCACCAGACACCAAACTTGCCAACACCTTGATCTTGGACATCTAATATTCAGAACTATGAGAAATAAATTTCTGTTGTCTATAAGCCACTCAGTTATGGTATTTTTTTAAAGCAGCCCAAACTGATTAAGACACTGAGCCTTAGGGTGATTTTTTAAATTGCCCAACCAAGATTACAAAGCAAGTAAGTGCTGGGTCAAGAAACCAGATGGGCCCTAAAACACTATTACATTGATTTAGTCTAGAGGGGAGCTAAGTGGCCCCCAGCTCCCTTTCTAAATCTTTCACTAGAAGGCTGTGTGACCACGGACAATCCTTCCAGTTACCACAAGTACAAAATAGTATCTACATTCCTTCCCATCCTGAAAGATGGTTTCTCTTCTTAAAAGGAGTGCTACTTTTAACATAAGATTCTACTATCCCCTTGATTTTCAATTTACTAACTATTTTTGATAAACACATGCATGGAATGAACTGGAAGCATTAAGTCTGAGTAGCCTCACAGTGCCCCATAGTCTGCTTTATTGTCTCAGAGCACAATAAAATAGCCAAGTTAGTCGCTATTCAAAAATAGTTAGTAAATTGAAAATCAAGGGGATAGGTAGAATATCATATAAGAAGTAGCACTCCTTTTAAGAAGAGAAATCATCTTTCAGGATGGGAAGGAATGTAAATACTATTTTGCACTTGTGGTAACTGTAAGGATTTACACTATATGTCCAGTCTGTTGAAACTACTATTCACAATAGACACCCTGAAGCTGTTAATTACTGCACGATGAACAACAACAAAAAAGTGGATTACACTGTATTTTCTCATTTGATCAAGATATGATTTCAATTTTTTATTTCTCTAAATTCTCTCTACTAAGAATTGTTGGACAATTGGAGAAAAGAAAGGGTGGGGCATCTATGAAGAAGGAAAAAATATATTGTTTTCATGAGTGGGACCAAAACACACATGAGCTTCTCTATATTGGAACAACTGTCCTGTCAAAACACAATACAGATTAACTCTCGCCTCTTTACTTGAGTAAAACAAAATAAAGTAACTTCATTGTAGTTCAGCTCTACAAATGTTTAGCAATCAATCCCTGTGCCCCTGGTTAAACAAATGATGTTGCACTCGCAAGGGTTTCATGGGAGGTTCACCTAGAGAACCACGGCAACAGGATGAAGAATGAATGCAAAGGTTACATTTGCAAAGACCATAAAGGATTAATAGGCTTTTAATGGGCACAGGACAGGCACTGGGCGTGAGGGAAGGCGTATTGCGTGTGACTTCCTAGTAGAAGGTACAGTCCAGCAAAGAATAAGGTCGGCTAAGTAAAGGTTGCATCCAAAAAAAGAAAGGTATGGTATGCATATACAGAGGAAGTGGCAGCAGAGCCCACACGTAATGGTGAGGAACTGTATGGTGACTGTATTTCAGGAAAGGGGATCACCTGGGAAGAGTTCTAGAGCTGAAATCAAAAGCTTGAATTTTCTCCCTGCTAGCACTAGCGACATAGTTCTCAGCAAGTCACAACTTCTCTGGCCTTGGTTTCTTCATCTGAAATGGGCACATGGAAAGATGGGAAAGAAACTAAGGGGAATGAGGTAATACACACTTTGGGGGGGAATCGATCTAGAGTGTGTGGCGACTGTCTATCTGCATACGGGGACCAGGGTCCAAAAATATGGAAGCTTGAGGCTGAGAGGTAAAGAGAAGGACGTTCCATCATAAGAGAGAGAAGTGACAAAAATGGTGACTCAAGGGGGCTGGGTCCTGGGACACTTCCCAACACAAACCAGCAGACTGCTCTACCATCAGACAGGCAGAAGTTGTGAGAGAGGGACTTGACAGTCTGGGCTTAGCTCCCCTGCCGCCCTGTACCCTCGGTGGAGCTTCCCATAGGATGGCAGGAAGCTGACTCCAAGCATCGGCTCCCTTGACCTTCTGGTGATCAGGTAACGAACTTCCTTTCATTTGAAACTTCAGAAGCACGCTGTATAAAGGCCACAGAAGCAAGGGTGCTTGGAAGTCCTTCACTCTTGAAATCTGCCTGAATCTCTTTCACTCTAGTACGTCTTATATCCTGTAATGGGTAATAGCACAGTATATTTAACTAACAATCTACACCAGTAAAGGTGCAGGCAGTTTACAACTCTGTAGTGTTAGAGGTTAACCAGCAGAAATTGATATATTGGTGTGATTTTACACCCAGTCAAGAACTTGATCACAAACATGACAGAGGTTTATTGCCCTGTAGACATTTCACCAGCCCTATGCTTAATGTAGCAAACTTATTTCAGATCTTCTTTCTTATCTCTAAGTTTTTGTTCTTCAAATGCTCTTGGAATCAGTTCTTTTGTCTTCCTCCTGGTTCTAGCGTCAATGGATTAAATAAAACTCAGACACTTGCTAAGGAATAATTTTAAGAATTGTGCATTTGCACTCCAATATACAAAATTATCGGTAGTTAAATAAATAGAAAATCTTAAGCTGACACTGTCTAAAACATCCCAAATAACGTGTTGAATCTATACTGAGAGGTGGCCATTGGGAATGACCAAGGTCTCAGCTGTCATGCAGGACAAGCAGATGGCTCAGAAAGTAGAAGGAGGCCTCTTGCTTTCAGGAGACTCGACAGCTGCGGCAGCCATTAGAGAATGTTTTGGCCACCACTGTAACTGTTTCATCATTTTTCCTGAAGAAAAGGAATTAATAGAAGTTTAATGACTGATTCGGTGATTAATACACCCTTGTGGGTTCAAAGGTCCTAAAAAATTAGACTGTTTCCCAAGCAAGAGCCAAGTCATGGATAGATTCCTGGCTGTTGGTACTTACATTTCTTTTAATTTTCTTTTTTTTTTTTTTTGGAGAAAGCAAGATTTATTGAGAGGACAGTAAAGCTCCCGGAGGGGAGGGGACTCCAGGAGGTTGCTGGTACTTACATTTCTATAAAGGAACAATTTGGCTAGATATTCATACATATAAGATGGGAAAATTGGTGTGCAAAAGACAGTATGAACTTAAAGTCCTTGATATCTAGATTCCTCATTAATAATGGCTTGCTTGTCGCCATCCTCAATATTCAAATTGGTTTGTTGTACAAACAAATCAATTTGGTGTGTGCAACAAACCAATTCAAAGGGTATTTGTAAATATACAAGCTATTTTTAAATACATTAAAAATCATTAATAATGGCAATTTGGAATTTGGAAGTCATGCTTTTCTCCATTAACTCAATTATTTTATACACTTGCTACAATCATCACCCAAGTAATTTATTTCTGCCCGTGAGCAGTATGCCTTTCACCCTTTAAATGGCAGGGTGAGCTGCCATTTAATAACTGATATGGAGTGTGCACTTGGTCTTGAACTGGGACCATAGGTAACTTTCATGAGACTGAGCAGTTTTTTGAAAACACATTACCCTACAAAGACTATGACAAAAATCTATGTCTCCAGGCAGCCTCCTCCTGGAATCTGGTCCACACTCCCTCAGTGCTGTACCTTGGCACAGAGAATTAGGAAGCAAATAATCATTGGACAAGGAAATTTGTTCTCTCTCCCCCTCCCACCTCCTACCCCAACCTGGATTTTTCAAAATTTATAATACATATTTAATAGAATATAATAATTTTAAATAAACCTATAATGTTTAAAAGTCTTAGCCAGGCGCGGTAGCTTACGCCTAAATCCCAGCACTTTGGGAGACCAAGGTGAGAGGATTGCCTGAGCCCGTGGGTTCGAGACCAGCCTGGGCAACTTGGCAAGACCTTATCTTTACAATAAATCAAAAATTAGCCGGGCGTAGTGGCCTGTGCCTATAGTTCCAGCTACTTGGAAGGCTGAGGCAGAAGGACCACCTGAGTCCTGCAGATTGAGGCTTTGGTGACCGTGAGCGTGCCACTGCACTCTAGCCTGGGCAACAGAGTGAGACTCCAACTCAAAAATAAAATAAAATAAAAGTCTAATATTGTAAAATCATTTCTTCTTCCCCCACCTCCTCCCAACCCCCACTCTTTTAGATTCCTTATTCCATTGCTCTCAACACAATAGCAAAGAGAAACAAGGGTTTGTACTGTGGTCAGCATCTGTTAATCAGTAGTTTTCAAGGACCTGGTCTCAGAGAACATACAGAAGATGTACATGGGCGTACTTCATTTTATTAAGCCTCACTTTATCGCGCTTTGAAGATGTTTCATTTTTACAAATTAAAGGTGTGTGGCAACTTTATATCCAGCAAGGCTATCGGCACTGTTTTTCCAACAGCATTTGTTCCTTTTGTGTTTCTTTGTCGCACTTTGATAATTCTCGAAATATTTCAAGCTTTTCCATTATTATGATATCAGTTACAGTGATCTGTGCTGAGTGATCTGTGATGAGTGCTTGGGGACACTGCAAACCACACTCATATCAGATGGTGAACTTAACTGATAAAAGTTTTGTGCATTCTGATCACTTCACCAACCAGCTCCCCACCAGACCTCCCTATTTTCTTTTTTTTTTTTTTTTGAGTTGGAGTCTCACTCGGTCGCCCAGACTGGAGTGCAGTGGCTGCTCCCGGCCACCGCAGCCTCGCCTGCTGGGCTCCGGCGATCCTTCCGCCTCAGCCTTCCAAGTAGCTGGAATTACAGGCATGCGCTACCACGCCCGGTTGATTTTTTGATTTATTGTAGAGATGAGGTCTTGCTGCCCAGGCGGGTCTCGAACCCGCAGGCTCAGACAATCCACTCACCTCAGCCTCCCAGCGCGGGATTACAGGCTGAGCCACCGAGCCCGGCCCTCCCTATTTTCTGAGACATAACAGTACTGAAATTAGGCCAATGAATAACCCTACAATGGCCTCTAAGTGTTCACGTGAAAGGAAGAATCACATGTCTCTCCCTTTCAATCAAATGCTAGACGTGATTAAGCTTAGTAAGAAAAGCACATTCAAAAGCCCAGACAGGCTGAAGGCTTGGCCTCTTGCCCCAATTAGCCAAGCTGTGATGTGAAGGCAAAGTTCTGGAGGGAAATTAAAAGTGCTACTCACACAGAGATGATAAGAAAGCAAACAGCTTTATTGCCAATATGGAAAACGTTTTAGTGGTCTGCATAGAAGATCAAACCAGTCACAACATTCCTTTAAGCCAAAGCCTAACCTAGAACAAGATCCTGACCATCTTTAACTCTATGAAAGCTGAGAGAGATGAGGAGACTGCAGGAGAAAAGTTGGAAGCTAGCAGAGGTTGGCTCATGAGGTTTAAGGAAAGAAGCCATCTCCAAAACATAAAAGTTCAAGGTGAACTAGCAAGTGCTAATGGAGAAGTTGCAACTGGACAACATCTGCTTATCCAGAAGATCTGGCTAAGATAACTGATGAATGTGGCTACACTTAACAGATTTTCAACATAAACAAAACAGTCTTTTTTGTTTTAGAAGAATATACCATCTGGAATTTTCATAGCTAGGGAGAAGTCAATGCCTGGCTTCAAAGTTTCAAAGGACAAAGCTTCTTATTAGGGTCTATTAAGCTGAATACAGATTAATTTAAAGCCAATGCTCATTTACCATTCTGAAAGCCTTTGAGAATTATGCAGAATCGATGTTGCCTGTGCTCTAGAAATGGAAAAACAAATCTGAATGACAGCACTTCTGTTTGCTGAATATTTGAAGCCCCTTGTTGAGACCTACTGCCCAGAAAAAGGAAATTCCTTTTAAAATATTGCTCCTTGTTGACAATAGACTTGGTCATCCAAGACCTCTGATGGAGATGTCCAAGGAGAGTATTGTTGTTTTCATGTCTGCTAGTCCAGCATTTATCCTGCAGCCCATGGATCAGGGAATCATTCTGACTTTCAGGTCTTGCTATATCAGAAACCCATTTCATATGGCTATGGCTGTCAAAGATAATACTTCCCCTGGCAGATCTGAGCAAAGTTAATTGAAAACTTCCTAGAAAGAATTTCTCATTCTAGGAACCATTAAAAACATCAGTGACTCGTGAGAGGTCAAAATATCAGCATTAGCAGGAACTTGGAAGAAGTTGATTCCGACCCTCATGGATGACTATGAGGGGTTCAAGGTTTCAATGAGGAAGTGACTCAAAATGTGACAGAAATAGCAGAAAAACTAGAATTAAAAGTGGAACCTGAAGATGTGACTGAATTGCTACAACCTCATGATAAATCTTGATTGGAGTAGTAGTTGCTTTTTCTGAATGAGCAAAGAAATTGCCTTCTCGAGATGGAATCTACTGGTGAAGATGCTATCAACACCATTAAAATGGCAACAAAGAATTTAGAATATTTCATAAACTTAGTAGATAAAGCAGCAGCATGGTTTGAAGATTGACTACAATTTTGAAAGAAGTCCTACTATGAGTAAAATGCTCCCAAACAGCATCTTATGCTACAGAGAATCATTTATAAAGGAAAGAGTCAATCAATGCAACAAACTTCATTATTATTGTCTTATTTTGAGAAATCGCCACAGCCACCCCAACCATCAGCCTGATAAGTCCACAGCCATCAACCCTGAGGCAAGACCCTCCACCACAGAAAGAGTATGGGTCCAACTCATAGATATTTCACTTTTGCTTTTGAGTCCCATAGACTCTTTGAGTTTGAAGTTCTTATTTCATAATGGAGGACTGCTTCCATAGGTGACACAGAAATGGCCCCATCAAATTAGCAGTTAAGGTGATTTGGGGTCCTCCTGACACTGAGCCAACAGAAAGAGGTATATTGGGCACATTTTGTGCAATTCCCTAATTGGAATAGCAGCTTCCAACTGTTGCTGATTTCTGAGTTGCCTCACAAGCTTGTATGCTCCTCAGCACTGTCATCAGGATTTGGTAAATAATCTTGATTTTTTTTTTTTTAGTTCCTGTAGCTGGAACTACAGGCGCGCGCTACCATGCCCGGCTAAATTTTTTTTTTATTTATTTATTGTAGAGATGAGGTCTCGCCAAGTAAGCAGGCAGGTCTCGAACCCGCGGGCTCAGGCAATTCATTCACCTTGGCCTCCCAAGGTACGGGATTACAGACTGAGCCACTGAGCCCGGACGGGTTTTGTTTTCTTAATGGAGACCTATCTTCCCCCTGCTTCCTGCTATCTCTATCCCCCTTCCAAGGTGTATTTCTCCAATTTATAGATTACTTGTTTTTACTCTCATTTAGTCATTTGTTAAGTATGTTTTTAAAAGGCAGGGCTTTGGTGCATTTTGTGTGTTTTTACTTCTGTATAGCTAATGCCTAGAACCATGCCTGGCATATAATAAGCACTCAGTAATAAATTGTTAAATAAATAAATCAAGATGGGGATATCTTTAAAAAAATAAAAGGGTGGGAATGCAAACTAGTGCAATCCCCTTTGGAAGACAGTGTGGCAATTTCTGAAAGAACTAGAAATTGACCTTCCATATGACCCAGCAATTTCCCTATTGGGAATATACCCAGAGGAACTCAAATCATTCTATCAAAAAGATATCTGCACACGTATGTTTCCTGCAGCTCTAGTCACAATAGCAGAAACATAGAACCAACCATGCTGCCCATCGAAACTGAACTGGATAAAAAAAATGTGGTACATATATACAATGAAATATTATGCAGCCATAAAGAAGGACAAACATATGGACTTCACAGCAACTTGGATGAATTTAGAGTCTATCATACTCAGTGATCTATCACAGAAACAAAGAACAGAGTACCATATGTTCTCACTCATAAGTGGACCTTGTACAATTATCATAATACTATAAGAAAGGGATTGGCAGTATGGGAAACTACCAAAGGGGAAGGGGTGGGATTGGCAGTTAAGGAAAACTGCCGGGGAGGGAGGAGCACACCTCATCAACAAGGGTACCTGCATTATGAACATTTGTATACCTAACCCTGAACTGTACTGCACATCTTTAAAATAAAAAAATAAAAATTTTAAGTTTATGGATTCACTGAAGGCTCAAATGATGATTATCTTTTTTTTTTTTTTTTGAGTTGGAGTCACTCCGTCACCCAGGCTGGAACACAGTTGCATGCTCACAGCCACCCCAGTTGACCTACTGGGCTCTGGTGATCCTTCCGCCTCAGCCTTCCAAGTAGCCAGAAATACAGGCACGCACTACCACATCCAGTTAATTTTTTGATTCATTGTAGAGACAAGATCTCACCATGTTGCCCAGGCTGGTCTCAAACCCTCAGGTTCAGACAATCCTCTCGCCCTGGCTTCCCAAAGTGCTTGAGCCACTGCGCCCGGCTGATGATTATCATTTTTAACCACAAAATACTTTTAATTAAAGTATGCACATTTTTTGACATAATGTTACTGCACACTTAATAGACTACAGAATAGTGTAAAACATAACTTTTATTTGCACCAGGAAACAAAAAACAAATTGTGTGACTCTCCTAATTGCAACACTAGCTTTATTTCTGTGGTCTGGAACCAAACCCACAATATGGGTATATTGTGGCACATATACAGGCATATCAATCCAAGGTATGCCTGTATATATAAAAGTTTTACTGAAGATCCTTACAATCTAGTTGGGAGTATAACTAATATACCCCAAATCCCAACAAACAGTATAGAAATATATATAGTCACACACCAAATTACATAATATAAACTAGCATTACAGAATATTGACTAAAATCAGGTAAGCATAATCCTATATGCTAAAAAATTGCTATGTAATTAAAATAAGAGAAGATTCATCATCAAAATCACTCTGGCAATTGTGAGAATTAGTTTTAAGTACGTATGTCAATAACTAGTTTGAAAGTAACCTAAAGAAGATTACTTATATGTAAGGGCAGCTAGAACATTAGCTGTGCTTTCTAGAATATTTGGATGAAACATTAATTTAGATATAACCTTTATGAACAAAAGACAGGTGTAAAAATAGGCTCATCTAATAAGAAAACATAATTAAGAGCCCAGAAATCATGAAGCAACGATTTCTATCCCAAACGCAAAGCATAAGAATCCCTATACATCACTTCAATGCCTGGATGTCAGGTGCTGACTAATTGAAAAACCAAGCAAGGGAGGGGAAAATATCAGTGTCATTCCAGTCAAATTAGGCTATATTTTTAGCTGACATTATATTTGCACTTTAAAATTAAGGTTTGCCTGGGCGTGGCAGCTCACGACTGCAATCCTAGCACTTTGGAAGGCCAAGGCAAGAGGACTGCTTGAGCCCAGGAGTTCGAGGCCAACCTGAGTAACATAGAGAGGCCTAGTTGCTACAAAAAATTGCCGGGCATGGTGGCACATGCCTGTATTACAAGCTGCTTGTGAGGCTAAGGCAGAAAGATCACCTGAGCCCAGGAGTCTGAGGCTGCAGTGAGCTGTGATCGTGCCACTGCACTCCAGCTTGGGTGACAGAGTGAGACCTCCAACTCAAATAAATAAATAAATAAAATTTAGATTTAGCCTACACACCCAAAAATGTATATTTTACCCAGACTAGTAGCATCTATAACATTACAGTATCTTATACTTCACAACAAATATATTGGTATCATTTTATATATTGGTATCAATTTTGGTATCATGTTAATTTTCACAAATTTATGCCATTTTCCCCACTTTAGGAGGAAAAGATTATTTCATTTTTATATAGAACAGACCCTAGACTTTCTTTGCCATTCAAAATACTTGGTAATATCTAGCAGTTTGATTCATTTGACTCTAAGAGACAACAGAATCTATTATTTTTAAAAAATAGAGTTTCCCAAGGCATGGGGCATCTCTATACAGACTAATTTTATGTAGTAAGTAGACTCAAGATCCTAGCAGGAAAGGTATTCCTTTTCTAATTTTCTTTCTACTGGTTATACTAAGGATTGAGTTTCAATATGATGCAAGTATATCTTCAGCGTTTTCTCTAATATTAGCTAATGTTCTTTTATAACAAAGACAACAAACCTCAGAAAACATGGACAGCAATATTTATTGAGACTTATTTATTTTTACAATTGCCATCTACTTATAGCAACTGATAATTTATACTGGTTTTTCATTTATCGAAATAATATAAACTTCTTTTGTGAATGAATTTAAATTGAGAGAATGAGTCAATGTCAAGAAAAATATTGGAAATAGTAGTATATATAGTTCTCAGACATAGCTGGATTTGGGCAATGGGAAAATTCACAAGTGACTAAAGTTGGAGAAATGGAGCTGAAATAATTAACAAAGTTAAAATGTGTATTCATTTGTGGATTTCATGTTAATTGCTGTTAATATTTTTATCTGAGCAATATAGGAATTTCTAAATTTTCATTACTATTGACAGAAGACTGCAATCTATAATTTAATCCAAAGGGGGGGAAAAATATATATATATATATATATAAAATAAAATATTGACACACTCAGTATTAAAAGACAGAACAAGAGAACTCTTGATAGCATTAACCTGAGTTGGTCCCATGGTTACTTGTACAGGAATTTGGAGATGCCATTACGTACAGCTGAATCATCACACTATAAACCTAGAAGTCCATATTTCAGGAGTGCCACAAAGCCAAGGTCACATTATAATAGGACAATTTGGTGTTCTAAAATAATGGTTCCAATCTGTGTTCTGCCATAGCACACAGAAAACAATGCTCTCACACTACATATATTCCTGGGGCATACTCAGATTTTGATGAAATTCTCCCCTTACCTCCAGTTTTTTCCAAAACATTTAGGCAATACTGGGTTGTAGATGTTGGTTATGCATAATTTTCAACATGTTACTTTCCATCCGGGAAAGCTAAATCAAATATTAAGTAAATAAAAACACACTAAAATAATCTGTTTTTTAAAAAAATAAGTCATTCCCACATTTCAGTGTTTTACCTACTCTTAATAACAAAGAGTTGGGGTATAACTCACAACTGACAGGACCAACAATGTCACATGACACTTTGGTCCAAACTCACTTTCCTATTGTTGGACCGTTGGGTTAGTGTCACCTCTTAGTTAGACTAGAAACGCTAAGGTAATGATTGGAATAGAGCATGAGTTGCAGGTGTGGTGGGTCTGGCACCAATTGTTTGTAATTTGATAAAGCAACCAATAGTCCAAATTTAACTGCAACACTTTAAAAAATATGGCTTTTATGATATATACCAAAACACATTTTTGTCTTAAAGTGGAAAAAAATAAAGACCTAATTTTGAGACTCAAAAATAGAACAACTCACAGGTGGAAATCCAAATCTTCTCTTTTGCATTCATGTGTCCTACAATATTAGTAAAAACTAATCACTCCTTGTACAGGTAAAATGTAGCGTTCGCTGAAATAACAGGTAAAATGCTTTAGTGTATTCTGATTCAAGTTCTTAAAATATATGGATAAGTAATTTTTGAAAAATTAGATGGCATGAAAAATGTTAAGAATAAGGAATATGTTATATGTAAATGGTACCATAATGTAAATAAAGGTCCAGAGAACTAATCAATATCACTGACATAAAATCAAGTCATACATTGGACTAACTCAGCATACCTTCTAGGAAAATGCATTCCTATCATGAATTACAACAGAACTGTGACTTGCTTACATATACATGTTTGTTTCACTCTTGTTGTTATAAAACCAATCAACAACAATCATTTTAATTTCAAAATTAAGTTGTAAACTTACCTTTGTCAAAATAACAGGAACAAAGCAAGGTTGACATGATAGTTTTGGACATCTTAATAATACAACTATCTTTTTTAGCATCTATGTTGACATTGTAATGGGCCCAAACTGTCAATAACTCTTCCAAAGCAAGTTTAATAAATGTGGCGACATGGGCTAATATTACATAAATCAATTCACATAGCCCATGTTCACTATATATGTTGACTCTACAAAAGAATGTAAATTAAGGAAGTCAAAGTGAAAACAGCATTAAACAATAACCAAATTAACCAAAATAGTAAAGCAGAACTTTATGCTCAAGAGTCCCACATTCACACATATGTTAAAAGCACAATCATTAAATGTTTTGATGAATTGTCCAGGTTTAGCTAATAATTTTAATGTTACTATTAGACTTTGGTCCTCTTTAACAGAAATTAGAATCAGATTAATGAACACATCCTTTTCTTCCCAAGACATTATTATTAACTTTTATGTTTAAGGATCCATCATTTTTCAGTTAGAGAAACAATGTGATCTTATATGATATCAGATACAAACAGAAATAACTAAAAAATAATTATCTGTGTCAAAGTAGAGAAGACAGAAAAAAATATGATTCACTCTCACTTTACATGAATCATGTAGGTGAGAATTCACAGAAATACCTATGTAAAACACAGTCACTGTTTTTTATTAGTAGGTATAAACTTCAAGCATCAATAGCTCAACTGGTTAACATTCTACCAAAGTAGAAAAATGCTAATTTTCAAAAAAAAACAGCCTATGATACTTCCATCAGTAAGTGAATACAGAAAGCATTGTAATACCATCAAATTGCCAAACTAATAAAGGTGGATAAACAAAACGGAATTCTCCTGCTACTTATATTAAAAAGAAGTCCTAGGCATCATTCAGACATCTCAGGCCCAGCTATAATTATGTGTTAGCCCACTGGGCGCTTAACAGCAATGTGATTTGAAAAGTACTACCATGATCTTTGAGACTGCGAAGGATCACGGCAGGAAGGCTATGGGATGGCCATCCTGTCACTAACTCGGCCTCTAGTTCCTTAACGTGGGCCCTGAGCATGGGGGATGGCACTTGTAGAAGCAGGTCAAGAGGCAGCAAAGCTGAAGAAATAAAAGGGGGGAAAGACATGAAACTGTAACATAAATTCCGCTGAATTTCGGGGAGGAGTGTTTGATTTTATTTCTGCCCATGCTAAGTTACCTGGTCTTGGTCTTGATCCTATCCCGCCAGGGAAGTCTCTGAAAACAGAATTAGAGGCGGTTAAAATGACTTGTTCAACTTAGATTTGGCAAACACTTCCTGAGCATCTACACTCTACTGTGGTCTACACTATAAACACAAATAACAGTTATTTTCCTTTAAGATGCTCTTAAGAGTTTTAAAAAGAGAGAAATAAACTTATTCCAACACAGAGTAGAATTGGTATTCTACTGGCAAATGAAAGCAACTTGTCCCATCACGGTAGTTTATAAGTTCTGCATATGATTAAAAACCTAAATCTTAGTATCTTAATGTCTTGAATGATTTTCTAGCTATACTTTTTTTTTTTTTTTTTTTTGGAGACAGGGTCCAACTCTGTTGCCCAGGCTGAAGAGCAGCGGCATGAGCATAGCTCACTGTAGTCTTAAATTCCTGGGCTCAAGTAATCCTCCTGCCTCAGCTTCCTCATAACGTTGGGATTACAGGATTGAGTCACTGTGCCTGGTTAATTTTTTATATTTTTTTGTAGAGATGGAACTTGTTTTGTTGCCCAGGCTGGGCTCAAAATCCTGGCCTCAAGCCATCCTCCTGCCTCAGTCTCCCAAAGTGCTGAGATGACAGAAATAAGCCACCACACCCAGCCTCTTGTTATATTTAAAAATCAAAGCACTGATTTTGTATTACTAATAAATAACATTTAAAATTTTATAGATGGTATTTTCCACTATTCATTTCTGCTATCTTAGAAGAATAAACCCTATACCTATAATGAGACACTGTTTGCATTTAGAACTATGTTTTTCCTAAATTTTCCAGTGAATCCTTGTGTTAGTAATATGCCTTGTTTGCCCTGCCCCCAAATTCTAGATTGCTTGATCATTTTGCAAATTGATTTCAGTGTCTTCTACCCTGTGGAGGTGGCCTTAGACCCCACCAGGGATATCCATAAATAACTTTCAGCTTTGTTTTTTCCCACTGTAACCTAGAGCCAATTTCCTAATCATTTTCTGGATTGAAATAAGAAACATCTGTGCCTTCACAATTCATAAGAGTCATACTTCAATTTAATGCAAACCAACAAAAATAAATCAAACATCTGCTATTTATAAGGTACATGATAGGTATTTGCCAAGTAGGAGTGAACACAAGGATTCAGATTCAAGAAAACATGGCCGACAACACTCTTACCCAACCCTTTCATTTTAATCACAGAATTTTTGGATACATATATGCAACACACACCTAAGTTATTAAGTAAAACCAAACTGACACTCACTTACCTGCCACACAACTTAGATAACAGAATAATACCAAAATCTTTGCATCCACCTCTGAGTTTCTTCCATATCTTTCTCCATCTCCCTCCTTGAACCCCACCAAGCCAGCCCTCTCTTGATCCTATTTTTTCTGTCCCATTCTCAGTCCAAGTTTCCAGAGCCTTGAAAAGTAAATGGAACTTTCCAGCCTTGCATAGCTTATACACTCTCCCCAGCCCCGGGCTAAAGGGCATGCTTAAAGAAAAGGGGCAGACCTGCCACCAGAAAGTTCAGAGAGAGAGGCTGGGCACGGAGGCTCACAACTGTAATCCTAGAACTTTGGGAGGACAAAGCGAGAGAATTGCTTGAGCCCAGGAGTTTGAGATCAGCCTGGGCAAAATAACAAGACCTCATCTCCATAAAAACAATCAGAAAATTAGCCAGGTATGGTGGCGTGCGCCTGTAGTCCAGCTACTCAGGAAGCTGAGGCAGGAGGATCGCTTGAGCCCAGGAGGTCAAGGCTGTGGTGAGCCATGATCATGCCACTGCACTCCAGCCTGGGGGACAGGGTGAGACTCCAATTCAAAAAAAGAAAGTTCAGAAAGAGGAACAATCACCGCAATGTCCAGCAATGTCTGTGTGTGGGCAGGACAGCTTCAGGGCCAGGCTGAAGCACAGAACAAGAGCGTCTGCTCCAGGTTCTCACACCTCCGTGCACACGCCACACCCCAGCAAATGCTTTCTGAATAACTTTGTCCCTTTGCCTTCTAGACGAGGCCAGCACTGTCTGACAGAAATCTCATGCAAGCTACAAACATAACTTAAAATTTCGGCAGTCACGTTTTAAAAAAAAAAAGAAAAAAGTGAAATTTATCTTCCTGTCTTATTGAGTCAAAAATATCCCAAATGTTATTATTACAATATATATAAACTAATGAGATATTTTACATTGTTTTACATTTAAATTAACATAAGTGAAATTAAAAGTTCGGTCCCTCCATTGCACTAGCCACATTTCAGCTGCTCAAGGGTCACATGTGACCAGTGGCTGCCATATTTGATAGTAAGCTCCAGGCCCTTCCTTAGAAAGTGTGGTTATTTTCTTTGTACACATATTACAGTCATGTCACTTAGCTACTAAATTCACAATACTTAGAAGGTGAATAAAAATGCAACTTATGGAATACTTGCATCCATAAGGTTATACTGTTCCTGAAAAGCTGGTAACCACTTATATGCTGAGTTCAATAGATGACTATTCTTGTTGTCCAGAAGAACCCAACATTCCAAACATTTTTACATATCAAAAAACATGCACGATGTGTGCTTGTGTGATATGTGAAATAGACCACCCTGCTGATACTAAGCTGTTGCCAACTTTACCTCTCCCTCATAAAATTCTAAATTCCTCTTTAATAAACTTGAGGGAATCTTTTTAAAGAAACATTACACCTTTATTCATTCATCCAGGAAATATTTATTAGGTGCCCACAATGTGTAAGCACTATGCTAGACACTAAGATGAGATGGTGAAAAGAAACAGTCTACACAATCTAGGAGCTTACAAAACTGCATATGTATAGCAGGAAAAAAAAACATGTTAATTTCTTAGAAATTATATCGCTAACCATAAGAAAATACAGTCATTTGAAATTTCAGAATAGAACAGACTCATTGTGACCAGAAGCAACAGCTTTTAACTATGCAACTGTTGGGTCCACAGATGGACCAATGAATGAAATTATGCAGAGCCTGGGGGAAGTCTGCTTCTAGATTAAACCAGATTGAATGTTTATGTTCAACAAAGAATCATGGCTACAGAGGATGGTGTTCCCATGATAGCTTAAGCTGGAAAATACACAGAAGTAGTTGAACACAAAGAAAACTTTCCAAAAATATTTTCTGGTGAAGAGGCTTAACATATTGCAGTTTGTGTTCTCAGAAAGTTTTGAAATGGGCATTGACCAGCAGCACTTTAAGCTGATGAAAGAATTCAGAGAAATAGAAGGCTGAAAGGATTCTAAAAGGTCATCTCTTCCAGCTCTCTTTGGATCTGGTGTGACCTCATCTGGAATTTACAAGTCAAAAGAGAAAGTGACCTGATGAAAATGAGTGTTGCCGGCTCGGTGGCTCAGCCTGTAATCCCGCTCCTTTGGGAGGCTGAGGTGAGTGGATTGCCTGAGCCTGCGGGTTCGAGACCCGCCTGGGCAGCAAGACCTCATCTCTACAATAAATCAAAAAATCAGCCGGGCGTGGTAGCACATGCCTGTAATTCCGGCTACTTGGAAGGCTGAGGCGGAAGGATCGCTGGAGCCCAGCAGGCGAGGCTGCGGTGGCCGGGTGCGGCCACTGCACTCCAGTCTGGGCGACAGAGTAAGACTCCAACTCAAAAAAAAAAAAGAAAATGAGTGTTAGCTTACAGCTTCCACCCAAAGTCACTAGCAGGTAAGGTGGAAATGCAGGTGTTAACTTTGCAATTTTGTAAAGAGACTTTTCACTGAATTAATTTAAGAGCAGAGTGAATTATTTGGATGATTATTTTGTCACAAGAATGGCCATGAAGGAGATGAAGGTCTAGAATTTTATCTCTTAAGAATTCCTTCAGGTCGGGCCCATTGGCTCAGCCTGTCATCCCAGCACTTTGGGAGGCTGAAGCGAATGGATTGCCGTAGCCCGCAGGTTCGAGACCAACCCAGGCAACTTAGCAAGACCTCGTCTCTACAATGAAATAAAAAATTATCCAGGCATGGTAGCGTGTGCCTGTAGTTCTAGCTACTTGGAAGGCTGAGGTGGAAGGATGGCCAGATCCCAGCTTGGTGGACACTGGAGTAGCCGTGAGCATGCCACTGCACTCCAGACTGAGCAATGGAGTGAGACTCCGACTCAAAAAAAAAAAAAAAAAAAATTGGCCAGGCGTGGTGACTCAGCCTGTAATCCCATCACTTTGCGAGGCCAATGCGAGAGGACTGCCTGAGCCTGGGAGTTCGAGACCAGCCTAAGCAACTTGGCGAGACCTCATCTCTACAATAAACCACAAAAACTAGCTGGTGGTGGTGTGCATCTGTAGTTCCAGTTACTTGGAAGGCTGAGGTGGAAGGATCATCTGAGCCCAGCAGGTCGAGGCTGCAGTGGCTGGGAGTGTGCCACTGCACTCCAGCCTGGGCAACAGAGTGAGACGCCAACTCAAAAAAAAAAAAAAAAAAAAATTCCCTTAGTTCTGGCATAGTGGCTCGCACCTGTAATCCCAGCACTTTGGGAAGCCAAGGTGGAAGAATCACTTGAAGCCAGGAATTTGAGACCAGTATGGGCAACAAATCAAGGCCCTGTCTCTACACAAATTAGAAAAATTAGCTGGGCAAGATGGCAAGCGCCTATAGTTCTTGCTATTCAGGAGACAGAGGCAAGAGGATCACTGGAGCCCTGGAGATCAAGGCTGCAATGAGCTGTAATCATGCCACTGCACTCCAGCCTGAGCAACAGAGGGAAACCCTGACTGAAAAAAATAAAATAAAATAAACCCTTTAGATATATCTCTGAACAAAGGAAATATTTTCACATGCATTATAAGTATATCACATAATTAAATTCAATTGTGAAAAGTAGCCAATACCATTTGATATTGAGAAAAAAAGATTAACCTTGAAATGAGAGGCTTGGCTTATAACATTAAGATGATTTCTTCTGAGGTTATTGCAGCCACACTATCTGAGCTAAGCAGCATTTCACAGCTGAAAGATCTCTTTCAGTCAGTGACATTCATAAACATGCCCTGTGTGAATAAGCAGCATTATGTAGGGTCAAGCTCTCATATTCAATAAGGGCTTTTATCTGTCTATAATGTTAATGGACTTGGTATCATGAGAAGAAAGTGGGTTGATGCCCCTGTGGTCTTCCACTCATATTCCAATTACAGCTAGAGCAAATGAGCAATATGCCATGAATATATAGAACTGCTACAGAGAAAAATAAAGTGGTCAAACACTATTTTTTGTTTGTTTGCTTTTTGGTAAGCCTGCTGGAATGTGACATTGGCAGACAGGCCAGGTTGATTCTGGCAAGCAGTGATCATGCGGTATTTATGCAATGGAGGTAAAACTAAACACAAATTATGAAAAAGGTGGAGTGGGAGGAAATTGGCCATAAGCAAAAGTACCCATAAGTCCTGAAAATACACAAGGTCCTCCGATCACATCCTCAATGCTTAACAGTCATGATCACCTTTACATAGCAAGACTGCAAGTTAGGAGCTTACTCTCAAATACAATTATGCCTGAGCTGATGTATCAAAAAAGTTGTGAACCACAGGCATCTCTGAGACTGCAAACATCCAATGTCTCAAATCAGCCTGCCAACTATACCCAGTTGCCTTGGCAACAGGAGACAAGCAGACACAGAGAAATCTTGTTGCCTGAGCAACAGGATCCTTTTAAAAATGGACCTTGAGCTGTGGCTATGGCAAAGGCTGTCGGTTCAAGCCAATAAGCAAGATTTCAGTCCTTTACAATGAGAAATATGAAATTTACACAAAGATGACAGTCATTCATCTATTAATTAACAAATATTTGTAGATGGGCACTTATGTGCCATACATGATGCCCTGAAGAATGCAAAGATGAATGGGGCATAGTTTGGCACATGCCTGGCATAGAGTAATAAATATCCATGAACTGAATAAATGAACAAATGTTCTTAAGATGATCATACTACAATGGCCAGTGCTTACTAGGAACTGAGTATGTGTGCTAAAGAGGCTGAAGTCCCTGTGTGCCTTATGAAATTCCACTATACAGAGTATCTATGCATAAGTTGAAATAAAATGCTATGACGTGCTAGATTGGAACTATCAAAGTGTATACACGGTGTCAGCCTATAAAACCTACATAAAAACTGGGTAAAGTCAAGCCCATTCTTAATTCTTTCCCAGCAAATAGTAATAGAGGCAAAGTATTTTTTATCAAATTTGAAAATTTTTTAAAGTTTGAAATTTCAAAGAAATTGGAGCCTGGTCCTCTCTTGGTCTTGCCATTAATTATACTCCTGAAAAAGGTTTCATCAACTGATAATGGCTTGGATTACCCAGGTGCCTTCCAGTTCTAATATTATTCTCTAGCCATGCAACATAAGAATTTCTCTGAGGAGTTAGGAGCTGTCCTTCCAGGTCTGTTTACTCATGTTTTATCCACATGTCTGGCTCATTAGCCAAGAGAGCCTATTCCAACTTACCAGGGAGGAACATTCCTTCTCCGGCAGGCAATTTGATTTAAATCTCACTCCTGATGTCTAGGGTGACCAAAGCTACAAACTCATGCTTAAGCTTTCTCTCAGTACTATTTAGCCCAAGTCTGAATTCTAAACTTCGGAAGCTGTGCTCAGGTGAGGCATGCGCTTCTCTGTGGTTACTTCTCATGGGGACCAACTGCCTTGTATCAGAGCCAATAAAGGTCTCCAAGGGGGAGAGCTCCCAGGATCTCATTGTAACTGTTATACCATTTCACACAAGGCAGAGAATAGCCAAAAGATCAAACTGTCCAGGCTTGGTTTTCTATTTGTTCTTATTCTACTATGTAGTTTTGCTGTCTTCTTTTATATGAAAACTTCTCATTTACCTTCTAAACATTTTGCAGGATGGATTCATATTTCATATCAATAAACCAAGAAATGCAGGAAAATCCTAAACAAATTAGATTGAGAATAACTTCAGCTATATTTAATGCCTTTTAAAGAATTATAAATAGATTTTAGTGTTGTCCCCTTTTAATTCAGAGAAGCCCTGGGGATTACCTGGAAGGAAGTCTCAAGCTATTAATTTTCTCTCCCCTAACCTAGCATGAATCAAAGACTGTCTTTATCATTTATTTTCTTCTGAAGTCTACCCCTGTACTTCCATTTCACAGTGAGTTCTTTGAGGGAAGAGAGCCTGTCTTAAACCACGCTGTGCTCATGGTGGCATGTCACACTGAATGTAGCACATTACACAGCACAGCTTTGTAAATGTTGCCTTAGGTCAGGGCATGTTACCTTGGAACACACTTTCCATAGCATCAACCTCTGGGCCATTTTCTAGATCCATCTGTTGACTTGGTCATAACCCCAGGTTAAAACTCTTAGTAATATCCCTGTTTCAGTGAACTTCAGATTAAACTTCCCCTTTTCTGCTGATATGTGTTTGCCCAAATTTGTTATAAAATATTGAGCTAATGGTTAGCTTTTTAAAAACAAAGCTCTAAAATATCTTCTTATGTTTTTGAAGGGGCAGACAACAATTGGATTCTTGCAAATAAGACAATTTTCCATCGATCCTTTCAGAAAAAAAAAAGTAAAATTATTTGGAATGTCCAAGAGTCCTAAATTCATCTGATTAAAAACCGTTTTAATATAAGGTTCACTTAATTGGGGAGAGCACCTATATGTCAATTTATTTTGTACTAAAATACTTACTTTATCAGTGCTGGGAAGTTAGAAGGTGGGGAACGCTGGGGACCAGCAAGCCCTGGATCTTCTAACTCAGGTCTCCCATCCCTGCAGTCACTCTGTGGGTTCTCCTTAGGGTTTTAGACTGTTTCTCTTTCCCCTGACCTTCATGTTACTTTCAACTATGGCTTCTCTGCACTTTGGCCCACTAAAGAGTGCCAGGAGGTCTTATAGGCTTTCTCCAAAGATCTTTCTGGTAGATCATTCACCCTGAGGGTTTTTCCTTGGGTTTTGTTACCAGCAACACTGGAAAAGAGTTAGGAAGTTAAGAGACTCCACCTAACTCTCTCTTGGGGAAGACAAATTTATCAGTGATGTTGTATCTTTGACTAAACAATAGCAAAAAAACTCGACTTGTTTTATATGAACCTTCCTTTGCCACCTAACCAAGCCCCCCCAGGAATTTGCTAGAATTCCAAAATTCATTTACATGAGGCAATTCCCAACACCCTCAAACCCAGGTGTAGGTTGTGATTCCAGTTAGGCTGCCCAGTACCCACACCTGCTCCTTTCAGAAGGACCCCTGATGGACTCGAGGGACTGTCGATCAAGGATCTCAGCTCTCCTCAAGGCAGTGAACAGAAACCTGACCAATCCAGGCCAATCTAACTCTCTCCCAGGGCTTTGAATCCTAAGACAGGTCATACAAGAATGAAATAAACCAGCCAGGAACTCATTTATCCCAGCATTCATACCCTTACACATCTGCAAGGAATGCCTCCTTTACCAACTTCACGGGTTCAACTGGCTCTTATGCCTTCCTAAGCTTGATCCTCCGGGATCTGAATCACGCAAGTTCCCCAATGCCTTCTATTGAACCCCTGTTGCACGAGTCAGCTAGAGTCATGGGTTTTTTTCTGTATCCCAAAAGCCCTGACTGGTACAGGTCATTGCAGCCTTAACTCTTTGTCACTGACCTGCCGCCATTTCCCTAGCCAGTTCCATCCCACAGTTCTGAAGCCCCCCGGCCGGCATCACCAGTTATGTGTGGTCTCAGCCACCGAAAGTGCCCTAGCCTCAGAGCTGTCTGCCAGTCCTTCTGCCTGTTGCTCATCAGTCGTTTTCCCATCTCTGTATTAGCTACTGCTAGCTGACCACACTTCTCAAATCCAGACAGTTCTCTCAGATGGGGCCTGGAACCTCATCTAATATTCAGAAACCACCAAGTAGAATCTTCCTTATATCCCTCTCTACTTCTTTAGATTCAATTTATCATGGACTCCCTTTCTCTGGACACAGAGAAAGGGTTGCCACTCCACATTTTCCAGGCCTATTCCTCAAGCTCCAAGTTACTCTGCCACAGTTTGCCATTAATTATCTCTTTCCCTCTCCAATCTCTCCTCTCCAATGGCTTCTCCTCAGTCCCAAATGCCCTGAAGTCATTCTAAGGGGCCCTTATCCATCAAACATCCCTTCCCCGCAAGCTAACTCTCCCGGCTCACTCCACACTTTCTTCAACTGCCCCCAACCTGCCTCTGGCACATCTAAGACCACTGCACTCAGGTTTCTGCTCCCTCCAAACCCCCCCCCAGTGCCAGTGAAACTGCTCTCTCGAATGTCACCAGGGACTTGCAAAAGTTTTGTTTCACTCCTTACTCCAAAAAACAACTGTCACTGACATTGCTGGCTGTCCCAAAGTAACAATTTCTCCTTCCTTTTAAAAGAGCCTTCCCCCAAACATGCTCTATCCTCCCTTGCAACTAGAAATGGTCCTGGGAGGAAGTTCTGGCCAAGAGTAAGTGAGCAGCGGTGATAGGAAGAGGCGTGTCTCCACTTCTCCTTTTTCCTTCTTGCTGGCTGTAGGATGTAGAGTGTAGTCTTGTGAGCCATACTAGCCATAAGGATGAAACCTACACCTTGGGGATATGAAGGAATGAGATACAGGAACCAGATGACCTCATGAAGTACAAATGCCCTGCCCCCAGCCCTCCCTTGAGCTCAGAGAGGCTAACTGATTAGTTGGAGGTCACAAAGCAAGAAAAAGGCAGAGCTAGACTAGGTCCAACTCAGTACTCTTTCCAGCATGCTACTTGGTACACTATAAATTGTTCTGGGTGATAGGATCTATTTTCACAGGTGCATGGTAACATCTGGCTGTCAGGTTTCAATTTAGCCACCAACTCAGATCTGCAAAGTCTAAAAATATTTCTAGGAGCTTAATTTGTACATACCTTGTTTGGGATTGCCTTTCACCTCCTGAAGCACTAAAACTTCTCTTTAAAATGCCTAAATTAAGAAAGTAAAAATAACTTTACATTATTTTCTCTGCAAAATTTTATTTTATTTTATTTTTAAATGCTGAACAACAAATGCTGGCGAAGAGGCTGAGAAAGGAGAACTCATACACTGTTGGTAGGAAGGCAAATTGCTACAGCAATTGTGGGAAACAGTATGGAAGCTCTTTAAAAAAAAAAAAACCCAAAATTGAACTACCATATGATCCAGGAATCCCACTACTGGGTATATATCCAAAGAAAAGAAAATCGGTATGTCAAAGAGATAACTGCATTCCCATATTCATTGCAGCATTATTCACACTAGCCAAAATATGGAATCAACCTAAGTGCCCATCAACAACTGAATGGATAAATAAAATGTGTCATATACATAAAGCAGAATATTTTTCAGCCATAAAAAAATAAAATTCTGTTGCTTGCAACAACACGAATGCAGCTGGAAGACATTATGTTAAGTGAAATAAGCCATGCACAGACAGACAAATAGCACATGTTCTCACTTATACGTGGGAGTTTAAAAAGTTGATCTCATGGAGATTGAGATAGAATGATAGTTATCAGAGGCTGGGAGAGGCCGAGTGAGGAGAGCGAATGAATTTAGGTTGGTTAATGGGTACAAACACATAGTCGAAATAAGTTCTAGCGTTCAGTCGTACATTAGCGTGACTACAGTCACACTATGAATATTTCGAAACATCTAGAAGGGGAGATTTGGGATGTTCCCAATACAAAGAAATCATGAATGTTTGAGGTGATAGGTATCTTAATTATCCTGATTTGATCATTGCATATGGTATGCATGTTTCAAACTGCCACATGCATCTCATAAATGTGTATAAACATTAGGTATACATTTTTTTAAATTTTAAAAAATAAATGAGACATATATTCAGTAAATGGCCTGTAAATACTTTCATATGGCTCTAAGACCAAACTTCCAACTATAAGGGTCAGGTAGGAAATATTCTAGGCTGTACAAGCCATAGTCTCTGCCACAACTGGCCTCTGCTGCCCTTGTAGTGTGAAGGCAGTCAAACAATATGTAAGGAATAACATGGCTTTATTGGTGGCAAAAACAGCAACAACAATGCTGAATTTCTGTTACCTGAACCATAGTACATATCATAAAGATTGTCTGTTTATAAAAGCATCAGCTACAGTATAATGTTACAAATTGTTATTTACTTGACAGATTTGCTTAAGGGCTTTTTTCAAAGAAAAGATGCCAAACAAACCAAAAAGAAAACCCATTATTAATATCTAACAAAATACGGGCAACCCCTTCGGGTCTCCTCCCACTGTGGGAGCTTTTCCTGTCCTCTCAATAAATCCTGCTTTCAAAAAAAATCTAAAAAATACAATAAAATATTTATGTCATAACCTACCTAAAGTTCTTGTCAAGGTAACTTCAAGTTACTACGTGCAAAATTAAGGATCTAGTTTCTTCCTGCCTCCCCACCGACCCTTCCATCATTGTCACTAGGAATATACAGCCCTGAATTCATCTCAAAGCAGCCAGTAATAGACTTCTAGAATTTTCTATACATGTTAATATGTATGAATATTTGTTTTCGGTATGATATTCATGTCTTCCCAATCACAAATGAAGACGTTTTGTTTAGCAGGCAGGAATTTATTGGAGAAAAAAAGGAGGACAGAGTATTGGAAACTAAGATTGTCCTAGAAAATCTGGAACACCTATTTGCTATTTTAATGGACCAATTAAGTTTGGAAAAGACAATAAATGTAGTTAAATCCTTAGGGTTCTAGTTTGATCTTTAGGGAGACTATTTTAAATGTTCTTTTATGAGATTTTCATAATATAATCACTGAGGAAAGATAATTATTTACACAATTTATTTCAGAATATGTCTATAATTTTAATATTTTATCGACTTACTCTTTTCAAATAATTATTTTCTCTTCATTTTCTACTTTAGCTTCTCTTTCAGTTTCAGATTTGTTGAATTTATCTAATCCTGTCTTTCCTGGTACTCTTTCAATTTTACCTAAATATATCTTTTTCTTCTCTTTCCTATACCACTGTATGCCTGTTTTCCTTACTGCTTCAAATCAAAAGTCAAGATTAACATTATGGACAGAATTTATATACCATTATTTTTATATTTCTGCAAAATTAAAATATTCATTTTATCTTATTTTAAATATAACACATCCTTTTGCTTTAATGTAAATTAAATTGTATAAAAATTAGTCTACACTGAGAGTAATGTTTTCCATGGGCTTCTAATCCCTCTAACCAACAGACCCATAAAAGGTCACATTCATTATTCTTTGTGGCGATTTAGCTGTTTCCAAATTAGTTAACTCAACTCCCCAGTTAGAACCTGCCTTTGCTGGTAGAAATAATGAAACTATTTACTTGACATCTGAGGAAATGCAAAACCAGTGTGCTGGCTGGCCTTTGGGCTCTGTCAGAGAGATAGACACATCTTTCCTAATTAGCACTGCACCTGGAAAAGGAACCACTGGGTTATGGCTATGGTGATATTTACTTGACTCAAGTATGATTCCCAAACCACTACCTGCCAGAATCCCACAAATGGCAAACTGATATGAAAAGCTTACTGAATGTAGACTCTTTCAGAGGGCTTGAACTGAAGCTGCTGGAGTTATCCGAAATGTCCAATTCATCATCGAGCTCTGAATATATATCTGCACATTCATAAAAACAATAAAAAAAGCAAATGAACCTTGAAACGGAACAAGTCAAGAGTGCCTTCAGGCTGACACGCTTTCACTAGAAGTACCTTTCTCGATATTTTCCAGGTTGAAGGCATCATATGACAGGATTTCGTCACAGGCTCTGTCTTCCTCCTTATTACAGGGGGCTGGGAAGCCTTCAGGGGGCAGGTCTGCACCCTCTGAAAGCTCACTTTTCAGGCTGGCGGCACCACTGCTGCTGCTACTCAAACTTGCCTTCTCAAAGGTTTCCTGGAAAGAGAAATTCAATTTTTCGTAGCCTCTTTCTCTCTCCTTCCTTCCTCTCCTTCTTTCCTTTCTTCCTCCAGTAGGACCCAAAGTTGGTTGGAATGTATATTGAAATGCTTAAAGTATCATTTAAATATTTTATGCAGAAGCAGCATCAGTTGTTCCATCTATAACTTGCTATGGAATCCATTCGGTTCATACATTTTTAAAAAGTCAGTCTACAAGCTACTGCTGGACAAAAAAGAATGGAGGTGGTAAGAGAGCTCTGGAGCAAAGATCTGTACAGTCCAGTGGAAAAAACAAACAAAAAAAAGGTATCCATTTAGCAGAAATTTCTCTCCTTTAAGTTTTGTCTAAAATATTTGCTAATGAATCCTCTCAGCACCATAGTGAATAAGTAAGGCTTACTTATCATCAAAACCCAAGGGAAATCAAAGCCAGGCCACAGAGAGTAAGAGGTGAGGTCCTCCAAAGATGATCCCCCCCAGTCTAGGGGACTTACAGACCACTTGGGACTCCACACTACTGCCTGGCCTGAAACTCTGCACAGTACAACTCGCCACAGGCTCCTCCCCAATCCTCCCAAACTCTTGGGACCGTTTCTACTATGATGGCACCACAAGGTTGTCACATGTGTGATTCTACATGTCCCTAAATGGTATTATCAGAAACTACAAAAATGATGTCTGAAAATAAAGAAAAAAAGAGTAAAGCCACTGAAGGCTGGCAGCTTTGATTTTTCTAAGCAAATGACAGTGGCAAAGAAACGACATATGACTCAGTAGAGAAGTTCCCCTTGTTTCTTTACCCACATAATTCTCGATGCCAAAGCTGTCTGTTGGTTGTGTGGGTTCATTTGTGGCAAGTGTGCAGAAACTTCTTAGGCTGTGAGGCTAAATGGTGATGACAAATCTAAGTTACAGATCAGGTAAAAAAAAAAAAATCAAGACCACAAGGAAGGAAAGAATAATAGTCAGAACAATACAAAAGTCTGCGTAAGTCAAAGGGAAGAGTTCATCTTATGAATTGTGTCAGAAATGGGTTAGTCCTAAGTTGACCACCCCTTCTTGACTAAAAGGCACCAACAATGAATGGGTGCCTATTTAAGAGACAGGTTTGTGTCTATTTATTTCAGATTTTTTTTCCTACAATTAAAATGACACCAACAGCTTCAAGGGGCAAGTTCCTGAAAACTCTGTGGTAGTAGGATTTGCAGATGAAGAAACCCTAAGACCTTATGGGTAGCTAGAGTCAGAAGAAAACCTCTACAATCTTTCACATGTTTATGTTCTCAAAACAAGATGAAAAGATAAAAAGAATATCAAAAATATTTTGCGAATTACAAACTGTCCAATCAATTGTGCTTATTATTTCTTTTTCCTTAGAATCTTCTTAGTGTTCCTTTCTTCAAAGTTTCACTGAGATTCCGGCTTTGTTGAAGCCAACATGCAGGTGAAGGAGCATTTCTACTTTGAGGTTTTCTGACTAGTCTTCCATCCAATGCTCAAAGTCTGCTTTTATGACTCTGAATTGTCAATTTCTGCTTCTTAGGGTCCACCCTGGTCAGCTAACTTAGAACATGAGATGATGGGTGCTCTGGTTACCCTCTGACAATGCTGCATGTGTGCTGCTCAGAAATTTCTCCAATGCCCAAAGCTAATAAGAGGCTTCTAATGGCAGCCTCAGTTCCCAGACACCTAGCCCTTCTAAACACCAAACCTAGGAGCTCCTTCTAAAGCTCAAAACCTTACTGTGAAACCCACTCAATTTCTTCCATGTCCACCTCTCTTCTCTGTCCCTAGCCACAGCACCCTTCTTCCTCTAAAGATTCTCAACTGAAGTCCTTAGAAATATACACATAAATGAGCACGCCATTTAGGGCCTTCCTTATGACCTTTTTTATTCTAAGCAAGCTATCCCCTACCCTATTCGAAAAACCACAACTGGCGTTTGCAACCTTCCAAGGACTTTACACCCAAAATGTATCCATCCCATCAAGGTTTAAAAAGATGGAGGAGAATTTCTGAGTTGAGAAAACGTTTTACTGAATTGATGCAATTAAGATACTGGAATGAATACGTCTCTAAAACTAATGAAATGTTAGTAAAGAACAGGCATGGATAAGACATTATTCTTCTTTGAAGAAATGAAGAATGAGGATAAGCTGTGAGTCCCGAAAAAGGCAATTCCAGACTTAAGGAGGTTTGACTTGCAACCAAAACCCAATCACCAGCTGGGTTGTGAATCAACAGTCACTTGCAGTGCCAAAATTTCATCCATGGGTAATTGAGTGTTTGCATAAATTCTGATAAAGGGAAATTCACAGTCTGAGAGATGCTTTTCAGACTCTCTAAGCATAGAAAATATGATAATGTCGAATATATAGTTTGCTTTAGTATGTAGAGTGTGTTTAAAGCTTACATTTCTAAAATGATTCCTTGTGGCAGTTTTTGCTTAAAAATTGATATAGTTTCTGACCTTATCATAAACCATATGCCACTATAGCCACATTTTTCCTACTATGATTTCTAGAGTTTTTCATTGTATTTGAGGACCCAACTCTTTATTCAAATTGCTCCCTGAAGAACTAGGTGCTGTTTAAGTCCTTTTAAATACCTCAGCGCACAGCCGGGCATGGTAGCTCAGGCCTGTAATCCCAGCACTTTGGAAGGCCAAGGTGAGAGGATTGACTGAGCCCATGGGTTCAAGAACAGCCTAGGCAACTTGGCAAGACGTTTTCCGCCCCCCCAAAAAAATTAGCCAGGAGTGGTACTACATTCCTGTAGTTCTGGCTACTTGGAAGGCTAAGGCAGAAGGATCACCTGAGCCCAGCAGGTTGATGCTGGGATGGCCGTGAGCATGCCACTGCACTCCAGCCTGGGTGACAGAGTGAGACTCTGACTCAAAATAAAAAAATAAAAATAAAATAAATCCCTCAGTGCTTTGCACGATACCTTGCACATAGCAAGTGTTCAATAAATAGCTGCCGTGTTGAGATCAAAGCAAGAGAAGAGCCAAAAATGAAGGTGAGATCCCCTATAGGATGAGTGGGTTCTGTGACTTCCGTGGGGTTTTTTTCCTTTAAATCTTGCCCCTTTATCCAGGAGCCTACATTGGCAGTAGTGAGAAACTGCCAGGAGGTGGCTGGGGGGAGAGGCACACCTCATCAACAAGGGTACCTGTATAATGAACATTTGTATACCTAACCCTGACTTGTACCCCACATCTTTAAAAAAAAATTTAATAAAAAAGAGCTGAAGAACTATTTGGTGAGGGACCCATTGGTAGGAGAGGAACTTCTCCCTTCCTTTCTCCCAGTTGGACTTATGAGACGCTTAAAGCTTCTCTATCAGAGATGACCAGCTGGGCAACAACAGTGTGCCTTTTTATCCCAAAAGGCACTGGTCAAAGGAAGAGGATGGTTGGATGTTTATGCTTGAAATGTTGAGGCCACTAAACTGTTCACAGAAGACATCTCCAGCAAGTACATTAATCTGTTAAAGGAATTTAGGGAGGGGGAAAGATGCAACTATGGGGGGGGGAATTGTGCTATTATCATCTTTTTTACTTTCTTATGAAAGTACTTTCTAATTACCTAAGATTTTTCAGGGAGCAGGAGAGAGAGTTAACTAGATTTATTTTGGCATCTGTATCTACTAGGAATGGATGGACACATTCTGTGTATCAATATGGCAGCAAGGACAATACAGTGCAAATCAGACAATAAAATTATCACAGATATAGAAATCACCACCATTATAGAAGATGCTTCCTGTCAGTGTTGGTGTAGGCGCAATTATGTATAGCTCCATTTTGCTCATTATAATGTCATTTTTTAGGTGTGCAGCAGATCATAATACACTTGTAGTTGAATTGCAGTTCTAACAGTAAGACTGACATTGCCCAAGTTAACTGCTAGAGTAGGAAAAGAATTAAGAGAGTCTGTTTTATTAAAATCAGTGCAATTATTTAAATTGCCTCACATGTTAGCTTTATAAGGAGAGAGGAAGAAGCAAGAAATAAATATTTATATGACACTGGCTGCATTCTATAGGTACTTTAGCACTATTAAAAAATATACTATTCCTTTCATGTTCTGAAATATTCATATTTTACTAGCTATATTTGTACCCAGTTTCTTCCACCTGTTTATAAAAACTGTGCCCTTAAAAACATAAATTCAGTGCCACCAGGTGCTTGATGGAGATCCTTCCAGTTGAGGTGATCTTTTATCAGTGGCAAACAAATTCTGTGCTTTTCATGGATGATAGCACAAAGAAAATTCAAAATAGGAGACATATCATCGACTGCATATTAGTGAACCTAAATGCAGTACTTAAATTTCAAAGCATTTTTTTAAAAAACAGCCAGTGTGGTCAGCTGATCGAAGGAGTCTTTAGAGCAGACAATGGCTGAGTGACCCTGCCTGCTTCCACAGTGCAATGAGCAGCTCCTCTCCATCCCTCCGTCAGGCTGATGAAATAGCCTGAAGCTGGGCCCCTCCCTGTGGTAGATGAAAATCTTTCCATCTTTCAGCCTCCACATATGGTATGTGTTTTTCCATTTCTATTAAGAGTAAGGGTCTCACTCTGTCACCCAGGCTGGAGTGCACACTCATGGCTCACTGCAGCCTCCAACTCCTGGCTCGAGGGATCCTCCCGAGGAGTTAAAATTGAACGTGTGCACCAATGCACAGGGCTCTCCCAAAGATGTTTGGATGATACCATTGTCTGATTTCATTTGCGAATCTTGAAGCATTTTCCTTCTCCCGTTTTCCACTTATCAAGTAGAAAAGCAATACTAAAATTAAATCAGAAAATTTGGAAAAATAGCAACATTTATAAGAATTATATAAGAAAAAGGAAACAATCTCAAGTTTAGATCTTATTTATTGGTTTATTTTGAACCTCTTAACAAAAATATGCATACAAAGGTAAAAATTCTGCTAGCATGATATAGTTATAATCCCATTATTTTAATGATACTATCTTAATTAGAACTGTTTAAAAGCACACAGCATAGTAATGTACTGTCACGAAATTAAATAAATTATGGAATAAATTGATCATTACTATTCAACTAAAAACCCAGTATCAAATTTACTACGGTGGAAAATATTTCACTGCTACCCCATAACCAAGCTAGTGCTGGATCAGAAATGGATGGATTCCTAAGGCAAATACAGGCCTTCTAGAAGTAAAATTACTAGTAAAGAGGAGGAGAGAAGTAATGTCATAATCTGAAAGTGTCATTTGTTAAAAATGCAGAAGATGTGGTCTACAAAAAAATTACTGTCATATTTCTATGACAATGAAAATCTATTTCTAGGTATTTACCTAAAAGAATGAAAACATACCCACAAAAAGACTTTTGCAAAAAAGTCATAACTTATAAAACACCAAATCTGTAAACAACAGGAGTGTTCATCAACAGGAGAATAGATAAAGTATGGTGTATTCATACAACTTAATGCTACCTAGCAATATAAACAAATTACTAATACAACATGAGTGAATCTCATAGACATTATGTCATGGCAGAGAAGCCACACACTAAAGAATACATATGCTTGATTTATATGAAGTCAGACAATAGGCAAAAGTAATCTATAGTTACAGAAATGACCACAGTCTTTGTCCTTGGACAGGGAATTGTCTAGAAAGTGGCAGAAGAAAACTTTCTGAAATGACATAAATGTTATGATTCTTGTTTTTGACTGGAGGTTACATGTCCGTCAAAAATCACTCAAGTAGTCACTTAAAAATCAGTATGTTTTACTGTATATAAATTATATATCAATAAAAAAGGGAGGATTGTAGCACAGATGTGAGAACTGTGTCTATATCTGTGTGAGAGCCTGTAAGGTACTACTTTAATTTCATAAAACACAACAAACATAGAATAGTTTCAAAACAAATCATGATTTTTCCTGAAACTTCCTTTCCTGTGTCATTACTTGTTGAAGTTTCACAGCCTTGGGGGAAATTTAGTCAACAATTAACCAGACAATAAAAGCAAAGATGTTCGCAAAAATAATGTCCTTTTAAAATACATCATTTTCTACATGGCTTAATTTAATCTCCTAGCAGAGGATTGCAGACACATGCCTTTAGTGGTGTGCTCAGCAATTGTAAATGATATATGGTACAATAAAAATAAAAATAAAGCAACTCAGATAAACAGCACACTTTTCAAAAATTGCACTAAGAAAATGAGAATCTGGATGCTTGCATATCTGTTCAATTCTTAAATGGTCAACGTGTGTCTGTGTGTGTGTGTGTGTGTGTGTGTGTGTATAAATGGCCAACTTTAAAGATATCTGAGAACTTGAGAAAAATCTCCAAAAGTATGCTTTAAAAATACAGATTGTATTCGAAGACTAGGATAAGAATTATGTTGCAAAGAAGTGAAATTATGACGAGTTTGTGAATTTTAAAAAATAATCTTTGCTAATAAGTACTCTAACAGCTTCCTTGTTGTCCAAAGTAGATGGAATTTAAGATGACACTTATGTATGCCATATTTTGACAGTTTGACAATATCAATTATCATAAGAATCTCTTTTGTTTAATTCACCAAAGGCTTAGAGAAAATTTCTAGGACTCACTATGTGAACACTTACTCATTGCCTTAAGCATAGGTAATTTACCAAGATCAGATGTGTTTGTTTAAAAGAAAATTTTGGCAGGCATGGAGGATGGCTAAGGAATGGAAATGACTCCAGATAATCTGGGTGAAAGTGATTCCATCAGCTGGCAGGTCTTCAAAGCTGAGCTGAGGCTTCCTCAGATGAGAAAGAGATTCAGTCTATGGACAGAGCTTCAGCCCATGCCTAAGATTTCCAGCCTGCTCCTCCTGCCGACCACTCCCAGGAATTTTATGCTGCCTGGCCAGTCCCCACAATCATGTAAGCCAATTTTCTGCAAAAATCTCTTTATATGTATCTCCTCCTGGTTCTGTTTCACACACTTTGTGCAGGACTGTCCTGCTCATGGCATGATATCAGTATCCCTAGCTGCTGAGAGCAATAAACAATGACAGCATCCCACCATTCTCAGCACATGCTTTTCCTAACGAGCCGGGTGGACAGTGCTGAAATGGAATAATGAATGAATCACTGGAAGAGGTGAGAAAGAGACTAGAAGCAAGATAGTTAGATCCTCCAGGGATCTAACGCATGATCATGAGAATGAGAACTGAAAGGATAAAAAAGAGATTTGTCAGACATTTTAAAGACACAATTAGCAGATCTTGCTAACAAAATGGATTCAGGAGTTGTGGGAGAGTGAACTGAAGATGCCAAGGTGCCCATTATGGTGATGAGGTATAAAGGAAGACTGGGTCAAGGGAGGAGAGCCCACTCTCTGTGGGATTTGCTGAGTGTGACTACTGGTTAGACATACAGGCCAATGCCCAATTCAAAATGTAGGTCTGGCATGCAGGGGTGACTGAGATTAGACAGCTAGCCTTGTGGGTCTTCAGCAAATGGGTGTGGCAAATATGATGTGAAACACAGCCCAGTGTCCTCTGCCTTATCAGAAAATTCTGGGCACTTCTCCCAGAGCCCTTCTACTATTGAGACCAGGCCGAGGCTTAGAGACACAAGAGAAGACAGGAGTAAAGAACACCAAGGGGAAAGGAAAGAAGTGATAGGTGGAAGGACAGAGAGCATGAGAACTGAAAAGAGCTTCCCGGAGGAAGAGAAAATGAGAGGGAAGGTGCAAGTGTTTTGTTTTCCTCTTCACACCCACTCCTGCAGAGCTGAACCTTCAGATTAGAGTTAGGCAGTTGGCAGAGATACACAGAGTGCTTGAGGAGGAAACTCGGGTGCATCTAAAAAAGACTGGAAGCTTCAAAGAGGCTTTATGATCATCATAACACTATATACTATGGAGTTGATATGGGCATGTAACATAAGGCCCACGAGGGCAGAGGTCTCGTGTGTTTTGCTCACTGTGGAATCCCTCATACCTAGAACAGTGCCTGGCATCAATTAGGCACTCAGTAAATACATGTTGAATAAATAATTTAATGGCAGGCACCAAGGACACAAGAGTAAGAAAGGACGAGGAAGGCACCTGAACTGATGGGGCTAAGTGCTCCTCACTCCCAGTGAGTTCCCCACAGGCTCTATGTGGCATAGACGGAAACCCAAAGCTCCCATGTGTCCCAGTGGGAATGTCTATGCCGCACAGAGCCCAAGGGGAACTCACTGGGAGTGGGGACCACTGTCTCTGCCCTGGGGGCCTCCACAGAGCAGACTGCTTAAACTAATGATGGCAAGGGTGTCACAAATCAGGCTGCAGAAGAGCAGGAATAGAGACCTCCCCAGAGTGGGAGTTAATGCATCATGGGTCACTCCCTAAACTTAAACTGTGCTAAGAAAAGAGGACATGAGTTACAGATGCCATAAATATTTAACAAGGACAGAGTTGGTGTCCCGAAATCACAGAGACAGGTTCACATCATCTAAGGTCGGCGGAGGCCAAGAGGGGAAGGTGGCAGGCTTAGTCCTGCCCATTTCCATCAACATGGGGGTGCTTAAGCTTCCGCTGGCCTCTACCTGCCATCTTGGAAACAGAGTCCATAGAATGGGAAAGAAACTTTTGGACCAAAAGAGACTGATATAATTGGCATCAGTCACATCTACCATTTTCTGCTATTAGCAGGAACAAGGATTCAAAGCAAAATGATATATAATTATTGAAAGTAAAGTTTTACCTTGTACAAACAATTTTTACCCAAATTCATATAAAGTGAAAAACCATCAGGCTAGATGGAGCCCACTCAAGGGAAGAGCTAGATAAGCAAAACATCAAAAGATAAGAGGCCAGGGGTGGAAGAGAAAATGAGAAAGAGAATTCAAAAAGGTAAGATGGAGATCAGGATAGAGCAATGTGGTAGAAACCACTGAAGAAGAAAAAAATCAGAAAGGGCTATGTACAACAAGCAAGAACTAGCTTTAAGTTTAACCATTTGGTTGTTAGGTACTTTGGAGAAATTCAAGGTTTTGGTTCACACTACCCACAGGAGTGAATTCAAACATCTGAATGAGCTATTCACAAACGTCCATCATCTAGAGCCTGCCTACTTTCCCAGACTTTCCAAACTCTGCACTGCACATAAAAACACACATTGTGAATCCGTAGGCCCAACTTTCCATCCTAGGACTGTCACTAGCTGAGGGATCTTGGACAAGTTATCCTGGTTTCTCTTTTTTTGTCTGTTAAATTAAAACATAAAACAGTACGATTCCTAAGTATGATTCTTAGCCTTAAGCGAGCTAAGCTTGGAGAGCCTGCATTTTTGCTACTCTTTCCAACCAGGAGCGATGTCCTTATCCAGTCATCGAGACTCTTTTCATTTTGCCCTGCGAGTCTCCCTGGCCTGTCACCCACATTTATTTCCCCAAACTGTCTAAAATCATTAGAAATTTCCTCCTGCATAGGCACACCTGTTCTTGTCTTCCCAAGTAGATTATAAGTTACTTCATTACTGGTATCATTATTTGTAATTTTTTGTAAACTTCGCAATGCCAGACATAACGCCTTACATACAGAAGGCATCCAACAAATCCTTGTTCTTTCATTACTAATTATATACTACAAGCATTTTCAATTTTTCTCTTTGTGTCATTCCATGATAGGCTTATGGATGTGAAAGGAGTTCTCCAAACTGAACAGACTTACTAAATTAGCAGAAAGAAAGCATCACTCAGCCTTTAAGCAGGAGTGGTGAAGATGAACTTCCTGTCAAATCTCGTTGGAAAAGAAGTGGTAATAATCCCTGTGAGTTTCACGCTGTGAGAACATGTTTCTCTTGTGATTACTCTGCCATCTCCCTGGAACATTCAACTCTGCTCCATTCGTACACATAGAAATACACTTTATTCACCCATTTAAATATTAGTCTAGGGCTGGGCACAATGGCTTACACCTGTAATCTCAGCACTTTGGGAGGTCAAGACAGGAGGTTCACTTGAGGCCAGGAGTTCAAGACCAGCCTGGGCAATACAGCAAGACCCCCAGCTCTTCAAGAAATAAAAAAATTCATCAGGCATGATGGTATAAGCTCCTGAGGCTGCGGTGGGAGGATCGCTTGAACCTAGTAGTTCAAAGTTGCAGTGAGCTATGACTGTGCCACTGCACTCCAGCCTTGGCAAGAGAGCAAGACTATCTCTGAAAAAGAATTAAACAAAATAAATATTAGTCTGTCAGGAGCCGCAACTCCTAACAGAAGACAAAGTAAGGTCTACCTGAAAATGGGAAAAACGCTGGCTGGGAGCAAGGCCCCAGCTAAAGTGGCCGGCCGTGCCAGAGGCAAAGCCCCATGAATCCTGTTGATGGGCCCCTTTGATCTTTAGGAGTGTGTGCATAAGATAGAAAGTACCCCTTTCTGGTGACAAGCAAAGCATTAACTAATAATAGGCGAGGATGATGTATTAGTAGAACTAAGGCTTGAGACATGAGAAAGGAACAACAGCAAAAGCACAGCCATTAGAGATGCTAGAGAAGGTTTTGCTACCTCTGTTTCTATGAAAAGTAAAACCATTGTGTATAAGGAAAATAAAAAACTTGCCCATTCTTTATTTTTAATGGTTAACAGACCCTATATTAAATTAACACCTTAGACGGGTAAGAGGGAGGAGGAAGTTTGTGAGAACTGAGACAAGTCGATCCTGAGGGCAGCTGCTTTTAAACATAATTTAAGAAAGTATAGACATAGTAGATATAAATTTGTAAGGTTAAAACGATTTAGTAGTATAAGTATAATAATATAAAATAGCGAGCAGCCAACAAACACATGAAGAAATGCTCAACCTCACTAATCATCAGGGAGATGCAAATCAAAACCACACTGAGATATCACCTAACTCCAGTCAGAATGGCAATTATCAACAACTCAAAAAATAACAGCTGCTGGAGAGGCTGTGGTGAAAAGGGAACACTTCTACACTGTTGGTGGGAGTGTAAGCTAGTGCAACCTCTGTGGAAAGCAGTGTGGCGATTCCTGAAAGCTCTAAATATTGACCTTCCTTATGACTCTGCAATCCCCCTACTGGGAATATACCCTGAAGAACACAAATCACTCTATAAAAAAGATACCTGTACACGTATGTTTATCGCAGCGTTATTCACAATAGCAAGAACCTGGAAACAACCATGCTGCCCATCAAAAGAGGACTGGATTAAAAAAATGTGGTACATATACACGATGGAATACTACGCAGCCATGAAAAAGAACAAAATCATGGATTTCGCAGCTACCTGGATGGAACTAGAGTCTATAATACTGAGTGACCTCTCACAGAAACAAAAATCAGAATATCACATGTTTTCACTCATATAATGGACCTTGAACATCCAATGTAATACTATAAGAAAATGACTGATGGTACTGGGAAATTATGGGGGGGGGATGGGATTAACAGTAGCTAATATCTATCTGGGACTGGGAAAACACCTCTTATCAATAGGGTGCCTGAATGAAACGCAATTGTACACCTAACCCTTAACTGTACCCTACAAAACGATAATAAAAAATACTGATTATAAAAAAAAAAAAAAAAAAAGAAAACAGAGTTGTAAAAATAAACACAAAATATTAACAGCAAAAAAAAAAAATAATAATAATATAAAATAGAATAGTTATATAGATAAAAATAGGATAATGGCTAAAAATAATTAGATAAAATATAATTAAATAGGAAATAAGTATAGAATATAAGAGTAGTCAAATATAATTCATATAAAGGTTGTTAAGTATTATTAGATTATGATTCATATAAGCAAAATAAGAATAAAGATAGATGCATCATAGGAAAGTTTATAAGAAATAATAAAATTAGTTATAAAGGTAAACGCAATATATTGCTGCTAAGATACATGTAAGAATTTAGTTAGAAATATGTTATAAAAGGGGTGAGGGTTAAAAGGTTACAGTTAACAATTTTTAGCAGAAGTTGTTTTCGTTCCTGTCTACTGATTTAACATAATGGGAATAAAAAGGGACAGGAGGAACAAATAGATCACTGTAAAGCATTTGATTGTAAAAGAAAACGTAATGTAAGCATTTATGGGCACATATGTGAGGGGGTTGAAGGGTTGAAAATGTCCTATACAAGCATGTAAAAATTGAATAAACTTTGGAAGAGTCCCGAACTCAACCCAGAAAGTTGACTTGTGTCTTCTTTCTTCGCCGTTCTTGATTCTCTCCCCTCAGGCCCTAGCCCTCGTATTAGAGCTGGTCTCCAGTAAGTCTGAAGTACCGTGTCTACAAAATTTCAATAATTCGAATGTAATTGAAGTTTTCCATTGATTCTCCAGTTTTTCCAGGCTAAATTTTTTTTTTTTTTAGTTGGAGTCTCACTCTTGTCACCCAGGCTGGAGTGCAGTGGCACGCTCACAGTCACTGCAGCCTCCACTTGTTGGGCTTAGGTGGTCCTTCCACCTCAGTCTTCCAAGTAGCTGGAATTGCAGACACACGCCACCATTCCTGGCTAGTTTTTTTTGTTGTTGTTGTTGTTTTATGATGTATTGTAGAAACAAGGTCTCACCCAGTGGCCCAGGTTGGTCTTGAAACCCCAGCCTCAGGCAATCCTCTCACCTCAGCCTCCCAAAGTGCTGGGATTGCAGGCTGAGCCATCACGCCTGGTCCAGGCAAAACATTTTTAATGCTCAACCTTGTATTTGTTGAGAGGGCCTAAGCAGTACACTCTTTAGAGATATCTGTAACTGGTTTTTCTAAAGTCATTACCTAAAGGGTACTGTGTTCAACACATTGTGTACAGCAAATGCCAAAACACTGGTCATGATTTTGACTATTATAATGCCACAACACCCTCTATATTACAATACCCTTTTAATTATAACACATTCAAGTAAAAACTTTACCTCATTTTACACTGATTGATTCTTATCATTCTCAACTCTGTGCTCTCCGTACAATCACTTATTTTACGTTGTAAGAATTAGAAGTCTGCTAGGCACGGTGGCTCGCACCTGTCATACCAGCACTGGGAGGCAGAGGGGAAGGCAAGAGGATTGCTTGAGTCCACAGGTTCAAAACCAGCCTAGGCAACTTGGTGAGACCTTGTCTCAAAAAGAAGAGGTGAGGCAAGGCGAGGCGAGGCAAAATTAGAAAGCTTAACATCCTTCAACAGGATTCATAGTGGGTCATCCATAGTACACAAGAGTGAACATTATTAGTAAAGACATCTCTGTCCTTCTGAAGTATGTATTAGTACTTCTCTTTGCTAGCCTTTTATGAAAATGGCCAAAATTAAAAATAAGCTGAAATGTGAAAGGGAATAGCCTATTCCCTCATGAAAAGGAGACTTTAATGTTTCTTACCAGTTGTCTGCTTACCCACTAATTGCAAAATGTCAGTAATTCACAATGGATCTCCTTATTGGTGCTGGGAATTCATAAAGTTCTACTGAACCTACTAATTTCTCTTTCCTTTGGCAATCATTTATCATCGGGTTGCATAACTACATTATTGATATTAACTGCTCTGGGCGAACATTCCATTATATTTGAAATGAAACAATCATAATACTGCTTAAGAAAAAAAGACTCATAAAATTTTACACCTATAATTTTTCTGCCAGCAGTGGTGTAGACATAAGTTTTAAAAAATAATAATTGGTCCCAGTGAGTACAATGGCAATTAACTGCATGCTGTCTTCTGATGAAAAGCAATCATATTTCCTTCTTGGTTCTTTCATAAAGTTGCATTTTTTCCTTTTAGTTAACATTTGAGTAATCTTAAAATGAAAAATTATCAGTATACTTAAAATAGGGCAAGAGGAGAAGGTATTTTAGGACCACTTAAAGCAGGAAAATAAACTTTGCTTTAAAGGAAAGCACTTCTCTATAATCCGTAAAAGACTGAATGCTCATGAGGGCACTGAGGCTGGCTCATAGCAGGTGCTCAATAAATATGTATAAACTGCATGACTGACATATACAGATTTAATGCTGGTGACCACCTGGACAGGTTAGCACTGGATTAACAAGTTGCATTAATAAACTATTCTCCTAACAATAGCAATGCTCATTTTACATAATGGATACCATCCTACACTTTCATGCCACTTTTTAAGTTACACAATATATCAAACACGTTAATTTATTTAACCTTAAAATCTTCTGAGGTAGGTAATATCCCCTCTCCCAATTTACAGATGGAGTATACAACCTCTAAAACTTCAGAACCTCTTCCTTGACCTCTAGAACCTCAGCACCCTCCCCTAATAAAAGCGCTGACTTTATTTTGCATGGCCATGAACTGAGAGTTAGATCTCTAAAATGGCTCTCTAAATACATAAGGAAATACTGATGAGTGAAATAATATGGTATCTGGGATTTGCTTCAAACTAATTGGAGGGGGAAGGAAGTGGGAAGTGGGTAGGGATAGAGGTGATTCAGGATTAGAACCAGGTAGCTAATTGTTGAAGCAGGGAGTGGGTACAGTAAGCACTCTTTTCTTCAACAAACGTCTGAAATTTTCCAAAATAAAGAATTTTTTAAAGTTGAGAAGAATAAATGAATGAATGAATAAATAAATAAATAAAATGGCCCTCCTCAAGATGTTTTGCTCAAGATAAGAGGATCAGTTGTTAGATTGTAAACTACCCACCCACTCCCCACATCAACCACACAAATCGAATAGTAAATGACTCTTTTATATACAACTGGAAATTGGCTAAGTAGCTTTGCAGTGCAGAATTTAATAGAAGGCCCCAAATTTCTAAAATATTTCTAACATACAGAAATAGCTAAATCGCTCACATTTTAGTCTAATCAGGAATATTATATTCGGGATGCAGCATGACTTATATACATTGTTGCCTAGCTATTACAAAGTCAGGTGGTAAAATACCAAGCAAAGTGAGCTCTAACTCCCCTGTGCACAAAAGTTAACTATGAAAGCTATACCGCCAAGTTATATGCTCCTAAATATAAACCCATTACTTTAATAGTCATCATGGATTGTTCTGTAAAACTGTAACTAGACTCAGCATGTAAGGCAATGGAGATGAAAGAGTTTTCTCTCAAAAGAAAACTGTTTTGAATCTTTAACTTCTGGATTCCAAGTACCTTAAGACAAACCCACGAAACATTAGTTCTCTCCTTCTTTTTAGAAAGAGTTCACTGAAGATGCCTTTACTCAAGAATCGGAACTGCCTCTTGGAAACCAATGTCCTATGTAATTTTCCCAGCTGAAGTACAGCAGGCTCTTAGGATGCTGGGAAAGAATTCCATGGCCAAGTGCCCTGACCAAGAATGGGCTTTATGATCCTATTGTCTTGGGCCTAGCCCCCAGGATGGAAGGAAAAACATTTACTGGGTTGAAGAGCCCCTTACGGGGAAGCCCGCTGGGTGGAGGCCTGGAGCATGAGAACACCAGAGGTCATGAATCATGACTGCAACAAAGACACAGAAGGAGGAGAATGAGAGGCCGAAACAAGAGCCTCACCAGTACCTCCACGTGCACTTCTTTTTTTAATCTTTTTTTTTTTTTTTGAGTTGGAGTCACCCAAGCTGGAGTGCAGTGGCACGCTCATGGCCACCCCAGCGACAACCCGCTGGGCTCAGGTGATCCCTCCGCCTCAGCCTTCCAGGTAGCCAGAACTACAGGTGTGCGCTACCGCGTCTGGCTAATTTTGTTTTTGATTTTCTGTAGAGATGAGGTCTCGCCAAGTTGCCCAGACTGTTCTGGAACCCATGGGCTCAGGCAATTGCCTCACCTTGGCCTCCCAAAGTGCTGGGATTACAAACTTGTGCCACCAAGGCCCGGCCAGTATGCATTTTTCAAGCAATGTTCAAAAATACGCTTAAGCCGGGCTCGGTGGCTCAGCCTGTAATCCCGCGCCTTTGGGAGGCTGAGGTGAGTGGATTACCTGAGCCCGCGGGTTCGAGACCCGCCTGGGCAGCGAGACCTCATCTCTACAATAAGTCAAAAAAAAATCAGCCGGGCATGGTAGTGCATGCCTGTAATTCCGGCCACTTGGAAGGCTGAGGCGGAAGGATCACCGGAGACCAGCAGGTTGAGGCTGCGGTGGCCGGGAGCGGCCACTGCACTCCAGTCTGGGTGACAGAGTGAGACTCCAACTCAAAAAAAAAATACACTTAAATATCAAAACAATCTAAAGGTTCCTGGCAAAAAAATGAAAGACATGTTCTAATTTGAAGCATGGCAACATTAGTAATACCACAAGTAGCAATGAAAGCAATTACACAGACAAATAAGAAAAATTTTAAAGGCAAATGTCATTTCCATCTCTGAATTAACTCACAAAACTTTCATTCATATGCAAATAGTGCAACACCAAAAGGTGCAATCAGATTGCTAAAGAAACTAAATATAAGCATTAGCTGCTAATTATACAGAGAATAGAATTTAAATTTAAAGAATTGCTGAGACAACTTAAGTGAACTTTTTATACTTCTGGTTTGGCAATATACAATAAATGACAAATTAATTCTTTGGAAATTTAGATATATTGAATTATTTAAATTTTATTTATAAGATACAGAAATGGATGGAAATATGTAATTAGATGATACTGAAATATTGCATACAAGCAATTATTTTAACTTTAGATGAATTTTTCTTAAGACAAGCATAAACAACATCAGACAGCCCATTAGAGTGCATCATGAAGAGACTGAAAGATCTGCACTTACGTGAGACAGCAGAGCCAGCTCATGGTGACACGTGACAGTGTTCCGGTTGGCTTCCATAAAATACCTCTGTGTGCGCCTTCGTTCCCGTTCCAGTTTCTTCTCTAAGGCCAGCTGGGATGTAGATAAGTTGTCCAAATATTTCATCATGATATCTGAAATCATCGAACTGACTTCTACAATATCTGGACGGGCTTCCGCATCAGGAGTGAGGCACCTAAGTGAAGATGAGCTAATTAAAACACTGGTCAATGTCAGAACACCAGAGATCATGTGACCATAAAGTGTAGAAATCAAGATTAAACTCCACTGTGGGTCACCATGGTGTTTTCATCCAAGAGGATGTGGGATAAGGTCAACATCAAGCATAGTTTTGAGCGCAGGACTTCTCAAAAGACATTTTTAGAAAACTAGGGAAGGAACCGAAGGCAGCACTGTTCTCTGTGTCCATGGCCTGGGATGCAAAGGTTACAGGCTGAGCCTGCAGCTTTTCCTTGGGTCTCAGGATGGGCAGATGGCCTCATCTCCTCCTGTGTGGGTTGGATGCTTTCTGAAATCACTGCCTGATCAACTGGTCAGTGAAACAAAGAGTGAGCCAAATAACATAGGTCTTGATGATCACCCTTGATGCACCACAAAAAGGGAAGCTTTCTGGGAGTCACAATGCTTGGCCTTTTCCAGCTGAACACCAGCAATATTAACACTACTTAATTAGTCTTACACAACACAAAGTCATAAATATAAAATACAGTCTAGCTACTTACAGGTTTAAGATGCTTGTAGTGTCAAAAATAAAATTAGATCATGTTTTAAAATTGTAGAAGTTTATTGTGCATAAAAAATAACAGTTCCCAAATCCAGAGACTTTGAACTGAACTAAAAATGAGGCCCAGGCTGGGCGTGGTGGCTCATGCCTGTAATCTCAGCACTTTGGAAGGCTGAGGTGAGAAGATTGCCTGAGTCCTGAGGTTCGAGACCAGCCTGGGCAACTTGACAAGCCTCATCTCTACAATAAATCACGACAAATTAGCTGGGCATAGTGGCTCACGCCTATAGTTCTAGCCACTTGGAAGGCTGAGGAGGAAGGATTACCTGAGCAGGCTGAGGCTGTGGTGGCTGTGAGCGTGCCACTATACTCCAGCCTAGATGTCAGAGTAAGACTCCAACTCAAAAAAGAAAAGAAAAGACCAGCTTGCTGTACAGCAGTTATAGCAGAGCTTATAAAGCATAAAGGAGGGGATATTTTGACCTTTTTGTGATTGGCTGTTACACATTATCATTCTCTGGTATTGGACAAGTTACTTAGCTTCTAAGTCTCAGACAGCTCATCTGTAAAACGGGATAATCACCGGATCTACCATCAAACTGGTACGGTGATTAAACGAGGTCATCTCTGTGAAGTGCTGGCACGTTGTAAAAGCTCAGTAAATTGAAAAGAAAATCCACACTTGTGTTTTTCCTCCACTCCCTCCCACACTGAACAAACACCAAGTCCCATGCCTTCTACCTTGTAAATATTTCTTGAATCCGTACGCTTTCCCTCTAATCCCACGGCTATTGGTATACTATATCATTGCTAGCCTGGACTACTGAAAGAGTCTCCTAAATGACATGCTCACTTCTTGTCCACCTCTGATCCCTACTGCAAGCTACTGCCAAAATGCATAATATTCACCAATCTGACGACATGTCTCTTCTGCTCAAAATTCCCCAATAGCTTCTCACGGCTCAGCAGAACAGAATTTTCAGGATGCCATGCCAGGTTCCTCTTGGACTGGGTTCATTGCCTTTCGCCTCTCCTTCTCCTCTCCCAGCAACATACCAAGAGCTTCAACTGCACCTCCCCAAACAACACCTGGCTCCTCTAACTCCGCATTTCTTTGTTCATTTTATTCCATCTACTCGAATTGTTTACATTTTTGCTAATGATATCGGCCCATTCCCAGTCACCATCCCATATACACTTGTCGAAATCTCACTCTTTTCCCAGTCTTCATGAGGAAGACTTTTTGGACTGTCCTCAGACTTCCTGTCTCCCTTTCGTATGTTCTGTGTAGCGCCTGCATTTAAGTACTTAAAACTAGTGTAATTATTGCATCGTTGTGGTCTGTTTCACCACAAGACTGGAAACTTCTTGAGTGGGGGGACAGGCATCCCCTTTACGATGAGTTCCCCAGCCTATAAAATGAAATCTGGGTCCTGATAGTTTCTCAGCAAATGAATGGATTGAATCAACGAATAAATGAACAAACTCAACCCAACATCTAAAGAATGCACCTACTATAGCTCAAAATATTTGACCATAGACTTTTGCACTTCAGAAACATTTCCCACCAGAAGTTCCAGTCTAGGCTCATTGCTCTGAAATGACTCCCTGCTTACATCCCTGCTTACGTTCAGAGAAATTCCTAAGAGAGACAGAATCAGTCATAACAAATGCTGGAGATTACCAATGATTCTCTAACCAAATAAGCATGAATCCTGTTCTAGAAAAATTTGTGGTTGTTTCTCTCACCCCATTAACTTTGTCCCCACTCATCTCTGAGAGACCAGATGGAAAAAATTAGAGGGATACTTTGTCCCAATGTTTTCATTTCATGTTTTAAGAAACAGAAGTAAAGGTAGGGTGAAAAATGTAAAAATCCATTTGTCTTTAGAGCCAGCAGAAAGCATTAGCTTTGTGAGTCGTCATCACTGCTTCCAAAACAAAGCACCAGACAGCTTATGCAACCAGTCACAGAGAGAGAAAAATAAGGCAACTGGAATATTTTGTGCATAAAAGGAAATGTTCTTCTTTTTTAAAACATAAACAGACAATACTCTCTTAACAGGGTGCTGGAAGGTAAAAATAGTCATGCTGGTACTAGGCAGAACAACAAATACGTTTATTTTCTGCCCCAGACTCTTGGGGTTGCTAAGTTATTCTCGTAATTTAAAGGCCTGCTAGGAAAGAAAAGTTTCAGCAGCAAATGTGCTTATACACTACAGGAGCGAACAGGAGGGAGGGATTATGCTGCCGATTAGAAATGCAAACTATGTGTGCTCTACTTGACAAGGATGGAGGGAGCAAAAATGAGGAGATCGTAACCTAGAAGAAAGATGACATATGTAGTGAGAAACTAGATAGTTTAAGAATGATTATAGCAAATTTTCCCACCCTTGGTGTTTCAAAGGCTCTATGGAATTATGACTGACTGGCTCTGAGTCTGATATGTTGCTGAGTCATAACTAATCACTCAGAACACTTTGCCTTCATGTGTCTCTTGTATCATGTCCTTAATGAAAATAGGAAATGAAGAACACAGGAAATTTGAATTTGTTCCCTAATTCTTTTGGAACCTTATCTTTTGATACTAAAATCAGACGAAATATGCAACTGTACGGAACTCACGGTTGATTTTGGTTTTATGTCAAATGTTCTTTTTTTTTTTTTTTTTTTGAGTCAGAGTCTTACTGTTTCTCTCAGACTGGCGTGCAAAGGCACGCTCATGGCCACTGCAGGATTCACCTGCTGGGCTCAGGAGATCCTTCTGCCTCAGCCTTCCAAGCAGCTGGAACTGCAGCATGTGCCACCATGCCCGGCTAATTTGTTGATTTATTGTAGAGGTGAGGCCTTGCCAAGTTGCCCAGGCTGGTCTCGAACCCCTGGGCTCAGACAATCCTCTTGCTTCTGCCTCCCAAAATGCTGGGATTACAGGCATGAGCCATTGCACCTGGTTATGTCAAATTGTCTACAGACAAAATTTTATCTGGCTATGAACCCAGACAATGAGGAGTCTTGAATAGCTTTAAAAAAATAAATTTATTACAGAAAGCACCCTGCGATCTTAATTTATAGTCAGTTATAGATTTTAATTTTCAGCTGTGATTATGGTGTCTTAGTATTTTGAATTAAAAGCAACCTCAAAACCATTTTATCTAAAGTTCCCTAATAAGTGATCATTCTGGTGACAGTGAACTTGTGACCTACCAAGCAGCCTTCTCAACTGTGGACACCTCTAACTCTGACATAGACTTATCAAGAGTGAGCTAACTTTAGCCTCCTCAGGACTTCCACCTTGGTCTTGGCTCCATTTTCTCAAGCTCCTCCCAATAAATCCAATTCTTTTCATATTTCCAATGTCACTCCATCTTTTGAATCCTCTTATGGTTGTACCTCCAAATGTGCAGGCTCAATTTCCAACCCATAGTGGAAACAATCCCACTTCTCTGCACTACTCAATCCAAGCCACTGTCATTCCTCACTGGACAAGTGGAACTGCTTCTCCCTCCCACATTCCCTTCCTCCCAGTATGTTCCCCATGGAGCAGCCAGCAAGATCTTTGCTGAAAAGGAGATTTTTCACTACATCCCAGCCTGCCAATAACCCTTTGGTCCTCTCCTCAGTGGTCGAGATAAAAATTCAGACCACTCAGCAAGGCCTTCGGGGCTTAGTTGACCTGGCCTCTGTACCTCCCCTGCCTCCCTTACTTAATAGGCTGTCCCTCAAATTAACAAGCTCTCTCCCTCAGCAAGGCCTTCGCAGATGCTGGTCTGTAAAAGTCTCTCTCTACTCTGTTTACTATTTGGAATTATTTCTTCCTAGGGGCTTGGATCACATGTCCTTTCTTCAGAGAAACGTTTCCCAAATCTCCAGACTAGGCTAGGTCCTTCTGTAATCTCTCATTGTCCCCTAATAATACCTAATTTTATTGAGAACTGACTACATGCTGGGTACTGTGTTGAGCGAGTCAGAAGTATTGTCTTCTTCAAGCTTCAAAACGAGTCCATGAAGCAATTACTATTGCTACCCACATATCACAGGTAAGAAGACAGGGGCTCAGGAAAGTTAAACTGAGTGTTAGAGGAGGGATTAGAATCCAGTAGATTCCAGACCTGGTGATGCTCTAAATTTTACACTACAGTGTTGCTCTCTGACTCCCTACTCATCTACTAGCCCCAAGAGGCATAGGTTACCAACAGCCAAGGAACACTTCAAAGAGACTTACGGTTCTGTTCACGTGGATTTACAAAGCCAGAGCAATGTGTCTGTACCTTTTTCTTTGCACTACCCCTCCCTTGCCCTTTGTGGCACTTAAATACCTATGAAAAGGAGAAATTACATGAGCAAATATGGTACTTTTCTTGACACTTCTACTGGAGACTTTGCCAATTTTAAAGGTACTTTTCAAAAACCAAATAACAGAATAGAACAAATCGTAGAGATGAGCAATTTAAATATGTCTATCTGGATTCACTAGCAACAGGGCAAGATCCAATATATGTGAAATTTAGATGATTTAGAGAGGTTTTAGGTCATTTCTCAGAATATTAACAATGATAATTGCCAAAATAGCTCGAGTATGTAACATTCGTCAAGCCCTATGCTGTGACTTGCATATGTTATTTGGTGTAATCATTACATCAATGAGATTGGGTGATCATCTCCTTTTACTTAAAAGGTTAGGACACAGAGGTGTAGAAATAAGGGTCAAATCAATGGTTCTGAGTCTGTGGTTTACAGGACTCAGCCCCAGCCAGGCCTACCCTCAGAGCCTGAGGCTCCAAAGATTGTAGGTCAGTACTGTGTCAAAGAAGGAAAGGTTCAAATATAATCCAACAAACAGGTGAGGAGTAACTCTTAGTCCAAACAATGGTCTGAGAGGAGAAACTGAAGGGAAGAGACACTGCTACAATAATACGCCAACTGCGTTCCATCAGAGGTGGGGCTAAGTGCTTGAACAGATACCAAACCAAATTTTAAGAGACTCCGGAAGAGGGAGGCGAAAAGATTCTATCTGGGGTGATTCCAGGGTTTCTACAGTCAAGAATACTGAGAATTTGGCTCAGCTTGATGGGGTGAAGGAATCATATCGAGCCAACTTAAGCTTCTAAATGGTCCAGAAATAGCAATCAACCAGATCAACAAGAGTCACGTATTCATACAACCTTTATTTGTTAAGGGTCTACTCTGTGCCAGGCACTGCTCTGCGTACTAAACAGCTATAAACTAAGCTGACAAAGTCCCTGCTCTTAAGTTTACATTAACCCTCAACTGTGTCTTTACCTCCAAATTCTCCAAATTCTGCACACCATACGGTAGAAGTATCTTCCTAATGCAAATACGTACGTCTTGGTGGGGAAGAAGTGGACAACAAATAAAAGTGTGTATGCACATGTATAATATGTTGAAGTGATGGTGCTGTGAGTTTTATGAAGCAGGTAAGGGGGTTAGAGTATGCTGAGAGGTGGCAGGATCAACAGGGTGAATCCCTTGAGAAGGGGACATTTCAACAAAGATCAAAAGGGAGTGAGGGCCTGTGCCATCCATCTATCTGAGAAAAGAGAGCTCCAGAGAAAGGAAACACAAGGACAGAGGTCTAAAAGGAGGGTGCACTCCAGGACTAGCGAGAGCTCCTATGGTCAGAACAGAGGGAGCAGGAGGGAAAATGTGTGGGTGAGAGGTCAGCAGGGATGGCCCTATGGGGCCCAAAGGGACTGGCCAAGCCTTGGGAGTACATCCGATCCGCCTGGGCAGGCGAGACCTCATCTCTACAATAAATCAAAAAAATTAGCTGGGCGTGGTAGCGTGCGCCTGTAGTTCCAGCTACTCGGAAGGCTGAGGCGGAAGGATCGCCAGAGCCCAGCAGGTCGAGGCTGCGGTGGCCAGGAGCGGCCACTGCACTCCAGTCTGGGCAACAGTGAGATTCCAACTTAAAAAAAAAAAAAACTCCTCCTATGTTGATAGCTGGGGCCTCTGATTCTCTTTGAAAAATGATCATACAATACAACATTACCAATTTAAAAACAGAAATGAAAAAGTGCCTGCAATTTTATCATTTATCACGGCTTTTTTCAGTTTCATGTGGTCTTGTCCTGGCTTTTTCCGTTTCCCTGCATATTTTTATGGGTTTTGTCATAGTTACAAACAGCCTTGCATCTTGTGCGTCTTACATCTTATGTGTCTTACTTAGCTTCACATTGCATGTGTTTTATTACAGGTTGATAAAAAGCCTTCCAAGTAATCACTCTAGCAGAGGTATAATCTTTCAAGTGAATGCACAGCTTCTTCCTGGACACTTCAGTGGCTTCCAAATGGTCGCAATTCCTGATGGTGCACAGATATTTTTCCAAGATTGGATTATTTGGGGACCTTTCCTCTTGGTGCATATTTATCCATAGACAGTGACTTATGATAGCTATGAGGTATTCTTGCTTATCTCTACATGTTTGAAGCTGCAAGACTAATTACCTGCGGATGGTGTCTGTCACTTTTTCAGAGTAGATACCTTCTGGCACTGGTTCATATACCGCCTCCACTATCTGCAAAACAAACAGATCAGAATGATGGAAATCAAGGAGACCTGGAGATCTTTGACCAGTAACACTGGCTTGGCTGTGACATGAGATTTGCTAATTAAGCAGTATAACTTCAAGCACAAACTCAGTCAGAAATAACAACATCCCCACCAAATAAAAAATTAACACCAATGAAACGGTTTTTGAATGTGAAATTGTATCTTTCAGGCTGAGTTAAAGTTAACCTTAGATTCATAATCAAATGATGTGTGGGATGATATAAATATGCCGGATTGTGATTAGTCCAAACTGCAATTAAAAATAAGAGACCAAAAGAAGCTTGATATATTTATTTTTATAAGCTTATATGATAAGTGAAAACAATTATAAAGGGAAATATGCCATAGCATGTGATATATATTTAGAAGAAATAAGAAAAGAACCGATCATGCAGTTAATAAAACAATGCTTGCTTTTAATGGACAGGTATATAAAAATCACAGAGGTCTGTTTAAGAAGGAAAAAAATGGCATTTTTAGCTACACAAGATCCTACTGTCTCCTGGCATTGCTTACTTTTGTAGCTAAGGAGAGCATGTTGGTGCTGAAGAAGGGAAGACTCAGCGTCGCCATCTGATAGAGGATGCAGCCTGCCGCCCAGACGTCAGCCTTCTCCCCGTACGGTTCACTCTTCAGGACCTCGGGGCTGAAATAGAGCGAAGGTGTTCATACATACCAAGGAAGGGAGAATTAGCACAGAACATCCCATTTTCAATCTGTAATTAGAGATTTGTTTTTAAGTATCAGAAGCTGTCATTCACTACTTCAAGTAAATTTGTTAAAAAGTAACTTTGAAATCTCAGATGAATCAAGAAGCAAAATCAAGCAACTCCAATTTAAGCACTAAATGTCAATAAACCATCTAGTGTGTGCCAAGGATGTGTTTATTTCCAGAAACAACAACACCACTGTGCTAGATGGAATTGTTGGCCTCAGTTCTTCACTCCCTGGAACTTAGTTATTCCTACACTTGCTGTAGCCTCCCGCTGGGCTGTGTTTTTTATCCACTCCTGGTTTTGACCATGTTTTCTTGCTTTGACCAGTGGAATGTGGAAGTCACAGTGTGCCAGATCAGAACCTCAATCCTGGGTATTGAGTGCTTCCATTTTTCCTTCTAGGAGCTTCTGTCCACTACCAGGAGCAGAACGTGTCCAAGGTAGCTTCTACCCCTACAGCCTGGACCCAGAAGAAGACATGTGGAAGCAATCTAGCCCAGATAACCCCTAGCACCCCCCTGCCCCCTGCAGCCTGAAGGAGAACCAGCCCAGCAGACCCAGAGACCTGTGATTTTTTAAAATAAATGCTTATTGTTGAGTACCACTGAGATGCTGTGGTGACGAGTTATATGGCACTACTATGGAAAAAAATGATGAATACAACCCCTCCCCTTTGCAATTCAACTCTAGCATACAAAGTAGGGGGAAGACCATATTTAAATATGTTGCAGGAAATAGTATCTGTCATGCTCACCTCTTATGAAATGTAAATATGTTGCCAGAAATGACAAACATCTACCATGTTTAACTCTTCTGAAATTGCCAAACAATTTAAAGAACATTAAATGAAGCAATCTGTGAGGATTTATGGGTTTATATTTTTATTTTATTTTTTGTGGAGAGGAATGTAGTTCTCTTGGATATTTTGAACTAGCAGAAATTTCCTCTATCATATTTATAAGATAGAAAACAAAGTACTAAAAGCATTCAATACACCCCCCCTCCCCAAATCAGGTAGCTTAATAATTTAGTTATATAATACGTCTGTGCTCAGTCCTCTAGATTAATGGAGTAAGAGTTAACAGAGTTCTCTCTGATGGTGGGTTGAGGTGTAAAGAAACTTATAAATTGGCATTAAAATAATCAGAGTAGATGTAAATCAGTATTGACTATTTAAAGTAATCAAGGAGTTGCTGTTCTTGTGCAGGAGAATTCCCAGTTTAAGATTTGCAGGATTTATTTGCACAGAAAAGTGTGATTTCCAGGTCTCTCAACTGTTCATATTTAGTGTTTTGAGTTCAATAATATGGTAATGAGGGGATTGGGGCTGAGATTTCCATCCTCTGCTGGTTCGAAATGTACACAGAGTATTCCCTTATGGTCCTCTCATCAACTGCTCACACTTTAAAAATCCCTTAACAAGAAATAATGTCCTCAATAGAAAAAATGTCTTTGGCTCCCTACAGACAAATCTCTCATGTTCTAATCTACTGAGAACTCAGAATATTTACTTCATGTTTCCCAAAGTCCATGAAGCAGAAACTGCGAGTGTCCCACCCACACCTCCTCAAATTCCTTTTTCATTTCCTGTTTCTGGTGTGCTTTCACTCCCAACAACCTGCATTTGCACTGCTTTGGAGGACAACTTGCCATTTTATTTTTTTCTCAAAAGACAATGCTTCAATGTCTCTTTTACAAAGGCATTAATCCCATTGGGGAGGGCAAACCACCTTCTCCTAACACCATCATGCTGGAGGTAAGGTTTCCAACACATGAATTTTGGAGGGACATGAACAGTCAGTCTGTAGCAGACATACTTCTTGAAACACTATTTTTTCCATTTGTTCAATACATATTACTAAGCACCTCCAAAGGACTCTTCTACCTGCTTGGAAAGTGTGGAGCTTACCTTGCAGTAAGGGATGGGGGATAGAGAAGATACAAAATAAAACACAATAAATAAGTAAATTATATTGCATTTTATACAAAACATATTGTATTTTATATTGTACTGCAGTGGTGCATGCTGTAGGAGAATAAACTTGGATTAGCATAAAGGAGGTCTGGAACAGAGGTAAGATGGCAGGTTGCAGTATTAGAAAGAATGGTCCCCGGCTGTTGCCTTGCTAAGCTATGGTGTGGCCATGTGCTCTTTGAGCTATGGCCAGGCCATATCTCCTGGCTTTGGCCCCCTCCCCTACCTCGGGGAAGTGAATCTCCTCTTTTTCTCTCTCTCTCTCTTTCTAATTTACTTACTAATTAAGCTATATTTTCTCATCTAAAAAAAGAAAGAATGGGCCCTTTCTCCCTCCCAGATTCCACACAATCGCACTTCAGCGTCTTCTTTCACTCATTCACTCTTAAATGACATTGTTTTATTTCTTCACACTTTTCTTTCTCTCCTTGGATAATTTCATTCCACTGAAACCAGATGCTGATAACTCTCAGATCTAACCACCATTCCTCGTGCCCTTCAGATGCAAAGATCCTTTATCCTGTGTGGGCTCTGCCACAAATCACTGACCCAAAGTAGGGTAAAAGTGCTGGACTCTGTGAACGATCTCCCTATTTTATAAATCAGAGCTGAGAGCCTATCCGGTGCTAACGAGGCTCTTACGTTCTTGGACTTCAAGGGCTGTTTCTGGGGTATACAAAATGGCCAGACCTCCCAGCAGGACAAGGGTGGAAGGAGGATCTGTAGCAGGAAGATAGTGGGCTCCCTGGGAGATATCCTAAAGCCAGGCCTATGACTGTCTTTGCCCCCATACAACCTCCTGAGGCAAACATTTCTATTTATTTTTCTACCTCCCCCTCTGCTTATCATTTGCACCTCAAACCTCATGGCTTCAAGCAATCCTTTTAAATATGTGTTTGCCCCAGGGGAGCTTCTCCTTAATCTGAAAAGACTCAGATCTGACTGTTCTGGACATCTGGGAGCTTTTCTGATGTCTAGACAAGAAGGCATCTGTCCCTTCAGATTCTGTCCTTAACTCTAGGCGAGTCCATCATGACCACACTAGTAACTCCAAGTTAAATTTAACACTTCAAATGCTAGTCTTTTCCTCAAAAGATAAAATTATAATAGCTGACAACTAGGAGTTCATAGACTCACTTGTATTCACCACTAATAAGCAGGAATAAAATGACTGGGGCTGAGGCACTCAAAAGGTATGGGAAATTGGAAGAGAATTAAAACTTTGCGAGAAATTGAAAAACAACCATTGAAAAAATATCACATTGACAATATAATGATGTAACACCTTGGAATTGGCGTTTGGAGACATCATAAAAGAAAATGCTCCCTTAACAAGTGTTAGAAAATACCAATAAAAAAATCTTAAGGAGTTTGGGACACAGTGAGGACTAAATATTTGGAGACAAGTTTCCTTTATTGAAGTCATTCATCCAATAGTACTTGCTTCGCTAGGCAGAAATAGAAAAGGGATTTTTGCATCCCAGTGCAATGTAATAATTCTGAATCTATTAAAAAGTACATTTAGTTCTCAGGCATTGGCTATCACACCTTCATCTCCCAAGGAGCTTTTAAAACAAAAGCGAAAAGGAGCTAACCTATCATTGTTACCTGAAAAAGAAACAAAACCACAAATCTTTTTAAACATAATTTTTTAGACTATAAAGCATCTCTCTGAAAGCACGAGATCCACAGTTTGTGCGATCAAGGAGGCAAAGCTTCATCTGAATTCATGAGGATAAGAATCTGACCTGAGGTGACATAATTATCTATATGCCAATAACTATCACTTATTTAGACTGAAAAGCAAGTTATGTTGTACTCAGAATGATTCACTGTAGAGCATTTAGCAATATAGGATAAATAACAATGTGTGTATGTCTATGTATGTGTACGTGAATGTGTACGTGCAACTCCATGGATGTTTTTGTTACTGGAAGTAGAAATACTGTTGCTGAGAAGTGATTGTTGAAAACAATCACTATGTGGGATGGGAGTTAATGAGAATTAATGAGGATGAGGGAAGTTGGGAGAACCCAAGAGGAACAGGAGGCTCGGAGCATTTTCCAGAAAGAGTGAGCACTACTAATACTCAGATGTTTGGTGAGATAAGCAGAGTTTAGTAAAAAGAATTCTAGGCAGAATCGTGAAGGTAGAGAGACCCATCCATGACAATCTTTTTCTATGAAGCCCTGCTTATTACATGTTCCTAATGGCATTGATAAAATATGATCTGGGTCCCACTAGAGCCTACCAGAAGTTGAAAAGTGCCCCGACCAGACCTATGGCGATCTTCAGATGGAGCTGGAGGAGAGACAGGAAGGCTGGGAGACTCCACTAATGTGGTGACCATGGAAATAAGAAGAAGAATGCCACAGGACTTCAGAGATGGCAGGATGTGGGAAGGATAAGGGAAGGGGAAGACCCCTCCTCCGCCAAACTCTCAAGTATCTGGCTTAGGTGACTAGATGGCTATCGGTGTCATTCACACAGTGAGAGGGGGAGCAGATGTGGAGGAACATACTAGATCAATTTGGAGAACGTGAATTCATATCTGTAAGAGCCACAGTTGGGGACATCCAATGGGTAATACCATTCTGGATATGAATAGTCTCTTAAAATCTTCTCCCCAGAGCATGCACTGTCTGTAGCCTGGTATCACAAAAATGTTCTCAGCTCATAGATGCCTCCTCCCTTAAACAGATAGTTAAAAACATTTGATACCTAAACAACTCTAAGATTTTTCTAAACACAAAACTCTCACAGAGAGAAAAGAGAATGCCACTGAAAGGAATTGGCACACCTTCAACACAGAGTTAGAGCCTGCCTGCCCCTAGACTGTGACTAGGATTGGCAGCTTTATTCTATCAAAATAGAGAACACCCAGTTAAATCTGAATTACCAAAAAAGTGCAATACTTGTGAAATATTTATACTAAAAATATAGTATTGGAGACAGAAACTAAAAAATTCTTTGGCATTTGCTCAAAAATTAAAATGTCATCAGACATCCTATATTTTATTTGGCAATCCTGGTTGCAGTATTATTTGTGTACTCTCCCTTGCTACTGCTCAAGTCGTCTTTCTTCTAGAAAGATACACAAAGAGCCAGTTAAACAATATATATGGTTTTCTGTACTTAAGAAAATCAGTGAAGCAAAGTATTTATATGGGTCATTTGGGGCATTTCTCTAAACGTTTTATATTTATCTTATGTTGCGTGAAGCCATGTATTAACATGTCTCAGACTGGTGAAATGAATGGCGTAAAAGCCCTTTTAAATCCAAGTAGCATCTTAAAGTATAAAACATGTTTGAATATTTGAAATGCTAGATGCAGGCCCAGTTTTTACAAGCATTTTTAACAAAACGTTTCTGTAAATGTTAAGTAAAATAATAGACAACCTAGGGTATAAGTCCTCAGAATAGCCTCACTAGTCCCATAGTAAGGGTGGGCCATGACTGGTTTCCAGATGCCAAATCCTCTCACTGGGTGACCCACCTCCTGTGGGTTGGGTTTAGGGAGATGCCCGTGAAGAAAACCAGAGTATCTCACCCCAAATTAAACTTCTTCGGCATATCTCAACATGGCTATTCAGAGGATCTGCAAACTACAGTAACAGCTTTGAAAAAAAATCTATCTTTTGTGAGGAAATTTGCATCTGGAGAGGAAAATCTACCTTAGTGAAATAAACAGCCAGGATTTCTCTGAGCACCTCTGCGCCCCCACCCTCCGAATATAGGAAAGATTAACTCGCAGGAGAGAGCCTGAGAGTGTGACACCTTTGGAAGTCTGACGGGGCCACCTTACCACAAGCTATCATCTATTCTTTCTGAGAATTGCTTTTTGCTATTTGCAAGGTTTCATCTGTGTCCCAGCCTGTTTCTGTGCTTTATAACAGAATACCTGGAACTGAGTAGTTACGAAGAAAAGGAATTTATTTCTTATAGTTCTGGAGGTTGAGAAATCCAAGGTCTAGGGGCCACATCTGGTGCAGGTCTTCCGTGAGGACTCTGCAGAGTCCTGAGGCCCCAAGACGGTGCAGGGCATCTCATGGTGAGGGGCTGAGCGTGTTAGCTTGGGTCTCTCTTCCTCTTCTAGTAAAGTGTCTAGTCCCATTCTTATGATGACTCATTCATCCACTAATCCATTACTAGGTCCTTGAGATCCGTTGAATTGTAAGGACGCTTCCTTCATGATCCAGTTTTATCTTAAAGGTCCCATCTCCCAATATGGCCATGCTGGGATTAAGTTTCAGCAAGAGCTTTGGAGGGGACATTCAAGCCACAGTAATCTTCATAACAAGATCACCTTCAAAAGCCACACCTTTCCTTCTCTGTCTTCCACAACCTGTGTTGCAACATTCCACACCTCTGTTCTTTCTGTATCCTCAGGACGCTGTCAAAACTTCAGTCATCTGGCCCTTTCTTTGAGTTTTCATATTTTATAGGATTCCCATGCACACATGTGCATGTAATAAATATGTGTACTTTTCCCCTATCAATCTGTCTATTAACAGTTTGTTTTGGGGGCTCAAGTTACCAAACCTCCAGAAAGGTGAGGAAGAAAAGGAAATTCTCTTCGCCTTTACACACGATTCAAACCCCTAAGTAACATTTTATAAACCAGAGTAGCAAGACACTTCTAGCTGGAAGAGTTATCAATATACTTATATGAATGACAACTAAAACTGACTCATTATTGTAGAGAGTAATGCAATACTTCTTTAAGCTAAGGAAGCATTTTACATATAACATATATAACATTCATAATCGTAAAAAGCAGAATCAACTGACACTGCATTATGCAAACCAGGACCTATGATTACCACTGTGGCTGTTGATGTCTTTAACTGTTTTGTTGTTTTAATTGGAAAATGGTGAGTCATATTAGGCTCAGTTTTCGTCTCCCTGCTAGGACCAGTGGACATTGACCAAATGACACAATCTATTTCAGATCATTCTATGTGACACTGCAACTTATTTAGAATCTGTTCCTGAGATAATATATGTGCAAGGGCCATGAAAAATACTAAGTACTATACAAATGTGAAGTGACATTATTATTACATAGAGAGATCTGTCACATCTCATAGGGACTTCGACAATCAGTGGGCTAAAAAACAAAAACAAAAACCAGGCAGCAGAATAAACATGGCAGTGAAGAAGGGATTATCATGTTTCTGAATTCTGAGGAGTTCTAAGTGGACAACCAAATATTTGACCTTCAGTCTATTAAAGTCAAAATCAAATAGGTCAAGGACTTTTATTATTATAGATTAAAATGTTGGTGGTGGTGACAGTGGTGTCAGTCAGGCTGTCCTTTCCAGAAAGTTCAGTTTGAGAAAAGTATGTATGATCTCAAAGCACCAGTAGGAGCTTACTCTCACCCTGTCCCACCCAAGTTGGCCTCCCTTCTGATCTTTGCCCCTAGTTCATCAGCAACCCCCTTCTGGCATGTTCGTTTCATCATCCCCAAGCAAAACTACCCATTAACACCTAAATTAAGTGCTACTTATTGGATGAAACCTTACCTCACCACACAATCTCATTCAGATGATCTGACAACAAATTCGAAAATCATCTACAGCCTGTATGATTCCCCATATAGTCATTCTTTTATTTATTCAACAAATGTGTGCTGAGTAACTACTTTGTGTTGGGTACTATTGCAGCAGTTTAGAAAAAAGCAACAAAGAAAACACACACAATAAACCCTGGCCTCATAGAGTTTACATTCCAGTAAAGAAGACAATTGACACGTTAATTCATTAATTAAAATTCATTAAGTACCATGACGAAAATAGACTAGTTTAAAAAATAAAGTTTATCTCATGAATTGACACTTAACTGGGTTAATTGACTTTGGGAGTGGAGGGCAGGGGCAGGGGTGAGTATTAATTTCCTCATATCTGTAAGAAAGAGAGATGATTTGTAATATCTATTTCTGTTCCAAATACTATGTCCATGGATTAAGGTTTGAAAAGCCTTTAATGACCGATAAATACATAGTTTTAAAGCAAAGGTTTTTTTTTTCAAAGTTAAATTTTATTATTTTCAAAAACAGATTTGTGGGCATGTAAACAATTTTTGATAATGTATTACTTTGGAACACACAGTGTTAAAACCTATGTTTAAGAATTTTTAAGCAAAATAAGGCATTTTTATTCTAAAAGATAGATAACACGTATTTCAAACTCCCTTGTAAGAACCATAGATGTCTTAAGCCTAATCACCGCTGTATTTGCTCATAAAGTGCTGGGCAAACAGATCTTAAATCTGTAACCTTATGTGACTGAAGAGGAAAAGAAATACATTCTTCTTCCATCTTGGAAGCAGAAGTCCCCTCATTCTGCAGATATAAAAAGAAAAATCTTTGACAGCATCCTCGTGTCTGATTTCATTGTCTTCCTATTCCCATTTTCTAAGCCAATACAAAGAAAGTGATCAATAAAAAAACACAGATTTCATGAGATTTCAGGAGGACAAAGGAGTTTACACCCAAAATATCTTATACCCCAAATAGCTGAGTTTTCACAATCTTTGATTTCTTCTTAAATGTTATACACTGTAGATATTTCTGGGATGTCAACAAGGAGAAAATGAAGAGGTAGGATAAAAATGTAAATCCACGGCCTGAGAATGTTTGACAGTAACGATTGGTGGGTGACGGGTGTTGACGGGTGACAGGACAATAACCTGAGGTGACACTGAGTCCACCGGGAGCACCTTTGTAGTAATTTCCCTCAAATCAGAGTGTGGGATGCAGACAGAGTAGAGGCAATACAGAGGGAAGAGATTGCAGAGAACAAGAAAGAAGGCATTGGAAGTCACATTTGGTTCAAACTGCTCCTTGCAGTAACTCTGACATGACAACAAGCAGTTTTCCTTGGTATTTTGCTTAGCTGGCATCCTGGTTTGCCATAATTGGTCACTGTTCTACTAATTCGACTAAAACTTAAGGTTTAAAAATAAGCAATTGTCCAATACAACTCCTAGGTTGAAGGTGAAAAAGAATGAGAATCCATTTTTACTGCCATTTTACCACCACTAAACTTTTCATTTCCTTCCTCCTGTAAACAGAGAACTAAAGGGTCTACCTTAACTTCCCTTCACTTGCTCAAGTCACTAAAATTCAAGGCAGACAGCTTTTACTTTCTTTGTTTTTTAGAAAGCAGGATTTATTGAGAGAACAGGTAAAGCTCCCACAGTGGGTGGGGACCCGAGAAGCTTGTCCACATCTTTTTTACTTTCTTTAAAATCTTTATCCTTGAAAACTCTCATAGTCTCTGCTCCTAACACCCTCAAAATTAATCTTAATCTCTGAACACATAAACATAATCCTTTCTCTCTTTCAGCACAATAACTACAGATTTCCAAAACAGAGGAAAAATAAAACACTTCATTCGCTTCCAAATTTATTGTCTTCCGTCTAGGAATTAACTGCTCTCTGGGTAGTCCATGGGCTGCCAACTCTATACAGAGAGAATAAACCAACTTCGCAATGAGCCTGGTGTGGCTGAATGGAATGACACCTCAACATTGTAGGACCATGAAAAACTAGGTATCTTCTTGGTGCTCTAGTTCCTTTCTTAGATGGCAGGAAAATGACCTTCCCAATGAGTTATAAGAATTGTCTAAAATATAAAGCGCAGAATACTTTATTTAGATTTACTCAAATGGTTTTTTACTGCCTCCTTCTCCTTGGACATTGGCAGTTCAAATGGGAGAAACGGCCGCAATCTTTGAAGGAAAAAAGGAAGTGATTGGATGTTGCTAGGATTAGAAGCGGAATCAAAGGGAGCACTATCTCCATGAAAGTCCCAAGGCAGACTCCGCCGAGGAGCAGGAGGAAATAGAAGGTAAAGTGACTAATACAGAGAAAGTTGAAGAAACAAAATTAAAAGCAAGGTATCCACCTTTGGGACAAAAGCCTGGAGGTTCACATTATTAAGGAAACGGTCACAAAAAGGGCAAAAATATTTTGATTCTGGGAATTACAACATGGCTACAGCAAAAATGAAGAACGAGCAAATTCCTACTGCAGTTCCAGATAAATCGAGGTCACTGGTGACCACATGCCCACTTCACAGTACCTTCCTCAATGAAAACCATCCTTGTTGCTAGCAAGCTGGCTGGTTGATTAAAAGAGCTGAACTGCATGCATCTTCTAGCTCCCATTATTTCTCCTCAATAGTTTACTTTTGTGCATCTTTCTTTCTTTCTTTCATTAAGTCATTTGAGCCTGACAGTTTTGAGGGGAGCAGTAGTGTGTGCTGTTATTGGAATGGGATATGAATGCGAACAGTTTTTGATTCATTTAACAGTGTACTGAAGAGAAAGACATGTTAGAGCAATGTAAGTAATCTACTTGAAAATAATTGTATATATTACCTAATTCCTAGTGTAGTAGTTTCCAACAAGTAGCAAGCAAGTTTTAACATTTTTAATGTTTTGACTTTCATTACTTCACCTTGTTACGGCTTGGTATGTTACTCTTACTTAATATAACCTCGCTTGTGTTGATTTCTTCTGTACTTTCCTCTCAGATTTTGTAAAACAGAAGTTTAAGACCACAAGCTAGAGAAAAGGTCATTTACATCAAACACAAATAGATGGATGGGGCTCCAAAAGATTTATATCTCTGCTTGAACTTGAACAAGTCTTAAACTTGTTTCAGCTTTCAAAATAGAGTTTTACCTGGACAGTATTTAGCCATTCTGGTGTAACTTATGTGATTCTAGGGCTTAACAGCTGCCATCGAAGCTAGTATTTTTCTTCAGTTCTGTAGTGTTAGAATACATTTTGTTGTTGAAGGTGTGAATGACGTCTGCATGTGTGTCGACTGTTGAATTCACTTTTGTGCCATTTTTGTAAAGACAATAGTTTTGCACAACCTCTCAAAAATAGTTTTAAAAGTTTAAAAATGGGAGACAGAGCTAAAGATAAATAGAAAGGTGAAATAAAGATTGTACTAATCCCTCTTAGAGAGTGTCACCTTAATTGGTTGTACCAACACTAATGTTCAATGATTTTTAATTGGCATATATATTACTTTAAAATTTTTCTCCCCTTTCTTAAATGTATGAAAAGTATAAACTAACAATCTTTGTGAATGGAGTCACAGTCTGAGAAAGAAAAGAAACAAAAATAAAAGAATCCCTGTCCAAGAGGAGGGTCCTTAGTAGTCAATGAAAAATCAAATAATTCCAGACAGGGTCATTACAAGTTTAATACAGTAAATAGAGTTGAACTAACACATATTGAGCACTGTGGTTTAAAAACAAAAGATATTCTCTTTAAGGAATTTATAAAACTTACATAAACTTTACTATATATCAGGCGTGGAAAACTATTACTTTGATGACCTGCCAAAAAAGCACTTTTGCTAGTGCATACACCTTTGTATAATCTCTTCAGATATTATTTCTGGACTTGGCCATGTGATGGGCTCTAGCCAATGGCTCACTAGCAAGTGCGATGCTAACAGATGCTTGGTAAGCGCTTATACATGCAGGCTGTATTTTTGGAACTCTACCTCTTGGGATAGTCCTTCTTAGATTCCAATACCATATTGTAAAAAAAAAAAAAAAAAATGCCCAACATAGCCATGTATAGAGAGTGCATGGATGTAAACCAAGAACCAAGCCTATAGCCACAAGTGGAACTCCCAGACAAGAGCCAGTAGCAGCCATCCCTCTTAAAAGAAGTTCCTGGCCAGATGCAGTGGCTCAAGCCTGTAATCTCAGTATTTTGGGAGGCCAAGGCAAGAGGATTGCCTGAGCCCATGGGTTCGAGACCAGCCTGGGCAACTTTTTTCATTTCTACAATAAATCAAAAAATTACTCGGGCATGGTAGCACACACCTGTTGTTCCAGCTACTTGGAAAGCTGAGGTGGAAGGATCGCGTGAGCCCAGCAGGTTGACTCTACGGTGGCCGTGAGTGTGCCACTGCACTCCAGCCTGGGTGATGGAGTGAGATTTCAACTCAAAAGAAAAAAAAAGAAATTCCTCCCACCGCAATGGAGTTGCCCCAGTGGATGTTACATGGAGCAGAAATAAGCTATTCTCACCAAGCCCTTTCCAAATTGCAGAATTTGAGGGACTAAATGATTACTGTTTTATTAATCCAATAATTTGGAGGCAAATGCTATGCAATGATTATCTGAATCATCAAAGTATGAAGAACTTCTCAATTTATTCTGAAAAACTGTGATTGTATAAACTGGATTCTATGACATAATACAATCAATTTTCTTAAAGTTTTGAAAAAGAGAAAAAGCAAAAACTTTGAAATAAAAACATTTTATAAATTACTTATGAATGATAAATATAAAAAACTATTTAGAAAATAAAGAAATGAAAATGATACATACAAGAACTAATGAGATCAATAAATTTAAAAGAATTGAAATTATACAAAGTACATTCTCTAACTACAATGGAATTAAATTAGAAATCATTAAAAAGAGAAAATTTGGAAAAAGTACAAATATGTGTAAATTAAACAACAACTAAATATGTCTAAATAACCAATGGGTCAAAGAAGAAATTAAAAGAATAATTGGAAAATACTTTGAAAGGAAGGAAAACAAAAACACAACACAGCAAAATTCATGGGATATCTCTAAAGCAGTGTTTACAACAAAATCTATAGCTATAAATGCCAAAATTTAAAAAGATGAAAGATATTAAATTACTTCCCTACTCTACCTAAAGAAACAAGAGAAAGAAGAGAAAACTAAACTCAAAGCAAGCAAGAAGGAGTAATAAGGATCAGTGAGGAGATAAATCAAATAGAAAATATAAAAACAACATTGAAAAGTCATGAAAACAAAAGTTGATTCTTTTGAAAATCAACAAAACTAACAACCTTTAGCAATACTGACCAAGAAAAAAAGAGAAAAGACTCAAACCACCAAAACCAAGAACAAAAGAGAAAATATTACTACCAAACTTACAGAAGTTAAAAGTATTTTAAGCGAATATTTTGAAAAATTGTATGTTACCAAATTAGGCCTAAATGAAATGGACAAATTACTGGAAATACATAAACTACCAAGATTGCCCGAAGAAGAAAAATAAAATCTGAATAAAAATATAGTAATAGATTGAATTAGTCATCAAAAAACTTCCCATAAAGAAAAACCCAGTGTCAGATGGCTTCACTGGTGAATTCCACCAAATGTTTAAAGGGCTAACACCAATTCTTCAAAAATTGTTCAAAGAAACCAAAGCTAACACTTCCCAACTCATTGTGTGGAGCCAGTGTTATCCTGCTACCATAACCAAAGAAAATCACAAAAAAAGAATAGTACAAACCAATATCCCTTATAATGAAGACTCAAAAATCTTCAATAAAAGACTAGCAAGCTGAACACAGCAACATATAAAAGAATTACTGTAGTCTTCCCTTATCCAGAGGTATACGTTCTAAGGTCCCCAGTGGATAGTACCGAATCCTACATATACTATGCTTTTTCCTTTACTTACATATATACCCATGATAAAGTTTAATTCACAAAATAGGCAAAATAAGAAATGAACAACACTAATAATAAAATAAAATAATTATAAAAAATATGCCAGCATTACTACTTTGACACTTTGGGGCAATTATTAAGTAAAGTAAAATAAAGGTTCCTTGAACACAAGCACTGAGACACTGACAGTCGATCTGATAGCTGAGATGGGTACTAAGTGACTAATGAGTAGAGAGGATATATAGTGTGGATAAACTGGACAAAGGAATGATTCATGTTCCAAGTGGAAAGGAGCAGAACGGCACAAGATTTTATCACTCTACTCAGAATGGTGTGCAATTTAAAACGTATGAATTTCTTATTTCTGGAATTTTCCATTGAATATTTTCAGACTGCAGTGTACTAAAAATGTGGTAAGCAAAACTGTGGATAAAGGGGACTACTGTATATCTTATGGTCAAGTGGGATTTATCCCAGGAATGCAAGGTTGGATCGAAATATGAAAAGTAATCAATATAATATACCACATTAACAGAAAGAAGGGAAGAAAAGCATATGATCATCTCAATAGATGTAGAAAAAGAATTTGACAAAGTTCAACTTTCTTTCATGATAAAAGCACTCAGTAAACTAGGAATGGGAAAAATAATCCTCAACCTGATAAAAAAGATGTCTGCACAATTATCAGGTAGCATTATGCTTAATGATAAAAAACTGGAAGCTACTACTCACAAGGGTGAAAACAATATGAATCTTTAGGAAACGACTCCCTAAATTTTCCCTCATGCCAGAATGGAAAGATTTTCTTAGTGCATATACATTAGAAAAATTATAATCTGAATCTCTGCCTCTTTAAGATATATGCCAATCTTTTAAAGACCTGAATAAGCCTCTTATCAATGTTACAACCTTCTCTTTAAGGACACAGGACCCATCTCTTTGAAATGTAATCATCAAGAAAGACAGTGCATTTACCTCTGTTTCCATAAGAGGGTAGACTCCTAACTTCACCTGGCATCTGGCTCCAAAGATTATAAATCTACCTCCTGTCATAAAGATGTGAGAAATTTGTTTTTCTTTTGGCTAAAGGCAATTAGCAAACACTGATGGCTACTCCAATTATCAGGTGAATTTAGGATGAACTACGTGTGACAAATGGTACTACCAAGACCTCTTACTTGAAGACTAGTTATCGTTTATATTGAGAACATGTAAGACGAGGGTAGCATCTGCTTAACTATAAAAGGATGAGATTTCTTTTGGTCTCTGCAATTTCTTTTGTGGATTTCCTATGTTGAGAATCAAGTCTGGTTTAATGATTATCCATTGTAAAAACTGTTTTATTTCTCTTCTACTTTGGTGGCGAGCTTGCATGGGTTGGCAAGAGATTTTGTTTTTCAATTTATAGTCCTTTAACATCTCCTACTACCTTATCTCCAAGATAAGGTAGTCTGCTTTTACCGTTTCTATTCAACATTGCACTGAAGTATTTAGTCAACTCAATTAGGCAGGAAAAGGAAATAGGTATCCAGAGAGGAAAGAAAGAACAACAATCTCTATTTTCAGATGACATGATCCTTTATGAAGAAAATTGCAAGAAAATCACACACACACAAAAATTACAGCCAGTATATAAGTTCAGTAAGTTTACAGGATACAAAATCAATATGCAAACCTCAATTATATGTCTATACACTAGCAATGCATAATCCAAGATAAAATTAAGAAAACAACATTTAAAATAGCATCGAAAAAGAAAAAACTACCTAGGAATAAATTTAGCAAAAGAAGTACATGACTTATACACTAAAAAATGCATAACATCATTCAAAGTAGGATTTAAAAAAAAAAACTAAATACATGGAAAGATGTCTCATGTTCCAGGTCCCTAGTGGCCCGAAGTCGTGCGAAAGATGTCTTATGTTCAAAGACTGGAAGACTTGCTCTTGTTTAAATGGCTGCATTAACTTCCGCTTGCTGTGACAAATTACCACAAATTTAGTGGCTCAAAACACAAATCTTATAGTTCTGAATGGTTCTAAAATGGTTACTTCTGGGCTAAAATTAAGAGTTTCATAGGGCTACAAGTCCTTCTGAAGGCTGAAGAAGAGGATATATTTCCTTGCTGTTTCTGGCTTCTAGAGACTGCCCATATACCTTGACTTCCATCTTCAAAGGCAGCAATGGCCATCGAGTCTTTCTCAGAGCACCTCAGTATGACATTTACTCTTCTGCCTCCCCTTTTCATGTCTAAAGGAACTTGTCATTCATTACATTGAGCCCAGCAACCTCAAACCTATCTGCTACCTTGATTCCCCTTTACCATGGAACATAACATATACACAGGTTCCAAGGATTATACTAGAATGTGGACATCTTGGAAGGGAGAAGGGATTAATTTTTACCTATCACATTGGGAATATGTCCCAAATAGATCCACAAATCCAGATCTTTTGAAAAAACTGACAAGCTGATTCTAAAATTTATATAGAAACACATGGGACACAGAACAGCCAAAATGATCTTGAAAAATAAAAACTAAGTTCGAGCACCCATACTTCCTAATTTCAAAACTTACTGTGAAGCTATAGCAATAAACACTGTGTGGGACTGGTATAAGGATATGCATCTAAAAAACTGATAAATAGAATTGAGAATTTTTTGATAAATGAACGCTTATATTTCTGGTCAATTGATTTCTGGCAATGATGCCAAGACAACTTAACAGTGAAAAATAGTTTTTTCAACAAAGGGTCCTGGGGGCAACTGGATGTCCACATGCAGAAGAATGAAGTTGGAACCTTATCCCATACCAAATACAAAAATTAATTCTAAATGGACCAGAAACCTAAATATGAGTTAAAACTATAAAACTCATAGAAGAAAATACAGGTATAAGTCTTTGTGAATTTGGTAAGGCTGTGGTTTCTTAGATTGACACTTAAACCCAAGCAATCAAATCAATAAATTGGACTTCCTCAAGATTAAAAACTTGTAGACTTCAAAGGACACTGTCAAGAAAATGAGAAAATAAAACTTTTGAATGGGAGAATACATTTACAAATCATATATCTGATAAAGGTCTGCTCTACGGAATAAGTAAAAGTCCTTACAACTCAATAATAATAATAATAATAATAATAAAAGCAAATAGCCCAAAATTTAAAATGGGCAAAAAAGTGGTTCCACTTCATTAGACACAGTGAAATGCAAATTCAAACCATAATGGGATACCATGGCACACCCACAAGCAAGGAAATAATCAAAAAGACATTAAATAATAATTGTTGACAAAGATATGGGAGATTGGAACCTTCACACATTCCTCATGGAAATAGAAATGGTGCAGCCACTTTGGGAGACAGTTTAGCAGTTCCTCAAAAAGTTAAACATAGAGTTACCATATTAAGGAGTATGGCTCCAGGCCCAAATCTTGCATATTCTCTTCCAGGTAGAGCCCTGGACAGTTACAAGGCTTTGCCTGGCAGACTTCATGGGGAGAAGCTGCCATCTCCACACCAACTTGGTGCACAATCAGTATGTTGCAGTTTCTGGAGGGAACTGCAGTCAAGAACCCGGTCCCCAACCCCTCAATCCCAATCAGCCCAGCTCATGGGCATGTCTGTGTCCAGGTTCCGCCATTCAAAGGCCTCGGCTCAGACGCTTTCGTGAGACGCTTTCCTGAGGGGGCCTCGGCTCAGTAGGGCTTTCTTTCAGTTGCTAATGCTACTTCTTCATACTGATAATGAATAGTTACACACGTTGAAAAAGCATAAAAGCAGAGACAGAAAGGATGCACACCAACTTCCAGAGCATGGTCACCTCTGGAGAGAAAGGGAACTAGAACGAGGAGGGTCCTTCAGTTGAACACATAGCATTATTTCCTTAAAAATGTTTTTCTTCAAAAAAAAAAGTTATAATGTATTAAAACCTAGTGTGCACAGATGAACATTTGTTATACTTACAAAATATTTCATCATACAAAAGAATGAAAGATATTGAAATAATAAGCAGTGCTAGGTGGTAAAAATGATGTGATTTTAATTTTGACTTGATATGTTAATATATTTGTTTGTTTGTTTGTTTGGGTTTTTTTGAGTTGGAGTCTCACTCTGTCGCCCAGACTGGAGTGCAGTGGCCGCTCCCGGCCACCGCAGCCTCGACCTGCTGGGCTCCGGCGATCCTTCCGCCTCAGCCTTCCAAGTAGCTGGAACTACAGGCGCGCACTACCATGCCTGGCTAGTTTTTTGATTTTTATTGTAGAGATGAGGTCTCGCCAAGTTGCCCAGGCGGGTCTTGAACCCGCGGGCTCAGGCAATCCACTCACCTCAGCCTCCCAAAGTGCTGGGATTACAGGCTGAGCCACTGAGCCCGGCTGTTTATATATTTTTTAAACTCCTCCAACCAACATGAATTTTTTTATGATGACAAGAAACAATACAAATGTTTTCCAAAATTATATCCCTTTTGGAGGGGACGCTTTTACACCTTTGGTGGGAAAGCAAGCTAGTTCAACCTCTATGGAAAACAGTGTGACGATTTCTAGAAGAATTAAAACCTGAGCTTCCATATAATCCAGCAATGCCTTTCCTGGAAATATATCCAGAGGAATGTAAATTGCTCTACCAAAAAGGCACCTGCACACACATGTTTATTGCCACACTATTCACAATAGCAAAAATATGGAACCGACCCAGATGCCCATCGAAAGTGGACTGGATAAACAAAACGTAGTATATATACACAGTGGAATATTATACAACCATGAATAAGGACAAAATCATGGCCTTTGCGCAACTTGCATACAGTTGGAGACCATCATACTAAGTGAACTATCACAGAAACCAAGAACTGAATCCCTCATGTTCTCATTCATAAGTGGACCCTGAACTCGGGACCCATGAGCACAAGAGTGGAATCAGCAGATGCTGGGCACTGCTAGGAGAGGGAGGGAGGAAGAGAGGGCGGGAGGGAGTCTTGTGGCAGCATGATGGGTACCTGGTCCGCTGTCAGAGGGAGTGAGGGCCAGATAGAAATCCAAACTTCACCAGCATGTAGCCTACTTATGTAGCAAATTCTCACTTGTACTCTACAACTCTAAACTTTAATAATATATATATCACTTTGTTGTACACTTAAAAATGATAAAGATTGGCCAGGCACAGTGGCTCAAGCCTATAATCCCAGCACTTTGGGAGGCTGAGGTGAGAGGACTGCCTGAGCCCATGGGTTCGAGAACAGCCTGGGCAACTTGGCGAGGCCTCGTATCTACAATAAATAAAAAAATTAGTCAGGCGTTGTAGCACCCAGTACTTAGAAGGCTGAGGCGGAAGGATCGCCTGAGCGCAGGAGGTCAACTCTGGGGTGACCAAGAGCGTGCCACTGCACTCCAGCCTGGGCGACGAAGTGAGACTCCAACTCAAAAAAAAAAGATAAAGACGGTAAATTATATATGTACATTTTACATCAATAAAAAATAAATTTTAAAAATAAATAAATAATTTTTAAAGATATTGCTACCAGTAACTTTGCTTAAGCAGAGAACTATAAAAATTTTTTTATTAAACTGCAGTATACACTTTAAAAATTGAACCAGTGTTAGAAATGCATTTTGATATAAAAGCTCCACAGATAATTTTAATAATTCAGTGCTGGAAAATGCCTTTTTTTTTTTTTTTTTGAAAATGCAAGCCAAAATTTAAAAGCAGAAATTTACACATATCCAAATGATAAGAGCGAGCCAGGAACTGAAATGCAAATAGTTACAACTCTAATAATTATTCCTATCAAATAAGGTATTTTTGAAAACATGACCTGAAATACCCTAGAATTATCTAAATGTGTTGTTCATTCAAGCTATTACTGTAAATTACTCTGTATAGAGCTATCTTTTATGGCGATGCATTTTTTGTTTAGAGCTGGAACACCTAATTCAATCATTTCCAGTGATTTTCTACAATTCTGTCTTCATATTAAGTAATGTACAGAAGCACATTTGGAAACCGAAGCCAAAGTGCTTTGTTTGAAATAGGGCACTGCCTCCTGTTCCTTCTCCCATATCCTTATCTGAAGACAACGTCCTCAAGTCTCCTGGTTTCTAATCGCCACTCCCGTCCTCATTTCTTCTTAGCACAGTTTTCTCTACTGGCTGTTGCCCCAGTTCTAAGTACCACTGCGTGCCATCCCCCCTGCAGTCTTGCCTCCACCTTCACCATTCCCCTGAAGCCTCTCTGGTTCATCATTGCAAATCCAACGGATATTCTTCAGTCCCTTAGTGAAGTCATCTGAAATCGCCACATGAAAACTACAATCCTCAATACTTGACCACTCCACAGTATTTGCCACTGTTGACCTGAGAAAAGCCTCATATAGACCCTTGAAAACTTTTTCACATCTTGACTGACACAATTTTCTCCTAGCTTTTCTTCTTTCTAACCTCGTATCTGCCTACTCCCTCACGGTTCCCTCTCTCTCTGTTTCCCCCATTAAGTGCTGAGGTCCCCAAGGTCTTATTCAGCACACGTCTATTTCACAGCAATTTCCATACAGATGCTGATGACCTCATGTCTCCTTACCAGCCAGGAACTCTCTCCTGAGGCTCCAGAAACATTCTTTGGATTGCCTATTGGACTACCGTCTCAACAGCAATGCAAACTCAACATACTCAAAACTGATTTCATCACTTCTCTTTTGCTATAAATTCAGCCCCATGTCTTCCTTCATCACCTAGATGCTGTTGTGGGTTGAATTGTGTCCCCTGAAAAGACATGCTGAAATTTAACTCCTGGTACCCGTGCATGTGACCTCATTCGGAGAGAGGTTCTTTGCAGATCAAGTGAAGACTAAAGCCTACCCTCGTCCACTATGACTACTGTCTTTATTAAAAGAAGAAACAGAGACACAGGCATAGACACAGAGAGAATGCTGTGTGATGACAGAGGCAGAGATTGGAGTGATGTGCCTCCAAAAAGGCCCTCTCCCAGGCCTGTCCTGTCCTACCTGCCTCCCCGGCTCTGGGCAACCTGTCCAACGGAAAGCCCCACTCATCACGTCCAGCCGTCTGGCTCCCAGGGAGAGGCCTGGCTCCCAGCATGGATTCCATCATGGCAGCCTTGGTAAAGCTGCAGCACGTCTGAACCTGGCTGCCCCCACAACACTTCCAGTGGGGCTGAGTAACACAATCCGAAATTACGGAGAGGTTAGGTAAGGCCTACGGGCAAGCTGTGATAAATAAGAGGCAGGAGATGAATTCCTCTCCTTTACTTCCCGCAGTGGACTCTTGATGCACGAAAGTTCCATGAGATCTGTCCAGAGACATCTCTCATGTCCAAGTAACAGGTTGTTCTTAGTCTAACTGTGGCAAGCAGGCTAACACACTACACTGTATTTATTGTCCTTCCTTCTCTTTTTTACTGTGGATTTTTCCCTTACTCTCACTGCCCTGGAGTAATCACCTGCCATCCCCAGGAAGGAGCTCACATGTGAGCTTCATTTTCTATGGAGCCCAAGCAAAGATGGCAAGTCACTTAAACATCAGTTTTCCCATCTAAACATAGAACCACTGATGGCTGTTCTCAGAGGACCACCAAAAAGACCCTATGGGACAATGTCTAAAAGGCACAGTACCTGAAAATAGTGTTCAGAAACTATTACTTGTTACTATTAATAATAAATACTTAAAGACCCAGGCCATTTATGCATTCCTGTCTCACTTTGGTGGGGGAAGAGGAAATTGGAGAATCTGTGTACATGATGTCCCCTCTTCCCTTTTATCCTTATTGCACTGCTTTAAAGACCATGACCCTGACCTTTGTGTCACAGAAGCACTGAAAAGCTCATTTCCACAGAAAAGGCACTTATGAAGGGCTGTTAGGAGGCTCACAGTGGCCCAGGGAGGACCTGAGTCAGGCTTAGAGGCTGTACAGTGAGGAACAACAAAACTCCAGTCAAGACTAGATTGAGGCACACCTTGCACCACTACACCGTCAGCAGACCAGGACCTCAGTACTGCCGTTTTCCACCACCACCCCTGCTGCCACCCCAGACTGGACTCTGCCCAGTACATGCTCTCTTCTGTTTCTCACTTGCAAATCCAGCACTTGCTGAGGCTGTCTGATTGACAGCATCTAAGACTGCACTATAGCTGCAAGGGAGGCTAAGAAAACACATTCGTCTGGTGACTTGCTTAAGGAGAGGATATTCATAAAGTGGGATATTCTCCCAATACTGAAATGTGTTCGTGAGGTCAACTGAACAGCCAGAAAATGTGACAATTGTTCTCTCTGCGCTTGTTGGAAAAAATGTCCCAAACCAAATAAAATACAATTCCAAATAAAAAAGGAAGACTGAAAGAGAAAGGGGGAGGCAGGAACAATCTATTTATTGAGGGAATTCTTGCCAAGTAAATTCCATGCTAGGTAGTCCATACTGCTCAGGGTCCAAGGGTGAGCACCAGCTATTTCATGAGTGAATCGACCAGCTGCTACAGAGGTCACAGAAACACTTTGGGATCCCTGAGCAAAGTGGGCTAAATGCTTTGAACTCCGGGTCATCTTTTTCTAGCTCTCAGTTAACTCCAAACAGTAATTAAAACTCGAAGTGAACCAAAGTAGATTACGCTTGGGCCCCATGTTAATGATCTACCATTAGTTACAAATTTTAAAAGAAAACATTACCTGGCCAATGAGTATATGTAATATTAAGATAATGAGGGTTTTTACTCTTAGAAAAAAATATAAAAAATGGAAACAAAAGCACCTGAAGGAAGAAAACAAACCACTCTTCTCAAGTGCATCCCTATTGGTTGTACCACCAAGTAATCTTATTATCAAACACAGAATCCTAAAATTACAGACTACATTACATATGTATATAATAACTCACATAGCTGTCATTGTTATTTGTTGTAGTCCGAACACAAAGTTCACGAACTTAGCACTGTGCGCTTACATTGGCAGCACTGTACAAATAACTGTATTGGAACACCCTCCCTACTCGCCAGTTACTATTCTCTTTATCTGAAGATAAAGGCAATATTGAAAGGAAGACATTTGATGACATTCAGGACATCAAGGGTAATATGACGACTGCTCTGATGGCCATTCCAGACAAAGAGTTCCAAGATTACTTTGACGGGTGGACTAGGCGCTGGCATTGGTGCATAGCTTCCCAAGGGGAGTATTTCGAAGGTGACCATAGTGATATTCAGCAATTAGGTATGTAGCACTTTTGCTAGGATGGTTTGTGAACCTAATTGTCGGACGTCATATGAGATCACAGTAACTTCTAGCTAGCTATTATTATTTTAATGATGAAAAAGAAACTTTTAATAGTCAAGAAGTGAAATTTTTATTTGATAAAACAAGAAATTGATCACCAATGAATGCTCCCAGTCACCAGATTTCCCACATATTGATAATGGTTTTGCTGTAAAAAAATCTTTTTATTTTTCTTTCATGTTGAGGTATAACACAAGCCCAAGTTTGACTCTTTGCTGACCAATTTACTAGATATGTGACTTGGGTTATTAAAACAAAAGCAGAAATCAAACCCCACTTCCCACACAACTCACTTTTTTCGTTTCTTGGTGGTGACCTGAGATGATGTACTTGGAATCACCATATTCCCTCCCATTGCTTAGATTCTGTGTTCTCTTCTGGGACATCTTTCTATCTCCAGTTACAGACGAATACTAGAGCTCTGTTTTCCCAGTGGTCCAAAGCAATTCTGGCAAATAACTTTAGCTAGATGCTGGCATTTTCTCCCTGGTAATCGGCACATTGTGCTTTCTTCCACCATGACCCCCATTTCTTGGCAATACTTGACAGCTGGATAAAGAGATTCCATAAGGAATGACAGGCTCTGAGAAGCGGGAGCTGAGTGGGAGCTGGTTGTGTCAAATCAAAAAAGGGGGGCCCTGAATCATCAAGCCATCCTTCTGTAACCGGCTCTACGATGTTTGAAATATATTTTTAGAAGGACTTGTGTCACCAATAACACACCATGCTTGCCCACACTCAAGAGCAGAAAAGATCAGTGAGCTGCAAGCAGCAGAAAGGTTTAAAATATACCAGAGCCAAGAATAAAGTCCTGATGTATAAGTTCACAGTCAAGTGTAGTCAGGGCTTTTTATTTGGGAAGTAAGGAGGGGATGGTATTCCAGAGGCTAACTTTGTGACAAAGAACTTTGTCTTCTCGCGTCTAACTTATTTTTAGCCAATTATGCATGACCTATGTAATGCAAATTAGGGGAAAGCTGAAAATAATGTGAATATCTAAAACAAGGAGATTGGAAAAATTATGACTTATCAAGACAACAGAATACAGATATGAAAACCAAAGCTACAGAAAAGATAGTCATTAATATCAATGTGTGTGTGTGTGTGTGTGTGGAATGATAATATCAAGCTGTTTTTGTGGAGTTTTTTCCCCTTTCTGGGTTAGTAGGATTATGAGTGTCCCTAATGGGACTTTTTAAATTTTCTTCATTGAGAATGTACTGTTTTTGTAATAAGGAAACAGTATAAGAAACTTTATTCAAAAAATTATGAACCTTTTTGGGATTTAAATTTTTGTTGCTGCGTATGTTTTGTTTATATGTATTTGTAGTCCTTTAATTTCTAATTCACATTTAGTCTATGTTGTCTGCTGGATTTGGAAATATTTTTAGATGCTTTTGTTTTTAATAAGGTCATCAAAAACTTGCTCATGGTAACCTATCTTTTCATTTAGTGTCATGGGTATGCTTCTAGATCAACTAAATACATTACAATATTGCCACTTACCTTTATTTATCTAGACAATTGCACAGTACTCACAATTAGTTGAAAATAACTAATAAATAAAATATCAAGTACAAAGAAGAAAAAAATACTAAAGTAGCTAAAAATGTCAAGTCCCCCAAAAGAATGTAAAGCTTCCTAAATACTACCAATGGATTTTAAAACTCAGTGATGAGATATACTCATTGACAGTAATTTCACTATTTTTATTATAAATAAAAATACCACAACCAATTTACTTTCCAATTTTTTCCAGATTGGCTGGTGCCCAAATGACTCAGAGAAGCGCCAGAGTTTGTTGTGAGGGTAACCGTGGGGAAGGGACAAGGAGGGGAAAATCTTTTGGGGGAATTTAGAATTTTAATTTGCTTCACTAATCCTCATGAAGAGAACTAATAAACCCTCATGAAGAGAAAAAAGAAAAAATTTAAGTTTAAAAACACAACACTGCAATCACACATGTATCTCTCCTCATAGATGGGTTCACATGACTTTCTTAAAATATTAGGAGGTTTCATGTGAGATTTTCATATGCAACATCTAGAAGTTCGAGTTAAAAGATTAGAAGAACAATGAAGAATGAGGAAAAAAATTAAAAGAAAAAGTTTAAATAAATCTTCAGGGCCAGGTGCGACGGCTCATGCCTGTAATCCCAGCATTTTGGAAAGCTGAGGCAGGAGGATTGCTTGAACCCAGGAGTTGGAGACCAGCCTGGGCAACATAGCAAGACTTCACCTCTACAAAAAAAAAAAAAAAATCCAAAAATTAGTAGGGCATGCTGGCGCATGCCTGTAATTCCAGCTATTCAGGAGGCTAAGGCAGAAGGATTGCCTGAACTTGAGAGGTCAAGGGCGTGGTGAGCCATGATCATGCTACTGCACTCCAACCAGGGCGACAGAGTGAGACCCTAATTAAAAAAAAAAAAAAGAATTTTTGGTATATAAGGAATTATTGGATGTTGGGTAGTGACCAGCTGCTTTGCTCATTCACTAAAATTCAAAAAGAATTTCAAGTCATAAGAGAAGGGTTTCAACTAGACATATGAACACTTTGGGGCTTTTGTATTTCTGGCTATAGAAGTGTTAGTAGGCACAAAACAGTAAAAATAATTTATAAATCACCTTCCTCAGTCTTTTTTTCTCCCTTAACCTGTCATGAAGATGGTGAAAAATGAAACAGATAAACACTTGTTAGGTCTTGAGTTCAAGAAAGAACTCAAACTAAATGTTCCCTTTCAGGTTTCTCTAACCCTACCGCTTTATGGTTTCTACTAAGAGGGTCTTAATGGGAACCAATTAACTGTAAATACAGTGAGGAGGCTGGGCAATTAAACAAATGGATTACGTTCACCCAGTGATTACACTCCAGCCATCAAATGATTAGCCAGCACTGCCTACTTCGAGTACAAACACAAATTAAATTCAGATCCAACAGCCTTGAAATTTCTCATTATACTTCAACTGCCATTTTCTTGTCTCTAATGATTTCTTTAGGAAAAAAAAAACAGATGGCATTATAAGTTGACATCATACATTTTGTATTTGTATTCAAGCCAAATATCATCAGCTTTTAAAATTCAAGTACATAACTAAATAAAGTAATTATGGCAACTTCACAAAGAAGGATAATACAATCTCTCAATTACAACATATTATTATACAAATGCCTGTCTCTATATAAAGCTACATAAAAATGTGTATTCTTACTCCTTAAAAACAGACTTAAGAGGAAAAGGCAATCGAGCAGTTTCCAAGTAAGCATTTGACCGTCTTTTCATGAGTAGCAGAGACCCCCGAAGAGAGAATATTCCTATCAGCTTCTGATTTGCAGTGATTATGATCACATCTATTTTTTTTCTGTCCTTCATTTTATTTTATTTTTTATTTTAAAGATGTGGGATACAATTCAGATTAGGTATACAAACGTTCATTATGCAGGTACCCTTGTTGATGAAGTGTCCCCTTGTTGATGAGGTGTGCCCCTCCTTCCCCTGGCAGTTTCCCTCAACTGCCAGTCCCACCTCCCCATTCCCTGGCAGTTTCCCGCTCACATCTATTTTTAAATGGTCATTACCTCATCAACCTGGTACTGCCTTCTTATTTGCAAAGTCTGTGCAGACAGTAGCAGCTTAGAACTACAGGAGGGCAGAGAGTCTTTCTGGGTGAGACTAGGGGGAGAAAAAATTCTCAACGCCATCCGGCTGTGAGGAAAATCTAAAAAAAGTTGTCAGGGGTTTCTTTAATGTCTTCCAGCTATTAATGTAGATAACTATGTCCTGAGAGCATGGGGGAAATTTTAGATTTTTTTCAGAGAACGGGAGGGGATCATACATACAACTTCCACCTGGCACTTACAAAGACGTTGAGGCCACCCTGCAGGCATATCTCTATTGTGCCAGTCAGAGCTATTCTCATTATTAAGCTGAAACAGGTGACAGAGGTGCTTTTTTCAGAACATACTAGACTGAATTCCAACCATTCTCAGGTTTGTCTGAGGATGTACTTTAATCCCTTGACCTTTTCTGCCTGCAGCGGGATTGACCTAAAGTGCTGAGGAATTAACAAGCCCCAGACACAGCCCTTACTCAGTGACTGGCAGGAGCTGGGTATATGAACACCCCACTCTACCCCTTTGGGTGTTTTAATTCTGAATTATTTGCTTAAACTGACTCCCAAGTTCCTCAACAGATTTGAGCTCTAGCTGTCCACAGTGGTAACCTGCCCAAGAAATCCTTTACCTGCTGACGTCTCTTCCTGTCTCACTTCCCCACTCTTCTACTCACATTTCCTAGGATCGTCTCTGGAATAAACCGCTTGCACTTGAATCCTTGTCTCAGGGTTTGCCTTTAGGGCAACACAAAACTAGTGGAAGAAACCCAGAAAGGTCAGGCGAATAGCAGACTTTATTGATAAGTTCCTGTAAGCGCAAGAAGAGCAAAACTACAGCTGGGTCTTGGAGAAAATGAAATCTTGAGCCTGGGCATTGCCAGAAGTCTCCTTCTTATTCTAAGTATCGACCTCATGCTAACAGACTTCCTCCACAGCTGCCAACACAGCCACCAAATGCTCCTGGCCATTTGCCTCTCAGTGTCAACTCTTGACTGAGTCTCAGCTCAACACACTCTCAGGAAAGAATCCCTTGTACATAAAATCTCCAAAATTCAACCCCCAAAAGTGTGGAACCCAGTGTATATCTTTCTGTGAAAATGAAAGTTTTTAAATGGGTGAGTGCTGCCAGTGTATGTCAGTTACATATAGTTCTCAGGAAAGAACGGGACCAACCTGATTCAAGGAAACACATCTACTGCTGTCATTTTTGGCTACAGGGACATGAATGCCAGGACTGGTCCACCACATAACACCAGGGAAGCAAAATCTCTAAAGCAGTGGGACTTACCAAGCCATGTAAAGTGCTTGGTGTGAAGAAGGGGAGGAAATATTATCTAAAGAATGAGGCTGTTGGTCCCAGCCTGACACCAGCAACTATTTATTGAATCCCTGCTGTACTATACCACTTATCATTATCTATTGGTATGTCCATCCATCCATCTATCCATCCATCCATCCATTCATCCATCCATCCATCCATCCATCTTTTTAATCCTCATAACAACCCTATGATGTAGAAACTATCATTATCACTACCATCCCCATTTCAGATGAGAACACTGAAGCCCAGAAACATTAAATAGCTTGCCAAAGACAAATAGAAAGGTGTAGAGCCAGGGTTAAACCCAGGCAGTCCAGGTTTAGAGTCTACACTGCATCTATCATTTCCTAAGGGAAGAGACAGGTACGCAGCTCAGATGCCTCAGTGTGCATACTATACAGATGTCCACTGGCATCTTCACACTCCTCCACACTGCTGCAGTTCTGGGGCACTGATGGGTACGTTTATGGATAAAGGAGACATTAGCAAAGTCAGAATTGAATTCAGAGAAAATAAGATGAGAAGGGGGTGAGCAGACAGAGAGGCAAGGGCTTTATTGGGGAATAGATATGGCCTTTTTGGAAACCTAGAACACTACAACGAGATTAGCTTATATATGAAGAGGACTCCCCTAAAACTGGAATTTATTTATGAAACATTGTGTATTTATTCTTACTTGTTTAAATTTCAGCCATCTTCAAAAGTACTCTCCGTTTGATGCAATACACCTATCGAGATACTTCTCAAAACAGTTTTTGAATTCATCCATTTTGATGCCTTTTGGTGCTTCTGCCGTTTTTTGTTTCACCCCTTCCACGTAGGTAAAACGTTTCCCTTTGAGGACTTTTTTCATTCAAAAAAAGTTCGCTCAACGTGAGATCGGGTGAATAGGGAAGGTGGGGCATGAGGGTCATGCCATTTTTGGTAAAAAAACAAACAAACAAACAAGCAAACTGCTGAACACAGCACAGTACGGGCAGGTGTGCTCATAAATCACCCATCATGAGATGGGCAAATGCAATGAATCTCAAAAAAAAATCACTGAAGCTGAATGCAGCCTCTCACAACGCTAGCTAATGGGTCCCTAGAACACTCGCCTAGCAGGGGAAGCCTGTACTCTAAAGGGCCCACCCTCCAGAAGATAATTCTGGACTTTTTGGGTCCCCCTCATACATAACATCTCCAAAATTTAACCCCCAAATGTGTGGAACCTAGAAGTATGTCTTTCGGTGAAAATCAAAGTGTTTAAATGGTTGAGTGTTGCCAGTATATGTCAAAATTACATATAACTCACCTTTTCAAATCTTTATTTTGACATTTTATTATAGGTCATAAAATTGCCACAACTTGACAATTTATTGTTTTGTTTTTAGGTGTACTTTTTTTTAAAATCCTTCTCCAAAGGGAAACTTGAATTTCAAAATACTGGCCTTCTGACTAACAGTCTACTGTTTTAGAGAGAACAATTTCTGGCACTTCAAAGGAAGGTTTCTTTTTATTGACATTGCATTATTGCTTCTAGAGTTGCTATGGACAGTCTGAAATGCCAAGATAAAAAAATTAATCATCAAAATTAATAATAGTATAAAGTACTGCTTATTAGTAACATGAGCTAAATAAGTTCTGAAATAAATTGACATAAAGGGATGCATGATTGGTAAGGTCATTTGGAGTAATTCATTCATAGGAACAATATATGTGGAATGTAGTTCTGCAAAATAACTAAAATGTCTCTTTCATTCCTTTACCTCTATTCTGGCCATCTGCCTTCCACCTTTCCTCATTGTTGAATTCCTCTGACTTCTTTCTCTCATAGCATCGCTATCTTTTCCTTTCTCCCTTTCGGTTCTCTTGTTACCACCAAATCCCTTGGTCAGACTCACTTCCAAGTGCACACTGTCATAACGTCTGAATCTGAGGAAAATATAAGTCCCTTCATATAGTTTTTATGCAGTGCCCAGTATACGGGATGATTATACAGGAAAGCAAAGCTCCTGCCCCGGCCCCCTGGGCCTTCTGCATGCTGGGCTGGCAGGCACTTGTTCTGCCCATAGATTTCTGTATTGTCCTGGAAACCTGTGATATGTGCCTGATGGAAGCTCACTACATCAGAGGATTTGTAACCCTCGACCCTTCTTGAGCCCTTGACTGATACCTAGCTGTCTGTGTGTGAGTGTATGTATTTTCAAATTAAACTGAATTCTCCTTGTGAGAAAGAATTAAGTCAACTGCCCTTGACAAGTATGTGTTGAAGTATCTTGAGGGACAGTCAAAAAACTTGAGGGACAGTCAAAAGGATGAACACAAAACATCTCTCCTTCCCTTTCCTCAGTTTCATTCCGCAGATCTTCCAGGAAAACATCACTTCCATTAAGTGACTGTCAGGCTGAGAGATGCCCCATGGTTCCACACCGCCAAGAGGAAAATTCCAGGTAGCCCACCATCACGGCATAAATCTCAGCCCAGCTGAACTGTAGCTGCGGCACTTCCCTAAACATGCTGAGCCTGTTCAGAATTGAACTGAAGGAAGATTTAATTTTCACAATTCAAAAAGACACTCTGGAGATGAACCAGTGCTAGAGGCATAGAGAAATAAAACACTTATTGTATAAAGGGAAATAAAGGCATTGAGCGTGCCATGGCAGGGTGTGGCCCTATTCTTCTAGCTGCCCAGTCCACAGGTATGCTGGGTCAAGCCCTGAAGCTACTTAATGCGTCCTTTATTAACGTATTGACTCTTGGCTTTTAGCACACCCTTCAATAAACAGTGGAATCCCTTTAAACATCTCTCCTTTAAAGTGAGCATGATGGTCAGCTCTCTCTGTACATGGTGCTGGAGGGACAGTGCAAGAGGAAGAGGCTTCCTGCAATTTCAGGCATGGGCCAGGGGTAGGCGGTATAGGTGTGGAACTAGCCAGTAGAGCCTGTCCCAGCCGTATGCTCAGAATACTCTCCCTCTGCCACCCTACAGTCTCAGCTTGGTGACCATTTTTCTGCAACCCTCTCAAAACAGAAACCAGAGCCTCTGTGCAGCCTCATCCTCCAAAGGCCTCCTGCCTCTGCAATGCCTAGACTCGCCTCCAATCTTCCCTTCCTGTGGCCCTCATGCTCTGAAGGCCTTCTATAATGTACCTGGCATTATGCATCTATATTCAGACTTTTAATCTTGGCTAAGTCAAGCATTCAACATTGCCAGAGACACACAAAATGAAAACTAGGCATATCTTAACTATATACTGTAAAGTGTTAATTCCAGCCATACAATTCCCATGGTGTCAGCAGATTCAAAGACTCTATAATGTCAAAGTTACGTGAAGCTATAAATACCTTAGCTTAGAATTGTGTGTTTATTTTATTTATTTATTTATGTATTTATCCCTAGGACAGCTGGACTCCCACTATGTGCCACGCCATGGGGGCTGGCGCCTTGTTCCCCAACCTGCTCTGCAGAGCAGTGTTCCCAGCTTGCCCAGTGGCTTCAGAGCAGCTGCAGCCTGGCCTATCCAGCCAACCTCTCTGTTGGAAAGGGCTGTCATACCTTTTCCAGTGAAGTCTAAACCCCTTCCAAGTTTATCTTCCTAGGTACTCTCCCTCAGTCCTAGGGTAGCATGGAGAGTTTCCCTGTATCTTACATTTACTCTTTTATCATAGTTCATCACTCTTTATACTAAACTTTCCCTATGTTGCTCACTGTGTCATCTCTATCTCCTCATTGGAGATTGTATTACAAGATTTGGAGCTAACGTGCCAACTGTTAGAGCTTAAAAAAATACTATTGCTTTGTTTCCCAGGTCTTGACCCCTGGAGCTACTTAGGGGTGATGCTGCTTTTTTTTTTTTTTTTTTTGAGTTGGAGTCTCACTCTGTCGCCCAGACTGGAGTGCAGAGGCTGCTCCCGGCCACCGCAGCCTCGACCTGCTGGGCTCTGGTGATCCTTCCGCCTCAGTCTTCCAAGTAGCCGAAATTACAGGCATGCACTACCACACCCGGCTGATTTTTTGATTTATTGTAGAGATGAGGTCTCGCTGCCCAGGCGGATCTCGAACCCCGCGGGCTCAGGCAATCCACTCACCTCAGCCTCCCAAAGGCGCAGGATTACAGGCTGAGCCACCGAGCCTGGCTGCTTCTTTTTTAATGAATGGCAGTGCTACTTTATGCTTTATTGAATATTAATTTCATGTACCTCCTTCCATCTAGAGGTAAATGTATTTCCCCACCCTTGAATTTGGGCTAGCCTTAACTTATTTTGACCAATAGAATGTGGGGGAAGAGATGTTAAATAACATTTAAGACGACGCTTAAGAGAGCTTGCAGCTTCCATTTTTGCCTCTTGGAATACTGCTCCTACACTGACACAGAAATGAAAGGCCACCTGGAAGAGATTCAGAGGATCCTAGCCAAGCATCAACAAAAACTGCCAGATAAGGGAGGCCATCTTGGATCTTCCAGCCTAGCCAATAACCTAGCTTGAATGCATGTCTTATGAGCTCGGGAAAGACCAACAGGGGAACTGCCAAACACACCCACACAAACTGCTATATTTTTAAGCAGTTAAATTTGGGGATGGAATGTTAAACAGCAACAGATAACTAAAATATACAGCTTCCCATTGTCAAATGACTCTCCTAATTTCTTAATTATTCAATAAATTAACTTGTAGTAAATATATGAAGACGCTTCTTTTGACCAAATCCTACTCAACCTCAGAAAAACATGCTCAAATAAGACCTCGTGTCATTATGGATTCCTTTTCACATAGCTTTCCGGTAGGGAATGTCAAATGCTATACATAATGACTTGGGTATTAAATGTTTCAAATGACAAACTAGATAAATAGCTTAAATAAACATGAACATAGAAACCCAATGTTTACAGAATTGTGTTGACTTGTAAAAATAAAGACAACAAAAAGACAAGAGAAAGAAGATTCAGAAACTGGAGGTAAGTGCTTTTGAATTACCCGCTGATAGAAAAAGTGAGAGCTTCCACTGCTGGAATCAATCATTAGAGAGCTCCTTTTTCTGCTTTTTTGTGCTGCTGGGGAGTCCACAGCAAATCGAACTCTGAAAAATCTATAATGTACCTGTCGTTATGCATCTATATTCAGACTTTTAATCTTGGCTAAGCCAAGCATTCAACATTGCCAGAAACATGCAATGTGAAAATTAGGTATATCTTAACTACATACTGTTAAATGTCTTTTCTTCCAGTCATACATTTCCCATGGTGTCAGCAGATTCAAAGACACTATAATGTCAAAGTTATGTGAAGCCATAAATGTTCTTAACTTAGAATTATGTGTCTATTTATTTTTTTTTTTTTACTTTTTCTAGAAACTCCATAACTTTCCATTTTTAATTCAGAAGGTGTTTCTAGACATGAAGTCTGCTATCAGTATTCAAAAGCCTACCTGAAAAATTTTTTAAGCATTGAATGATGAGAAATTCATAAAAATTAAGAAAAAAATTTAAATCAGAATTTTAGTTGAATAAAAGTAAAACTTGGTAAATAACAAATGCATTGATAAAGTCGACCTGGAATTTATCTATTCTAAAGAACAAATCACAATGACCTTGAAGCAAATATCAATCATAGGACAATATTTCTAATTGCTGACACAGGAGTTCAGTCCACCAATTATTCACTATTTGATGAGTGAACAGTGTAGCAAAGTGGTTAGAAGCACATACTCTGGGCTCAGGCTATGTGGACCTGAATCCAGGCTCCTCTGCTTTCTAGCTGTGTGATACCGGACAAGATCACTCAACCTCCCTTACGATCACTTAAGATAGACACAACTATCTTAAAGGAAGTTTGAGGATTAAACAACTTACTTTGACCGCTGCTTTGCTAAACTCTGGTGTTTCCACGTGGCTCTCTGAGCTACCGCTGCCATGTTTCTTAGCTTTGGCCTCCTTCCCTACCTTGGGGAGGTGAATCATTCTCTTTCTCTCTCTCTCTAATTTACTTTCTAAATAAACTGTATTTTCCAATCTAAAAAATAAATACATGCTTTAATATTTATAGAACACTTAGCAGTTCCTACTACTCAGTAAGCTCTATATCAATGTTAATACATATAAATAAGTAAAAACATGTGACCAGCAACATAATTCTAGACATTGTGTGATGGTGCATCATTAATACATGCTTTCTAGTGGTTTCTATTTGGCAGGTTCTCTTTAAATTTATGAGACCATCTGACCTATTCCATAGAGTCTTTAAGATACATTTAGAGCTCATGCTTATACAATAAAATCCAGAATTCATTTCCTACCTCATTTAAGCAGATAATATGATAAAACAACGGTGTGTGTATATGGAGCTGCAAGAGATGGGGAAGTTATGGGGTAGGGAGAGGTGATATTATTCTTGTCAATCTTATCCTGCTAGGCCACAGAAAAGCCATGCATAGAAACAATTACAGCACAGGTGAAAGGATCCTTCTGCACACCTGCTCCAAGCCCATCCTAGAAAGTTCCGTTCCCACAAGTTTCTCATTTTTGCACGCTCAGAGTTTCTGCCTTCCTATTCATCCTTCTCACCTGCTTGGGCCTGGCTGCTAGAAAAACCCTGGTCCCTACCGGTAACCAAAACGGCCATCCAGGAAACAAACACAGAGACAGGAAGGGAGATGGAGCTTTAAATAACCACAGCATAAGCATAATTGACTCTTACGTATTCTAACAATTAAGAACCAAATCTGATTCTTAGGCACAATACAATCTATATTCAGTGAGTACCATCCTTTCAAAGTGTACACTGACTGCAAACAGCAATCACTATTACCTGGTGGGTGTTTTCCCTGGACAGCCAGACACTGTTCCCAGCACCAGACAGGCATCAACCCCATATATTCTCACAACTATCCTAGGAGAGGGGCACCACTATTATCCCAGCTTGCAGATGAGGAACCTGAGGCACAAAGAAGTTCAATCATTCAAAGTTCTCAACAGCAGACCTAGAATTTAAACCGAGGCAGTCTGAATCCAGTGTCTGTGTTCTTAATAACGACCTACCTACCTGCCTGTTAATACTATGGCCTTACACCAATTATGCTCTTATTTCTGAAAATTCTTCCTTTGCAGTCTCTCTCAGGGCCAATTTATCAGTCACAGAAGAACACTTGTCTCAATAATGTATAATTATTCTACATTTTAAAAAATGATAACATCCTACCTGACCCCATTATTCACTATTTTAGTAACTATGGATGACGTAAGGAGAAAATACATAAACTGGAAAAAAAAGTAAGATGAAACAGAACTTGCCAACAAGGGACTTACTGTTTCAAACCAAAAGCATTCACCTCGGGCTTTGTTAGGGCAAAGTAAGAAAAGTTTAAAGATATGTTAGTACCTTGGAGCCCAATAAAAACGCACACTGATCTTTAATTACATTAAAACACAGAATGATCTATTTTCACTTTAATTGTTCGATATATCCACTAAGATTCGGCCTGCGGGCTCCTCCAGCCCTGAGGAAACAGCAGAGAGCAAAGAAAACAAAGGCCCTTCTCTCTGTGGAGCTAATGTTGCATTGCAGTGGGGAGACCCGTGATGAGCCGGTTCAAAAGCACCAGGGGAGGTCAGGTAGAGGCAAGGGCTAGGAATAACTAAAGCAGGGCCTGGGGCTGAAGTCTGAAGGGAGGAGGCCATTTTGAGCCGGTGATCAGTGAGGTCTTCTCCACAGAAGCGACATTTCAGCAGAGACTGGAATGAAGTCAGGAAGTAAACTCTGCCGTCCTCTGGCGGAAGGACATTCCAGGAGGAGCATTTAGGAGATCTGAAGAAACCACAAGGGGGGCGGGGAGTGGGAGGAAATGGAAAACTTGTACAATAAAAAGAAACCCTGTTCTTTATAGCACTATATTATTTGGGGTACCGCTCATAATCATGCCAGTAGTGGATCGTTCATGCAGCAAGTAGTTCTTGTGAGTTTCTTAAGTACCAGACTCTGGGCTCAGTGCCAGGGATAGTAGTGAACACAGTCATCACTGCTTATCACAAACCAAATAAAAAATCCAACTGCATGAAGGAAAAGTACAAGGAGTGTGTAGATCAGAGGAAATACACCTTATCTGAGTGGGGATGGGGGGATTACCTAAGGAAGTGATGTATTCCAGCTGAGAGCTGGATGGGTATTAACTAACCAGATGACGAACGGAAAAGAGTAATCCAGGAACCAGGAAAATGGAACAGCATGTGTAAAGGCCCTGTGGTCAGAGGGAGCCTAGCGGGAACAGCTGGAAATTGCTAAAGTCTGGTTTGAGGTGAAGCTGGAGAGTGTGACAGAGGCCAGAGTATGCAGGGTCACCTGTCTGTAGCCATACTGAGGATGTGGTCTTTGCATGAGCAACTGGAAGTCATTGAAGTGTTTTGAGCCATTTAAACCTTTCAGTTTTGAGTGTACTATAGCTTTCTTTTTTTTTTTTTTTTTTTTGAGTTGGAGTCTCACTCTGTCACCCAGACTAGAGTGCAGTGGCCGCTCCCGGCCACCGCAGCCTCGCTTGCTGGGCTCCGGCGATCCTTCTGCCTCAGCCTTTCAAGTAGCCGGAATTACAGGCATGCGCTACCACACTTGGCTGATATTTTGATTTATTGTAGAGATGAGGTCTTGCTGCCCAGGTGGGTCTCGAACCTGCGGGCTCAGGCAATCCACTCACCTCAGCCTCCCAAAGGTGCAGGATTACAGGCTGAGCCACCGAGCCCGTCTTATAGCTTTCTTACGGACTTAAGAAGTACGGTCAATGGTTGGCATCACTTTTCCTCTACTTGTCCAAGTTTACTACAGGTTTGATTTGACCTATTCAGCTAAAAACCACCAGCTTCCCTTCCAATTATCTAACGCCATAGTATGAATGGGATCACACGAAGCAAGAGTATTGAATAATTTCCATTCTGGAAATGGTTGAATTCTTCCATTTTTATTACATCATACTCGCTGAACCAATCCCATTTTTGAGGGGGACCTCAAAAACCAGAATTTATTTATAAAAAATTGGTCTTTACTCTTAAATGTTTAAACTTCAGTAACCATCAAACTCCTCTCTGTTTGATGCAGTATACCTCTTGAGATGCTTTTCTACTGCCCAAAACAGTTTTTGAACTCCAGTTTTGATGCCTTTTAGTGCTTCTGCCATTTTTTGTTTCATCTCTTCCTCATCGGCAAAACAGTCCTCTTTGAGGAATTTTTTCATCCAGGGAAACAAACAAACAAAAAAGCCACTCAGGGTGAGATCGGATGAGCAGGGAGGGTGAGGCACAGGGGTCATGCCATTGTTGGTCAAAAACTGCTGGCAGTTTGGGGCAGGTGTGCTCATAAATCAATGTGGGCAGACATTTTGAAAGAATCTCAAAAATAAACTTCTGAAGCCAATTGCAGCCTCTCACAACAGCACTAGCTGGTACACTGATGCTGATGAGTTCCTAGAACACTTACCTCGAAGGGGAAGCTTGTACCACAAGGGGCCCAACCTTCCAAAAACTAACTCTGAGTTTTTTTGGGTCCCCTTGTATATCCTGTGAAGACCTAGCCTATAAAGTTTCCCCGAGTTTCACACTCTGTAATCTGCTATGAAAATGCAAGTTGAAGATGGTGTCCAATATTATTCTCTAGAATTGGAGTAAGACATGAAGAGAAAAAATTAGGACAAGTGCCATATTTGGAGATTATTTTCTTTGAGAACAACAACAAAGAACTGCCTAATAATTAATCACATCAGATGAAGAAAAAGAGCTTTTATTGACCTTCTGGTTATGTACAATTGGTCCAGTGACATGTCCACAAACTATTTATTCAGTAGCTGAATACAGAAAAAAGAATACTCTGACTCTTTTCCTACAAGAGTTGACAAAGAGAGCATCTTTCCATTAAATAAATTAGTATACGAAGAAGAAAAAGCAAAAGGAAAGGGCAAAATGATATGAGAACATCAAACTCTGGGAACTCTGGAGAGAAGGAACCCAGGCATCCCAGGTTTATGTTTATAGACGCAGATAAGCTCAGAAAAATTACATGAAAATTATAGACTTACTTAGAACCAGCCCTACTGCACATCAAAAGTAGACAGGATAAAGAAAACACGGTACATATACACAATGGAATATTACACAGCCATAAAGAAGGACAAAATCATGAACTTTACAGCAAATTAGATGGAGGTGGGGACAATCATACTTAGTAATCACAGAAACAGAGAACCGAACACCACATGCTCTCATTCATAAGTGAAACCTGAACATTAATCACAAATAGCACAAAGGAGGGATCACCGTCATGAGACACTATTGGGGGTGGAAGGGCACATAACAACACAGAGGGCACCTGGTCCAAAACTAGGGAAACTGAGGACCAGTTGGAGGCCCAAACTTCACCAGCACTTAGGTTACTTACATACCTGATTTGTACCCCCACATCTCTATAAGAAAATAAAGGAAGAAGAAGAAGTAGGAGAAGAAGAGGAAGAGGAGGAAGAAGAGGAGGAAAAAATGATAGGTTTACAGAAAATGACTGAATGTCAGAACCCGGACCAGGTCCCCTCCCACTCATATCTCCAGTGCGAGTCTGTGGCAAGCAATGCCCCGCTACCTCTGCCCGGGGACTTTCTCCCAGCTCATGCCTAGGTATGCCAGGATTCAGACCCTCCAGATCAGCCCTCAGTCAGATGCTGAGGGCTCCCACTTGTGAGGAAAAATAGTAAAAATACCCCAACTTCTCATCCAGCATACGGGACAACCTAAAACATCTTCCACGCCACATCTCAATGCTCTGTGACCGTGACCATGAACGTCTACTTCCATTCCCCGTCTCCCTTCCCCACCCTCCTACCAGGGATTCCTGGCACCACCTCCCAGATAAACTATTTCACTCGAATCCTTGTCTCAGGGTCTGCTTTTGGAGAGTCCCAAACTAAGAAAGCAGAACTACAGTGTAACTTAAGCCTGAGTTATTTTAACTCCATACTCAGCTAAAGACATCAAAACTAAGAGGAAAGTCGTGAAACCCATTGTACAAGGGCATTTCTAACAACCAGAGAGAGAGGAGAAGAGAGAAAGGGGCAGGGAAAAAGCATTTACACAATTTAAAAGACCAAAGGGCTTAATGGAAAGATGAATGGCAGAAACATATATGGTACGTTTTCTTAAAACAATCAGGTACGCCTACATGAAATGCTAGCTTATCTATATATTAGTAGATCTAGCTGTATAACCTTTCAGTTAATTAAAAAATTAAGAAAATGTGAATCCATGTTTGAGCTAAAGCAAAAAGAGCTATCATGTTTTGGATTTATTTCTACATACTTTGTGAATTCTCTGAGACACACAAAGTTGATACTGTTGTATGAGCAATCCTAAACTTAATTTACAGTCTTAGCAATAAAAGTCCTGCTTTTACCAAGTATGACCAACATAAATTTAAGTTTGTGCTTTATTTGTTTTACAATTTGATTAACAATCAAATCTGTTTAAGAATATATGATTATGTAACACTTCTTTTTTTTTTTTTTTTTGAGTTGGAGTCTCACTCCATCGCCCAGGCTGGAGTGCAGTGGCACAGTCACGGCCACCCCAGCACCTAACTGCTGGGCTCAGGCGATCCTTCCTCCTCAGCCTTCCAAGTAGCCAGAACTACAGGCACGCACTACCACATCCAGCTAATTTTTGATTTATTGTAGAGACATATCTCGCCAAGATGCCCGAGCTGGTCTCCAACCCGCAGGCTCAGGCAATCCACTCGCCTCGGCCTCCCAAAGTGCTGAGATTACGGGCGGAGCCACCGAATCCAGCCTATGTAACACTTTTATGATCAGATTTTCATTATTTATTCTTAAAAAACAATGCAAAGTGAAACAAAAAAAATTTATTCTTCTAGCAGCAAGTAGTGGGAGGGTCTGTCTTACGGCTAAGAGGTCAAGTTTACAGATAAGCTTGTAGCTTTCAAGGTACACCTTAGCCTGCCATCAATCTCTGTATCTTTTCATGAAACTAGTTTCAGCAATAAAGATGTAAGAAATTTCCAGTAAAATAAATAAAAAGGTACCCTCTAAAATCACTCTTCTGACATGCCAGTTGAAATTGCATATAGAATGAGTTAAAATTACAGAAACAATACTGAAGAGGAATAAGTTCAAGGTTAGTAGTGGTTGCCTCCAGGTTGTGAATTTATGGGTGATTTTGTTCTTTAATAATTCTCTCTTCCAATTTGTTTATATTACTTTTATTATCCATTCATAATATTTTTAATCAATAAAAATAACTGAATTTTGCCGGGCTTGGTGGCTCAGCCTGTAATCCCGCGCCTTTGGGAGGCTGAGGTGAATGGATTGCCTGATCCCGCGGGTTCGAGACCTGCCTGGGCAGCGAGACCTCACCTCTACAATAAATCAAAAAATCAGCCGGGCGTGGTAGTGCATGCCTGTAATTCCGGCTACTCGGAAGGCTGAGGCGGAAGGATCGCCAGAGCCCAGCAGGTCGAGGCTGCAGTGGCCGGGAGCGGCCACTACACTCCAGTCTGGGCGACCGAGTGAGACTCCAACTCAAAAAAAAAAAACCAAACAAACAAAAATAACTGAATTTTTTTAAAAAAACTCCTCTGAACACTTTTGTAAAAATGGATTTTGGAAATGGGGCTGTTATTGGTAGATGATTTCTGCCCTCCCACAAGAAGATTCATGTTTAATTCTGTTCCCAGGACTCAGATTCACTTGTACAACTGTAGGCTAGATTTATATATATATATATATTACAAAAAAAGGAAGTGTCTTGATTGCTTGACCTATTGAGTCGTATTTCAGAACAGTTCCCTGAAATCTGCCCTTCTCCTGACTGTCATAACTGTTTGCTAATTTCAACAGATTCGGACAAATGATATGTAATTAGCAAAAGAAGAGTCTTACTTCATAATAATTAATGGCTTGCAAAGGAACCCTCAGCGTATGCTAAAGAAGTTACTAGTGTCTCAATTTATCAAAATATAAACACTCATTTACCCAAGAAGCAACCCATTTTGTAAGCATATGTCTAAGTATACATGTCATTATTTATTCACTCATGCGATACAATTTATTCGATGTCTATTATTTGCCAGGTACTAGGATAAGTAATGGGACACAAAAAAATATCCTTTCCCTGCACTGGAATATTAATAGATAGGAAAGAGAAAAGGAGCCATACATACAAGTAGGTACAATCAAATATTTCAAATATAATGTCGAGTAAAACATCTACAGTTCATTCTGAGATTCATTCAACAGCTATTGGACACCTACTATGCACCAAGGATCATTCCGATTTATAAATTGTAGAAGAAGATTATTTTGGGAGGGATGCTGCTTTAAACACACATAATGATCCACAGCTCTATTCACGTGTATCACCTAGGTAATAAAAAAATGTTTTAAATAGGCTTCCTCTCCTAAAATCCTCTTTCCTTTGCAAGCCAAGAATAGAAACGAAAGCCCAAGTCAGCTGAATATGATGTTTGAGAGCCATAAAATAACTGTCCTTACCAAGAATACAGGATTGTTCCAACAACAGATGTGAGTTTGCTGTTTTCTTGTTTTTGCTTTGCCAGGCCAAAGTCAGCTACAATTCACAAAACAAAGCAATATGTTATTATATTTTCACAGGATTAGCATTATTCCTTAACTTTTAACATTCTACACAATTACTATTGCACTTCACAGCAGAAGACTTTCTTTTTTTTTTAAACCCCCTGTACCAATCTTCTATGCCACTCCCAGTCATAGTTACCATGTTTTTAACCTGAAATAAGTCTTGCTGGCTGAAACATAGGACAAAGTGCTTACTGAACTTGTGATTCCACTTTTTAGGTTATTCTTTACAATTTTCAAGTAAATAGAGTGAATCTATATGGCAGTCATCCCTCTTCAGGCCAAAGGAAGAGTAAGAGATGCCTGGAAACCACCGTGAAGGTCTGAAAATCTGAAATTAACTGGCATCAATTTGTTCTAAGTCACAGTAAATTTATGTTCATAATCATCTCAAAGTATTTATACATCAACAAAAAATTATTACTTTATCATAGAACACCAAATGTCTATATTTAATATCAGCACTAGACTGTACTTTTCAAAACACCTTCAAATGCTTCTCCTTTTTAAACAATCTTAGGTCAAAGTGATGAAAACGTATTATTCCTATGCTAAGATTCATGAACATTTCAAACAGATTGCCAAGACTGCACAAAAAGCCAGTACTAAACGAGGGTGAGAATTCAACTTGCTTTTCCTAATAAGATTTGATGTCCACAGTGTCATGCTATAAAGTGCTGCAAATGCTTATGGAATTTCACTGCAATGAACTTTAATAGAGTATTTGATTATTTACATATACTAAAATACCTTTCACGGTGAAAATATTCCAAAGTAGTTCACTTCAAAATAATTTTAAAATTCACATTATTAATAATAATAATAATACATATTTACTAACCAACAACCTTACGCTAGCACAACTTTAGCTGCTTGCGTGAATTGCCTCATTTAAGACTCATGGCAACTCTGAAAGATAGGTACTACCATGAGTATAGCTAAGTGCTTAAAGCCGGGACTCTGAAACGGGACAGCCTCAATTTGAACACCGGCTCTATTATATGCAATCTGAGCAAGTGATTTAATCTCACTTTGCAATAGCTTTCTTATTTGAAACATAAGGACTATAACAGTATAGTATGTGTATAGTAGTAGATAGTACAGTACAACAAATGTAAATAATTGAATAAGTGCAAATGCCACGTGTCCATTATAAATATTGTACAGATAATATTGTATTGTATATGTAAATAATGTAATTGTATTGTATATCTGAACAGCTGAGGTATATTATTTAATTTTCACAACTACCCATTTTATAGATGGGGACACAGGCTCAGAGAGAATGAGAAACTTGGCCAGTGTCCCACAAGGGGAAATTAACAAAGTCAGATCTCAATCCGGGGTTGCTTGATTTGAAAGTTCCAAATCCTTATCAAAATGCAATACTGCTAATAAAGAAAAATCAGGCCCAGATCAATTCAACGATAAATTCAACCAAACATTTAAGAAATAGATACCAACTGTGCACAAACTCTAACAGAAAATAGAAGAGGAAGGAACACATCTCAACTCATTTCTCCAGCATTACTGCAATACCAAAGCCAAAGACATTACAAGGAAAGAAAACTGCAGAGCAGCAGCCTCATGAATGTAGGCACAAAAATTTTCAACAAAACAAAAGTAAATCAAATCTGGTGATATATAAAAAGGATAATACATAATGACCAAGTGGGGTTTATGCCAAAAATACAGGCTGATTTAACATTTAAAAAATCAATCAATGTAGGCCAGGTGCAGTGGCTCATGTTTGTAATCCCAGCACTTTATGAAGCCGAAGCAGGAGGATTGCTTGAACCCAGGAGTTTGAGACCAATCCGGGCAACATAGCAAGACCTTGTCTCTATTAAAAAGCAAAAATTTTTTCAAAAATTAGCCAGGCATGGTGGCATGTGCCTGTAGTTACAGCTTCTCAGGAGGTTGAGGCGGGAAGATTGCCTGAACCCAGAAGGTGGAGGCTGCAGTGAACTGTGATCATGCCACTGCACTCCAGCCTGGACAACAGAGTGAAACCCTGACTCAAATAAAATAAAATAAAATTCATCAATGTAGCTATGTGGTTCACCAGAGCAATACATTAAAGAATGAAAACCATATGATCATCTCAACAGATGTACAAAAAACATGACAAAACTCGATTTCTATTCCCTTCAGCAAAATACGAATAGATGGGTACTTCCTACAAAAACCAACAACTAACATTCTACCTGATGCTGAAAAACTGAGTGTTTTCCCTTTAAGTTCAAAAGCAAGGCAAGGCTGTCCACCACCCTCATCGTTCCTATTCAACATTGTACTTAAAGCCCAATTCAGTATTTGTATGCAAAGCCCAATATTTGTATGCAAATTTTTGTGTTAGCATAATTTTTAATTTCTCTTTGTTAGATACCTTGGAGTGGGGTTGCTGGATCATATTATAAGGATCTGTTTAACTTGATTTTTTAAAAACTTCCAAGCCAAAATGTTTTCTAGTGTTTTCTCTCACCAGAAATGTATAAGACTTCCAGTTGCTTCTGTATCCCCATCAGCATTTGATGTTGTCAGTTTGGGTTTAATTAGCCATCCTAATAGGTATGAAGTGAAATCTCAGTATAGTTTTCATTTTCATTTTCATTTCCTAACTTAGAATGATTATTAGGAAATGTGTTGAATGTTTTTCATGTACTTGTTTGCCATCTGAATATCTTCTTTAGTTAAGCGCAATATGAAAGTTTTGCCCATTTTTTCATTAAGTTGTTTGTTTTCTTATTATTGAGTTTTTGACATAAATGATTTGCAAATATTTTCTCTTAGTCAGCAGCTTGTCTTTTTATTACTCTAATAATGTTTTTCAAAGAATAGAAGTTTTCAACCTTGATGGAGTCAAATTTATTAATGTTTTTCTTTTATACTATATGGTTTTGATGTTATAGCTAAAGAAACGTTTTCCAAGCCCTAGACATTTTATAATATAAAGTTATACATGTAGTCCCATGATTCACATTGAGTTTTCATATAAGGTACAAAATATGGGTTGGGTTCTTATTTTTGCATGTGAATTTCCAACAATTCCAGCACTAATTTGTTGGAAATAGCCCATTCCTCTCCCTGACCACCAGAGTTATACATGCATTCATCTGGATAGTCACTACCTTCACTTAAGTGTCTCCTAGGCATCTCAAAATTAACACATCCCAAAGAAAATTCTTAATCCCAGTCAAACAACTCCTCCTTGGTTCCTGTCTTGATAAGTATCATCATCATTGACCTGGGTATTTTCCTCAGTTCTTTCGCTAGCTGTCAATGCATTGCCTCTAGGCTTCAAAACCACAGCTTTGCTTTGTGATACCGGAACTGGACCCTATAATGTTTTTCCTTTACCAGCTGTCTTATGTAAAGCTTTGGCAGTAGAGAGGCTGAGGAAAAACTGCAGAAGAGGAGTTTCTCTTCTGCTCCTGTTCTGACATGCTTCCTCCTTCCCCTGGTGTAGCGTGCAGAATGTCTAGTAGAACTCACTTCCCTGCAGGCAACTTCTTAGAAAGTTCCCCTGGCACTCCATCCAGCTTCTCAGAAAATCTTGCAGCTCCTCAGCAGACAACATACTAGGAAATTCTGCTGGTACTTCAGTCAGCTTCACAACACCGCCACAGGGAGATTTCCAGTAAGTTCCACCAGCATTCTAGTCAGCCAGTTGGCCTCATGAGCAGCCTGGCCAGCAGCTTCCCAGTAAGTTCCACTTAGGTGAAATGGATAAGGGGCACATCTCAAGAGAACCCCTCTCCTCTATGGCTTTGTTGGAGAGGGTGTGACTATAGCCCACCGCAGGCAAAGAATGGCATTGAAATGCTATGGGAGCTGGGTACAGTGACTCAAGCCTGCAATCCCAGCTTCCTGAAGAGTTGTGTTGGCATCCCAGGGGGAAACTTCCTGCTTAGCAGCTTTATCTCACAGCTTTTCTTTTCTTTTCTTTCTTTTTTTTTTTTTTTTTTGAGTCTAAGTCTCACTCTGTCACCCAGGCTGGAGCACAGACTGGCACGCTGCTCACAGCCACTGCAGCCTCGACCTGCTGGGCTCAGGTGATTCCTCCACCTCAGCCTTCCAAGTAGCTGGAACCACAGGCATGTGCCACCACGCCCGGCTTATTTTTTGCTTTATTGTAGAGACGAGGTCTTGCCATGTTGCTCAGGCTGGTCTCGAACCCCTGAGCTCAGGCAATCCTCTTGCCTCCGCCTCCCAAGTGCTGGGATTGCAGGCTTGAGTCACCGCACCCGGCTCCCATAGCATTTCAATGCCATTCTTTGCCCGCGGTGGGCTGTAGTCACACCCTCTCCAACAAAGCCATAGAGGAGAGGGGTTCTCTTGAGATGTGCCCCTTGTCCATTTCACCTTAACTCTAAAGGTAGTGACCACTTCTCCTATAGGCATAACTCACTTTATTGTGCTTCACTGTACCGTGTTTCATAAATAATGAATTTTTTTTAACAAATTGAAGGTCGGTGGCAATCCTGTGCGGAGCAAGTCCACCACACAGTACACTTTTTTTTAACTTTTAATTTTTTTAATTTTAAAGATGTGGGGTACAATTCAGTGTTAGGTATACAAATGTTCATTGTGCAGGTACCCTTGTGGATGAGGTGTACCCCCTTCCCCTGGCAGATTCCCACTACTGCCAATCCTGCCGCCCTGCCCACCCCCCGACCCCCCGCTGGCAGTTTCCCACTACTTTCAATCCCTTTTTTAAAAAAAGCAGGATTTATTGAGAGAACAGAAAAGCTCCCACAGTGGTAGGGGACCCAAGGGGGTTGCCCCAATCCACTTCTTTTAGTATTAGGATAATTGTTTAAGGTCCACTTATGAGTGGGAACATATGATACCATCAAGAGAGCAGGGAGATAGCCCACAGACTGGGAAAAAATATTTGCCAATCGTATGTCTGACAAAGGTCTAACATCTATGATCTATAAGGAACTCAAATGTGCCAAAAAGAAAAAAATAAACAGCCCCATTACAAAGTGGGCAAAAGACATGAACAGACACTTCTCAAAAGAAGACATATGAACAGCCAACAGATACATGAAAAAATGCTCAGCCTCACTAGTCATCAAAAGAAATGCAAGCCGGGCTCGGTGGCTCAGCCTGTAATCCCGCGCCTTTGGGAGGCTGAGGTGAGTGGATTGCCTGAGCCCGCGGGTTTGAGACTCGCCTGGGCAGCGAGACCTCATCTCTACAATAAATCAAAAAATCAGCCTGGCATGGTAGCGCATGCCTGTAATTCCAGCTACTTGGAAGGCTGAGGCGGAAGAATCGCCGAGCCCAGCAGGTCGAGGCGCGGTGGCCGGAAGCGGCCACTGCACTCCAGTTTGGGCAACCGAGTGAGACTCCAACTCAAAAAAAAAAAAAAAAAAAGAAATGCAAATTAAAACCACACTGCTATGCCACCTAATAACCCCGGTGTCACTTTTCAAGAGCATGTGCTCATTTCATGTCTCTGTTACGTTTTGGTAATTTGCACAATATTTCAAGCTTTATTGTTACGATTATTATTATTATTACTATTGCATCTATTATGTTAACCTGTGATGAGTTCTCTTTGAAGTCATTTTTCTAATTGTTTTGGGACATCACAAATTATACTCATATAAGATGCCACACTAGGCTGGGCACGGTGGCTCAAGCCCTTAATCCCAGTCCTTTGGGAGGCCAAGGTGAGAGGATTGCCTGAGCCCACAGGTTTAAGACCAGCCTGGGCAACTTGGCGAGACCTCATCTCTACAATAAATTTTTTTAAAAATTAGCCAAGTGTGGTGGCACATGCCTGTAGTTCCAGTTACTTGAAAGGCTGAGGCAGAAGGATTGCCTGAGCCCAGAAGGTCGAGGCAGTGGAGGCCGGGAGCATGCCACTGCCCTCCAGCATGGGCGACAGAGACTCCAACTCAAAAAAAAAAAAAAAGATGGCCGGGCTCAGTGGCTCAGCCTGTAATCCCTCGCCTTTGGGAGGCTGAGGTGAGTGGATTGCCTGAGCCCGTGGGTTCGAGACCCGCCTGGGCAGCGAGATCTCATCTCTACAATAAATCAAAAAATCAGCTGGGCGTGGTAGTGCATGCCTATAATTCCGGCTATTCAGAAGGCTGAGGCGGAAGGATCGCCGGAGCCCAGCAGGTTGAGGCTGCGGTGGCCAGGAGCGGCCATTGCACTCCAGTCTGGGCGACAGAGTGAGACTGCAACTCAAAAAAAAAAAAAAAGATGGCACACTTAATTGATAGATGTGTGTGTTCTGATTGCTCCATTGAGCAGCCATTCCCCTGTCTTTCTCCCTTCTCCTCAGACCCCTTTATTCCTTGAGACACAACAATACCGAAATTAGGCCAATTAATAACCCTACAGTGGCTTCCAAGTATTCAAGTAAAAGGAAGAATCGCATGAAAAGCTAGAAACTTTGAATCAGAAGCTAGAACTGACTTTGGTGAGAAAAGCATGTTGAAAGCCAGATGGCTCAACCTGTAATCCCAGCACTTTGGGAGGCCGAGGCGAGTGGATTGCCTAAACCCACAGGTTCAAGACCAGCCCAGGCAACTCGGCAAGACCTTGTCTCTACAATAAATAAAAAGTAGCCGGGTATGGTAGTGGGCACATGTAGTTCTGGCTACTTGGAAGGCTGAGTTGGAAAGGTCACTGGAGTCCAGCAGGTTGACGCTGGGGTGGTTGTGAATGTCCCACTGCACTCCAACCTAGGCAATAGAATGAAACTCCATCTCAAAAAAAAAAGCCCTAGATAAACTGAAAGCTAGGCATCTTGCACCAAACTAGCCAAGTTAGTTGGCTAAGTTAACTTGCACCAAGTTGGCTAAGTTAACTTGCACCAAGTTGGCTAAGTTAACTTGCACCAAGTTGGCCAAGTTGTGAAGCAAAGGAAAAGTTCTGGAAGGAAAGTAAAAGTGCTACTATAGTGAACACACAGATGATAAGAAAGCAAAACAGCTTTATTGCTAATATGGAAAAAGTTTTAGAGGTCTACATAGAAGAGCAAGCAAGCCACAACATTCCTTTAAGCCAAAGTCTAACCCAGAAGAAGATCCTGACTGTCTTTAATTCTGTGAAGGTTGAGAGAGATGAAGAAGTCGCAGAAGAAAAGCTGGAAGCTAGCACAGGTTGGCTTGAGACTTAAGGAAAAAAGCCATCGCCAAAACATAAAAGTTCAAGGAGAAGCTGCAAATGCTGATGAAGAAGTTGCAACAGGATAAGATCTTATCCAGGAGATCCGGCTAAGATAATAACTGGATGTGGCCACACTTAGCAACAACTTTTCAATGTAAACAAACATCTTTCCTTTTTTGGAAGAAGATGCCATCTAGGACTTTCATCGCTATGGAGAAGAAGTCCATGCCTGGCTTCAAAGCTTCACAGGACAGACTGACTCTCTTGTTAGGATCTAATACAGCTGAATGCAGAATAAGTTGAAGTCAATGCTCACTTACCATTCTGAAAATCCTGGGGCCCTTAAGAATTATGCTGAATTATTCACAATAGCAAAAACATAGTGATGTGGTAACTCATGGCTAATAAGTAGGATACAGCAGAAATTGTGGGATGTTACTTCCAAGGTTAGGCTGTCAAGAGACTGTGGCTTCCATTTTCAGTGTGCACTCTCTTGCTCACTGAGTACCCCAGAGCTCAGCCTCCATGTAAAATAGCCCAGGGTATTCTGCTGAAGGGGCTACAAAGAGAAGAGCAGACCTGGAGGATGAGAAGCTAAGTGAGAGAGAAATGAGGCGTTCACTCCAGTCAAAAGCCAGAATGCATTGCCCCCGATGGTAGTGAGTCTCTGGGAAGCAGATCATTCAGCCCCAGTCAAGGCTTCAGATGATACGGCGCTGGCTGAAAGTTTGTTGTTTTTTTGGTTTTTGTTTTTGAGTCAGAGTCTCACTCTGTCGCCCAGGCTGGAGGGCAGTGGCATGCTCATGGCCATCACAGCCTCAACCTGCTGAGTTCAGGCAATCCTTTTACCTCAGCCTTCCAAGTAACTACAGGCCAGGCATGAGTCACCATGCCCAGCTGATTTTCTGATTTGTTATAGAGATGAGGACTTGCCAAGTTGCCCAGGCTGGTCTTGAACCTGTGGCTGGTTGACAATTCGACTACAGTCTCATGAGAGACTCTGAGTCAGAACCACCCAGCTAAGCTGCTTCTGGACTTTCGACCTTCAGCAACTGTGAGAAAATAAATATTGTCATTTTAAGACACTAAGTTTTGGGAGTATTTATTACCTAGCAATGGATAATGAATACAAGTTCATCACCCTAGTCCATGCTACAACGACCTCATACTATGTCTACTGAACTATGTCTCCTAAACTGATTACCCGCTTCCATCTCTCCCCCGAAAACATAACATCCCATTCAAGATCCAATGATTTTTTGAAAACCTAAAGCAGCTATCACTGCTTACAAGGTTAAGTTTCTACGAAGACTTTTGATAAATACTAAGAATAAAGGCCAAACTCCTACCGGGCCTATAAAACTATATGTGATCTTGGTTTTTGGAGTGATTTTTCTAGTACATACTTTCAAAAATGTGTCCCTCCTCCAACACTTTTCTATTACATTTATTTAATTCTTAACTTGTTTCATTATCTGAAATTACTTTTATTTTAGTATTTGTTGATGTGTTTAGGGCTTGTCATTTCTAACTAGTATAAACGGTCTCTAAGAGCAAAGACTTTATATTGTTGATCCTTGCAGGTTGATGGATAGATATCTTTTGATACACAGAGAGAGACATATATGTGCATAATCATATGTGCATCCATCTGCCTCTCTATCTTTCTATCTATCCTTTTAACCCAGTAGTTCTATGGACAAATAGGTAATGTCAGAAGACTAAATCATACAAAGCCTTGTTACAACTATTCACAAGCTAGGTGGCTCGCTACAATCTTTTATTTCCTCTATTACATACTGGAGAAAAATAGTTCAAATAAAGCAATCATTACACAGAAAAAAATAGTATTCAATATTCAATACATCAATATTTTTAGGGAGCTCATTATAATTTAAGCACATGTGAATCTTGGCCACCTTACAACCCAAAATAATAGTTTGACTTTTAGTTCCAATGCTACACAAAAGTCACTTTATTTTTATAAAAATTCCATTGATTTTGAAAGGCAAAGACTAAGGCACATTACAGTGATTTTATTCACTTTAACTAATTTAGATAATGGCAGAAACTTGGACAGATGTCCACAAAAACACAGATGGTTGAGAAGTAGTCTTGAAGAGAGCAAAAACTAATATCGCTTGGCCATTTGGAAGATTTGGGTAGTAACAGAAATGTTTCTATTACTCTTTCCTCGTTTGTCATCATATTTGGAGTAGAAGAAAATGGTTTATTTCAGAAACTCGGTCCTAAAAGCATTCATGGCTATAATAGGTATTCAAAATCGACAACAGAAAATTATATATTAAAATGTTAAAGACGGGAGCATGTTTATACTACAGCCTGCAGCTGTCAGCTTTCAGAAGGGACAGCTGTGTGGTCTCTGGTTGGGTCCCTAGGTTCTTGCTCTGTTGTTTGCTGTATCCGTGACACTGGACACATCACTCCATTTCTCTGGTTTGTCAAAAATGGTCTGTAAAACTTACCCTCCTTTTGCAAGGGGTTGTTCCAACAACACGACAATAAATGAGAAGCGTGTGGAAATACGGCACAGATGTGTGGTGTTTCTGACCCGTTCCACAGGGAACCCAGCTGGTCACGAGCTTTCACCCATCCATGTGGTAGTGACTCCCACAGGCATAGCTTGGCCTTAAAGTCCCAGCCTTTGTCTGGGGCTTCACCTCCAGCCCTAGAAAGTACCTGCCTCTTTCCACCCAAGCCTGGGCTCATGGGTCACAGTTTGTCAGGGATATCTTGTGACAGCAGATGATCTCATCTCCCCCACTTCCTGGGCTTGAAATCTCCCATCTTTTCTCTGTTGCTTCTGTATTTAACCCCTTGCCAACTTGTGTATTGGAAACCTTCTTTTGACCATTGTTTAAATGGGCCACAAGCCCAGGCTTTCACTCCTCCTGCAACAAACTTCTTAGAAGGTTTTTACTTCTAATCCACACCACAGAGCATGGAACAATGGAACAATTCACCAGCCAACCCCTACCTTCATCACAGCAGGCCCTCTTATAAATACTAGAAGGTCTTCTGATGGCTATTTTTTATGAAGTTTCCAGCTACCTTATCTGGCCTTCAAGATTGTCCATTTACTCGTTAATTCGTTCATTTGTCCAACACCAGGGACCTATGTTCTAGGTTCTGGGCTAGGTACTCAAGATAAGATGATAACCAGGTCAGAAATCATCTGTGTTGACACAGACCTTGGAGACTAGTGGTGGAGATAAAATGGTGACTGAGTTAACACCTAAAGGAAGACAGATATTAACTAGGTTTTTTTTTAAAAGTGAAAAAGAGACTTCTAGGCAGAGGAAACAGCATGTATAAAGGCCCTATGGTCAAAAAAACATTGTCCATTAAAGGACTGAGAGACCAGCCTGGCTGGAGGGTAGAGAGTGGGGTTTTTGAAAAGACCCTGAAGCCACATTCAGACGACTGACCTCTCTCATAATTGCCCACCTTAAAAAGTCCACTCCAACAAAATTACTCATCCCTGCACAGCATTTAGCTAGAAGCACCTTGGTGCCCTCACATATGTCTTTTTCTTTACCTAAAATGGCCTCCTTTGAAGGAATTCTATAAACAGACTTGGTTAAAGGACGAGATCTAGAAGCAGACATGGTTCACTGCTGGCACTGCCAACATATTAGTTGGGTGATTTAATCCCATTTTCTAACCTCTCTAAGCCTGTTCATTATTGTGAAGCAACTCCAAGTATTGGCTGAGAAAATGGACCATATATAGATTCTTTTATGCCACAGGTAAATGTTCAAGAGATGTAGCTATCTTCATTACAGCAGGTCCTCACATAAGTACCAGAAGGTCTTCCAATGGCTATTTTTTATGAAGTTTCCAGCTACCTTATCTGGCCTTCAAGATTGTCCATTTACTTGCTGATTCATTCATTTATCCAACACCAGGGACCTATGTTCTAGGTTCTGGGCTAAGTACTCAAGATAAGATGATAACCAGATCAGAAACCATCTGTGTTGACTCAGACCTTGGAGACTAGTGGTGGAGATAAAATGGTGACTGAGTTAACTTGCTCCTTTCCTTCAAAGCATGACTAAAACTATTATTATCGTAAGGATGTTTTCCCTGGGTAAAATGAAAACAATTTAATGACTTTGACAGTTTCCACAAATGATTGGTTGAAATCTCTATCATGCTAGGTAATGACAGAGGAGTCTACCTGGCCACAACTGCAGAACAGGCCAGAGTAAAAGATTTCTACCTGCAACTCCAGCTTGTCTACCTTTCTGCTCTTTCCTGATGCCTCAGTGGATGGACTGGCCAACCTCCAACATCCATAGGAACAGAATCATCAGTAACATTCCCTCAGCACAGGACTCCATGGGGGGATGGGAAGTCATTTTCCAGAGAGATGCTCAGAGAATTTTGTCTCAACAAACCCGTTCTATTGACACTGAAGGTCACTCTGATTTCTTTTTCTTTTTTTTTTTTTGTGAAATATATTTTTTATTTTAAAATTGTGGGGTACAGTTAAGGGTTAGGTATACAAATATTCATTGTGCAGGTACCCTTGTTGATGAGGTGTGCCCCATCCCCAGACAGATATCGACTACCGTTAATCCCACCTCCCTTCCCCTCCCTGCCCCCCCCATAGTTTCCCGTCACTGTCAATCCTTTTCTTATAATATTATGATAGTTGTTCAAGAACCACTTATGAGTGAGAACATGTGATACTCAGATCTTTGTTTCTGTGAGAGATCACTCAGTATTATAAATTCTAGTTCCATCTAGGTTGCTGTGAAATTCATGATTTTGTTCTTTTTTATGACTGCGTAATATTCCATTGTGTATACGTACCACATTTTTTAATCCAGTCCTCTTTTGATGGACAGCACTCTGATTTCTAACCTTGGCTCCCCAAACTGGTTCCTGACATTCCCCCAAATGAAGTTCAGCTATTATTAATAATAGCATTATTTCTATTTCAACAGATGGCACACTAGTTAAGTCTAAAATGGAATGTCCTAAACAGGGGGAAAGAGACAGAACTTGATGCTGGTGTATAAGGGAGTCCTTCCACCGTGACACTTTCCACTGTTCACCCAGCAGAGAACTGGGTGAGCGATTATGGAGGTGCCACATTGTTACTACCTTAAGAGAAAATTGGAAATAAGAACTTCACAGGTGGGGTTTCTATCCCAAAGACTAAGAATAATAAAATAGAGTTTATTTTAGTGTGTTTTTTTATATGGGCATGTTGGGATATGGTTTAGTTGTTGGAGAACTCCTAAGTGTAAGGGGCTAGAATCTGATGTGTGATGTGTTCTGGAACTGTTGTTTTCATTCCATGAGTTTTCCCTAAGTGTGTTCTCCAAGGCCACACAGTGAGCTGTAGGTGTATCTATTTTTATGGAGACTAATTCAGTGGTACGTAGTACCACACTTCTGATTGTCTGATCAGCCTTCCCAGTCTGCTAGATCTACTGAAGCCACTGTACCTTCAGAAGCACTGCCCTGATCTCCATCCTAGGCCTTTTGGAAACAAGAATCATGCCATCGTCTGGCTCTAACTTTGTCAGAATTGTGGTCTTCATCTCTTCCTCAAAGCCAACTCAAAACTGCAGAATCTCAGAATCACAGAATGACCCACCAAAGATGTTAAAGATCTTTAAAATAGTTCAGAAATTGGATTTGATTGAATTGCCTTCAACATTTCCTCCTTACTTTACAAGGTCCAATGGAAACATAAGGCAGCCATCATGAACTTGAACTTGACATAAAATATTCCTACTTTCTTTGTAACATGAGAGCAATACATCGACCGAGAGGAATCTCGTGGCTATTCTTCCCACAATAGATGTTTTGAGGGTATACAACACAGTGACTCAATATTCTGTCTTTTAAGAGTAAAGTTGTGCCAGCTCAAACTCAAACAGACACTGTATCTGACTAATGGGAGGCAAATCATAGATCAAGTTCAAAGCAAGGTAGATCAAGAGACCTACAAAAGCCACAAGAGAGTCATTCTATACATATTTGACCAGGAGATTTTACAAGTATATGAGTAAAATTTAAGGGCTTTGTGTTTCCTATCGGAAATATAATACTAATTTATTTTTTCTACAATGACTCAGATTTCTCAGTAGCAGTTTAGCCAACTAAAAACAATTAAAATCCTCTATAAAAACAAAATACCAAAGTTTCTGGCAATATAAGATAGGTCTCATTTGATTCCTCAAGTTTTGGTGGCATACAGGAAGGTAAAATCTTTCCTCTGGGTAACTTTGCTGGGAGGAAATGGAACCTGCCAGTGCCTCTGCCCAAGTGCATACCTGGTCCCCACATTAATCCTCACCCCTCTTTTATCAAGCTCTCTTCTCAGCCAGTCTTGTCTCTCACTCGAGGTCTCAGACCCAGCCATCTCCTCAATCTCTGTTCCCTATGTGTAACTAGCTTCTGAATATTTCCACCTGGATGTTTATTTGCTCATTCATTCACCTGTTCATTCATTCTTCTCTCCATGTATTCAATAAAGGCTCGTTAATTGCCACCAGAGAAACAAAATCAAGAAAATTAGTTTCCCTTACCTCAAAGTCAAGGAAATTGATTTCCTCTACCTCAAGGAAGAGACGTCAATAAACCAGAATTTTCATAGTTCTCCTATGTGCTGGGAGAGTGGAAGCCCAGTGTGGACATAGACGTGGATGCCAAAGATGCCCCCTGGAGGAATAGCATTTGACTTGAGTGGCAGAAGAGAAGAAGGGTGTTCCAAGCCAAGGAAATGGCATGTTGAAAGCCCCAGAGGTAGCAACTACAGCCTGCTGCTCTGGCTTACTGCACCTACACATATGCTAACTGATACAAGTTCTAAACTGACCTTGTCTCCAGTCTTTCCCTGGCATACCGCCTCACCCGCCATTTTAATTATCTGTTTCCCATATCTAATCATGTAAATTTCCATCTGAAAAAATATCTGATGACAAGTCTTTGACCAAAGGATAAAGTCCAAGCTTCCACCCAGAGAGGCTCCTTACTCTCTTGTCCATCAAGCGCCTTGATAGCACTTAGACCACTGGATCCTTCATGCCCCCAATCCTTGGCATTTGCTGTGCCACTGCCTTAACCCCTTACCCATCCCTGCTTAACGCCTCCCAAAGAGCAGAGTGAGCCCAGTTTCCCCCTGTGCCGGCTGGTCGGGAGTGCCTACCCAGCCGTTAACCCATTTTCTCTCGGGGGAGAAAAGCATCCTCATCCTGTTAAACCTGACTTCCTTTTACCAATGACATCTGAGCAGGAGTAACATGTGGCCCTTTGAGACCAAAGATTTAGGAGCCAAGGTACAGTTGACCATGTTCTCTTCTCCCTCTCTCAGCGATGTGGAAGGATGAAGCGGAAGCTTCAGCCAGCCTGGGGCTCTGAGCAGCTAACCAGCAGGATAGAAACCTTGTTGTTTTAAACCAGGGGGAAACAAATATTTTCAGTAAAGGGTCAGAGAGTAGCTATTTTAGGCTCATGGGACACATATGGTCTTTGTGACATATCCATCTTTTTTTTTTAACAACCATTTAAAAATATAAACACCAGGCTGGACATGGTGGATCATGCCTATAAGCCCAACAATCTGGGAGGCCAAGGTGGAATGTTGCTTGAGCCCAGGAGTTTGAGACCAACCTAAACAACATAGCAAGACCTTGTCTCTACAAAAAAAAAAAAAAATCAAAAAATTAAACGGGCATGTTGGCGCACACTTGTGGTTTCAGCTACTCAGGAGGCTGAGGTGGAAGCATTACCTGAGCCTAGAAGATCAAGGCTATCCTATGATGTGAATAATGCTCGGCTGCTCCCCTTAATACCAACAAATCAAAGGGGCAGGGAACTGATAGAAAGAAGTTTATTTCTGAGTTTGAATCCAGGAGCAGAGCCGAACTCGAGGTCTTTCTAAAATGGTTCTGCTCCCCCTCCAGGCTTTTACAGTTCATGTTTATAAGTCCAGAGTTGTTATACCTATACATTAGCCACATGACCAGCAGAGCATTGTACAGAACTTGAGTTTCAGCCTCATTTATCGATAGTGACATTTTTCTGTCCAGACTTCCTGGTGCCAGGTATCAGAGGTATATCATAGCTTTTATCAGTAGGACCCCCGCAGAAGTATTAGTCAAACTTGCCATAGACCAAAAGGAGTTTACAAGGCCTAAGACATCATGCATTGTGCTGTGAGGAGAGTGAAATTATATAAGGATTGGGTCAAGGCACTCGCTCCGTCCCTATTTCGACCTGAGTTACATAACATGTTGTAGTTAACCCTTCTCCCTTCCTAGGCGCCCGGCCAGCGCCTGGACAGGGGACTGAGGAAGACCATTTGTCTTATGAAGATATGAGAGTCAGACTCAGTCCAGCTCAGGATCTCTGGCCAAGATCCGGGGTTATGAACTGATAACGACTTCTATGTTATACAACACATGTTATGAAACCAGTGGGCGTAGTGCCACCTTTGTCTAAGATTGTTAGAAAAAGGGAGAAGATCAGGGGGCTAGTGAGCAAGAGTCTCGAGTGAGCTCCATGCCCTTATGCTGGAAGGATCACTGCCCGTGATGTGGTGTGGACTGCGTCCCACAAACCGGTGCTGATTGCCCGTGATGTTGTTTGGGGAAGTTTCTCAAATTCCGGTGCTGTTTGGTTGATGCCCGTGATGCTGTTTGGGAAGTTCCTCAAATTCCGGTGCTGCTTGCCCGTGATGCGGTGTGGACTGCGTCCCACAACCCGGTGCTGATAGATGGACGACAAAGGGTAAAATCCCTGTTTGCTTAATATGCTTTTACTTGCCTATTGCTTATGATTTGATTTACTGTTGTCTCTTCCCGTCTCTCCCCTTTTAATAAACCTTTCACTTTTATACTTTCCTGGTGTGAGTGTACGTTTTGTTCAGCGGATCGACACAGTTAAATTAAAGTCCGTGCACGGCATCATTAATTAGTTTTCCTTAACGTTACATGTGCAAAAGTTATACAAATCACAAGTTATGTTGATACTAAATTATTCAAACTTATGACCATTCAGAAAAAGGGAGTTAATGGGGATTTGCATCTTTCAGTTGATTGGGCGTAGTCTACAGGGAAGTCAAGGATCACCTGAAGCTACTTACTGGGAATGCCTAGGAGATAAGGGGACTCTCAGTGATGTGCTCAGCAATGTGTAGAAGTGCTTGAACCCTCACTATGCCCTTCTCTAGGGACTGTGGCAATATGAACAGACATTAGCAGATCTCTGTATCAGCTATGTTGAGCCATGATCGTGCCATTGCATGCCAGCCTGGGCGAAAGAGTGCAGGACTCTAATTAACAAATGAAAACCACTCTTAGTTCATAGGACATATAAAAGCAGACCATAGCTGGATTTGTCTCACAAATAAAGGCTGTAGTATGCCACAGCTTTAAGAATTTTCAGGTTACCTGTTACCACAGCAGAACATGACCTATCCTGACTAATATCAAAGTATTTTGCACATGCCTTCTAGCCTTTAACATTCTGTAATAGAACTATGAGTTTCATGAAGAAACTCAAAGTTTGTCTTGTTCACTGCAGGATGTGGCAACTCAGAAAGTAATTGGTGAATAAAAAATAGAAAGCCTTCCCCATAAGACCGTGAGTTCAAGAGGCAGAAACCATGGCTCTTCATCTTACATCTATCCCTGCAATGCCTGGTATCTGATGGCATTTGATGAGCATTGGAGTTATTGATAAATGTTACCTTGAATCAAGTATGTCCTTGTTGTTATTACCTTGAGCAGCAGCCAAACAGCTTGAGAAACAGAAATCGGCACAGAAACAGAAATCGACACAGCCTGTTTGCTTGCAGAGTGAACATGTGACCTTCTGAGTCATGTACTAAGCCCAGGTCTATTATCTATAATTAAATGAGGTTTGTTCTTTTCTTTTTCTTTCTTTTTTATTTGGGAGCAGAGTGGACAAGGAGACATGGAGGGTTTATATTAAAAGGTGGGTATTTGAAAAGGTCAAGCAATGTGAAATGGTGGGATCGAGGGTAAGTTCATTTTCCCCAAAAAATCCCTCCAGAGTCATCTCATGCTGCAATGTCACAACAGTGACAGCACTCAGGGCAAACTCGACTATGCTTTGCCCCGCATGCCATCGAGTCAGGGTCAGTTCCCTTATGTGGCTTCAAAGGCTGCAAATAAAGGCAGGTACAAAACCCGAACATGTGTCTTGGCACGTCACCAAAAGACACTGTCTTTCAAATGAAAATATATTTGGGCAATAAAAATAGATAGCATTTGTTAAACCACGCACACCTAAAATGTTAATCTTTTCTACTCTGCTTACTCATGAAAGCAGACTCCAGCCACATGCTTACTATAAAGAACTGCAAACAAACCTTGATCTTCAAACATCTCAGATCTTCTACACTGAGAAAAAATTAAAAGAGGAAAATTTTCGTTTTCCTAAAGGTTTTTTTTTTCCTGGTCACATTTTCAGTACACTTTACCCTGTGCATCTTAAACATCTTGTCAATTCTGTGTTCCTTTTCTAGAAGTAGATAAACCTTCTAGCACAAGCAAAGAGAAAAATAAAACACGCCAAGGCTGCCTCCCTGTGGTGACACGCTTTCACACCCACACGGTCAGTCTGGTTTTGCAGGCTGCTATATTTCCCAAAGCATGGAAACTGAGCACTCTTACTTTCAAACTCATGCTGTAGGGCTTTAATTTAACCATAATCCTTCTTAAAAAATGAAAGACTAGTGGCCATATTTATATCAATAGTGACAGACACCAAAGAAATATTCCAGCACCTATTCTATTTTTTTAAATGTTTTAAATAAAGAGGATTATCAAATCTTTGTGGATTATCTTTTTAGTCATAAAATCATTTTCTACTTATTGAAAATAATGGCAGCACACCCATGCCCTGAACAGACAATTGCTTTAGTAGGAAAAAACTGGGCTAGGATAAGATTCTGTTCTGACATTTATCACTGCTTCTTTATTTGGAACTAGAAAAATATTGCTCCCCTTAAAGCCAAAAGGTCTTATAAACTGGAAGTCTTTTTTAAATTTAATAACCCCTCAGTAGAAATATTAACAAATTGAGCAAAATGACGATGAGAAGCAGAACAGAGAAAAAAAAGTTTGATTATTCTTGTAAAATGCAGTAACTTTTAACTTTTTCTAAGGAATCCTATACAACTTGAAGTGAAGCAGAAATTTATATATATCTTTATCAGCATGTTAACATGGCAATGGGAGATTCTGTTAAGTCTTACATATAGACTTAATAATGTTAACTAGCCTGCATGGTTGGGACTAAAAGGTGGGTAGACCATATGTTTTTATCTTCTCTAACTCTCAAAACCCTAGCTAAAAGGAGAAGGGAGGGCTTTCTTTGAAACGTTATTAACCCTCGGAGACAATGAGAATGGGTGTGGCCACAACGGAGGATGAGACTTTCTGACAAACGCTTGGCAGGTGGAAAGGGGGTGGGGGAGAGCCACAGACGCTGCAGAGCAGAAATCCCACCCGGGTGTCTGAGAAGAGGGGGCCAAGGGAGCCCACGTGCCTGGCAGAGCGCCGGCCAGGGGAGTGAAGCAAAGGGCTCTAAACCCGGAACCCCGAGGCCAGGTCCCCAGTCACCCTTCCCTACCCACACGGAGGCCCTTCCGCCAACAGATTTATTTTCCAAAGAAACGGAACCAGCAAGGAACAAGCACAGAATTCAGTGAAAATCCATGAACTGAATGTGGTTCCCTGAGTCCCACTTGTCCACTTGTCCACGCTGCTCCCAGAATGACAACAGACAGGGGCACCGTCCCTTGGGCAAGATACCGAGGATCACTGTCTAGAAAAAAAAGTTTAGATACTGATGTGGGGGGGTCTCCAAAAGAAAACTTCCATTTTGCCATAATAAAGGTCACCAGATGGCAGCTTCAAAAGTAACCCACAAGACTTATAACAGTCTTTCATGCCTTTCTCATAATTATTCTTAAAGGCCAGCCAGGTTCACCAGATAGCTGAGGAAAGACTAACAGGAAAGAGAGATTAAAATGAAGCCCTCCCCAAAGTATATATGCGTAGATATGTGAAGGGGACCCAAAACCAGAATTATCTTTCAGAGGGCAGGCCCTTGGTGGTACAGGCGTCCCCCTCTAGGCAAGTATTCTAGGAACCCACTCCAGCATCAGTGTATTGGCTAGTGTTATTGTCAGAGGCTGCATTCGACTTCAGTGAATTTTTTTTTTTTTTTTTGGAGACTCTTTCAATGCCTTTGCTCATTTCAGGATGGGTGATTTACGAGCACACCAGCCTACACCTTGCTGTCTGTCCAGCTGTTTTTGACCAAAAGCAGCATGACCCCCGCGCCCTACCCTCCCTATTCACTCGATCTCGCCCCAAGTGACTTTTCTTTGCTTCCCAAATTTTTTTTTTTTTTTTTAGTTGGAGTCTCACTCTGCCGCCCAGACTGGAGTGCAGTGCCCGCTCCTGGCTACCACAGCCTCGACCTGCTGGGCTCCGGCGATCCTTCCGCCTCAGCCTTCCACGTAGCTGGAACTACAGGCGTGTGCTACCACACCCGGCTAATTTTTTGATTTATTGTAGAGGTGAGGTCTCGCCAAGTTGCCCAGGCGGGTCTCGAATCCGCGGGCTCAGGTAATCCACTCACCTCAGCCTCCCAAAGGCACGGGATTACAGGCTGAGCCACCAAGCCCGGCTTGCTTCTCAAATTTAAAAAGCCCTCAAAGGGAAAGGTTTTGCCAATGTAGAAGAGGTGAAACAAAAAACAGAAATACCTAAAAGGCATCAAAATTGATGAGTCCAAAAACCGTTTTGAGCAGTGGAAGAAGTGTCTTAATAGGTGTATTGCATCAAATGGAGAGAGTGACTGAAGTTTAAACAAGAACAAATACATAATTTCTTATAAATAAATGATGTATATATACATATCCAAAAAATACAGAGGCAATTAAGGATGCTGAATAAAAATAGATTATTCTGAGAAAAAAAGAAAAGCAAGATTCTCTGAAATTAAAACAAAGAACAAGATGGAATTTTTGGAAATTAAAATATGATCATATAAGGTAGTCAACAGAATGACTGTAAAATAAAGTTGAAGCAATAACTCTAAAATACAAAAAAAGAGAGACAGTTAAAAACTAAGAATCATTTTTAAAAATTAGGAGAGCTTTAAATACATATAACATCTGAGACCAATAGGAATTTTAGAAAGGGAAACAGAGAGTGCAGAGGGCAGAAAAGCAGTGACGAGATAACTCAAGAAAAGCTCCCAGTACTGAACTTCAAAGTCTCCAAATTTAAAGCACACCTAGTTCCAGACACACTGAATGTAAAAGGCGCATCCAAAGCAGCGGACAAAGGGAACTTCCCAAAATAGCTCATGCACCAAGAAATGAGTTTCAGAAAAGCACTGTATTTCCAAACAGCAAAACTAGATACTAGAAGACTGAAGAAATGCCTTCACATATGGGGGGGATCATGACTTTCATCCAAGGATTCCCCACCAGGCCAAACTTCCAATCATATTTGAGAAACTCATAAAAGTATTTGTAACATGCAAGCATCCAAAATATATAATTCCCAAACCACTCTTTCTTAGGAGAGTACTGGGAGAGACACTTCAGCAAAACAGGGGAGTTAAGAAAGAAAGAGGAAGAAACAGGATGTAAGAAACAGAGACAACAATTGGAAAAGAAGCAAAGAAATGTTCCAGGACAACAGCTGTGCAAGCAGACCTAGAGTGAAACCCAGTGCACATTGCAGCAAGCAGCTGAAGGAATGGGTGTCCAGGAAGACAACACTGGGAGTACTTGTCATGTTTGCCCATGTAGAAATAGCACAGAGAGGGCTTTTATAATCCTTTTTAAATATTTAGGGAAAACTAAGTAATAGGTACATAGGAAACTAGGAACACACACAAAAAAGAAGGCAATCACAAACCCTAAGAAAAACAAAACGGTCTATGAAAAAGGAAAGGTAATCAACATTGAACAATAATTACACAGTGATAATAAAGTAAACATTGAATGTTGACTCAACCCAAAATTTTGCTGGAACTATATTGGCAGGTTGGTAGACAGGGAAGAAGAGGAAAGAAGAAAACTAAATTCTCAACTATCACAATGGAAAATCAAATACCTTAAGAAAAAGTTTAAGAAAATTAAAAGTGTAAAAGTGGTTGTTTTGAGGGAACAGAACTAGGGGTTGCAAAAGGGTAGGGTAGGAAATTTGTTTTTCTCTATGCGTTTTTTCAGCATTATTTTATTTAGTAAACTATTTTGACATCTGATACTGAAGATTGTAAATATAAATACAAAAAGGAATTAAACTAATTTTAGAAAGAAATCAGGCTACTGTAAAGAAAATTAATAAGTTTCAAATACTTAAATGTAGCCAAACTAGATTATTGCAGCTAATCTTAGTAAGAAATTAAAATGCAAGTTCGGCTATTTCTCAGAAAATATAGCCCAAACAGCCATTTAAGAAGGATTAGGATTAGGGTGGCTCACACCTATAATTTCACCATTTGGGGAGGCTGAGATGGGAGGATTGCTGGAGCCCAGAAGTTTAAGACCAACCTAGGCAACATAGTGAGACCTTGTCTCTCCCCCAAAAAAAATTTTTTTGACATTAGCTGGGTGGGGTACACGTGCCTGTCTCAACTCTCAGGAACCTGAAACGGAAGAATGGCCTGAGCCTAGGCGGTGAAGGCTGCAGTGAGATGTGAGCGTGTCACTGCACTGCAGCCTGGGTGACAAAGTGAGACTCCAGGTCCAAAAAAATAAAAAAATGTTGCTCTGATTTATACATATGTTATTTGCTAAGAAATTCAAACACACAATTTATAATAATTTTCATTAACATACAAAGTTATAGCAAATCTTAAATGGTTAAGCAATGTGTGTCCAGGATGAAGATTCACAATTATTTGGTCTCTTTTTTTTACTTCACATAGCTTTGGTTTGTAAATATGTCCAAGAAATTTTGTAATGAAAGTTATCTATAGAATTTGTTTTAGGTTTTTGGTTTTTTTTTTTTTTAACTGCTATAGGATGTCTTACTTATAAAAACCTGGACCATTTGTTTTGTTCCTGAAGACATGTGGCTATGGTAAATGTGTATATCTAGAACTGCCTTCATGAATAAATCAATTATTCTAAAACTAAGGGACCCATCACTAGATGCTTTCATATGTCTCTCACATCAATAACAATTAGGGCAGTGGTCTCCAAAGCTGTGCGCAATCCAATGGAGTGGGACAAATATTAAAAACCTCTATTTTTATTTTTAAATGTCCCCTCTTTATATCTTATTTTTGCAGACTCCATTATGTACTATATAGAATCTTTGCTCAGCAATATATTTACAGATTCATAATTTAGCCTACAATTGGCAGTATGTACTCAAAAAAAAATTTCACTGTTGGAATGTCATGATCAGAAACATTCGGAGACCACTGATTTAGGAAGGTGCCTCCCGGCTTGTGGTTAGTGAACCATGAAGTCCTGAGAGTAACACAAGTGTGTGTGAATGAAGAAGGAAGGGCTAATACACCAGCCCATGCTTAAAAAAAAGAAAAAGAAAAAGAAAATTTTAAGTTATGATTGAGAATTAGACAACTGGGGGGGAATAAACCTTCTAATTTGTAAAATGTTATCTGACATTAGGCCTACCTGTCCTCAAGTTTTTCTCTTTTTATGAATTGGACTTGTGTTTTCTTAAAAATGTTTGCAATTGATTTATATGTAGGTATTTCAACTTATACATTAATAAAAATTACTATAAGTGGTGTGTTTGAATTTCATAGCAAATAGCATGTATATAAATCAGAACAACACTTTTTTTTTTTTTTTTTTTGAGCTAGACTCTTACTCTGTCACCCAGGCTAGAGTGCAGTGACACGATCACATCTCACTGCAGCCTTGACCTCCCAGGCTTAGGCTATTCTTCCGTTTCAGCCTCCTGAATAAAATAAAAATATTTTTATCACATAAAAATATTGGGATAAAAACTATCTGTTGTCCAAGCACAGTAGCTTATGCCTGTAATCCCACCACTTTGGGAGGTTGAGGCAGGAGGCTCCCTTGAGCCCAGGAGTTAGAGACCAACCTAGGCAACATAGCAAGACCTCGTCTCTACAAAAAAAATTAAAAAACTCACCACGTGTGCTGGCACATACCTGTAGTCCCAGCTACTAGAGTGGCTGAGGCAGAAGGATAGCCTGAGCCCAGGAGGTTAGGCTGTAGTGAGCCATGACAGAGTGAAACCCTGACTCAAAAAAACCCCAACTATCTGTTGATATCTACAAATAGCTAGTTTTTTTTTATAGCTCTCAATATGTATGTTTGTCCCCCATAAGGCACGGACTGAGGTAAAACTTGTAAAAAAAAAAAAATTCAAAACAATGTGTTCAACTGTGGACATCAAAGCTTTTGCTGAAGAGTAGTGTCCTACAGAAGGAATACCACCTGGGAACCATTGATTTAGGGATTCAATACTCAAGTATCCCAAGGGCACTTTATTCTTTCATATGGGCAAAATATAACTCAGTCATTTAGAACCATACTAGTCACTATCCAACATGGTAGCCGCATGTCACGTAGGGATGTTTAAATTAATTAAAATTGAATAAAATTTAAAATGGATTTCCTCAGTCATACTATCCACATTTCATGTGTCCAATAGCCACATGTGGCCAGGGGCTACCACACTGGACAGCCCAAACAGAGAACACTTCTGTAAGTGCCAAGAGTTCTTCTGGACTATTCTACTGCTCAAGGATAACAGCCACAAGTTCTCCTGTCAAAAATGTTGAGATCTTATACTTACTGACTGTCACTTTGTCCTTGTCCCCCAGCATGATGTTGTTAGGCGTCAGATCTCTGTGAACAATCCTCTTCTCTTTGTGTAAGTACCGAAGAGCTAAGCACAGCTTGAAACAATGAATAAAAAACAAATTTTAGCTGGATGTGGTGACTTGCGCCTATCATCTCAGCACTTTGGGAGGCAGAGGCCGGAGAACTGCTTGAGCCCAGGGATTCAAGGTAAGCCTGGGCAGCATGGCAAGACCTCATCTCTACAATAAATTAAAAAAAAAAAAAAAAGAGCTTAGCCGGGAGTGATGGTTCACACCTGGAATTCCAGCACTTTGGGAGGCCAAGGTGAGAGGATTGCCTGAGCCAACCTAGGCAACATAGCAAGACCTTGTCTCTACAAAAAAAATCAAAAAATTCACCACGTGTGCTGGCACATACCTGTAGTCCCAGCTACTAGAGAGGCTGAGGCAGAAAGATAGCCTGAGCCCAGGAGGTTGCGGCTGTAGTGAGGGGGTTTGAGACCAGCCTGAGCAACTTGGCAAGACTTTGTCACTACAATCAATTAAAAAAATTTTTTTAAAGATTTTAGCTGGACATGGTGGCTCACACCTGGAATGCCAGCACTTTGGGGGGCCAAGGCGAGAGGATTGCCTGAACTCAGGGGTTCGAGATCAGCCTGAGCAACTTGGCAAGATCTCATCTCTACAATTAAAAAAAAAAAGATTTTAACTGGGCGTGGTGGCACATGTCTGTAGTTCCAGCTACTTGGGAGGCTGAGGTGAAAGAATCGCCTAAGTCCAGCTGGTTGAGGCTGCGGTGGCCGTGAGCTCTTGCCACTGTACTCCAGCCTGTGTGACAGAGTGAGACTCTGACTCAAAAAAAAAAAAATGTATTTCCCCCAATAGACATATAACCAACAAAGACCACTGCACACGTCTCTAAGAAACTGGCTCAGAGCTTCACTGTTTTAAGCAAAATTTGATGAAGATAAAAAGGTACCTGTATAAATATTTTCCACAGTCTTTCTTCAGTAAAATGATGGTGTTTTTCCTTCAAAGAACTGAAATGCTCTCCAAGTGGGACTCCTTCTATAAGCTCCATAACTATGTACAACCTGTCATCTACATCAAAAACACAAAAAAGGGTCATAGAAATTTAAATTCAATATAGACATCTAGAAAAACCTTACTGATTAGAGTTCAGGCTTCTTTGGGATGTGCTAGACTATGGATTCACTCAGCTCTGGAGGGGATGGAAGTGAGAGGATCTTGGAGAAACTGGTAACCAGTGACAAGCTCTTCTGACCCCAGGCAATCTCTTAACATAACTCTACATTTCCCATGTATGCCACAATGTGGAGTGACCAGAAGGGGCCAAAGAGAACAAGCACACAACTTCCAGTCATGGAGGATTCCCTGAAGAACAAACCAACCCACCTTTCCTCTCAGAAGTCTAACATCTATCCTCCGATCAAGTCAGACATTCAAAAAATTGCATTTTAAACTGCACTGTTTTGTAGTCACAAAGATTGAACCTTACAGAATTTTCCACTGGAATGATGTCATGGTCTTGCAATGACACCATTGAAAATACCACCCATGAGAGAAATTTCTGGCATGCCCCTCAAGAGCTGAGAAAGCGGCACCTCTCTCGGTTTTGTCTCATGGTGACTGGGAATGTCATGACTGACTGTGTTTGTCTCTTTGCTTTGGGTACCAACGAACAAAGAAGAAAATTCTACTCCTTCCTCTAAAGTCAGTATGAAATGATTAACAATGGTATGTGACACGTGTCTTTTGTGACTTTGGGATGCATATAAAATCTGTATGTACAAAATATTTACAAAAAGTGAATATTACATATATTCTGCAACTTATACTTATTTTTATTAAACAGCCTGTGTTTCAGTACCCACAGATCCAGGTCATTCTTTTTCTGATGCTTGTGTAGTATGGTACAATATGGATATAACATAACTTAGGCTCCTGTGGAGAGACATTGATATTGTTTCCATTTTTTTCATAATTTCAAGAAATATTTATTATATGGACTAATCTTTACCTCTAGCTTTATTTCTAGTCTCCTCGTCTTTCATTACTCGCTATTGCAATTTCCTAATCTATTTTATCGTGTTTCATGTATTTTTAATCCACTTCCAATTTTTTTGATAAGCTGTCAGGTGGTTAAAAGTTTTCATTTTGGTTTTCATACTCAAGCAAATTGGGTCACTTCAGTACAGGTCAGAAGCCAACCTTGACCTCTTGGTGAAGGGACTGTACTAAACTATAAGAAATGATTCAAAGTATCAAGAACAGACGACCAAGGGAACAGAATTTACTGCAAGAGTTCAGTACTGAGTTCTTCTGAGTAATCTCGGGAAGGGAGACAGGTAAAATCATAATTGCTGAAGTCCACTAAAGGTTTTCTTAAACAATAATAGCACAGAGAGGTAGTGAGGAAGCCCCAGTCGTTGTCTTGAATCTCTTTAAATCTGTCTTCGAGTGGAGATTTATTTTGCAATTGCATATATGATGCATATCATTAAGGTTTAGCAACACTTAGATTATGGCTGTCAAAGGCTCGATTTTTTTAAACGAGTGACTGAGTGTGGCTTTATTTCAGCGTTTTGGTTCAGTATTGCATCACAAGCTCAGAGAGCCTGCCTGCCTGCGGGACCAGTCGGGGCTCCATCGCCACCTTGTGGCAATTACCTGAAGTTCAAGTTAAGGAAATTTCAAAGACCAAAAATTTCGTGCCAATTTACATTTTCCAAAACAACTTTCCTTTTTGTCTTAAAGATACTGCTATCCTTTCGTTTTCTTTACTCCTGATCCTATTAAGTGCTTTGTTGTAAATGAAAATAGCACTAATGACTATTTTTATTTGTTCATGTGGTGTTTTTCATACAGGGATCTAAGTATTTTACAGCTACCCTCAGGTAATTAATTATGCCTGTTTCACTAGTCAAGAAAGCCACGCTCAGGACCATCCACTGTCACACTAATGACAAAAAAGTAAATAAAACAGTTGACATTTATTTTGTGACATTCTCATGTAAAAATGTGACAAATATAAGTTTCCTTCATTAGAAATATCATGCAAACTCATACTTACTTTCCAGAAATGTTTTGTAATAACGTACAACATTGGGGTGATAAAGCTATAAGAAAATAAATAACAAATATTTATTACACTCCTTCAAACTGCAAACATCTTTCCACAGACTATTTAATTGGACTTCATATTTGACAAAAACAAGTGAGTTATATTTATTTTAAAAACTAAGCATTTCAAGATATAATCTAATTAATATTTGTATGGCTCTTTAAAATTTGTGCTTCTAAAACTTATCTGAAAACAGCCATCTCCTATATACTTACCAACCAAAATTAAAAACTATGCTTTATCACCTAAGATAGAGAACTATAGAAATAGAAAGAGACTTTAAGAATTCCTTTAGCCCTCCTGGCTCCAACATCACACACAGACTGCATAGAGGAAAAACGGAAATGAAATAATTATGTTGAATGTGTATTCATTGCTCTTAACCTCTCTCTTCCATCTAAATATGTATGTAGCTTGTGTCTATTTATACTATTTCTGTCTATGTTCTCCAAAATGATTAGTATGAGAATGACAGAATCTTAGTATGAAATGAGAATTAACTCAATTCAATTTAAATTGTAATAATAGTTGACAAGGACTGTTCATCCTTGACCAAACTTTAGTCAGGTTCCTCTGAGCCATCTTCTCGATTGAGACTCACCCTTGGTTGGCCTGGTGTTAGGAAGAATTCCGCTAAGTCTGATCAAGAAAAACCCCCAACCCTTGACATCCACTTAAGTGCCTATTCCCCACACCCTTGTTGTCTAGCCAAGAAACTCTTAGTCATTTTCTTTTCACTTTCTCCCTCGTCCTGCCCGTTGACAGTAAATCTTCAACTTTCCCGTTCATCTTGAACTCAGAGTTGGGCTCAATCTCTCTTCTCTACTGCAATAGCTTGAGCTCTATTGCAACAGGATTGAATAAAGTCTTCCCTGCCATTTTTTTAAAAGTATTTGATGTAACTTCTCTTTGATATAAGCTTACTTAAGGATGTGAATGGAAATTCTACCTTTTTAAATTAAAAAATATGCATCATTTTATACAAGAATGCTAATATTTGTATAGTTGTTTAAAATTTAAGTTTCTAGATAAATTAAAATGTGTCTTATCTCAGAAATGTCACCGTCACATCTACAAATGACTTGCTTGCATCTCTTGATCTTTCTGAGAGCCTTGGCAGAGACTGCTGGTTGTCCACCAAATCCTGTTCCTCTCCTGCACTGGAATAGAGTGGTAGCTGGATGTGGCTTCCCAGTCAGAGAGACATCTCCCAGCCCCTCCTGGAGCCGCGAGAGGGGCTATCACTCAGTTCTCATCCGTGGAGTACAAGGAAGCGTGCACTCCTGTGTCTGAGCCCTAAACATTAGGACTGGCCTTCCATTGCCTTCCTTTTCCTCCCTTGGATATGAGCATGTCTAGGACAGTTTCAACCACAGATGAGGACAATGCCCTAGGAGGTAGCAGAGCGGGAAAAAAACCTATGTCCCCAAATTTCTGCATGGAACACAGAGCACTGCCAACACCTCAAGATTGTTACGTCAAAGAGAAATAATGCACTGCATTATGAAGCCTCTTTTGAAGCTCCTATATTTTGGGGGTTCTTCAATACTGCAGGTTTGTCTTATTCCTGATGTATTCTCCCACTCTAGACCCATCTCTGTTGCTTCTGTCTGCCATGACTTCCTCCTTCCAGGCTCAATGATACTATCCTTTCCAATGGTTTTATCTTCAGGTGAGAGAGCAATTGTGCAATTCAGAGTTACCCCAAAGCCCGAGCAGATGCCTCTTCCCTGGTCTCACCATGACACTTCCTTTGGGGAATGTGTTAGAAACAAATCATCTCCCTCATCAACTCACAAGTGGCCAGCAGATTTTAAACATTATAGGATGGGACCAGGTAAACAACCCGAACCATATTCTGGACCTAGCTCACTGTTGAGGACTGTGACCAGATTTGGGTCCAAATGAAAACATTGGACCAACTCAGGTCAAAAGCCATGTTCTAGCCTAGAGCCATAAGTAAACAGCACACTGCTGGCCAGAGTATCCTTAACATGAACAAACACTAACTTTTCAAAATTATATTAGTATATAAAAGTCAACTATAAAGCAAGCGGTTGGTGATAACACATACTCCAAATTATAAAGTGAACTAGAGCTATGGATTTCAATGAATAAAGATCATCATATTTCAAGTATTCCTTATACCCCAGCGCAGGTGCTTTGCAAATCTCACTCATGAAAAAAAAGGGCCGCGAAGCTGAGAGTTCTTCCTCAGCTCTTATAAATGAGCAGTAATTGGAAGGAACGTGAACTAAAGAAGGCTAAAAAAGAAACCTAAGTGTTCTTGGATCCCACAGAGAAATCCCATTTCTCTTCTGAAATGTTTATTCTTCCTCCCCAGACCAACTTTCAGAATGATAGTTAACTGAGCTGTTATATTAATGTCAGAGCGTTCCGCTCAAGCCAATAAATAATAACTCATCTTGAAAAATCTACATTTTAGATTTAATAAGCCATATTGGAGAAATGTTAGCAACTTGCTTCCACTTGACAAAAGTCTGAAAACTGTTAGTCATATTTCAGTGTATGTAACTAAGTAACCAAATACTCTCAAATATAACAAGAAGGGAATGGACACGTTCACAATGAAAAGGATTTCTCGCATAGGATGTGCTCTGTACTGCAAACCCAATTATTTGGCATCCATGGCTCTCATATAAACTCTAGAAAGTGTTTTGATGCCAAGTCTTAGGAAAATAATCACTGCCTCAGTGTCAACTATTTCACACGGAACTAGTTCATCAATAGCATAGTCGAGAATAGCACAGCAACTCTGCCTTTTTTTTTTTTTTTTTGAATTGGAGTCGTTTTTAATGGCATTTATTTAAGGAAAACATCTCCAGAAAGAAGAAAAACATGTACCTGCTCTTTAATTATTGTTAATTCTGAAACAATATTCTTCACACTGCTGTCTCGATCTTTTTTATCCTTTCCAAATGCTGGGTTGTGCAAATTGACCTCTTTAATTGCTAAAAGATTTTGACCGCTACGCTTCCTAACCTAAAAGAAGGAAATTAAAAAGAGAGAATGGTTGAAGGCAGAAAGGGGAAGAGACAGATTAACAACAAAGTCACATGACTAAGTCATCTAAATACATCACAGAACGTTTAAAATTCTAACTGTATTTACATTAAGCTCAGCACCAAAAATTGGTATCTCCTGGGTTAGTCTGTAAAATTCAGTAGGATTTTACTGGGTAAATACAGAAACACTGATGGAAATTTAGAGACTGTGCCAGGTATTGGGATAAGCTATTTCGAACATTTTTGTGAGCGATTAATGATCATCTTTTGTCTTGAAAAGTCAGTGGCCAGTTTCCAGAGCTGGGAACAAAGATGACGTCAGTGTCCATCTATTGGACAAAAACAAAAATTCTAATTTTAATCTGTTTACTGTTCTTCAATGACAGGAGTTCCAGTTCAATTGAGTAGGGGTGTGCAAGTGCAGCATATGGTTTCTTTGAGACTGTCAGAAATGTTGCTCCCCAAGGGCAAAGTCACCTTGTACACACAACCAAAAGCTCCACTTCCAAGGTGATCCAGAATCGCGTAGTTGCCTATATACTTCGAAGGCGCCTTGTTCTGATTAACACTTTCGATATTTTCAGCAATTTGCCTCAGGTCGTCCTCCTAAGCAGAAAATAAAGAGGAAACGTGTTGCTGTGATAAATTCTACCCTGACCGCATAGCAGCCTGACAAAATATTTAAAACTCAGCACTTACCACTAATAAATTCAACTTGGACACCAACCCTTCATAAGCACTGATATCACGAACATAATGTCCTATATCAATGAAGGTCTCAAACAAGTCTGTGGGGAAAAGTCTATGGAAAAAAATCACACACTTAACGCAGAACTTGGAAACTGTGGGTCACCACTTCCCTTTCAGACCCAGCTCACTCACAGATTAATCGTATGATGCAAACTTAACTTCCTCAGGTTATCAACAAAGCGGAGGAAATAACATTCCCCAACTTATCTTGCAAAAATACACTAGGGCTTCAGTTCTTGGGGGCATCAGGAGAACGCTTTAGAGGTCTGCTATACAACATTGTGCTTATAGTTGACAACACTGTACTGTATTCTTAATGTTTAAAAGGTACATCTTATGTTAATGTTTTTAACCACAATTTAAAAGATAGATCTGATAGAGATTATACAAGACCTTATTAGTAAGATATTTGGAAGCATAGGTATTAAACATACAGAAAGGAATGTCTATTGGGTGTTTATTGAGTATAAAGCCTTTTCAAAAAAGGTCATTTGATTCCGTCTTCATATCAACCCTGAAAGGTAAATACTAATCCTGTTTTTTTGTTTGTTTTTTTCGAGTCGTGGTCTTACTCGATTGCCCAGGCTGGAGTACTGTAGCATGATCATAGCTCATCGCAGCCTCTATCTCCTGGGCTCAAGCAACCTTCCCATCTCAGCCTCATATACAGCTGGGACTACAGGCATGTGCCACCAAGCCCAGCTAATTTTTTTTTTTTTTGTAGAGATGAGATCTCACTATGTTGTCCAGGCTAGTCTCAAACTTCTGGTCTCAAGAAATTCTCTTCCCTCGGCCTCCCAAAGTGCTGGGGTTACAGGTGTGAGCCAAATACGCTGGCCCTAACACAACTTTTAAATGTTTTATGAAAATAAAATAAAAATACAGATACATGAAAAATAAACTAAATGGAGAGATTCATGCATCATTCCCAAGGAACTGGTTTCAAGGGCTTTTAAAATATTTAAGTTCACAAGGATGACTTACAGCTTTCAAATGAAAAGTTAAAATATATGACAAATTTTACTTCCTTTTCCTCCAAATTCAAGCATCATATAGATACATAGCAGCAAAATAAAATGCTTTCTATACTTGATCTTAGCCACAAAGCTGAAAAGCAAATCTCCTTGCTTTCTATACAAAAAACACTACTTTAATTCAACATTTTCTTTCTATTCTGCATATCAACAAAATTTTAATAAGAACTTGGGCCTGGCCGGGCTTGGTGGCTCAGCCTGTAATCCCAGCACTTTGGGAAGATGAGGTGAGTGAGTGGACTGCCTGAGCCCACAGGTTCGAGAACAGCTCGGGCAACTTGGTGAGACCTCTAATCTACAATAAAAATAAAAAATTAGCCGGGTGTGGTAGCTCACACCTGTAGTTTCGGCTATTTGGAAGGCTGAGGTGGAAGGACTGTCGGAGTCCAGTAGATCAATGCTGAGGGTGGCCATAAGCGTGCTACTGCACTCCAGCCTGGGCAAAGAAGAAGTGAGACTCCAACTCAAAAAAAAAAAAAAAAATTAGAACTTGGGCCTGTGGTTTTGGCTGCACCACCATTTAGGTAACTAATGTTTGCTTCCAAGATGGTGACTTTTTGGTCAGGCTCCCAATTCTTAGACATCCATCCTCCTCCCCTTCCGATGAACTCCTACACTCTCAAGGATATTCAGACAAATAACTAGTTTTCCTACTGATGAAGGGGGGATCACCAAATTCACTTCCAAATTTCCAAATAGCAAAAACAAGCACATATTTTGATGCCATCCATTTAACATGTTAATCTCTATCATTACCAAAAAATTTAAAATGATAGAAGTCACATGTAATTAAGAGGAACAGTACAGAAAGATAGTTCAGGCTTTGTGGAAAGCAGTGTTGTGTTTTCTTTAAGAACTAAACGTTGAGCTACCATATGATCCAGCAATCCCACTTCTACCAAAAGACATCTGCACACATATGTTCATTGCAGCACCATTCACAACAGTAAAAACATGGAACCAATCCGGATGTCCATCGAAAGTGGACTGGATCAAGAAAAGGTGGCATATATACATGATAAAACACCACACAGCTACAAAGAAGAACAAGATCATGGCCTTTGCAACAGCATACAGGCAACTGGGAACCATCATACCAAGCAAACTAGCATAGAAACAAAAAACCCAGTACCACGTGTTCTCACTCATAAGAAGGCCCTGATCACCAGACACATGAGCACAAAGGTGGGGAGACAACAGAAGCCGGGCACTGCTGAAGGAGGGAGGGGGACGGAGGGCTAAGGAGCACACAGCCACACGCTGGGTCTCCAGTCCACTGCCAGGGGCAGAGTGGGCTCGCTAGAAGCCCAAACCTCACCTGGGCGCAATTTGCTTCTGTAGGAAATCCTCACATGTACCCTACCACTCCAAAATAAACTTTTTTAAAAAAAGAGGAGTTGTGCTGATCATGGTGATTTATGTTCTTTCATCACCATTCCATTCATTCTCAGTATTAAAATAGAGTTACACTAGCTCTGTTATATCTGTGTAATCTAAGAAGTCCGAAGACACATGGCTTGCATACGATTCATTCTGTATGTGAAAACGGTTCAGTCTCATGTTCTCTCAAATCCAGCGATCACTTGCATTTCTCTAAGCTCATACCTTTTAAAGAGTGGTCTGTTTCTTTCCATGCTGAAGAGAAACCTCAAGGCTCTGAAAGCATAACACTGGAAAAGAAAAAGACGTGATTCTTAATGGTGGCTCAACAAACTAAAAACTTTTTCAGCCCAGCATTATCATGAAATAAACATTCAAGTGGCTTTATTGTGAGTGGCTGGCCCAAGCTGGAGCCACAGCTTATGACCAAAAACAAAAACACCACCACCTGGCGTAGCTCTCGTTTTAAAAAGCGTTTATGTTGTAGAATGCTAGAGACCCTGGCCATGCTTCGCTCGGTGCTTGTCATTAATTCCTCTCTAGAAAGTACAAAATGAGCACAGAGACAAGAAATAAAATTCCTATGCTGAGAAAACCAAATGTCCAAAGATTTCCAGGAGCCCAAGGTTTATTTTGTTTCTAGCCTGCTATGTATACCTCAATATTTATATGGTTTCTGTGAGAAAATAAACACTAGAAATGATGACATATAAAAATAGCCACAGGCACACTGGACTCAAACTTGACAAATTGGTCTCTTGAGTAAAGTCTTAAGCGCTCCCCAAATACAGCAATCTACAGTAACTCCCTAGAACGCTTGGAAAGAGGCCTGTGAGGCTTTAACTAGGAAAAATAAACATCTGACATCTTGCAGCGCTGAGAAAAGAGAGAGCCCTCGCCTGCCGTTGTACCTACACAACTGGTCACCACTGGAGCAATCAGGGTCTGCCAAACTGGATCTGGGATCATTTCATACAAGTGATCTGAGTATCTAGACCGGTCGCGAAAAAACCAGAGAGCTGAGGCAAAAACACAGCCACACGAGAGGCCTGGTCAGAGCAGCGAGACTGAGAGGCAGTGAGGACACATGTGGCCCTCAAAAGGCATTCCACCCAGAATGCTTGAAGTTCATTTACAGGCTTCCCAGAATGCATCTGGGGGATGAATTCAACAGTGCCTGCTTCCCATCCCAGCGTTAAACATCTGTAGCACTCTGGAGGAAGCAAGCCCCATGCCTCTACGTTCTCATTGGTAGTTCTCCAAAAATTGGCAGCGCTGGACATCCCCAAAAAATCTCTATTAGGTGTGGCTATCCCTCTGGATGGTAGCTCTCAAATCAGATTGGAGACAAAGGTTGTTTCTTATTTCCTTTTCTAAATGACTTGGGGGGGGAAATTAAAAAGATGAGCTGCTATTCCTGCAAACACTTACTTAAAATCTTATTTTGTCGTTCGGCTCACGCCCTCCCCCATGCCTACTCCTCAAGAGAACATACGATCCTGCATAAATGTGCCCCCTTCTTACCTGTGTGGCCCCATCCCTGGGACACTCCCCTACCAACCACACACCCCCAACCCTGCTGAGCAGCCTGCCCCCCCCAGCACACGCTGAGCTCTGGGGCTTCCACACTGGGTGCATGAGGGTCCCTGTGCGTGGAATGCCCTTCCACCCCGGGGAGGCCATGACGCCCCAGCCAGCATCCCCTTATCCACTTGGCAAGTCCCTTCTCATCCATCAAGATCCATTTTACAGCTTTTCCTTTTTCAAGGTGAAATGCTAGTGATTGTGGTCTGTGTTTAAAGATGGTAAGTAATATCCCTCTGTTGTTATATCGTGATACATGAGCAATGCATATTTTTAAAAAATAGAACTTACTGATAAGCAAAGAAGCACTGAAATAAAATCACCTAATTCTCCCACACAAGAGAAACCACTGTTACGCCTTTTACAGTGTTTTAGTCTAGACAACATAGCAAGATCTTGTTGCTACAAAAATTAAAAAAAAAAAAATTGCCAGGCATGGTGGCACATGACTGTAGTCCCAGCTACTTGGGAGCCTAAGCAGAAGAATCGTCTGAGTCCAGGAGGTTGTGGCTGCGGTGAGCTGTGATCATGCCACTGCCCTCCAGCCTGGGCAAGAGTGAGACTCTGACTTAAAATAAATGAAAAGAAAGACAGGATGGGAAGGGAAGGCAAGGGGGGATATGGAGGAAGGAAGAAAAGAAAGAAGGAAGGAAGGAAGGAAGGAAGGAAGGAAGGAAGGAAGGAAGGAAGGAAGGAAGGAAGGAAATGAATTACTGACAAGCAAAGAAACACCTAAGTAAAATCACTTAATTCTCCCACACAGAGAAGCCACTGTTTTGCCTTTTCTTTTTTTTTTTTTGAGTTGGAGTCTCACTCTGTCGCCCAGACTGGAGTGCAGTGGCCGCTTCCGGCCACCGCAGCCTCGACCCGCTGGGCTCCGGCGATCCTTCCGCCTCAGCCTTCCAAGTAGCCAGAATTACAGGCACGCGCTACCACGCCCGGCTAATTTTTTGGTTTATTGTAGAGATGAGGTCTCGCTGCCCAGGCGGGTCTCGAACCCGCGGGCTCAGGCAATCCACTCACCTCAGCCTCCCAAAGGCGCGGGATTACAGGCTGAGCCACCGAGCCCGGCTTGTTTTGCCTTTTACAACGTTTTAATGTCATCTGTTTTCATGCCAGTCTCCCTCACCAAGATATTTTTCTCTCCCAGGCAGTACAGGGACCAGCACTAACCCCAAAATTCTAAAAAGTATAGCTCATTCTATCAAAGTTTCCCCAGATTTCAATAACTTGATATTGAAGAGAAACAGACATGTTTATTACCTGTAAAAGATTAGTTTTCATGGCGTTCTTTTGTTTATTTGGTAAAATTAGTTTTGCTATTGTATACACACCATTTTCCTGGAAGAAAAAAGGAGCCGTGTTATCAGTGACAATGCCACAGAGATTGCACAAAGAGGCAACAAGCAATCTCAAAAATGAATAGTTAAAAGCACAAGAGGCAACAAGCAATCTGAAAAATGAATAGTTAAGAAGAAAACGTCAGCATAATTTTGGAAGCGTACGTAAATGTCACCGGACAACACAAAAAATGTCAACATAATACTTTTAAACACCAAAGACTACAGTCACAATCTTACAAGTTCAACCGTCTGCAAACAGTCAAGATTACGATAAATAAAGTGTATATATTTAAAGTAATTTAAATACTTTAAAAACAAAGAATGGGGGATTTAAAAGGGACCAAATAAAGGGATCCAAATATTTTTTAAATTTACTTTTCAAATTTCTAACTATAAAGCATAATTTCTCCATTTATAGTTTTGGTAATTAAAGAATATACATTGATCAACCTTTGTAAAAAAAATTTTAAAGAAATAAGAACAACATTTTAAAAGAAAATGAAAGTTATCTGTGAAAACATAGTTAAACATCTTTCTAGACTTATTCTAATACAAATATTAAACATAAAGGAATGAATGAAAAGTATTAACTTCCTGCTACTTTTCCATTACCTATTAAATATATGTATTTGCTGATCTCTGCTGGGTGTGGGCATTCAGATTATAACTGTGAAGAGTTTGTCAGCCTTACTGCATCTAATCTTTGTAGCTACTCTGTGAATTTATTTCTAATATCTCTGTTTTATGTATAAGAATACACAGAACTTAGAGAGGTTATGTCATTTTTTTCAGAAGCCAAGCCAGCAAGTGATAATGCCAAGAACTAAACCCCAATCTGGACAACTCCAAATACCCTGCTCTACCAATTACCCCTTGATTTGTGGAACTTCCCTCAGGGCCTTTAGTCATTGGTGATCTGATCCCTTAATGTTTGTTTATTTTGAAGTTGAAGTTGGACATTTTATCGATCCCCCGAAAAAAGCTTCCTCTGTAAAATTCAGTAAGTAGGAGGTAACTTTTGCAGTAAAAATTTACACGAGGGTGGTACACATATGTATGCATATTTACATATAAATATATATTTATATTTATGGGTGTGCATGCACCACCCAAGCACATCTATATCTGTATACATAATAGATTAATCAACGAATTATATTTTGCAGTTTCTTGGCAATAAATATATTTTTTTTGGTGTGTTTCAATCACCTCTAACCAAATAACCTTCATTAAAATGACTGCTGTCAACTTAGATGGATGGATTTAGAGTCTATCATACTCAGTGATCTATCACAGAAACAAAGAACAGAGTACTACGTGTTCTCACTCATAAGGGGACCTTGAACAATTGTCATAATACTATAAGAAAAGGATTGGGAGTAGTGGGAAACTGTCAGGGGAGGGGGGTGGGACTGGCAGTTGAGGGAAACTGCCGGGGGGGCACACCTCATCAACAAGGGTACCTGCATCATGAACATCTGTATACCTAACCCTGAATTGTGCCCCACATCTTTAAAATAAAGAAAAACAAAACAAAACAAAATGACTGCTGTCCAGACTTATGGAATTCTATTTGCCAGGAATTCAGAATAACTTTTTTTAAAAGATAAAAAAATGAAAAGGACTGCACATAATGTAGGGAAGAAACAGCAGTATCAACTGACTTTCTAAGCCAAGTGAGTTAAAGGAGGAAGGAAGAGAATATAAAGCAGAACTCTATTTGGTAACTTGTGGTGAGGTGTTTAAAAATCCCAACACTGTATTCTGGGATACAGACAGCACCCTAGGAGGGTCAGTGATGACACGGCTGTGGAGACCCGACCGCAGAGAGGCATGTGCTCACCTGAACCACCTGGTGGGCATTGGTGTCGCTGAGCACCAGTTCAGTGAGGGCCGCGCAGCAGGCTGGAACGAAACCGTCAAATGCACAGTGCACACACAGCATCACTACAAACAGTCACCTTGACATGCATGCCCTTAACCCACAGTGAAGCTCACAAGCAAAGTTAGTCCTCAAAAAACACTAATTTTCCTTCTGGCCCAGCTCTTGAAGAACGGAAGCCGACTTTTTTTTTTTTTTGAGTCAGTCTCACTCTGTCTCCCAGGCCGGAGTGCAGTGGCATGCCCACACCCACTGCAGCCTCGACCAGCTGGACTCAGGTGATCCTTCTGCCTCAGCCTTCCAAGTAACTGGAACTACAGGCACGCGCCACCATGCCCAGCTAATTTTTTGATGTATGGTAGAGATAAGGCTTCACCAAATTCCCCGGGCTGGTCTTGAACCCGTGGGCTCAGGCAATCCTCTCATGTCGGCCTCCCAAAGGGTTGGGATTACGAGCTTGAGCCACCGCGCCCAGCCCAGTGTTTTCTTTAAAGGGTTAGGTAGTAAATAGTTTAGGCTATGAAAGCCATGTGGTCTCTGTCACAACGACTCAACTCAGTTCTGTTACTGTAAAATGAAAGCAGTCATAGATGATACATCAACAAACGAGAGTGGCTGTGATCCCATAAAACTTTATTTTAAAATGGCCTTGTGCCAGATTTAGCCCACAAACCAGTTTGCTGACCTTTACTCTACCTTGCTAGTTCTCAAACTTGAGTGGTCATTAGGATCACCTGAAAGACCTTTTTCTTTTTTTTGAGCCGGAGTCTCACTCTGTCACCTAGGCTAAAGTGCAGTGTCACGCTCACAGCCACCGCAGGCTTGACCTGCTGGACTCAGGCAATCCTTCCACCTCAATCTTCCAAGTAACTGGAACTACAGGCACGTGTCACCACACCTGGCTAATTTTTTTATTTATGGTAGAGATGAGGCCTTGCCAAATTGCCCAGGCTGGTCTGGAATCCATGGGCTCAGGCAGTCCTCTCACCTCGACCTCCCAAAAGGTAGGGATTATAGGCGTGGGCCACCGCACCTGGCCTGGGGGAAGTTGACTTTCAATATCTCCTAACTTCCCTCCATGTGACATAGGTGCATGTCCAACCCACAGCAGTCTCTTATTGAGTACTTACTGTGTACCAGGAAGCAGGGACTGCATCTGTCCTAGTACCCAACATGTACTTGGCGCTTAGCAGGCACTCAATAAATATATTGACAACAGCTGGTAAATGAACAAATGCTTTTAATATATTATCCAAATTAATCTTTATAATCAGCGTATGCACTATGATGATCAGTTTTGCTGATGAGAAAACAGGTTCAGAGAGGCTAGTGGACTAGACCACACAACCAGCAAATGGAAGGAACCCAGAGTCCAGCCCCAGTCTGCCAGATGTTAAATCCTAAATCCTGAGCGGTACCACTCCTGCATCTTTATGGCCATCGAGGTGGACTTTGGTGGCATTCTGCACTGAGATACTTACCCTCCCAGAGGCTTACCAGACTCTATGGCACAGAACACCTATGGAGGATCATACCATTTTCTTGAGCCCCAGCACCATGCTAAAGAATGCACAAACATTCTCATTTAGTTTTCACAATCACCTCCTATCACTGATACCATGATGATGTCATCATTTTATGGGAGCAAAACTGAAGCCTGGAAAGGTCAAGGAATTAGCCCAAGGCCGTATAGCCATCAAAGAGGGTGGAGCCAAAATTCAGACCCTACTCTTAACCCCTTATGTGTTTATTTTTTTTTTATTTGTCCATTTTTATGTAGGCATCAAATAAGCCATGTCAAGTAAATGCATCTGAAGTGTACAGCTCAATGAGATATGACATAGCTGTGTACCCTGTAACCACCTCCCACCCAGATGAATATATGGTCATTTCTAGTCCCCAAAGCTTCCCCCATGTCCCTCCCAGGCATTAGCCCTATAATCCCACATGTAGGTAACAGCTTTTCTGACTCCTGTCACCATCCATCTCGCCCACTCTTTGAGAGATTGCTAAAAATACTGGAAGCTCTGAGATTCAGCTGGCTTAGACTTCCTGGGGAGCCTTCAAGTGGCAGACACCCAGCACAAGCCCTTGTACTGAGACAGAATCCTTTCTAAGGAAGCAGAAACAGCAATTCCAGGAGGGCATCCCACTTCCTGTCTTCACACATCTGTGTGACTTGTGAAGACATATCTTCTCCGTTGCTCAGGAGGAAATAGCAGGGAGCAAAGCACACTCTCTGCCCCTCATTCATGTCCCCTGCCCTGTCTGCCCTTCCCCCTGGGGATCTCCCTGTCCCCTGCTGGCCCGTAGCATGCCTCTCTGCTCCCTTCCTGTGAGCCACTCTAGGGCACCGAGTTTAGCCAACAACACCCAGACCACACTGTAGCTGCACTTGTCCCAAAGGCCGGATGCCCCTGAGCAGGGGCACAGACTGCATGAGTGCTCAAGGTAGCCCTGCCAAAAAGTGTGTTCAGGCATCGCTGCTCCTGCTTTTGTGTGAAAATCCCGCACAGGGCAGCATCTTTTAGGGCTTTCTCTTTGGAGCTTGTGAAGTGTGAGGAAAGTACTTCCCTTTCACCTGATGAGAGAGGTGTGTGCACTGTAGATTATCTTCTAAGTAAGGGGCTCTGGAATCTAGAAAATTCTAGAAAGCACAATTCTGGCCACAGACCAAACTGCATCCTCTAGTCCAGCTTCACCAGTAACAAAGCTAACATTCTGTCTCTTCATCTCTGACCTTTGTATTTTCTCCTCAGTGAGCTCAGAACACAGAAGACAGAGGAAAGCCTGCCATATCATTAATCTTCAAGTCCAACACTGGGACCAAGAAATTTCTGGTATTCACCTGGATTTAACTTTACGTTTTTATAAACTAATAAATTACACCTAATTAACACTGTCACACTAATGTATAACTTAGAATCATAATTCAACATATGAAATTATACAATACCAAATAATAAAACATAAGTACCTGCTTGAAGAGAGAAAATGTTTTCTTGTATTTCCCGAGGGCTTAAATCTTCTGAGAGATGCAGCTGCTGGATTCGGCCTGCGGCATTTGCACTAGACAGGCTTCCAATGGAGGAACGATCAGAGACAAAATTTCTATCTCTGAAAAAGAAAAAAAAAAAAACGCACAAAACATGTGTCAGTTTTCCTTCGTGGTCAGTCCTTTCTGTGTCCTGTTTAAGAAATCCTCCTGAGGTCATGAAGATATCTACATTGTTTCACATTCCAATAGAGCCAGAGTTGATTTCTGTGTATGGTGTGAGGCAGGAATCATTTTTTTTTAATGGTGAGGGAACTGATTCCACACTATTTATTGAAAAACCTGTCCTTTCCCCACTGCCCCGCATGATCACCTTTGGTTTTCAATGCTCTATTCTGCTGCGTTCACCTCTCTTGAATACATCTCAGTCTTGATTATTCTGAGTGATCTTATTCTATGAAATACCAAACTTCCTTTATTTTAGGAAAGTTCTATTCTATGACATCTTTTCTGTTGTTTTGGATTGTGTGTGTTTGTTTAGAGACAGAGTCACTGGGCTCAGGCTGGAGTGCAGTGGTGCGGTCATAGCTCACGGCAGCCCTGAACTCCTGGGTTCAAGCAATCTTCTGCCTAAGCCTCCTGGGTAGCTGGGACCAAAGGCACACACCACTACGCCCAGCATTTTTTTTTTTATTGTTATGTTTTATAGAGATGAGGTCTTGCTATGTCCCCAGCTGGTCTCAAACTCTTTGCCTCAAGCACTCCTCCCACTGTGGCCTCTCAAAGAGTGAGATCACAAATGTGAGTCACCGCACAGCTCTTATATCTTTGAATTTTTGACACTTTTTATTCTACGCTCTATCTCAAGGACCTCAATTATACACATATTGAAAACCAATATTCTATTGGCCATACCCTTCTGCCAATTGCATTTATTCCTTCATCTTTTTCCTCTGCATTATATGTGATTTTTTTAAACTTGCCCCCCATTTTACTACTTTTTTTCTGGTACTTTGATAAAATAAAGTATTTGTTTTGTTTTGTTTTGTTTTGTTTGTTCTGTGCCACTGTCTTCTACAACAGATACTTCACCTGTCTTTCGCCTGCTTTGTTCCCTTTTGCTTTACATGATTACCCTATTTTTTCACACATGTGTTCTTTATTATGGAGAGCATGTAACAGGCAGTAGCAGTTTTATCTGGATTTCTATGAGCCCAAGTATAACATGGGTGGAGTATCCCTGACTTCCATCTCATGTCATTTGGGTCCACTGGTGTCCTTCCTTCAATGGGCATGGGGAAGGTAACAGAGCTAGGTCTAGGGACAGTCATTACTGGTGACATATCTGTCAGCATAATAATCTTTTTTTTTTTTTTGAGTTGGCGTCTCACTCCGTCACCCAGGCTGGAGTGCAAGGGCACACTCACTGCCACCCCAGCGCCAGCCTGCTGGGCTCCGGCGATCCTTCTGCCTCAGCCTTCCAAGTAGCCAGAACTATAGGCATGTGCTACCATGCCCTGCTAGTTTTTTTATTTTATTGTAAAGACGAGGTCTTGCCAAGTTGCCCGGGCTAGTCTCAAACCCACAGGCTCAGGCAATCCACTCGCCTCGGCCTCCCAAAGTGCTGGGATTATAAGCTGAGCCACCAAGCCCGGCCAACATAATAATCTTAAAACTCAAATTTAAGAGATCTCTCCTCCTGATCAAGAGTATGTAGCCTTTTGGGAACAGCCTGTGCATTTGGGATTGCAGGTGAATGAATGGGCATAAACAGATTTCCTGGAAACTGCCTGACAACAGTGCCTATTCAGACTCAAGCCACCAGCCAACCCAGCAACCTCCAGCCCCAGTGCCCACATCAGGTAGCCTAGGAGCAGGCACAAGCTCTGAAAGGAGTTGTTTATCCAGCTGGGGTCATAAATTCTCCCAGAGCACCAAGACATATTTAACAGAGAATAGGAGTTGACGTGCATCATCTTCCTAGAGAAGCATGTTCTAACAGTGCACCATCGAAACAGACTGGAAAACGACTCTTTAGATGTGAAAGGACTATTTTTTATCAAGGATAGTTATGACTTGAGGAAAATTAGTGCCTTATGTGAAATTCAACTCTGTGTGAGAAAAAGGCAGATTCTGTATTTGAAGAACTGCTTAACTATTAATGGAATTAATTTCGTTTTATCATTAAGAAAATGGCTGCTCTCCAGAAAGGCAACCCCAAGCTATTGTAATAGGTACGAGGGGGGGACCCCAAAAAACCTGGGATTTATTTGTTAAAAATCATGTTTTTGTTCTTACATTTTGTTAAATGTCAGTCACAGCCGTGGCTCAAGCCTGTAATCCCAGCACTTTGGGAAGCTGAGGCGAGAGGATTGCCTGAGCTCAGGGGTTCGAGACCAGCCTGGGCAACTTGGTGAGACCTCGTCTCTACAATAAATCAAAAAATAAGCCAGATGTGGTAGCGCACACCTGTATTTCCAGCTACATGGAAGGCTGAGGCAGAAGGATCGCCTGAGCCCAGCAGGTTGAGGCTGCGATGGCCGTGAGCATGCCACTGCACTCCAGCCTGGGCAACAGAGTAAGACTCCGACCCAATCAATCAATCAATCAACCAATCAATCAATCTCAGCCATCTTCAAAGTACTCTCCATGTGATGCAATACACCTATTTCCACTGCTCAAAACAGTTTTGAGCACGTCAATTTTGATGGCTTTTAGTGCTTCTGCCATTTTTTGTTTCACCTCTTCCACATCAACACAACATTTCCCTTTGAGGACTTTTTTCATCCAGAAAAAAAAAAGTCACTCAGGGTGAGAGTGGGTGAAAGTGAAGGTAGGGGACAGGGTCATGCCGTTTTGCTTAACACTCAGCAAGGTGTGGGCAGGTACGTTGTCACAGGGGCAGAACCAGTCACCTGTTTGCAACACCTTGGAAAGTTTCCTCTGCAAATCATGACACAACCTTCTCAACTTCCATATCAAAACTTTGGTTGAGGCCAGGGGCAGTGGCTCTTGCCTGCAATCCCAGCACTTTGGGTGGCAGAGGTGAGAGGATTTTCCGAGTCCAGAGAGGTTCAAGACCAGCCTAGATAACTTGGCAAGACCTCATCTCTAAAATAAATCAAAAAACTAGCCAGGCATGGTGGCACATAGCTGTGCTTCCAGCTACTTGGAGAGCTGAGGCAGAAGAATTGCCTGAGCCCATTAGGTCAAGGCTGCGGTGGCCGTGAGCGTGCCACTGCACTCCAGCCTGGGTGACAGAGTGAGACTCCAACTCAAAAAAATAAAAAATAAAAAATAAAAAAAATTTGGATGACCGTTTGATATGGAGGAACAAATTCTGAGTGTTCAACAAGGGTCTCGCCTTCCAAAAGATAATTCCGGGTTTTTTTTGGTCCCCCTTCAAACGGCTGACCAACAGTAAGTAATAACCACCACCACCATTATAACCATCATCAACCAACAAGCCCAAAGATGAAAATCTTTGGCAATTGTAATTATTTTGACCAAGGGGCTAGCTTATTATGTCACAGCACTAATGAAAGATTTACAATTTATACTTTAAAGTAATTGATGCTTATATGTGGCTTTCATAAAAGCAACTAGATTGTCACCAGTCTATAAATGTTGCTGTTGTTGCTTAGGCAATGACAGAAATCATTAACAAGGTGACTGTTCATCTCTCTACAGCCTGTTCTGATGTTCTAATGCTTCAGAATGTTCTCTTAGAGAAAATAAAGTTGGCAGCACATATTTCCACAATATCCCTAGAAGCATAACAAGTACAAAGACTTAATCATATTGACTTGATAATATCTACGTATATTAAAATTGATAAGTCATTCTGCCTTTGTTAGAATGAGCTTAATGCACTATAGATCATAAACATGATCCATTTCAAGCAGACAGATTCATTTTTAACTTTGATTCAGCACCCATAGGGCTGAATTATGTTTTATAATAATATTAGGTAATAGAAACTTCCCATGGGTGGCTCCAGAAGATATTATTATTCAATAGTGCAATATATTTAATTCAGAAAATATGGAAGTTCGATTGCAACACACTTCTAGAGAATTTCAATTGGAAACTAAGCTAACAAAACATCCCTCCCCCATGTGCATGACTGAGAATGTCATTGGAATTCTACTTTTCAAAGACAGATAATAATACCCATCTTAGAGGACTGTAATGAAGATTAGAAAGAAAAGTAGAACAACTGGACCGGGGTCGGTAACATGGCAACCAGCTGACTAATGATACAATCTCTTATTTTAAGTAAGAGGAGTATACATCTGTTCCTTTAATATCAGCTTGAGCCAGGCTCGGTGGCTCAGCCTGTAATCCCGCGCCTTTGGGAGGCTGAGGTGAGTGGATTGCCTGAGCCCGCGGGTTCGAGACCCGCCTGGGCAGCGAGACCTCATCTCTACAATAAATCAAAAAATCAGCCGGGCGTGGTAGCGCATGCCTGTAATTCCGGCTACTCGGAAGGCTGAGGCGGAAGGATCGCCGGAGCCCAGCAGGTCGAGGCTGCGGTGGCCGGGAGCGGCCACTGCACTCCAGTCTGGGTAACAGAGTGAGACTCCAACTCAAAACAAAACAAAACAAAACAAATATCAGCTTGACTTTGTCCTTATAGATAGATGATATACACACAAACATTTTAGCAAATTTTTGGTAATTATTGTACTTGTTGGCATGAAAAAGTACATATGCTGATTCAAGGAAAAGGCGGCAAGACAGATGTTTTCTTTAGGTTACTGAACTTCCAATCAGCCTACACTTCACCAGGCCACCGGTGGTCTTCGGCATTCCTGGCACTGTGCTGGAGGCTAGTGGAATCTAAAAGATGGATGCCCCAGACTTTGACTTGGAGCACGCTTGCGGCAAGGACAGATGATTCTGGAAACGTGACTGACCAAAGGAACCCAAAGCAGGAGGGAGTGAGGTGAGCAGGCACCCAACGTGCCATCTCATCACGGGTGTGAAAGCCCACTCTGACTCACCCTCGTAAAATGTGAAGGAGCTGCTTGATGCCTCCCCAGATGCGAATTTCCACGCTGGCCTCGGGGTCCTCACACACCTGGACCAGAATCCAGACAACGCTCCAGAGCAGCTTCAGGTGGTCAGAGTGCAGCAGGCTGAGCAGGACGGGGATCCCCTCGTAGAGCTTCACCTGCGCCTTCACCTGGGGCTCGGCACAGAGCAGGCGCAACAGCTCCGCGGTTAGCCTGGAAGGGGCCAGGGAGGGCGGGGCCGAGAGTCACAGCCTCGTGAGGCAGCCACTTCGTGTTAGACTGAATCTGTCATCCCTGCACTTAGAAGACTGTAACATCTTCTAAGTCACGGTCAACATGCATTTTCTGTGAAGGGCCAGAGAGAAGCCAAATGCTTTCAGTTTGGCTAACCGTATGATCTGTCACCACCACAGACAACTCATAGAAATGAATGATCATGCCTGTGTCACCACAAAACTTTATGCACAAAAACAAGCGGTGGGTCACACTTAGCCTGTGGGTCATAGTTTGCTGACCAGTGTTCCAAGTCATGTCCTCACTGTGTCCTCATTGGTCTGGTTAAAAACCTACTGACCGGCAGTAGGTATCAAGTTCAGACAATGACAGCCACATTGTACTAAAGCTAAAAGAAATATAAGTCTTACTCCAGCACTCAGAAGCTTTCCCCATGATTGCAAAAATAAGACACTCATGGAATATGTCAAAACACTGAAATGCAAGGGAAGTCAGTGCATGGTGCTCCGTTACTATATATCAGTGCAAAGTGCTCAGCTAATAATTACTCGGTGCACAGTGCTTGGTTACCATATACTCAGTGTAAAGTGTTCAGTGACTATATTCTCAGTGCACAGTGCTCAGTTACTATTTACTCAGTGTACAGTACTCCGTGACTATATTCTCAGTGTACAGTACTCAGTTACTATTTACTCAGTACACAGTACTTGGCGACTATATTCTCAGTGCAAAATGCTCAGTTACTGTTTACTCGGTGCATAGTACTCAGTTACTATACTCTCAGTGCAAAGTGTTCAGTTAATAATTACTCAGTGCACAGTATTCAGTTATTATATTCTCAGTACACAGTGCTCAGTTACCATTTACTCACTGCACAGTACTTGGTGATTGTATTCTCAGTGCAAAGTGCTCAGTTACTGTTTACTTGGTGCATAGTACTAAGTTACTATACTCTCAGTGCATAGTGCTTGACTACTATTTACTCAGTGCACAATACTCGGCTACTATACTCTCAGTGCACAGCGCTCAACTACTATTTACTCAGTGCACAGTACCCAGTTACTATATCCTCAGTGCAAAGCACATAAATATAGCAGTGAAGACATGAGATTCAGCAGAGCCATGCAACATAATGACAATCAGTGTTTCAAGGAATCATCCTTAGTCCTCCAGTCTCACCCTCTAAACACTCTCCCTGGATGGTGTCTTGTAGTTGTCCACTCCCATGGCTTCAAACCCTCTACTTTGTCATCATGACCTTAGCTCAGGCACCGCTCCTAACCTCCAGAAGTCCTAGCCATGTGGATGTCCACACGGACTCACCACACTACCTCCAAACTCAAAGTCATTATCCTCCTCCTCAGATATGTTCTTTTTCTTGCATGCCTGATCTTGACTCATGGCACCACAGTCTTTTCAGTGTTCCAAGCCAGAAGCTTGGGAGTCACCAAGACACTCTCTTCTCTTTCTATACACCACCACTGCCCATCAAGAGCTCTTAGTGACCAGGCATAGTGGTTCATGCCTGAAATCCCAGCACTTAGAAAGACTGAGGCAAAAGGATTGCCTGAGCCCAGGAGTTCGAGACCAGCTGGGCAACTTGGTGAGACCTCATCTCTACAATAAATCAAAAAATTAGCTGGGTGTGGTGGTGCACACCTGTAGTCCTAGCTACTTGGGAGGGTGAGGTGGAAAGAACACCTGAGCCCAGCAGGTTGAGGCTGCGGTAGCTGTGATTGTGCCACTGCACCCCAACCTGGGTGACAGAATGAGATTCTGGGGAAAAAAATGGAATGTTTAGTGTCTCCAATTTCCCTATTTCCTGAGCAACTGCTGGGGTTAATTCTCTTGAGTGTCAGGTGTCTAGCTGGCCCCGCTGTTCCTCCCAACCTTGTGATCCTTGACCGTGCTCAAGACATAACCCCCTTTCATCTGCCTCTCCAAAAGTCCATTCTTGTGCTGCTTCCCATTCCTTCCCTCTCAACCGATTTTCCATGGCTCCTGTTCCTCCCCAGTCGTCTGCTCTGACACTAAGAACACAAGTTCTTTGGTGAACAGTATTCTCTATCTTCACGAACTTTCTACATAAACATGCCTCAGGGTATCTCAATGTGTGGATATGTCCCACCCTCCACTCCACCCCTGTAAATGCTGCTATCAGAGTGCTCTTTCAAAAATAGAGATCTAGGTCAGGCACAATGGCTCATGCCTGTAATCCCATCACTTTGGGAGGCCGAGGTGGGAGGATTACTTGAGCCCAGGAGTTTGAAACCAGCCAAGGCAACATAGTGAGACCTTGTGACTACAAAAAAATCAACAAATTATCTGGGTGTGATGGCGTGTGCCTGTAGTCCCAGCTACTTGAGAGGCTGATGTGGGAGGATCGTTTGAGCCCAGGAGATCAACGTTGCGGTGAGCTGTGATCGCACCACTGCACTCCAGCCTGGGCAACAGAGTGAGACCCCGACTCTAGATAAATATTTGATCATGCTTAAAATCCTTCTGTGAGTTCCCATAATGTTCCTCTTTATTTAGCACGTGGAGCACATCCGAGCTGGATGAAGGTGTCTTGTTGCCTCCTCTTTAAAATATGGAAATAATAGGGTTGCTGTGCAGATCCCATGAGTCAGTGCACAAAGGGACACAGAGCAGGTCCTGGTATACAGAAGGCAACGTTAACTGCATTTCTAGCTTATCGGTGACTGCCCTCTCTAGTTTTCTGGCACTTCCTCACTTTGCCCCGGCTGTGCCCAGCCACGCACATTCTTCCATCACACCCAATGTCATGTTTCCATGTTGGGGCATATTCTGCTATCACTAGTTCTCTCCCTCAGCCTGCATATCCCCTCTTCTCCAGGACGGCTGGCCTGACCCCTCGTTCTGATTAGAAGGGCTCTGCTCTGGGTTCCCAGAGCGCCCCATATGTACCCACCTACGCTCTGCTCACCGCATGGGCTGTGCCTCCCTGCACGGCACACACTGTAGCTTACTCATCTTCAGTTTCCAACACCTGGTGTGGTTTGGCTCCTTGTTTGTTGGGTGAATGAGTTCAGATAACCAAGTCTACAAGTATATAGATTCTCATCTATATTTAATGCTCTTATAAAAGCACTGAATGCTCTTTCCTGTTAAAAGAGCATTAAATCAGCTCTGAAGAAGAATCTGAAAAGATTTACTATGAGCCAAGTGTCAGGGTGCCATTGCTTGGGAATGGAGCAGTGGTATCTATTCTGCCTCTTTAAAAAATTATAATTAGGCCAGGTACGGTGGCTCATGCCTATAATCCCAGCACTTTGGGAGGCCGAGGTAAGAGGATTGCCTGAGCCCATGGGTTCGAGACCAGCCTGGGCAACTTGGTGAGACCTCATCTCTACAATAAATCAAAAAATTAGCCAAGTGTGATGGCATGCACCTGTAGTTCCAGCTACTTGGAAGGTTGAGGATCACCTGCGCCCAGCAGGTCGAGGTTGCGGTGGCCATGAGCGTGTCACTGTACTTCAGCCTGGGCTACAAAGTGAGATTCCAACTCAAAAAAAAAAAAAGATAATTTACAGAACTAAACAGCACATGATGTAGATTTAAACACAACTATATTTAAACACCATCTGGCTGGGCGTGGTGACTCACGCCTGTAATCTCAGCACTTTGGGAGGCTGAGGCGGGAGGATTGCTGGAGCCCAGGAGTTCAAGACCAGCTTGGACAACATAGCGAGACCTCATCTGTATAAAAAAATCAAAAAATTAGCCAGGCATGGTGGTGCATGCCTGTAGTCCCAGCTTCTTGGGAGACTAAGATGGAAATATCACCTGAACCCAGGAGGTCCAGGTTGTGGTGAGCTGTGACCGCACTCAAACCAGCAGAGTGAGATGCTGACTCAAAAAATTAAAAAATTATTCAAGCAAACATAATCTAAAGCCTTCTGGATACAGTAATTCTTTAGAACAATATGTATGAACATACAGTAATTCTTTAGAACAATATTTATGAAAATAAATCAATTCTACTTTAGATTTTATTTTGAGTTATTGTAGCAGGTGGTCACAAAACCAATCCGTAGCTATCTTAATTTCTTGTACTTGTCTTAAGCCAAATGAATTTTAGCAATCTAATTATTTATTGCACACACAATCTGAAATTACTAAAAACAAAGCCACCTTAGTTTGTTTCCCTAAAATGGTGACATGTAAATAAATGCAATAAACAAAAACATTAGAGACAGCATCATAAGACTTATTTCCTTAGAATTGATGCCCAGATACTGAAGTAATGGAGGACTAAAGATAAAGTAATATACTTCTTTGCTGTATCAAAGAGTTATATACAGTTATACAGAAAATAAATGCCAAGTTGACTCATAACAATTAGTTACAATATAAATAACATGACATAATAAAAACAATAAGCCTCTGTTTCAAACAAAGGACATTGTCTTTTACCCCTGTGAGCAAGCCTACCTTTTGGAAAGCAAGTCGTATTCATGTAAAATCATCAACAGATTTTCTACAATGTTGAGTTCACTTATCTTCTCCCTACACTCTGGACTATAATTTGAAAAATATTAGCAGCAACTAAAAACATATTTTACTATGTGCACTTATTTAATATCCTACCCCTTATATTATAATCAGAAGAAGAGGTTTTTTAAAACCAAAGGAATCATATGCTGTTCACAAAAAAAAAAAGCAATGATCCACTGACTGACATAAAAATATATTTAAAGCTCTTTTATTCAAAATAATCATGGTACCTTGAACAATTATCATAATACTATAAGAAAAGGATTGGCAGTAGCGGGAAACTGCCAAGAGGGGAGCGGGGAAGTGGTATTGGCAGTAGTGGGAATCTGCCTGGAGAAGCGGGGGGTACACCTCATCAACAAGGGTAGCTGCATAATGAACATTTGTATACCTAACCCTGAATTGCACCCCACATCTTTAAAATTAAAAAAATCAAAAGAAAAAAAAATAATCATGACATCTTTAAGATGATAGATTTCCTAAGAATTTATTTAAAGGCCTCCAATGTTTGAAAATGTTTTGTATGTTAAAATAAACACACAGGTAAGAATAAATTAAGAAGGTCAGGGAGATTCAACTGCCAAAGAAATATTACGGTAATTTTGAAAATAGTAGTAATTGAAGATTAAATGAAAAGACTAGGCAAATATTTCTGATCAGAAAGAAAAGAGAATTTAACATTGTGATTTGTCTTTCCAACTTGGATTTTAAAATGATGCTTTCTAGCCAGGATCCTCTGCAACAGGTAAGTATTATTTCACACTTATTTTTCAAAAATGAGTACTGACTAGGTGACAAGGTAAATGATATATTTTGCATTCCTCCCATTGAAATTGCTATCACAGCAGAACTGGAAAGTAGAGAAATACACGACTCACCTTTCTGCTAAACTAGCCAGAGCCAAGAGGGAACCCAACAGAACATTAGTGTCCCGGGCACCAAGTAAATTTACTAATGTCTGAAAAATAAAGTAAAACAAAGTTTGATTATATAAGTACCACAATCTTCTTGAATGATATAATGCTACCTTCTCCAGATTATGGAGGCTTAATCTTTTTTTTTCTTTGCCCAGTATTTTATGATGTATGTGCATCTATAATTAAGTGCAAACTATATGCAATTTTAAAGCAGATCTTTTGAATTTTTTCCTAACATTATCCTCCACTGACGTTTTCCATGGCATTAAATATCTTTATAAACATTATTTTTTGTCAATATAATTAAATTATTCATTATACTATGGCTTTACTTACAGAATAATGAAAAATGTCATGCCCTCTTGAGCCTTATGGAGTTTAGTTCAGTTTACTTTTTGCAGTCAGTATAGAGGCTTAACCTTAAAAGGAATCTTATGATTCATCAGACTCACATAGTGAGATCCCCATCTCTACAAAAAATTTTTAAAAATCAGCCAGGCATGGTGGCACACGCTTGCAGTCTCAGCTACTCAGGATTCAGGAAGTTGAGGCAAGAGGATCACTTGAGTCCAGGCAGTCAAGGTCCAGTGAGCTAGGATTGTACCACTGCACTCCAGATGGAGTATCAGAGCAAGACACTGTCTCTTTAAAAAAGAAAAAATTAAAATATCCAGTTCTTTACAGGGACCTGGAGTCCATCTCTTCCTTTCTTTGGAACTCTTGAGAGTAGCTTCTTGTAGCCATTCCTTGCCCGGCAGAGGAAAGGGACCAAGCTCCATGGCCAGTCTGGCTCCCATGCTTCCCTCTATTTCATGCTCCTAGGCATTCTGCTCCACCCTTTCTGACCCCACTCAGGAAAGAGTAGAGAGATAATGACATGAGTTATCATATTGGTACTGACTCACTCTGAGCCAGGTGTTGGGCTAGGGACTTCCCCAATTACGGAACTATTTTTCCACAAAATGTTAACACTTCCTTCTCAAAGCAAGCAAGATGTGTCAACACCCATGCAGCCTTCCATTCGCTCTCAGATTTCTAACTGACGGTGAAAGTGCACCGTCATGCTCCAAAGCCCCCTCCCAAGTAACACGACCTAGCTGGAGTCTTCTGTGTCTTGCTGATAGTCTTCCTTGAATTCTCATCCATGAAAATTCTCATATCTTCTCTCTACATTTTCAGAACTCAGAGGCCCCCAGAAAATACACTCCCCAAATCTCCCAGGCCAGGGCTACGACCCATGCAGTGACACACTTTTGGTTTCCATGCTGAAGATTTTTCACCTTATGATTTCAGTATTTAATGAAGCTATCATTATCTTTTTTCTTCACTTTTTCTTTTCTCTCTCTCTGCCTTCTAACATAATGTTTCCCATATTCAGTCGCCAGCCTATTATTTTCACAATTTTTGCCATGTTCACTTAACACCTTGTTGCTAACTCAAAAATTTTCTTCGAGTACTAAGCAATAATGTCTGTGAAATAGATGGCTATTGACATGGAAGCGTTGACCTGGATATCACCTGAAATCAACCCTAGACCATGAGCCATATGTGTGGCACACTCCAGGTAATACTGCTCTCAGAGGCACCAGAAAATGGCTTCCTGGGATTTGAGGACTCAGCAGGTGACTGAAACTTGACTGTATGTGGCTGCAATCTAAACAGCTTTGCCACAAATGTAAGCTAAGTCTGTTTTGATTAAACCTGCATTCATCCATCTTAAAACGAATGTGGGAGCCGTATACTTGTAATGCTATACCACCATCTTACTAGGAGGTTGGACCCTACAAAATCGTCTTCCTGGAGTCAATCATTTTTTACCTACAGACAATGGTAATCACACGTGGTTCAAAGTAATTATGGCCCCATATGCCATAATTATATGTGTACATATGTGCATTTTGTTTGTTTATTTATGTTTATTTACATATACATACAGATCTAGAGTCAGTTTATATAGAGTGCCAAAAAATGTATACACATTTTAAAAAAGAAAAAAACTGTGTTAATACCATAATACTCTATATATACTGATAACAAAAGATGAACACAAGTCACATTGACTCCTGCAATTACGAGAGGTGTTCAAAGTGGTTACCGTCAGCATTCAGACACTTCTGATTACAGTGAACTAAAAGTAATACATAGATAACATCGCTTAAAATGTGTACACATTGTTTTGGCACGCCCAGTATGGCCTGCGTTTTCCAAACAACGTTCAAATTAAGCAATAAACTTAGCTGGCATTAAACGGTATATGAAAAGAGAACAGAGTTCCAGGAAACTTGCATTGACTACGTCTCTATTAACCTGTTAGGCTGGAAAGAATATGAAAGGGCTGGCAAGGAGTCACAGTTTTAGAGGCCAGGTTGGCAGGTTTGTGACTCAAGATACACGTGGGTTGGCCACAAAGGCTCTGAACTTCGGCATGGGAAGTGTGTGGCACAGAAGCTTTAACACTTTCAGGGACCACTCACCTTGTGGGCTCCGCTTGCGGTGACCCATTCTCTTTGGTCTCTGACAGCGGCAAGTTTTTGGAAAATATCTGTAAGGGAAGGACATAACTCAGAGAGGGGGCCGGAGATTAAAGGGGGCAGAACTCACAGTGCCTCAGGCCAGCAATCCTAACACGCAAGCAAGGAAAGGGCAAAGAGAACAGACAAAAAAGAACAAGGAGGGAGGAGGGGCAGGATTCTTTTTTTATCCCAAGAATGACCCCTCAGGCTCAGCTAGTACTTATTTGATCATATTACCATTAGAGTGAACTGTGGAAATAGCAGAAAGAGGCAAACCTCTCCACCCACTTAAAGTTGAACAAGTTCCTTAACAGCATTACAGGTTCGAGGGGAGGCCTGCTCCCCAAAAACGACGTGATGAGCCCAGCAAGCATCTTCGGCTGAGGGCCACAGTTGTCCTCAAGAGACTTCCTGGTGCCCAGGGCGTGCCACTGATGCTTCTTTCCCTGGGCCTGAGCGTCAGCGTGGCCTCTGCAAACATGGGGGCCCAGACCGTCCACACAGAGAAAACAGGCTAGCAACCCACAACAGCCAGAGGTCTGTGGCTGCTCAGACCTGAGGGCAGGAAGGAGGGGCTGGAAAGAGCCTCCCAAGAGAAAAGACCAAGCAACTACAGAGCCTCTCGCACCCACAGACCAACGTGTCCACATTATCCTCAGCAGAGGAGGGTTGTTGCTACTGTTTTTTTGTGGGCTCTGAATGTTCCAGATTCCATGAGGTAGGTATTAACCCAATTTAACAAATAAAAACTGAATCATCTCTGATATTTTAATAGAGGTCAAATGAGACAAACTTTTTTTTTTTTGGAGTTAGAGTCTCACTCTGTTGCCCAGGCTGGGGTGCAGTGGCACACTCACGGTCACCGCAACCTCGACCTGCTGGGCTCAGGCAATCCTTCCAAGGAGCTGTAACTACAGGTGCGCACCACCACACCCGGCTAATTTTTTTGATTTACGGTAGAGACGAGTCTCACCAAGTTGCCCAGGCTGGTCTTGAACCCCTGGACTCAGGCAATCCTCTCACCTTGGCCTCCCAGGCTTGAGCCACCACACCCAACCTGAGGCAAACTATTTTTACCAAAATTTGCTTCTACGGAAGCCTCTCTTGCATTAAATAAAATGTGCTTTTCAGGGTAAGAGTTGTAATCCCAAAAATCTTCATTCTGGAAATAACAGATACTGAGGAGAAAGGGAAAAAAGTCGGGGGGGGCAGTTAGGGCCGGGAGTTACCTGCCGGGTACAAGGCTCACTGTCTGGAGAATGGGTCACCTGAAGCCGAACCGCCATCCGTGTATGCAATAGGTCCATGCAACAAACATACAAGGGGGCCCCCAAAAAGAAACCATTATCTTCTGGAGGGCAGACCCCTTGTACTGAAGGCTTCCCCTGCTAGGTGAGTGTTCTAGCAACACATCGGCATCAGTGTGCCAGCTCGTGTTGCTGTGAGAGGCTGTGTTCAGCTTCCATTTTTTTGTTTCTTTGTTTTTGAGATTCTTTCAGCATATTTGCCCACCTCATGGTGGGTGATTTACGAACGAACCTGCCCACACCCTGCTGAGTGCTCAGCAGTTTTTGACCAACAATGACGTGACCTCCATGCTTTCCCTTTCCCTATCCACCTGATCCTGCCCCAAGAAACGTTTTTTCTGTTGTTGTTCCAGGGATGAAAAAAGTCCTCAAAGGGAAATGTTTTGCCAATGTGGAAGAGGTGAAACAAAAAATGGCAGAAGCACTAAAAGGCATCAAAATGGACGAGTTCAAACCATTGTGAGCTGTGGGAAAAGTATCTCAATAAGTGTATTGCATCAAACGGCGAGGACACTGAAGGTGACTGAAGTTTAAACACGTAAGAATAAATATACAATTTTTTATAAACGAATTCTGGATTTTTGAGGACCTCCCCATACACTTGTACCCCTTGAATCTAAAACAAAAAAATTTTAATTGTACATTAAAAAATATTAATAAAATCGGTGTAAAAGATGTTTTGGCTGGGCACAGTGGCGCCAGCCTGTAATTCCAGCACTTTGGGAGGCTGAGGTGAAAGGATTGCCTGAGTCCAGGGGTTCAAGACCAGCTTGGACAACTTGGCAAGACCTCATCTCTACAATAAATCAAAAAATAGCCGGGCATGGTAGTGTGTGCCTGTAGTTCCAGCAACTTTGAAGGCTGAGGCGGAAGGATCACCTGAGCCCAGCAGGTGGAGGTTGCAGTGGCCGTGAGTATGTCACTGCACTCCAGCCTGGGCGACAGAGTGAGACTCACTCAAAAAAAAAAACCACGTTTTAAATATTCCTTCTGGGTATGTTTTACCACTGAATGCAACAGTTGGCATGGATTCTCAACGGTCTGTGTGTGGGAACCTTAATAAATATTTAAAGCATCCTTCCTTCCTGCTGCAAACACCCTGCTGCTTATTCTAGAAGCCACAAAGTCGGCTGTGTCCCGACGACGGCGCTCACACGTCATGTTGACCAGCTTGTCCACACTGTGCTGCTCTTCTCCATAGCCGAGGTACTCATTGGCCACCACCTCCATGTACTGCAGGAAGGACCAAACCAACAGCCAGTTAGAGGGAGGACCCCAAAAGCACCCGAGAGGGTGAGGCGAGCAAGGGTGGTGCAGTTCTTAAAGCGGGCTGCAGGTGGCACAACAGATTCACCAAATAATCCTCAGGGCTCCTCTGGGGCTGATTTGCTCAAAATTTGGGTTTCTGGATTCTTTGCCTTCTTTTGCGTGCTCTGAAGTTGCAGGAGGGACCAGCTAAAGACAGCACTCCCAAAAGTCTCAACATGACTCACTTGTAACCAAATAAGTGTGTTGAGACATTTAGGATCCAAATACAAGATACATACAAGAGACAGAAATATAGAGTACATAGAAATTGAATTCTTCAATGTACTTTTTTAAGTAGAATTTTTTAACACACTGCATATATTTTATTGACCTTCTGTTTTATAATATCAAAATTATATCTAGCTTGCCTACATGCAGTTAGCAATAATCAGAATAAAATGGGTATGGGAGAGGCTGATAATTCCCACCGTGGATAATTCACTATAATGAGAAACAGGCTCAGAGAAACATACATAATTTCTGGCATTCAAATGGAAGTCAAAGTGGATAAAAAACATCCTTTACAATGTGATCTTATGAAAGATCATTTCATAAATGAGACAAACATCCAGCAAATTTTTTAAAAATCTTAAAAACAAAATATTAATCAATTTCCTAAGAACAAGAATATTATAAAATAAAATAGGGTTAATGTTATCTTGCCATAAGCTCAACCTTCCATTAATAATTCAGAATGACCTGGCAGGCTCACATGTTTATTATGAGTCTTTCTGTCTGCACTATAGGTTTGAGGAGACTGGGCTTGACACCATGACCAGAAATATTGTTTCATGGTATTAATAATTGCAAGCCTCTGAGTTGCTCGGCATATATTTTCACCTGTTTCTCCTCCCTCAGTAGTTAGCAAAGAAGAAAAATCAGTGGAGTCAAGATGGTCCCTTACTTTATCCTGTACTTATTAATGTTTTAGTGGACACCGTAGTTCTTTTTGTGTGTGAAAAAGTTTTGAACAGCTAACCCGTTCACTTCCATCACATGGCATGCACAAAGCCTGCCAGCCAGTGTCTATTTTGTATAATTACTAGCTGGAGACGTGTGACCTTGTATAGCACTTTTTCATTTCAATAGGCAGAGGAAAGCGAGTCCAATTAGCCAGGACAAAATGTCATGGCCCCTCCCTGCCCTGCGAGAACCGTGGCCCAGCCCATCTGCTCCGCCCATGACAGGCAGCACGACATAGCAGGGCCATCTTCTGCCACGCATGTGTTTAATCCTAGTTCGGGGCACGGCACAAAATGAAAAGGCAAGACCAGACACCACCAAAGGAATCTTACCTGAGCCAGGTTTTCAATCCCACCCAAGCTATGGAGTATTTCCTGATGAAATAAAAGCAACAGAACACATATAAAAAATGAGGGTGGAGGGGGAAAAGTATATTTTATACACAACTTCTTTGTTAAGACTTAAGATTTATCATTAGTTTTTAAAAGTCCACATCCTTACATAATATGAAAAATTTAGTGTTTGTCGTTCATGCTACATTTAAGAAAAACTGTTAATAAACATCAAAGTTTGGTTCAGACTTAGAGAAAGAATATGTGCTCAGAACTGCAGTCTGTCTTCCTCTTCTTCTTCTCTCCTCCTCCTCCTCCTCCTCCTCCTCCTCCTTCTTCTTCCTTTTTGTTTTGTTTTCTTTTGAATCAGGACCTCACTCTGTTGCCCAGGCTCGAGTGCAGTGACACAATCGCAACTTGCCGCCAGCCTCAACCTCCTAGACTTGGGTGATCCTCCCCCCTCAGCCTCCTGAGTGGCTGGGACTATAGGTGCGTGCCATCATGCCTAGTTAATTTTTTCATTTTTATTTATATATTTATTTATTTTTACTTATGTTGCCAAAGCTGGTCTCGAACTCCCAGGCTCAAGTGATCCTCCTGCCTCTGCCTCCCGAAGTGCTGGGATTACAGACATGAGCCACGGGCACCCAGCCATGCCTCTTTCAATGTCCTCACAGAGCTGAGAAGACCCATTAGAAACCATTCCATTCCACCCTCTCATGATACAGAGGAGGAAAATAAGGACCAGAGAGATAAACCATCTGGTCTACCTGACAAGCCGGGATGAGGCTGACATTCCCAAACTCCAGGACCAACTTGTCCTCTAAGTCTCTGCCTAGGGTGGTCCAGGGACCCGCGGCACCAGCAGCACCTGGAAGCGGATGAGAAATAAAGACTCTCCTTCCCAGCCCAGACCTGCCTAACCCTAGGCTGAGATTCAGCAAGATCTCCAGGTCACTGGAACCTGCAAGTGCAGTTTGAGAAACATTGCCCTTGGAGAACAGGAGCTTCTCCTTACATTTATCAGGCTAGTGGGCTTATGAAACCCAAACTCTACACAAATGTAAGGATGATCTCTGCACAATGTCTCCTGGTACAGGACTGTTCTTTTGTTTGGGATTTTTTTTGGAGTCAGGGTCTTACTCTGTCACCCAGGCTGGAGTGCAGGGGCACGATCATGGCTCATCGCGGTCTCAACCTCCTGGGCTCAGGCAGTTTTTCCACCTCAGCCTCCCCAGTAGCTGGAACTATAGGTGCATGCCACCACTCCTGGTGCTTTTTTCTATTTTTTCATAGAGATGAGGTCTCATTATGAGGCCTGGGGTGCTCTCGAATTCCTGGGCTCTAGTGATCCTCCTGCCATGACCTCCCAAAGTGCTGGGATTACAGGTGTGAGCCACCATGCCCAGCCAAGTGATACAGGACTTAAAATCCAATTCCCAATAAGTAGACATTTCATTATACTTCTGAAGCTGCCGGGAAAGTGCTAATTTGGGAAGAGAGGGTGGGAGGTCGGAGTTGTGAAGGGGCGAGTCTGGAACTCTGCTCACAGTAAGTGCTCTTAGGATGTCCACGTTGGCATTTATCTGCAGGCAAATGTCCCCAGGTGGCCTTAACCTGTTTAATTAAAGCTGTATCGACATCTCTCTCCTTACTTAACATGCACACAAGGAAGTTATTTGAAATATAAACATTGGCCATCACTTCAGTTCTGGGAAACTCACAGGGACAAGTACATGAGCGTGAGAGTCTAACTGTGCTGTGAAGCCAAGTGGATGGGCTGGGAAAAAGGCGGGCCCTCAAAGCCTCCTGGGTCAAGGTTTCTTTACTCTGTGGGAAGTAGATTTGGAAACACTGAACACACTCTTGTCTAAATTAAGTGAAAAGAAACACATAGAACTCAAATTAAAAATACTTCTATGATTAATCTCCTCATATAAAGCCTCATCAATACTATTTATGCTAGAGAAGCTATAATTAGAGAACATAAAAATGCTGTATACACGGTCCACATTTATGATAGGATGTTTTATACATATAAAAATAATTTAAAACCACTTGTAGCTGTTCCACAAATTTTTTTTTTCATTCCTGCAGTGTGAAAGCACTGAGCTAGGCTCTGAAGAGGACACAAATATGGAGATGGCAGGGGCCCACTTCACTGGGCTTTAGATAAGCCCAAGGTAGGTGTACCAATAACTAGAATGTAAGACTGCATGAGACAAATGTTTACGTATATATGCATGAAGTGTTATGGTGGACTCCAGGAGGGACACCTCATTTCCTGCTGAGACAACTGAGAGAAACTTCACTTGTGTGGTGGTCGCAGAATGAGATTGGAAGGATGAATGGTCTGCTGTGCAGAGATGGGGGGATGGTAAAAAATAAAAGAGATTCCAGACAAAGAAAATGGCAGGCTCAAAGGTGCACAGAGATTGTAAAGACAAAACATTGAGACATTCTGAAACTCTGAGGAAAGCTGTTCCATAGCTCCATGAAAGTTGTTATCAAGGAAAGGGTCAGAAATTTGGGGTGGGATCAGCCTGTGGGAGGACTTAGCTGTGAGCCTGAACTTGAACTTTTTCATGCAGGTCATGAAACCTCTGTGAAAATGTGTGAATGAGAGACTGGTCAGACCAGTTGAATCTAAAAACAAACTACAGAAAGAAAGTGTTAACTGGGAGCCCAGCCGGGAGTCAGTGGCAGCGAAATAAGAATGGAGAGAAAAGGTTAGCATTTGAAGTGATGTAATCAACTGGATGTGAAGTCAGACTGGAAGAACAGGAGCTAAGTAGAAGATGTCAGTCTATTTGAACGTGGTTGGCTGGGAACAATGACACGATTGACCCACAGAGGGAAGGAGAGAGGAACAGAGTGAGTTAGAAGAGAAGACTCAGAGGTGGACATGCTGAGGTGCTGAGGGGATGTCCAGGTGCAAAAAGGACAACACGCCATGGAACATGAGGTGAGGGCGAAAGACGGAAGTCACAGAGAAGGAGGCTCAAAATTGAGGCGTGAGAGAAGGAAAACCCCAAGGGATTTAAACATTCCCATGTTTAAATGACTAGTCATAGTAATGTTATTTTTAAATGTGTACCCTGACAAGAAATGTATCATCCAATAATTTTAATGATATAAAACTAAGTTTCCCTAGCCACATCCTAAAAACAGTTGTTTTATTTTGTGCAATAGATGAATTAGGCATTCTATTCCCCCACTCCACCCCCAAAAAGAATGTTATGAGCAAATCAACTTGGGAAACACTGGGTTAAACAGATTTAACAAATCCCCTCCCCCCTTTTTTTTTGAGTTGGAGTCTCACTTTGTCACCCAGGCTGTAGTGCAGTGGCACGCTCACAGCCACCATGGCCTCGGTCGGCTGGGTTCAGCCGATCCTTCCACCTCAGCCTTCCAAGTAGCTGGAACCACAGGCACGCACCACAATGCCTAGCTAATTTTTTGATTTACTATAGAGTTGAGGTCTCGCTAAGTCGACCAGGTTGGTCTCGAACCCCTGGGCTCAGGCAATCCTCTTGCCTTCGCCTCTCAAAGTGCTAGGATCACAGGCGTAAGTTGCCGCACCCAGCTAGATTTAACAAATTCTTTATCTCAGGACTCCTCCGAGTCTCTAATATACCGCAAGGAACAAACTAGTGTGTCACTTTTCCGGAACATCACTAACCAGACCATGCTTCTTTCCACAGAGCATGTGTTACTCCCATGAGACGGTTTGAGCAGTGCTGCTACAAAGGGTAGGAATGGGGAACAGGCTTTCTCAGGCTTAGAGAATGCTATAGTTACAGACTCAAGAACTGAACCTCCATCCGTGGTATGAACACTTTCCTTCCATTCCCCTGCAGAGAGCAGGGCAAGGCCAGGAGATGGCTCACAGCCCATGGTCTTCCCTGGGTTTCCTCTCCTTACACCAGTGGAACTGTACTAACCCAAGAGTGTCAACTGAAGAAAACCATGACTGCAAGGCATGTATACACCTGGGCTTAACAGTTCTGGCTACTGATCTGAAAAGCAAACATGACTGCAAGCTTGGATCACAGCAATGTCCTCCTGTATGCCCATTAAGACATCAATATTTCCCCAGGTCCCCGTCATAGGCCAGAGGGTCAAACTGGGTTCTATGCTTCTGAGCCTACTGGCCTGGAGAAAGTCTCCTTGTCAATCTAAACTTCAGTTCAATCTGTGAGATGTGACCGATGTCCATGCTTGCTCCCTGAGAGTTTCCTTTTTTTTTTAATATAATACTGGTTAAAAAAAAAGTATGTTTTTAAAAAATGGAGTACATTATGCCAATACATGGAGGGGTATTAACACATTATTATTACTATTACTGTTATTATTATTATTATTATTATTATTATTATTATTGAGTCAGAGTCTCACTCTGTCACCCAAGCTGGAGTGCAGTGGCATGGTCATGGTTCACTGTAGCCTGGGCTCAGGCAACCTTCCCACCTCTGCCTCCTGAGTAGCTGGGACTACAGGCATGTGTCACCACACCTGGCTAATTTTTTTTTTTTTTGGTAGAGACAAGGTCTCCCTATGTCTATCAGGATGGTCTCAAACTCCTGGGCCAAGCAATCCTCTCTCCTCAGCCTCCCAGAGTGCTGGGATTACAGGCATGAGCCATCACGTCCAGCCTCATTATTTTTACCATGGCCAAAAACATCATTTCCATTCAGGGGCTCTCATGCCAAGACTAATCAGCAACTAAGTGAATGAATGCTGCATACATTGCAGTGACCTTCAACACCGAATCACTAACAAAATCATTTTCCTCCTGCACTCAGAAATCATCAGTGGCTCCACATTGCTTATTCATTGGTCAAAATTTAATGCTCCTATATGGACTGGCTACTTTACTTACGTTTCCAAGTATAATAGTAACTACTCTTCTAACAGGCTTGGTATATTAGATTTGTAAGGCAGTTAGGAAAAGGGAAGTATAAGAGATGGTTCTAAAGTTTTCTACCCTGAGTCTGAGGAAAAATGACACCATAAAAGAATCAGGAGCCGGGCTCGGTGGCTCAGCCTGTAACCCCGTGCTTTGGGAGGCTGAGGTGAGTGAATTGCATGAGCCCGCAGGTTCGAGACCCGCCTGGGCAACTGGGCGAGACCTCATCTCTACAATAAATTAAAAAAAAAAAATTAGCCGGGCATGGTAGCGCGTGCCTATAGTTCCAGCTACTTGGAAGGCTGAGGTGGAAGAATCGCCGGAGCCCAGCAGGTCGAGGCTGCGGTGGCCAGGAGCAGCCACTGCACTCCAGTCTGGGCGACAGAGGGAGACTCCAACTCAAAAAAAAAAAAAAAAGAATCAGGAGTTGATTCCAAAGGTTTAAGGATGGAAGAATTGAATATCTATTTTATTTTATTTTACTTTTTGGGTCAGGGTCTCACTCTGTCACCCACCCAGGCTGGGGTGCAGAGGCATGATCATAGCTCACTATAGCCTCAAACACCTAGGCTCAGGCAACCCTTCTTCCTAAGTCCCCTAAGTAGGGACTACAGGTGTACACCATCAAGTCCAGCTAATTTTTCTATTTTTTTTTTGTAGAGAGGGAGTCTCACTTTGCTACCCCTCCCGAGTAGCTGGGACTACAGGAATGTGTCACCATACCTGGCTAATATTTTTTTTTTTGGTAGAGACAAGGTCTCCCTATGTTGACCAGGATGGTCTCAAACTCCTGACCCCAAGCCAATCCTCCCACATCAGCCTCCCAAAGTGCTGGGATTACAAGTGTAAGCCACTGCCCCTGGTTGAAAAATCTCCATTTTAAAGTTATTGAGTGTATGCTGGGCATGGTGGCTCATGCCTATAATCCCAACATTTTGGGAGGCCAAGGTGAGAGGACTGCCTGAGCCCAGGGGCTCAAGACCAGCCTGGACAACTTGGCAAGAGCTTAACTCTACAATAAATAAATAAATAAAATTAGCCAGGTGTGGTGGTGTGCACCTGTAGTCCCAGCTACTCGGAAGACTGAGGCAGAACAATCTCCCGAGCCCAGCAGGCTGAGGCTGCCGTGGCTGTGAGTATGCCATTGCACTCCAGCCTGGGCGACAGTAAGACTTCAACCCAAATAAATAAATAAAGTTATCGAGTGTATGTACTACAATAATGGTTCTCAAACTTTTTGGTCTCAGAACCCCTTTGCACTTAAAGATTACTGAGAATCCCAAAGAGTTTTTGTTTACATGAATTACACAGTATCAATTTATATTTACCACACTATAAATTAAAAGTGACATTTTTAAAACCCAAGGGCATGCAAGCACATGTTCCCTCAGCTACCAGGGCCGTGATGCCTTCACATGAGTATCAGGAAAATTCCACAGCACTCTTGGAAGGGAGTGAAAACACAACATCTTAGCACCATTTTGAAGAAAATTTTGACCATATGGAATCCCTGAAAGGGTCCCAGAGACCTGTGAGCATTCCGTGGGCCACACTTTGAGAAGTACTATGCTACTATGTCACTGAGATGGTTGTCTACTACTCAGAAAATTCGGAACTTTACAGGAAAGATGGAGGCTGAGATAAGGACTTATCCACCTGAAGATAAGGACATATCTTCTAAGCTCGTGGCTTCAACTACCATTTTTTTTGTTCTTTTCCCCACTAAAGAACAAAAAAAATGGTAGTTGAAGCCACGAGCTTAGAAGATATGGAAGAAGGTGATAAGAAAAGAATGTTGGAGAAGCCTAACATTTAGAAAGACAAGATTAAGAATAGGAGCAGATAAAAATATAAAAAACAACAACACTAAGAAATAGAGGTTTTCAAAATCAGTGAAGGCAGAAAGAAAATGTGAACAGTGTCTCCTGCAAAGAAAGATTGAGAAACACAAGGGCCGAGAGAAGACTACTCAATCCCGCTGTCTTTTTATTGCTGTTTCTAATATAATTTTGCAGTTGAAGATTTTCTCTATCCTGGATAAGCAATGTCCTGTGGGTTCTCCGTAAGGAATCCAGGTGAACGTCTGTCTTTATCCTGCTTGGTACCCCAAGTGCACTTGAAATCTCAGCACGTGTCTTTCTCTAATCCTGAAAAACCTCAGGCCATTCCATCTTCAGAATGTCATTCCTTCCAGTCTTTTCTTCTCTGTCATTCCTTCTAGTCTTTTCTTGCTGGAACCTCCGTTAAACATATACTGGAAACTGTGCACTGGCAAGCCAGATCCAGGCTATGCGCCACTAGTTTGCACCACAGGGTCAAGGAACAGGGATTGAAGTGTGGCACAGTGTGATCTATTTAAACAACCTCCAGAGAGAACCTTGTGCACAGGATTTAATGTGCAAGCAATGTGATACATCAGTCCTGGGGGAAAGGAAGTGGGTTTGGGAGACATAGCCTGACCTTTCAAGAAATGTAGTCATGAAGACAGGGAGGAAAATCTGAAGGGACAGCTGGGTCAAGAAAAGAATATTTCTTTTCTTTTCTTTTCTTTTCTTTTGAGTCAAAGTCTCACTCTGTCACCCAGGCTGGAGTGCAGTGGCACACTCACGGCCACCGCAGCCTCGACCTGCTGGGCTTAGGCAGTCCTTCTGCCTCAGCCTTTCAAGTAGCTGGAACTACAGGCGTGTGCTACCACTCCTGGCTTATTTTTTGATTTATTGTAGAGACGAGGTCTCACCAAGTTGCCTAGGCTGGTCTCAAACCCTTGGACTCAAGTCAATCCTCTCGTCTCAGCCTCCTAAATTGCTGGGGTTACAGGCTGAGCCACCACACCTGACCAAGAAAAGGATATTTCTACGATAAGGGAAACTAGAAAAGGAAGCCACTGACACCATAAAAAAGAGAACAGGTGGAAGGGTATGCGCTGCAAGCAGGAGGAATACTACTTCTGAAATAAGAGAGAAGTTGATTGCAGGATAATCCAACTATTTCAAAGAACAAAGAGGAGAACATAAGAGAGGTCCCACTGGGATAGCTTTGATCTTCCTTGTACAGCAGAGGACGGCACAATGAGACGAGAATAACAGGGGGAGGGGGGCTTTGGTTGAGAGAAAGTTTGGAGCAGCCGCTGTGGCCCCTGCAATCCAGACTGAACAAGAGAGGAAAGGAATGCGTGGCCAGGACACAGGCACGCGGAGATTCACTGGCGTGAGGTGTAGTAAACCCCAGCACAGCTTTGTGGCTTCAGCCAACAATTCTTGGCATCTCAAGATGTTAAACAACTGCCTGAACACGTGGCCTTCTACGGGGAAAGAGTACCAGGGAGGAGAGACTGGGAGAGGATGCCCTTCTATGGAAGACTGGCAGTCAGGGCGATCTTCATTTCATATGTGTTTTGTGCACAAATCTCATAAACAAAGTGGTCCCAGATTCTTCCCTTTAGAGGGCAGTACAATCAACCCTGCCCAAATCCATCAAGAACTGGATCAGGAAAGGCAGTACTTGACACAGGACACCACCAGAGTGTGACACCACCACCGTCAGTTTTCTGAACAGAACATCGCCAAGGCAAATATTTTGCTAACTCCAAGTCAGAAAACTGGATCTGCCTCCTTGAAGATGTGTAATAATATTACACATATAATGTTTTCATCCAATGTGAGGGGGCATACAAGAGGATGCTGTTAATAACTGAGTGGGAACGAAGGACATATACTGAGACATGAAACAGACCCAGACAAAACGGAACCTATGGACCACTCTTGTTACACACGACCCCCCACAGAATTGCAAAAAGCAGCTCAGACACCCATGGAACACACAGTTCTGTATGGCCGGTCTTGGGGAAAAATATGGGGGCTACTTATCCGGAAAACTGTGGGAAACCAAGACAGAAGGCCACCTGGATGCCCCAAGACACATATGCAAAGGGCTGTGGTTAGCTCAACTGTAAGAGGCCAGTTTAGGACACGGTGTGAGAAGGGGTGATTCTTCTAAGATGTTTAGTGCCCATGACACCCAGAAGACTCAAGTCAGAGCAGGCTCTGTAGCTGGTTGGGACCAAAACGCTTTTATAAGGTGCCAAGTTTGGAAAAAATGTTTGCGTTCCCAAAGGTAATCATCTTTTCCAAACTTGGCCCTTGAAGGAAACACATTCTGACTCAAGAATTCATCAATAAGTCTTAGTCCAAAATAAAAGATCACAGTGGTGTGAGCTTCCTAGTAGCCTATGAGGACAGGGCATAAACAGAGATCCTTCTTAGGAAATAAAAGTAATCTGTGCAAATGACAGAAGCATGTATGAATGATGAGAACATTTTGGATATTTAACATGGGCAAGTAGAAACAATTAGCCCTGGGGCTCTGGGGAAGTGATACTCAAACTGTGGTCCCCGACTAGCGGCACAACCATCACCTGGGAATTTGTTAAACGTGTATGTTTTCAGGTCTACCCCAAACCTACTGAATCAGAAACTTTGAGAGTGGGCTCCAACAATCTTCAGGTTCTTCAGATGTTTCTAATAAGTTTGAGAACTACTGCTTTGCACAATCAGCTATCGATCTACCAGCTGGACTGGAAGGAAGAGCTTTCCGGGTCCAGGTGAAGTGTTAAGTTAGCTTTTTTCTACAGTCTCACACTAACGCACTAAGTCCTTGCTACTCAAAGTGTGGGCCATGGACCGGTAGCAATAGCATCCTCTGGAAGCTCATTAGAAATGAAGACTCTAGGCCGGGCACGGTGGCTCAAGCCTGTATTCTCAGCACTTTGGGAGGCCAAGGTAAGGGGATTGCCTGAACCCACAGATTCGAAAACAGACTGGGCAACTTGGCAAGACCTCGTCTCTACTATAAATCAAATAATTAGCTGGGCCTGGTGGCGTGCACCTGTAGTTCCAGCTACTTGGAAAGCTGAGGCAGAAGGATCTGACCAGGGCCCAGTAGGTCAACGCTGGGGTGTGAGCAAGCCACTGCACTCCAGCCTGGACAACAATAAATAATAAATAAATGCTCTAGGTCCTCAGTTTACACCTTCTGAATCAGAATTTGCATTCACAAGATCCCCAGGTGACCCCCACACACATTAAAGATTGGGAGGCACTAAATCAGAGGCAGCAGGTCAAACTTACTAATGAGAGAAGAAAAGATTCTTGACCTCAGAACCTTCCTCTGAGACAAACAGGAAGCCCTGGCTCACCTCTGACTCAGGTTCTGGGGCTGGGGAGGGACAGACTCCGGAACAGCTGCGGAAGCTGCAGGCCCTGTCTTACCACCAGCTAGCTCTGGGGCCACAAGAGCAACCCCCTTGTCACAGCCAAATTGGCCTTGAACATGCTTGAAGTTGTGGGCAAGTGCATACCTCCTCCAGCTGTGAATGGTTTAAAATGCCAGGAAGCAAAGAAAACATAGACCAGAAGTTCAATCCACTTAATCCCGTAAGTAATATAGTAGAAATAGACGGATTTCTTTTTCCCCATTAAAGCACTTCTCTCAAATCATTTCAAATAGTAGATCACATACGTCCCAAATATGGAAGCTACTGAGTTGTGAGAAAACAAAAAAGTTAACATGGACTATCTCAAAGAAAATCCCACCAGTTTGTTTGTTTTATTTCATCTTCATAACAAGGAAAAATGTGAGTCTATTTTTCCAACCAACCTGATAACATGGATCCCTCATCAGCAACCTCAGACAGATTAACACCCTCAGAAAATGAATGGATGGGGCTCGAGTAACCCACTCCCTGAAAGAAGAAAACAGGAGAAAATGTTCATGTTTAAAAGCCCAGAGTGACCAACCATGAGCAACGCAAGACCACAAAGAAATGTAAACAATACACAAGGAAATAAGCACTTCATTCATTTGCAAAGGGAACATTATCTGGTACTCAGACACTTGATCTACTTTAATTAAAAGCACACATCATCTTTATATCTATGAAGCAGAGGCCCTCTCAAACTTTTTTGGCTCACGCCACCCTTACTGACTTGGTAATATTTCATAGTAACCTTCGACAAAAAGAAATAGCTAAAAGGTCCAGAACTTAGGCCCAACATAATAAGAACGTATGCCCCAACAATTTAACATCCATTTGAAAAAAGTAGTACAGATACATTAAAAGATGGTTATTTTTTTTTTTTTTTTTCGAGTTGGAGTCTCACTCTGTCGCCCAGACTGGAGTGCAGTGGCCGCTCCCGGCCACTGCAGCCTCAACCTGCTGGGCTCCGGCGATCCTTCCATCTCAGCCTTCCGAGTAGCCGGAATTACAGGCATGCGCTACCACACCTGGCTGATTTTTTGATTTATTGTAGAGATGAAGTCTCGCTGCCCAGGCGGGTCTCGAACCCACGGGCTCAGGCAATCCACTCACCTCAGCCTCCCAAAGGTGCGGGATTACAGGCTGAGCCACCGAGCCCGGCTAAGATGGTTATTTTTAATTTTTTTCTCTTTCTTTCTTTTCTTTTCTTCTTTTTTTTTGAGTCAGGGTCTCACTTTGTCACCCAGACTTGAGAGCACATGGCACAATCACAGCTCATCACAGCCTCGACCTCCTGGGCTCGGGTGATCCTTCTGCCTCAGCCTCCCAAGTAGTTGGAGCTACAGGAATGTGTGCCATGCTCTGCCTGAAAGGTTACTTTCATAACCACACTTACTAATGGGGTAAGTGCAACTGTGGACTCTTCTCACATCTAGGAATTAGACACCACCACCCTTGTTTTCTCTTCTACCTGACTTTCCTTGGGTTCTTGCTTTCTATCATAGCAGTCACTGAAAACCCAGCTTCAGAAAGACGTGAGGTCATTTGAAGTAAGACAGCATGACCCAATGTTGAAATCACAAACTGCCTTGAGCAGTGTGTGCTGTGTCTGATGACTGCTGAGTCACACTGTGTTTTCTTTGAAAATTTAAAATACCCCACAGCACCCCCAGGAGTTCTCGCAGCCCTGGGGCACTTTGGGACTCCATTTGGGAAACACGAGTATAAAGTATGTTTTTAGACCAGTTTCCCCAGAAGCAGACCCTGAAATGAAGGTTAGGGTGTGCAAATTTACGGTGAAGGACACAGTCTCAGGAGAGACCAGTAAGAGAGTGGGAAGGGGAGAGACCCTGGCAAGTGTACTGCCTCAGGCAAAGTCTTGGCTCCACCTTTTCTGACAGTGGGCTCGGGAATGCAGATGACCCCTTGGAGGCATCCCAGACTGAGGCAAAGGAACTGGGCTTTCCTCCTACCAGAACTTGCCCCTGGCTGAAAGCTGCAGGAGGGACTGAGGGAAGAGATTCCCAGGCACTGCAGCAACAAGGACCCCAGGAGCCCAAGGGTGATGCAAGTGCTGTTGGACAGGAAAACACCAAAACAACAGGGGGGCTGGGCATGGTGACTCAGACCTTTAATCCCAGCACTTTGGGAGGCAGAGACAGGGGGTTTGCTTGAGCCCAAGAGTTCGAGACCAGCCTGGGCAACACAGTGAGACCCCGTCTCTGCAAAAACTGGAATCATTAGCTGGGAGTGGTGGTGTGTGCTGTAATCCCAGCTATTCAGGAGGCTGATGCAGAAGGATTGCTTGGGCCTAGGAGGTCTAGGCTGTGGTGAGCCATGATCATGCCACTGTACTCCAGCCTGGGCGAGAGTGAGGCCCTAACTTAAAACAAACAAAAAACAAAAAGGGTGAGGATCTGAGCGATCTGGGCTAAGCACCAGCATGGCCCTATGGCTCTATGTTGAGAGTGCAAAACGCTCTGGAAGCAAAGTCACAGTCTCTGGAGAAGTCATATTAGGACAGAAACTGAAGGTGAGTTCACCATGAAGCCCTTTCAGAGGGGGAAGGGAAAAAAAACTGGATTTTGCTTCAAACATTGAATACATTCAATATCCAAAATACCATCAGCAGATTTCTGAAGAACTGTTTAAAGTGTCACTTTATTGCCATCAAATGATACAAGTATTCACTCAAGTACATTTTGAAAGGTTTTGCAATTATGTTTCATTAGCAAAGAATGACTGAGTCCTAGCCTTCCAAGAGTCTTTAAATAAGGACAATGGCAATTCTGCTGTGTGGTTGAAGGAACCAATCGATGCCCAGATTCCTAGACAGTCACATGGCCTTGTACTCAGTAGCTACTCAGATATGCATGGATCGACCAGTTCTCAGTTTTAAACCAGCGTTGGGAAGGTAAGCACATGCTGGTCTTAGTTGAGGTGGATCTCACGTGGTGGATTTAAACTAGAGGAGCACAGTGGTCAACACACAACCCTGCTTTTCCATGCCTTCATAAGCTTAGAAGTAGGAAGTCGGGGTGGGGATCGTCTACATTCTTTAGTGACCCCCATTGTCCCTTCCCGTCCCTATTCGGCCACTGTGAACAATCTCCGTTTTGTCGCTCGGCTGTGCCATGCCCAGTTAGAGCTGGTATAAACGTAGTCAAAATGATGAAAGCTTTTCAGTCGACTCCTGATATCCCAGGCCATAGAAGGTACCAGGGACAAGGTGCTTTTTGCATCAGTTATTAAGGACACTTATACCCAAAGAGTTGAAGCAACAGAGCCCAGGTTGAGACTAACACCCACACCCACGGCGTCCCCAGTCTGGGTTTGATAGTTGGCATGCCTGAAACTGACTTCGTGAACTACCAGATCAGATACCGAACCCCTGGATACCAAAAGCCAACTGTGTATTTGTGTGTGTGTGTGTGTGTGTGTGTGTGTGTGTGTGTGTGTGTGTGTGTACGCGCGCGTGCGCGCGCTTGCGCGCGCGAGTGCACATTTAACTTCAACACTAAATAACATTGCATGAGAAATAAAAATGTAAGAGCTAGATATTTGCTTCAAGTTAGGTGATGCGAAGAAGAGGAATCATTACTTGTTTGGGGACTACATAAGATCTTAGGTTCTTAACGCTTATATTCTTCTTGTCGACATTTAAGGTTGTGAAGCTTAGAGTAAAAGAGAGACAAAAAGACAAGATTCGTCCTCAACCAAAGACCCAGCTCATTCAAAAATTCTACTGTTGGCCGGGCTCAGTGGCTCAGCCTGTAATCCCAGCACTTTGGCAGGCCGGGACGAGTGGATTGCCTGAGCCCATGGGTTCAAGACCAGCCCAGGCAACTTGGCAAGACCTCATCTCTACAATAAATTTTTTAAAAAATTAGCTGGACATGGTAGCACGTGACTGTAGTTTTGACTATTTGGAAGGCTGAGGCAGAAGGATCACTGGAGCCTGGTAGGTCGATGCTGGGGTGGCCATGAACATGCCACTGCATTCCAGCCTGGGCAACGGAGTGAGACTCCGACTCAAAAAAAGAAAATTCTACTCTTGATAAAAGCAGAGTGTGGCTTTGTATGTGCATAATAATTGATCAAATAAGTGAAAAAGCAAATTTTTTTTAATTAGAAGATACAGCAAGAGTTAATATAGCTATTTCTAAGAGCCGTATAAAGAGTAAATTTTCATTTTTAACATAATTTTCTGTTTTTCAAAATTTTTGAATAATCAAAAGAAATTAATAAAAAGAAATTCCAAATGCACAATCTCAACCTTGGTGTTCCCCAATAAAATCAGGTGACCAGACCAAAATCTCTGGTGTTTTTCTTGCCCCCTCCGTTTCCCTCACACCCTTGTCCAATTTCTCAGTAAATCTCATCTGCTCTGCCTTTAAAATATCTATCCTCACCATCTGACCACTCCTCACTCCCTCTCCTCTCCATTACAGTTCAAGTCACCATCTTGTTTTGATTGAGCAATTGCAAAAGCCTCTCATCGGGCATCCTTACTTCTGGCTTTGTCCCCTGCTTTACTCTCTCACATCTGCCAAAGTGAAGCAATTCTTTACTAACACAAGGCAATTCATGGCCTGCCTCTGCCTAAACTCTCCAAATGACCCCATCTCACTCAGAATAAAGGCCAAAGTCTATACCACGGCTCACAAGGCCCTACAGCATCTGACCCTGCCATCACACAACTGGGCCGTGCACTAATACCCAAAGTGGTTCTCATAACAGACTTCTGTGGCTTTTCAGCACTGAAACCTCATAAAGAATTAGAAAGGTGTTCTCTGACGTGACATGAGGCTAGTCACCTGCAGTTGTGCTAACCACAGTGTGGTGCAGAAGCGGCCGACATGGCACAGACTGAGCTCCTGGGGTGAGGAAGGGAGGCTGAGCCCCACTGTACACTGGAACTTGGACATGGAAGGTGGCCACAGCCAGGTGACACCTGTCTCAAACAGCCCTCCAAGCTAGTCCAACAGGGGTGCCTGGTGCACATGTTCACAGAAGCCCAAAACACAAATGTCAACTATTTCATACTTAGCCAAGAAAAACAGAGGGAGACAGCGGAACTTATTCTAGACTAGACTCTACATAATTTCTCCCACCCTCTCCCTTCACCACAGCTGAGCTGGCTGGGTATCCAGCAAGGACACTTTAAAGTCCTTGCAGCTCCGGTCACACCGAATAATTTCTGGAGCTGTGGACCCAAGCCACCCATCACCTGGCTTGTCCCATATAGATCCTTGGCCTCTGGTGGCAGAATTTGGCTTTGTCTCCCCTGTGGCCCCACAAAACTCATCTCTGTCCCCAAACCTGCACATCTCAGAAGTAGGAAGTTAAGGTGAGGATTGTCTACACTCTCTGGTGACCACATTGTCCCTTCCCATCCCTGCTCAGCCACTGAAAAAATGAGACCACCCTCCTCGAAGACAGGTGCCACTGGAGGTGCTGGCCCCTACCCCAAGCCACGCACTGTTCCTTCCATCTATAAAGACTTAGCTACAAAGACTGAGTTTCCATCTACAAAGTCTTAGGTAGATATGATTTTCCTGTAGTCTTATGTTCCTAGGGATACTGGAGTGCTTCATGCAGGTTAGAGTCCCTCAGCAGAAGCCTAGGTCTGCAGAGAGATGTTAAGCAGGACATCCCAAGAGCACCCCTGGCTGAGAGTTACACTTCCTGCCATCGCCAAGACTCCTGGCAGGAGCTGCCCGCCACAGCTGCTGTTAACACCACAGCCCCTCTTCTGGCCCCAGCACCTTGTCAGTGGCCCATTTGCCATGAGGGCAAAGCCCAGTGTCTTCTGAAAAATCGAGTCAGAACTCAACCAACCCTAGAAATGCCAGCCAGGCAGAATTGTACAAGGCTACACAGGCTACTGTACTCAGCTTCGCCCTGACTTCAGATCAGACATAGTCTGCATTGGGAAAAAATGTAGCAATTTTGAAAGACATGTTGAATTCAAAACAGACATCTGCGGGAACATGCATTAAAACTGTGGTTATCCTAAGGCTCCTAATACAGAGAGAATACCTTTAATCGTTATAATTAGAGAAAGGGCACATGACAAGGTGCTGGGTTAGCTAAAGATAGCTTGTGGCCTGAACTGTGGTGCAAAGACAGTGCATCGCAAAGAACCAGCAGAAATAATGATCAGGTTGCAAGAGTTGCTAACAACCTAATGATGTCAAATGCTGATTACTCTCCATTATTTATGAGGAAAGACCATGGAAGCTTTTAAGAGATGATTCATGCCACAAATATGCGTGCACTGGTATTTTCCCTGTTAGCTATATACAGTCTTCATGAGGAAAGTTCATGACCTTTCCAATGTTTTCTCATATTAAAATAAATATGAAAAGGTGTTTTCTTCTGTTCCTCTTACCCTCCCAAGAAGAGAACAAAAAACTCTAGAATAGATTTTTTTTAAAACTAATAAAGAAGTGTATATAAGTGAAGAGTTCCAGAAAAGTCTCAGGAATGAAAGTTCTGCTCTAAGCAAATGGGTTTTTTTTTTTTTTTTTGGTTTTGTGTTGCAATTTGGAGACTAACGTCCAAAGCTATTAATATTTCTACGTGATTCTGGCCTCGGCTGCTGTAAATATAAACAGAATTCCTGGTGTCTGAGTCCTCTGGCTTCTCCCTCTGCCCTGACCTCTGAAAGAGCAGTTGTTCCTTCCTTGGCTTCCAGCCCTCGACCCACCACAAGGACGGGCCGCATGGGATGGTGCGCCGGTGTCCAAGGGGAACTGCGAGCTTTGTAAGGCAATTATATATACATCTGTTTGCCAAGAGGTAGGGACCAAGGAAGCACACAGTGCCATCAGAGAATTACAGAGAATAACAGTGACAGATTGGAAAGACGAGTGCCTCTATTTTACTGACTGAGCAACAGTGACCTGCAGTGTCTGGCTCCCAGACATGTAAGCACAGAGCCGGGTGTCTGACTTCCAGTCCAGTGCTCCTGCCACACCTCTCTGTCCACCTGGGTCCCACGCAGGGGATGACTAGAGAGAAAGTGGCTCTGCAATTATGTTTAATATGGAAACAGGCACATTCAGCAGAGTGGCTTGAGGGTCCTTTGAGGCAGCCCTGAGGAACTCTGTCTGCAAAGATTGTGTTTCCCCAGAGGCTATGGCTCAATATAGCAGCCACACAGAAGCGAATTCATGAGCGGGCAAATATTTATCCCCTCTTGTGACTGAATTTATGCCACTGATTTCACAGGACTATTAATACATGGCCACTTGATCAGCTTCCACGGCCTTTGTCCATGGACCACCTGCCATATTGCTGTCAACATCAGGTACCAGTTTCTGCTAGCGTTATAAAAAGAGATGAAAAAATGGCACTGGAGACACAGTATTTGGCAAGAGAAAGGGGATTCGGGGTTTCAACTTCTTGCACAGTGGAAGGAACCAAGATGGGACGTGAGAGTTTCAGGCCAAAATCAGTCCAAGAGCTGTGATATCGTATCATAAGGCTACGGCTACTCAATCAAGAGCCCCGAGCAGCTGGGGGTTAAGTGAGCCCAGGCACTGCTGCAAAGGGCAGAGGTGATAGCCCAGGCCCATGTGCAGCTCACTTTTCTCTGACTCTCTGGTGGAAGAAGTACAACAACACAAAAAACCTGCCACCTTTCATGCAATGTTTAAAAGTAGAGGGATTCAAGCCTGTTTCAAAATAAATATTACCTCAAATTCACAAGGCAGAGTCCTATAGTTTTTAGACAAAAAAGTAAAATTTAAGTTAAAATAGAAATTCAAAACTTTTAAACCAATACATGTGAAGAAAGAAATTCCTCATACATGACTATTTAAGGAATTCTTACTGACTAGTTTCACTTTTTTTGGAATTGGGGTCTCACTCTGTCACCCTGGCTGGAGTGCAGTGACTCAATCACAGCTCAGCAGCCTTGACCTTCCGGGCTCAGGCGATCCTCCCACCTCAGCCTCCTCTTTTAAGCATGTTAACTTTGACATACCGAAAGAAAGACAAGTCCCCCAATCAATGCATGAAACAAAAAGATGAATTTACAGCAAAGGGAGTGTATAGTTAAAAAGCCCTGTCTCTTTGAGCAAAGCTGATAGGGAAATTTAGGAATGGGTGAGATTTCACAAAAGTGTTCGGGGATTGGTTGATTTTTAGCTGTGGAAATGTGCTTCCTGGAATGTAACTCTCGCTTATTGTCTGGTTCTCAGAAGTTCTTGTACTGACGAGAGACTGTCATTTATTGATTTGGCCAGGTTTAAAACTGGTTCTGGTGGTTACCTGTGGCCAAAGAACAATGAGTTCTTTCCTGGGAAGGTGGGAACATTTATTTTCATGCCTATTATGCATCCAAGTGGACGAGTTTCGCAAGGCACGGTATTAAGTAGTAGCAAATTGAGAACATGGCTGCCAGACTGGTCCTTTTCCCTAGTGCAAACCTGAAAACAAATTTTAAACCACCCTAACTAGTAAATAACCACTGAATCAGTGAGGTAAAGCAGAAAAGCGTAGCAGCCAAGACTCTGCCTCTGGACTTTGGACCTTAACTTCTCAGTTCCCACATTTATCAAAAGTGGCTGAACTAGATTTTCTTCAGAGTCCACTCCAGCTTTATAAATGGATGACTTCTTTTGGCATATATAGACATCCTTCGGTATCCTTGGCGGGTCAGGTCCAGGACCTGTTTGACTATCAAAATCCAGTGCTCAAGCCTCAGATATAAAATGGCACAGAATTTGCATATAACCTATGCACATCCTGTTACATACTTTAAATAATCTCTGATTACTTGTAATATCTAGTACAATAAGAATGTTCCATCAATAGTTGTTGTATTGTTTTTATATGTATTTTTTTTTAGGGTTGTGGGGTACATGTGAGAATTTGCTACTTAAATACATTGCATGAAGGTAAGGTGTGGCCTTCTAGCAAGCCCTCCCTCCCCGCCCCCAGTAGTGGACATGGTATCCAATGGGTGATTGCGTGCCCCTCCTTCCCTCCTATTTTAATTTTTTAATTGTGCTGTTTTTCACGCTTTCTTTTCTCAAATATTTCCAATCTGCAGTTGATTGAACTTCAAGATACAGAGACCCTGGATGCCAATGTATCTGTGTGTGTGTGTATGTGTGTGTGCATTTAACTTCAAAACTCTAAATAACGTTGCATGAGAAATAAAAATGTAAGAGCTACACATTTGCTCCAAGTTAGGTGATGGGAAGAAGAGAAATCATTATTTGCTTGGCGACGACATGAGATTTTAGGCTCTTAAGCTTGTTTTCTTCATGTCGACATTTAAGGTTGCAAAACTTAGAGTAAAAGAGAGACCAAAAGACAAGATCTGTTCTCAACCAAAGACCCAGCTCTTTCAAAAATTCTACTCTGGATAAAAGCAGAGGATAGTTTTGTATGTGCATAATAATCTATCAGATAAGTGCAAAAACATAATTTTTTAATTAGAAGAAAATATACCAAGAGTTAATATAGCTATTTCTAAAAATTGGATAAAGGATAAATTTAATTTTTAAAAATAATTTTCTGTATTTTTCAAAATTTTTAAGTAATCAAAATAAATTAATAAAAAGAAATTCCAAATGCACAATCTCAGCCTTGGTGTTCCCCAACAAAATCAGTGTCAGTGACTTGAGTAAGAAATAAAAGATCCATAAAGAAGCTGAGACACGAACTTCGGGCTCTAGCATGGACACAGGCTTTTTCTCATTGGTGAGAAAAAGAATAACTTTCAAAGGAACAGAAATTTCACTCTCATCTCAATGAGCCTACTAGGCTAGACAAAGAGATGAAACTGAGAAGGAACAAGATCTCAGAGAACTCTGTGAACCAGCTAAAGAACTGGGTGTTGGAAGATTATGTATACATAAAGGCACAAGCCTGAGACTTTTGAGGTCTTAATGGAACTTTATCTGTATTCAGTGTATACGAATGACTTGAAGACTTGTCTCTCTAGGGACGTTCTGAATTAAATGTCAGATTTTACCAAGATGACCAGGCCTCTCCTTTCTTAGACAATGACAAGATCTTCAAAGGTTTGGCCTCTGTATTGATTGATGAGATAAAATCACAGCAAAAGCATCTCTTCCTTAGAACCACAGATTTCAAGCACTCATTCAAAACACTGAAGAAATTCTCCCTGACTCCTAACTTCTGGCCTTCTCAGCCTTGTTTTGTGACAGGGTCTGGACAGTTGATGCTGAGGTCCAGGAGAAGCTCAAAAGGAAAACAGTCACTTGCTTCAGTCACTGGATAGACATAGATAACAAATTGTCTGATTGCTAAGCAAATAATGATATTGATTCTCTTGGTTAGATGCTTCTATGAAGTTCCCTGAACACTTTTTAACTATAATTTCTAATAAGATTGTGGTGTTTTCTCCTAGTTCGATATGTCTTCTCTTACACCTAGTATAAACATATTCCCCATCTCGACTTCCTTCCTATAGACTCATTTCCAAAATTCTTCTCATTTGTAACAGTTCGTTCAGGAAATGGGGAATAAGATAACAAAAATGCCAACTTGTTCTTTTCACAAAAGTGAATGGGTTTTTTGACAAATAAGGGCATACTAAATGGTGGGTTTCTTCTAACTAAAATGAGTACCTGGGACATGCTCACCTCTAAAAAAATATAGGCAAAGGAAGGGAGATAACCTTATCATTATTAAAAAATAGTTAAGGAAGAGACCAGGTAAGTAAACCTGCTTTCAAATAATGCCAACTTTCATATTAAAGAACAGAGGAGAAAATTAAAACATATGTTTAAAATAAATTATGAAACTAAGATATATATTTTATTTTACAGTTAACAAAATGTATGTTATACTGTAACACTACTCTGGTAGCTAGAATAAAGCAAGAATTAATTCTTTGGCATATTTTTTCCAAAAAGAAATCATATAACATGATCCAACATTCTTTATTCACTTTTAACTTTTGCCGCATAAAGAGGCCTATGTTGTGAATATACTGGAAGGATCCATCATTCTTCCCCCAAAGGCCCTCCCCTTCCTTGTTATGCAAAACATACCTGTCATCTTCCTTGTTAACACTCTCAATTGTCAAGTGGCCTGATTCTTCCAGAGCCTCTTTTATCACAGTTACCAGTTTAGCACCATCACTTTTAATAACTTCATGAAATCTTCATCTCTAGCAAAACTTGCAAGTTCATTTCACAAATACATTATATTTGCCTTGCATTATAGACTCTTAACATCAACAATGAATGGACTAACACAGAGAAAGCCCAGAGAAGCAGATACACAAGCGAGTTATTTGAACCAAGGTCAATATTATAAATGGCCAGCTAATTAGAGAATATATCAGGGTTGTGATAACGTTTTTATTTATTTGTGAGTTGAAGTCTCACTCCGTCGCCCAGGCTGGAGTGCAATGACACACTCACAGCCATCCCAGCCTCGACCTGCTGGACTCAGGCCATCCTTCTGTCTCAGCCTTCCAAACAGCCAGGACTACAGGCGAGCACTACCATGCCTGGCTAATTTTTTAATTTATTGTGGAGATGAGGTCTTGCCAAGTTGCTCGAGCTGGTCTCAAACCCGTGGACTCAGGCAATCCATTCTCCTCAGCCTCCCAAAGTGCTGGGATTACAGGCTGAGCCACCAAGCCTGGCTAGGGTTGTGATAACTTTTACTTCCCGACACAACCTTATAACAACCTGCTTTGGATACCAAGCATCCTTTGTACGTTTCTGTTCAGGCAGATAAGATGGAAAAGGGTGGATTTATTTTCTCATATCAGACTCTACTAGAGATAAATGATATCAGAACAAAAGGTGGATGATCACAATTTGTTTCCATACCCTGCCACACATCAAGATTAGTTACCAGGAGTAACATTTCAAGATGGCTAACTAGGGACATTTTGTACTCAGTTTGCCCTCCCAGAAGAACCAAAATATCAATTAAACACTTTAAACAGATCACCCAGGAGAGAGCACCAAAATTCAACCAAAAAGTGACAGGCAAAACCGAAAGCAAGGAAAAAAAAGGAAATGAGGCATCGTGCATAGCCGGAATCCGCTGGGAGCCAACAGAGACCCCAACATGGGGAAAGGGTCCATTGAGACACCTTCACCAGAAATTCCTGCAATCCTACACACGGGAGAGCCCCTTGATCCTCATGGGCCTGAAACTAACATAAGGAGCTGCCAGGAGATTGACAGCACTGCCCCAGGGAGGAAGTTCATCTTGGTCCATCATGTTTCCTGAGACCTTTGCCACTACAGCAAGGTGCCATCTGAGAAGTCTACTACCAACAGACTGTGTACTGTCCTGCAGCGCGGTGGCACTGGGGCTCGGACACAAGAGAAACACAAGCTGCTGCTCTAAGGGCTTAGGTGTGAGCAACCAAGGGCTACCACACCCAGATCAAAGGCATGACCAATGCATGGGCTACTGCCAGGGCTGAGCAAAGCACCATTCTAGAACCCCATCCCCAACAGATGGTGCAAGTCCAGCAGCACTAAGGCAGAAGTGCAGAAGAGCTGGTGACTCTGGGGCTTAGGTGCAAGCAACTGCAGGCTACTATACCCAAGGCTGAGTCATGAGTGGTATATGTTCTCCCCACCCGCCAGCTTAGGTTGCTGCCCCCCCACCTAGTGGAGGGCAATAGGTCAACACCCCAAGAATGCTGCTCCCACCCAAGCATTCTTTCAATGGCCTAGGGATCATCCTGTTCCTGCCTACCATGGCTAGCACATGTGTACACTATCAGCAGGCCTAAGGACAAGCCAGCCCTGCCTAGTTTTACCCCTCTCTCTCTCCTCATGCCAAAGCACAGTCCAGGGACCAGAGGATTGCCTAGTTCACGACTGTCAGCACTTGAACATTCCTCCCAAAGCCCTAAGGTTGACTCTACTCACTCGGCTGGTACCATGACAGCAGGCCCCTACCTGCATGCACCACCTTCAGGCCTGTAGGCTGGTCCACCCAGGATTTGCAGCCACCACCAATACAACTGCACACCACTTGGAACATAGAAGGTTATCCCACAACCATCACTATCATCACTCATGTCACACCAGTTGCCTGTTGGCCTGATAATTCACCCAGCTGCCCGGCCCCTGGCTGCCGCTACTGGCATCGTCAAGCCAATCGGAGCCCCACGAATTGACCTGCCTGGTTCTGATAACACCAGTGTCAGTATATGCCACCTGGAGCCCAAGGACAGGCATGCTAGCTCACTGCTCCCACCACTGGGGCCCAAAGGCTTGCCTACCTGACATCCCAGTTCCCAGCAAAACTGCACAACAACCTTGACTAATACCTGCATCCTAAGGAAATCTCAGATACCACTGATACTGTTTACAGTCAAATAAATGAAAAAGAGACTACACTGCTGCACATACTCAAAATCAAAGCCAAAGTGCCCTATCACACAAATACCATATATTCATCCTAAGAAGAAAGTTCTCTCTACAAAAGAAAATCTTAAAAATCGGAAGAAGCAACTATTATACCAGATGTGTAGATATCACCATAAGGACACAGGAAACATGAAAAGAAAAAAAAAAAGAAACCTCTCCAAAGGAACACAATAACTCTCCTGCAATAGACTCCAATAAAAAAAGAAATTAACAAAACCTCAGAAAAAGAATTCAAATTATTGATTCTAAAGAAGCTCAGTGACATACAAAAGATTCCTGTAAACAATACAAAAAATCAGAAAAACAATTCAGAATATGAGTGAGAAATTTACCAAAAAGATAGATATCATTAAAACACATACACACACACATATACACACACACACAAATACACACACACAAATACTTAAAGTGGAGAATCCATTGAACAAAGTACAAAATACATTCAAAGGCTTCAACAATAGAGTAGAGCAAGCAGAAGAAAGAATCTCAGAATTTGAAGACAGATCTTTTGAAATAGCCCAGACAAAAATAAAGTAAAAATAATAAAAAAGAATAAACAAAACCTTCGTGATATATGGGATACAATAAAGTGACCAAATATACAATCTGTTTCCCAGAAGGCAGAGAGAGAATGAAAGAGTTAGAAAATCAATGTAACAAATAATAGCTGAAAACTTCCCAAGTCTCTCAAGATATTTAGACATACAGACAAAGGAGTCCCAGCAATCACCAAAGACATAATGTAAAAAGGTCTTCTCATTAGCACATTGTACTTAAAATGTCTAAATTAATGACAAGGAAAGAATCCCAAAAACATCAAGAGAAAAGCCTCCATCGCCTATAAAGAAATTCCCATCAGACTAACAATGGATTTCTCAGCAGAAACCTTACAGGCTGGGAGAGAATGGGGTGACATATTCAAAGTGCTGAAAGAAACAAAGAAACTGCCAGCCAAGAATACTACATCCAGCAACATTATCCTTCATACATGAAGGAGAAAGTCTTTCTCAGGCAAGCAAAAGCTGAGAAAATTCATCACCAGTAGACCAGCCCCACAAGAAAGAGAAATTCATCACTAATAGACAAGCCCTATCTGAAATACAAATTACAACATTTACCATCACAAAAACACAAGAAAATATAAAATTCAATGGTAAAGCAAACAGACAAGTAAGAAAGAAAGGACTCAAGTGGTAGCACCACAGATAACTACCAACCATAATGACATGTAGTAAGAGAAAAGAAAGCAACAAAGAATATACAAAACAACCAGAAAACAATTAACAATATGACCAGGACAAAACTTCACATATCAATAATAAATTTAACTGTAAATAGATTTAATTTTCCCCTTAAAAACTATAGACTAGACAAATGAATTTTTTAAAACCATGATCCAATTATATGCTGCTTACAAGAAATGGACTTTACCGGTAAAGACACAAACAGACTGAAATAAAGGTACAGAAAAAGATATTAAACACAAACAGAATGCAAAAGCAAGTAGAAGTAGCTATACTTATATCAGATAAAACAAAATTTAAGCAAAAAAAAGTTTAAAGACACAAAGAAAGTCATTATATAATGATAAATGAATCAATACAGCAAGAGGAAATAATAATTCTAAGTATATATGCACCCAACACTAGAGTACCTAGATTCGTAAAGCAGATACTACTAAATCTAATGAGAGAGATAGACTCCAATACATTAATAGTGAAGGACCTCGCCACCCCACTCTCAGCATTAGACAAATCATCTGGAAAGAAAATCAAGAATGAAACATTGGATTTAAACTGACTTAAGATCAAATGAACCTAATAGACATTTACAGAATATTTTATTCAACAACTACAGAGTACACATTCTCCTCATCAGCACATGAAACATTCTTCAAGACAGACCACATGTGACTTCACAAAACAAGTCTCACCAATTTTTTTTCTTTTTTACCTTTTTTTTATTTTTTTGAGTGAGAGTATAGCTTTGATCTTGCTCTGGCCACCCAGACTGGAGCGCAGTGACATGATCATGACTCACCACAGCCTTAACCTCCTGAGCTCAAGTAACACAACCACCTCAGCCTCCCAAGTAGCTGGGACTATAGGCACATGCTACTATGCCCTGCCTATTTTCTGATTACTTCGTAGAAACAAGGTCTTGCTATTTTGCCCAGTCTGTTCTTGAACTCCCAGGTTCAAGCAATATGCTCCCCTTGGCCTTCCAAAGTACTGGGATTATAGACATGAGCCATCAAACCTGGCCTCACCAATTTTTTAAAAATTGAAATTATATCAAGTATCTTCTCAGACCACAATAGAATAAAACTAGAAATTAATAACAAGAGGAATTTTAGAAACTATACAAACACAAAGAAATTAAACATGCTCCTAAACAACCATCGGATCAATGAAGATATTAAAATGGAAATCAAAAAATGTCTTGAAACAAACAGAAACACAACATACCAAAACCTGTGGAATACAGCAGATGTTTACAAAAATACCTACATCCAAAAAGTGTAAGTATTTAAAATAAACAATCTAATAATGGAGCTCAAGGAACTAGAAAAGCAAGAACAAATCAAACCCAAAATTACAGAAGGAAAGAAATAAAGATCAGAGTAAAACTAAACAAAATAGAGACTAAAAAAGAACATAAAGAAACAAAAAGTTGGTCCTTCAAAAAGATAAACAAAATTGATAAACTGCTAGATAGACTAACCAAGAAAGGAGAAGACCCAAATAAACAAAATCAGAAGTGGAAATGGAGACATGACAACAGATAACCATAGAAATGCAAAAGCGCATCAGAGACTATTATGATCAACTATATGGTAACAAACTGGAAAACCTACAGGAAATGGATAAATTCCTGAAAACAAAAGCTTCCAAGATTGAACCAGAAGGAAAAAGAACCTGAACAGATAGATTACACGTAGCAAGATTAGATCAGTAATCAAAATGTAAAAGGAAAAAAGTCTCCCAACAAAGCCCAGGACTGATGGATTCACTGCCTAACTCTACCAAGCACACAAAGAAGAACTAATACCAATCCTCCTCTCCTTAATTCATTCTATGAGGTTAGCACTAACCTAATACCAAACCAGACAAGGACACCCCCCCCACACACACACAAAACTACAAGTCAGTATCCATGATGGACATAGATGTAAAAATTCTCAACAAAATACCAGCTAGCCAAATTCAAGAGCATATAGAAAAGATAATATACCACAATCAAATGGGATTTATACCAAGGACACAAGGATGATTTATGATCCATCACATGAACAGAAAGAAGAAAATAAAAACATATGATCCTCTCAATATATGCAGAAAAAACATTTGATAAAATCCAACATTCCTTCAAGATGAAAACTCTCAACAAACTAGGCATAGAAGAAACACGCCTCAAAATGATAAAGGCCATATATGACAAACCTGTAACTAACATCATGCTGAATGGGGAAAAACAGGAAGCTTTTACTCTAAGAACCAGAACATGACAAGGATGTCCATTTTCACTACTTCTGATCAGCCTAGTATGGAACCAATTGGGCAAAACAAAGAAATAAAAGGCATCTGAAGTGGAAAAGAGAAAGTTAAATTGTCCCTCTTTGCAGAGGTCATGATTTTATATTTAGAAAAATCAGAAGACTCCATCAAAAAACTGTTAGATCTGATCAACAAATTCAGTAATGTTGCAGGATACAAAAACAACATACAAAAATCTGTAGCATTTCTACATACCAATCATGAAATAGAAAAAGAAGTCATGAAGGAAGTCCCATTTACAATAGCTACAAAAAATAAAATATCTAGAAATAAATGTAACCAAGAAGGTAAAATACTTTTACAAGGAAAACTATAAAACACTGATAAAGGAAATTGAAAGGGACACAAATAGAAAGACATCCCATGATCAAGGATTAAAAGCATTCATACTGTTGAAAAGACCATACTTCTGGCCGGCACAGTAGCTCATACCTGTGATGCCAGCACTTTGGGAGGCAGAGGATTGCTTGAGTCTAAGAGTTTGAGACCAACCTAGGCAACATACCAAGACCTCGTCTCTACAAAAAATAAAGTAGCCAAGCGTGGTGGCATGTGCCTGTAGTCCCACCAACTTGAGTGGCTGAGGAGGGAGAATCACTTGAACCCAGGAGTTTGAGGCTGCAGTGAACTGTGACTGTGACACTGCACTCCAGCCTGCACAACAGAGCAAGACCCTGACCAAAAGAACAAAAAAATTATGCTTCCCAAAGCAAGATTCAGTGCAATCGCTATCAAACTAGCAATGTACTTTTTCACAGAAATAGAAAAAACAACCCTAAAATTTACGTGAAACCAAAAATGCCAGAATAACCAAAGCAATCCTGAGCATAAAGCACAAAGCTGGAGGTATCACACTACCTGACTTCAAAATATATAACAAGTCTATAGTAACCAAAACAGCATGGTATGGATATAAAATCAGACACATAGGACAATAAAATAGATCAGAGAACCCAGAAATAAATCCACATATTTACAGCCAACTGATTTTCAACAAAGGACACTCTCTTCAATAAATAGTGTCGGGAAAAGTGTACAGAAAAATGAAACCAGACCCCTTTCTCTCCCTATATGTGAAAACCAAGTTGAGATAGAGTAAAGACTTAAACAAAAGACCTAAAATTATAAAACGACTAGAAGAAAACATAGAAAACTAAAAACACTTCAAGACATCAGTCTAGACAAAGCTTTAATGACTAAGACCTCAAAAACACCAACGACTAAAACAAAAATAGACAAATGGGACTCAAATGAAAAAGCTTCCGCTCAGGAAAGGAAACAAGAATAAAGAAATAATCTGTTGAATGAAAGAAAATATTTACAAACTATTCATCTGATAAGGGACTAATATCCAGAATATACAAAAATATTAGTCCAATTAACTCAGCAATACACATATAAAGTTTGTTTTATATACAAACAATGCAATGATTTTAAAAAATGCCATTAAAAATGTGCAAAGGACATGAATAGACAATTCTCGAAAGAAGACACACAAATAACAAACGGGTATTTGAAAAAATGTTCAATATCACTAATCATCAGAGAAATGAAAATGAAAACCACAACGTGATATGATGGTGAGGATCTGGAGAAAAGGGAACTCTTGTACACTGTTGGTACAGCCACTATGGAAATTAGTACAGCCACTATGGAAAACAGTATGGAGATTTCTCAAAAAACTAAAAGCAGAACTATCAAACAACCTAGCAGTCCCACTATTGGGTATCTATCCAAAGCAAAAGAAATCAGTGTAGCAAAGAGATACCTGCTCTTAGGCATTTATTGCAGCTTTATTCACAAGAGCAAAAATACAAAATCAGCCTCAGTTTTCATTAATGGCAGATGGGTTTTTTAAATGGTATATCAACACAGTGGAAAACTATTTGGCCATAAAAAATGAATTGAAATCATGTCATTTGTAACAACATGGATGGAACTGGAGGTCATTATGTTAAATGATATAATCCAGGCACAGAAAGACAAATAATGCATGTTTTCACTTGTATATAAGAGCTGAAAAAGTTGATCTCATCAAGATAGAGGGCAGAATGATAGATACTAGAGGCTGGGATGGGTGGGTGGGTGGGTGGACAGGGCATAAAGAGAGGTAGGTTAAAGGGTACAAACATACAGTTAGATAAAAGGTAGAAGTTCTACTGTTCAACAACTGAGTAGAGTGACTACAGTTAACAACAGTATGCTGTATATTTCAAAGTAGCTAGAAGAGAGGACTTGAATTGCTTCCAACATGCAGGAATGACAAATTCTCAAAATGATGGATACTTCAAATACCCTGACATGATCATTACACATTCTATGCATAAATATGTAGACTATGATGTATTACTATATTATAAATAAGCACTATTATGAAAGTTTAAAAAATAGTTATGATTGTATAACTAGGAGTAACCTCAGGTTCAAGGATAATACTTGCCCTTGTCCTTGGAGATTTACCATGAGGTATTTGCAGTGTTACCTTATCTGACTCTGGATTAGCAAGTCTTGTCTAGTTTCAGACGCCACCTGGCAATTTCATTTTTGAGAATGAAGGAGTAATCATAGTTCAAGCTTAGGAAAAGGATCCAGAAAAAGGTGTCCACAGATATGGTTTAGGGGAAGACTACAGTTAGGAAGCGTGAAATAGATGAGGAACAATATCATTGTCAACTAGGTAGAAATTGAGAGAGGAGTTGGAAAGAATTACACTTCACAAATGAGACTAAATCTCCAACAAGTCATATTTTCAGGGCAAAACTGAGTAGCATACCACCCTGAATATGCCCAATCTTGTCTACAACCAGAATTGGACAAAGAACCGAAATCCCTACCCTACCCTGAGTCTCACGCAGCCTTTAATGGTCTTAATATAAATTATGTGCATTTAGCACATTTCCCCTTGTACTGGGATGGGGGTAATTGTTTTGCTGATCAGAGTAGACTTTGAGTCCCCAGGAAGAAAGGGACTACATGTCCTATTCATTTGTATTTTCACTCTCTCTACCTTCTCCACTATTTTTTTCCTCCCTTCCTTGAAGATAATGGCTTACCAGTTTATTAAATAGAATCTAAGCTTTTCACCCAACACTAAATCTGATGTTTACAAAAAAAGGGAATAGGAAGCTATATCAGAAAAGATGTACTTCTTCTATAAGTCTAAAGTTAGAGGGGAAAGAAAAAATAAGGGTGGGGTGTGATCCTGACCATTTTAGTAAGGTTATACGGGGTGAAACACAATGGAAGACCTTTATATTTAAGCTGTCTTTTACTCAACCCTGCGTTTAGAATAGAACTGGACATAACAATCTGTCAGCAGCCACAGGATAACATAAAAGGATGTCCTTGATGTTCAACATTCCTAAATTCCTTCTCGGGCAATTAAAGCAAAGAGATCTACGATTATCTCTTCCGAGTTTGAAGATTTCCAGGGACTGCTCATGTTACAAGCCAGTAACTCCATCCAATCTAAGATGCCCCATTAATCACTAAGAATTTGAAAAGGCTCTGAAAAGAGACTCGTGACTTCAGATTTACTAAGATCTTCTCCAACTCGTTAATGCCAGCTCTTGTCCATTTATTTTCCCTAACAATTTCTGCATCTAGTGCCGTCCCCAAATTACTGACCCAACAAATGGTCTACTGGGCATCCCTTGAAGAGTCCATGTTAGTTATCTTACAAAAAAAAATTAAAGAATTTTATTTCCTAATACCATTTCATGCATAATTATTCTGCTACTAAACAGTAAACATCGTTCTATTCTGTTCATGCTCAAGAAAAAAAATGGTTGAGGACAATTTCAGGTCCTTTGCAGTGTTCATTCATTTTTTAACAATCTTTTAGTGTATTGTCAAGAACTGAAGAGTGACCCAATTACATAATCTTGGTAAAGATTTTAGGCTTCTTGTAGCATCTGATCCAGTCTAACAATCCTCTGCTTAAATTAAGTACAAAGGCATGACAGATGCAATCCCAAGCCTAAATGTTTTAAACTAAACTAATATATCTGACCAATACTAAATGACGCCATCAAAAGATCAAGTCATGAGGTCACCACTGAGGTGTGAATTGAGTAGCTGACCCATCAGGATGCTGTGCTACTTAAAATCAGCTGTCGTACTGGGCCAAGTCAGAGTTTCACTTGGGTCAAGGTGCTAAATACTCCTATTTTTGTTTTTCAGAAAAGGAATAGTTTGTTCCCATCCTCACTAGTACAGAATTCAGATATCTCAATCAAGTCACAAAGTGATAAGGAAGATTTAAGGCTCTTTCAGCTGATGCATGTGGGAAAAGAGAGTCCAGGCTTCCTGGAAGAGTAAAAGGCAGGGTCCTATCGTGAGAATGCAGGTTGTCTCCTTCACATCTGGCAGGAGCATGCTCAACTCTCACACAAGCAGCCAAGGATAGAAAGAACATCCAATCCTGACTGCAACCCAGAACCAGTCAATGGTTTACTGGAAACCCATGATATTTTTTAGAAAGAATCTAGAGGACTTGTTATCTAATCCTTCCACTACAATCCCAACATGCATATGTGTTAAGACAGGTCTGAGGACAAAGAAGGGAACCTTTGATTTGGTTCTGAAAAGAAACATCTTTATGAGGCTGTGACCCGGTATTATACACTCATCCTTTCTTTTCTCAAAGTCATGGCTGGGGCAGTCCATGTTATTAGTCATATCTACTGCAAAAGTGTACCACGAGCATGTTGTCCATTGTGTTACCCAATGTCTTTTTCATAAGGACCCATACGATAAGGCCTTCCTTGAGTACCCAAAGTCAAAATAAAGAAAACGCTACAACTTTTTAAAAACTCTTATCTGCCGTGAAATTCAGGTCAACTTAATACCTAATCAGAGTGATCTTAATGAGATCATCTACAATGTCTACTCATTTGCCTCCTTCTAAAGGTTCTCTGCTCTATTCTTTTCTTTAATTACATTGTGTTCAATCTTAAGCTGTTTCAAATCATGTTCTAGAGACAAGAAATATGATATATGCTAATCTTGGGTAAAAGTTTGCTTGTCTTTTTTTAGGGACAATCTTACCTGCATATGAGTCTATTTTTCACCAAGGCTGTAAAGATCTCCAGAAATAGTTTATGCTGGGGATGTTTGCTGAAATTTCTCTCATTCTTGTAGTTTATACTGAGATGAAACAAACAGAAAAGCATTTTGTAATAAAAATTATGTAGGCTATCTCACAGTTACCGATGCAGACAAAGATCTATATCCAGGCCAGTATAGAAGTCTTGGGTTTACCATCTTGCTATAGACAATTATCAGCTATTAAAATAGGAACTAGAAATTCAATTAAGTTAATCATAAAGATTATAGTCAAACATGGATCTTCTCTCACATATGTATGTTCATTTTATACTTTAATGAATGATATTAATTGAATCATTCTCTCTCAACACTTTTTTTTTTTTTTTTTGAGTTGGAGTCTCACTCTGTCGCCCAGACTGGAGTGCAGTGGCCGCTCCCGGCCACCACAGCCTCGACCTGCTGGGCTCCGGCGATCCTTCTGCCTCAGCCTTCCAAGTAGCTGGAATTACAGGCATGCGCTACCATGCCTGGCTGATTTTTTGATTTATTGTAGAGATGAGGTCTCACTGCCCAGGCGGGTCTCGAACCCGTGGGCTCAGGCAATCCACTCACCTCAGCCTCCCAAAGGCGCGGGATTACAGGCTGAGCCACCGAGCCCGGCTCTCTCTCAACACTTTAACAGCTAAAATCGATTGGAGGAAAGAAAAGTGTGTGTGGAGAGAAAGAATGAGTGGGGCCCATTATTTAGTCAGTTGTGTAACAGGAAGGGAAGAATTCCCTCAAGAGACTTCTCTGTGTACCCTCAACCCCACTGGCGGATCTAGCTATCAACAACAGTAGTTGTCACATACAATTCCTCACAGATAAGAGTTTATTTAACACAGTCTCTGCCCCTTCAGTCACGTTGACTGTCGTTTTTGATTGTTTATATGTTTTGTGTATATAAAAGATTTAGGATTTCCAGCTTCAGCTTTGTTTTGCTGACATAATACTCGAGCCCAATAAAGAGGTCAAAAATACCTCCAAAACGTCCCATTTTAAAACTGAGAGAGGATAAGAGATAATGAACAAAAGGGTCACATTGCTACAGAGCATATGATACTCTGCACATAATTAAACAGACTAAGTTCAAGATCTAAGCCAAATATGTGGGAATTACATAAACATGAACTTTCTCAAAGGAAAGTTCTCCAGGTTTATGTGGCCATTTGTAGCATTCTGCCTTTGCAGTCTTTCAAAAGCCATAGGACAGCATGTCCCCTACCCTAGCCGGGTAAGGGCTGTGATGGTTTCTTAGTATGTGAATGGACACTAGTAAACTGAATATATAATAATTTTTTAGGTATTTTGTGTTTCTCACTGAAAAAAAAAATATATATATATATGTATAAATACATATATATATATATTTATATATATATATATTTTTTTTTTTTTTTTTTTGAGTTGGAGTCTCACTCTGTTGCCCAGGCTGAAGTGCAGTGACATGATCACAGCTCACCACAACCTTGACCTCTTGGACTCAGGCAATCCTTCCACCGCAGCCTCCTGGGATTACAGACACATGCCACCACTCTCCACACATTTTTTTATTTATAGTAAAGATGAAGTCTTGCCAAGTTGCCCAGTGAAAATATATTTTCAGTAGCTAATATCTATCTGGGACTGGGAAAACACCTCTTATCAATAGGGTGCCTGAATGAAACGTAATTGTACACCTAACCCTTAACTGTACCCTACAAAACGATAATAAAAAATACTGATTATAAAAAAAAAAAAAAGAAAGAAAATATATTTCAAAAATATGAGCCTATGTAATGCCATGTGACTTTTCTGGATGAGTAAATTCATTGTCATAAAATGGCAAAGAAATAAAATCTAGGCCAAATAAACAAATGATTATTCTAGAATACTCATATAGATATTCCATGCCATTCATTATTTACACGGCCCTTAGTGCCAAACAACCTAAGCACTTGGTAAAACTGAGAGAACCAGCTCCTGAGAGGGGGGCAGTAGCCCAGGAGGTCTCCATGGCGACAGAGATAAACACGGGCTGACGTTCTCAATGTTAAAGGTGAGGTGCTACTTCTTCAACTGAAAACCTCAGCTGTTTTGGCAAGCGCCTTCTTTAACCACCTCATCTGTTCACAACAATGGCCTCTTTTATTCTTTATATTGGCAAGATCTAGACAGACCAAAAGCTAAGACAAAGATTGGAATCAGACTCGCCAGGTCAACAATCTGGAACTAACCACTTCCTCCTGGAGCAAATGCCAAATACACATCAGCACGATGTCCTCAAACGCCCAGGTCGGTTCCACCTGTAACCATTAGGCCTGCTACTGACACATTATTTCTCGGAATGGCTTAAGCACCAACTAAAAATGTTAAATTAAGAATCCCCATGGTAAATCTTGAAATGGGTTTTAAACTTTAGCTCCTGTGATAAACTGAAATAAAACTTTGGGTTAACCAGAATAGGTTGCTGAAGGCAGGGGAGACACTGGATTTCTTACCTAAAATTCTCAAGTTCAACAGCTTCTGTGGATTCGTGCCACTGACCTCGAGCTTTGTGTCCACCCGCCTTGATGGTGGGCTCAGACTTCGTCATGCTATTTGGGGTACTATCGAAGTTAATGGCTGGAAGCTACAGAAACAGAAGCATAAAGTGCATGTGGATCACAATTCAGCACAGGATAAAGAAACAAAATGGGGGAAGGGACAGGGGAGGATGAAGAGAATACGGTTTTTCCCAGGCCAATAATTGAGATGACAGCCATGTCAAATGTAGGGGTCTTTCAAGACTTAAGTATTTTTGACTTAGACATCTACCTGATGCTGCTTTTTTCCCCTTTGGTTTCTAACACCGTCTGTTATATTTTACAGTTATTTATGTGCTTTCAGTCTCCCTGATTATAACATCACCTCAACACAAGCAAGAACTTGCCTGTTTGTTTAATGCCGTTATCTCACCACCTAAAACAGATACAAGTCTGGGGTGAAGCCTGGGCATCGGTTTGAAGTTTCCCATGGGATTCATATGTGCAAGTCGACTAGAGAGTTCCTGGATCCAGGTAGAGCACACTGACATAGAACGGAGTCCCCAAATTGAGAATGAGCTATGACGCATTCATTCATTCTTCAATACTTACCAAGTGTATACACTGCTTCCAGGAGTTAAGGATATAATGATAAACAAGATTCTATCACTTAACCAGTCTGAACATCCTGACTACGCAATCATATTTATAAAAGACATTAAAATATATTATAGAATTCACCATAAGTAGGAATTTGTTTAACTGCAACATCTTAACTGCCTCCCTTTACAATATGGACTCATTAATTATTTATATAATGAGTGGTCAAATTATCAGGATTCAAATAGTTTCATTTACCAATATTTATCAAACCCTGAGATTTGTTTCTGGTACCACAGTAAAGTTGAGTGTGGTACAGAGAAATATTCTATTTTTTTCCACAGTACAAACGAGGGATGTTCTATAATTGGTTAAATTAGTACAGATGAGGTAAGTAGAGCATAAATTAACAAAGTAAAAGATTAGTTGTTCAGTAAAGTATTTCATTTTTTAAGTCAGAGTCTCACTCTGTCATCCAGGCTGGAATGCAGTGGCATACTCACAGCCACTGCAGTCTCAATCTTTTGGGCTCAGGCGATCCTTCTGCCTCAGTCTTCCAAGTAGCTGGAACTAAAGGCGCATGCTACCACACCCGGCTCTTTTTTTTTTTTTTTTTTTTTTTGGTTTATTGTGGAGATGAGGGCTTACCAACTTGCCCGGGCTGGTCTCGAACCCGAGAGCTCAGGTATATCCACTCGCCTCAGCCTCCCGAACTGCTGGAAGTACAGACTTGAGCCACTGCACCCGGTCAAGTATTCCATTCTATTTAATCACTGAATAAAGCTATGATATGTTGCACTTGTTGTCTTATTCCATTGAAGTACTTGACAGAAACCAGTATAAAGAGATCATTTCCTCATCTAAAGAGAATATGCCTGTCTTCACATAAGGTAGTTAGCTTATAGAAAAATGTCTAATAGGCCAGGTGCAGAGGCTCACACCTGTAATCCCAGCACTTTGGGAGTCCGAGGCGGGAAAATTGCTGGAGCCCAGGGGTTTGAGACTAGCCTGGGCAACAAAGCAAAACCTTGCCTCAACAAAAAATTTAAAAAAAATTTTTTTAATTAGCCAGGCATGGTGGTAAGTACCTGTAGTCACAGTTACTCAGGAGGCTAAGGTGGAAGGACCACCTGAGCCCAGGAGGCAGTGGTGAGCCATGATTATGCCACTGCACTCCAGCCTGGGCAATAGAGTAAGATTCTGACTCAAAAAAAAGAAAAGAAAAGAAAAGAGCATTATAATGAGGAGATTATTTAATATTAAAAATAAATCTTCTATACTGTAAAGGTAGCTTTTTATCTTAGATCAATCAGCCAACCTACAATCACCCCAAGACAATTAGCCATAAGCACTGAGGCAGCAATGCCAAGTGGTTAAGAGAATACATTTCCTAGCCAGATTCTTTAGGTTTAATCCACCATTAACAAGTTGCATGACCTTAGAAAAATCGACTTCATCTCTTTATGCATTAATTTCTACATCATTAAAATAGAAATAATAATACTATATAACTCAGAGTCATGAGAATTGTGAGTTAACTATTTACAAAGCACTTGCTGGGTGCCAGGCATAGCTCTAAATGATTTATAAAGACTCTTTTAATCCTCATTATTATTTCTATTGTACAGATGAATTTGCCAAATAAATACAATTTGTCATCACAAACTAGGTGATTTCTCAATGTGAACTGATAGCTCAAATGATATTGAGCATGACGTCACAGCAACAAGAACATTTTCCTATGTTATACATGAAATATCTTGATACACAGCAAAAAGAAGCGTGTTTTCCAGACCAGGGGATTTCAACCCCTTTGCCATCCGCACAACTCCCAGAATATTGTTTGCGAGAGATAAGGTAGCCAGCACAGAGAAAGCAAGCCCAGGCCAGTCATGGAGGAGGGGCAGAAGGCTGCCTCAGCCTTCCCCTCCCCAGAGCAGGAAGCCGACATTGGAAATCAACGCAAGGAGACCGGTGGATAAGACAGAGTTGGCATCATAGTCACGAAGACCAGGAATTTAACAGTAGGAACTTCGAAGCAAATTGCCCTTCTCACACGAAAGCAATTTAAGTTCAGATCCTAGTTCAAAACCTAGAGCCTGTTCTCTTGGGTCCCAGATTCGTCAGACCTTCTGCGTGTCTGACCTCTCCACACCTGGGCATGTGAAACCGCCTTCTGGTGAGGCCCTGCGCAAGCCTTCCTGGGTAAAGCTGTTCACTCCCTCCCTGGTGGGAATACTGTGCCTACTTCTTATGAGGTCTGACAACCAGGTTCACGAACTAGCCTAGAAAAAGTGCTCCATACCTCATTGCTGAATATCACTAGGGTCACCTTGGAAATACTTTCCCTGGGAAGCTATGCACCAATGCCAGCATCTAGTTTGTCGTCAAAACAATTTTGGAATTTTTTCTGGAATGGTCATCAGAGCCGTCATTGTATTACCTTTGATGTCCCGAATGGCATCAAAATGTCTGTCTTTCAATATTTCCTTTATCTTCGGATAAAGAAAAAAGTCATTGGGGAGCAGATCAGGTGAGTAGGGAGGGTGTTCCAATACAGTTATTTGTTTACTGGCTAAAAACTCCCTCATAGACAGTGCTGTGGGAGCTGGTGCACGGTCGTGATGCAAGAGCTCCTCTGGGACCATTTTTGCGCCCAACTTTCTCATGCCAAAATTTTCAGTGAAGATTTTCCTCATCTCCACACCTCACCAACAAGGGTACAGGCATAGTGATCATTTGTAGACCTAACCTTGAATTGTACCCCACATCTTTAAAATATAAAAAAATAAAAATTCACAATAAATAAATAAATAATAAATAACCCATAAATAAAATAATTCATGAATTTCTTTTTAAAAAAAGATTTTCCTCATCTCTGAGCCCACAGAGCCAACACCATGAGCAAAGCTTATCCTCTCGAGTTGGAAAAATTTATGGACAAGAAGTTATCATTGAAACTAAATGGTGGCAGACATGTCCAAGGACTATTATGGGGATTTGACCCCTTTATTAATCTTGTGATAGATGAATGTGTGGAGTTGGCAACTAGTGGGCAACAGAACAATATTGGCATGGTGGTAGTGTGGTGAAAGAGTATCATCATGTTAGAAGCCTTGGAATGAATATAAATGGCTTTTCATCTTGTTCAATGTCCTTTCTCCAAAGGGCCTGTTTTACTTGGACGTAAAAGTGACTCGTGTACATTTTCGTATTTAACTTTTTTGTTACATAAACTTTTGTAATAGCCAAAAAAGGACCTTCCTAACTGTTCCGCTGCTGATGTTTATTTGGTCTGCTCTGCACCTCACAGTTGGCTGATGATTTTGACGCACAATTCTATGATTTTTGCAATGTTCTTGTCAGTTCTGCTCGTTACTGGTCATCCTGACCTCTCCTCATCAGTGACACTTTCTCTTTCCTCAGAAAAACATTTAATCCATTTGTAGACCTCTGTTTTCCTCATGGCATTAGCCCCATAAACTTGGACGAACACGTCTCTAATTTGACTGCCACTCTCGCCATGTTTAACAAGAAATTTAAGATTTGTTTGTTGCTCTAATTCAAGCTCTGACATAGTTGCGATGGCACACAAAAACAGGCAACAACAATAATGAACACCACTCAGCAAGACACCACCACACATGACATGAATACAGCTGTCAGACACTGATGTACCAAGGTTATGAAACCTTACTGAGTTGTTTGTACAGTGCTTCCAACGTAAGCACACAGTGGCAAGTTTGTGAACCTAATTGTCAGACCCCGTACAAAGCTTATCACAGTCTAGCTCAGTGTCAAGTCAACACATTAGCCTTTTTCCCTTGAATCTGGCCACTCTGAGGGCAGCATCATATTTCTCCATCTTTGTGTTCATCAGCATCTCTCAGAAAGCCTGCCATACAGTAGGTGTTCACATGTGAAGATGTGGAACACTAGCTCAGTTTGTTCCTAGTCTCTTTGCTAAACTAAGTCATCTGGTGAACCACCTCCAGATGAGTTCACCCACTCATTCAACAGTTTTGTTGCGGACACACTGTGTACCAGAGTTGTGTGAGAGCCCAGATAATAGTAAGCAGAACAGCCATGGCCTCTGCCTTCAAGGAGTTTACAATCCCATGCATGAAAGGTCAGACTAGTCACAGTCAGTAAACAACCATGAGAAACATGCTGCAAATTTAGTGAACAGGAGTTTGTTGTGGTGTAAAGTAAAGGAGATATTCCAGGCAGATTGTCATACAGGCTGGAAGGCAGAGAAGAACTATGTATGCTCTAGGAGCTGGAAGGCACCCGTGTCACTCAAACAGTATAAGTAGAAAGGGAAGAGATGGTATGGAAACCAAGGTTGCACTAGGCAGTGCCCTCCTAGAAGTGTGATTGTGTCACTTCAGCCTGGAAATTTCCCTGTTGCTTACAGAGTCAAGTACCAAATTCACAGATGGGCCTTCAGACACTTCCAGCTTTACTCATCACTTCTTCTAATAGAAACATCTAGTTACCACTTTGCTTACGTGCTTGTCATTTTCCTTCCTTCAGATATTTGATTGGTTTACTCACTTCACCTAGAATTCCTTTGCCACTGATGGAAAACTAGCCTCTTTTTTCAAGAACCATCTGCTTCCCTGTCACTTGAGGTAAAATTGGTCTCATCTTCCTCTTCAAAACCTATATGCCCACTGCACATACCATTCATCCGGGATGGTGTCTTGCCCTGAACCATAATTTTCTAGGCCTATTCCTGGTCTTTCCGAGCGCAAGAACCACCATGCCTCACACATTTTTTCCCATATCATCTACCAAACCTCTTCTATTTCAAGGCAATTAACGGCCCATAATGAATCTTTTTTTTCTTTCTTCCATCTTTTTTAATTTTGCAAATTAATTTCTTAGCTTCCTGTGGCTCTAAATGTTGGAGGAAAGAATCTGAATTCCAGCTCTAGGCGGGTGACTTCAAGATTTGTGGAAATCACTGGTGAAATCTCCAATGAGCTCTGTAGTTTCACCATGCCTCAGCAATCCTAGGCAGTCTTTTTTCTGAAATTATTTGTTTTTCCTGGGTTATGATTATTCTAACTCTGCTTATGTTGAAGGAGAACTCTCTGCCTCAGTGTGTCCCTGTCCCTAGTGCTGTCACACCGTGAGACTGTCCTACTACGGTGAAGCAAGACGTGCAGAGCTTCAGAAACACACAGTTAGAACAAAGAGCAGAAGTAGAACACTGGAACACAATGGAACACGGAGGGAAGTGGCCTGGCTCATTAGGGATCCAGAGGAAGCTGTCTAGTTCTCTGCACGCTTTACCCAAACCCACAAGACAGATTTTCTCTGTAACCCGTAATTGGGCACTACGGTTCATTTGCAAAAAAAAAAAAAAAAAGCAGGCCACATCTTTTTAGAGCACGAATGCAGGTGAGTGGGCCTTCATCTCAGGTTTCTCTCTGCAAACTGACTGCTGAAAATCTCAGAGTCAAATGCGTGGCCCACTGGCTTATTCTGTTGAGCATTTCTGTCTGACCCCAGCTCTACTTTGCATCTGATTCTTGTTTTTCTTTTATCTTTGGCCCTGGTATTTTTGCTTTTGTTGTTGTTGTTTGTTTTTTGAGTCAGAGTCTCACTCTGTTGCTCAGACTGGAGTGTAGCGGCATGCTCACAGCCACTAAAGCCTTAACCTACTGGACTCAGGCGTTCTTTCTGCCTCAGTCTCCCGAGTAGCTGGGATTACAGGTGCATGCCACCATACCCGGCTGATATTTTTATTTATTGTAGAGACAAGATCTCACCAAGTTGCCCAGGCTGGTCTTGGACCCCTGGGCTTGGTCAGTCCTCTTGCCTCCGCCTACCAGAGTGCAGGGATGACAGGCGTGAGGCACCACACCCGGCCTTGGTCCTGGTTTTTTTTTTGTTTGTTTTTGAGTTGGAGTCTCACTCTGCCACCCAGACTGGAGTGCAGTGGCCGCTCCTGGCCACCGCAGCCTCGACCTGCTGGGCTCCGGCGATCCTTCCGCCCCAGCCTTCCGAGTAGCCGGAATTACAGGCATGTGCTACCACGCCCGGCTGATTTTTTGATTTATTGTAGAGATGAGGTCTTGCTGCCCAGGCGGGTCTCGAACCCGCAGGCTCAGGCAATCCACTCACCTCAGCCTCCCAAAGGCGTGGGATTACAGGTTGAGCCACCGAGTCCAGCTGGTCCTGGTTTTAATCTATGGTAACCTGTCCCACTTTCTGTGTCTTTATGAGCCCTTTACATTCTTCCTAAAACATGCAAGGTATAAATAAATTCTTGAGTTGTTTTCTCCAGTATCTTCCTTCTCCTATAAACGTCTCCACATCATTTTACCAAAAGAACAGGCCACTTAGAATAACATTTATCATTTCAAAATTACAAATGCGTAAAAGTTTTATCAACAAAATTAGGCATGAATTTTGTAAAACTCAGAGCCTTCATCTAATTTAGGACAATTATTTTCATTTTTTCCTTAGAACCATCTACTTTCTAAATAATTCAAGCATAAGGGATACACCTTTTCGTATGTGTGAAATATTACACAAAAGATATGCCATAGCCGGGCACGGTGGCTCAGCCTGTAATCCCGCACCTTGGGAGGCTGAGGTGAGTAGATTGCCTGAGCTCGCGGGTTCGAGACCCACCTGGGCAGCGAGACCTCATCTCTACAATAAATCAAAAAATCAGCCGGGTGTGGTAGTGCATACCTGTATTCTAGCTACTTGGAAGGCTGAGGCGGAAGGATCACCGGAGCCCAGCAGGTCGAGGCTGCGGTGGCCAGGAGCAGCCACTGCACTCCAGTCTGGGTGACAGTGAGACTCCAACTCCAAAAAAAAAAAAAAGAGATATGCCATGTGAACCTGTCAGACAACAGATTGCAAATTCTAACATTGGTTCAAGGAGGGAAGGGAATCATTACATTAACAAGGAAGTGGTATTGGAAAGGGACCAGAAAATGATAGTCCAAAAAATCTCCAGTGGTGTTTGTTTTGCCTTGGCCATGTGGTGGCCCAATTCTCAAGTCACAATTCAATTTAGCAAAAACTATCCAAGAACTCTCCGAGTATACTGTGAACCAGAGGCAAAAGCCAGAGTTGCTGGCATTAGGAAAGATATGCTCTTGTCAGGAAATAAGACATGAAAAGAGTTTCCAAAGCAAGGAAGAAAATAATGCCACAGCAGTAAAGAGGGAGCCTTGAGGAGAGACAGGTCACTTCTAGAGTGGAGGCTGTGTGGAAGACGTGCCATTAGATTTGGGTCTTGGAAATAGGTTAAGATTTTATAAGAAAGAAATGTGGGAGAAGAAAATAGCAAAAGCAAAAAAGAAGTCTTTGCTATTAGGGTTACATCGTGGGTTGTCCAGTGGGGAAAAATGGACGCTGCAAAACAAAGCTGGATGCTGAGTCATCCTGCTTAACTCTTGAGGAAAAAATGAACTCGGTTGGGGGCATTCATTCATGAAGGTTTTCGAGCAGGGAGCCAGGACGATTATTTTAGCAGCACAGAGAGAGACAAAGGTGACACTGAAATAGACACTGAAATAGACAAACAGATAGGTGTTCCTGGGGGGGGTGGCTGCCACATGAATAACACAGAAGAAGAGACTCACAAGAGAAAAGATAGGTTAAGTCCATGTCTACTCAGAATCGGCGCTCGCCCAAGTATTTTTTGAACTGTAGTTTAATTTCCCAAGTCAGTTAAAAGAAGCACACATGGAAAGGTGGGGTATGGGTTCAGAACTGTACTCCACCATAAGCAGGCTGTATGACCTCGGGAAAGTCACTTAATTTCTCTGTGCCTCAATTTCCTCATCTGTCAAAAGTGAAAGTTGTAATTACTATTAATTTTTGGAGTTGGAGTCTCACTCTGTCGCCCAGGCTGGAATGCAGTGGCGCACTTGCGGCCACCACAGCCTCAATCTGCTGGGCTCAGGCAATCCTTCTGCCTCAGCCTCCCAAGTAGCTGGTACTACAGGCACAAGCCACCATGCCTGGCTAATTTTTTTTTTTTTTTTTTTTTTACTTTTTATTTATTGTAGAGACGATGTCTCACCAAGTTGTCCAGGCTGGTCTTGAACCCCTGGACTCAGGCAACCTTCACCTCTTCCTCCCAAAGTGCTGGGACTGCAAATTTAACAAGTACAATGCAATAGATTTTGGAGCCAGACCACCAGGGTTGAAGTCCCACCCTGCCATTTGCTAGCTGACAGTACTGTCTCCCATTACCCTTATCATCAGCATTGCTATGCTGTTCCCCAAACCTCCACTGACTGGCCTCTAATCTCCTGACTTTCCAAAGTCTTACAAAGCAAAACCAAAAAGAAAAGTTTGGAGATGAATTCAGGCTGAAGTACTTTTCCTTCCCTTATAAAAATGCTATTATAAAAATAGTCAAAACTCACTCCTCTGCCCTCTTTTGGTTGAGGCATGATTTGCAGCAGGTCTCAAGAATGGTTTTATAGCAAGGGGGAAGGACAGGGAGGATGGGAAGAAGGAAGAGGGGGGACATGTGGTAGCAGCGCTTTGGGAAAACCAACTTCCCTACAGCTCTGAAGAGCCAAATGTTCGGCCTTCAGCAAAAGCATGTGCTGTCTATAGACCGAAAAGGAAGACCTTTGCTAATTAGGACACGTGGCAGTAAGCATAAGATGACTCAGGGCCTGGCCAGAGAAAAGATGGAAGCCTGTCTTGGCAATGCCTGGCCCAGGTATGAGAGAAAGAGCCCAATGGAGAAAGAGAAGAGATGTGAAAGAACAAAGGAAAGTAGACATCGTATTCATAAAGATGTTACATGGATCCCTTCGGAAACATGTGATTTCCTTTTTATTATGGCATGAACAGTCTTTGGAAATGCTACCTGTTGTTTGCTTGATTGAACATTCAAAAGGCACCAAAGTCTTTTAAGGTCTGAGGAGTCCCTAGGAGAAAAAATAGCACAAAGTCAACTCATGGAAGGTGGCAGGTGAACGAGATCATGTTACCCACTGATGGCATTTGCCCCTTGAAGGCCGGCTTTTATAGACTGAAATGTATACACGCTAAACATTTTCTTTAGAACTCTAGAAATGGCCAAATGTTTCAGTAAACACTGTAACCCTGAATAGTAATTGTCAAGAGTCTTTTCTGTTTCTCAAAAAGCCATTAATTATGTTCAGTAGCCATTGCCTGAATTAACAGTTAACCTGGGGTTACCTGGTGGTGATTCCTTGCTGTTTTTTATCAGTTGATTTTTCTGTGGTCTTCGCCTTTTTGTCTTGATCAGGCATTGTAAAACATCAGTGCCCCAGAATTAACATCGCATTCCTTTCAAAGTAAACCAGAGGGCAAACTTTAGTTGGGTTGTGTGCACAAAAATATTCTCAGTTAATACAGACAAAATTCACTTATAACCTCCAAATAAACATGCGAAAACTAACATGTATGTCTAATACAATGATAAAAGTGTTACTATGAATACTATTTACTATTAATTATACAAAGGGCTTTGGATTCATTTAGGGCATAGTTTTTACAGCCACACAAGTCATCCTTGATTTCAAGTATCCTGACCCTTGCCCCGACAAGTATTGTTCTGCATGTCAGAACGGGTGCCCTCAGTTTGAATTACCAAAATATATATCTATAAACAAATACCTGAAGCCCCATTGATGCTTTTATGCCATCTCACTTATTTTTCTCAACAAGTATCCTTAACCCTATGCTGCCAATTCAGAGAATTACTCCCTCTGAGTTGACTTCCAGAGAAGGTTCTATCCACTCAAAAATAAGCCCCATTCCTAAAGTTTGCGAGCTGCTACCTGAAACCCTATATGGGTCAACTCCAGCCATAAGCCCTTCTGGAAAACATGGGCCAGTCTTGTACAGTCCCTGAGCTCATCTAACCATCTGGCAGTGAGGCTGGTTCACCTGGTAGTATCATCATGGTCACCCTTTCTAGGATTCATTTTAATACTCTTTCCTACCACCATTCAAAAGATAAGCATGGACCAAGCATGGTGGCTCACACCTGTAATCCCAGTACTTTGGGAGGCTAGGGTGGGAGCACAGCTTGAGGTCAGGAGTTCAAGACCAGACTGGGCAATGTAAAGAGTCCTTGTCACTACCAAAAAAAATTTGAAAACATTAGCTGGGTGTGGTGGCGTGTGCCTGTAGTCCCAGCTAGTTAGGAGGCTGAGGAGGGTGATCTCTTCAGTCCCGGATGTCAAGGCTATGGATGAGCTGTGATCGTGCCACTGCACTCCTGTGTGGGTGACAGGGTGAGAATCCGATTAAAAAATAAAAAAGCATGATTTCACCAATGGACAATGAACAATTATTTGTTTGCTTTCTGTTTTTTCCAGAAAAAAGGAAAGCTGAAGATACTCATACTTTCAATTACATAGCAAATACGAAAGTAATTTAAGATGGTCGGATGTGAAATTTTCCAGCTGTGCTTCAGTGCCACAGTTTGACTTCAGTGTGTTGTCAGGCATGAAAAAGCATGCATTGTTGCCTTATAATAGCATGCCTCAGTGTATTGTGAAATCTATGGTCAAACTCCAAGTGCTTCAGAGGTATTCAGAGGCAAAAGGAATGTACCAACAGGTGTTTCGCTGCAACAGAATCTAGTGAAATTTAATTTTGTGAAATGCACAAAGACAGTTTATCTAAATATTTGTAAATGATTTTCCCAACATAGTTGCCATATTTGTGACAAAGAGTTGAGCAAGAATTAAGAACTGGGGACCAAGTCTCTCATCACAGGAACACAACAAGAAAAGGCACAATATTGATACCTTAGTATTGTATCTAGGATATCACACCATGGATTCCTTCATTCAACAAATATTTATTAAATGTTTGCTATGCCTAATCTCAGACTGAAAGCTGCAAAAGGTAAAAGAAGCTATCACAGGTATGCATTTCTACCGCAAGAAAAAAAAAACACTTATGAACTTTAAAGCACATTGTGTGAGGTCTTCAGATAGAGATTTGATTTAGCACCTGTCTTACGCTAAAAGAAAGAAGGAAAAGAGGAGAGAGAGAAGGTAGAGGTAGGAAAGAATAGAGGATTTGTAAATTCGTGCTTAAAAGCAAAGAAAGCCAAGTATTTTTTTAATACATAAACATGAATACGCCCCCGAGGTTTTAAAATAAATAGAAATCCAGTCAAAATAAATTCAATTGCACTTTTCCCTCAAAGGCAAGGACAACTTTGCATAGACACACTGGCCTGCTGTTGGCTTCAAACTCCTGCTCAGACAGTAACTAAGACTGTTTTAGAAGAAGAAAGTGAAAGGCACAGTGGTAAGCACCTGTGAATGAGTGGAACCGCTCACAGGCATCTTCTGCTAGAAGGAGATCGCGTTTAACACGATCACACCCTCTTAAGCGCCCTGTCTTATTCTCTTGTTTAATTTCCATAATTTTATTGATCGGGTGTGTGAACAAGAAATAATCATCTAATAGTATCAGTTTGAGATTAGCATGTGCTCTGTGAGCTGGAAGAGTGAACACCGATAATTCTCTGGAAATGTTTCACTTAATTAACCAGTAAACAAATTCACCAATATCAGTAGAAACAGTCAATTGACTTTAGGACAAAAAACCAACAAACAAACAAAAAAACAAACGAAAATCCTTTCCATGTAATGGCTGCTAAAATAGAAACGATTCTGAAAGAAACTTTGAGATATTGGGAATACCTTAAAATAATAACCTAATCTCATTTTCAGTTAACAGAAATGATTACATTGTACAAATGTCTACAGTCCAAAATGAGGGATGGGGAAGGAGGGGCAGACCGTATCTTAAGTCAAGTTGCCCAGAGGCGGACGAGGTGTCAAGGAAGTGTCCCCAGTAGATGCCACACAAGGGTGATGCCAAGACAAAGGTTCTCCTGAGGGAGCGTCAGTCTGATTCCACAAAGGAGTTTGCAGTGGAGTGTGTGCCCCGGAGTTGTCTAAACAGAGAGAAGGCAGGTTGGCTCTCATACTATTGCAGCTTTCACTGATGATCCATCAGGCATTCCTGTTGGAGGTCAAGAGACTCCAGCAGCTTGGGGGCAGTCCTCTAAAAGAGAGATAAAGGAGCCAAGTACTAATCCCAGCTACTTGGGATGCTAAAAGGCTGGTGGATCACTTGAGGCCAGTAGTTCAAGACCAAGATCTCCATCTCTTGAGAAAAAAAAAGAGAGAGAGAGAGAGAGCAACAGAAACAGAGACAGAGAGTCAGGAACTGGCCTGTTAGAAGCACAAAAAAAAACCCCACAAAACAAAGAAAAAGTAAAGCTGCTGGGTGTGGTGGCTCACACCTGTAATCCCAGCACTTTGGGAGGCTGAGGTGAGAGGACTGCCTGATCCCAGGAGTTCGAGACCAGCCTGGGCAATGTGGTGAGACCTCATCTCTACAATAAATCAAAAATATTAGCCGGGCATAGTGGCGCACGCCTGTAGTTCCAGCTACTTGGAAGGCTGAAGCAGAAGGATTGCCTGAGCCCAGCAGGTCAAGGCTGCGGTATCCATGAGCGTGCGACTCCACCCCAGCCTGGGTGACAGAGGGAGACTCTGACTCAAAAAAAAAAAAAAGAAAAGTAAAGCCAGTACCAGGGCTACACAGTGATGAAGCCAAGGGAGAGGCTCTGGCAGAGTGCCCCCACGTGTCCACTGTGGTCGCCGACTCCACAAGGAAGAGCTGGCTTAATGAGGAAACAGGGCTCTCGGCTATGGATGCAAACTAAGCAAGACGACCGAGGTAGCTCTCAACTGCCAAGTTAGACTTACTGCTGTCTATACTTGACCTCTCGATGCAAGCATGGCCTCGTGGCCGATGAACTAGTACAGTCCTTGGACTTCTCTTTCCTATCTACCCCCTCCTGCAAGGTCCCTTGGAGTCTCATGGTGTTACATACCATCTGTAATCATACATTTATTTTTAATGAATTCATTTTTATTTTTGTAGAGACAAGGTCTCACTAAGTTGCCCGGGCTGGTCTTGAACTCCTGGCCTCAATCCATCCTCCCACCTCGGCCTCCCAAAGTGCTGGGATTACAGGACTGAGCCATCACTCTGGATCCTGTAATCCCAAATTTGTGTGTCCAGCCTTAACCCCACCCTGGCCTCCTCAATTTGCAAAGTCACCATCTGGATGTCTAAAAAGCATCCTGAATTGTACATGCCCCAAGCAGAACCCTTTACCTTCACTCCCAGTAGCAAACACTCCCAGTGAGCCTCATCTCAGCAACTCACACCATCCTCCCTCTCTAAGAGACAGAAGTCTAGGAAATAGTCTAGATTCCTCTCTTCCCTCTACCTCCCACATGAAGAAAAACTAATTAGTGTTGCCGTCTCTCCACTGCCGTTACTATCACTCTATGCCCAGCTGCCATCTTCTCTTGCCTGGACGATTACCCCAGCCCCCTCAGTGACCTCTGGTCAATGGTCTCTCCACTTCCACCCTTGCCTTTCTATCTTCACAGGAATCTGAGAGATCACACATAAATATTAATCAGGCCAGTTCGGTGGCTCAGCCTGTATCCCAGCACTTTGGGAGGCCGAGGTGAGAGGATTGCCTGAGCCAGTGGGTTTGAGACCAACCCGGACAACTTGGCGAGACCTCGTCTCTACAATTAAGAAAAAAAATAGGCCAGGCGTGGTAGCGCATGCCTGTAGTTCCAGCTGCTTGGAAGGCTGAGGCGGAAGGATCTCTGGAGCCCAGCGGGTTGATGCTGGGGTGGCTGTGAGTGTGCCACTGCACTCCAGCCTGGGCAACAGAATGAGACTCCAACTCAAATAAATGAATGAATGAATGAATGAATAAATAAAAATCAGGTGGGGGCACTCTGTGGCTCACAGCCTTCCTGTGGCCTGCTAATTGCACTTGGCTTCTAACCATGACCTTCATCACCCCGAGCTCGCCTCCCGCCCTCTCCCTCCTGCTTTTTCCACTTCAGCAAGGATGGCCTACTGAGGAGAAACATGAACCCACAAATGTGACCATTGCTATGGTTTGAAGATCTGTCCCCTCCAAAACTCACATTGAAATGTGCCGTTGTAACAGTATGAAGAGGTGAAACTTTGAGAGATGACTGGGCCACGAAACCATTGTCATCACGGGTGGGTTTAGCACCTTTTAAACGAGGCTTTCAGAAGTGGGTTCTTCCCTTTGCTCTTCTGCTGTGTGAAAAACACTGTGCCTCTCTTCCAGAAAACGCAGTGTTCAAGGCGCCATCTTGGAAGCAGAGAATGGGAACTTGACACCACAGCTGCCAATGCCTTGATCTTGGACCTCCTAGCCTCCAGACTGTTACTTTTTATAAACTACGCAGTGTGTAGCATTCTTTTATGACAGCATAAAATGGATACAGATCGCTTGTGTCCGTGAACATGCCAACCTTATTCTTGCCCTCAAGCCCTGGGACTTGCTGCTTGCCGTTTTCCTCCCACAACTGCAGACTGGCTCCTCTGTGTCCTTTGGGGCTCAGTTCAGATTCCTCCCCCAAGTGAGGGCTTCTCTGATAAACGTCTGCGAGATACTCACCCCCACACGCTCTTACCACAGCACCTGCTTTTTAGCTCTTGGTCCTGATCAGTACCGAAAATCCTCTTGGTCATGTAGGGGTTTCCTGGAACTAGCCTCGTGAGCCTCAAACAGCAGAAACTGTGTCTGTTTCATCCACAAATATATCCCCGCATGTAGGACAGACAGTGCATCTCACAGTGTGAGCGTGGTATAAACACTCAAAAAATATCTGTGTAACAGTTTGTAAGGAGTGGCTTAGGTATTTTCTGCAAAGTTTGTGAGTTATCTGCTTTTTGCCAGTTTTTTTATTTTTAGGCTTAGAGCCTTCTGTGACCTCCCAAACCTCGACTCCTTCTTGATGCCCCAAAATAGCCCACCCTGGAAACTTGTCATTTGATATTGCAATTGCGTGATTACCACACGAGGCCAGGGATGGGCTTCTCTTATTAGCCATACACATAGTAGACAAATAATAAATTTAATTGAATGCAAGACCTAACGAATGGGTGAATGGATAAAAGGATTATTTTTAAAGAAACCTGTCATTACTCTTTTAGTTCAGCAAATCTCTCAGAAAGACCTTGTAGAAATCAAATCAATTGATGAGCATTTGTGATGTTGTAATAATCCCACACACATTCAGGAATTATCTCATTTATTCAGTCATCGGGGGAAAATTGGGAGTTCTACATCAAAAATATTCATCACAGTGCTTCTGAAACTGTGATAAAGAACTTCGTTAAATTTCCCATCTTTTATGGTTAAATACTTCTGATCCAATTCATGTTCAGTGAGACAAGTTCGCTGATCATGTGCTTGGATGTCATGGCGGTGTCGAATGCTGTAAATATTTCTAAATTCTTACCCTCTGTCCTAATCTCTTCTTGTACCAGTCACACACCAGTTTGAAGATCACCTGAATAGCACTGGTCTAGATTACTGAAGTCTGCCTTTTCAAGCAACAAAATTGCTTTCACAATAACCCTAAATTATTTCCTTTAAAAAAAAAATGTGCAGGCCATGGTGACTCACATCTGTTATCCCAGCACTTTGGGGAGCGGGGGTGAGAGGATTGCCTGAACCCAGGGGTATGAAACCAGCCCTGGCAAACTGGTGAGACCTCATCTCTACAATAAATAATTTTTTAAAAAATTAGCTGGGAGTGGTGGTGCGTGCCTGTAGTTCCAATTACTTGGAAGGCTGAGGTGGAAGAATTGCCGGAGCCCAGTAGGTCGAGGCTGTGGTGGCTGTGAGTGTGCCACTGCACTCTAGCCTGAGTGACAGAGTGAGACTCTAACTCAAAAAAAAAAATTATTTCAATGGTGTTGGGGATACAAATGATTTTTGGTTACATGAATGCATTGTATAGTGGCAAAGAAGTCTGTACTTTAAGTGTACCTACCACCTGGACCTGTATATACTGTACCCAATAGGTGATTTCTCATCCCTAACCCCTTCCCTCCCTCCTCCTTCTGAGTCTCCAGTGCCCATTATACCCTTCTAGACGCCTTTGCCATCCCTTAGTTCAGCTCCTACTTATAAGTGAGAATGTGCGATATTTGGTTTTTTCCTTCCTGCATTACTTCAGTTAGGATGATGGTCTCCAATTCCATCTAAGCTGCTGCAAAAGACATTATTTCATTCCCTTCCATTGCTGAATAGTATCCCATGGTATGGAAATATTACATTTTCATTATCTACTGATCAGTTGACGGGCACTTAGGTCGATTCCACATCTTTGCAATTGTGAATTGTGTTGTGATAAACATACGTGTCCAGGTGTCTTTTTGAATAACGACCTCTGTTCCTTTGGGGAGATACCAAGTGGTGGGATTTCTGGAACAAATGGTAGATCTGCTTTTAGTTCTCTGAGAAATCTCCAAACCAATTTCTATAGTGCTTGCACTAGTTGACACTCCCATCAAGAGTGTGTAAGTATTCTCTTTTCACTGCATCCGTGCCAACATTCATTGTTTTTTGAGTTTTTTAATCATGGCCGTTCTGACTGGTGTAAGGTGGTGTCTCTAGGTGGTTTTGATTGGCATTCCCTGATGATGAGTGATGCTGAGCATTTTGTCATATGTTTGTTGGCTCTTTGTATATCTAATTGAGAACCACAGCCCTAAGTGGGGAGCCTGAGGGGACAAACCCAGTAATTGTCAATTCCATAACAACCAGGAGAGGGTGAGAGTGAGCCAGGGAGGGGAGAAATGGTCAAGTAGTTCAAGCTGAATGTTGTCTCCCCTCTTAAACCAAAGCAGTCTTGCTTTCTTTACACAGTTTCATTTGAGAAAAGGGTTCCCATGGTAAAAATAAACATAGAAAGACACTAATTCTCTAACACTTACTTTACCAATGAGACCAAAAAAATTACAATACTTGCTACATAAACACTTGTACCTACATGGAGTTTTCTTCCATTCTAATAGGAAAGCTGAAATGTAATGGGGGGGTTTTGGTTTGTTTTTTAAGATAAGGAGTGGGTACAGTAGTGCATGTTACTTTAAAAACAGAAAAACTTTCAATGTTTTTGCTTTGTAGACCTCAGTCATGGGATCTGAATACTATCTCAGATGGAAAAGAAAAGATAGCCAATGGGTTTGTTGCTTACAGCCCTAGACAAGTCCAAACATAATCACAGTTCTGACTCACTGTTGAATTTGTAAATCCATTTTAAAAAAGAAATTCTCAAAAGTAATTCCTATCTTCTATTGTTTGACATGTGGGTGAATGCTCAAGACGTCCATTGAGACACACACCTCATTTGCTTGTGATCCCTTGGTAATTGCAGGGTAAACACATATGGCCAAGAAAGAAATCCATGCCATGGTAAAATGACCTAATTGACTGTAATCAACCTAAACTGTGCAATGTAAACCCACTAACCAAATAACACAGCGAGTATTTGTGATATGGTTTCAAATCCTTCACCCAGAAATTCTTTTTTATTCCATGGTTGCCTTAGCTGCTCAAAAGATTCTTAAGCAGCTTCTTCTTTACTAAATGTTATGGATAGTTATGGGAAGTCTGCCACAAATATCTGTTTTTCCTACTAATCTCTTAGGTTGCATCTTTGTAAAATTTCATTTTATTTACTACATTTACTAATGGTTAAAAACCAGCACTTAGAAAGTAATAACAGCAAGAGTTTAGCATGACTGAAATCGATCACCACTTTTGGCTATGAAAGGTTTGTTATTTTGAAAAAGCACTAAAATAAACTGCATGAACCCTACCACAAAAGGAAGTTAGAACTTCCTTGTACTGACAAGGAGTTTCTATTCCTTCTGATGAATAATGGTTAAGCTTCCACATTAGATGACAAGTAACAGTTCTGTCTGTGCTCAAAAAGACAGATGGATAGAACTTCGAGAACTTTCAGCTCCGTAACTAACTGGCAGTGCCAATGAAAAGCCATTTCTCCAATTCCTTTACTGGAGATATTTTTAAAAATTCCTCTGATAAGAATTTTTTTTTAAAATGTGATAGGCCAGGCTTGGTGGCTCAGCCTGTAATTCCAGCACTTTGGGAGGCCAAGGCAAGTGGATTGCCTGAGTTCGTGGGTTCAAGACCAGCCCGGGCAACTTGGCAAGACCTGGTCTCTACAATAAAATTAAAAAATAGCTGGGCATAGTAGCACATGCCTGTAGTCCTGGCTACTTGGAAGGCTGAGGCAGGGTGTCCACGAGCGTGCCATGGGACTCCAGGCTGGGAGATGGAATGAGACTCCGACTCAAAAAAAAAATGGTGGTAATACTAATATAAAAGTCATTTGGAGCAGCCAGAAATAGAACAGTCATGTTAAAATGCATCAGTTAAATGTTTATTTTTTAATTTTAATGATCGTGAGAAAGCTGAGTGAAGGGTACATGGGAACTTTCTGTACTATTTTTGCAGTTTTTAATGTGTCTAAAACTATTTCACAATAAACACTTAAAATGCATTAGTCACTTGAGCAGCTTATAAAATTAACGTGCTTTGAGAATAGGGAGTAGGCCAGATGCAGTGGCTAACACCTGTAATCCAAGCACTTTGGGAGGCAGAGGTGAGAGGATTGCCTGAGCCTGTAGGTTCGAGACCAGCCTGGGCAATTTGGTGAGACCTCGTCTCTGCAATAAATTTAAAAATTAGCCAGGTGTGGTGGCATGTGCCTGTAGTTCCAGCTACTTGGAAGGCTGAGGTAGAAGGATCGCTTAAGCCCAGCAGGTCGACGCTGGGGTGGGATAGGAAGCTGTTTTTTTTTTTTTTTAAACAAAGAATATTGGCACTTAACTTCACAAATATATAATGCTGGGTCTTTTCAATTTATGTGTGCTTTAGCAAACTACATATCTTGCACAGAAAGTGTCAAGTTAAATTGATCAAAACACTGGAAAATAAACACATACACTTTCCTTTTTTTTTTTTTTTTTGAGTTGGAGTTTCACTCTGTTGCCCAGGCTGGAGTGCAGTGACACACTCACGGCCACCACAGCCTTGACCTTTCTGGGCTCGGGCGATCCTTCCACCTCAGTCTTCCAAGTAGCTAGAACTACAGACGCACACCACCACACCCGGCTAATCTTTGACTTACTGTAGAAACGAGGTCTCACCAAGTTGCCCAGGTTGATGTCGAACCCCTGGGCTCAGGCAATCCACTCGCCACCACTTCCCAAAGTGCTGGGATGACAGGCGTGAGCCATCGCTCCCAACACACACATTTTCAACGTAAAGTGAGCTAAAAGTTGAGGAACTCTTGTAAGAAATATAACTTATACCTATTACGGTTCAGAAAGGTGGTCTGGTTCTCCAGTTGAGACTATAGTCTTGCATTTACCCTTTCTATTGCCTTGTTTTTGTTCTTCAATGAGAAATATGTGTGCAGTTAGCAGAACAGGACAGTTATGACAAGAACAAACCTCACAGAGCATGCAGTATCGGGGCCTCTTCCAGGCCCAGAAACAGCATGTAAATGAATGAGGACAAGTATAGAGCAGACAACAGAGAGTGGCAGAGCTTCATCACACTCGAGAAGACACGCCTTCCCAAGAGATTCAAAATCACATGAAAAGTGAGGTAGGCCGGACGCGGTGGCTCATACCTGCAATCCCAGCACTTTAGGAGGCAGAGGCGAGAGGATCACCTGAGCCCCGGGGTTGGGACCAGCCTAAGTGACATAGCAAGAATTCAGGGGCCCTATGAACTTGGACGCAAAACATGTTACATTTTTATTTGCCCTGGCCTCTATCTGAAACTCAGCATTGCTTTCGATAACAAATGTAGGCAACAAACCACAGTTAGTCGCACCCGAGACTCTTTCGCCAAGATGTCATGGTTCTTTTCCTATGACGTGAAAATGGTGGCAGAGATCTCAAAATATTGTTTCAAAACTATGTCAGTTATGTGACCTACTGCCATAACTTGTAACGTAAGGTATTCATTAAATAAGTTCATATACAAGCCAGGCATGGTGGCTCAGGCGTGTAATCCCAGTACTTTGGGAGGCAGAGGCAAAAGGATTGCCTGAGTCTGAGGGTTCGAGACTGAGGGTTCAAAACCAGCCCGGGCAGCTTGACGAGACCTTGTCTCTAAAATAAACCACAAAATTAGCTAGGCGCAACAGCGCGCACCTGTGTTTCCAGCTACTTGGAAGGCTGAAGCAGAAGGACTACCTGAGCCCAGGTGGTTTTGAGGCTGAGGTGGCCATAAGCATGCCACTCTATTCCAGCCTGGCTAACAGGGTGAGGCTATGACTCAAAAAAAAAAAAAAAAAAAAAAAAAAAAGAAGCAAAACAAGACACAACACTTGCACAGGATAACAAAACAAATATTGAGTTCCCTTCATTTACCAGAGGAAGAAATTAAGACCCCAAAAGGCAAAATGCGTCCAAGGTCACATAGCATCTTTAGCAGGGAAAGGAGAACAAAGTTCACCTCACCTTCAGGGGTCAAATCTTAATGGAACACCTGTAGAGTGGATGGGAAAAGGAGAACTTGTTGATGTGGGCCCTTGGCCAAGGGCAAAGGGTGATATCATAATAGTAGGTGCTTGTGTAACTTTACCTCCCGGACCCTGGGGTGCTTACAAACATCCATCTGTTCACTCCTGTGAAATATGTAGGTGGTGTCTTTCCATCCTCATGTGGTGGGAAACAGAACTTCCAACAGCAGGCATGTGTCACTTGGTGAGGGCAAGGAGCATTGCCATGGCCTTGCTCCTGAGTCAGGGGACTCGACACCTTCCCTGTGCAGAGAGCTTACACTTAAGCAATTGTTTCTGTGTTCTCTTTAAATAAGCACTTGGGGATAAAAAGAACCAGGAATTCTAAGCATATTCTGGTCCGCTCCCACTTCTTCCAGATAGCTATTGACGATTTGCTATGATGACAGATACTCCTTCAAGTGTTGGCTTTACTTTCCTCTGGCTGATACTAACCCAGTGGGTCTTAGGGCTGCCACAGAATTAACGGGAACATGTGACCACAGAGACCACCATCACCTCCGTATTTTCTGATTTATTTCCATTCCAATTCATGTCTTTGTAAAGGGAGTATGACCAGATACGAATGTAGATGGCGGATTCCCACAACAGTCACTGCATAACGACACTTGTGATGTGTGTGTGGCTGCTCTGGCAGCTGCTTCTACCCACGACAAAGCTTGGAATGTACCTGTGTTCCAACAAACAAACCTGAGATCCACATATTAAGCAGTGGTACTGAAAAGACAAACAAAGAAAAGGAAAAAAGAGGCCCAGAGGATGTGAAGAAAGAATTTACATTAACCAGTCAACAAAAATAACCAAAGTAGCACATGCAATTTCTCGTTTCTCATTGACCCCAAACATAATGAGATTGCATTCTATGCCTTGTTTTTGTGAAAGGGAAAGGTGACAATGATATTCATTCATTACTCTATGAAATATTTATTGAGTCCCTAGTATATGCTGGGCACTGAGGATACAGCATGGAATAACACATGTTCAATAACGTCTTCCAAAAAAATAGTTAACCATCATGGTAATAAGTCATGAAGTAAGTACGAATTCAGCCCAAACCCCTAGAATGTCTGCAGTGAAGAGAACGCTGAAATAACAAGTGGACGCTCTTAATGGTTGGCGGCACTGCACAAACTCGCAGTACTTTCTGAGCTGTAAAATTAAATTAAGTTTCATCTAACAACATTGTATGGCAAGTGCATTTTATTATTTACTATGCTCTGTGCACAAGCTACTATCGGGCAAAAAGAATCTCTCCACTCCCCAATATGCGTGGGAAACCATACATTGGTTAGGGTAAATCATAAGAAACTGCAGCTAGTGGCTCTTAAAAAAAAAAGACAGGCCGGGCTCGGTGGCTCAGCCTGTAATCCCGCGCCTTTGGGAGGCTGAGGTGAGTAGATTGCCTGAGCCCGCGGGTTCGAGACCCGCCTGGGCAGCGAGACCTCATCTCTACAAAAATCAAAAAATCAGCTGGGCGTGATAGCGCGCGCCTGTAATTCCAGCTACTCGGAAGGCTGAGGCGGAAGGATCGCCGGAGCCCAGCAGGTCGAGGCTGTGGTGGCCGGGAGCGGCCACTGCACTCCAGTCTGGGTGACAGAGGGAGACTCCAACTCAAAAAAAAAAAAGACAATATTTTATGGTTCAACCTAAGACAACGGACTAAGTAAGAACACTAGAAACATCAAAGAGCAGAAAACAATGATTCGCAAATCAAATTATACATGGAGTGATGTCAGAGGACTGAAAGATTACGATGGTCTGAAGAGTCATAGAAGACTTCGTGAACTGGGGACTTGAAGAAGGCAAAAGGAAGGGTGAGGGAGGTGGACCCATGCCAGAGGAGTGAACAGAGGGGCGGAGGCAAGATCCTAGAAGTGCTTTGGGAAAGAGAGAGCAGAGGAGTCGAGCTCACCCAGGAACCTGGAGGAAGGCATGGTGGCCTTCCAGGCTGCAGCCAGCCTCTGGAACTCTTAAGGGCTAAGGAGTTTGGAAGCAATGCTATACTCCCTGGAAAAACCCATAGGCAGGCCATTTAGCTCATTATGACATTCCATTGACCATCGGTCAACTCTTTTGGGTAAAGAGGAATTTACCTGAAGTAATATTAGAGCATTTATGGAATTTAAAGGAACTGCCGTAAGTAGCAGGAGGACCAGAGGTAATTATATTAGGTCAGGAGACTAAAAATACAGCCTCAAAGAAAATAGTCTCCAATAAGAGTCCTTTGGCATGGGGTTCAGAAAAATGACACCTTCCTCTTCCTCACGCCCTTAGCCAACATTCGGTCACCAAGTCCTGATTGTTTTTCTACTAAATGTGGTTCTTCCCTTTCACTTCACCCTCACTGCCAACACCCTAGTCCAAGCTTATGTCATCACTCACCTGAAGTACCATAATCACTTCCTAAATGATCTCCCAACTTCCAATTCCACCCCTCCCCCCCGCCAACAACACAACAAAACTGTTTTCCACACAGTAACGCGAGCATCTTTAAATGGTACAATCAAGTCTTTATGGGCTTCCCATTCCTCTTGGATAAAAATAAAACTGACCAAGACCTATGAGGCACCGCCTGGGGTTGAGGCTCCAGCCCCCTAGCCAGCTGTCCTCACACTTGGTCCCAGTGTCTGCCCCAGAGTTGCTTCTCCTAGATGTTCCCAGAACTTTCCTCTGGGCTCAAGGGCTAGGTTGGTATGGAGAGGGCTGGAAGTTTGCCCTTCATGTCTCAACTAAAGTACCCGTTCTTTGGGTGACCTCCTTGGCGGGGTCCTGCCCTGTCAAGCAATGCCTCGCAGCTCTTGATAAAGAGGAAGATTCATGCAATAATTCAACAAATACATATGTCTATCTCTATGTGTTCACTGGAAAGCAGTCAGCCAAAGGGAAGGCAGCCTTTGGTTCCTGCTCATTATCTGGTACATAATTCCTAGTTGACAACAAAAAATGTATTTGAGTGATTGCTGAATGAATTAATCAATGAACAGATCCCAAGTAAAATATGATTAGGAAGCACCAATTATAATTATAATTGATGTGTCGGGCAACCCTCTCAGGTCCCCTCCCCACTATGGGAGCTTTTTTGTCTTCTCAACAAATCCTGCTTTCTGAAAAAAAAAAAATTTGACGTGTCATTATTTAGATATGGAGAGTAAAGATAATACAAAAAAATCAGCAAATGATAAGCTTGCCCCAACTGACCAGTGATTGCAGAATGTTGGTTTGGCAAAAGATAAATACAAGGAGGCCACTAAGAAAATAATCTATAGTATATTAGATTCATGTTAAAGATGGGTGACCTCAAGTGTACAAGTTACTATGTCAAGAGCACCGCACACATGTACAGTCTATGAATGCCACGGTCTCCACCGATGCGAGTTTACAAGCTTGGGAACATGAATTCTTCCGGTTACACCACAGGGGTATAGTCAGAAGGAGCACCTGGGGTAGAGGAGACCTGCTTTCTGCTTCCCCCTGAGTGACCTTGGGAATGTTCCTGGACCACTCTAATTATTAGTTTCCTCATTTACCAAAACCTAGAAATAACAATATTCCTATGACCAAGTGGTAGGCAGGACTCAATAAAATAGAGGGAGATCCCCTTAGAACTGCCTACAAATACAGAGATGTCATTGTTACAATCACTGTGGTAAATATTATTATTGTACAATTACTACTTCATCTAAAGAGCTTGCTGTGTTTTTTTAGTTATTTGCCTATATTCACTGACTTGGACTCAATGATGAAAATACTAGAAGTAAAATTTAAAATACGCTTTAATTTCAATGTCACAAATAGTATTCATTTTAATTTTTTAACCTAATAAGGTTTATTCTTATAAGCACATTGGTATATTCATTGAATCCTCAAAACAGCACTACAAGATGAGTAGTACTGTATCTCTATCTTACAGATGAAGAAACCGAGGCACTAAAAAGTCAAGTAACTTGGCCAAGATCTCATATTTAGTAATAACTATAATAATACGAATAAATATTTGCATGGTGGTTTCCTGGTGCCAGCACTGTTCTAAATGCTTTCCATGCATTACATATCACAGCACTTCTAACCAATCTATAAGGTGGCTACCATTACTGTCCCCATTTTACAGATGAGGGAAATGAGGCCCAGAGAGGTTGATTCACTTGTCTAGGTCAAACAGCTGGTAAGTGGCTAAACAGGGATTCGAAGACAGACAGAGCCCTTCCTATTAATTCAGTGCAGCACTAACTCATTTTTTGGTGGCATTTAACCAGCTCTCTATACGCCTAAAGCAAATTTCCTAGACAGACATTAACCTCCTTAGCAAATATCATGTATACATACTTTTTTCGAATAATTAACAATTTCCCGTCTTTTGCAAAATACACTAAACATTGTGTAGCTTTTTCCTGAAGGGCCAAAGTCAATGTCATGACTGCTGTGCTCTATCTGTCTTGCTACTATCCCCCACACCCCGTTTGCTACTAGTTTTTATTTTAATGTTTTCAGAAATTTTTAAAAGTCTCCTTTCTAGATCTAAGCCAGTCAATTGTCACCTTGACTTTGCTGACTGCTAGACTCGATGTCCACTATAACTATTCCTGATATAAGATTTAACAAGCCATGAGTTGATGCCAACTCTATGGACTTGAGTACATGATCTTTCTTATGACTATTATGGATTTGAGCTGAGATGAGAAGTCTAACCTGTAGGCAAGTCTGAGTAATTATTTTAAGAAATGGCAAATCATGTCTTTTATTCAGTGCTCATATTCATGTTGTTCTTCTATCAAGAGACATATCAGGCATATTAATGAGTATGTTTCAAGGTCAAGATCAAATCTTTCTTTCTTTTAGTAAGGCTGGAATGCAGTGACATGCTCATGGTCACCACAGCCTCGACCTGCTGAGCTCAGGCAATCCTTCCACCTCAGCCTTCCAAGTAACTGGAACCACATGCGTGCGCCACTACACCAGGCTGATTTTTTTAATTTATTGTAGAGATGAGGTTTTGTCAACTTGCCCAGGCTGGTCTTGAAATCCTGGGCTCAGGCAATCCTCTCACCTTTGCCTCCCAAAGAACTGGGATTACAGGCATGAGCCACCACGCTGGATGATCAAATCTTTCAAATTGGAAGACCCATTCCCAAATTCAAGCCACTCACCCTATCCCCAAGCTGAAATTTTCTATCCCCTTGTCCTGCTTTATTTTTACCTGTTTATGTATCTCACTCCCACAAGCAGAACAAAATAAAAGTAGCTAACACAATAAAAGTGGCACTTCCGATGTACCCACCACTGTTCTAAGAAATCTGTCCACATTAATTCATGTAATGTTCACAACCGCTCCATTTTTTTAGGTTAGGAAACTGAGGTGCACAAAGATTAAGTAACCTGCCAGAGGTCCCATATCAAGTAGTGGAGGAGCTAGGATTTGAACCCCGGTCGATCCGACTTGAGAGTCTATATTCTATGGACTCTAACCTACGGCCCCTGAGAACTGTCCTAAAAGAACAGTGCCTTTGCTTTGCTCACTGCTGGAGGCCCAGGTGCTCAATCCACATTTGTTAACCGTCTGGACTTCCAGCTTCTCTCTGCCTATCAAGTGCTCACCTCGGTTCACTCTGACTTCAGCCTCAAAGCTTGACTGACTCTGGCAGGCAGAGTAACATTTCAGGACTCTCTTTCCCTCCTCACAGCTTCACTGGTTGTACTTTCTATTGACTCACCCTCAGCTAGCATGGAGCCCCAGACCCATCAGATGGCCAATAAATATTCCCTGAATGAGTCTCCTACCTATATCAGAGCTGTTACCATACCCAAAAGTTTGTGATCAAGTAGTATGACAGGACGGCGTCCTAGAAATGGCACTTGACCGAATCAAAAGATTTTTACCTTTTGCGAACTGACTGTGAAAATTTCACAACTCTGGCCTTCAGTGGGCCTCTTCTTTGTAAACATGTGAAAGCTGACTGTCTATAAGGCACTCCACATTTGGTAGGGATTATGTACATATATTATTTTAAATAATTCTATGAAGTAGGTGCAACCCATTGTACAGATAAAGCATTCAACTAGAGACTATGTGATTTGCCATGGGTCACAGAGCTAAAATGCTGGAGCGAGGATTCAAACCTCAAAGTTTAGCTCTTGCAGACCATGCTATACTGTCTCTCTCTTTAACATTTTAAACGTATGTCATAGAATAACAACTACCGTGATAATGATTATGGCATGGAATGTAGACTGTGAATTGAAATAATGTTTCCAACTACCTAGGGTCTTGAAATTAAAGTCTGTAAATTCAGCATTCAGTTTTTATAAGCAAAAGCTTCATTGGCCAGAAGCAGTCTCTGACTTTTCTGGAACTAATAAAGGATGCAATGAAAAACAATAACTTCTCATTTTATTTATGTATTTATTTTTTGAATCAGAGTCTCTCTCTGTCGCTCTGGCTGAAGTGCAGTGTCACAATCACGTCTCACCGCGGCCTCAACCTCCTGGATCTCAGGTGATCCTTCTGCCTCAGCCTTCCCAGTAGCTGGGACTACAGTGCACACCACCACACCCAGGTAATTTAAAATTTTTTTTGTAGAGATGAGGTCTCACTACGTTGCCTAGGCTGGTCTTGGACTCCTGGGCTCAAGCAATCCTCCCTCCTGGGCCTCCCAAAGTGCGGGGACTATAGGCGTGAGCCACTGCACCCAGTCAACAACTTCTCATTTTAGAGATTCAATCGTTTAGCAAATATTTGTTGAATATCTGCTACATTCCTTGTCCTGAGCTCAAATGCTGGAAATACAACAAGCAGTGAGCGAGACTCGGCCTCTGCCCTTACAGAGAGAGTCTAGAGGAAGAAGCAAAAAGTAACCAGGCAATATACTAAGAATGACTGGAGAGAGCGAGAACAGGAGTAGACAGTGCAAAAAAGAGAGTCCATTCCAGCAGTGTGAACAACAGGTGAGAGAGCCACACACCGGAGAGAATGTTCTGGAACACCCAAGATGGCCCTGCTGATAAAGAACCTTACTGAAGGCTGAATTCGGGTAGTGGGGGATCTTTGCAGGACTTTAAGCACGGAAGGGAAATGCCCTTCTATGCCTTTTTAAAAGATCAGTCTAGCCACAGTGGAATGGACTAGACAGGACCAGACTGCAACCAGGAAAGCCTGAATTGAACCAAGGGACCGTTGGAAATTGTGAGAGCGTCATAAAGGAGGTGGTGACGCGGGAATCGATTCAACACCCATGAAGAAAGGAGAGCCCTGATCATTGATGGAGATGCAGAGAAAGAAGCGGTGTCAAGGGTGTTGCTCATGGTGTGGTTTTTGATAAATAACTGAATGGATGGGGATGTCCAAAATAGGAGACCCAAGGGCAGCAGCAGTCTGGCGGGTTGGGGGCTTCAGGGTTGCCCGTGTGTGGAGTTAACCGGCCGCTGGATTTGGGGGTGTGGAGCGTAGTGGAGCAGGCCGGGCTCGAGGTGGAGGTTTCCTAGTCATCAGCGGACAGGCGGTGCCTGCAGGCGAGGAAGTGGAAGGGCTCATCCAGGTAGAGCTCAAAGCAGAGGGGCAAGTCAGAGCAGCTTCTTGTCGTCGAGAGAAGGCAGGAAAGCCGCGCTCACAGAAGACCTCAAGAGCAAGCCTCGGCCGGGTTCGGTGGCTCAGCCTGTAATCCCGCGCTTTGGGAGGCGGAGGTGAGTGAATTGCCTGAGCCCGCGGGTTCGCGACCCGCCTGGGCAACTTGGCGAGACCTCATCTCTACAATAAGCCAATAAAATCAGCCGGCGTGGTAGCGCGCGCCTGTAGTTGCAGCTCCCTGGAAGGCTGAGGCGGAAGGATCGCCAGAGCCCAGCAGGTCGAGGCTGCGGCGGCCGGGAGCGGCCACTGCCCTCCAGCCCGGGCGACAGACTGAGACTCCAACTAAAAAAAAAAGAAGAGCAAGCCTCCAGGGGCGTCGGCGCAGATGGGAACAGGCACAACCAGGCTCCATTTAAGCGGAATGATTCCTTCCTCGAGACGCAAGCGCCAGGGAGCATCGCCGAGGGCACTGCCCCGCCACCCGTCCGTCCCGCGCAAGCCCGTCTGCCGCGAAGCGCCGGGCTCGCCCCGTGGCTGCCCCACCCAGGACGGCCGCATCCTCTGCCCCTGCGTCTCGTCGAGTGAGGCTGGCTCCCGAGGCTCCGGGGGCCGCCGCCCGGGGACCCTGTCCCCCCCGCGCGCCGGCACCGCGCCGCCCGGGGCTGCCGCCGACTCACCGCTTCGGAGGGACGGTCCCTCCGCCTTCAGGCCGGTCTTCAAACCGCCCTCCTCATCGTCCCTGCGGCTGTCACCCGCTGCTCCGGATCGGGGGTCCTTGTCCAGCCTCGACGGGTCCCGCCCACTCCGGGTCCCCTCAGCCTCCGGCGGCACCGCGGCCGGCCGGCCGCACCGTTGGTTGTTCGGGAGAATCCTCCAGGAGGCCAACGCCGGGGCGCCTCGGCCAATCGGGAGCGGCCATGCTGCGAGGCGCGGGGCGCCATGGCGACGGGTGACGCCCGCCTCGCGGTTGCCATCGCAACCAGAGAACGCGCCGGGTCCGGCCGCCCGGTGGCCGGCAGCCGCGGCGAGCGGTGTGCCCCGGGCGGTGGGGCGGCCGCTTCGCGGGGACCCGGGGGGCTACCTGTGGACAGGCCTCCTACACGCTGAAGATCCTGGAGTGTTTAATTCCGAGAATCGCTATGGGCTAAAAAATTAAAGCAACTCTCTTCTAAAGCAAAGATTTAGCTTGATAAGGAATCAAGGCAACACCGTAAATACCCTTCACCGGACATGAAAATATTTTCAGCTACTCAGGCGCAATGAGGATAGGGTGCTGTGAAAATAAAGAGTGTCCTGGGGTTCAAGAGATCTATAGGATACACCTATCACACCATCCCTTTTGTGGCCTCGAGCAAGTTACTTCACCTCTTGTGAAGATCTGAAGCCTCTTTAAAAATGCTGAGTTGCATTAGATAAAGTTTTAAAGATACTTGATATTATTATGCAGGTTTAAAGAAAATAAAACTTCTGGTCGGGTGCGGTGGCTCATGCCTGTAATCCCAGCACTCTGGGGTGACTGAGGAGGCGGGAGGACCGTTTGAGCCAGGAGTCTTGAGACCAGTCTGGGGAGCACAGTGAGACCTCGCCTCTACAAAAAATACAAAAATTAGCTGGCTGTGGTGGCGTGTATCTGTAGTTCCAGCTACTCAGTAGGCTGAGGCGGGAGGATCGCTTGAGCCCAAGAATTCGAGGTTTCAGTGAGCCATGGCGGTGCCACTGCACTCCAGCAATGCAGCAAGACTCAGCATCCAAAAAAGAGGGAAGAATGCCAAATGTACTGAGTGCTTTGTGCCAGGCACTATTCCAAACTCTTTCGTATTATCACTTCACTTCTACTTCACAATATCCACCTAGAAGTCATTATTTTTCTTCCTTGTTTAGTTATAAAATGGAGACACAAGAAGTGATGGAGTCGGGAGTAACCTAGTTTGACTCTAGCATGTCTTAACCGCAGATGATCCCTTGACGATTCCTCCAAGTACAGGGCCCCCTACTCAATCCCATCTTAAATATCAACTCTAAATACCCATTAGTGTGTCAACATTGGTAATTAAGTCTCCTTGAACTTGATTTTTAAATGAATACAGTGAACCCTTTCCTAATGTTTCTCTGCTTTGAATGGTAAATAGGCCCAATGAGACAGTACTTGTGTTTGTATAATTGAAAACATTTTTTTTAATTAAAAAGATTCTATTTCAGAAGCATATAAAGATGGGATGAGAGCCAAACTTAGGTGAATACAGCAAAACTAAACTTCAGAGAACATAAAACCATCAGGATTAATATTAACAAAGGGGGAGAAAGTGACAGAAGAAGACTGATGCTGAGGAGATGAAGTAAAATATTCTATACATACATTCCAAATAGTAAGCAGCGAGGCAAAATGACTCCACTAAACTTCCAATCCTCATCAGAATACCAACTGTGCTTCCCAGCTTTCTACTTCTCAGTAAAATCGAAGTCTTAAAACAAATGTTTTAGTCTTCCCTGTTTTTTTTTGTTTTTTTTTTGAGTTGGAGTCTCACTGTCACCCAGACTGTAATGCAGTGGCCGAGCGGCCACTGCAGCCTCTACCTGCTGGATTCCGGCGATCCTTCCACCTCAGCCTTCCAAGCAGCTGGAACTACAGGCCTGCGCTACCACGCCCAGCTAATTATTTATTTATTTATTGTAGAGATGAGGTCTCGCCAAGTTGCCCAGGCGAGTCTCGAATCCCTGGACTCGGGCAATCCTCTCGTGTCTGCCTCCCAAAGTGGTAGGCTTACTAGTCTGAACCACTGGCCAGGCCTCAATATTTCTGAATTACCAAACATCACTGGAAGACACATAATTTTGTTTCATAGTTTTTTGTTTCCTCTTTTCTCTCTCTCCTACTAAAGCATACGAAACAGAAATCACTCATTTTCCTTCCTCCTCTACCCCATCTCATTCAAGCTGAGAAAGAGATGTGGTGCTTCTAATAATCAGAGCACAAAGACAGTAGCCAACAACTAATTAAGTAGACTTTTATTGCTCAATCAACTTCAGTAACATCTCCAAAAAATAGTTTTCATTTAACAATTATGAAACAAATTTGAAAGGCAGGATGATTCACAACTTGGTAGAGACTTGTACTTCATATAAATGAAAAATATCAGCTCTACAATTTAAATGTTTACTTTGGATTTTATTATAAAAGAAAACACTGTGATTATAAAAGTCATAAAAATTGGACTGTATTGTGAAATTACACCAAGGTATCAAACTTTACACAAATGAACAATAAAATTCAATTTCTGTTTATTTAAACATAGTAAACACTGGAAGAAAACCTCCCCCTGCAAAAACAAAAACACCTTAATAATCTAAAGCAACAAAAGAAAAGCCACAACACAAAAACTAATCGATGTGCAAAAATTTGATTTAAAAAAAAAACTGGGGTTGAACAATTATGCTAAATGAAATGTTGAAGTCAATATGTGCTAATTAAATTTTCAAAATGTTCTTAAATTACATTTCCAACTATGTTTTCCTATAATTGACACAAATTTTACTTTTTAAAAGTTAGAAAAGAGACAACTTTACATTAAAATTGCCAAATTTTGCAACTCTATTTTAAACTCTGAATGGCCTTAAAGTCTTTAAATGTACTTTCTAAACAATAAATAATGTTGGAATAAACCAGAAGACATTTCACATATTTGCACTGCATACGATAACAAGGATGGGATCTACATAAATAAGCTTAAAACATTAAGTTATTTAATATAAACATTTTTAAAATTACAATGTTATATCAATGGCTTAGATGTCCGAAATCTGAGCACTTTAAAAAGAGGATTCCCATGTTAATCTGCAGAGCACATTTACAGAGCTGATGATGTCCATGATATAATCCTTCAAACAGCAAGCTCAGGTGTTATACCTCAGTTTCAGGAGCACATTTCTTTCTACAGAATTTTGAACCTGCATTTGTGAAAGGAAAAAGTTAGAAAGCTATTATATTCCCACAGAAAATGTAGGTATGTGGAAGAAACAATTTTTTTGGATGAAGAAGTTCATAATTTTGAGTGGTAAACAAATCTGCTTTACAAATACATGCATTTGCACATATAAAATTTTGTTCTACACATTTTTTACAGAAGACTTGGCAAATATGAACATTGGTATGCCACAGCTTTTAAGAACAATTTTATATGTCTAAGACTGGAAACATTCTCACACACACACGCAGACACACACGCTTTAGAAAGGGCATGTGCTACACTTCAGAATGTCCAACATCCAAGAGCATACAGAATCAGCCTTTTATCATATGGAAGTTAATCCATTGTTTTCTCAAAAGCTGCTGTTTGAGACTGAAACAGCATTCAGAAAAAAGTAAATTTCAGATGATCAGCATCAGGGTTCACTAGGGTCTTTGTAAACAGACATCTATAAATAAATAAAACAGGGTGGAGACAGAAGATCCTGAGGCGGCTCTGTGGCCAGGTATTCAGTAGCACTAAGCTCCATTCTGAAAATCAAGGCAGCTAAGAAAGTGCAGGGCTGTTGATCTGAATTTATTTTGTAAATGGAGTATGTACACGTTTAATTATTTTGCACCTTGAGGTAAATCAGTACACAGCAATGACTACGGCTTATATACAACTATTTAAGGCAACATTTAAAAATCAATATACGTAGTAAATTATACCTTTTACTGTCTTGCAATGAATGCTATCCATGATCGTTATTTTGCAAAAATAGTGGAGGAAATAGCGTAACTACTTACAACAAGCAGTTCATTACTTAAATATGAGTTACCTTTCTCTTCAATGGAGTAGTCATATCAGATCATTTTGTAAGTCAAGTAGTCAAAAGAAAGCAGAAACTGTTCACAATTAGAAGCATAGTAAAAACATTCTGAGTGCAAAGTATTTTGCAAATCATGGTTTTTCTGGCACTGCATAATTACTGTACATCATTAAATAAAATCACAGAAACACTATGATCCCAGGTAGTTTTCAGTTTAAAATCACTTCCTGTAAAAGAAGTACAGTTGTTAACCCTTTGATGCCCAGACACAAGGAAATGATGTGAGGAAATCCTCTTGTTCAGGAACATCAGGGGAATTTTTAAAATAGCAGCAGATACTGGGGTCTTTGGAAATGATTATGCTGCTATGAAGAAAAAGGAATCACTTCAATGGAAGCTCATAGATAATAAGCACCGTGGGTAATACTTATGAATTGCCCTCAGAGTCCACCTCTTTTCAGGCAGAACCGAATGATATCAGCTATATGTTCTAAAGAAAAGCAGCTACATTTCCAGCCTCACATCTGAGGCACAAGTTGAATCTATCATTTTAACTAGAACCTCTCAACAAGGTCTCGGATGAGGAAACTGCATTAGTTAAGAAGAAATTTAGGATGAAGTAAAACGCCAGAATAGCTAAAATATCAGCTTTTGGCATTCCTCATGACCAATTCTTCATACTTCTGTACTTTAATTAAAATGATTAAAGGGAATCCTGGAATTTCATTAAAATTTTCATCCTAATATTTGTCACCATTTTTTATATTTCTGCGGCTTCTCAATACTCGAGTTTTGCAGATTATTCTCTTGTCAAATCAGTTTCACAACCCCATTCATCCAGTCCTACAGGCTAAACAAGAACAATATTTATTTATTTCATGTGGAACTAAGAATATATAAAAGATGACTAAAAAGATTTGCTAGAAGCTAAAAAGCTCAGACACTAACACAAAATAGGAAGAAAGCCATCAATCTGAGTCACACATAAAATGTCTGATTTCGTTTTAAAATATAAATATGGCAGTGCTTTAATATCAAAGATGTAAAATCTGTCAATTGCTTTCAAATAATAAACATAAATGCAAGTGAGCACCAACTATTTACACTAACAATTTACTCTATATTTGTTATTTTTCCAAATGTTTATAAAATATTTAAGCATCACACCAATTAAAATAAATAAAATATTTCAAAATAAAATCAGATAAGAATCTATTATTATTATTAGTCTACATAATAGAAAGAGTAACATAAACAGAAAATAAAAAGTAATTCTTAATAGAATAAAGTAATACTGATCATAAACCCATCTGAGAGAATTCTGACTCCTGATTATATTTAATCATACTACTCATAATAGAAAAATAATCAAGAACTTGAGAACATGATATAACAATCATTTAAAACAGAGCAAAGGCAAAGAACAGAGTGGGAATTATGGGCTCTACAAGAATATAAGGATTCAGGAAAAAATGTCTACAAAGGCAACAAAATTTAACTGTTGCAAATTGGCATTTCATAGCTTTTAAAATTCATTAAGTTATAACTGATATGGGTGCTTACTTGTCTGTCACAATGGAAATCCAGATATAGAAGTTTTAAGATTTTAAAAATTATTTTAAACATAAAAGTTAAAAACTACAGTTCTCATCTAGAACGTTTCCATTGTTCCACATTCATCTCTATGGCCAAGAAAAGGCCATGGTTTGTGAAACATGATGGACATCTACAGAAATTAAATACATACATGTTACCATTTTCCCCATAGCATTGGCATAAAAACTCCCTGTCCTTCCCGTAAAGCACAAACAAAAGTGAAATAATATGTGAAAACTTTTAGAAACATGTAAAAATTACAAACATATTAACAAAGTATGTGTCGCTTAAGGTTGATATGAATTGCCATTGATGAACAAAGAGTCAAAAAAAAATAGACTGAAAGCATTTCTCCACATCTTTCTATTGCAAAACAGAAAAAAATTCTTCCAACAGAATAAATATTTGACTAGTGAGAACCATGTACCTTACTTCTAAGAGACCATTTCATTATATACACAGTCTCCACGGTGCTCATAACAAACTTCAGACACTACTTTTAAAAAAAACCAGTAGTCATGCACAAATAGCATGACATACAATATTTTTTATATATAGCAATATGATACACACATATATGCATATATCTATATATAATTTCTCTTGGTTCAATTCTATACTGAAGTTTCAGCATCCACATATTTCTTTCTTGGTTCATCTTCAATGTTTATTTTCACACTCACAGGTTTTTCAGGGCTATTTAAAACAAAGAATAGGCGTAAATAATTTTTTAACAGACAAGTATTAGATTCTAAACATGGCCAATAATGAGTATCAATATTAAGCCTTCTGGGTTTACTATTAACGCTATACATTTAAGACCTGCTATTATAACTGTACTGCCTTCTTTCAATATCAGTAAACTAGAAAGGCAAATATTAAAAACTTTTTCAAAAATTTCACATATTTGCAATTGAAATTTATGTTTTTCTTATAACTAAAGGGGGGGGCCCTAAAATTGGACAGTATATGACTTTTATTAGTTGTTATTAGCTATTTTAGTTTATATGATATGATTTATTAGTTTTACTTCAAGTATAAACAGTAGTAGTATGTGACTTTTATTTCACTGGCAAGTCTATCAGTATGTGAAACTTTGTTAATGTAAGTATCAAACAATTTCCTATAGAAATGTACAAATTTACAAAACTTCTTTCCCAAATTTGGTTCATAAATACAAGAACAACACATCCACTTTAACTTTTCAAGTCGACTGATTTAATTGTAACATACGAACATCTGAAACAAATTTCTCAAATAGTATACAAAACACACTATACTTTGCTGCCTTCTCCAGAAAAACTAAAGAAAGGTCCTCCACCACACATTTTTCTGATAAATGACATAGCCAAGACATTCCCTTTCTTGCCATGTGATTCTGAAGTGCAAGGCGACCCAAATGAAAAGCAGAAATATACAAGATATGCTAGTATTATTGTAAGATATTTATTTTTATCAGAACTATACTAAAAAACAGGGCCAGCAGTGCTGACAAGGTATGAAAAATTACAGAAAGTAAAAAGAATATTTAGTAAAATTCTGGCTGCACCAAATGATCCAAAATGTAAGAGTTTAACTTTAAAAATTTATAAGGTTAAGAAGAAAAGTAAAGACACAACCCAACTCAGAAATCAGAACTCAGGAGGGAGGGAGGAAGGAAACATGATGACAGAGATGAGTAAGAAAATGGTTCTAAAAGGAAGCAGGGAAATCATAAGGGCCAACCAGTTATTATCAGAAGACAGAGCTAAAAAAGAGAGAAACTAAACAGAAATAGCTACTGACTAAAAACCTGCAAGTTCTGATGCCCAAGCAGAATAAACCAACACCCAAAATAGTGACTCGCACAAACTGTTCACAAAAGAAATCTTGTTAAATATGAGACAAGACAATAACTCATTTCTTCAGAGACCTAGGGGAATAAAGCAGTAATGATTATAAAAATAAAAACCCTGTGGGCTCAGGCCTTGAAGTAAGGACAAAAGAAAAGAAAAAAGGTTACATAACTAGAAATGTAAGGAAGGGGTTATATGATATTTTCAATGCGTGGCTTTTATACTGACAAATTGAATGTCTTCCAAATACCTTCAAGAAAAATGTTTATCTCACCTGAAGAAATGGTATGTTAAAACAAAACAAAACACAGGAGAACAATTGTGTTAATGTTTTTTCTTAGATCACAAGAAAGCACAACTAAGGTAGTGTTCAAATACAGTATTTAATAGCTAGTACTTCTTTCTTTATATGGTTTCCGGTCTTTTATATATTTATTTCATACAGCCAAATGAAATTTATTATAAAATAGCTCCAATTCTTTTTTGAAATAGGTAACTATGATTTAAAAATAACAAAACATAGTTACTACCTATACCTTATAGTATACAGTAAGATGATGGATGAAAGGAAGAAGGAAAAAAGGGTAAAAGGAAAGAATTTTTTTTAATGTAAGAAGACTACCAATTAGATAAATTAAGTTAAATTTAATGTCTTAACTGCAAAGTTACCGACAAGCAAACTGAAAATCGGCTATAGTTAGAAAATGCATAAATATTATAACTACCTCGTGTTAGATCTGGTTACTTTGGAATTCTCAGTATTCATGGCAAGTGCTTTCCACTGTGCAGTTTTGGCCATTTCATCTGATATGTTAACAACTGAGGGATCAACACTGAAGAACAAATATACTTTATGGTTAGTATTCAGTACTTGCAAAAGCACTAACATTGTCATTCTTATCATCTATCTGCTTTCATCAACTTAAAATAGAGAAAACCCTGTCATGCACTTAAAAGATCTAGCAAGGTATCAAAATTTTGGAGTTCTGTTACAAAGTCCTTACGGAGTATTATATCTTTCTTTATGATCAAAACTAGGAACAAGATTAAGACTCTGAAGTAACCAGGACTCAGCAAGATTTATTTATGGAACACTGCTTCAGAATCCAATCTGGGGCTTCAGCAACACTCTATCAATGATGCCCTTTAGCACTCTCAGCTGTAAATATCCTGCTGAAATAACATACAAAACTATACTAATGTGCTTATGTGTACCAAAAAAAAAAAATACAGTCTCAAATCAGAAAGCTCTTATAATTAGCATAAATTTAATCTCATCAAATAAATATCCAAAGTATGTAAGGAAAAATTAAGATTACAATTTTTTAAATACTGTTTTTCTTGGCTTTTACAAGTCATTAAAAGGAATGCTTGGAAAGGCCACACTTTAAAACTGAAAAAAAGCTCTGAAAATATCTCAACAGATAATACAAAACAGCCTCCTAAATGCCACTTTTAGTTGGCATTCATATATTTAACGACAAAGTGTATTCTATCAAATTTATCCAAATCAAAAGAACAGAACACTACCCATTTATTATAAGAAACAAGTGTAACCATTTTATGTTCCTATGAAATATTACAAAACGTACTTCAAGACCCCAAATTCAATAATGATGATATCCATAAATTATTAATTTAGGGTCAAGGTTGTTAGTTATAAGTACTATGCAAAATATCATAAAGTTAATAGAAATATATTTGAAAGTCCTATTTTTTCACCAAGACAAACATTCATACAAACAAGTTACAAACAAATGTCAAATTAGATAATGTAAAATTACCATTATGATGGCAACTAGGTTATAAATGACTAGCATTTCACTTACTTAGAATGTGGTTTAAAAATGTACAATTGCAAAGAATTGTGAAGTGGTCACTGAAAAGTCTTCTAAGTATAGCTGCTTTACCTTCACCAAATCAAGTTTTTTTTAAGAACACAAAATTTGAATGCCCAAGTTTACAACAGCAGAGCCGTCCAACCTGAAACTCTGCCTAACCTGAGTAAACGTTTACACATTTACTTGGTTGCCAACTTCAAATAACTAAAGAAAAGAATTCCTGATGAGTTTTTAGCTTCTAAATATCCTTCTCTATGAACAAAGTACATGTTTTGCTTTCCTGCCAAATAAAAATAGACGGGAAAAGCTTTGCCTGAATTATATAAATTTTCACATCAGGGCTTTACAGTTTCCAAATGTTTTCATATATTATCTCATTTGCTCTTCATGGCAAGTAATCCAAAGCTATTTAAGGTAACAACGAAGCAGTTTACTAGCATTCTTGATGTTAAAATTTTAAGCATAGCAGCATTAATGAGGGCTCATGTCATCACTTAAAAGATTAAAGGAAAACTAGATATCCATTCTTTTTCTTAAATATCAGACAGTATGGACTCCACTTAAATTTGTCAGAGTCCATGTATAATTACACTGATAAGTGATAAAGCAGGACATAGAAAATAAGTGGCAAACACTATCAGCAAATTGATAATAGTTACTAATAACCATCATTGCAGTAGATGCAGTAGTACATAAATTAATTCACAGTAAATGTAAATTTAGCTGGGTATACTACGATTTCTATACTTGGCTTTTTAAATTTAAAGTATATAAAAATCTGAGGAAGAATTGTGAACAGTAACCCAAAATATTACCAATAATATGTTCACATGTTCTCACTCATAAGTGGACCTTAAACAATTATCATAATACTATAAGAAAGGGATTGGCAGTAGTGGGAAACTGCTGGGGCTGGCGAGTGGGGGAGGGCGGGTAGAGAAATACACCTCATCGACAAGTGAACCTGCATAATGGATATTTGTATATCCAACCCTGAATTGTACCCCACATCTTTGAAATAACAAAAATGTTTTAAAAATAGCAAGAAGTGTAGAGGGAAATTAGCTGATGAATTCACCCACAACAACTAATCAACATGTACAAGTCCAAATGTGACCACTGTAAAAACTCTAAAGAATAGTTACAAATTTTTAAAAAACTGAAGAAAGTTAATTAAATAACAACAAATATTTTCTAGCAACTGGCTAGGGGAGAAATCTATATATATTCTAAAACTGATTAGCTAATCAGAAATGGAACAGATGTGTCAAAATAGAAACCAGATGTTATACAGTTTCTTGACCTTTTAAAACTATTTTAAAATGTGCATTTCTCGACCTCTATATCCTTAGTTCTTAAATTTAAATATATAAACCACCAAAATCACATGATAAATGATAAATAAAACTTACTAATAATTTTCTACAACATGAGCACTCACTGGCATTGAACAAATTATACCTTTGAAAACTAAGAATTGTAGGGCCTCTAAACATAGTTACATATTGGAGGCGCTCAGAAAATGGATTACTGATATCTGAATAGATACAGATAAAGATTACTGAAAATGTTTCAATTTCCAGCACCCACTGACTCCAGTCCTAATGAAGGACACAGAGGAAAAAGCTATACTATTGAGAGACTGGAAATATCCTCAGAATTTTAAACTCCACTATGACAGATGGAATGATGGAGGACAAGTAAATCTTACGGGTTTGGTATGAAAGTTAATTTAAGGCTTTCATCCAAGTCCAGCTTTTTTTTCATTCCTGCCTACAACCTGGCGGGGAGAGGATGAGGAACTTTTTCTTCAACTTGCATGAAGCCCTCCTTTAGTTACATACCAGATGCAGATTTTATCATCTTTCTAAAAATAGAAATCACTACTCGAAAGAAGCATGATATGGCTTATCAATGCACTTGACATGTATATAAAATACATTTTCCAAAATAAAGTTACATCTCACCTATACTTTAGGGCCTTAACTGGAATTTGCAAGAGACTTCCCCCTTCATAAGGAAGGTGCACAGTGTCATCGTCATCCTGAAGCATTCGTTCAGCTTCCTTCAGAGCACATATGTGAAGAGATAACATTTACAGTAAATCAGTTAAAATATACTATTTTAGAGATTTAAAACCCAAACTCACAATATTTTAAAAATAACATATCTGCCATGACTGAAAAATTCACTTACAATTAGGAACACATACTTGTAACATAAAATAAAGACAACCACTTGTAAAGACTAATTTTAAAATAGCATAACTTCAATTTCCATAAGTCTTTTTAAGTAAGCTTTAAATACTACTTTAAAATAGTTTACATAAATCTGATGATCAATTATTATGGTGGTATACAATGAGACAAAATTTTGTGAAATCTCATGTTCAGTAGTGGGAAACTGCTGGGGCTGGGGGTGGGGGGAGGACGGCAGAGGGATGTACCTCATCAACAAGGGTGCCTGCATAATGGATATTTGCATATTTACATATTTGCATGTTTTAAAAATAGCAAAAAGTATAGAGGGAAATTAGCTGATGAATTCACTATCACGACACATGGATTACCGTGTAATCCATGTAAGTAGCACTTAGTGGATGACATTCTGGAAAGATTCAAAACCTCATTTGTATAAGGTAGGGCTTCTCAGCCTCAGCCATATTGACATTTAGGGTATAAAAATTATCTATTATAGGGGGAAGCCCTGTGTATAAAGACTATTTCACAACATCCGAGGACTCTACCCATTAGGTGCCAGTAGCAGTCCCCCCAGAGGTAAGACAACCAAAAATGTCTCAAACATTGAAAAATGTCCTATGGGAGGGAAGTCACCCCAGGTTTGCGGCCAACTTAAACAGCGGACACGGAACAAAATTATGACATGTTAATAATGGGGGTGGTGGATAGAGCAATAGAGGAGACACAGAGAGTGCACTCACATTTTTCTTCCTTACCAATAGAAATGTATGTGAAAGCAGCAGTGTGACCAGATTTTAAACAAACAAGTAAATAAAAAAAAAACTAAACTAAATTTCCCAGCATTCTTTGTAACTCATTGAGGTCATGTGGTGTAAGCAGCACTTAGTGGATGACATTCTGGAAAGATTCAAACTATGGCAATGGGGCTTCTGGTCCTGCCTTCTTCCTGCTGTCTCTAATGCTAACACAACAGCTGGAGTTTCACAGCCATTTTTGACCCATGAAGTGAACTTGAGGATGAAAATTCTATGCTGGGGACAGGAGAAGCACAACAATGAGTCCTGGATAACTTTGTGGAGCCATAACACTAGATCACTTGCTTTCAAGAGCTCTTTTACGCGAGAGAAAAAACTCTTGTGTTTAAAAGCCATTTTTACTTTTGTTTTTTGCTATATGCCACTGAACCTTATTCTAACTGATACAGGAAGTAGTAACAGAACATTTGAAGCACTTTAAAAATAAATTATATCTTATTTGAAAAAAATCACCAGAAGCTCATACATATTTACATATGTATCTTTAAAGTAAGCCCAAATCGTAAATTCAAAAATTTTAGAATCTCAATTCAAATTAATGTTATAATTAATATCTACTTAAGAGTTATCGTTTTTGCTGAAAAGTGAACATAATACTAGTAACTTTTTACGCAGGATCATAGCATTTAAAAACATGTCTCTTGTCTTTGACTTTCAAACAATATTACAAATGGGGAAACCGAGCAAGGCACTACAAATCAACGAAACCATCTGTGTTATACACTTAAGTCTTCACTTTTTCTTCTTACTAACCGAAAGTATTGAGCTGGTGATTAAAAACCAAAACAAAAATCAAATTGAAAATAAAGGATTCACATTTATGTATCAATATACATATAACTGATAATAGCACATAGATTAACGCTTCATTAAAAAGAAAATTTACCTCAAAATCCTTTTGTCATGTCTGCTAGATTGTTAAAATACTATTAAAACTAAAATGTATGCTAAAAATGCATGGAATTAGTGTGCTTAGGGTCAAATCAGACAATAGACTATGATGTCCAATTATGTTGTGTTGCATTATTTTAAAACTGTTACAAGCTCTAATGCTTCTGGTTGTTAGATACAATATGTAACTTTTTAAAGTATTAATGTTTCAGGATTATGGAGGGGCAAGATGGTGAAATGAGTAAAAGCCTACGTTTGGAACAAGTTGTTTAACCACTCTTTGCCTCAGTTTCCTTATTTGTAAAATGGGGATAATAACCTATTGTATTTTATAAGGTTCTTATAAGGATGTGACTCATATAATGTGATTATAATAGTGCCTGTGATACAAAATATTAAACAAGAGAAGTGTGTAAATTTAAAATGCTTATTTTTTTTTTTTACCTCTTTCTCTTTCTTTTTGTCGTCTTCTTTTTTTTTCTTACTTTCTGGCATGAGATCATCAAGCCAACTCAGCTCTCTCTTCGTGAAACACAGGTCCATGAGCTTGCGTATAAAAACTAATGCAAGAACCTTAACAACATGAGGAAGAAATATTATGTAACATTTGATATTAAGTTATAGCACTTAAAAAGGGCATTTATCTTATAAAAAAGGAAAAACGCTTCACAAATTTTGTTTAAAAATACACATAAACCGGCCAGGCTCAGTGGCTCAGCCTGTAATCCCAACACTTTGGGAGGCCAAGGTGAGTGAATTGCCTAAGCCCGTGGGTTCGAGACCCGCCTGGGCAACTTGACGAGACCTCATCTCTACAATAAATCAAAAATCAGCCGGGCGTGGTAGCACCTGCCTATAATTCCGGCTATTCGGAAGGCTGAGGCAGAAAGATCGCCGGAGCACAGCAGGTCGACTCCAGTCTGGGCGACAGAGTGAGACTCCAACTCAAAAAAAAAAAAAAAAAATACACATAAACCATTTTTTTTCCAAAGGAATTGAGTCCTTATTTATCTTTTTGAGCTTTCTACTTTAAAAAAGCTATAAAGTGAGGGGAAAAAAGAAACTGGCATTCTTAACCTTCTCCTGACCCTTGCATTTTTGCATAAAATTATGAAGCAGGTTAAATAGTGAATATAAAAGTTTAGATTGTTAATTTTTATGACTTTACATTACAGCAGCATAATTTTTAAAACATCTTGAGTAACGTATTAGTGTACCTATTCCCAGCATTAACTTTTCAGATATATGAGAGGAAAAAAATATGACTTTGATTTGTTTTTCTTTAACGGCTACTGAGGACGAGTATGTTTTCTCTTGCTGACTGCTCTTTGGATTTCCTCTTCTGTTACTTGCTATTTTCTAACCTTTGCCTGTTTGTTCTATTGGTTTTCATGACTTTTGTTCATGAATTCTTAAGAGTTTATATGGTTTCTATAGAAACCCTTCATCTGTCTTCAGTGTTACAAATATTTTCTCCTAGTTCACAACCTGATTATACTTGTGATACTTTTTGAATATGTAGAAAAAGAAAGCTTAATTATCCTGTGGTCAAATACAGCATATATTTCTTTTACAGTTGGATTTTTCTAACTTTTTTGAAAAGTTAGCACCAATCACTAGATTATACAAATACTCTTCTAAATTTTCTAATGCAACTTATTTTACCACTTAATTATGATTTCTTTCTAAACATGGCATTACATAGGGAGTAAAACATTAATTAGCTTCCAGTTAAATCTTTCAACACTATATACTGAATTTTCCCAGAAATGAAATACCACCTTTAATGAAACGACCTGCTTATGATACTCAAGTTTTAACATTCCAACATATTCAGATAAATTCCTGGACTATTTTTCTGACCTAACTGTCTTTTCCTACAGCCAATTCCATATTGTGTTGGCTACAATGACTTAACAGAAATTTTTAAATATTTGGTTATTAAAACAGTACAGTATCAGCACAGGAATAGTCAAATAGATGACAAAGTCTCCTACTCCCACTCATAGCCAGGAATTCTTGATTGTAATTGTCTTTATCTTGTTATTTCTTAGTATTTTCAATAAATATGTAATTTATACACAGAAAAAACAGTAGTAAAAAGCTAGTGTATGTGGAGTTTGTTACTTTTGACTTTTAAAATAAATATGTAATTTACATAAAAAAAGATAGTATGTGTACAGTTTGACAAATGTATATATTCATATAATCCACACTCAAACAAGATACAGAACCCTTCTACCATCCACGTAGTTATCTGTAAACTTTAAAATTATTTATCCAGTTCACAATGACACTCTCTCCCAACCCCAACAGATACATCCAAAATAAAGCTCTAGTAAAATTCGCACATGGAACTATTCCACATTTAAATGCTATTTTTCAGAGAACTGAAATTTTTATAATACTAAGTCTTCATAACAAAGAATACAACATTTGTTCGGGTCTTATTTTAAATCCTTTAATCCTGTTAATGAGTTGAATTTTGTCCTCCGCTACAGAAAAGTAGAAGTCCTAAAGCCCAGTACCTCAGAAGACAATCGGATTGGGAAACAGAGTTTTGGCAGGGGTCATTAGTTCAGGTAAGGCCATATTGGAGTAGGGCGGGCTCCTGTTACAAAATGGCTGCTGTCCTTATAAAACGGCCATGCCATGGAGGATACAGACTCCCACAGGGAGAACGCCCTATGATGACCAAGGCAGACGTCAGTTACACAGCTGCAAGCCAAGAAACGGCAAAGCCAGAGGCTAGAAGAGGCAAGGAAGAACCCCTACAGGCTTCTACAGGAGCATGGCCCTCAGCCCCACTCAAAATTCCAGTTGTGGTACCTCCTTTCACAGCAAATGCTAATAGAAAAAAAGCTTTTTCTCTTTAAGCAGGTCTTTCTTTTAAACTTTATTTTTTATTTTATTTATTTATTTACTTTTGTTTTGTTTTTTTGAGTTGGAGTCTCACTCTGTCGCCCAGACTGGAGTGCAGTGGCCGCTCCCGGCCACCACAGCCTCGACCTGCTGGGCTCCGGCGATCCTTCCGCCCCAGCCTTCCGAGTAGCCGGAATTACAGGCACGCGCTACCACGCCCGGCTGATTTTTTGATTTATTGTAGAGATGAGGTCTTGCCAGTGTTTCTTGAGAGAAATCGCAGAAGTTCCCATCTTTTCCTTCGGTCTAGAATGAGTCAAGAATTGTAATGACCTGTTCCTTTAAGTTAGGCTATTAACAAATCTGCCCCTGGCACTTTAAGGACAGATCGTTAATCATTTTTCCAGTCTTTTCTATACAAGCTGGCTACAAATAACTTTTATACTTAACCTTGAACCAGTTTCTGGAAATTTAGATGCGGTATGAAAAGAATCCATTTCTTCTAGATGAGAGGTTAGCAAACCATAGCCCTTGGGTCAAATCTGGTCTGCCACCTATTTTTGCATGGCCCGAGACAAGAATGATTTTTAGCAAATGAATATTTAGAATTAACCTAATGACAGAGAACAAGGACCCTGACTCCTAAGTGAAATGCTATCTTCCATTATTCTAAAAGTTCTATATTTGTTGAATTTCATCAATAAGAAGTTGTAGAAATTTGTTTTTCTCTTATGTAATTACGTAAGTACCTACATAATATTCTTGTGCCCTACAAAGCCTAAAATATTTACTATCTGGCCTTTTACAGAAAAAAGTTTGTTGAACCCTGCTCCAGATGTTCAAATCTATTATTATATATGCATGTGTTATTTTCTTGAAACTCCTTGAATTGCTTCAATATGGATGGTTATATCTCTTTTTCTCCTTAATCTTGTATATTTCACTGTCTCATTTCTTCTCTATTCAGGTTTGGGACAGGTTTATCCATTATTGATCTTTACAAAGAAAAAAAATTGGTTGCATCTATGTATTCTTCAATTTTTTTTTTTTTTTGAGTTGGAGTCTCACTCTGTCACCCAGACTGGAGTGCAGTGGCAAGCTCCCGACCACCGCAGCCTCAACCTGCTGGACTCTGGCAATCCTTCCGCCTCAGCCTTCCAGGTAGCTGGAATTACAGGCGTGCGCTACCACACCCGGCTAATTTTTGATTTATTGTAGAGATGAGGTCTCACCAAGTTGCCCAGGTGGGTCTTGAACCCACGGGCTCAGGCAATCCACTCACCTCAGCCTCCCAAAGCGCTGGGATTACAGGCTGAGCCACCAAGCCCGGCTGTATTCTTCAATTTAAAAAAAGCAATGAAATGTATACATCTTCCTCTTAGTATAAATTTAGCTGTGCTCAGTTTTAAATAGGCATTGTTATAAAGTCCTCCCTTTTAATACTTCTATACTTTTTTTAACTAAGTTTTCAATCCAGGAATTATTTAGAACAATGTTTAATTTGCAAATACTTAAATTATTTTAGTGGCTTTCCACTATTTATTTCCAATTTAATTATGACCAAGAAATATTATTTAAATAGCTTTACAGCTTTCTAATTTTGTAAAGTTTTCTCTGTGATCCTGAATAAAGCCAATTTTATATGGCATTTACAGAAGAATGAATGTCTTCTATTTGTAAAATGTAATATTCTGTGAAAATACATTGTCTTAATTAAGTTATCCAGTTCTTCATTACTTCTTAACTTCTAAGCCGGACTCGGTGGCTCAGCCTGTAATCCTAGCGCTTTGGGAGTCTGAGGTGAGTGGATTGCCTGAGCCCGCGGGTTCGAGACCTGCCTGGGCAACTTGACGAGACCTCATCTCTACAACAAATCAAAAATCAGCCAGGCGTGGTAGCGCGTGCCTGTAGTTCCAGCTACTTGGAAGGCTGAGGCGGAAGGATCGCCGGAGCCCAGCAGATCGAGGCTGCGGTGGCTGGGAGTGGCCACTGCACTCCAGTCGGGGCGAAAGAGTGAGACTCCAACTCAAACAAACAAACAAAAAAACTTCTAGATCTGTCAATTTCCAAAAAAGATATATTAAAATACCCTACTAAAGAACCATGCAGTTTTGGCGGATTTGCTTTTTATATTTGCCTATCATTTTTTTTCTATGAACATTCTAAATTCTGAAGTTGTTTAAAAAAAACAAGAGTTTTACAGCTTAAAGACTGAAAACAATTTTTTTTTTACAAAATTACCAAAAAAATCAGACTGGAAACAACAGGTTTACAAGAGAGGATTTAAAAAAAAAAAAAGAGGAATTATCTTTTGGAGCGCAGGTCCCTTGTAGTGAGTACACTCAGAATTTGTTCCTCCAGGTTAAATGGTCAACCAAAGTTTTTAATCTGGAAGTTTTGAGAAGGTTGCATCATGCTTTGCAGAAGAAACATCCCAAGTTGTGGCAAACAGGTGAATGGTTCTTCCATCATGACAATACACCTGCTCACACCACACTGTGTGTTTTTAACCAAAAAACAGCAAGACTCCCGAGCCTCAAACTCCCTATTCACCTATCTTGCCAAGTGACTTTTCTCTGTTTCCCCAGATGGAAAAAGTCCTCAAAGGGATATGTTTTGCCAACGTGGAAAGGTGAAACCAAAAACAGGCAGAAGCACTAAAAGGCATTAAAATGGACCAGTACAAAAACTGTTTTGAGCAGTGGAAAAAGCATCTCAATGGGTGTACTACATCAAACGTAGCATACCTTCTTCAAGGTGACTGGAGTTTAGACATATAAGAATACACAATTTTTTAATAAATAAATTTCATTTTGGGGTGATCCCCCACATATATCTAGAAACAGCTCAATCCCATTTTCAAACATCTATAAGTGCCTAAATGGGTTATTCGTTTTTCTCCAAGTCAATTATAAATACTAATAAGAAAATTCCTGTAAAAACACACAAAATTGTTATTAATAGTAACAAAATAAGAAAAAATTACCATCATGGGGAAAACTACTGCAGCAGCTGAAGCTTTGATCACCCACAGAAGAACCAGACAAGTGAGCTGAATGACTGTGAAAATATGAACTTTCCAGAGAGGCACATAACGCAGGTATATGAGATCAGGCTGATGCTTAGCAGGCATTCCAAATAATTTTATACGGTCAAAGAACTGTGTGTAGAATGAAAAACAAAAAAGGAAAGAAAAAGTTTTCAGTAAAATACCATTTCTGCTATTTAGGAGAAAAAATTAAACTCAGCATTAGGGTTTTGTGTTTTTAATTTAAATTATAACTTCTCTGACATGTTCTAATGGTAGAGAATGTTGCAGCAATAGATATCTGGATCCAAGGAGAGGGAGAAAAGGCAACCACTTGCACTGCACTACTGTGTGGTAATTTAACCGGAAAACTCCAGCCGGAATGTTTTAATTTGGAGATTAAAATATTTAGATAAATGAATCTGCTAAAATCAGATGCAGAAGTCATTTAATCTCTTTGAACTTGTTTTCCAACGTATATAAAAAAGAGAAACAGTAAAAGCCTGAATGACTCTAAGGTTCTTTCCACATCTAACACTAGAAAATAACTTGATGTAACAATTACCAATTCTTCACTCATTAAAAATAAAACTATGAGCAAATTCCTTCAGCTTTTAGAAGCTTTAATTTCCTCACTTACAAATTAGGAATAAGATCAGCCCTATCCACCTCACAAAACTGTTAAAAGAATCAAGTGAGACAATGAAATTATTTCTTGACCAATGGAAAGTAGATCCTGGATGGTGGTGAAAAAACAGAGACGCTGCCTTTGAGAGGAAGTCTTCTAGCCACCAGCTCCCAAGGTGGCAAGTTTAAACAGCATGGTTTTCATAAGAGGTAATCATGTGGTGCTAAGTGAGCTTTATAATCCTAATATTTCACATTAAAATTTGATCCATAAATATCTTTAGAAATTTTACCAGGTCTGTTCCAGAAACGATTACAAACAAAACAAAGTAGTGGAATCACTGGGTTCCGGATGTGGCTCTACTGCTTTCATAGCTAATCATCTCTATTTTGCTGTTTCTGGTCTGCAAAATTAGGAGTCTCCATTCCTCTCTTCCAACTGGTGTTTTAAGGAACCCAAAATAATTTATGTGCTAGGTTTTATAAACTATATTGTGCCATACAAATGGCAAATATTGCTATTTTTAAATAGGAAATTAATGATCTACCCTTTCTTGTTAAGTACTGAAATTACTATTATATGTGGCGGGAACAGCACTTTTTCCCCTTCTGCGCCTCCCTTTCCCTATAGTGTTTGTTGAGAGTTACGGGGCCTTTCATTGGATTCAATTAAAAACAGGTGAGGACCATGCCAGTTCACGATCTCAGTCTTGGAGGGGTGGAATGGGGGGGGCGGGAATGTGCAGCAAGCAAATACTTATTTGGCAAATGTGGATTTGAAGTCGCCAGTTAGAAAACTAACGTGCCCCCAAAATACCAGAGCTAAGAATAAATCACTACCATCTAAAAAACCATCCTGGGAAATTTAAAATACTTCTAAGTGTTTATACAAAATCACTGGATACTTAATACTTGCCTGGATTCCTTTTAATGAGGAAACTCCCATATAAAGAAAGACACCATACAGAACAGGCATTGGAATAAACTGTAAACAAAAAGGTCACAGTTAAAACTCCTGAGTAATAAGAACACAAAAGCATAATCAACAAGTCATTATGGGACAGAATTAAAAGCTCCTGCAAGTCATGAGAATTAGACCCAGCTAACATTTCTATATATAAGAAAACTGCTAACAGACTATAACTTCCTTGAAAAATCACCCATCATCTACATGTTCCTTCCTAAAAAGTTTCATTGGTAAGAGCATGGGTGCTACATTCACACTTCTTGGTTTAAAATCCAGCTAACTTTTAAATAGAGACTCAATCTTTTTATACTTCAGCTTCTAAGTCAGGTTTCTATAAAGATTAAATGACTTAAAACAGAAAGCATTCAGAAAAGCATCTGAACCATATTAATCACTCAAAAACTGTTAGCCATTATTATCACCATCTCCTACAGTGAATATCATGTAGTAACATTAACTGAATATTACAATTGAAACCCATTTCCAAAATAAAACCCCTATTACTTTGGCAGTTATGAGAATCCCCAACTGCCTAGTCATCCTATAAGAAAGCCTGGCTATGACAGACCCCATTAATTTACTCAACTACAATCAGCACTCTGACCCCAGGGAGAAGCTTATAAGGAAAAAAGACTTAAAAACCACAGAGAAAAACCATATCCACAACACCTCTACTAACCAACTACCACATCTTTTCTAAGGACACTGGAAAGAAAAAAAAATTCATGAAGAAAACATATTTTTTAAAACAGTAAGCAGCAGTCTCAGGGATAAAACTTCAGAGTGCTAAGAAAAATGAATAATCAGAATAAAAAAGCAGCTGAAATTAAAGCTATAATTATCAAAATAATTAAAAAGTATTTTATAATAATAGTTTTGACAAGACTGAAGATTGAAATAATTATATGAAAAGGGAAAGAAATTAATAGTGAAGGGAAAGAGAATTAAGAACATCAGAACAAATCTAGAAGGTCTGAGATCTGTTTAGCTGCAGTTGAAGACATTTCTAACAGAGACAATACAAACTAAGATGAAATAAACAATGGGAGAAAATTCTCACAGCTGAAGGGACAAGTTTCCAGAGTAAATTGACCCATGAGAGACAAGTAGGGTAAATGAAAATCCCCTATCTATTGACCTAAATATCTAAGTAAGATTTCATAACACCAGGAGCAAACAGAAAATTCTAGTAGCTTCCAGACAGGAAGGAAAAAAAGGTCTTCATAGAAGTGCAAAAACCCAATAGATATCATACTTTTCATTAGGAACCTGGTCTCTAGAAACCAATGAAACAATGATTTTTAAGACTCAAAGGGAAATTATTTTGAACCTGGGAATGCATATTCAACTATGGATAAGGTGTTAGAGTAAACAAAGATATTTTGAAATATACAAGGACTCTGAAAAAAATTCACTGCTTATGCTACCATGCATGAAAAAGAATTTCTGCACATACAAATTTTTTAAAAGTAAGGAAAGTGAATAGATACTAAGAAAACTTATTGGATCTTGAGGCTTTGGCAGGAGAGAAAAGGGGTATATTCCTGTCTTAGTTTTCAGCAAATATTTTTATCATCATAATACTGTTTATGGGTTCCCAGAGGGTTTACATTTTTATAATTTAGCTTATAGGAGAAGTATGGAAGGCATAATTATAACCACAGTACAGAATGTAATTGTTAGCCTTTACAAAAATAATAAAATTAGAAGTAAAATCCAACAAAAGGCAGGAGATGAAAGGGAGACTGTGGATGGAGGACATGGAAGCATACTAAATTCATCACGAAAGACACAACCTTAGGTCAGAAGCTCTCATACTTTTCAGTCTCAAGAACTCTCTGTAGTCTTTAAAAAAAAAAGTACTGAGGTCTTTCCCCACCCCCAAATGCTTTTGTTTACATAGGTTATATATACTGATATTCACTGTATTAGAAAGCAAAATAAATTTTAAATACTTATTTTAAAACTAATTTCAAAATAAAAATAATAAACATTTAACACAAAACACATTTTTATGAAAAACTGCAATTTCCAAAACAAAGTAAAATGAAGCGAAAGGGCAGTGCTTTACTCTTTTGTAAAATTCTTTGGTGACCAACTTAACAGAAGATAATTAATTATCATCTTGCACCTGCATCTCATCTGCTGCAACGTGCTGTTCTGGTTGAAGTACATAAAAAACAGCCACATACAACAGCATGTACTTGAAAAGGGAAGAGCCTGGCAGACCCCTGACAGCAAGTCAGAGACTCCCAGAGGCCTTTGGACTATGACTTTGAGAATCGTTGTTTTAATTAAAGAGATTCAGTCTAAATACAACAAACTAAAAAATAAAATTATAAAATTATTTAAAACTGTAATAAAGGCAACCACAAGAATAAACCGCAAAACAAAGAAGTTAAAAAGAACTTATCACTGAAGAGTTACTTTTGGAAGAGGAAAAAAAACAAGAAGACTAACTTCATTTTAGAGCTTTTTTCGTATCTATTTGAATTTCTCTCCTTATATAATATTTCTAAAATCTTTTAACTTGTTAAAAAATTTAAAGGGCAACCTTAATCAACGGTCAACTGCATCTTCATAAGAACTGCACTAAATATTTCTCCTCTTGTCTCCAAGCACTTCTAAAACACACCTACCACTATTCTGTAATTGACCATTTACCTATGCTTTGCCTTCCAGATCTTCAAGTTCTTGCAAGTAGACAATAATGCACCCTGTTTATTATTATTTCCCTTGTGCCTAACAGCACAGTAAGTTCTCGACAAACACCTGGTGAATTAATTGGCTGGTAGAAGTCCATGAAATTAGACTTAAAAACTCCAGTATTTAGCCAGGTGCAGTGGCTCACACCTGTAATCCCAGTACTTTGGAGGCCGAGGCGAGAGAATTGCCTGAGCTCAGGAGTTCGAGATAAGCCTAAGTAACCGGCGAGACCTCGTCTCTACAATCAATCAAAAAATTAGCTGGGTGTGGTGGCATGAGCCTGTGGTTCTACTACTTGGAAGACTGAGGCTGAACCCAGCAGGTCGAAGCTGCGGTGGCTATGAGCATGCCATTATACTCCACCCTGGGCAACAGAGTGAGACTCCTAACTAAAAAAAAAAAAAAAAAATTCCAGCATTTAACTATAATTTTTGTAGTTAATACAAACATACTGTACACACTCTCACACACACCCTAAATTTGAACCCTAATTTATAAATGGTATGCCTACAAAATCCTCTCATAACTAAGCCATTAAATCCTTCAAAAAGTATAGTTTTTAATACTATCCTTTTGTATTGTTTTTAAAATAGATACACTTACCACTGAAATGTTTACTATATTAAAAGCCTTACCAAATATTATTGCCCAAGCCAACTGCAGAAAACAAAGCTAATTTTAGATATTTTAAGTATATTTTGCCGTTTCATTTTCATACAACTAACTATAAATGTTATAAGTATGATTTTTAAAACACTGCAATAAAGGGATTTTACCTTTAGTACTGAAGTCATGAACACAGAGAGGCCCATTAGAACAAAAATCATTAGCCCTGTAACCCGCTGTTCACGAATTCCCAAAAACTTGGGCTGTTCCCCTGGAGCAGAACATTCAGATTCAACTTTTAAGCTGTTGACATGACTTATTGACAACACTGTTGCAGCCACAAACCATGGAAGTCCCATGACAGAGCAAACTCCCAACATGACACCAACCATGAGCAAATCAAGGTGATAGCCAGCTCCTTTCTGAAAAGTGAAATAAACATGAATATCTGTAAATTGAAATTATTCTTTCAGTTTAAGATTCTACAATAACTCTAAAGAGAGGAAAAAAAACCCAATCCTCTTGCATCTTTCAATGGTCTAATCATGACGAAAACAGCACAAACCCTTGAAGATATCACAATGCTTAAGGCAAAATGTAAAAATTACCTTCAATTTGTGCTCCTTTCTGTTTATGATTACAGCTGTAATCTGTTGATCCATAAAGATGAGAATAGTACAAAGCAGAGCAGGAATAGCAGCTATTAATAAGGTCCACCAAGGATTATCTCCCAATGGGCTTATAATCCAGCCCCTACTTGGATGAGTAGGCTGTTGAAAATTAAAATAAAATAAAAAAAAAAAACTGGATTAAATCCTGGGATACATGGGGAATATTTTTAAAGACAGTCACAGGAATTCTTCCCATCCCTACAAAGCACACCTCCTGTCATGTGACTTAGCCACTCTTTCCATCCAGAGTTGAAGTCTGTTTCCCTTCTCTATGAACTTGGAATCACCTTATGACTTACTTTAACCTACAGAATAAGGACAGTGACACAGAGTGATTTCTAAGCCTTGACCTCAAGAGACTGTGCAGCTTCTTCTCTAACACTCTTGGAAACCTGCGATTATTAAGCTGTTGAGTTAAGCCCAGATAAGCTTTCCTAAGGATAAAACAATGTGGTGGTGGAGGCAAGGAGTGGCTGCAACTAGCCCGGCTGTCTCAACCATCTGAGCTGAGGCCCTAAACATGTGAATGAGGCCATATTACCCCCATCAAGTCTCCATCAAGCCTCTAGATTAACTGAAGCCCATAGATCAGACCACTAAACAGCTAAACCCAATCTCAACTACCACAGAATTATAAACAAATGAAGGGCAGGTGTTCAAAGGCATTTACCTTTTGAGGAAGTCTGTCATGCAGAAACAGACAAGCAAATCAAAATGTCATTTCAACATGTTCCTGCATACTTTGTATAAGGTAAGATCAACCCACCTACTAGATAAGCTCCTAATTTATTTTATAGCAAAAAAATTTAGTTTCAGAAATATCAAGAGAGTTTAGTACTCCTGAAAAATTCTGAATATACTGAAACCTAAACATGTTTTCATTACCTAGTTTTAGGATTAAGCATGTTTTTTCTTCATACAAACGTGGCAATACAAAAGGAAATATAATACTTCTGAAAGCAATTATCAATAAATGAATAACTAAGGACATATTTAAGAACAAGAATATGGCTAGGATTTAAAGAATATTATGTCAGTGTTTTGAACCAACATCAATTTATAGCTTTGTTTACTTATTTATTCCCATAAGACTGGGTAAAAGCAGAGTGACTTTAATATAATATCGATTTACTAATTATCTATAATCTTCAGTGGCTCAATATCTGTGTTTTTAAACAAAGGTCTCCACTTGCTTTTTATTATATAGTTTTAGCAGCAAAAAATAAAATACAATTGAGCATATATACCTATATATACCCATTTACACATCATATTACCACTACTCGTTATGCAAATAGTAGAAAAGTTTACTAATAAGTATTATAAAGCTTAATTTCTCTTATTTTTAGATTAAAAATATAAATAGACTTGCTAAATACTGTGAGAGAATCATTTTTCACCCATGCACCCACTTTAGAGACCACTGGTTTTAAAAATAACATTATTTTTTGGTCTCAATGAAAGGAAGACAAAATCACATGCTCTCCATTATATTCCTTATTTCTGATCCCCTTTAAACCTTCTGCTTTCTAAAGGAGTCATACAATTTTCTACATGTAAAACAACCAGTGACACAACTCAAAATGTATCACATGATCATCAGCAGAGGAGGATGAAAGAAAACAAAGACAGAAGGAAAATAAACAGATGTATATTTGCTAATGAAACCAGAGAATCCAAATGGATGCTCAGATTAAAAAAGAAAAAAAAATTTTTTTTTTAATCCAGGTCTCACTGTCATTCAGGCTAGAGTACAGTGGCACAATCATAGCCCACAGCAGCCTCAACCTCCTAGGCTCAGGTGATCCTTCTGTCTCAGCCACTTGGATAGCTGGGACATGTTTTATCACACCTGGCTAATATTTTTTTTTGGTTTTTTGGAGAGCTTCCAACTCCCCAACATGAATATTTTCAATCACCCTTCTGACAGACTAGCATTGATACACTTCCTAATTAAGCTCACATGCCCTTTTCCATACTGTCATTTTTTACATATGTAAGAAACACATATAATTTTTTTTCTTTCAAAGCATCAGCTCTTCAAAGAGATTACGCACATTTGGAAAAATAACTATTTAGGAAGCAGTGTCTCATTTTAAAGTAAATCTGGTATTCCCCAGTAACAAACAGCCACTTGTTTTAATCCTTACCTCGAATTTTTCAGGAACATGAAGTTTAGGAGATGGAACTCCTACAAGGTAGTCAATTGTAACCATTATTACTATTGTGAGAAATACAGCAAAGTCACTGATTGTCGACCGCACCTATGTTAAAGGGATTATGTTAATATAAACACAGAAATACTATGTGTTTTTTCTGAATAATTCATCTTTCACTGATAAAATATATCACTACAAAGTATGCATGAGGCTTTTAATTAGTGACAATGTTATAAGTGAAAAGCATTTATGTCTAATTCTTTCCAAACAGATAAGCACATTTCACAAATAACCTACCAACTCTACTCTGAACTCAGATATGTAATATTCATTTTTCACTATGAATAATATTATAACTATTTAGCATCAAGTATAAATCTCAAAAAATATATTACTGTTTTGAAATAAACCAAGGAAATAAAAACTAAAATCGTGAAAAGTACCAAAGTTCCAGAATTACATCCCAGTTACCTTGGTAGGAAAATAACGCTTGGTCTTAAATTGCTTGAGGAATGAAGATAGAAAAAATGTTGTGAAAAATAAGATGACACTCCAAAAGAGCACATCTGGAATATAAGGTCCATGAAGACCACAAGCTGATCCTACAAATACACCACGAAATGTTTTACATTCCTGGGGAAAAGAGAGAGAGAGAGAGAGAGAGATGAGAGAATCAAAGGGATTCGTAAATATCCAATAAATTATTAATAAACTTCATTGGCTCTAAGATGCAACTGATTGGAAGATACACTATTATTTTATGTTTCACTTAGACACTGCCAAGTCAAATATAACACATCATCAATAAATGTTAAGGTACATTCTGAATTCAAAGACATTACAATTTGAAAAATATGTGTATCTCTGGTGGGGCACGGTGGCTCATGCCTGTAATCCCAGCACCTTGAGAGGTGGAGGTGAGAGGATTGCTTGAGCCCATGGATTGGAGACCAGCCTGAGCAACATGGTGAGACCTTGTCTCTACAATAAATCAAAAAATAAGCTGGGCATGGTGGCTCACGCCTATACTTCTAGCTACTTGGAAGGCTGAGGCGAAAGGGTCGCCTGAGCCCAGCAGGTCGAGGCTGCAGTGGGCGTGAGCATACCGCTGCACTCCAGCCTGGGCAACAGAGTGAGACTCAGACTCAAAAAAAAGAAAAAAGAAAACTATGAGCATCTCAAATCATTGAAATACAGTATTGGGCCAAGTTACTTCATATACTCTCTTCTGTGAAAGGCTTATAGTGAACATTAGTTATAAAATGCTTCCTCTGCATCTCTTGCTGGTCCACTTTCACCATCTTTATTTGTCAACAAGTTAGTTAAAACAAAAGCAGCAGACAGAAAACTAATACTATGCCTTCTTATAATGTTGGGCAAGATATGACTTCGGAACTAAATTAAAATCAGGAATAAAAGCTGTGTTTAGCTTTTCTGACCTGACTCAAGACTTTGAAATTAAAAGCACAGAATCAAATCATGAGCAGTAAAATGACTGCTAAAATATTTTAATTAATAAAATCAATAATATAGCATAATATAACGCAATTAGAGAAAATCTATTTCCTGGGGGGCATGGGTGAATAACTGAAAGACAACCACAGATTAATAAAGGCACATGCCACTAGTCCCCCTTTTTCTTGCTTCTATTCTAACAAGAATCATTTTAACCAAACAATTCAGTTGTATTAAAGGAAAAATTGTTAAGTGTTTCATTATTTTCAGTTTGCATATGCTGACACTAGGAAATCTAACCTACTCCAATGATCATGAAAAGAAAAGCAACTACACACACACACACACACACACACACACACACACACACACACACACACACACACACACACGGGGGGGAAAGAGAGAGAGAAAGAACACTACCATGAACCTTTCACATATCAAGTAAATACACTGAAAAAGCCTGTATCTGTTTACCAAGATATCCTACCCATGATGAGATAAATTCTTTTTAACAAGTCACTTTTATTTCAAAACTTCTATTAACTATACTTCTTTTATAATAAAAATGGCTTTTTAAATATAAAATAGTGGCCAGGCTCAATGGCTCACACCTGTACATAGTATAGACTAGTAGGATATATAGTATGGGAGGCAAATTGTTTGAGCCCAGGAGTTCAAGACCAACCTAGGCAACACAGGGAGACCTTGTCTCTACAAAAATTAAATTTAATTTAATTTAAAAATTAGCTAGGTGTGGTGGCATGTGCCTGTAGTTCCAGCTACTTGGGAGGCTGAGGCAGAAGGATCACCTAAGCCCAGGTGATTGAGGCTGTGGTGAGCCAAGATCTTGTCACTGCACTCCAGCCTAGACAACAAAGTGAGACTCCAACTCAATCAATCAATAGAAGTAAAGCGTAAATCTAAGTTGATCATTGATCTTTACTGCTTCATTTTTTATTTATTTTTAGAGACAGGGTCTGACTATGTAGCCCAGACTGAAGTACAGTGGTGCAATCACAGCTCACTGTAATTGCCAACTCCTCACTAAAACTACAGGCATATGCTAATATCCCTAGCTAATTTTTTTCAAATGTTCTGTAGAGACAGAGTCTCAACAGATTGCTCAGGTTTGTCTTGAACTCCTGGCTTCAAGTCACCCTCCCACCCTCAGCATCCCAGAGTGCTGGGATTACAGGTGTGAGCTATCATGCCCAGAGATTTTTACTGCTTTAAGTCAGCACTGTCCAACTGAACTTTCTATGATAGAAATGTTATAGACTATCTGCACCATCCAATAAAGAAGCCTGTAGTCACATGAGGTGATGAGCATCTGAAATACGGCTAGTTAACTAAGAAACTAAACTTTTATTTAATTTTAGTTAATTTTAATTAATTATTAAAATAATTATTTTATTAAATTTAAATAGATACATGTAACTAATGGCTACTGCATTGGACAACACAGCCTTAAAATATCAATGAAATAAAGTTTCAGATAATAACAACCAAATTATATAATTAGCAGCTATCACCTTTAGTAAGAAAGGAAGGACCTACAGTCACTTATATGAAATAAAAAGAAGCAGCTCAGGGGATCTTGATTTTCATTCTGACTGCTAGCAACACTTTACATTTTTATTCCTAACTCCCAAATTGGAGGTTTCTAGAATAAATATTCTAGACGTAGAACAGTATTTCCCAACAGAATACAAACACCTGTGACAGTATTCAATACATACTAGGTGCTCATTACATGTTTTTTTCTTTTTCCGTTCTCTTCCCTTAGTACTTGAGTAAGACTAGTCTTTACAAATTAGACATGGTTCACTTAGATATTTAGGGCAGGCAATAGCATAGCACTCATGATCTTCTAAATAAGCGGTCCATTAAGCAGATGAGCTGACAAAAGGCAGAACAAGATATAAAATGTTGTCATTGTAAGCCCCAGTATATATAACTAGGGTCCCAGTAAACACCTCCTTTGAATTTATCAATCCAAGCAGAATTAGAAACCACAAGTGTATTCACATCATTTTAATAGTTATCTTGGAAGTCAAATATAATTCACCTTTATCTCTTTACCAACTTCACTCTTTTCAGTTTATACTTGCTAGTGCCACGATACATAAAAAAGTAGTATGTCACTATGGTCAACACAATACCATACTATGAAAATATACTATATATCCATCAATCAAGAAGAAAATATATGTCTAATCAGAAAAAGCTAAAAGGACAAGATTAATATACTATATTTACAAAACTCTTTATTTCATAATGTACTCACAGAAACAGTGAGATTTCCCCAGGAAATACTGTGTGCTGTTACATTATCTTTCTTCCACAGCTCTAGAGTTTCATTGCTAGGATTAGGAGGTTCACTACACACACATCTGAGAAATTAGAGGAGGATACATTTTTAAAAATCCTGCATTTCATGTTTACAGTTTACTAAATCAATTATAAAATACATCAGAAACAACAGAAGAAGGTTTGGGTCATATAAATAAAACTAAGACAAATTATCAACAAAATATTTGCTTAATGAAACTAGCTAGATATATCCTTTGGGGGACACTACTTTACTTTGTTTAGCAAGCTTTGCGTTCCACTAAATTTTACCTCATCAGCCTCCATAACAGACACGGACGGCTGCCTCCTCCCACCCCCCACAACATGTATGGATTTCCAACAAACGTTACACTACTATGAATTCTGTGTACTCTGACAAGCCCACCTACTCATCGTCACCCTTTATAGAGCTTAAGACTCATCCTTCAAGTAATAAATAAAAAATAGTTTTTCATCAAGACAGGACTAGGATAGTCATCAGGAGATCAGAGTTCAGTTTATATCCAGAACTATTTCAACTGCCTAAAAGAGCTAGAAACACATATGAGCAAAGAAAGAAACTTTTAAATGATGATTTAAGAAATGAATGAAGACAAACAAACATAAATATTTCCAATTACATTATGCACTGTTTGAGAAAAGGCAAAAAGATGAACTATGAAGTCCAAGGAAGTATCATTTACTAGCTGTTTGACCTAAGGCAAGTTTTATCCTCCAAGACCTTCTTCAGTTTTGTCATATACAAAAGGAACTATAATATGAATAATTAAGTAATACTACAAATATAAATTTATAATCTAAAACAGGCAACACTCCCAACAGCGCCTGCAGGCACTCAGTGTAAGCCGAATGAATACATATATATATGATATACATATATATTAATATATATTATCTATACACATACATATACATAAAGACTATGTACATATATACACACACACACACACATATGTATATATACAAACGAAAATTTTTAAGAGCCAAGAAAATATGGCAGAGAACAGACCCAGCATCACGGTATCACTAACAATTTCTAACAAGTCAATGTCTTATAGGAGTTTTCATACTCTCCCTATTCTGTCCATTAGAGTTGAGACTATGCAAGGGAACATAGCAGGGGAAGAAGAAAGGAGAAGAGGAATGGAGAGAAGGGGAAAGTACAAGTTGTTAGGACTTAGGTGAGTAGAAAAAGAAAAGTTGTATCCTTTTTTGTCTTTTAGTAACCACATTTCTCCATGTAAGTCAATCAAATGCTGTACCACATATATACTAGCATAACTGCTAAAGACAGCAAATATAAGGCATCTATTTCGATATGTATTAATTTTAACAGCATAATCTTACATTACTTAATATATAGGCTGACTTTTTGTAACTATTATACATTTCTTTCCAATCTTATTTTATTCCAGAGTTCAGTAAGATTTCCATTTCATGTTTATCACAAAGAAAACATTCCACTAAACAGATGAATGTACTAAAATTCTTATGGAAAAAAACCTTTATTAAAAATTATCAAGTTTCTAAAGTATTAAAAGAGAAGCAAAATGTGCAGACTATATAAACATAAAAAATACAGCCTATATCCTACTCTACATCTAGGATTTAGTTAAAGAATATAAGATCCAGTCTAACTGCCTGATTATAATATATGATGGATTAGTAACCAAACAAATTCAAACTGGCCAATCCAAAAAAAAGACTAAAATATACACACTTGACTAAGTTATTCCAGTGAACAAAAATGACTGAATTTGATCAATTCTATTTAGGTCCATTGAGTGCTTTGCCAAAATCTCATCTGAACCAAACATATCAACTACCATATGGCTACTTAGGTAGTTATAGCTAGATACACTATCACACTATACAAATGTCATTGTCTTAGGCTCTGACATCTCTGCAAAAACACATTTTAATATTAGGGGAAAATAGAAGCACTTACAAGTAGCTGGTCAGTTCATCTAAGTTATTGTGCATATTAAATGCATATATCTCTCCTAAATGGAAGAGTTTCTCCAAAGCCTCGTAGATGAAGATGATACAGATGAGAGCTGCAAAAGCCTCCTCTGTAAATCGAGTGATATAACACACAAGGCTGCTTGCATCTGTTGCAACCAAAACAATGCACAAGAAAGAAGTCCACAGACCAATACTGGTCCTTAAAGACAGATAGGAAAGTTGATAATCTCTGTTTAGAAAGAGAAATGTGAACAAGATCAACATATGTCTGTAGAACAGTAAACATACCTAAAAATTTTCATAACAAGCAGTGAGGACAGCATAAAAACATGACTCCTAAAAAAGAGAGTAAACTACAAAGTGACGAAATAATGACTAGAGAAAATTCTACGTGTGTTTTTCTGCTTCCTCTGAAGACTAGCTTCTTATTAACAGATGTGGTTATTTTACTTACATAAAAGATTTCCAGTCAAAGTTTACTAGGCAATAAATACTTCAAGATTACTCGACCTCACATTAGAAATCAGTTATGAGTAAATGACAGATATGTAGTCTATAGGAATGAACAACTGCACCCGACTCCCTCTGAAGATCCTCTATCAGTATGTCAACACCCACAGTTCCAACATCACTACCATCACCCCCACACCTCCTCTCCCACAGGAAGTTTTTATTATTTTAAACTACAAATAAGAAATCACTACTAGAGTCTATACTTCAGGTCACTGCATCCTCTATTAGTCTATGTAGCATGCTGGATTAGAACCAGAATTAGTTTGTCTAATAAGTACAGAATCTTGCAAAACAAGAGTTAGAGCAAATATTTAATAGCATCAACTTGCTTCAGGCTCAAATATTCAACTGCTTGTATGTCTCACAAAAATATCGGTACTGGCCACGTCAAATTCAAATCTGATAGCTACAGTGCCCTACATTCATTTCCACATTGTAAACAATCTTGCCAGTAGAAACTGACACTTTACCTGACTGCTTCAGTCCCCTCTGTTAAGCAAGACTGATTAGTAAAGCCAGCATGGGCTTTCAAGATTCACCTCGCTCTAAACTTCTTGTGTTAAGACCAACATATCGAATAATTCATTTTAACACCTTCTTATTGGTTTAAATTTGCTAGCAAAAAGAAACTCCATTGTCCCTCAAGTGATCTGTTGAGCAACACTCAAATCCATTGACTGTACACTCAAGGGCAATCTTATTTTCCTCATTTCCATGTTACTGGGTTAGGAATGGTTTTAGGGGCCAGGGCAGGGTCGACCATAAGTCCAAAAATATTGAAAATGCATATATTGATCAAATCTTTTTCAGTTATTAAATACACTTTTTAAACTACGTTAAACAATATATAATTGTACATTCATACAAACACATGTGACAAGTACAGAACTATTACTTACCTGCAGAATTTAAATAAAATTTTCTCAAATACTAGAACTGGACCTGTGCTCCCCAATATTGTTAGAGGTTGCCCAGCAAACAATGAATAGGCAATCCCAGTTAATGATGCTCCAAAAAGAGACTCTATTGCACTCTGTTTAAGGAAAAGAGAAATAAATAAAAGCAATACATCATAAACATATCTCTAGCCTACCATAACACATGTAGGACATCTGAAAAACAAAAATGTTCATCAAGTAGTTACAAATAAAAAGCTAACACCAGTTTCAGTCTTAAATTCAAATTTCCAATGTAGGAAGTTACAAATAATCAAGAAAGATTGCTTTCTTTTTGCATATTATAAAGGAACTTTCGTGAAAATCCTTCATTCAAAACTCAATACAGGTCGAGTACCCCCAATTCAAAAATCCAGACTCCAAAACTTTTTGAGTACCAACATCACGCTCAAAAGGAACTGCTCATTGAAGCACCTCCGACTTCGGATTAGGGATGCTCAACCACTAACTAGAATGCAGATATTCCAAAATCCTTTTTTAAAACTCTAAACTCCAAACCACTTCTAGTGAAGGGGTACTCAACCTATACTGTGGGATGCCAGGAATAAATGGAAGAGAGACACACAAGGATTTCAACTTTATCAACGATGTGCATTTCTTAAGCCTGTGAGTGAGTACAAAAGTATGGATTACTTTGAGTACTTCTGTATGTCTGAAATCATTAATTTAAAAATAAAAATATTAAGTACTCAATATGGCGCTATAAAAAAGAACCGTGACCAAAAAAAAAAGAATCTCACATAATAGGTAATAAATTAATGTGACCCTTCCTCAAACTGACTTATTTCTAAAGAACTCTCCACATGTTTTAAAGAAAGTAGTATTATAGGCTTAATCAATTGATATCAAAACTGAAATACTTATCTAATAAAACAAAGGAGAAAAATCGCTTTAAAAAATGTACAGCAATGAAAGTTTGGCTAAAACAAAAGATAAAACGAGAAAATGAAAGACTAAGATAAATTTAAAATAAAAACGAACACACTAATTTTGTACCACCATCACGATTACATTCTAGCTGATTATGTTATCAGATAGGAAGGGGTGATGATGAGTTATGCCACTAGACAAAAGGGAGGAATTAGAAAGTAAGGAAAGAGAATAGTTTACCATTCACAAACATCAAGGTCAACTAGAATGTACTAGCCACAAAGGAAAAGCCCAGAATCAGCAAAGTCGAGGAAAAGAAGTTTACAAGAAACAACCCTCCTGAAATAAGAGGCAGCACAGCAACAGGCAAAGAGCTTCAGAGCTGATTTGAAGTGGAAGACCAAGTCCACCAGGTGCTGAGCCATGGCCACTGGCTGTATCTTGACCTCTTCAAGCCTAAGCTTTCTCATTTTTAAATGGGGGTTATGAAAGCTAGAACATTGTAAGTAGTGTTTGAAAAAAAAAAAAAAAAAAAAAAAAAAGCTGGGTCTGGCACACAGAATGTACTCTATCAGTGGAAGATATCTTCATCATTAGCTACAACATCATCTTCCAAAATCAAAACCACAAAATAACAGTAGGCAATGAGAGTACAATTCAACTGTTAGATCAAAATCAGGATCACACCCACATAAAAACTTGTCTTTTGGCAACATGAAGAAGTACCCATACTAATAATTCATTTGTATAGAATAAATTTTTCTCCCTTGTAGGAAAACAAGTTTGCCCTATAAGACACTGCTAAAACATCATAAAATCGATAGTTCAATTAGAATACACATATTTAGGAATGAATTTAGGCAGAGATTAAATCAAAGGGAGAAAAAAATCTAAATGACGAACAGAGACAGAAAGTAAAAACCTGAGAAAATGACAAAGTAGAGAAATATTAACAGGGGGCAAGTGGGCACAAAGTTAAGGTTTCCCTCCCCTAATCTTGGGTTGAAAAACAGACACCGGCACATGACGACCTTCCTTTCGCCCCACACCGCCATCCCCTATTGCCACATTTACTAGAAGCAAACATTTCCCTCACTCAGACCTATTTTTTTCTAATTTTTGAGCTGTTTCTCTGGTCACTGCCGAACTGAAGCCTAAGTCACTCCCTAAAGAATCACAGCCCCACTATACTGGCTGCCCACCTCACTCCCACACTGAGAAGTGTCCATTTTATACTCCTCTCCACTCCCTTTTCCCGTCACACACCCATGCAAACTTCTCTACTGCACTACTCTCCTATCAAGTCATCAAATACTCCTTGCCAATCTTTCCTCCTCCTCAAAAATCTCTGGATTGGTTCCCCCAAAGTTTCATCATTCCGATTCTTCTTCTAAGTCTCTGTGTCTGATCTTCTAGGTTGTTTTCCTGCTCCATTTCATCTATCCTCCACTGCATAAATCTTGCTATTTCCCATTTTTCTCCTTTCTCCCCCTACAAATTATCTTCTTTGTTAACCTCACCTACTCAACCCTTACTTGTATAAACACGATTCCCAATCTTTACATTTCCTCCTTAATATTCAACAAGCTCTGGAACCGCACCTCCTAATACTTCCATTTCTATTTGAAGTTCTAACAAAGCATCTGAAAACAAACACATCTCCATTTAAGTCTCCTCTAATATTTCTGCTTTATCTCAAAAATGTATGGTAAAGCACACCATGACACAGTCTGTATACACTAGTTTATCTTTTCCATTTAGGTTATGATCCCTGAAGACAGGAGATACAGGCTCTCCTTACACTTGTCTATACCCCTCTAGTGTCTAACACACTACCCCGTGTACAAGATAGCAAGACAACAGGCTGAGACGGGCAGGTAGTGAGTGACAGTCCATGAGCAAAGAGGCAGCATTTCCACGATGGTAACAAATAAAACACATATCCATGGGAACAAGCAGAGTTACATGCATAACATGTGACAGCACAGAGCAACTTATTGAAATTATGTACCTTTGATACAATGATTAAAAACTAACGTAGAAAGAATCTAAATAATCAAAACTAAATTCAAAGTTGAAAGAACATCTCAGTTGTCAGGTTTATCTCATGTTTAGTTCATGAAACATTTTAATTGAATAATTATCATTACTTAGCTTTGGTTACCTTTAAAACGTTTATCTGTAAAAAAATGAATTTTCTCCCAATAACAAATATAATTAAGTAAAATACCCTTAAGAATTACAAATTATCTTATTTAAATGACATTAAAATGTGTATAAACAACAAAAAGACTTTCAAACTTTTACAAAGCACCACAGCTCTGAATACAGTATTACCAAGAACAGAAAAACAAAAACTTTCATTTTAGTCATATCAAAGGATAGATACAGCTTTCAATTATATTTTCCAAATAAAAACTCTGGCTACTTTCACACAGATTTAATGAGAACAAAATTAACGTAAATGCCACTTCAAAAAGCCAGTTTCCACATTCTTCCAAGCAGTCTAGTCTGGGCCTACCAGCCAGGACTGGTGAGTGAAATTAATCACATGACTCTAACTAACCCTATGATATTTTACAAGATATGAAGCAGCCCCAATAAATTCCCCCCATGACCCACCAGAATCAATTCAACTGGTGTTTCCTCCCAATCCACCCAACTCCCAAAGACAACACACGCCTTTTACTCAATTTATAAAACCATTCATCCAGCAAGCCACGATAAACTTTTTCTTTTCTTTTGTTTCTTTTTTTTTTTTTTTTTTACCTCAACTGTGCATCTTCTGTTCAAATGGCTTCCCCATGTTTTCCATAGCAATTACCTTTGGGGGAAGTCTGCTTTGGGGCAGGTTAATCATGCTGTGGGTAGACTCTTCAAATAAAAGCATGAATAGTGTGAGACAAATGCACACAAACACTTGCCTCTGAAGAGCTAAGAGCCTGGCCACTACCAATCTTGGTACTCACTATTCTGCCTTCTGTAGCTTCTCCAAGCAGCCCTCCAAAAGTGATTACAGGAGACATACAGGCACAGTATAGGAAAAGAATCGAGGCCAGGCACTGCAGGCTTAATGCATCCTTGAAGTCACTCAAGAAAAAAGGTGCTTTCCTTTTGATGTCAAGTATCAAACCACCAAAAAGCCTAAATAGGTGAGATGAAACTCGTCAAACTGTACACTAGAGGATGTTTCTAGCTAGTTCAAACTAAATCTATGGGCTACATAAAACTGCTGGCGCCTAGTGTTTTGTCAATAAAATTGTAAATCCAATTTAAATCATAATATAAATTATAGGAGACATACTCATCTACTGATGACAAAGGAAAGGTCTATCTAATTAAGTTAAAAGAGACATAAACATCTATATTTTATGGACTATATACGGAAAAGACTGCAGGCAAATGATTTTATATGAGTAAATGTAATTCTGGACACAAATGTGCAAGAAAAACAAAAACCTAACCACCCTTTCATGAAAATGTGCAATTCTATTAATTACTGTCTACATTCTGTATCTTAAAGGTAACCATCAGAAATACCAGGAAGGCAATTATAATCCAAATACACTTTAACATGAATGTAGTATGCTGTGTTTAGATGCACAAGTAGGGAATTTAATGATGATTTCAGTAACTTAAAATTAGTACTTCAATCATATGAATATTTCTGTCTGAGAAGAAAAACCCTAAAAATTTTCAGTGTATTTAATTTACCATATATGTAGTCAAATTAGTATGTACATTAATAAAACTAAGAAGGTTTTCATCAGTAGATTAAAAACTCTATGTTTGCACATCAAATTCATACCATTTCTGCTTTTTTTAAAACCACACTTTCAGATACATCTAACCTGAAGACCTTCCAATAAAATATAAGTTCCATGAGGGGCAGGGACTTTTTCTTGTTCACTGCTTTATCTCCAGTATCTAGGACTATGCCTGGGACATAGCAGGTACTCAACAAACACTGACGACAGAATCAATAATTAAAAAAATTTTATGACTGTAAAATAGATAATCATTCAAATCCCAACAACAGAAAAACAGGCCAAAATAATTACGCTTTCAAAGGCCTTGGATGTTTCAAGTTTTACTGCTCTAATGTTTTAAAGGTAATACTGAAATAAACCCTAAATGAACACTGACAAGTCGAAGTTATTCTATTAATAATCTGGTAGCAAGTGGAATCAGCTTGCAATTTAAAAAGTTGCCATCAATAACCTAAAAAAATGAATCTATATCACCAAATAAATAATTGATTACTTAACAGATGGCTTATAAATGCTCCTCAGGTGACTCTGAGATCATGGTGCTTCTCAGTGACTAACCCGATCCCAGTATGAAGAAGAAATAACAGATCAGCACTGTTCACACCAGGTCAAAGTCTTTTCTCTATGATAGTCATAGAGACCAGTACCTTTCATTAATCAATGAATTAACTGTGAACTTTAGCTTCCAAAAGTCTGCCTATTCAGGATGACAGTTGTTATTTATTTTTCTTATATATAGCAGTACCTTCTAGGCATGTCATTGAAATCCCTAATAGTGTGCCTGTATAAAACATTCTGGTTCTTAAAATAAAGATTTAAGATTCAACATCATTAACTCAACACTGACCACCAGTAGACAATGTAGTATCAATAGCCACATGCTTTCTACAGTATGGAAATACTATAGCATTTTCTACAAAATGTTTTAAGACAAAGTTTGCACCTTAGGCAATTTTTCTAGCTAGGTTTCCACAGATCATTACAATGGTTTAATCATGCTTGCTCGTGTAACTTTGCATTATCTCATGATATAAGTCATCTAAGAATTTTAAATCTATGCACACACACACTGAAATCAGTTATAATTAATTACTCTCTGTTCCGCAAATCCTCTAACTCGATGTGGAGAATTATAATAAGACTCTACATCTTCTTAAAGAACCTTCTGTACAAGCAATAGAAATTAACCTGTATGCTCTATAACTGCAATATTCTGAACATATGGTCCATTATTCTCATTTTAAACTAAACCTTGGTTCATACTACTAAATCAGTTTTAAATGCATACACATTTTCAATATCATATACTTAAAAAATAACGTACAACTTTTAATATAACAAATACGATATACAAGATTAGCTTCCAAATACTTCCAAAGAAAAACAACGTTTGTGCGTTTTTCATCGATTCCTCCCTTGGGCCTTAAAAGGTATCAGAGTTTGTACCCACCGTCCAGTCCTCTGCAGCTCAGGCCCTGCATGATGAGCAGCCTCTTTGCAAGTCTCACCCGATGTGGGAGCAGATCCATTGTGAAACACAGGAATCTTTCTCTTTTCCTAAATTTCACAAAAACATTTTCAGAGTACTATTTTAGAGGGAACATCAAATTTCATACTGACTATATCATCAGTGCTCCTAGAAAATGTTCTGCATACAAACTTCCTTTTTGTAAACTGCACTTTAGAAGAGAATCTAAGATGCGTTTCTATTAATACTTTAAATGTATAATAAGCCGGGCTCGGTGGCTCAGGCTGTAATCCTGTGCTTTGGGAGGCTGAGGTGAGTGGATTGCCTGAGCCCGCAGGTTCGAGACCCGTCTGGGCAACTTGACGAGACTTCATCTCTACAATAAATCAAAAGTTAGCCGGGGTGGTAGTGTGCGCCTGTAGTTCCAGCCACTTGGAAGGCTGAGGCGGAAGGATCGCCGGAGCCCAGCAGGTCGAGGCTGCGGTGGCCGGGAACGGCCACTGCACTCTAGTCTGGGTGGCAGAGTTAGACTACAATTCAAAAAAAAAAAAAAGTATAATAAGCTTTTTGTACCTTATTTCTAAAGTATCAATACACAACATATTCATACGTACCATTCCAATTTCTACTGGGTAATAACTACAAAAATAAGTAACCATCAATAAAGCATCTCTCCCACCAAAAATTTTTAAATATTACTCAAGTTTACTATTGAAAAATATACTTCGGGAGACACCTCTTATCAACAAGGGTGCCCGAACGAAGCATATTTGTACACCTAACCCTTAACTGTACCTTACAATATCATAATAAAAAATATTGATTAAAAAATAAAAAAAGAAAAATATACTTCATATTAAGAAAAAAAGCAATAAAATACTTGTAATAAAATCTTGTAATAAAATATTTCCTTTTAAAAAAAGTAGTATAAGAGTTGTTTGACAAGTATTTCTATAAAAGTCAATTTCTCATCATATTTTATTATAAATTCACAAGTGCTAGTCCTGTAATATAGGATCTTCTCCCCGCTCAGTTGAAGACAAACAATGTTACCTCAAGAAGTTGCTGGAGCTAAAAAAAAAAACACGTGTGTGCATGTACGTATACATACAAATAGAGGGAAAAGAAGGGGAAAAAAGAAGAAGGAAAGGGAGACAGAAAGTGATAAGGACAGACAGACAGACAGGCAGAGAGAAACCAAAAGAAATAGAGACAGAGACGTGTCAAAAAGATGTCATCTCAGGAGGTCTCCTGGGTCAAAGGCTCAAGCTACACTACAGACTTGCACTACCTGGTTTACACATCGTATATTAATAGAGTAGCAAGACTCACCTATAATTATAAGATCACCATTTGAAATGTCAAAATTAAAACTTACATATCGTAAAGAGAAAAGCGAAAACAAAACAGCAAAAATAATGGGAAAGATACATATTAATCTATGAGATCTAGCTAAAGGAACATCCAAGAAAATTACCCAATTATGTTTTAAAAGATTGAAGTAGAAAATAATGAATTAAATATACAACTCAGAAAATACAAAAACAAAAATCTTTCCTGAAGGAAAGTGAAAGAAATGAAATAAAACAGCTAAAAGAAGAAACTAAAAAAGAATAAAACACATTTTTTTTAAAAAAAGAACAAATTTTCAAGGTTGCTGTTTAAAAAATACAGACCACTAGTTAATACACAAAATAATGACAAGGAGGCAATAGTTTCTATCACAAACTGAGCAAATTATATATACATACACATGCATTATATGACTTTATGGAAATTTAAAACCTAGATAAAGGTTTTTAATCCATCAGAAAAACTGAAGAAAAAGAGGGAAATATGTAACTTCCTAGGAACATATAATTTACCAAAACTGACCCCAGAAAAAATAGAAAGCTCATACAAGGCAATTTCCAAAGAAGAAATAAGCAAATTTTTCAAGTCTACCATATGACAAAAAGAATTAAGCTAAAAAAAAAAAAAAACCTTACAAAAGAATTCTCCTAGCTTTTAAAAGCAAATCATTTCATACCATTTAAACTGTTTAATTAAGAACACAGAAAAAGGAAACCTACACATTTGTTTTTTTTAAAGTATACTGATGATATCAAAGCATGAAGATAGCACAAATATCTAAGGACCAAACTACCTATAAGAGTGATGTGAACAAATAAAAGCAGTAGACATAGACCACTAACGTTTAAAGTTCAAACAACCAGGTTGACTTCAGGAATGCAAGAGCATTTCATACTGAGATATTTAGTAATAAGATTTACCATAATAACTGATGTATAAAATTCATATAACCATCACAAGAAATGTTCAAAAGACGTGATAAAATTCAACATTCATTTATATTAAAAATTTCAGTAACAGATATTATAGTATGTCCTTAAAATGATAAAATGTATATTTTAGGCCCAATGTAATTATCTTTCTTAATGGGAGAAATACTAGAGACACTTAGAAATACTGATAACAGTCAGAAATAAGAAATGCCTATTTAAAGCCCATCCTACTTAACACTGTACTAGGGATTTTAGTCAGTACAATTAAAGGTAGCAGAATAAAAAATACACAGTTGACACTTGAGCAATGAGGGAGTTGGGGGTGCCAATCCCCCACACAATCAAAAATCTATGCATAACTTTTGACTTCCCCAAAACTTAACTACTAATAGTCTTTTTTTTTTGAGTTAGAGTCTTACTCCATCGCCCAGGCTGCAAGTGCAGCGGCAGGCTCACGTCCACCCCAGCATCGACCTCCTGGGCTCCAGCGATCCTTATGCCTCAGTCTTCCAAGTAGCTGGAACTACAGGTGCACGCTACCATGCCGGCTAAGTTTTTATTTACTGTAGAGATGAGGACTCGTCAAGTTGCCCAGGTGGGTCTCGAACCCGCGGGGTCAGGCAATCCACTCGCCTCGGCCTACCAAAGTGCTGGGATTACAGGTTGGGTCACTGAGCCTGGCCTAGAAGTCTTATTAATAAGTCAATTAACACATTTTCTATAGTTATGCATTATCTACTATGTTTTCACAATAAAATAAGCAAAGAAAATACAATGCTATTAAGAAAATCAAGAGACAAAATACGTCTACTCTTCATTTAGTAGAAGTATAGCAACATAAGGTCTTCATTCTCATCATCTTCATGTTTAATACGTGGAGGAACAAGATTTGGTCTTGCTGTTGCAGAGAAGGCAGAGGTGGAGGTGGAATAAGGGGAGGCGGAGGCAAGACTGGAGAGGCAGGCACATTCTGTGTATGACAGAAATACACAGCAATTTCTGTCTTTTTGGCTTTTGATTTCTCTAAAAGTGTTTCTATAAGATTATCAATCCTCATTTGCTTTAGCTTCAGTGCCCGTACATATCACAGAAAGATCCATGTTGCAAAAGAAGTCAAAAGCAGTCTTAAAAAACTGGAACCCTTCTGCCAGATCATCAATGCCCACTTGGTTTTTAGCACTGCTTCTTCTAGGTCTTCCTCTTCACTGTCTAGCATTGTTTAAGAAGTACTCATCTCTATCAACTCGTCTTCTATTAATTCCTCTGGTGTGCTAACTTCTTAGCTCATGAATTTCGCTCAGATCCAGATCTCGAAGTCCTTCACTCTACCCCCTTTCTGCCATATCCACAATCTCTTTCATGATTTCCTACAGTGACTCAGGATACGGTTTTCACCAAGCAGGATTTACTGTCTCAGGCTTGATGGCTTTCCTGACTTTTCCTATAACAATGATAGCATCTTCAGTAGTATCATCCTTCCAGACATGGTTCTCTTCCACAGCATTGACAATTCTTTTCATAGAGCATCCTGTGTAATGAGTCTTAAAGGTCTGTAACCCCTGATTTAGAGACACCATAACTGGAGACAAGCAGACTGCTTTTATACCTTCAGTGATGAACTCACGAGGTTTCAGGTGACCAAGGGCGTTGGCCAATAGTAAAGAAGTATAAAGAGCAATCCCTTACTGGTAGGGTACACTTTCTGACTTCAAGAACAAAGCATTGATAAAACCAATTCAGAAAAAGTATTTTCATCCAGGCCTTCCTTTTTACGCACAACCAAATGACTGGAAGCTGGTATTTACCTTTTGTCATCAAGGCCCAAGGATTGGCAACTTTATGACAAGGATAATCCTAACTGCCTTTGTAAAAAAAACAATAAAGTTAGCCTATCCCCTCCTGCCTTAAATTCTGGTACTCGCTTCCTCCTTACTAATAATATCCTTTGGACTTGGGCTAGGTACAGTGGCTCACGCCAGTAAGCCCAGCACTTTGGAGACCAAGGTGGGAGGACTCCTTGAGCTCCTAAGTTGCAAGACCAGCCTAGGCAACATAGCAAGACCTTGTCACTAAACAAATAAATAAATAAGCAAGCAAACAAGCCAGACATGGTGACATGTGCTTGTGGTCCCCACTACTTTCAGGAGGCTGAGGCAGAAGGACTGCCTGGGCCCCAGAGGTCAAGGCTGTGATGAGCCATGATTGTGAGACTGCACTCCAGTCTAGGCAACAGAGGGAGACCTGGACACAAATTTTAGAATGTCCTTTATAGCACTTTTTCCCCCCCAGAATAGGGTACTTTCATCTGGAAAATCAACTGGGGAAAGCCATGCCATTAAAAACTATTCAAGAAGATATCCCTTCTCCTTAATGATTTTTTCTTTCTTTTTTTTTTTTTTTTGAAGTGGAAGTCTCACTCTGTCACCCAGGCTGGAGTGCAGTGGCACACTCATGGTAGCCCTGATCTCCTGGGCTCAAGCAATCCTTCCACCTCAGTCTCCAAGTAGCTGAGACTACAGGTGCATGCTACCACACCCAGCTAATATTTTTACTTTTTGTAGAGACACAGTTTCTGTGTGTTGCCTAGGTTGGTCTCAAACTCACGGGCTCAAGCAGTCCTCCTGCTTAGGCCTCCCAAAGGGCTGGGATTACAGGCATGAGTCATTTTAGAAGTCAACCCTCTTTCTAAAGTCACCAAATAATCCTTTGCTGGCACTGAATTCCCAGCTTTAGATCCTTCACCTTCCTTTTGCTTTAAGTTGTCATAAAATGTCTTTATTTTTTTCTCAAATCATATTAGGGCCTACAGGTATGCTTTTCTTATAGCAATCCTGCACCCACAAAAAAGTTACATTTTCATTATGAGTTAAAAAGGTATTTTAGAAAAAAGTACAAGGTTTCACGTCTTGTGGCATAGCTGCAACAACAGCTTCACAAATATCCCTTTGTTTTTTTATAATGGTCTTTACAGGTGATTCATTCATCTTGAAACAGCAGGCATTTACAGACCTCAATCTGCAGTACATACTAAGCAATTCAGCTTTTTATCGTAAGGTATGACTTTTCTCTGTTTTTTGGGAGCACTTCCAGCATCACTAGTGGGAGCTCGTACGGGTCCTGTAGTGTTACTGAAAGTTTACAGTACTGGACTAAACATGATGAAAGACACTGGAGAACTGTGAAGTCACTTTTCACTGTAAAATGCAATTTACTGGAGAGACAAACTGCTCACATGGAGATGATGAGCATCACCCAGCATTCTAAGCAGAAACCCGCAACACTTGAGCTCATCACAACAGCAACAGGAGGTAACTACGCAATTATTACAGTAGTACAGTACACACTGCAGTTAATTTTAAGCAATTATGATTTAAAATTGCATCTCTGCCTTTTTGAGACATATCTACACTACAACTGGTACAATGAATGGTCTGTGCTTGTGTGCATAAGCTTGGATAAATTTTAGCTTTTCTGTAGTAGATCTGTGTATATTTTATGGTGGTAGATGATAAACAGACTAGTATCTACATATATTTTATGCATTCATGATAAAGTTAACTCTATATTAGTTTTTCAATATTTGTAGGTTGAGTGGCTTATATGTGAAATTTTTCAAATTATCACAAATCTCCAAAAAATACTGCAATGTATTTATTGGAAAAAATGCACACATAATTGAACCCACTCAATTCAACTTGTATTGTTCAAGGGTCAATTATGTGTATATATACATGTATATAAAATAACAGTCTTCATATACATATAAAAGTGACAAACAGATGAAGATACAAAAATCATGAATATACTCATCAAAAGCATATAAATTATATATAAGGAAAATTTGATAAAATTCCTTAAGGATACAAAAATCGACTTGAAACAGAAAAGCAACTGGGGAAAGACACACCACTTTCTTGAAAAGAAAGATTCAATGTCATGAAGATGTCAATTCACCCTCAGTTTATTTGAGAAATGTAATTGTCATCACAACTTTTTTAAAACCATCGGGTTTAACTTATGGAAATAGATGATTTTAAAGCTTACAGAGAAAAATAAATATGAAAAGACAGCCAAGAAAACTCAGAAATACAAGAGTGAAAAGGAATAAGAACAAGTCCAGATCTACCAGACACTAAAATATACCAAAAAGTCTCAAAAATTAAGAGTGTGGAATTGGTCCATGAATAGACAAACCAATGGAAAATAAAACAAATTCCAGACACAGACCTGAATACAGATGGAAATTTAGTTAACGAGTCAAAGGGAGCAATGCTTAGCTTTTTAATGAACTGGGACAACCAGGCAGCAATTTGGAAAAAAGATAAAGTTAGATGTATACTCACAGAATATACACTATGATAAACTACAAAGGATTGATAAACAATTTAAATGTTTAAAAAAAAAGGTTTAGCCGGGCTCGGTGGCTCAGCCTGTAATCCCGCGCCTTTGGGAGGCTGAGGTGAGTGGACTGCCTGAGCCCGCGGGTTCGAGACCCGCCTGGGCAGTGAGACCTCATCTCTACAATAAATAAAAAATTCAGCCGGGCATGGTGGCGCATGTAATTCCGGCTACTGTAATTCCGACTACTTGAAAGGCTGAGGCGGAAGGATTGCCGGAGCCCAGCAGGTTGAGGCTGCAGTGGCCGGGAGCAGCCACTGCACTCCAGTCTGGGAGACCAAGTGAGACTCCAACTCAAAAAAAAAAAGGTTGTAGGGGCAATGCACAAAAGATAATCAAGAATATTCATGCTAATTACAAAAATGCAAATTAAAACCCCATTAAAATACTTTCAAATAGCAAAATAAAGATAGCTATCAAATGTGCAAATACACAACAGTTTGGCAACACACTATACTAGCAGGATATAACGAAATAGGTACTCTCATGCATAACTATGGAAGTCCTAAACAATTCAAGCTGATAGAGTAATTCTGGTAATATCTCCCAAAATTATAAATTAATTCCCCACTGAGTCAACCAATTCAACTTTTGGGATTAATTCTAGACATAGCTGTACAAGACGAAAATGCCATATGAGGATCATGGCATGGTTTGTAATAGCAGAAGACTGAAAATACCAGAGCCCAGAAATAAAATAAGTGGAATACAGCACAGCTGTGAAATAAAGAGTAAGGAACATTGTCATGATTTATGATCAGATTTCCAGGATATACTGCTATATGAAAAAAGCAAGGTGCAGAACAGTATGTATAATATGTTAACATTTGGTACGAGACTATACTACATTTTCACATTTCCATGTACTGAATAAAAACTGCCAAGGATAAACAAAAACCACAACAAACGGTCGGTCACCCATAGGAAGTGGGTACAGGGTTAAGAAGGTAACAAGGAGAAGGTGGGAGTACAACTTCTTAGGATACACCTCTTGACATAGTCTTGATTTATGAATCATCAAATGATACAACCTATTCAAACAACTTTTAACTTTAAAAAGGTAACTCAAGAAGAATAGCTCAGAATCCAGATTCTTACCTGAGAAGGAACACTTTTTGGTGGCTCTATGCGAATAGAAGGATCCCACTCTCCTGGAGGTAGGACAGTAACTTGATCTAAAAATTCATCAATTCCAGATAAGAGGTCATTTCTGTCTTTTGCTTTATAAGCTACATCATGGAAAACCTAAAGAAAAAACATAATGAGTAAAAAAATTTTAAGTTGAAAGAAAATTCTACACATAGTAAATCTACTTTGGAGACCATAAATATGTTTACAATAGTCAACTAAACTTTTATTCTAGGCAACACTCAGTATTATCAGATGAATTGACAGTAATAAACAATGAAAGAAAACAGTGATGTGTTAAGACGGGACAATTTTTTACAAAGACAATTTTGCATGGGAAATACTCTGTAATTCATGAGAAAATATTGTGGCATGTCATTAACTTCTATGACATCCAAACATCATTTATCCTAAGAAAATAATCATGGATAAGAAAACAGTTTTACTTAAATAATTTATTTAATAACAAATTATTTACCAGTTAACTATTTGATAGACACAGTTGGAGTCTCACTCTGTCGCCCAGACTGGAGTGCAGTGGCCGCTCCCGGCCACCGCAGCCTCGACCTGCTGGGCTCCGGCGATCCTTCTGCCTCAGCCTTCCAAGTAGCTGGAATTACAGGCATGCACTACCACGCCCGGCTGATTTTTTTGATTTATTGTAGAGATGAGGTCTCGCTGCCCAGGCGGGTCTCGAACCCGCGGGCTCAGGCAATCCACTCACCTCAGCCTCCCAAAGGCGTGGGATTACAGGCTGAGCCACCGAGCCCGGCTTAGACACAGTTCTAAGCACTGTGGCTAATGCATGGAAACAGGTAAGGCAAGGTCGCTGTACGCAAGAACACTTTTTCTGGGGGAAAAGACAGTGACCGAGTAATTAAATGAATATTCAATTGTAGGCAATGATAAATGCTCTGATAACAATATCGGAAGATACAAAAAACAAATCTGATGAGAAAGAACAAAGTGGCCAGGAAAGGTGTCTTAGAGAAGATAATTCTTAAGAAAACTCTGAACAAAATGAGGAACAAACCCATGCAGAGGGTTGGGTGGGGTGGGGTGAGAGCAGCAGAAAAGTACAGAAAGACTAGCAACTGTAAATGTCTACAAAAATCCTGTAAATGTCCTCAGAAATGAGCATAACACATCTGAGGAACAAAAAGGATATGGCCAGAGCAAAGTAGGAGAGGAGAGGTTAGCAGCATTAGCATGTAAGTTTTGAGAAGTAAGCAAAGGATAACTCAAGAAGGACAGATTAAGACAATGGTAAAGAGTTTAAATTAAAACGAACATATAATAAGTCACTGATACTTTGGAGCAAGGAAATGATACATTCAAATTTGTATTTTACTGGCAGTGTGGTGGGAAAGCTTGTAAAACGAAGACCCATAAAGGCTACTTGAACTGATAAAAAAAATCTAAGAGGCTGAGTGTGGTGGCTCATGCCACTGGGGAGGCTGAGCTACTCAGGAAGCTGGGGCAAAAGGATCGCCCAGGAGGTTGAGGTTATGGTGAGCTGTGATCATACAGCCTGGACGACAGAGTGACACCCAGATTCAAAAAAAGAAACTTAAAGAAAAAAGAAAAAAATAAGAGCGTCTAAGCCAGAGAAATGACAGTGGTGCTGGAAAGGATATGACAGATACAATGCAAGACACGCTGAAGATAAATAGTCTGAAACAGAAATGAGGTCAGGTTCAGATATGTGGCATTTCAAATGCTCTAAGGACACATGACAGAGATGACGAGCAAGAATGTGATACAAATCTCTCGTCCAAAGAAAAACAAAAGTCCTGATCACACAATATGTAGGCCATAGTCAAAGATCAGGTCCCAAATGGGAGACAGAAATTTAGGAAAAAAACAAGTATAAGGAAAACCAAAAGAAGCATATTCTGAAGTCTATGATGGAAAAAAATTCAAGAAGGTGGTTGATGATTTCAAGTTTTTAAAACAAAAACAGAAGATTAAAAGTACCCACCGATCTCAATAAAAAGACCTTAAAGACCTTACCAGGCCGGGAGTGGTAGCTCACGCCTATAATCCCAGCACTTTGGGAGGCCAAGGTGAGAGGATTGCCTGAGCCCACGGGTTCAAGACCAGCCTGGACAATTTGGTGAGATCTCATCTCTACAATAATCAAGAAAAATTAGACAGGCAGGGTGGCACATGCCTGTAGTTCCAGCTACTTGTAAGGCTGAGGCGGAAGGATCACCTAAGCCCAGCAGGTCAAGGCTGCGATGGCCATGAGTATACCACTGGACTCCAGCCTTGGCAACAGAGTGAGACTCCAACTCAAAAAAAAAAGGACCTTACCAAAGCAAAGAGTTGAGGAGTGAATACAACATAAAATAGTAAAGACAGCAAGGATAATTTTTAAGCTTCACAATGAGAGAAAGGACTTAACAAAGAACTTAATATTAACATATAACTTAACATACATTATATGCATCATAACCAGTGTCTACCTCAAAGCGATTTTAGTGTTTTAATTACCTCATCAGTCATAAGAGTGGCTATAGATCTTCCAATTTCATGATACTGTGGTGCCTTGCCTGCTGGACCCAATAACAGAAACAAAAACCTAAGGAAACATTCAAGTACACAGATTATAAAATGAACAACATATATACACAAATCCAGGCAATGATTAAAAAGAAATGTAAACACAGAAACAACTCTCAGACCCCTTTTACATTTTCCCACATTAATCCCCGAAAATGACAACTACAATCAGACTTAAGCATATCACAAAACTAAAAAAGTCATTCTACCAAATTATCACTGCACATCTTCCTTAGGATAAAACAGCAACTAGATGTTTTACATAAAAAGTTCCCATCTTCCTTTTCTTTAAGTCAGAATCTTGCTCTGTGGGCCAGTCTGGAATGCACAATCATGGCTACCACAGTCTCCACCTGCTGGACTCAGGCAATCCTTCCACCTCAACCTTCCAAGTAGCTGGGATTACAGGCACGTGCTACCACTCCCAGCTAATTTGTGGTCCCAGTTACTTGGAAGGCTGAGGTGAAAGGACTACCTGAGCCCAGTGGGTTGAGGCTGTGGTAACCATGAGTGTGCCACTGCACTATCAGTGAGACTCAACAGTGAGACTCCGTCTCAAAAAACAATAACAATAATAAAGTACATTACTATAAAACGCCTATTAATTATTCATATTCATTTATATATATTATACAAAATAATCGAAATTTTTAAAGAATTATTCTCATTTACAATTAAGTTTCTTCCATCAAGAGCAGCAAACTACTCTTTTAACACAACTTGCTAACTATTATTATGGATATTCCCAAATTTAATTTTTACTTATAATGTATACTGAATAGAAAATCTTGGTCAGACCAGAAAAAAAGAAGCAGTTTGCCTAATTCAAAGGTAGTATTATTACATTTAATCAACTCTGTGAGGGATTATCCTCATTTTACAAATGAAACTTAGAAAATTCAAGTCAGACTTGTTCCCATTCCCATAAAAAATAAGCAGCAGAGAAAAGACTCAGCTACATTCTCTGACTCCACTGCCTGGACAGGACACAAGAGACTACGTGTAAAATGATAAGCTGTTTTTGAAACCAAAGTTCCTAAAATACCAAATTTCTCATGAAGACACAAATGCAAAATATTTCTCAAGAGGATGATATTTCTTTTATTTTTAAGTTCTAAGTAAAAAATAAAGAAAATAAAAATAACTCCTTTAATATTCAAAGAATTTGGCACAATGGTCGAATGAACAATTAAAATGAGCTCTTATTATATAAAACAACATGCTTACTGGTTCAGTAGATTAAAATGTTCAGATCTCGAATATGCCGAAATAATGTCATTTGGAATTATACCTTTACCTGGTAGGAACAGGGACCTCAGTCAACCCCGTGAGGAGGACGGCGGGAGCCAGTCTCACAAACGCAATTATTGGCCTTTCCAGAAAGTCCACTTCCCCCACAAGAACGTTGGATGCCTCGGCTCCCGTGGGAATTTTTCTCATGAAATTCATGTCAACCTATTGACAAGTAAATAATAATAAAAATAAAATTTGCATGGTATTTATAACACTATGTAGACGGAAATGGGGAAAAAGGCTTTTTTAAGACTACTACTCGCTAATCAAAACTTGAGATCTAAGGACTACGTAAAATGCCAACATTTTCACAAATATAAAGAATGGGGTAGACAATTACAAAAAAGCAAGCAGAACACATTTTTATCAATACTACTGTTTTTACCTGTCACAATCTTTACTACTTCAGAGTAATCAACAAATTTAAACAACTACTTTATCAAGCAAACACGAGAAAATGTTCACTATTTATTAAAAGCTAGTAAGGACAAATGTATAGTTCACAAAACTAACAACGATTCATGAAATTATACACAGTGCTAAAAATATTCTTTTCATGATTTTCTATAATTTAATCTTAGAAATGAATTAGCTCCCTTTCATTTTATATATATATTCTTTTTAAGTCCCCCTTCAAAGAAAAAATAAACAACTCTGGGCATTCTCCAGTATTTTCATTAAGTTGGGGAAAAAATCATGTTTATTTAAAACTAAAACCAACAGCCCTTATTGGCATGGACATATAATAATGCTATAATAGTGAAATTCAGTGTTCTGTGTATAATTACAAGGAAAAGGTTACAAACATGATACCAAGTATGTGAAGCTCTTCATTTATATGCAGTTTCACACAAGTCACTAAACAACCACTTACAGGGCTATCTATTAACAGTAAAACCAGCACTTACGGCGGGCCTCTTGAGTCCCACACCCAGTGTGCCACAACTACAGTGCCAGGAGGCAGACTCCTGCCCAACAGCAGACAAGGAAGTGTACACAAGGAGAGGCCAAGTAAAAAAAAGTAAAACTGTGACAGAGGAACAAAAATAAACGGCAACTGCCATGTCTAGAGGAGATTTATAATGTAAATTATATTAATTTATTCATTTAACGGTATAAATTGCAACTGTTACTGAACACTTTGCACTATCTGATATATGAGCACCAGTAAAATATGATCATGTTAAAATAGAAAAACTAGAAGTACTATAGCATTTCTGTATAGCCAATGCCCCAATATAAGAATTTCTGTAATTTTAAAGAATGAAGCTCAGCAAAAATGATAACGCAAGTCATTTAAACTACTTTTCTATAAAATGTGACTTGTAGACTTCGCATCATACAATAAAAGGCTTAAGAAAACAAAATCTTGCTTGACATAATCACATTTAACACAGTCTTACACTGAATGCAAAATTAAAGTATCATGAGAAAAATTCTTCAGCAAATAATAAAATGACAATGGCTACAAGAAATCCCTTATTCATAAGAAGTTTGCAATTTGAACTTTAATGCAGTTAAGGTTTTCCCTGTTCCTTTTAAATAATTTTTTTTTACTTATTTCAACTAAATACTCATTTATCAACATAAAAAAAATCATAGTTGAGAAATTTTTGTTTTTCTTTCTTTTAATCCATGTCTTTATCTATAGCTACCCATAGGGAAACACTGATATGTTTTCCAGTGGCATTCCACAAAGTACTGACACCATAACGTAGTAATTCTGGGATCGCATTACAGCCCAGGAAAGGGTGAATGGCTAGTGCTGTAACATCATTCCCAGAATTAACCTTTCTAGTGGTGGCAGCTCCAGAACAAATGACTGTAGTTCAAAAGGTATTGAATTGTCATATCTACAGGTAGACACAGATGGAAATACTGTATTATTCGCACATTCTTTTTCAGAATTTCTAAAAGTAGTAAGCAAGTAAAGTTATTCAATTACTCAAAGGTTAACTGTAATAACCCTTCTCACAATTTCTGACCATAAATTAACAGGCATCACATGCAGATTTGTAAGCACTAGTCAACTAAAAAATTACTATAACTAATGTTAAAATAAAGTCACAAATTGCTACTTATTTTCCCAATAAGAATAATTATGAAAATATATAGTTGATGACAGAATTACCTTGCTGAAGTCAACAGTACTATTTTCTCTGCTTCCTCCACTTCCATTACCTTTAATTTCTCCACCTTTACTATTGTCCAAGTTTCCAGGAGCAGACTGTGGAGAGGCCAAAATACCTGTGATAAAGGACAAATTCCAAATTAGTAAGGAGAAAATTCATTTTGCAGCCTGACTCTGCTCATATCCTGAAAGTGATGGTTTATTATAAAAGCAAATGTGCAAGGTCAAAAAAAAAAAGTGCCAGGTGTTAGTAACATACCAGCAAAAACTAGAATAACATTTTAAGCAATAACAAAGTCACACATTTTAATATGTAAAATAATACAAATGAAATTTATGAAAATGGTGGCCTTCTGCGAAAAGAAAAACAAGTGTGTTGGTGTAGAACCACAAAAGATGGAAGACCTGAGTCTGATCACCATTACAAGTATTTAGAGAATACACATTCAATGTATCATATACACATGAATTGCATAGAGCTTCATGATGCCTAACTACACTTGGCATGCTTGCACCAATAAAGATATAAGTTATCTGACAAACCCTAAGTGTAACTCAGAAACAATTAAGTATAGGTTGAATTAACAATCTTCCGTGATCATAGGGTTCCTCAAAATATTTGATTTTTCTTTGATAGTATTTATGCCTATAATCCCTGCTGTCATTATTTCTAAGAAATGTAACTTAAATATAGTATGCACATTTTTTACAACATAAGTGCAAAGAGTGTTTTATAATCAAAATCTGTGTTCAAATATGCATTCCCTGCCACTTTTTAATCTATATGACTTGAAGTAAAAAAACTCACTTAACCCCTACAATCTAGACAAACCCATAAAAATAGCTTGGATTAGAAATGACAGTTGTTTGGATCACGAATAATAGATATACATTCTAGCATAAATATATTCATTTCAAGTGATATTCAACAACAATTTCACAACAACAAAATAACCTAAATAAAAACATCCATTATTATATGGCCAATTATTAACACTATGAACTCTAATTCCGCAAAATGTTTAAATCTCAAAGCTTTAAAATTCAAGTTTATTACACAGTTTATACTATTAAATACATCTTATTTTTTTTCAAAACATCAAAGGTTCTCTAGTCCAATAATTATTAGTCCAAGACTCATAATACCTATAAACACTGAATATTGTAGGGGTAAAAGGTACTCAAATATAATAGACTTTACTTTTAGTTTTAAGTGTGCTATCCACAGCAATCTAGTGGCCCATGGAAATTCAGCTAACAATGTGTTTTGTGGTCAGATTCTACAAACTTTGAAATTCATATTGGTAATCAATCTCCAGGATTTTAAGCACATCAGATAGACTTGATACAGCCAAAGAAGTTTTCATTTCTTCAGAACAGAACACACTATACCTAACAGTATATTGAAGCTAAACCACTTGGGCTTATTGCTTAAACTCAATTGATAGAAGATGGCTGTGATAGTTACTTCTCTGTTAAATACCTAAACTAGGATGCCAGTGTGACCCAAGCACCTTAATTTGCAATCTATTTAGCCATATGCTCATTCTCTGGAAAAGTTTAACAATTCTGAAATAAAGGCTCATGGTTCAGCTGATTAAAAAAGATAGCGCATCTAGTAAAAACTTCAGGATGCTGTCACTTATGGCAGAAGGGAAACGGTAGCCAGAAAAAAACAAAAACAATTCTGAAATAAAAACTATTTGCTAAGTCTTAACTCATTTTTCACAATGTTAGCTTAGCATGAAAAGTTACTAAGATCCCTTTTTTCTGACCTTTGTCCCTAAACTTCCAGAAAAGAAGTCCCTTCTTTGCCCAAGAGAGAAAAAAGTTAAGCAATATTTTTTAGTGTCTTCCAACTACTTCCACACATGAAAATCAAGAGTACCATTAAGCCGTGGTGGCAACTTGCAACTGAGCATTACACACTTCCAACAGCTAAATGTATTCAACCTGTGGATGCATAATCAACAGGATACACAATACACAGTTTTCCAGAAGAGTCCCAGCTATTGAGGGAGAAGAGTGGAATAAGGAGAAGGCTATGGGGAAAAGAATATGGTAGCAATGGACAGAAAAAATGATGTAGAACTCAATACTGACAAAGCTAGAAGGAATGACCTGAAGTCACCTGGCTAATCTGGTCATTTTGAATCTGTCCCATTTCCAAAATTGGCATGCCGGGTGCATCCTAGAGTTTAGCACCATCACTGTCTCTGTGTAGTCCTTCCCAACCTCAGGCAAGTTAAAGCTGTTTTCTTCCTGCTCCTATAATAAATTCCTGGCACTCAGAATTAAATGAGTAGATAACCAAAAAATAAAGCTCTCTATCTTTAGCACAGATAGACTATATTACTTTGCTTTAAGAAAAAGAAAAAATAGGGCAACCCTTTCGGGTCCCCCCTCACTGTGGGAGCTTTTCTGTCCTCTCAATAAATCCTGCCTTAAAAAGAAAAAGAAAAAAGTTATGAGTATGTACGTAAGAAGTAAAATCAACAATGAGATCTAACAATCATACTCTGGTACATCTATTATTTTGCACTTAGATTTTTTTCTTAAGTAGCAGATCTAACTAGAGAAAGGTATATCAAAGACATTTGAGTCTTCTATCACTAAAAGCTGAAGTAGAGTTAAAACAGTGGTTCCTCCACCAAGAAACACATGGCAATGTCTGGAGACCTATTCGGTTGCCACAACTGCAAGGTGCTATCGGTAGCTAGTGGGCAGAGGCCAAGAATGCTGCCAAACATCCTATAAAGCACAGAAGTGCCCGACCCACCCAACTATCCAGCAAAGAATTATCCAGCCCAAAATGTCCATAGTGCCAAGGCTGAGAAACAAATATTAAAAATGAGTTCACCTCTTTTACACAGAATTATCCTCCAAATACTATTGTGAAATACCACTTTCTTTTTTATGATGGGTATGCATTAATGATTCTATGACATGAAAATCTATGGCATTAGTCTTTCCAAAATTGTGCTGAGACTATCTTCCTCCTCTAAGATAATATCAGACTTCAAGGAAACCCCACCAGAGTTTCCAGGTGCTTGAAGCAACAAAGGGAATAATGTATAGCTGAACCTATTTTTTTCCCTCAGTAAATACTTTCTAGAGATGTCTTCTGTAATAGTAATTACGAGCTTTTTCTTGTCTTTAAAAATTTCTTCTCAGCTGGGCTCGGTGGCTCAGCCTGTAATCCCGCGCCTTTGGGAGGCTGAGGTGAGTGGATTGCCTGAGCCCGCGGGTTCGAGACCCGCCTGGGCAGGCGAGACCTCATCTCTACAATAAATCAAAAAATTAGCCGGGCGTGGTAGCACGCACCTATAATTCCAGCTATCGGAAGGCTGAGGTGGAAGGATCGCCGGAGCCCAGCAGGTTGAGGCTGCGGTGGCTGGGAGTGGCCACTGCACTTCAGTCTGGGTGACAGAGTGAGACTCCAACTCAAAAAAAAAAAAAAAAAATTCCTTCTCTTCCCTCCACTCTAATTTCTGCTCTTCAGAAAGGCTGATAAATCTCATCACAAAAAAACTCATGGGGAAAAAAATATGTTCCTTAATTCTCAGTTAATTACTACTTATATCACCTTAACAAGTCTAACAAACTAGTGTGAACCTATCTGTCCCTTCCTTCCTATGTAAATGTATAGTTCCTTAGTATTTGTAACATGGTAGCTGGCAATATAAGAAATCTTCAGTGTTACAGACTGATATAATATAGGTAAAAACAAATGGAAGAAAGTAACCTTAAAATCATTTTTGTTCAAGAAAAAATAATAAATCTTGTTAGTTTTTTTAAATTAAGAATGCTGATTTACTTTTGAATAATTATTTCTAGCATTTTTTTCTCCTTTATATTCAGTTATCTCATTCTTTTTTTTTTTTTTTTTTTTTGAGTTGGAGTCTCACTCTGTCACCCAGACTGGAGTGCAGTGGCTGCTCCTGGCCACCGCAGCCTCAACCTGCTGGGCTCTGGCGATCCTTCTGCCTCAGCTTTCCAAGTAGCAGGAACTACAGGTGCGCGCTACCACGCCTGGCTAATTTTTGATTTATTGTAGAGATGAGGTCTTGCCAAGTTGCCCAGGCAGGTCTCGAACCTGTGGGCTCAGGCAATCCATTCACCTCAGCCTCCCAAAGTGTTGATTACAGGCTGAGCCACTGAGCTCGGCTTGTTATCTCATTCTTAAACTTTTATCTTTTTCATGAACTAATAAAATTCACAACGAAATAGTCTACTATATATTTTGCTGTTCGTAGACCTGAGCTCAAATCCCTGCTCAGGTCTTTTACAGTATGATCTTAACATCTCCAAGTCTTGTCTTAATTCCTGTAAAACAGGAATAACACCAACCACATCAAATTGTTTTAAAATTAGAAAAGCACAATGGTTAACAGTTGATGCTTTTAAAAAAAAAAAGATAGGAAAAAAAAGACAGAAAAGCATCTCTCACTAAGTCCAGGACAAACTATAAAACAACGGTGGCTATAACTACTATGATAACTAATGCTACAATAATTTAACCGCAAAACTTCCATTTATACTTCTAAAAGTATATCCTTTATTGCAGCTACCATGAGCTTTGATTAAAGATAACTGGTGTGTTTGGATAAAGCCAACAGAGAGAATCATCACATGATAGGAACACAAGGATTTGTAGTCAGGGAATTAAGGCTTACTAGTGTGACCCAACTAACTAACTAATGTTTCTAAGAAGCTGACTCTGTTGGGAACTTAGCTAAATTTCTGAAAATGGGTATATCCACCTAACTTAAACAAATTTGAATACATACTTAATCAGTAAGTTTAACAACTAAACCAACACTGAAGCATTAGATATTATCAGTATTTTGGAGAAATGTGGTAACACTTACATGATTCAAACTAGTTAGCATGAGTATCTGTCACATTGAGGCTTAGCTAAAACAGGAGTAAAAAATAGTCACTTAACATACTTATATGACTTAAGTGGAAAAATATATGTGTATAAATGTACCTGTAAAGGAGAACCAAATGAACACAGTTTGTATATCTGAAGGAATATGAGTTAGAAACCTTTTATCCACTAAGAAATACCTTTTTCTAATTCACAAACAAAATACGCTCTAGCTACAACTACAGGAACTCTGGTCCTGAAAATTTCAAGGTGAACTTGGGTCAAAGACAGATCAAGAATAACTATAGTCTATCCCAAGTAAAATACTAGTCTTGAAATAATGATTCCAGGCAGCCAGTCATGCGAGAACTTCAATGAGGGGGAAAAAAAAATCCCAATCCTATCTCTGGCTAAAAAGGCTAAACCATACTACATTCTCTGGAGAAAAACATCAAATAGATACAAGGCACATCACTTCATTACAATGTATGTACATGTGTTCATTCACTTTATGAATGAACTCCACAAGGAAAAAACCATTCTAAAAAAAAATCATGGCAAATTAAAACAGCGATTCTTTTTTTTTAAAGTTTATATTTTTCTGTGCCACTCAAATGTGTTGACCTCTAAAATCTCAGTTAAAATTTTTAAATCATGTGCAGTCTGCTTTAACTTAAAGTTTTAATAGTTCTATGCTTTTCTACAATATACTATAAAGAAAAAAAAACATGCAGAAGTCAAAATAAATGAGAAGCATAATCTACATATGCTGCTGAAGCTATGTGCTGAAAGGCATTCCAAGTGCAAGTGGTCCAGAGGCAGAAAGCACCACACAGGGGGGATTGTGGATAGTTGCCTGGAGTTAAGTCAACATTTTCCTCATTCTTCTGCTCCTGGCCTTTCATTGCTTCTAAGTCTTCCTCAGGCGGATGAATTACTACTGTGGGGATATCATCACTGGCAGGTGAAACCAGTAGTTCTGGGGCCTGAAGCTGATTCTGCTGGCAACTTCTGGAGGTCAGGCGACTGATGCTAGGGCTGGAAGGAGGACTGTTTTGAGGGGTGGGTACTGGGGTTGTACACCTCGAGCCAGCAGGGGTTCCAGCTCTTGAAGAAGGAAGAAGATGACTGAGAAGAAGCGATAAAGGCGATTCTCCTCTCAATGAAAGGTTTGAGGCAGACAGACCTGTTCGCAAAGAGTGACGGGAGGCTGAAAGGCCTTCCCCTGAGACAAAACAAATACATGAAAAATGATGAAGTTTACTGCAGAAGGCAAACAGAGACACAAAAATCAATACACACTGTAAACTGCAAGCTTTCAAGGCCCCACATTTCAAGTTCATGCTGTCAGGGTTAGCATGTCAATCAGGTTTTTAAACGTTGGAAACTTGAAAAGTTGCTTAAAACTGTAATTAGTTCCCTGCAAGGCATAACCCCAAACAAAAGAAAACAAAACCATGTTAATGACAGATGGTAGAAGGTAATACCCTGTTAGAATTTAGAGTGGCCAACAGTGTGGTGGTTTAAGAAAGTACAATATCAATACAAAGCTGCTGCTTAAATAAGAAACAGTAAAGGAGAATATATAATACAAAAATAATCTAAGACACAAAAATTGCCAGCACTGACAGCTTGTATTTAGGGTAGTTTCCCTACATTTTACCAAACAGCTACAACCAATTACCTCTCACAGAAAGAGTCCACGTTAACCGTACCTAATAATTTCTAACTTAAAATTGATATTAAATATTTATAACAGCTGAGCGCAGTGGCTCAAGTATGTAATCCCAGCACTTTGGGGGGCCAAGGTACAGGAATGACTGAGCCCACGGGTTCATGACCGGTCTTGGGCAACATGGGGAGACCTTATCTCTACAACAAATCAAAAAATTAGCCGAGCATGGTAGCGAGCCCCTGTAGTTCCAGTTACTTGGAAGACTGAGGCAGAAGGATCGCCGGAGCCCAGCAGGTCGACACTGGGGTGGCCATAAATGTGCAACTGCACTCCACCCTGGGTCATAAGAGTGAGACACTGACTCAAATAAAAAAATAAAAAAGAAAAAAGAATAGCATTCTTTATGAAAAACATGAGAAATATAATAATCAATTTCACATGACCTAAGTAATCAAAGTTACATGCTCAAGTGATTCCAGAAACATTAAAAAAAAATTTCATTTAAAAACACTATTTAGTTAAAAGAAATAAACTACATGTAGAAAAACTGCTAAGCTGTAGCAAAACAGCATAATAAAATGGAATTTAGGCTGGATGCAGTGGCCCATGCCTGCAATCTCAATACTTTAGGAGGCTGATGCAGGAGGACTGCTTGAGCCCAGGAGTTTGAGACCAGCCTGGGCAATATAGCGAGACCTCATCTACAAAAAAAAAATAATCAAAATTAAGCTGAGCATGGTGGCTCACGCCTGTAATTCCAGCACTTCAGAAAGCGAAGGCAAGAGGACTGCCTGAGCAGAGGGGTTTGAAGACTAGCCTGGAGAGACCTGTCTCTACAATAAATCATAAAATTAGCTAGATGTGGCAGTGCACACCTGTAATTCCAGCTAGTTGGAAGACTGAGGTGGAAGGATCACCTGAACCCAGCAGGTCAAGGCCGTGGCAGCCATGAACCTGCCACTGCTTTCCAGCCTGGGTAACAGAGTACGATGCCACCTCAAAAAAAAAAAAAAAAAACTGAACCAATCATGGTGGCACACACCTGTAGTCCCAGCTACTTGAAAGACTGAGTCAGAAGGATCACCTGAGCCCAGGAAGTTGAGACTGTGAGCCATGATCATGCCACTGCACTCTAGCCTGGGCAACTCTAGCCTGGGCAACCCCAACTTGAAAAATAAGTAAATAAATAAATGGCATTTAAAAGAAAACAGACATTAGCTTATAATGACCCAATAACGGCTGGAGAATAATCAGGACCACTACATATGAGGAATAGGATTTAATAGGTTCCCTTTGGATAAATGAACTCATTTCACCAAAGTAGAGACTATGCAATAAATAAAAGATGGAAAAAAAGGTAAAATGTGTCATGCAGGACTTGCTTTTAAATTAAACTTCAGGCCAAAAGAGATGTCCTTTTATTCTTAAGATTCCTTAAATACACCAAGGCATAAATTTAAACAGATTAAAAAGGTAGTGGCCAAGTGATCAAATTAAGTATCTCACACTGAGCTCCAAAAGATAATTATTGTCATCTTTAGATGTATTAAACCCTATCATCTATGGTTGTTTGTTGGGAGAACACTTAAAAGCCATACTGTTATTTCAGGGATAAAAAAGAAAGCAACACTGTGTCCCATACTCTACTCACGTCACTGTGGCCCTCATACTACTTGGGTAATAGTAACAGTTAGAGGTAACTGCTAAAGGTGACAGTGACCCTCCATGAGTTACTCCAATCCGTTGCACTTGGGTTTTCCAAATGCATTGTCATCAGAGTTCTCAACCCTAGTGATGTATTCCTCGGCTTTAGACAGAAGGAAATAAGAAAAGGGAAGCCTCCAAACCAGGCACAGTGGCTCACACCTATAATCCCATCAGTTTCGGAGGAGAGAGGGCTGTTTGAACCCAGGGGGTTGAGACCAGCCTGGGAAAGAGACTTTGTCTCTACCATAAATAAAAAAATTAGCTGGGTGTGGCAGTGTGCGCCTGTAGTTTCAACTACTTGGAAGGTTGAAGTGGAAAGATCACCTGAACCCAGCAGGTAGAGGCTGCGGTGGCCATGAGCATGCCACTGCACTCCAGCGTGGGCGACAGAGTGAGGGTCCAACTCAAAAAAAAGGAAATATCCAAGTGTGCCAGCCTGAAGACACTGACAGAGGAAAATGGCTACAAAACACTGTCTTCCTATATCCCACACAACCTACCACTCGTCTATGAACAAGTAGAAATCTGGAATTGGAATACGCAAACCCTATTATGAGCCATTCTCAATGGATAGAAAGACATCAACTAGCTTACCCTTACTGTAACACAGAAATAGTAAGAACCTTTCACAAATGGTATAAACAAAGAGTCAGCAAGTCAACTCAAAAACACAAATAAATATATTCAAGCAAATGAAGTACACTAAGACAAAAAAATTATCAGGAAAAAAATCCAATGAAAAGGTTCAAACCTAAGTTTAGAATTTTAAAAAGATTAAACTATAATGATAGATCATAATTTATGCCTCTTTAATCAATGATATAACCAAAAAACCTTGAACAGAAACAACAAAAAGGAAAGAAGGAGAAGTAATTCAGGGTTGGGTATAATGACTGTCTAAATATCACCAAATGTTAATTGTAACATACTGAAGTGCTGTTACAGTAGAAGTGTTAGCAAAAATTGGATGCTACAACTTATCTCACCATTCCTTTCAAGCAAGTGAGGGTCAGAATGTTTCTTGCCTATATCTGCAAAAGATCGAACAAGAGGAATCCGACTGGTGAATCTTTTCTCATTCTGATGATGATGTCTCTTCAGAAGAGCTTCTCTGACATTCTCTCGTATAGACTCATCCAATTGGCCGGAGACTATCATATTGTCTAATACCATATCTATTCAAAGGAAAAAATTAAGGTGTTACTAGATAAGCACTTAAATAACTATACTGTAGAAATAAACTATTAAGTGAAACCTCATAAACAAAAATTAAAACCTTACACAGCTATAGAAAGTATTGTTTTTAATATTAAATAGCCAATGCATAAAAGATAAATATGAACACTGACCATCCAACAGAAATGAACAAACTATTCTATTTTAACAGATACCATTATTTATAAAGAAGTACAGTTATACGCTAATAGTGAAAGTGCTTTCCTGTATGGATACAAGAAATACTACTAAGCTGAATATTCAGGAATGTTGGCTTCCTCACTTCATATTTTCCCCAAAAACTGTTCTAGTAGATGAACATCTGGACACACTCATTCAATTGTTACTTACTGAATGCCCACTGTTAGGAATATAGCAGTTAACAAAACAGAGGAAGTTTCTGCTAGCTTCAAGAGGCAGAAAAACCAACAAATAAATAAACAGGCAAAATACATGAGGTAATAAGTTCTAGGAAGAGGAATAAATCAGGCTGTGAGAGAAGTGTGGGGAATGGGGAGACTGATGACAATGCCATTTTACACATTATTGGGTGACCGGACTATTTTCAGCATATAAAATATGAATAAATGTTTTTAGACAGTGTCACTAACTTGGAAGACGAGTCAAATTTTCAAAGCTGTTAGGATTGCTCTTAAAAAATTTTAAGAGATCATAACCGGGCACAGTGACTCATGCCTATAATTCCAGCACTTGGTAGGCTGAGGCAAGAGAATTGCTCGAGTCCAAGAGTTGGAAATTAGCCTGGGAAACATAGCGAGATACTGCCTCTATTAAAAAAAAAAAAAAAAAAAAATGAGCCGAGCATGACAGTGTGCATCTGTAGTCCTACCTACTCAAAGGCTGAGGCAAAAAGGATCACCTAAGCCCAGGAGGTTGAGGCTGCAGTGAAGGTAACCATGCTACTGCACTCCAGCCTAGGAAGCAAAGTAAAACCCAACTCAAAAGAAAAAAAAACCTGGAGAGACCAACCTAACAGGTAAACTAACATTAACACAACAACTACAGTTTACCAAACAAGTGAACACTGGACTATACAATGTTTACTAAAGGATTACATAGTATTACATGATAACTGTAAAACCAAAGTCTAAGACTCTTATGTCCAAAAGCAATATTCCTAACTTTAACTCAATTTTTTAGTCATTTGTGTAAGACAAGAAAGTAAGGACCTTGACTATTTAAATATCCGCAGCACATAGTAAAATCTAACAATCAGGTATAATTCAAGCATTTCTAATCTGAGAAATTCTAATAAGTGTATGGTTCTCTTAAAGATCAAACACTACAGATTTTTGCTTTCTCCATGGGAACAATCTACAATGATAGTTATAGTATAACATGTACCTCCACTAAATTTGATTTTGGGTTTTAGCAATTTTAGCTAGTGGGTAAAATCTATATAACAGCTACCTGTTCCCACTTTCTGCCTCCACATTTTTTTCAAATCTCTCTCCTTTGCTTTCATCACTATACTCACCAGAACTCACATCATCATCATTTCTTGCTTAGACTATTCCAAGAGAATAACTGGCCCACCTACTTTTTACCTCTTCCTAATCCAAAGTCACCCTACATTCTGCCGCCAGAATGATCTCCCTGAAGCATACCCCAAATCACACTATTCCTGAACTTAAAAATCATCAAGATCAAAATGCCCACCAAAGATAATCTAACTTCTTAACCCAATAATCCAAAGGTAGTCGCAATCTTTCTCTAACTTGTTTTCCCAACATATCTCCTCTACTACTTTTGCAGAGACCTGTGTACTCACATGGAACTAACTTGTCTGAGATTCACACCTATGTTTCTCTCAACTTTGGCTTTATTCTTCCTCCTCCTTAAAATACTTTCTTACTCTTATGCCACCTGCTCCTTGTTCCCATGTACTCAAATTCTATTAATAACTTATACAATTAATGGCTTTTATGGATCTTCCCTACATCCCTGGTCCAAAAAACAAGGGAACAAAAACTCTTTTTTTCTGAATTTCCAGAAAACAGACTCCATATTTGCTTACGGCACTACTCACCCACTTCTTGATACTTCAATCATGTCTGTCTAATTTAACTCTCCGGTCTCCAAACTTAGAAGAGACAAAAAGTCTTATTTATGTGTCTGTTTCTCATACTGCCCTGCACAGAAGCTCAACATTCAGTTCTGTGAATGTCTGAAAACCCACTTCCTTTATTTAGAATTATCTCTAATTTTAGTACACCTTAAATATTTTTTTAAAAGTCTGTTTACTATAACCTGCTATTTCATCTAGAGTGCTTGCTCTCATATCCAGCATGACTGTTCCATTTAGGATGCAACTCCTTAGTTCAAAAAGACTGTGCAAAGAGAGAGTTGCCACATAGGGTTTACTCCATCGGTCACCGCCATCTTCAACATCCTCTTCAAATTTCAGCCATCTGAATGCACAACATATAAAAATATTTTATAAATAATAAAGATTCCATTTGTGTGTCTTAATGTGATAAGCATAAACTTGTTATTTTTAAAAAGTACAAAGAAAACCGCCACCAAACAAACTTTGATCACAGACACATGTTCGTACATTGGGCTAATGGTACAGCATCTACAGTCACAGGTTTCCTTTGAATTCCTCCTCCTCTGGCTACCACAGTAATAAACCCACAAAAACCAATGATGGAACTTCCTATAGCTTCCACTTTTACTCCTCCTTCTCATAATATGCAAGATTGTGCTTTTCTGAATTAGTGTAATTAGCGACTTATTAAGTCTATAATAATATAATTCATTTCTATTACATTAAGGTGTAAAGAATTATTTGGCCTAGTGCCTTTAATCCCAGCTTTGGGAGGCTGAGTCTAGAAGACTACAAGAGCCCAGGGGTTGGAGACCAGTCTGAGCAACTTAGCAAGACCTCATCTCTACAATAAATTAAAAAAATAGAAAGCTGAGGCAGAAGAATTGCTTGAGCCCAACAGGGTGAGGCTGCAGTGGCAGTGATAGTGCCACTGCACTCCAGCCTGGGCGACACAGTGAAACTCTGACTCAAAAAAAAAGAATTATTGCCAAGCTCGGTGGCTCAGCCTGTAATCCCGCGCCTTTGGGAGGCTGAGGTGAGTGAATTGCCTGAGTCCGCAGGTTCGAGACCCGCCTGGGAAACTTGGCGAGACCTCATCTCTACAATAAATCAAAAATTAGCTGGGCGTGGTAGCGCACGCCTGTAGCTACTTGGAAGGCTGAGGCGGAAGGATCACCGGAGCCCAGCGGATCGAGGCTGTGGTGGCCGGGAACGGCCACTGCACTCGTCTGGGCGACAGAGTGAGACTCCAACTCAAAAAATTAAAAAAAAATAAAAATAAAAATACATCAAATAAAATCTACAACATATAAATAGTTTAAAAGATTGACATACATTAAAAAAAAGAATTAAGTCAACAAGGTTGAGAATAAAGAGAAAATTAAAGACAGAATTTCCACCCATTGGCAGGGAAATTCTCTGGTCATTGGTTTAAAGCACCAGATATATCTCATAATTTCAATTTAATATTCTCACTACACAAACAAGTCAAGTACAAACAATTGAAAAATGACAGCTGGCAGTACTACCTGGCAGTTTCTTTCCACTCATAGTCTTCCCCATCTCTGTAACACAGTTCATCCATTTCCGTGAAGAGATCATGGGGAATGTGTTCTTCATCATCATCTTCAGTACCAAGAATAAAATGAACTCTCTGGGATGGAGTGTCTTCATAAAATAAGAACGTAAATATACTTAAAACTGCCCTCAATTCATCAAATATAAATCCAGTTTTGAAAGTGAAACACTTTTGTGACCTGTATACGTAAATATATTTCATCCAAACTTTTAATTATTATTAAATTATTATAATTCTGAAAAGAAACAAGAACCAATAATCCAGGGGGGAAAAGAATGACACAGAAACGTAACCTCTACAGAGAAAAAAAAAATATGTTAAATATAAATAGGTCAAAACTAGGTTTATAACTGACCTTAAACAAACAAAAATAAAAATAAGCAACATCCCAAGACATTTTTTTCTCACCAAAAATGTATGAAAATGTTGGATCAAAATAGGCTATTTAACATGAAAGTTAAGTTCAAGACTGAAAAATAGTCAATTTCCAAGTTCTAAAAAATGAGAAAACTTAAAAGCTACAAGTATACAGAAACCGGCTTTTCCTACCATCACAGAGAAACAAAACTGTCAGCTGGTTTTGAGAGATAGAACAAGTCACACTCATGGCACCTGAAATTAAACTACTTATGTGGTACAGAAGTCCCAAACAGGGAAACAGGCAAAAATACCAGTCCAGGGCAATTGAAAGCCTTAGGGCTCCATATAAACAAATAAACAAACAAATGCAACAATTAAAAACAAACCAACCAGTGTGGTGACTCACACCTGATTCCTAGCACTTTGGGAGGCCAATGCAGGAGGACTGCTTGAGCCCTGGAGTTCAAGACCAGACTAGGTAACATAGCAAGACCTTGCTTCTACAAAAAAAAAAAAATCATAAAGTTAGCCAGCTGTAGTAGCATGTGCCTACAGTTCCAGTTACTCAGGAGACTGAGACTGGAGAATTGCCTGAGGTCAGGCGGTCAAGGCTGTGACTAGTTATGACTGTGCCACTGCACTCCAGCCTGGATGATGACATTGTGAGACCCCAACCCTCCCCCCAGCCAAAAAAGAAAAAAAAAAAAACTGGTGGATATGAGAGATGGGTTCACACTCAAAATTTACATATAAGTAAATAATTCTCCAGGCATTTGTAGATGCAACAAACAGGAACATTAGAACCAGATAAAGAGCAGATTAGAAGGAACTGTTAAAAAAAGAAAACCAAGACCTTAAAAAGATCTCAGAGAATGCAAAGGAATTTCAAAGAAACAACAGGAACAACAGGTAAGGAAGCAGAAAACACAAAAGGTTAAGAGATATGGAGAAGGTCAATCAGAAAGAACACCAGAAAGAGGAAAATGGGGGGGAAAAAGGCAGGGGAGAAGCATATGAAAAATATAAGCTGGGCTCAGTGGCTCAGCCTGTAATCCCAGCACTTTGGGAGGCTGAGGTGAGTGGATTGCCTGCAACCGCGGGTTCGAGACCCGCCTGGGCAACTTAGCGAGACCTCATCCCTACAATCAGTCAAAAATTAGCTGGGCGTGGTCGCGCGCCCCTGTCGTTCCAGCTACTTGGAAGGCTGAGGCGGAAGGATCGCCGGAGCCCAGCAGGTCGAGGCTGCGGTGACAGGGAGCGGCCACTGCACTCCGGTCTGGGTGACAGAGTGAGACTCCAACTCAAAAAAAAAAAAAAAGAAAAATATATCTGAAAATTTTCCAATATATATATGACCTGAGCCTTCAAATTGAAGGAATACCCTAAGACCTGTGCAAGGCAAATAAAAACACATTGAGATTGAACTTCCTAATGTTCTGAATTTGCAAACATTTAGGTCTTACATATCTTGCGCCAGACTGATCCCATATAAATATAAGGTATATTATGCATATAAGGTTTACATATAAACCTTATACACAGCAACACCTTATGCATATAAGGTGTGTATATATATATATACATATATATATATATATATATACACACACACACACACACACATACCACACATACATGTATAATATATATATGACATTGTGAAACTCAGTACCCTGTAGTTTTATAGACTGCTTAGGATTCACTACCTACATGATCCTGTATCTATGAATAAAGACCATTTTACTTTTTCACTGCTATCTGTACGCTGCTTCTTTCTTTCTTGCCATCTCTCATTTTCCAACTGGCTTTACTTGACTTCTTTTTGTAATGACAATGAGGCTAGGTATTCCAGTGCAGCACTGTATAACTGGTGAGAGAGGAGATTCTTGCTTTCTTCTGAATCAGAACCCCAGTCTTTCATCATTAAATGTGATGCTGACTGTGGAGGTATTTTTTGTAGATAATCTTTATCTACAAAAGATTGAGAAAGTTTCCTTCTATTCCTAGTTCACTAAGTTTTATCATAAATTAGGGTTGAGTTTTGTTAAAGGCTTTTTTTTGCACTGATTTTATTGCTTTTCTCCTTTATACTGGTGGTTACTTATTTATATTGACAGATGTTTAAATCGTAAACCAATCTTACATTCCTGGCTAGGTCATCATGTTAGTTTCCTATTTTTGCTATAATAAATTACCACAAACCTGGTGGTTTGAACAAAACAAATTTATTATCTTATTGATACCAGTATGACATGGCTAAAATCATGGTGTTGGCAGGATTCATTCCCTCTGGAGGCTCTAGGAGAAAATCCAATTCTCTCACCTTTCTAGCTTCTTGTCTACACTCCTGGGATCAGGATCCTTCTTCACATCACTGTAACCACATCAATTTCCAGTCTAATCACTTGACCTCCTTTTACTAAGGATGCCTGAGACTATATCACAGCTATTAACCTAATCCAGGACAATACTCCCATTTCAAAATCCTTAACCTAACCAAATCTGCAAAGTCCCTTTTGCCATATAAGGTAACACTCATAGGTTCAAGGATTAGGACATCAACACCTTGGAGGGCATTAATTAAACCACCACAGTCATGAAGCATTATCCTTTTTAAATATTACTGAATAAAACCTATTTTTATTTGTTAAGGATTTTTGAACCTATGTTCATAAGAATATTAGTTTGTAGCTTTATTTTTCCTGTAACATATCTGTCTACCTTTGGTATCAGGGTAATGATGGATCATAAAACAAATTGGAAGATAGTCTCCCCTTTAAAATTTTCTAGCAGAGTCCATATTATTTCTTCCTTACATATTTGTTTCAATTCATCCCTGATGCCATCTGGGAGTAAATTTTCATTGTGAGAATGTTTTAGACTACAAATTCAATTTCTTTGGTTTAGTCCTTTAATATATATATCTGCTTGGGAATTTATATTCTTAATAGAACTTGCTCATTTCATCTAAATTATCAATTTTGTTGGCACAAAGCCACCAATAATACACCTTTACTAGCCTTTTAATGTCTGTAGAATATGTACTAACAATTACTAATACTAGTCATTTGTGGGGTTTTCTCCCTCCAGTTAATCTGACTACAGACTTTCAATTTTAAAAATCTTTTTTTCAAAATACCAGATTTTGGTCTGATTGATTTTTGCTATTGTTTTTCCAATCTTTATTCATTTTTGCTTTGTTTCCTTTCTCTGGGTTTAATTTGCTTTGTTTTTTTTTTTTTTTGGTCTTTGTTTTTGAGTTTCTTTTTTTTTTTGAGTTGGAGTCTCACTCGGTCACCCGGACTGGATGTGCAGTGGCCGCTCCCGGCCACCAGCCTCGACCTGCTGGGATCCGGCGATCCTTCCACCTCAGCCTTCCGAGTAGTTGGAATTACAGGCATGCGCTACCACGCCCAGATGATTTTTTGATTTATTGTAGAGATGAGGTCTCGCTGCCCAGGCGGGTCTCGAACCCGCGGGCTCAGGCAATCCACACACCTCAACCTCCCAAAGGCGCGGGATTACAGGCTGAGCCACCAAGTTCGGCTTGTTTTTGAGTTTCTTAAGCTAGAAGCTTAAAGTCATTGATTTTCAACTTTTCTTGTTCTTTATTAAAAGGATTAAATGCTACAAATTATCCTCTAAGCATTGCTTTAGCTGCATCAAATGCACTTCAATATGTAGACAGTCCTCACTTTACACAGTACCATGTTAAAAGAAGCCTGTACGTATCAGAACCATATCCTCACTTTGCAAGATTCTATCTCAGTTACCTGCCTATACTATTCTTTCAGTGATTCAAAAGTAGTCTCTAATTACTGTTGTGAATGCTTCTTCAACCCATGATTACTGATAAGTATTCCCTTAATATCTAAATATCTGAGGATTTTTCTCAGTACCTTTCTAGTTTAATTCAATTGTGATCAGTGAACACTTTCACTCCTTTTAAATTTATTGAGACTTGTTCTATGGCCTAAAATATGATTTACTTTGGTAGATGTTCCATTTGCATTTGTAAAGAATGTGTATTCTGCTGTCCCTGGGTGAAGTGTTCTTCTATAAATGTCAATTTCAATCTGGTTGGTAGTGTTAGCCAGGTCTTCTATATCCTTACTTGTTCTGTCTACTACTGAGAAAGGAGAGCTGAAGCCTTCAACTGTAGCTGTGGATGTTTCTCTTTCTCTTTCAAATTTATGAGTTTTTGCTTCATGCATTTTGAAGCCATTATTATATGTATACACATGCAGGATTATTACATCCTGATTTTGACAATTTGAATTTTCATGGGCCACTGCATGTTTTCTTCATGTCTCTTCTCCTTGAGTTTTGTTCAGTTCCTTGGATCTATAAGCCCACAGTTTTCATTAAGTTTGAAAATTTTTCAACTTTTATTTCTTCAAATATTTTGTCTTCTAACCTCCTTTGGGGGGGGTCCCTTCTTTCTGGGACTCTAGAAATATTTCTAAATTATTCATGCAAGACTGCCTGTTATTGTCTCACAAATTACTGATGCTCCATTCACTATTTTTTAGTTGTCTTATTCTTGGTTTCATTTTGGATAGTTTCTATCTATCACTATGTCTTCAAAAACATATGACTGCTTTTATTCCCCTTGCAGTAGTAAATACTCTGTTAATCCTAATCAGTCTATTGTTTATTTCTGATATTATATTTTTTCATCTCTGGAAATTCCTTTTGGGGCTTTCTTATATTCTCAATATCTCTTTTTATCACGGTCTTATTTTACTTTATCCTTTTGAACACATGAACATACTTATTATAGTTGCCTTAACATTCTTGTTCTCTAATTCCATCAACTCTGTCATTTCTGGATCTGGATCCGATTCTATTGATTTATTTTTTTTCCCAGTTATGGCTCATATTTTCCTGCTTCTTTAGGAAATAATTTTTGGATGCCAGATATTGTGAATTTTACATTGTCAGGTGCTAAATCTTACCCTATTTATTTTAGTAATATAATATTTTACTCTGGCAAACAGTTACTTGTCATTAATTCTCTTAAGGCCCGTGTTTAAGAATTTTTAAGCAGATTCGCCGCAACTTTAGTGTAAAGCTAATCTAGACTCACTACTGAAGTAATGCCCTCCTAAGAACTCTATCTGTTAAGTCTCAAGGTCTTTCCACTGTAAACAGATGAGAACACATACTATTCCCAATCTTGTGTGAAGTATGGAAAATGCTCAGCCTACCACTTTCTGGTAATTATTACCTAGGCCACAAGCAGTATCCCTCTCATACATGCTCAAACCAGTACTAAGCCAAGACTCAGAAGGACCCTTCTTCAGATCTCCGGAACTCTCTGGGTAGCTCTCTAGTCTCCTGCACACTACACCTCACATTCTAGCCTCTCTGGCCTCCCCAGATTCCAATCTGTGCCTCCTCAGCTGTGAGAGTCTGCAGGGTTCTGTTGGTTTCTCTCCATGTGCCATGGTCTGAAAACTGTCTAGGCAATAATAAGCTCAGGCAATCAAAGGACTCATCTCCTGTGCTTCTCCTCTCTCAGAAATCAAAGTCCTGTGAAGCCTTTTGTCCGATGTCCAAAAACTACTGTTTCATATATTTTACCCAGTTTTTTTAGTTATTTTAAATGGGAAGGTAGTTATAAACTTTCAGCTATAAACTGGATAAATTCTGGGGATCCAGTATACAACATGATGAATGTAGTTAATAATACTGTATTGTACACTTAAAGTTTGGTAAGAGAGTAGACCTTAAGTGTTCTCACTACACACTATATGAAGTGATGAATGTGTTAATTAGCTGGATTGAAGTAATCATTTCACAGTGTATACATATATCAAATCCTCATGCAGTACACCTTAAATATACACAATTTTCACGTGTTAATTATACCTCAATAAAGTTGGAGGAAAAAAATCGTGGAAAAATAACCAAAAAGTAAAAATAAGTTTAAAAATAAAATGGAGAGATTTAATCCCTGTTATTCCATTATGTCTAGAAGCAAAAGTCCTGTGCAATCTCTCTTCAGAGCAAGGGGAAGAAAGAAGAGACTTTACTTGTAGCACCTTCTGGGATAAAAATTGGTAGTTAAAACCAACACAAACCCACTTCAGGGACATAAATTCTTCCCAGGGTTGGTTATTCAATTCAAAAGTCAAATATTTCTTCATCATAATTTATTTTTCAAACCATTATACATAGACTACTAACCCCATACCCTAGCTTGAAATATGAAATCATCTACCTTAGGTGAACATATAAACACACTTATAGTTTAGTAAACATTTCTGTCCACAAAAACATTGTGAACCTTTGTATTCAGTAGGAACTAGGGAAGCATACTGATCACTCAAAGAAGAGCCTAGCATATCCTAAACTGAATGGGTACAACGTATGGAACAATACTTCTAAATTACTTAATATCATCAAAAGATGTTCACTTGTGACCTTTTCCAAATTCAAATTCAGCGTTCACTTTCCTTTTGCTAGTTACATGAGACTGGTGTTAGCCACATGACCACTTACTATTTTACTAGGCCATTAAAATCTCTTATTAGAGGTTCTTAAAAGAGTCCCACCATTTAGCCTCTTGGAGCCAGTTTCCTAATCTATAAAACAAATATTGTAAGCTATCTTTTAAAAAACTCTAAGATGGTTATATCTTTTAAAAAACGCTAAGATGATTAATTGTCAAGGGACTAGTGGAATGTTTCAGCAAGAACTGGAACTTTATATTTTACTAGGCCACCTGTATTTTCTTTCTTATGTTCATGTTATGACTAGTATTATACACACTAATTTTTTTGCTCCTTGTCTTTTCAAAAAACTTACCTCTAGCAAAGCACACAAGTGCCTGCCTGTATGGTTACAACTCACAGAGCTTTCTTTGCTAAGAAAGCACATGCAAGAACCCATGGTGCACAGATGGCCTTCAACTAAGGCTGTCCTGTATGTCAACTAAGCATCATGTTTAAGAATCATCCCTCAGAATGCACAACTGCTTTTTTTTTTTTTTTTTTTTTTTGGCTCTCTCCTTTCCTACTTTCAGTGCCACTTAAATCATTGCTATCAATGCTTATTATGAGAGAACATTCTCTTTCTTCCAATATATGCCTTTTTCTTTCTGATTTCTACTGGCACTTCTATACTTCTCAGCTTTTAAATAATAAGCCTCCCCCCGAGCCCCCCATCACCCCCCCAAAAATCCCTGTCCTTTTATATAGCTAATACTATCAAATCAGAGCACTCTTTTTTTTTTTGCATAGAAAACCAAGTAGTCTACCCTAGTAGATGAAATGTTCTGGCCAAAAAATTTGGTTTAAAAAGGGAGAAAACATCAATCCCTTCTAGGATAGCCTTAGGATTCCCAATATCTATTCACTGCATACCTAAGTAATGAAATACATGGTAGAGAAAAGAAAATTAAACCCCACTAAACTTGATGTTAAGTGACAAGGCCAACTTTTACAATTCTAAAACTAGAATACAATGAGAAAACAAAGCCATTTATTTTACTTATATGAAGGAGATCTTAACCTTTAAACTAAAGATTTTTCTTATTAAAAAAAAAATTAGACTGTATTCTCCAATGTATATAATGTGTCTAAATTATTGTAGACATATAATTTTTAAAATGAAATATTTAATTAATAGAGAAAATATTTTCCAGGAAGAACCTTAAACTATGAACAGAGAACTACTGTTTTCCCCTACCATAAGAAGGAGACTCCCGTCCATCTTCTTTATCTGACTCTTTATCTTTTCTTTTTCGGTGATGATGCTTGTGTCCACGATGCCGATGACGTCGACGACTCTCTTTACTAAACGGGACATGAACACCAACATACACAGCTCTATGACCTATTAAGAGGTTCAAAAACATATTACCAGTTTTCCAAAAGAGAAAAAGGGGGATATACATAAAAGTACACCAAAATTTACTCTAAAAACAAAGAATATTTTACAAAGCACTACACAGAATATTTTGCCAAGGGCTAATACCAATGACTAATGACTACACAAGATATACAGGTTCCTTATGCAAGCAATCGTTTGCACATATAAAAAGACGTTTTGAGAAAGAAGAGCTTGGCCCACCTGAAATCAAACTGTGTAGACATAAATTTATGTAATGTGCACTTAAGGCCACCAGTAGCAGTTAGTAGAGGTCCTTAAGGGATATGCTTTAATGACGATAATTATTGTAATACATATAAATATTGGTAAATGTTTATTTTCTAACTTTTTAAAAGTTTAAAAAACCTTAAATCGGCAAGGTCCAAATTACTGAGGGCTACATTAAATGTAAAGCACCCAAATAAATGGAAAAGATTGTCAGACTGGATAAAAAAGCAATAGAATAAAAGTATCATATCCCTTTTAGATTAGCAAATGTGACTGCTGATATTGCATTATCTGACTCTGTCTTCTAACAACAAAACAGTTATGAAAGGCAATCTCTGCTTTTGCCCAACAGATGAAAGCGAATCTAGGGGAACCCGAGTGAGCAGCACTCTGTCAAAATTGAGAGCCATGAACTTCATTTCTTAAGTAGCTTAAATGAAGTTCCTAGACATGGACTACAAGGTCAACTAATTTGCAACTACGCAAAAAATATCTAATATAAAGTTGCTTTTTACCCTTGTGGACTAATAAAAAAGTAACATGCTGAAATACAAACAGATAATAGCATTCTTTCCCTAAGAATTTCTGTAAGATGGCCAGAAAATAAATACTTCAAGAAACTCAGGATCTTCATCCATAGATAAGATTTGAAAGAACAACTGATCCTCACTACTCCTGGATTCTGTATCTACGAAGTTGCTGACGCACACTAAAATTTACTTGTAAGCCGGGCTCTGTGGCTCAGCCTGTAATCCTGCGCTTTGGGAGGCTGAGGTGAGTGGATTGCCTGAGCCCGCGGGTTCGAGACCCGCCTGGGCAACTTGGTGAGACCTCATCTCTACAATAAATCAAAAAATTAGCCAGGTGTGGTAGTACGCGCCTGTAGTTCCAGCTACTTGGAAGGCTGAGGCGGAAGGATCGCCGGAGCCCCCCAGGTCGAGGCTGCAGTGGCCAGGAGCGGCCACTGCACTCCAGTCTGGGCAACAGAGTGAGACTCCAAACTCAAAAAAAAAAAAAAAAAATTTTTTACTTGTAATCCCCAAATCAATAATTGTAGTGATTTCATAGCCATTTGCGAGCATGCACAGAGCAGCATAAAATTTGAGTTTCCTGATATTCACATTCCCAGCTAAGGCTGATAAAGGTGACACCAACATCTTGTCATAGCTACCAACATATTAATGTCAATAAATAATCACCTTTTCAATTAAAAGAGAAACAGACTTATGAGACCATACTTTTAACTAAAATGATTTGCTCAAACATCTCTCAGCACCCATCAGTCAGCCTAGCACATGGTAAGCACTTAATAAATGTATATAGAAATTAAATCTCAATTATCTAGCAAAAAAAATCCAGATGTTAAAAACTAATTATATACGGTTTCTTTTTGAAATGATTGAAATGTCTTGGGAATTAGAGAGTGGTAATGGCTGTACAATATGGTGAATACACTAAAAGACAAATAATTGGACATGGTGAATTTTAAGTTATGTAAATTATCGCAACATAAAAAGGTTTTTTTTTTTAAGTATCAAAAACTCAGTAATTTCACAACTTATTTTAGTGAAACTATTTCTTTCTGAACACCAAGAAAAGTGGAAATTAAAGAGTCAAGTTCCCAACACTGTGCACTGGGAATTACAAAGTTGTTACTCCACTTAGTACTAATGGGTCTTGGCATACAAGCCCCAAAGCACCAAGATAAAAATAAATTCTGAGTTTGCAGTTTAGAAAGGCTAGATAAAGTAAGTAACAATACACTAAAATCCAAAGATTGGGAGATTAAGTCTTACTGCTACTTCTGCCTTTATTATTGGCCTTCAGTGTCCTCTGCAACAATTTTTTCTTTCCCCTTTATTCCATTAAAAGCCTATTCGCACAAACTCGCTGAGATAAACTTAATCTTTCCCTCAAACTCGATACCAAAACGTAGATGAGTACAAAGTACGCAGAGCCAAGGGGACAAGGGTCACCAAAGGAGGCCAAGAAACAGTCAAGAGCCTCTCCTTCACATTCCAGGCTACGTATATTGAGGGTTGACCAACGGTTAAGTAATAGATTAAATATATCATCGTACACTTGAAATAGCAAAATTATTGCTAAAAATGTCAACCTTCCCAACTACTGTAATTCACAGAATTTAACCACAGGTTTCTAGATAACTGAGGTTCTTTCCAGAAGCCCTAGGAAATCTAGTCTTTTAAAGTCCATTTTTTACATTAAGAAAATCTCAGCATATAAATGAGGAGGGCTCTAATCAGTGTCTCTTCCCATCTCCTTCTTAAAACAACAGTACTAGCTCTCTCAGAAGATTTTAACTTAAGGATGTAGCTCCTAAAAAGACCACCCAAAAAAAGTCTCTCAAAACATTTGCCATGAACACCATGTTAGCCAAGAATCTGAGGTCAACTCCATCAAAAATAAGTCATGTTCATAAGTGTCAGGGTCATGAAAGACAAAGAATGAGAAATGGTTATAGATTAGGGGAGACATGACAACTAAAATGTAGTGTTAGATCCTGAACTGGATCTGAATCCTGTAACAGAAAAAGTCCATTAGTGGGAAAAAAGAAAAACAAAAAAACCGTGAATTCTGAATAAAATCTATGGTTTGATTCATAGTTAGCTACTAATTAACCAAATTTTAATTAAACTACGCAATGTGAATTTCTTCACTTTCACAAATGTATGACGGCTATGCAAAATGTTAACATCAGAAGAACCTGGGTTAAGTTTATACAAAACACTCTGTACTATCTTTGTAGCCTTTCTATAAATCTAAAATTATTTCAAAAAGAAAGAAATAATTTGCCAGGACTTCTTGCCACTTAAGGAAGAAAGACAGGCAAATAACTCACAGTTGCTCCACAATTCTACATGAGGTTACTGCAGCATTTTAAAAGGATGATGTAACAGACCTATAAATGGACATTTAGATGATAACTAGTGATAACTGTGGCTTATTAGTCTGGCACTCTAGCATACTCAAAATACAAACTACCAGCCTGCTAGAAATAAAAAAAAATTAAAAGAATTAACTAATTTTGTGACTGTGGTCTTTAAGTTTTCCAAGTTAAGCACCTAATAGTAACCATCACTAAAGGTTGAAAAGCATTCTGAACTCTATCTTTTGCCAATACTTTTAATAAACAGTAAATAATCAGGGAATGCTCCATTTCTAGACATAGTGGTGGCTACATGGGTGTTTGCTACACTGCTATTCTTTAAACAATACTCATAAAAGTGTCAAGCAGTTTTCTAAATGTATCCTTTACCTCATAACAACAATATTTTAACAAATAGTAGGTAAAACTTAACTCTTTGCACTGGGAGATATTGCAGTAAGAGGATCACTTACCAAGTCCACTGCCCTTTTTCACAGAACAGTAAAAAATTAATCACTTCATATTAAACTGTAGCACACTGAACCAATTATCTTATTGTAATGATATCTGGTTACAATGGAATTTTGGACACTGAAGACTTATTTATGACCCCCTAAAAATCAAACTTTCATATCGTATATTTTTCTAGCATGTGGTGACATGTGATACATTCACAGATATGCACTGCAGGTTCATTGATACATATTGTGCAATAGTAATTAGTTTGATGTCTTCCACCTGGTGTTCCTCTATTTGAGCAATGTAGTCTTGTTTTCTTCCTCCCACATTAATAATATGCAATGTATTGTCCAGTCTGTTGTTCAAAGATGTGGAAGAACACACTTGTGATTCCTGAAAACCACTTTTCAACTGATCAATCATATCACAGTATATATTCCATCTCTTTGCTTTTTCATGCAATTTGAATGGAAAACTTCAAGGAAACATACATTTTTTTAAAATTTGCACTTGCATAACTTTGTCCTGTATAATCACCAGCAACCCTTTTGTGTCCCTTGAGAGGGGACATTCGTGGTTTGCTAGATTTACGATGTCCCCTCAGAGGGGACATCTGAGTGCAAAGAGTTAAAGGATACTAACAAACATTAATTAGTAATTTATCCTGCTAAGCATAGTCAATTATTTTAAATGAACTTACTTTCTAGTTCTTCTTTTTCAAACTTGGTGTTCACGGTTGAGCTAGTTTTGCCCAGATCCACAACAGCTTCTTCATCAGGACCCTAAAAACAAATTATTCTCATTTACTCATGAGATCAAAATATACTAAGGACCTACTATGTGCATTATTTGAAATGGCCAAAAAATATAAAATAGACTGCCTTGTTTCAAAGAGCTGAATTCTTATTAAAGCTAAGTGCATTCTTTTAAAAATGTATATGGGCCTTTGTTTTTTAAATCCATGGGTAACAGTTTGAAAATCCCATAGTAAAAATTAAGATGAAAAAAAGAATTAAGATGACAAAAACTTTTAAATGGTTTTCTGTGCAACTTACTAAATAATTGGGAATATACAGAGACTTCATCCTCAGTGGAAAGACCTCCCAGGACAAGAAATTAAAGAAAATCTGATGTGAGGAGAACCCTCAGATGTCAATATGAATGCTCTCTTTCTTGATTTTTGCTCTTAGGTCCTCTAAATAAAGGGAAACACTTAACTCAGCTATATTGGATTGGATTATGATTAAACATAAAATTGTTACAAATAAGTAGTCGATATGCAGTACCACTTTCACTTAACCAAGAGCCAACAAAAGTTGTAAGAGCTTTTTTATTTCTCCCACAAAGTAAAATCCATGCCAAAATTCAACCTCTATGAAATTCTAGTTTACAGTTGTGAAAAATCCCACCTTTATAATTTTATTCCTTTCTTCAGCTCAACAAAAAGACTAAATGTATTTATGGTAAAATACCACACATACATTTTTAAAAGAATAACATTTTAAGCTTTAACTTTGCTTCTCAGCTTCTAATAACTTTCAAAAAGTTATAATCATTATTAATTACTTTTTATAAACTTAATGCACAAGATGCTGTGCCACTAACAGAGATGGATGAACAAAGCCCCTTCCCTCAGAAAGTCCTTAATCTTGGCTGGGCATGGTGGCTCACATCTATTCCCAGCACTTTGGGAGATCAAGGCAGGAGGACTACTTGAACCAAAGAGTTTTGAGACCAGCACGGGCAACATGGCGAGTCTTCCTCTCCACAAAAAAAAAAAAAATCAAAAAATTAGCTGGGCATAGAGTCACACACTTGCAGTCCCAGCTACTCAGGAAGCTGAGGTGGAGGACAGCCCAAGCCCAGGAGGTTGAGGCTGCAGTGAGCCTTGACCATGCCACAGCCCTCCAGCCTTCATGACAGAGTGAGAGCCCAACTCAAAAAAAAAAAAATTCCTTCCTATCCAAACTACCACTATCTGCTACCCAAAACTCAGAACCAAACATGGTATATCAGAAAATGCAAATCTTTTGATATCCACACTTACTTTCTAAAGGCTAGATATCCAAACTGTAAAGTCAAAAAGATTTGGACAGCAAGAGGTACTTGTATATGACTCTGAATTACTGGTGTTCAATTTAATTCAAGTACTCAGAAATGAATAAGTACTTGCTAAAGTTCCATATTTAAAGGAGTGGGAGCAGGCTGTGTAGACCATAAGAGAATTTCATATAATGAACTAAGAAAGAAGGCAGATGACATAGGTATGGTTAATCAAACTGTCTCACAGCAGTCATACTTCATATTAAGGAAAGGCAAGTACGAAACCAAACCAAATTAAGCCATATTTCAAAACCTTCGGGTCTCCTCCAATGACGTCACATCATTTAGTCCCTGAACATGCACAAGTACAAAAGGAAAGCTCTCTCCTACGTGAAAAGACAGAAGTTGTATCCTGAGAGGCAGCCTATTCTAAAAGGGATTAACTGCTACCATTCCAAACTTTCACAATTTAGCTTGCACAATTGCCAGGATACGAAGCAAAACAACACTTAACTCTCACCTGCATATAACAACAAAAAATAACCTTTTGCATCTATGCAGCTACTTACATGTTTAGATGTACTAACAACACTCAAAAATACCTTACCCAGAGAAAGCAGTTCTCACCAGACACTAATCCTGCTAGCACCTTGATCTGGAACTTTCCAGCCTCCAGAACCATGAGAAATACATTTCTATTAGTGACAAATTATCTGTCTGTGGCATTTTGTTATGGCAGCACAAACACACTAAGACAGGTCGTGAGGCAAAAGTACAGCTGGCATAGTCCAGGAATACAAAGGAAACCAGTGTGACCAAAGAGGAAAGAGCTGGCATAAGTGGTCCAATATGGTCCCCACCAATCACATGTGGCTACTGAGCTAACCCTTCCAGAGATGTGCTATGTGTAAGATACACCCCTGATTTGGAAGGCTGTGCATGAAAAATTACCGAAAAAAACTTATACTGATTATATGTTGAATTTTTATATTGGTTACATATTGTTGAAATGTTTGTGACATGTTAAACGCAATGTCATTAAATTAATTTCACTAAAAAAAAAGCTTAAGTTAGACAATCTCACAATATTAGTGTTTACTTTATATTATATTTATATTATATTTGTTACTATTATTTATTATATTTAATTAAAATATACTCTTCAACCTAAGAATCTATCATAGGAAAATACTCCCACATGTGCAAAAAGTGACATGTTATAAAAAGGATGTCCGTGGCTACCCAACCCTCTTCCACAGACACTGTGAAACCTTGAGCAAGGCATTGAACTTCCACTTTCATTGAGGCACTACTTCTAATAATTAAAAGAGACCAAAAAAAATGCATCAATAGTAAGAAGGTAATCTCATACTTAAAGGAGCACTATGAAACAGCCTGAAAAAAACAGAGCCCCCCCAAAATGGAAGTAGATCAATGTCTTGATAAGAAAAGATCTCAAGAATATATCACTTAGTGAAAAAGCACATTGTAGAAAGTAAAATAAGATCAGATTTATGTTAAAAATACTTACAAGACTAAACCAAAATTTTATTTCCATATTTACATGTTTCCATAAGTATGAATTTATATTAAGTAAAAAGCAAGGGAAAAGGCCTGATGGATCCACACCAAATTGTTTGTTTTTTGTTGTTGCTTGTTTGGGACTTTGTTTTTGTTTATGAATCGGGGTCACTTTGTCTCCCAGGCTGGAGTGCAAGTGGCATGCTCATGGCCACTGCAGCCTCAACCTGCTGGGCTCAGGCGATACTTCCACCTCAGCCTTCCAAGTGGCTGCTACTACAGGCTCGCGCCATCACACCCACCTAATTTTTTGATTTACTATAGAGACATGGTCTCGCCGAATTGCCCAGGCTGGTCTTGAACCCCTGGACTCAGGTAATCCTCTCACCTCCACCTCACAAAGTGCTAGAATTACAGGCATAAGCCATCATGCCTGGCCACACCAAACTGTTAACTGCTCACTTTGGAAAGGGAACTGGATTTGAATGAAAGCCAATTCGGATATTAATTTATTGTTATTGTTTCAGTTTTCAATGAGAATGTTTTCATGTGTAACTTGCATAACAAGCTACAGTTAAAATGTTTAGGTCTAAAAACTGCACAGCCTTAACATTGTAAAAAAAAAGGGGGGGGGAGGCAGACATCTCCAATTCTTCCTTCCCTCACAAAGCATCACCTACCTAAGTCAACAACTGTGAAACATGAAGAAGACTCTGTTGTAAATGCAAACATTAAGTGGACCACACAAATTGGTCATCGTGATATATGATAAGTAAACAATGTATGCAGCAGGGTACATACAGATATATACTGAAAATCCCTTAGAACAAAGCCATTTGGGGTAGGGAGGGGTAGGCACTTCTAAAACAAATAGGAGTGCATGGTTTCAAATCCTATCATTTTAGAATAATGCTTTAGGCTATATTTCTTAACATTGCCTGAGTCAATACACCATGTAGAGTGTAGAATACAATTTTGTTTAAAGTACAAATAAAATGTATGCACATATTGAATATCTGTAAGATGAAACATCAAACTGCTCATATTCTCTCACACTGATGAAAACCAGAGGGGAGAAGCACAGAGACGATCCTGGAGTGTTGAATTTTCTGTCACAAAAAACATGCTTCACTATTTTTTTTTTTTTTAATTTCCTTGGGGAGGTGGGTCTTTCTCTCTCTCTCTCTCTCTCTCTCTCTCTCTCTCTCTCTACTTTGAATAAACTATATTTTCCAATCTAAATAAAAATTGAATCTGCTAAAGTCAGTTATCTTAAAATTTCCATCTACAAAAGACTACTCTTTCTCACTTTTTACCTCCGAGAATATAATGGAAAACTAAAAATAGCAACAGTAAAGAGCAATCTCTGACATCAAAATGTTTTATTTCTTAACCTTAGAGGAATGAGTCATATAGGCCCTGCTTCTAAACTTTAAGAAATAAAGCCATGGCACTAGGAAAACTCTAATACATGTAAGAATAAAAAGGCATTCAAATTAAATCAATATGGGATTTATTCACTCTCATCTTCAATTATTTAGCCTTGGTTTCAAATGTTTATTTATAAACTAAGGTATCTATTCCTACTGCCACTGCACTGTAACTTAGAAGGCAACAGATTTAATAATCATTCATATAAGAGCATAAAGAAAACTTAAAGTCTCTGTATGAGAAATGACACATGTACAAGGTTATTTACTGCAGCATTGCTTGTAATAGGAAAAGACTGGAAACAATCAAAGGGTTCCTTAACAGAGGAATGGCTAAATTATGGCACGTGACCCAAAGCAAGCTACTGGTGGGGGGAAGGACACTCTTTATATACTGGCATGAAGAATATCTAAGACCTATATCAGATGAAATACAGACAAGGTAGAGAACATATAAAGTATGCTACCTTTTGTGTAAGAAAGACTCAGATTAGGAATATTTGACTTTGCATAATGAAACACTGGAATGATATACAAGAAAAAAGTAAAACTGTTTACCTCTGGTAATAGAGGTAGACCTCTCAATTATTTGTTATATTGCTTTGATTTATTTAACCATTGAATACAGAGATAGATTTAAGTGTGTAAGCTTTTGAAAGTCACTTCACCTACCAATCAAAGTGTAATATTTACCTTCAAGAGATATGGGACAGCAGGGCGCAGTGGCTCACGCCTGCAATCCCAGCACTTTGGGAGCCCAAGGTTAGAGGACTGCCTGAGCCAGCGGGTTCAAGACCAGCCTGGTAAACATGGCAAGACCTCGTCTCAACAATAAATCAAAAAATTAGCTGGGTGTGGTGGCACACACCTATAGTTCCAGCTACTTGAAAGGTTGAGGTGTAAGAATCGCCTGAGCCCAGCAGGTCCAGGCTGCAGTGGCCAAGAGTATGCCACTGCACTCCAGCCTGGGCAACAAAGTGAGACTCTGACTCAAAAAAAAAGAGCTGTAGGACAAGACACCACATGTAAGTGCCAAGAATAGGCGCATAACCCACCTATGATGGCTATGTTTCTACTCAATCTGATTAAGAAAAATACATTATTAAATTTTTCTATCAGAACACTCTATCTACCACGTAGGTTTAAAACTAGGTTAATTAGAGAAGTCATTACTGAAACAAACAGCTATTAATTTCCTAATTAAAATGGATGTGAAGAATAAGATTCAAGATGTATCCTAAAATAAATAGTATTACAGTTATATAGGAGAATTATTCTTAGGAAATGCATACATAAGTATCTAAGGTTAAAATGACAAGATGCTGTAACTAACATTCATACCGACCTAAAAATGTACTAATCTATGAGATTTTTAGATTTTTATGATCCATTCTAAATTCAGACACACAAAGAGAATTTTTTTTTTTGAGTTGGAGTCTCACTCTGTTGCCCAGACTGGAATGCAGTGGCCACTCCCGGTCACCGCAGCCTCGACATGCTGGGCTCCAGCAATCCTTCCACCTCAGCCTTCCACGTAGCTGAAACTACAGGCGCGCGCTACCACGCCCGGCTAATTTTTGATTTGTTGTAAAGATGAGGTCTTGTCAAGTTGCCCAGGCGGGTCTTGAACCCGTGGGCTCAGGCAATCCACTCACCTCGGTCCCCCAAGGTGCTAGGATTACAGGCTGAGCCACCGAGCCCGGCCTACAAAGAGAATTTGTTAACATTTAGTTTGCCTTCCTCTGTGCCAGGGATGCTGGTTTAATAGAGGAAGGTGGAGCCTAAGGATCTGTATTTTATAACTTCTCCATATGATTGTGGTGCACATCAAAGTTTGAGCATCTTGTCTGTGGATATATTAGAGACAAGTATTACATCTTTTTTTCCTTTTTTTTTTTTTTTTTTTTGAGTTGGAGTCTCACTCTGTCGCCTAGACTGGAGTGCAGTGGCCGCTCCCGGCCACCACAGCCTCGACCTGCTGGGCTCCAGCGATCCTTCCGCCTCGGTCTTCCAAGTAGCTGGAACTACAGGCACACGCTACCACGCCCGGCTAATTTTTGATTTGTTGTAGAGATGAGGTCTCATCAAGTTGCCCAGGCGAGTCTCGAAACCGTGCTCAGGCAATCCACTCACCTCGGCCTCCCAAAGTGCTGGGATTACAGGCCGAGCCACCGAGCCTGGCCAAGTCTTACATCTTTAAACTGCTCTTCAACAGAAGCTGTTCCATGCCCTTCATCATTTCAGTGGTCATTCCAGGAACTACTCTCATTTCATTTACATTGTTTTAATACTTAAGAAAATAAAATCTTCATTCCAGTTCACAAGAAAGCATTGTAAGCTACTATAAACTTTCAGTGTAATGCAAGCAACCTAAATCAATAGTGCTCTACAAGTTATTTCTGTCAGAATATTTTCCCCAAAATGCCTAGGGCAACCTATCAAAGTATATTTAAACAATGGCCCAAAAATAAAAAATTGCAATTAAAAAAAAAAGTTTTCCAAAATGACAATTTTTCTCCAAACAACCGCAAACCACAACTCATCCTTACCCATTAGCAAAAGTTGAACTTAAACATTAGAAAACCTTAAATTTACAGAAAAAAACTTTAAGAGAAAGGCAAACAGTATTTTATAATCCAGTTCAAGAAATAAATCAATGACTACTGTTTCACAAACTAAAAAGCCAAAGAATGATATGCATAGTTTCTGAAGAAGTCATTTGGCTTTTGTTTGTTGATTCATTAACTCTAAAATGAGCAAAAAAGACATAGTAAAGATATACTGAAAAGGTATTACAAATTTTAATAATCATGTGATTCCCACAGAAAAAATTAAAAAGCCTTGGGGAAAATACTTTGTTCCCAGATAGACAGCAAGAACTGTAAAAACTCAGACACCGAAACAAAATGTTTCAGAAATTTTTATTTCAAATATAATGGTAGTAACTAAAGACAATTTGAATTTGAAGAAAAAGTTTCAAAGGGGAGGAAAACTGAAGAAATTGAAGAAAGTAAGATCATCAGAACTCAGAGGTGTGATGCCTTAAACTGACAAGTTAACAGCCTCTAGTGAAGAGGATTTGGGTAGTTATTGTCAAGTGTTTCATCACAAGACACAAGAGTCAGACAAATGGAGCATGAAATTATAAATCATAAATATTTATTATACTATTTCTATAAGGCGATACACTCATTCCAAGTTCTAATCATACACATATACACATTCTCACACACACACACACACACACACACACACACACACACACACAGGAATTCCTTTTTTTAATCTATGAAGTATGTATAAGTTTACTAGCAGAAATGAGATTTTTAAAATTTATTTCCAAGACCGGTTGTTTTTATAACTATCCCCTGACTTTATGAACAAATAAAATGTATAGAAAAGCAAAGACAACTGTAGGGGGGTAGGGTGGGGAGGTGAAGGAAGATCAAGATTCATTAAGTGGTTTGCAGCAAAAAGGTCCAGTAGGTTTTCCACCAAGATCCCCCTCTCTAATCGGTGTGAGGTTATCATTAGCTGGGTATTTTTAAGGTTATACCACATTTTTCTACCGAAACCCAACACGAGTGAGGAACTTTCTCAGCTATATGGTCTGTTAGGCTATTCTTCTCCTAAATAATAACTCTGTGCCCCAGGAATCCTATGTGTTCGCAAGGATTCGCTAAGTGGGTCCAATATAAATTTTTAGGAGTGTCTTAGCCTTTGAAACATCCTGGACATTCAACAAGTATTAGAGAATTTACCAAGGTACCAGGTTCTGCTTGATACTGAAAATATAGCCTGGGAGATAGCAAGTAGTTACAAAAATATGTAATATGGATCCTGAAAGAAGTCTCATTTCCTTAAAGACTAGGAACTAATAAACTCATTCATTCATTCGATAAATATTTGCTGAGTGCATTCATGTGCTGAGCATTATTCCATATCCTGGGTACACAACAGTGAAAGAAAAACTATAACACAGTCAAATGTCCAGCTTATCAGTTAATTTGCAGCTAAGACATGACTCCCCATAAAACAAAAACCAGAAGTCGATGAATTATCTTTTCCCTTCCTAATGAATAAATAAGACCTTACAGTCTCATAGATATGAAAAGAGCTATGCTTTTCCAGTTCAACTTTCTCATTCTTTAGATTAAAAATCTTTTTAAAAGAGACACACAGAGCTTAAGTGACTTGCTTAAGATCATACCGTTACCTGGTAAAACAACTAAAATTAAAAGCTAGGTCTCTAAAGTACCAGTCACACAGGTTCTTTATTCTTCCACTGTCTACAGAACAAGGTCACTGTAATACACTGAGAACATACTGTACTTTTTCTTTATGGCATTCATTTATTACATATTTCTGTAACTACTTGCTATCTCCCAGGCTATATTTTCAGTATCAAGCAGAGCCTGGTACCTGGGTAAATTCTCTAATACTTGTTGAATGTCCAGTATGTTTCAAAGGCTAAGACACTCCTAAAAATTTATACTGGATCCACTTAGCGAATCCTTGTGAACACAAAGCTCTAATATTTAGATATTAATATTAGATAGGTGCTCAATATTTTGAAATTTAATAAATCAATTCACATAAAAAAATCAAAATTCAATTCAAAATGAGAATCCCAGCAAAATTAATCAAGTCTAGTCTTGTAAGGAACAGATTTTATACTTTTATTGACACATTTTCCTAACTCCTCTATAGTCATTTATCTTGCCTAAAAAAGCAAACTTCACAATTTGTATTTCTCTTGGGTCAAGTTAACAAAATGACACTTAACATGCAAAAATCGTATTATTAGGGGAAAAAAAGAATGCTAATAGAGTATTTAAAAGCACAGCATAAGCCTAGTCTAGTATCCTGACACTCTGAGGCTTACAAAATCAATTAAAACTGCCATCAGAAATCCCTATCACAAATCAATTTTTCTATTATACAAGACAGATGGTTATAGCTCAAAAATAACACATCCCATAAATTATGACTGTTAACCATATAGAGTAATTTCAGTTATCACTTTAGCTTCAAAACATACTTAACAAGATAAAGTGATTTATTTCCTAACACCTTAGCCAAGTAATTTTTAAAGGCTCATTCGAATAACATTATCAGTCAAAGAACTAATTTTACAAAAGAATAAAGATGCTACAAACATTTCTAACTTTATACAAAAATTTACTCTTCAGCAGATGACTTCCACTGCCAAGGACACAGAGGATGATACTATTCTAAGCCAGCGCTAATAAGCCTGACATTTCTTCAAGCTCCACTATTAAACTATGAAAGAGTCCAATTTGTTTGTAAATAAAATATAAGATCTTAACTATGTACTAGGTACATACAGGTAACTTCTTCTCCGGACGAAATCTTTCCATAGTAATATAGAAATGCCTTGTTTTTGATAATGTAAAGCAGTAAGTCCCTTGAAGGTTCCAGGGACAGTGAGCACATATCTGATTTAGGTCACTGTGCTTTGCAGAGATGAACTCTTCTAAGTTACTTTTATGGTACAGCCAATCACTGTCTTCTAAGTTACCTAATCTTCCAAGCTAATAGCTACAACTTACACAGGGTCGGAGCATAACAGATTTGGGAAGCAACATACACACTTAGTTGCAAATGAAAATACCAAAAGAGGAACGCCACAATCAGTTTTCAACGTTCTGCAATGTTAGTAAGAGATCACACTCTAAGGATATATGGATGAGTGAGTACATATACATAGAGAATAAATTTTCAGCAATATGCTCAGGTAGAGACAGCCCTTTCACTTCATTTCAGGAAAGATCCAAAGACGCTTCCATTTGAAAAGAGCTTTGCCTGTTTAATATTACTAAATATGCCAACTTACATGTAACTATATTAATAACCTCATTAATACATCTTATCACTGCTTCTAATCATCATTTTAACCAAAACTTAAGTACTCATATGAACAACAACATGAGAAAAAAAAGTAACAAGCAGCACTCCTCTGATTTTTGGACTCAGGATTTCTTTACATTCTTACAAATTCTTAAAGACCTCAAAGGGCCCTCATTTATATGAGCTATGTCTCTATATTCACCATAACTGAAACTAGACTGAATGTTAAAATGTTTCTTTAGAATCATTTAAAAAATACTAAAGTCATTACATATTTACATAACATTTTAATGAGAAATAACTTTTCTTTTTCTCATCAGGGTCTCACTGTCACCCAGGGTGGAGTACAGTGGCATGATCACAGCTCACTGAAGCCTTGACCTCCTGGGCTCAGGCAACCCTGTGCCTGGTGAACTTTTTTATTTGCATGTTACTTTTGAGCTATTACCATGTTTTGTATAATTTTTTTTATTTGTGCATTACATTGCTATGCTGCCCAGGCTGGCCTCAAACTCCTAGGCGCAAGCAATCCTCTCACCTTGGCCTCCCAAAATGCTGGGATTACAAAGCATGAGCCACCTTATGCAGTCAAAAAATAATTATTTTCTTTTTTGTTTGTTTTTGGGGGTTAGAAAATATAGTTTATTTGGAAAGTAAATTGGAGAGAGAGAGAGAGAGAGGATTTGCCTCCCCAAGGGAGGGGAGGGGGGCCACAGCTCAAAGAGCAACACAGCCGCACCATAGCTTGGCAAGGCAACGGCCGGGCAATGGTCAAAAATAATTATTTTCAAGAACAAAGAAATGTAGTGAGAAGAATGACTGTTTTACATGTTTACAACCTCTTTAGTATCTAGCTTAATAGAAGACAACTTAATTCTCATATATCTATTAATACTTCTATGGTCAATCTGATGTGATCTCTTCTTTCATGGAAGTGCATTTAAAAATCCAGGTTCACAGATACTCTTGTTGGAAAGGAAGGACTGTTTAAATACGCTTTTCAGTTCGAGACCCGCCTGGGCAGCGAGACCTCATCTCTACAGTAAATCAAAAAATCAGCTGGGCGTGGTGGCGCATGCCTGTAATTCCGGCTACTCGGAAGGCTGAGGCGGAAGGATCGCCGGAGCCCAGCAGGTCGAGGCTGCGGTGGCCAGGAGCGGCCACTGCACTCCAGTCTGGGCGACAGAGTGAGACTCCAACTCAAAAAAACAAACAAACAAATAAATATGCTTTTCAGATAACTGTGGATATTTCTCTTTGATATTTCACCAAAGTCAATAAGTAGTCATTTCCTTAAAGGTTAGTTGCTATGTGGAATCTGAAACTATTTCAAGTGAACTTTTCTATACACTGTTACATCGAAATCATTTGTCTACCATGTACTTTTAATGGTTCTCAATATTTTTGGAAAATATGTGCTCACTGGATAGTAGAGCTTTTCCAAATGTCACATTTTATTATACAATACCAAAAATAAAAAACAAATGTTAGTATCAACAACAACCTCATTAGTAAAGTCCAAGTACTGGGAAACTGTCAAAGTCAGGCTGGTGGCAGACACAAGTTTTCCAAAGTTCTAATTCTTGCGCAAGAACTTGAACTATTATCACTGGTAACAAGTACTATTAGTTATCATTTCATTCATTTTTGAGGAAATATCTGTCAAATGTCCAAATTTGAATAACCAGTCTGTCAGCTCTTCGAGTAAAAATGGTGCTCTTTGAAAAAAATAGCTAGTTGAGTTCACAATTTAAGCAATCAAATCAGTGAGTGCTTTTTCTCCAAACAACCACTATATTTGGGTATGTAGCAGAAGTGTTTTTATGAATGCTTCCTATTTTGTCATTCAGCATATTAAAATAACGCACAAAGGCTGGGATGTAATAAAATAAGTAGTTTTCACTGCTTCATCAAGGACATTCTTAAGTGAAAATTTCATTGTATTATTCTTACACTGAGAGTGCCTACTAGTCCCGTTAGGTGCCTCTGTCCTGCTTTACACTAAGGTACCAGCGGTCTTCCTTACCACTGCTTTGGCATCATCAGGATAAATTTAAATACAGTGAAAAGACAAATAATGTCTGTATCCTTAATGGAAAGTTTGGACCTTGCAGACCCCCTGAAAGGATCTCACGGATGCCTAGTCCATGAGATAGTACTTTGCAAACTACTGCAAAGAGTACAGGTTTTAAATAAGGATTGCAGAGTTGTGGGTCAATTATATTCTTATTTTCTCTATATTGTTTGTTCAGTGAATATTTGAATGTGTATAAAAAGACAGAATCAAGATTTAAAAGTATTATTCTGTTATTCTGGGTTTCTAGACAATACATAAACTGAGTGTCTATTACTTGCCAGAACTATGCTAAATATCATCACATATAATATACAGCACTTAATCCTCAAACATTTCATTCAATCCTCTCAACTCTAACTAAAGGTCAAAGAGGTTAAACAACTTAGCCAAAGACCCAGAGCTGGTAAGCGGTGGGTTTAGAATTCAAATCCAGTCTTTCTCAGTCCATGCTTTTCCTCACTCCAACGATGTTTAACAAAATTCAAGGAAAAAATATTTCCAAATATAGCTGTTTAAAACAAAATTCTAATTGAATGCGAATAAAGTCGACTGTTTGCCAGATTCATATAAAACATAATCTAAATTAAGTTTAAAAAATACGTTCTCTGGATGTATAGATTTGCTTCCTGATGCCAAATTCAATATTTTAACAACAATTAACAAAAAAATTTAACAGAATACTTTGTTTCAATCCCTTACAACTCTATATGAGACTGCAGGTAGCAGGTAACAGACATGCCATACCCTTCAAGTACAATGAAAACTTCTAAAGTTCATTCAACTTCTTTACAAGAATTAGAAACCCGATAACATCAACAGTTACAATGACACATGTAAGCATACTTTTGAAATCTTCACCCTTTCTATAACATATACTTGGCAAATGAACATGAATCTGATGAAGCAAAGAGGAGCAAGAAACATGTCATTCACTGATTTTTTAAAATTCTCCACATGAAGGCCAGAATGAAGAGTATCTGCAAACAATCAGATTCAATATCAATTTCTAAAATGACCTCTTAAAATTTACTTCCTGTGGAAAATCTTGGCCCTCCCCAGCAGTGCTTAAGAGCTTAACCTCCTAGTCAGGCACCTGTCTGCTGGCCCCTCCTCCCTGACTGGATTATAAAAACTGTAAGCACAGGGATTTGGGTGGGAGGAAGAAAGGAAGGGAAGATTAAGCCACTCGAGAGGGAAAAGAAGAAACCAGGAGTGTGCATACACATACACACGTTTTAATTTCCATATTGCAAAACAAAGTATCACTCACCAAAATACAAACGATTCACTTTGCCGACGTTTCCTACTGTAACACTGGCACAGACACCACTAAACCAGCATTCAAATAAAACTTCAAAAATCAGATTTTGCAGATTAAACAGAAAGGAAATTAAGTTTTAGTTTACTACTTTCTTTGACAAATTTTTTTTAAACACATAAATTCAGAGATTTTAATCAATAGGCCTTCATGTGGCTAGTTCTTTAAAGAATGTTTTTCAGTTTAATTTCAGTAACAGGTATACACAGAAGTCTCATTTATCCCCTTGGTATTTTTACCTCACTTTCAACCTTTTCTCTAATGTTTTACATTCTTCCGAAAAAAGGCAGCATACATTACACACTTACTGTTTTCAATATAACTAGGATTTTTTTCACTAAAACCACATTTTCAAGTCATTTATTAAAGTAACCTGTACATATGGTAGAAAATTAGCCGGGCACAGTAGCTCACACCTATAATCCCAGCACTTTAGGAGGCAGAGGAGAGGATTGCCTGGGCTCAGGGATGAGCTTGAGCAACATGGCGAGACCTCGTCTCTACAATAAATCAAAAAATTAGATGGGCATGGTGGCACATACCTGTGGTTCCAGCTACTCGGAAGGCTGAGGCAGGATTGCCTGAGCCCAGCAGATCGAGGCTGGGGTGAGTGTGCTACTGCACTCCAGTCTGAGTGACAGAGTGGGACTCTGACTCAGGGAAAAAGAGAGAGAGAGAGAGAGAGAACGATTCTTTCTAAATGCCCGGCCCATGAGGGTCCATGTTTCTCTTTATCTGATAGAAAAGGGGGAATATGCTAAGTGCACAATTTTAATGACAAAATGTTTTAAATTTGTTAATTATATTTTCATAAACTCTTTCTCTGGGAAGAACATTCTCCTTTAGTTTACTGCTATTGCACACAGATATACACTATAGTTGTTACTAACTTTTATGATATCAAAAGAAAAATAGATACCACTTGTTAAAATTCCTGAATGCCGGGCTCGGTGGTTCAGCCTGTAATCCCAGCGCTTTGGGAGGCCGAGGTGAGTAGATTGCCTGAGCTGTGGGTTCGAGACCTGCCCGGGCAACTTGATGAGACCTCATCTCTACAATAAATTTTTAAAAATTAGCCAGCCGTGGTAGCGCGCGCCCGTAGTTCCAGCTACTTGGAAGACTGAGGCGGAAGGATCGCCGGAGCCCGGCAGGTCGAGGCTATGGTGGCCAGGAGCGGCCACTGCACTCCAGTCTGGGTGACAGAGTGAGACTCCAACTCAAAAAATAAAATAAAATAAAATAAAATCCCTGAATGCTTTAATATATTGTCACACTAAACCAATTCTAGGAGCAAATATATGAAAGGAGAAACTTGAAGCGCAGAAAAGTTAAATAATTTTCCCAAGGTCCCACAGATTGGGTTTAGGTAAGACATAATTTAAAATCATGTCCTGCCTCCAGGGGCAATGCACTTGTCACTGGGTCACTTCCAAACATTATTTTTAATTCTCGCAAGAACTCCACGAGGTAACATGGCTGATCACAACTCAAAACCAGGGCTATGTGATTTCTAAGCTCATGGTCATTCCACAGGCCACATACCTTCCCCTGAGGAAAACTACCCACAACTTTATTTGCTCATATGCTTTATTTAGGGAATTTCTAAGTAAAACATATTCAATCACAAAAATTTTCAGTTAATTATCTCTAAATACTTCATGAGCAATTCAGTAACAGCCAGTAAAATTGAAATTACTACCATAAGAAGCAAAATACAGTAACACATTAAATCAGCATCAATAGTATAACAAACATATGGAGAGTGCACTCTGCTTTTATTTCCACAGATAAATTTGAAGCAAACAGCCAAGAAAAGAGGAAGAAAAAAACCCTGTAAAGCAACAGAAACCCATCTCCGAAAACCTGGTAGGCACAGCCAGTCTCCTCCTTTCTCCCTGCTGCTACCACTGCTGAGTTCACATGACTCAATGTGGGCAACCATTTCAGTTTTCACCCCCATTAAAACCTCGGCTTCACCAACGTATAAGATCACCATCTAGTGGTTATGATTAGCAACATGGAACTTTTCTCTCATGCTGGGACTATGAAGAGAATGTCCCTAAATGCCTGGCCCAGGAAAAGAAACCCAGAGTTTGAAAAAACCATCCCTTAGCAGTTGCTTTAAATAACCTGAACATTTATTTCATTCAGGAAAACAAATATTAAAGAGGCAAAGCACTATTAAATATTTCATTTTTATATTGGTCAAATTTAGGATATACTTGAGCTACATTATACTTCTCATTTGGCATTTTACGTGTAACATGGAATAATCAATGTACTATAATGAAGCAGATTTGCAGACACTTCTTAAATGCTGTTTCAAATGCCCACAGCTGTTTAAAAATTTTGTTTTTAACCAAATTGAGGTATAATTTGGTGAGAAATAAGTAGTTGGAAAATCTAGTTTACAAAAGAAGTTTTTAACCAAATTGAGGTATAATTTGGTGAGAAATAAGTAGTTGGAAAATCTAGTTTACAAAAGAAATACAGGGCAGGGCGCAGTGGCTCAGCCTGTAATCCTAGCACTTTGGGTGGCTGAGGCAAGAGGACTGCCTGAGCCCAGGGGTTCAAGACCAGTGTGGGCAACTTGGCAAGACCTCATCTCTACAACAAATGCAAAAATTAGTCAGGCATGGTGGCTCGCACTTGTAGTTCCAGCTACTTGGAAGGCTCGCCTGAGACCAGCAGGTCAAGGTTGTGGTGGCCATGAGCAGCATGCTACTGTACTCCAACCTGGGCAACAGAGACTCCAACTCAAAAACAAAAAAAGAATTAAATACAGAACAGGTAGGCAAAAAAATGTCTGTTTTATCAAAACCTTTCCAGAAATATCATGACAAAAAGTAAAACTGTACTTAGCAAAGTATATCTCTATTTTTCTTAATAATACTACTCTACACTTAAATACTAGGGACAAAAAAGATGCAATTTAACTTATGTGCATTGAGAAAATGCAAATTTAGTTACAGTATTCATAAATGTTAATTGCAAAGATGCAGGTTTAATGTTGGACTACAGATATCTAGAAAGTTTTACCTAAGCACGGTGGCTCACACTTATAGTCCCAGGACTTTGGGAGGCCAAGGCCGGACTGCTTGAGCCCAGAATTTCGAGACCAGCCTAGGCAACATTAGTGAGACCCCCCTCCACCATCTCTACAAAAAAAACCCACTTTTTTAAATCAGCCAGGTATAGTCCCAGCTACTTGGGAGACTGAGGTGGAAGGACAGCCTGAGCCCAAAAGATCAATGCTGTGGTGAGCCATGACCGTGCCTCTCCACTCAGCCTGGATGACAGAGTAAGATCCTGACTCAAAAAAACAAATAGAATTTTAAAATAAACTGTTAAAACTTAAAATTGGTCTAAATATGTAATTATCAAAGTCAAAATTTGGCTTAACAAAGTGAATTCATATGTTTAAACTCAGGCTTTAGTAGAAGTATGCTTTTTCTCACTTCCTCTAAGGCATTCAAAACCAATGAAGGGTCATGTCTCTAAATCCAAAAACTTAAAAGACTTCTCTATTTTGAAATTTTGTTTTGCTCTGTGATTTTTTTTTTTTTTCCCTTAACCCTTCAGAACAAGGTTTCTCAACCTCGGACTAAACATTCGGGACTGGACACTTCTTTGCTGTAGGGGACTGCCCAACACACTGTAATATGTTTAGTAGCATATCTGGCCTCTACTCACCAGATGCCCCTTTCCAGTAGTGATAAACAAAAATGTCTCCAGATATTGCCAAATGTCCCCTGAAAGGCAAAAACAACCTCCTTCACACACACACACACACACACACACCCCTCCATTGAGCATCATTGCTTTAGAAATAACTACGGCTTTTAAGTACTTTCAAGATCTTATGAAGGGAAAAATTTAAAAAAAAAAAAAAAAAACTACCAGGTTCTTCCTCAAAAGTCTGTATGAATGTGCATATGTGCATACAGGCACACAAAAATGAAAGCCTTCATCCTTTTATACAATTTCCTCTGTAGGCAGAAATGTAACTAGAACTTGCATTTACAAGTTTTACTGAGTCAGAGTACTGGGTGACAGAGTAAGATCCTGACTCAAAAAAACAAATAAAATTTGTAATCCTAGCACTTTGGGAGGCGAGAGGATTGCCTGAGCTCAGGAGTTCGAGACTAGCCTGGGCAACTTGGCGAGACCTCGTCTCCACAATAAATAAAAAAATAAGCCGGGTGTGGTGGCACGTGCGTGTAGTTCCAGCTACTTGGAAGGTTGAGGTAGAAGGATCGCCAGAGCCCAGCGGGTCGAGGCTGCGGTGGCCTTGAACATGCCACTGCACTCCACCCAGCCTGGGTGACAGAGTGAGACCATCTCAAAAAAAAGGAGGCTGTTCTCTAAGTCCAGCTTAATTTTTCCTAATTCTAAAGTTTTTGTTCAGCTTTTCCTGGATCCAAGAGTTTAAATAAATGTCTGACTTCAGGCAACCAAAAGAGCCCTGCCTAGAACACTCAAACAATTCAATTCCTTAGATGTTTTCACTTACTGAGGTTAAAAACTGTCAAGTATGAAATAGTAAGAGTTTAAAAATCTGGATTAAAATATTGCCAAATTTAATTGGCCTGCAGGTAAACTGGCAAGTCTGTACCAATTACAATGAATGATTGTTGCCATTTACTCTGACACTTACTAGATCTTTTCAAAGATCCAGATGTTTATTTTTCCAATTACCCATATTTTAATGAAAATTACTTCACAGGGCAATTATCCACAGGCTCAAAAGAATAAAATCCAAAACTTTAATTAAATTAACTAGCTCGATTCAATTCAAACAAATACTAAGGTCAGATATATTATTTGGCATTCTCCCAGATTGGAGAATGCCAAATATTTTCAATATTTTCCAAATTTGTCCTCTAAGAGGAGATATATCTCTGTGTGACTAAAAATAAAGAGAAGCCTCCTAACAACTGTAATTCTCTTTATTCTTACTGAAGGCAGAGAAGTAGGTGATCATCAAGTTAAACATGACAGACCAATGACTTGAGTTTGGGTCTATCTCTTCTCCCTCCCAATTTCACTAAAATAGTAAAGTAACTTCTAAAAGGATAAGCTGTCAAGGACAAAGAATAGGTGAGAAAACGAAAGCAAATGTAGGATTTCATAAAGTCTCTGGATAACATGGAGCGAAGATAGGAATGGTTATCTCACTTGGAAAATGAACAGTGACTTTAAAATATGAGGTTATTTCTACTAAAAAACAAAGCAGAATCACAGCTAAACAAAACCTTGTATAAATTCGTATTACATGATAAAGATAACTTACACATATCTAAGAGAAACAGCTTCTAATTGATGACCTAATCTGAAAAAATATCTCCAGAAATTATATTAGCATAGAGTTAAGACTAGGCACTGAAAACTGTACATATGCATATGTAACACAACTTGCCAAGCAATTTATTTTGATTGAGGATAAAATAACACAGGTTCTAAGCCAACCTGTGGCTCCAGCTATTCAATGGGCTATGACAGCACCTGTGCATAGCCACCACACTGCAGATTGGGCAACATAGCAAGATCTCTAAACAGACAGACAAACAAACAAGTAAATGTAGTAACAGTTCTAGAGCTAGCATGCCTGAATTCAAATCCCCGCTCACCCACTTTCTAGGCTGGGCGATATGCCTTCCTGGGCCAAACCAACCTAAATCTTACATGTGTTGACTTGTAGTTTTCTGTAACTTTGGTCGCCCTAACCCTAAAATGTATATAATCAGATGCATGCAGTTCAACCAGGCACAGGTCTCAGGACCTTCTGAGACAGGTGGCACAAGCCTTCTGGTCATTCACATTTGGCTCAGAATAAGCCATCTTAACTATTTTACAGAGTTTGGCATCTTGTGTCAACATACGTTTCTATTTTATGCAATTTTGCATCTTACTAAAAATATAAATATGTAGTGATTCTAAGTATCCGTGTTGCCCTTGCATGATCAACAAATTCCTCAACTGAATAAAAGATTTTAAGTGTATTTTATAACCCCTTGGATTATTAGGATGCCTATGTATATTTCAGGGTTTTTTTTTTTAAACTCTTCTACTACTACAAGACATGTTCACCTATTCTCTTGTTCACTCATTCATCCAACAGATATTTATCAAGTGCCTACCATGCCCCAGGCACTGTGCTAGGAGTGGGGATATAATGTGCCAAGACCCAGAGATGAGAAAAATCGAGTATGTTCAAATAAATAAGTTTAGTATAGCTGAAATGTAGAACAGGTGGGAAGAATGCCAGCGACAGAAAAAGATGGAGAAGGAGAAATGGAGTAGACTTTTCAGAGCTTAAGAGTTTCACCTCAGCTTGAAAGCAATGGGCTTTAAATAGGCGAGTGATAATCAGTATTGTACCAAGACCCTCTGCAAGAAAACACTGTAGAAAATTATGTATGGATTGGACATAAGGATGGGAACAATAGACACTGGCGACTCCTAAAGGGAGAAAGGGCAGGAAGGAAGTAAGGACTGAGAAGCCACCTACTGGGTACCACACTCATGACCTATGTGACAGGCTCAATAGAAGCCCAAACTTCACCGTCACGCAATATGCCCATGTAACAAATCAGCCCATGTAACCCTTACATTTAAAATTGCATTTTTTAAAAAATGACCTATAGAAGCTGGAAGCCAATTAGAAAGTCACTACACTCTTCTAGGCAAAGGAAGATAAAGGCCTGAACTGTGATAGCCAAATTAAGAAGAGAAACACTTACTCAAGAGATAGGAAGGTGAATCCACAGGATATGGTTTTGGACAAAGGGACAGAAAAGTCCAGAATAATGCTCACATTTCAACCACTGAGCAACCAAATGGACACTTGTTCTATTCACTGAGATAAAAACGCAGAAAGAAGAAAAGGTTTCATAATTCTGTTTAAGACACATTAAGTTTGATTTGAATTATCCATGTAGAAATAGGACAGTGATTGAGTCCCCTTCTGACAGCTTCTGCAGACTATGATATAAGTGAAAAATTTGCTGGGACTAAGGAGTAACAGCAACAGTCCGAAGAGAGCAGAGAACATGTACCGTGCCCACTATAGAGAACAGAAGCCAGTGGTGGTGGGACTGGCTTTATAGATAGTCTTTCTATTGTAAACCCTAAGAATGGAGTTTTGCAGACTTTGCCCTCTGACAGACCCAAGACCCTACCCTCATGGCTTCATCCCCACCCATTCCCTGGCCCCCTGCCGAATTACTCCTTAAAAAACCTGAGCCTAAAATTCTCTGAGTGGCAGATTCAAGAAATATCCTGTCCTCCCCACTTGGCTGCTTTGTGATTATTCAAACTCTTTCTCTCTTGCAGCACTGTTGTCTCGGTACATTGGCTCTTCCTGTGCAGCAGGCTTAGGAACCAGGTCAAGCTGTAACACATGTACGCATGTATAAAAAAGAAAGTTTCACAAAATACTACTCACACTGTATTTCTTAGTTTTCTACTCTGTTCTTTTCTTCCCTCAGACTTGCCATAATCCACTAAATTGTTTTTGCAAAAGTCAACCTGTAGTTTGGAAAAGATTCAATTTGCAGTGAGGAAGAGATTTTTTAAAATGAGTATTTGACTGAATTTTACTTAAAAATAACTAGAAGCTGGATAGTCAGAGGCTAGTCAGGGTTTTAGCTCCACAGTTACTTTGAACAATGGAGAACAGGTAAAAGGGAGTTAATTTAAAGCTTTAATACACCATCAACAATGTAAATAAAAAATTTTGATTAAAGGTCCTAGGCTTGCATGCTATAAACCATGGTTCACGTTAATTTATTTCAGACGATAAACAAAAGCAAAAGCTGTGACAGTGAAGTGATTCAAGGCATTAAACAGTAAATGACCGGTACCCAACAGGCCCAAACAAAATCTGTCTACTGATTCAGTTCATTTATTATATTTTTAGGTGCCAATCTTGTGAAAAAGTTTGAAAAATAAAGTTGAAAATGTTATCATTTTGGCTTTCTACAAAAACGTCGTCAATGAACAGGCTTCAGCTCTTCCCATCCGAGACTTATACTTACTGTAGATGCAGGGAGAGGCAGCAATCCTTCAACAACTACCAGAAATTCACTACTACCAGATGACAATCTCAAACTGCCCCTAACTGTTTGTGGATCACAACTATAACAGAGAAAGCTCTGGCACAGCAAGTATAAAACAATCCCTCAGTTAGTCCAGTCAGTAGTCATGTCTTAATCTTTTAAGCCTCTTACTGCTCAGCTAGTGCAACTAGCAGGTAATAGCAAAATAAGTTAACATATTAAAAATGATTGTAGGCCGGGCTCGGTGGCTCAGCCTGTAATCCCAGCACTTCGGGAGGCCGAGAGGAGTGGACTGCCTGAGCCGGCGGGTTCGAGACCCACCCGGGCAACTTGGCGAGACCTCGTCTCTACAATAAATCAAAAACTAGCCGGGTGTGGTAGCGCACGCCTGTAGTTCTGGCTACTTAGAAGGCTGTGGCAGAAGGATCGCCGGAGCCCAGCAGGACGAGGCTGTGGTGGCAGGGAGCGTGCCGCTGCACTCCAGTCTGGGCGACAGAGTGAGACTCCAACAACAACAACAACAACAAATGGAATGTAATGATACAAACATGTAATTCACATTTTTCAGCTGTAATCTCAAATGATGAATTGAACAGTCCTTTTCCCCAATCCCTTCACAGCCTTATCTCCTGCCTCTCCCCATCACACCTCCAACATGAATTCAAATCCTGGGGGGCCCATACTTTGCTGTGGAATCATTATACTACAACACTCTTGATTTCTATTCAATAAAACAATTTTTTATTTATATCTTACCACTATCAAAATTGTCTATAAAAAACATTTGGAGCCGGGCTCGGTGGCTCAGCCTGTAATCCCGCACCTTTGGGAGGCTGAGGTGAGTGGATTGCCTGAGGCCGCGGGTTCGAGACCCGCCTGGGCAGCGATACCTCATCTCTACAATAAATCAAAAAAAAGTCAGCCGGGCGTGGTAGCGCGCGCCTGTAATTCCGGCTACTTGGAAGGCTGAGGCGGAAGGATCGCCGGAGTCCAGCAGGTCGAGGCTGCGGTGGCCGGGAGCGGCCACTGCACTCCAGTCTGGGCGACCGAGTGAGACTCCAACTCAAAAAAAAAAACATTTGGGCCAGGTGCAGTGGCTCATGCCTATAATCCCAGCACTTTGGGAAGCCAAGGCAGAAGGACTGCTTGAGCCTAGAAATTTGAGACTAGCCTAGGAAACACAGCAAGACCTCATCGCTACAAAAAAAAAAAAAATTAAAAAATGAGCTGGGTGTGGAGGTGCATACCTGCAGTCCTAGCTACTTGGGAGGCTGAAGTGAAGCATCAACTGAGTCCAGGAGGTCGAGGTTATGGAGAGCCACTGCACTCCAGCCTGGGCAACAAAGTGAGACCCAGATTCAAAAAAACAAAAAGAGATTTAAGCAGTTTTATAAAATGGAGGTAAGGAACTATCTATCTTCTTTAAAAAATGCAGTTAAGCTGGGCACAGAGGCTACTCAGGAAACTGAGACAGGAAGAATACTTGAGCCAAGAGCACAAGGTTGTCATGCACTGACTGTACCTGTGAAGAACCACTGCCTTCCAGTCTGGGCAGCAAATCAAGACTCTGTCTCTTGAAAAAAAAGAATGCAGTTAACCTAATAAAGTCAGTACACATATAACTGCTTTGTATTCTGCATTACCTTAAAATTTCTACTATAATGACCTCTTTGAGAAATCACATTTTTGTAAAATAGAAAAGGAGCTTGCCGGTCCAGGCAACTTGGTAAGACTTCAAGGTCTCTACAATAAAACAAAAATTAGGCAGGCATGGTAGCATGTGCCTGTAGTTTCAACTACTTGGAAGGCCGAAACAGGAGGATCGCCGGAGCCCAGCAGGTCGACACTGGGGTGGCCATGAGAGTGGCACTGCACCCCAGCCTGGGCGACGGAGACTTCTTCTCGGAAAAAAAAAAAAAAAAAGAGCCGGGCTCGGTGGGTCAGCCTGTAATCCCGCACCTTTGGGAGGCTGAGGAGAGTGGATCGCCTGAGCCTGCGGGTTCGAGACCCGCCTGGGCAGCGAGACCTCATCTCTACAGTAAAATCAAACAACCAGCCAGGCGTGGTAGCACATGCCTGTAATTCTGGCTACTTGGAAGGCTGAGGCGGAAGGATCGCCAGAGCCCAGCAGGTTGAGGCTGCAGTGGCCATGAGTGGCCACTACACTCCAGTCTGGGCGACAGAGTGAGACTCCAATTCAAAAAAAGAAAAAGAAAAAGAAAAAGAGAAAAAAGAAATGCAGTTTGAGTATTTTAACCCAATAAAATACAATGCTACATAGCAATTCAGAAAATTTGTAAATCTCTTTGTCTAAAGAGCCAATGATTCAAAAGATTTAAACATATAATCATATAGTATGTGCAAATACGTGTGTATATGTACATATACAAAAAAACAAAATTTAGAAGACTCACTTTATCCAATAAAATTCATAATTCTTATTTCAGATTACAGAGAAATGTACACAGAAGTGGCCAATTTAAGATGAAACTATGAACCCTTTATAAAGTTTAATGAATTCCTATCTTGCCTCAGCAGAATAACAACTAGGAACTATCCTATGCCTACTCAGTCATGCACTGGGCTAAGTTCTTCTGCCTCCAACACCCTGCACACTAAATTCTGAAAGCCTAACAGCGTCAAGAAGATACAGTAAGAGCTCATTAAAACAGAATGAAGCCAGGCTCGGTGGCTCAGCCTGTAATCCTGCACCTTTGGGAGGCTGAGGTGAGTGGACTGCCTGAGCCCGCGGGTTCGAGGCCCGCCTGGGAAACTTGGCGAGACCTCATCTCTACAATAAATAAAAAAAAAAAAAAAAAAAAAATTAGCTGGGCGTAGTAGCACGCGCCTGTAGTTCCAGCTACTTGAAAGGCTGAGGCGGAAGGATCGCCGGAGCCCAGCAGGTTGAAGCTGCGGTGGCCAGGAGCAGCCACTGCACTCCAGTCTGGACAACAGAGTGAGACTCCAACTCAAAAAAAAAAAAAAAAAAAACCAGAATGAAGCTACCTAGCAACCTCAGCTATCAAGAAGCCAAGAATCTTAAGGCAGTTTTAGAAGGTAAAATTTGTGTCTCATAGTGTATACAGATGAGATAACAGAGAACCCTTCCCCCACCCTCATTAAATAACTATATTTTTTTATCTATAACAAATCTATAGCAGATAAGAAATTCAATGATAAAGGAAAACAAAACTAGGTAAGGTTGAAAACAGTGATCAGTACTCTGTATTTTCAGAAGGAAAGGAATATACTATATATATAAAATATATATATGCACACATTTATATATAGACACATTTTTAAAATTTATATATACTTTTAAATATATATACACATTTTAAATATTTTGTCACAATGGTTAAATCATTTAAAGGACGAGAATTATATTATGCTTTAAGCTCTTGAACATTTTGTCAAAATATAATTATATTCTTTAAAATGTGATGCTTGGGCAGGCGTGGTGGCTCAAGCCTGTAATCCCCATACTTTGGGAGGCTGAGGCAAGGGGACTGCCTAAGTCCACGGGTTTGAGAACAGCCTGGGCAACTTGGCAAAACTTCATCTCTATAATAAATCAAAACATTAACTGGGCATGGCAGCAAGCGCCTGTAGTTCCAGCTACTTGGAAGGCTGAGACAGAAGGATCGCCTGAGCCCTGCAAGTCAACACTGGGGTGACCATGAGCATGACACTGCACTCCAGTCTGGGCAACAGAGTGAGACTCCAACTAAAAAGAAAAAGTGATGCTTAAGGCAACAAACCAGTATCTACCCCCTGCCCACAGAGCTATCCAGAATTTAAGGATAGTCAAGACTTCTATTTCTATTTCCTCAATCTGTACTAACTCTTTCAGAATTCTGTTACACTGAACACTCCATCAGAACACAGGTTGATTATTAACAAGTTACCAAGAGGCACATTTAGCATTTTACACGTTTATTATTTTCCCTGATCATGAGATAAGCCTTATAAGTTTAATATAGTAATTCAAATTTTATAAATAAGTGAGATTCAGGGATGTTAGCCACCCAAAGTCACCTGGTGGCAGATTAGGGATAGGAACCCAGATGTGTCTGAAAGTCAAACGTGTACTTGTTGAATCTAGGTTAAGCTACCACCAAATTTTACCTAGTTTTGAAAATGAGGGCTTGGCCTTGTGGTCATTTACTCAACTTCCTATTACTGAGTAAAATAGCTCAATATGATAAAAATGTAAGACCAAATAAAGGCCAATTTTAGACTGAATCCCTTATTCCTAATAAAATAAAGACCAACTTTCCTGTTTACAGACAGACTCCTAACAGAACCTTATCCTGAGGATACTGCTAATGGCATGTGCAAAAATGAATAAGCAAGTTCCTCCTGGATATTTTATAAATAAGGTCATTTGGGAATAATTATGAACAAAGCAAAGATACAGAATATTACTGAAAGGACTCTACTCAGTTAGTACATGGGCCAGTCATAGCATCTGTATAAACACTTATGCATGGATTGGTAAGTTAGGGAGGCAGAGTCCAGGAAGGAAGAGGGTTCACAAACCTCAAAATCACAAAATTAAAAGCAGATGAACAGAAAAAAATGTCTATTATGTAAGTAATAATTCTAGGGAGTTAATAGAAATAGCACAATTTGAAAACAACTTAAGTAACAGCTGACATCTAGAACCTGAAATCCCTTTTCTTGTCATTGTGCTTATACCATCATGTATGTTAAAAGTCACTGCTTTTCATAAAGAAGAATTACCCGAGTAATTCTTGTTTTCCAACAATAAATTTAAATTTAAAACTGGTGAAAATAAATTAAGTTTTCACACTATTTCCATATTAATGGTGCTTAATACTCACTTGCATAGATTTTATCTCAGGTTAAAAAAATGTACACCCCTTATCAACAAGGGTGCCTGAACGATGCATATTTGTATACCTAACCCTTAACTGTAACCCACAATTTTAAAATAAAAAATATGGCTAAAAAAAAAAAAGTTAAGTGCTTCTACTCTGGAATCAATCCAAGTGCATTCACTCAACATTCCCACTCAATGGAACCAGGCAGGGGATACTCTCTTCTATTAGCAGCTACAGCAAGCACAGCAGCATATTTTTCCTACTGGTTAACACCAAGGATAAATCTATATAATGTATTACTTGACTGATTAAACAATTAACTAGAAGTATATTCAGTTTCAAATCTTACGAGTTCATGTTATCATCCTAACATTCATTCACTGCACAGACACTTACTGAAGGCTTTCTACGTATTAAATCCTAGGCTAGACCTAATTGAGAATTTAGCAATACTCCAGAAAAATTCTAGTCCCAGGTCTCAGGGAATCTGAAGGCAGAGGCAAAATTCAATCAGATATTTAATTTCTGTAACATTAGCAACTTAATGCACAGAAGTTACAGTCATAAAAGCATTTAAAGGGAAACAACTAGAGTTGACTCAGAATTATTGTAGCCAAACAGAACTTTCAAGTATCATACAATTATCTAATATGCTTACTAGTAAGTGGTCCTGACCAACAGGATTACTCCAGACTAATGAGAAACGGGAAACATGGGGACGAGCAATGGTGTGGCATCACCCACGAGTTTCAGTCTCAGCTTAGTCTCTTACTAACTGTAGGGCCTGGAAATGTTTAGACAATCTCTCTGCCCAGGAGTTCACATCTGTAACAAAAGGATATGTAATTAAATGAAATATCTAATAACATGCAAGGCTCAGAGTAGGCTTTCTCAAAAATTAACTACCTGTTTATCACTAACCTGCCCTGCATAAAGAACAAAACCGTAAATCATAAATTACAATCTGCATCAATGTGAGAAATATGACATTCTTTCTGCTAGGATTAGAGGAAAAGTGTACAAGAACCTTCAGTGGCGTTTCATTATTTCCTGAGGGGCTGTAAAAAGTCTAAGGATAATGCTGAGGTTTACGCTCAAATATAAATATAAAATTACTTCCAAGAGAGGAAAAAAAATGATCACCTGTCTTTTCCCAAGTACTGACTTCCAAAAAAATCAGCTAAATGGAAATCATTTGTCTTCTTTATTGTTTTAAATGAAGTGATGAATGTTGCACACACAATATGCTTAAAACTTGAGGGATCTACAGTTACAGTGATGTCTTCCCACATAGTGCTTTGTCGCCTATCGGGAGAAATCGTTCACACAGAACTCAAGGTAAACAGGACCTTCCGGAGCAAAAACAAGAACACAATGTAAATGGTGGCCCTTGGTATTGTGCCACAATAATTTCAACAATATAACTAATCTGGATAAATTTTAAAAATATTTATGAGCATCTGTCAAAGGTAAGTACAAAGATCACAAAGAAAAATAGGTCTAGGTTTATTTATTTATTTATTTAATTTTTTTTTTTTTTTTAGTTGGAGTCTCACTCTGTCGCCCAGACTGGAGTGCAGTGGCCGCTCCCGGCCACCACAGCCTCGACCTGCCGGCCTCCGGCGATCCTTCCACCTCAGCCTTCCAAGCAGCCAGAATTACAGGCATGCGCTACCACGCCCAGCTGATTTTTTTATTTATTGTAGAGATGAGGTCTCACCAAGTTGCCCAGGTGGGTCTCACCAAGTTGCCCAGGTGGGTGCCCAGCCACCGAGCCCGGGAATGGCCACTGCACTACAGTCTGGGCGACAGAGTGAGACTCCAACTCAAAAAAAAAAAGAAAGTGACAGGAGGATCAGGATATCAGTAACATGTAAACTCTAAATTTCCAAAGAACTCACACACTCAGCATATAACTAGTCATGGAGTATGTGATTTTACTAACAGATATGTATTAACAACTTTGGTATTTATTATGAAAAATTAGATAGTTCAATATCAACAGTCATACATCTCTCTCCCATGAAATAGCTGGATACCAATCCATGGCCTAAAGTAATATAAGAAATCATCCTGGCCAGGTGCAGTGGCTTATGCCTGTAATCCCGGCACTTTGAGAGGCACAGGCGGGAGGCCTGCTTGGGCCCAGAAGTTAGAGAACAGCCTGGGTAACAAAGTGAGACCTCATCTTTGAAAAAAAAATCAAAAAATTACCTGGGCATTGTGGTGTACAACTGTAGTCCCAGCTACTTGAGAGGCTGAGGCAGGAGGATTACCTGAACCCAGGAGGTCGAAGTTGCAATGAGCCACGATCACATCACTGTACTCCAGGTGGGAGACAGGGAGGGAGAGAAAGGAAAAGGAAAAGGAAAAGGAAAAGAAAAACGAAAACAAAAAATCATCCTCAGTTGGGTGCAGTGACTCATGCTGTAATCCCTGCACTTGAGCCCAGGGGTTCCAGACCAGACTGTTAACAAAGTGAGACCCAGTCTCTACAAAAAATTTTTTAAAATTAGCCAGGTGTGGTGGCATGCATTTGTAGTCCCAGTTATCATTGGGCTGTGGTGGAGGACTGCTTGAGCCCAGGAGTTCGAGGCTGTAGTGAGCTATGATCATACCATTGCACTCCAGCCTAGGCAACATAGTAAGACCTTGTTATTACAAAAAGTTAAAAAGTTAGCTGGGTTTGGTGGTACAGTTATAGTCCTAGCTACCAAGGAGGCTGAGGCAGGAGGATCACCTAAGCCCAGGAGTTGGAGGTTACAAGGAGCGAGGATTGTGCCACTGCACTCCAGCCTGGGCAAAGAGCAAGTCCCAGTCTCTAAAAAAATTATTAAAAAAAAAAATTATCCTAGCATTCTCTTCATATTGGTACAGTCTTTCTTGTTCTTTTTATAGCTGCAGTATATAGCTGCTGTGGATATACAATAATTTGCTCAACCAGTGCCCTATCAGACTGCTTTCAAAGCATCTTCTTAAATGATACATTTTTCAAATATCTCCTGTTACTGTAACAAAATGAGTTCTAATTTATAAAAAAGAAAGTATTTCTCAGAAGAGCTTATGGGCTCACATCTATAATCCCAGCACTTTGGGAGGCAAAGACAAGATGATTGCCTGATCACAGGAATTCAAGACCAGCATGGGAAACATAGTGAGACTTCTTCTCTACAATAAACCAAAAAATTAGCCTGGTGTGATGGCGCATGACTGTAGTCCCAGCCATTTGGAAGGCTGAGCAGGATAACCTAAGCCTAGCAGATTGAGGATGCGGTAGCCATGACTATGCAACTGCACCCCAGCCTGTGAGACAGAGTGAGAGACCAACACACACACAAAAAAAAGAGCTTATGTATCAGTAGCATAAGATTTGCTTTCTTAGAGCCATAATAATACAATATACTAGTGACAATGCTGTTCATATATTTTGAGAACTGTCAGGAATTGCCAACTCACACAGCTGCATCCCCTCCCCATCAAAGTTTAATGTATTTATTTATTATAGGATTTCCCAGAGCCTTTAATATACTGTGATGCACCATGACTGTCCCAAAAGTAAAACATGTGGCATTTCCCTGACTTCCCTGGCCACAGAATGGCTCTTTGGCAGAACCGCCTACAGACCTAGCATTCAGCGAAACAAACTGTAAAAAAATGTTAAGTGAGGTGGATGGAATTATTGTCTCCCTATCACACTGGGGATTTAATTTTTAAAAAATTAATTTGTCAACTATTTAAGCTAAATATAAGACTAAAAATTTTTAAGGAAGACACAAACTCAAGCCTAGCTAATTTTCAGAATGCATTTCTTAGCTGTTTTTTAAATTATAAACCCCTTTGAGATCTGAATGTAAAGCTATCTGCCACTCTCCTGAAAAGAATGCATACGAGCATGAAATTGCTCATCGTTTCTGAGGCTTCGTGGGCTCCTGAGGCCCATTCACAGATCCCATGGTGATCTCTATTTTAAAAGCAACTTTAACCAGACAGGGTCATGTTAACCATTAATAGTGCAAATGCTAGGAGAGAACCCAGAACTCTTTTCATACAAAGCTAATGGGGAAAAAAAAGCAGAGAATTCACCATGAGGTATACCTTGCTTGGTGCAAAGCAAACAAAGCATACTCAAAGGGATCATGTTTAACAATTAATGAAATCAAGCAGAGTAAATTCTATTAAATAATTAAAGTGGGAATTGTTAAAAGGAGTTGTAGTCTGATTTTTAGACAAGCGCCTCTACTTTAAATAAATATATTAGACTCTTACAGGATGAAAAAAGTTGGTCTTTAAATCTTATATGACTCCCAGTACCTCTTTTCCCCCTCTGTGGAAAGTGAAAAAAACAAATAAATAAATCTTACATGACATCAAATCTTAACATCAAGAATTTTTAATGCAATACACCTCACATCTGACAACAACAGCTACTCCAAGTATCATTTTGCTACAAATCTGAATGTGACAACGCGAATGCCCGGGAGAAAGGAAAAACTCTGGGTGCTTCAAACGTAGATCCCCAAAACCCCCAATCATGATTATATTATAGTCTAGCAGGGGAAATGATTAGGAGAGAAGAGGTATGAAATGAGAACGGTAACACAGCCAGGGCTACTATATCTGGTTTGGGGAGCAGCACCTTTCGGAAGGGGTTCCCCAGGAGGGCTGGCGAGGGCTGAACCTCAGCCCAGGCTCCACTCAGCAAGCTTTGCGCCGAAGTTTGTAGCTGCCTAAAGAAGGCGCCCATTGTAGCTCACAGAGCAGCAGCCCACTGACACCCCTCTGCCTTCACTGCCCTGACACAACTTCCTCCCTCCCACCCACCCAGAGCAAATATTAAAAAGTGCTAAAATTTTTTAAATGACGTTTCTAGACCAGTGGCCAAGGTATAACAGAATAGGAAATTTACTTTAAATTATTCCTTTATCAAAAATGTGTTTCTTAGAAGACTTTTTTTTTAATGAAAACATCTCTAGTACTATGATGGAACTAATGTAAAGAGAGTCTACCACTCATAAATTGGCTGTATTCCTATTTTTGTTGAATACATCAATTCCTAAGGTAAAAGAATTTTTGTATATTTTCAGTATTTGTCCATAATAAGAAGTAGCATTAAACAGAAAACATTCTGTACATCAAAGAACAAAAGTTCAATAATTATATATGTGATGGCAAATTATAAAATAAAGATTATAAACATAATCTTTTCCCATATCTCGTGTTGTTTGGAGAAACTTTTCCATACTCCCTGCTATAATGAAACAGAATAATAGGCATCTTCCAAGTGTGAATATATTTTCAAAGGTATAATAATCATTTCTCAATTCTTTTTTTTTTTTTTTTTTTGTCCCCCAAGAGAGGGGGTGCACCGTTCCTGGGAGAACTACAATATCAGGTCAATACACAGAGTGGACAAAGCAAGCCCCTACTCAAACTCCCTGTTCCAAAGATTCGTTTAATATATTGTCCTCAAACAGAGAACGTATCAGATATTAAACTGGAAGATACTACACTTGATCTCAGCCAAAAGGTCGAGAAGCACTGTTTCTCAATTCTTAATCAGAGATGACATGCAATGCAACAGCTCCTCTGCACTAGGAAATCTGACAGAAAAGCAGCAATACAGTCCTGGAATCCAGAGAGAAGGGGAAGACGACTTCTATACTAAGATGAGAACAGAATGAGAACCAAATGACACCAGTCCACCTATCATTCTAGGTAAAAGAGCATTTAAAATATTAAAACAAGCAGGGCTCGGTGGCTTGGCACGTAATCCCGCACCTGTGGGAGGCTGAGGTGAGTGGATTGCCTGAGCCCGCGGGTTCGAGACCTGCCTGGTCAACTTGGCGAGACCTCATCTCTACAATAAATCAAAAAATTAGCTGGGTGTGGTAGCACGTGCCTGTAGTTCCAGCTACTAGGAAGGCTGAGGCGGAAGGATCGCCGGAGCCCAGCAGGTCGAGGCTGCGGTGGCCGGGAGCGTGCTACTGCCCTCCAGCCTGGGCAACACAGTGAGACTCCAACTCAAAAAAATAATAAATAAAATAAATAAATAAATAAAATATTAAAACGTCTTTTCAATTTCAGTGTGAACAATGGATTGCGCTTTTACCCTTTCATATTAAAAAAACAAAAAACCTTTTAATAAGTCCAATCTATGGCTTGAGAAAAATTAAAATATTTTAAAACATTCTCGTTAGATGAAATCGGAAAATCTGCTTAAACAGTCAAACTAGAACATATCTGTACTGGCACATCAGCTCCAGATAACACACAAATCTGCATCATAAACACATTATCTTCCTAAACCAAGGACTGAAAAGAAATGTTAGGCCACTCGCTTCTTACAGGAGTCATTTAAAAATGTCAAGCCCGTGGAAGGAAGGGGCACTAATGTAGGCAACCTTGCCTAACCTTATCAGTAAGCACTTTGCCTTCAGGAAGATTAATAGTAGCACTGCCAAACACTACCATAATACTATGCCAACCACAGACCCCTTGGTGGTTTATCACCATTATAATTACAAATAATCCAAATTTTTCCCAAACTGTCAAAATGCAACAAAATACACAAATTTGTCTGCTGAACAAAAATGGAGGCAAATTTCATTATAAACTAGAATAGTGGAATAGCTTTATTACTGACAGGATTATTGCAAAACGGAAAATACTGTACATATAAAAAGTGATAACTAAGCCTGGCACAGTGGCTCACACCTTAAATCCCAGAACTTTGGAAGGCAGAGGAGAGAGGACTGCCTGAGTCCACAGGTACAAGACCAGCCTGGGCAACCTGGCAAGACCTCATCTCTACTACAATACATTTAATAAAAATTAGCCGGGTGTGGTGACATGCACCTGTAGTTCCAGCTACTTGGAAGGACAGCTTGAACCCACCAGGTCGAGTTGTGGTCGCCGTGAGTGCTCCAGCCTGGGCAACAGAGTAAGACTTCAACTCAAAAAAAAAAAAGTGATAACTACAGAAGAAGTCATAATCAGCAAGAAAAAACTAAAATATAAATCAGAAGCCACACTGATCTATGACTAACCTGTAACATAAACCCTATGGAACACCCACTTGTATGTGCCTTTATATAAATGGCCCATTTTGTCCGATGCAGATCCTATTCACTTTAAGATTATATTTGTGGCAAGATACAGTAAGAAAACAGGGCAGACAAAGAGGAAGAAAAACAACCCATTACAGGATGTTGACAATTATAACTACCAAAGTTTTAGACTATATTGGTTAGCACACCACATACCACTAAAATACACCAGGTTCCTCCAATACCAGGTTACTTTGGTTTTCGATTCTACTCAAATAACAAGAGTCTAGTCTAACAAAAAACTTTAATTTTCATACCCTATGAAAGAGAAAATCTGTGTACTTCCTGGTCTCAATGACCAGGCAAAACAACGTCAATCCACCTCAACTGTCCTACAGTTTCATTTGGACAGATGATAGATCTATCTCACCCTTAATTATGATTCCATAGATCGTGGTCCAAAGATACCAAGAATAAGGCAAAAAAGGTAACTGAAATCCCGATACTATGCCTGGGGTGCCATATCTCTAAATCTATCAATACCTAACCTTAGTTCCCCAAAGAGAATGCCTGAATACAAATCCACAAAAAACTTCCATTTCTGAATTCATAGTGGTTGTTAGTGTCTTTCGTTTATACTAATGACTTTTTAAAAAGATATTTCTAAGAGACTCATGAAATGTTTTAACACAAAAAGAATGAGCAGGAATGTAAATGGCTATCACTGTGTTCACTCCCCATGCCAAAACAAACTCAAAGAAGGCAAAATTCTGTCCATCTTGTTTGACTATATCCACTGTCCGGCACCTTGGAGATAGTTAATATTCACAAAACGAATGAAATCATGTAACAAAACTCATCAAACAGTAGCACAGTTCCAGTGAGTAATAGAATTGTGTTAAATAGCATACTGCATACTGCAGGAAAGAAAGTAGAACACTTGCTAAAACTTGGGAACCTTCTAAACAGTGCTATTTATAGCAGGATTTAACCTATACTAGAAAATAAATTCTCCCTGCAACCTTCCCTCCCTTGCTAGTCACACAAAGAAGAAACTGCAAGGAGGTGTGACACCTCCATCACCTTTGAGAAACAGGGAAAGGAGCAGTAAGGCCTACAACGATGAGTTTTTATACCAAAACAAAAGACAAGTTGCACTTTTATAAAAGTAATGACTTGGACAGGCACAGTGGCTCACGCCTGTAATCCCAACACTCTGGGAGACAGAAGCCTGGGCAACAGGGCGAGACCTCATCTCTAGAATAAATCAAAAAGTTAGCTGGGCATGGGGGGTCACACCTGCAGTTCCAGCTACTTGGAAGACTGAGATGAAAGGATCACCTGAGCCCAGCAAGTCAAGGATGCGGCAGCCATGAGCAGCGTGCCAATGCATTCCAGACTGGGAGACAGGGTGAGACTCCCACTTGGAAAAAAAAAAATTAATGACTTTCCTCTCTCTATCCCAATACCGTGGATCAGTAAAAATTTAGAAATCAGTAAAAACTTTAAAAAGAAAATTTAAAGTCCAAACTATGGAACAGATGGGCTCTAGCATCAGAGTAACATAAACTGCCACCGATCTATCAAAACTTTTGCATAGTTACAAACTTAAGATGGTGTTTTATGAATATTAACTTTATTCTACTTTTTTGGCTATGGTAAACAGTCTGCTGTTATGATTGATGAATATCATAATCTCTCATGTTTATGACTTTTATTTGCCAGAGAAAAATGGGACAGTAGACTTAACTTTGTCAATGCAAACAGATCCTCTTTCCACATTTCAAACCATAGCATGCTCTACTACTTCAACCTAGTGTTACCATCCTCCATTGTATTTTTAGACTGTTTTTAGCTTATTGAATTTTATGTAGATTACTGATTTATAAAAGATTCGGGAGGAATACACCCTTTCAAAGTGCCCCCTTCCACACAATTAAAAGAAGTGTTTAATAATTCCTTTGTCAATTGTCTCCCCCACTTGAATGAAACTTCTATTAGGGTAAAGTTACGTTGTCTTATTGGACACTACAAAATAGGTTCTGTAGTGTTATTACGGTGAATGAATGAATGAATGATTTGGAACACAATGGTCTTATATTCTTCTTTTACTAGCTACGTAGGCAATATTTGAGTACACATCATATAAGTTCTATCCAGCTTTGTGAAAACTCAGATACTCTTTACTGCTCAACTGACAATTTGTAGCCGGCACTTTGGGAGACTGAGGCGAGAGGATTGCCTGAGCCCAAAGGTTTGAGACCAGCCTGGGCAACTTGGCGAGACCTCATTCTACAACAAGTCAAAAAATGACAGAGGGTGGTGGCACACACCTGTGATTCCAGCTACTTAGAAGACTGAGGATGACTTGAGCCCAGCAGGTGGAGACTGCTGTGGCTGTGAGCATGTCACTGCTCTCCAGCCTGGGTAACAGAGGGAGACTCCAAAAGGAAAAAATAAAGAAAGAAAATTTGCAAGTAATAAATTTAAGAACACTGTATTTGATTAGAGAAGGTGCTATAAAACAGTTTACTCAAAGGCCACACAAAGAATTACAGCAAGTTCCCCAGACGAGTTTCCAGTATTCCATTACCATCACTGTTCACGGTCTTCCCAAGAACCTCTGCTGGATGACTTCACTGCCTGGAGACTCAGTTTTCCTCTATGTTTCGAGAACTGATAGATGATCCCACTGAAAGAATAAACTACTCTCCAGGGCCTTCACAATCATCTTAAAATTCACAAAGGGGAGGGAAGGGGGGTTAGGGAAATGGAGTAAAAACACATGAACAGCGATGTTCCTGCTCGCTGTGAAAGACTGGAAAATACTCCCCGCAGCCTTCCCTCCCTCGCTAGTCACAAAGTAAAAACTGCAAGGTGTGACACCTCCATCGCCTCTGAGAAACGCACAGGGAACGGAGCAAAGAATCACGACCGCGGGGACCCATGTGCTCTCCGGGAAAGCAGGAAGTCTGTTTCTCGAGCACGGGCCACTCATCCATCATCACGCGGGGAGGAATGGGGGGGGACGCCCCACGGTTCCAAGCCACCTCTCGCCCCCGAGGCCAAAGCCAGGCTCCCCAGGAAACGCGGCGTCGCCGGGCTGAGCACGGGGCTCGGGACGCCCCTTTCTCCTCGGCCTGCCTGAGCCCCTCTCCTCGGGCCCCCGCCACCAGAGGGGGCAGACCCGGCCGGCGGCGGCGGCGGCGGGGAGGGAGCAGCCCCGGCCGCGAGGGCGGGCGGTCCACGCGGCCGGAGACCTCGCCGAACAAAGCCCGGCGCGGAGCGGGCGGAGGGACCCGGGAGACCCGGGAGAGGGGCACGGACGCCGGCCCGTCGCACCGCCGCGGGCGCGGGGACAGGTGGAGAGGCCGGCCGGTCCTCTTCGGGAGCGGAGCGAGATGGGCTTGCGAGGGGTTCCCCGACCCCGGCGCCGGGGCACCCGGAACCGGGCCCAGGCGGCCCCCGCGCCGGGAAGCAGGAGAGGCGAGCGCGGCGGGGAGGAAGGAGGGGACGCGCGGGTCGCAGGCGGCCCCGGCCGGGGCGCCGGGGTCCCGCTCCGGCCGCCCCGACGCGGGCCTCCCCGGCGCCCCGGCAGCCACACAAAGGGGTCGCCGCGGCGCGCCGGCCCGGGAGGCGAGGGGCGCCGGGCCCGGGGCGAGCGGCCGAGCGCGACGCCCGCCGTGGCCCCCGCCTTTGTCTGCCCGGCCCCGCGCCCGCCCCCGCCCCGCAGCCCCGCCGCCGCGGCGCCCTCACCCTGCTCGTTACCCGGGTGAGTAGCGGTCTCATCTGCTCGCCGGCCCCGTCCGTCTCCATGGCCGGCCGGCCGGCCAGCCCGCGGCGGCCGCTACGCCGCCGCCCCGCGCGGTCCGCCCGCCCGCTCCGGCCGCCGCCGAGACCCCGGCGCGCGAGGGGGCACGCGCGTGCGCCCGCACGCGGGGGGCGCGCGCCGCGAGGCGAGCCGGGCGCCGCGCGCGGGGGACGCGGGGCGCGTGTGCGCGGCGGCCGCCGGGCGGGCTCTCGCAGGGGAGCGAGGCCGCGGCGTGGAACCCGGAGCGAGGACTGAGCGAGCCGGAGAACCGAGTGGGGAGAAGAGAGCCGCGGAGGAGGAGGGGCCCGGGGGCGGGGCCGCAGGCGTGACGCGCGCGGCGTCGGGCCCGGCCCGCCCCGCCTCCAGGGCCACGCCCCCTGCCAGTGAGGCGCTGCCAACCCCCTCTGCGCGCCCGCGGGCCCCGCCGCGAGGCCACCCGGAGATGGGGCGGGTGGAGGGGACGGACGTTCGTTCCAGCCAATCGCCGGCCCGCAGGCTTCCTCACGCCCCGCCCCCATGCCCTGCCGCGAGAGGCCCCGCCCCTCTTTGTAAAAGCGTAATTGACCGAGGCTGAGAGTCGGATTAGTTTTTTGGGTCGGAAGTTCCCCTGACGTTCCGAAGTGGGGTGAGGGTCACCACGTCCCTGGACTCCCAACCACAGTCTCTAGAGGCAGGGGGGAGTGGGACGCCACCCCTTTTAAGGGCGCTCAGAACTTTCAAAGGGACTAACGGATCTTTGCACCCTTGCAAGTTTCCTTTATCTCAGTCCAGTAGGCGTGAACCTCAACTCGGGGTCCGTGGGAGAGGGGGTACACCTGGCCAGGTGTACATACTCGTGTGCTTGCCTCGCTGACCAGGCACAACAGTCCCACAGTCTTGACTCCACCCTAGAGGGTATCTCAAATATCCGTGTCTGTGACTAGGGATGATGATGACGATGACATCTGCCACACAGGGTCATTGAAGGATTGAGATTTCTAATCATAAATGTGCCTGGCACACTGCGTGCTTATTATGGCCATTATTATGAACAGGGTTCGAGTGTTTAATAAGGATCACAAAATGTTTCATTGAGAAGAGCTGAATCCTTGCTATGGGAGGAGATATATATTTTTTATATAATCATCGGTTCGGGAGCTCACATCCTATCCATCTCCAACAAGGTATTAGTAAAGCTCTTTGTCAGCAATAGGTACCTAAGTATGCTGGGTCACTCGGTCCTTGATTGGGCCCTAGTCCCCTTTTGTCCTGGATTTTTCCCAGAGAGTTATTTCTAGGCTAGCACACCATGATCAAGAACAGATATGCCTCTATTCATAGCTACCATGTAGAAAGGCCATTAAAGACGGTGACATTATGCAAACATGTTTCATCTCTAGTCCTCCCAATACTTCAAAATATGTTGGATCCCCATTTTATAGATGAGAAAGCTGTGGTTCACAGAAATAGCTGGTTTTAGGTTCCAATGAGTGGAACTACTCTTTCTACCACACCATTCTAATGTCTCCTTCAAGAAAGATGAACAACAATAAGAGAAAAAAAGGATGGAGCAAGAATGAAAAGGAAGAATATGGAGAAAAGGGGGAACTGGAAAAAAATACCTCCTAAAGTGGTTTAAGGCATCCATCACTTGTGCCCATACCGTCGTTCTCTAATTTGGTATTCTATCGAAGAATTTGTTCTGGGCACTCCTACAATGCAGTCTCCCATCATGAAACTGTAATTACTATATTTAGAATATCCTTTACTTCCCCTTCTCTGCTTCATGTTTCTACATAGCACTTAGCCCCTTATAACATTCTATATATTTTATGATTTGTTATGCTAGTTATTTGTCTGCACACACGTAGACTAGCCTGTGCTCCATATAAGCTTCATGCAAACAGTGATTTCTTTCTTTTTTTTTTTTGAGTTGGAGTCTTACTGTCATCCAGGCTGGAATGCAGTAGCACACTCATAGCCACTGCAGCCTCGACCTGCTGGGCTCAGGCGATCCTACCGCCTCAGCCTTCCAAGTAGCCAGAACTACAGGCGCGGACTACGATGCCCAGCTTTTTTTTTTTTTTTTTTTTTTGAGTTGGAGTCTCACTCTATCGCCCAGACTGGAGTGCAGTGGCCGCTCCCGGCCACTGCAGCCTCTACCTGCTGGGCTCCGGCGATCCTTCCGCCTCAGCCTTCCAAGTAGCGGGAATTACTATTTATTGTAGAGACAAGGTCTCACAAAGTTGCCCAGGCTGGTCTTGAACACGCGGGCTCAGGCAATTCACTCGCCTCGGCCTCCCAAAGTGCTGGGATTACAGGCTGAGCCACCGAGCCCGGCCCAGACAGCGATTTCTTTGTCTGTTTGCTGTTATATCCTTACACTTACAAGAGTGCTTGGCCCCGTAAACTCTCAGTACATGTGTTAATTGAATGAACACACATGTGGAGTGAAATATACATTCTTCTTAAGACCTAAGAGGCCATGCGCAGTGGCTCACGACTGTAAGCCCATCACTTTGCGAGGCCGAGGTGAGAGGATTGCCTGAGCTCATGGATTCAAGACCTGCCTGGGCAACTTGGTAAGACTTCGTCTCTACAATAAAATCAAAAAATTACCCGAGCATGTTGGCATACGCTTGTGGTTCCAGCTAATTGGAAGGCAGAAGGATTGCCTGAGCCCAGCAGGTCGAGGCTGCAGTGGCCGGGAGCTTGCCACTGCACTCCAGCCTGGGTGACAGTAAAACTCTGACTCAAACAAAACAAAACAAAACAAAAAAACCCCAAGAAACCCGAGAGCATCGTGAGTGACAACTGAGGATGTGGCCAAAGTAGTACAAGGACAAAGTAGGTTCCAGAGTTGAAAGTGCTAAATTGTCAACTTCAAGTAGGGCTTGGAAATACATGCTTGGCAGACCTTGCTAAACAATGAATTTCTCTTTATCCATCTTGTGAAAAGAAAAAATAAAGAACTATTGGTTGATGTAATCCACAAATATTTTTCGAGCGACTTCTCTGTTGCTGTGTTGCTTTTTACACACTCACTTCATCCAAACTGCTAGGAAAATAATGTAGTAAAAGTCTGAATTATAAAACGTAACAGTTGTCCAGCTAATTCAAGCTCAGCCAAAATTTATTCTGAGGTGATGGCTTCATGAATAAAGAAGATAATGTGTTAAAATTGCTTTCACAAGAACAGAGGTGACTATAGGGTGTTCCAAGGTGCAAAAAAGGCAAATTGTATTCTTAAGTATTTAAAATATCATCTGTGGTCACAGCCTTACCAGACTCTGGTGTGGCCATGCTCTCTTGGAGCTATGGCTGTCTCCATGTTTCCTGGCTTTGGCTCGCTCCCCTACCTTGGGGAGGTGAATCTCCTTTCTCTCTCTCTCTCTCTCTCTCTCTCTCTCTCTCTCTCTCTCTCTCTCTAACTTACTTTCTAAATAAACTATATTTTCTAATCTAAAAAAATAAAATAAGATAAAATATCATCTGAAATGTGGCACATGGAAACATTTGCTGAGCAAAAGTGGATGTGAGCCTAAATTCATAACTAACAATGAACGGGTAGCACCTGAAATTAATGAGTTTTAGCTGTATCCTAAATTCAGGACACTTCCTGGGTTTCTGGAACAGTAGGTAATCCTAGCAGGGACTTGGATACAACCCCTTGGCAAGATCTCCATTCCGAGAAGTGGACAATCTTCCCGAGAACAGTTCTCTAGGAACCAGGGCATATTTTGTAAAGACAAATAGCAGTTTCTTTGTCATTTTGAAAAGCCTGAAACCATCCTTAACCTTTAGCAGAGGATTCTTTGACAATTATGAGCATCTTCATTGCCTCTTCTTGGCCATAGCTGAAATGTAAATATTCCCAATCATCTTATCTCATAAGGAAAACTAAAATCCTTGGAATAGTGTTTTTGAGAGCACCAGGGCAGCCTTAATAGGGGAAACACAAAAGGAAAATGGTTTATGTGATCACTGTCCTTTACTTCTAGAGACTAAGCATGCAGATAGATTTTTACAAAATGAAGAAATGACCAGACGCGGTGGCTCACGCCTGTAACCACAGCACTTTGAGAGGCAGAGGCGACAGAATTGCCTGAGCCCAGGAGTTCAAGACCAGCCTGGGCAACTTGACGAGACCTTGTCTCTACAATAAATTTTTAAAAATAAATACATAAATTAGTCAGGCGTGGTGGTACCCGCCTGTAGTTCTAGACTTGGAAGGACCACCTGAACCCAGCAGGTCAAGGCTATGGTGGCCAGGAGCATGCCACTGCCCTCCAGCCTGACCGATAGAGTGAGACTCCAACTCAAAATAAATGCATACATACATATGAACAAAACCAGACCTGGTCCCTGATCTCATGGAGTTCAGAGTGAAAGACATCAATATATAAACAAATATCAACAATGCAATACAGGAAACTCTAATATGATCCTGGGAACATCAGTGAAAAAGATTGGAAGTCAGGCGCTGTAACTGATGCCTGTCCCAGCACTTTGGGAGGCTCAGTCTAGAGGATTGTCTGAGCCCAGGGGTGAGACACCAGCCTGGGCAAATTGGCAAGACCTTGTCTCTAGAGTAAATCGAAAAAATTGCCCAGGCGTGGTGGCACGTACCTGTGGTTCCAGCTGCTCAGAAAGCTGAGGATCTGAGGACCTGAGTCCAGTAGGCCGAGGTTGCAGTGACTGTGAGTGTCCCACTGCACTCCAGCCTGCGTGACAGAGTGAGACTCTGACTCAAAAAAAAAAAAAAGAAAGAGAATGGGATGAATCTGCTGGGGGGTGGGAAAGTACCAGGCTGCCCACTGTGGGAGGAAGATGTAAATGATGTCTGGAAAAGCTACAGAGAAATACAGTAGATTTAGACTCATTAATGAATGGTCATAGTATATGTGGTATAATATGAAATAGATTTGGTCTTTGTCTTTGTCTCAAGTTCCTATTATAGAGGAAACTTTTAGAATTTAACAAAATCTTTAGAATTTCCTGAGTGATTTGAGTGTCTTTTGTTATGTAAAATGAGCCACTTTCATAACTCCTGAGTTTATGCTAATCAGGTTACTTGGCATGGGTGGGACCCCTAGATAGCCCAGTTACCAGAAATAGGGCCAGACACGGAAAGACCAAATGATTAGAGGATTAGAGGGTTGGAATTTCAGCCCCACCTACCACCCTACAGGAAAGGAGAGGTGTGCTGAGATTAAACTCTACAAAAAGTCTTGAACATGATTTAATGAGCTTCTGAGTTACTGAACATGTGGCTATAGCTGGAGAGGTCATGGAAGATCCATTCACTCTTATACCCTCCCTTTCCATCGCTTCATCGGGCTGTTGATCTGTATTCTTTGTAATATCCTTCCTAAGAAACCGGTAAATGTGTTTCCCTAACTTATGTGGGTTCTCCTAACAAATTACTGAACGCAAGGAGGATGTCATGAGAACGCCGGTGTGTAGTCGATCAGTCAGAAATATACATGATCACTTATTACTTGGGATTGGCATCTGAGGTGGGGACAGTCTTGTGGGACTAAGCCCTCAACCTGGGGGATCCGAGGCTATCTCTAGGCAGATAGCACCGGAATGAAACTGGATTATAGATACCCAGCTGGAGTCTACTGACAATTGCTTGGTGTGTGAGAAGAGAGTAGGGAGAGGAAACTGTTTTTTCCTTTTACAGTATAACTTTATCAAATAAATGGGAGGGGGAAATGGCAGGATCAAGGATATTGATCTGAAGAGGCAGGGTCAGCCCTTGGTGAAGTCTGCCTGCTCTGGGGTTGATTCTCTGTGCTAGTTGTATCTTTAGGCAAGTTACCTAACTTTATCCTTTTTTTTTTTTTTCTTTTTTTTTTTTTTTTGAGTTGAAGTCTCACTCTGTTGCCCAGGCTGGAGTGCGGTGGCACACTCACAGCCACCCCAGCATTGACCGGCTAGGCTCAGGTGATCCCTCCGTCTCAGCCTTCCTAGTAGCTGGAACTACAGGCACGCACTACCATACCCAGCTAATTTTTTATTTATTGTAGAGACGAGGTCTCGCCAAGTTGCCCAGGCTGGTCTCGAACCCACGGGTTCAGGCAATCCACTCGCCTTGGCCTTCCAAAGTGCTGGGATTACAAATTGAGCCACTGAGTCCGATCACAATTTCCTTTTTGAAGCTGTTTTGGGGATACTTTTCTCATGGGATTGCAATGAATATTAGAGAAAAGCATCAAGTACAGCCCCCACATATAAGAAACACTCAATATATGTTTTTTATAGCCAGACATGGTGGCTCACGCCTATAATCCCAGCGCTTTGAGAGGCGGAGGCGAGAGGATTGCCTGAGCTCACAGGTTCAAGACTAGCTTGAGCAACATGGTGAGACCTCATCTCTACAATAGAAACCCCAAAAAATGAGCTGGATGTAGTGGTGCATACCTATGTTTCCAGGTATTTGGAAGGCTGAGGCAGTAGGACCACTTTAGCCCAGCAGATCGAGGCTGTGGTGGCCGTGAGCGTGCCACTACACTCCAGCCTGGACAACAGAGTGAGACTCCTACTCAATAAAAAAAGAAAAAAAATGTTTATTATTATTAGTTAGGTATGGTGGCTCATGCCTGCAATCTCAACAGTTTGGGAGGCTGAGGTGGGATGATCACTTGAAGCCAAGAGTTCAAGACCAGCCTGGGCAACATAGTGAGACGCCCCGTCTCTACAAAATTTTTTTTTTTTTTGAGTCGGAGTCTCACTCTGTCACCCAGACTGGAGTGCAGTGGTCACTCCCGGCCACTGCACCCTCCACCTGCTGGGCTCCGGCGATCCTTCCGCCTCAGCCTTCCAAGTAGCTGGAACTACAGGCGTGCACTACCACACCTGGTTAATTTTCTGATTTATTGTAGAGATGAGGTCTCGCCAAGTTGCCCAGGTGGGTCTCAAACCCTCAGGCTCAGGCAATCCACTCACCTCAGCCTCCCAAAGGCGCAGGATTACAGGCTGAGCCACTGAGCCCGGCTTCTACAAAATTTAAAAAAATTAACCAGATACGAGCCGGGCTCGGTGGCTCAGCCTGTAATCCCATGCCTTTGGGAGGCTGAGGTGAGTGGACTGCCTGAGCCCGCGGGTTCGAGACCCACCTGGGCAGCGAGACCTCATCTCTACAATAAATCAAAAAATCAGCCGGGTGTGGTAGCGCACGCCTGTAATTCCGGCTACTCGGAAGGCTGCGGCGGAAGGATCGCTGCAGCCCAGCAGTTCGAGGCTGCGGTGGCCGGGAGCGGCCACTGCACTCCAGTCTGGGCGACAGAGTGAGACTCCAACTCAAAAAAAAAAAAAAAATTAACCAGATACGGTGGCACATACCTGTAGTCCTAGCTACTTGAGAGGTTGGAGCAGGAGGATCACTTGAGCCTAGGAGTTCGAGGCTGCAGTGAGCTATGATGGTGCCCCTGCATGCCAGCTTGGTTGCAGAGTGAGACCCTGTCTCAAACAAAACAAAGCAAAAAAAAATGTTTATTAGTATTATCTGATTGGGAAACCACGAGGTGGGAGAAAGATGGGCTCGGGTTTATAAAAGGGGAAAGGCCTTACATAACACACTCCTGAGGAGCTCACTTGCCCCTTAGAATAAAAATGCAAGTGCAGGGACCATGTCTTCCTTGTCATTGGAAACATCCCAGAGTGGGCATCAAAATATATCAAACGAATGAGTGAATGCTAAGAAAATTGGAATCTTTTCCTACACAAAATTTCAGAGCCACCATTAGAGGGTATTGAGGAAACTTAACTGAAATGTTTCCAGTCTTAATTGAGTTATGCCAAAGTTTGTTTATTTTTTTGAGTCACAGTCTCACTGTCGACCAGGCTAGAGTGCAGTGGCATGCTCATGGTCACCACAGCCTAGACCTACCGGGCTCAGGTGATCCTTCTGCCTCAGCCTTCCAAGTAGCTGAAACTACAGGCATGTGCCACTAAGCCTGGCTAATTTTTCTTGATTTATTGTAGAGATGAGGTCTTGCCAAGTTGCCCGGGCTGGTCTATCGCCCCTGGGCTCAGGCAATCCCCTTGCCTCTGCCTCCCAAGATGCTTGGATTACAGGTGTGAGCCACCGCACCGGGCCAAGATATGCTGATGTTTAAACAATTTAACACACACATCAAGAAAGTAATCTTGTTAATAGTCTTATATTAATTACATGTTGCAATGATAATACTTTGGATACAGTGGATTACATAAGCATTATTAAAATTCATTGCACCTATTTCTTCAGACATGTTTTGATGTGGCTACCAGAAAATTTAAAATTATATATGTGGTTTACAGTATTGCTATTGGATGGTACTGGGTTACAAAGAATGGACTAAGACAATAGCAAAGGAAGTGGAAAATGTAAGTTAAACATGAGAAATAAGCCGGGCGAGGTGGCTCACCTCTAATCTCAGCACTTTGGGAGGTGGGTGCGAGAGGATTGCCTGAGCCCACGGATTCGAGAACAGCCTGGGCAACTTGGCAAGACCTCGTCTCTACAATAAATAAAAAAATTAGCTGGGCATGGTGGTGTGCACCTGTAGTTCCAGCTACTTAGAAGTCAATGAGCATGATATGAACAATAAAAACAAGGGTCATATTTTCTTTCTTTCTTTTTATTTTTGAGTCTCACTCTGTCGCCCAGGCTGGAATGCAATGGCAAGCTCACAGCCACCACCACAGCCTCAACCTGCTGGGCTCAGGCGATCACCTCAGCCTTCCAATAGCTGGAACTACAAGCGTGCACCACCACACTTGACTAATTTTTCTTGATTAATTGTAGAGGCGAGTTTTCACCAAGTTGTCCAGGCTGGTCTCAAACCCCTGGGCTTAGGCAACCCTCTTGCTTTGGCCTCCCAAATGCTAGGATTACAGGAGTGAGCCACTGTGCCTAACCCCATTTGTTTTCTTTTCTTTTTTTTTTTTTTTTTTTGAGTTGGAGTCTCACTCTGTCACCCACCCAGACTGGAGTGCAGTGGCCACTCCTGGCCACCGCAGCCTCAACCTGCTGGGCTTCGGCAATCCTTCCGCCTCAGCCTTCCCAGTAGCTGGAATTACAGGCACGCGCTACCACACTTGGCTGATTTTTGATTTACTGTAGAGATGAGGGCTCACCAAGTTGCCCATGCGGGTCTCGAACCCGCAGGCTCAGACAATTCACTCACCTCGGCCTCCCAAAGGCACGGAATTACAGGCTGAGCTACCGAGCCCGGCTAACCCCATTTGTTTTCAAACATTACATATTTTTAAGCATAATGTAGGTAAGCTATATAATTTGATTTGGTTTATCCTTAGCTACACATCTTTAGAAATAATCTATTTGGAAAAGTCCTAAATTGGTATTTCAAAAATGTCAATTTATTATAATTTCCAATGTAGTATATCACTTAAGTAGAATAGAAATTTTGTATTATCTCATTAATAGAAAACATCACCTAAATTTGAAATACCAATATAATTTAAGCAAAGTACTTTCTTTGACTTAATTTTTACATATAATTATATTAACTCTTCCCCATTATTTTGTGTGTATAGATACAACCTCATTCAGCAGGAAAGAAACATAGTCCCGCTCCTGGGTATCTATCCAAAATAAATAAATCTTGTGTTCACAGAAGAAACCTACATACACATTTCTTTTCTTTTGAGTTGGAGTTTCTCTCTGTTACCCAGGCTGGAGTGCAGTGGCATGCTCATGGCCACCACAACTTTGACCTGCTGGGCTCAGGCGATCCTTCTCTCTCAGCCTTCCAAGTAGCCGGAGCTATAGGCACACACCACCACGCCCAGATAATTTTTTGATTTATTGTAGAGATGAGGTCTCAACAAGTTGCCCAGGCTGGTCTCGATCCCCTGGGCTCAGGCATTCCTCTTGTCTCAGCCTCCCAAAGGACTGGGATTACTGACATGAGCCACCATGCCTAGCTACAGATTATTTATTTATTTATTTATTTATTTATTTATTTATTTATTTGAGTTGGAGTTTCACTCTGTTACCTAGTCTGAAGTGCAGTAGCATGCTCACTGCTACTCCATTGTCAACCTGCTGAACTACAGGCACGTGCTACCACACTCAGCTAAGTTTTGATTTATTGTAGAGATGAGGTCTTGCCATGTTGCCCGGCTGGTCTCGAACCTGCAGGCTCAGGCAATCCATTTGCCTCAGCCTCCCAAAGTGCTGGGATTACAGGCTTGAGCCACCGCGCCCGGCCCAGATATTTATATTAACACTATTTACAATGACTCAACTGGAAACAACACCAATAGCCTTCAGGGTGAATTATGAGTAAATAAGTTTTGGATAACTGAAAATGAATAGATAAATGAAGTATGGTATATCCATGCAATGGAATGCCACTTTCCAACAAAAACAGAAAAACTACTGGCACGACGTCGATGAATCCAAAATGAGTCACGCTGAAGTTAAAGGAGGCATACTCAAAAGGCTACATTATGTTGATTTCACATATATGACATTTCCCAGAAACTTAAAACCACAGGGACTGATAACTAATCACTAGCTGCTAGGGGTTAGAGGCAGGGATTGGATATTAAGCACAAAGGAGCATAAGGGAACTTTTTGAGGTGATGGAATTGTTTTATGTCTTGATCATGATATTAGTTACACAGCTGTATATATATATACATATATATGTATTTGTCAAAACTCAGCACCAGACACTAAAAATGATGAATTTTACTGTCTATAAATATGACCTCATAAACCTGACTCAAAACCCAAAAGGACATATATAAAATTGATATGTGAGGTCTGACAGTTAGGTTCGCGAATTATCCTAGAAAAAGTGCTCCGTACCCCATTGCTGAATATCACTACAGTCACCTTCAAAGGACTCCCCTTGGGAAGCTATGCACTGATGCCAGTGCCTAGTCCATTCCTCAAAGCAATTTGGGAGCTCTTTTTCTGGGATGGCCCTCAGAACTGTCGTTGTTATTTGTTAAGTTCTGACAACTGAGTTCAAGATCTTGCCACTGTGCGCTTATGCTGGCAGCAATGTACATAACTGTATTGCAACACCCTCCCTGCTCACCTGATCTGGCCCCCAGTTACTTTTATCTTTACCCGAAGACAAAGAAAATATTGAAAGGAAGACATTTGATGACACTCTGGACATCAAGGGTAATACGATAACAGTTCTGATGGCCGTTCCAGAAAAAGAGTTCCAAAATTGCTTTGATGGGTGAACTAGTCACTGACATTGGTGCACAGCTTCCCAAGGGGAGTATTTTGAAGGTGACCATAGTGATATTCAGCAATGAGGTACGTAGCACTTTTTCTCGGATGAGTTCGTGAACTTAATTTTCATTCCCCATATGTATATATTTTACAATCTGAGATTGATGGATTGGCTTTCCATTTCCATGATTTTTATATTTTTGTGATTATATGGTAGTTCTATGTTGCTGAGCTTTAAGAAAATATATCAATATCATAACATCCTTAACAAAATAATAATTTTAGAGTTCTGATGGACTCTTTTCAATTATTTTGAGTTTTAACTAATACATAAAAAACTATTTGTGTGTCTGTTTCTAAATTGCATTGTGCATGTATGTTCTCAGATCTGATTGACCCTTTTCAATTATTTTCGTTTTTAACTAATGTATAAAACTATTTTTTTGTTTGAGTTGGAATCTCACTCCGTCGCCCAGACTGGAATGCAGTGTTAACGCTCCTGGCCACCGCAGCCTCGACCTGTTGGGTTCCAGCGATCCTTCCGCCTCAGCCTTCCAAGTAGCCGGAATTACAGGCACGCACTTCCTTGCCTGGCTAATTTTTTAAATTTATTGTAGAGATGAGGTCTTGCCAAGTTGCCTGGGCGGGTCTCGAACCCGTGGGATCAGGCAATCCACTCACCTTGGCCTCCCAAAGTGCTGGGATTACAGACTGACCCACCGAGCCCGGCCATATAAAACTATTTGTATGTCTGTTTCTAAATTGCATTTATCAAAACTGGAAGGCTGGAAGCACTATCATGGTCACATAACACATGAGTTAAGAATGGTTCTGAAGCCGGGCTCGGTGGCTCAGCCTGTAATCCTGCACCTTTGGGAAGCTGAGGTGAGTGAATTGCCTGATCCCACGGGTTCGAGACCCACCTGGGCAACTTGGCGAGCCCTCATCTCCACAATAAATCAAAAATGAGCCGGGTATGGTAGCGCGCGCCTGTAGTTTCAGCTACTCGGAAGGCTAAGGCGGAAGGATCACGGGAGCCCAGCAGGTCGAGGCTGCGGTGGCCAGGAGCGGCCACTGCACTCCAGTCTGGGTGACAGAGTGAGACTCCAACTCAAAAAAAAAAGAATGGGTTCTGAGACCGACCGCCACACAGGCCAACACTCAGCTCATTGTTTCTCTTGCATTGCTGATATTTTCGAAGTCAGTTCAAAGACATCAGTCACCATCTAGTTTACTCAGGCATCAGTCTTAAATGCTGTAATCTACCACTGAGTAACAGGTGGTGAGCACTGAACAGTGTACATTGGCACTCCAAGATGTGCCAGACAATTTCTTTTAAAGATTGTTATATGTTTTGATTTGGGCAATGTTCTTTAAAAGTTAGTGTCCATATCGGTCACACCTAGGTACACCTGGGTGTGTTTATGCTTCAGTTGCTTTCAGAGACTCTTCCTCTTAGGACTTGAGCAAGAGAAACATTAGACAGATCCCTGTTGCTTATTTTATGTAAGGACCACTCTTTATATAGAGCTAAATTTCAATACATACTCCTTTTATGAAAATGGTCCCATAAGTCAAGTCCATGATTAAAATTGTGATGTTTTGGAGAATAACCCACCGAAACCAAAGGGGAAATCTAAAATCCCAAAGTTCTATTTCGAGAGGCACAGAAAAAGATTTAATAAACATTAAGAAGCCTGAGGTGGAGCAAAGGATTACTTGCCATGGAATCAAAATTTTCTTTTAAAATGTGGGGTACAATTCAGGATTAGGTATACAAGTGGTCATCATACAAAGTTTGGGCCACCCTTTGGTCCCCACTTTGCCTGGTTTGAGATCAGGTACCCTTAATGATGTTGTGTGTTCCCAATCACCCCGGAATCAAAATTTTCAAAACGGAGTGTTCTCATGCATTCATTTTAAGATAATTGCTTGAATTGGTTTGAATCATCATGGAATATTCATAATTATCCTATTTTAAGATAATCTAAAACTGTCAGGAAAAAAGAGACATGACAGTCTTAGGCTTTACGTGATATTGAGCATGTCACTTAACACCTCTGGACTTCCATTTTCTCATCTGTAAAATGGGAATCATTCTTGGATTCTTGAGTGTAAAACCCACAGAATTCTGAAAGACTTGTAACTCCCCGGGCTCGGTGGCTCAGCCTGTAATCCCACGCCTTGGGAGGCTGAGGTGAGTGGATTGCCTGAGCCCGTGGGTTCAAGACCTGGGCAATTTGGCGAGACATCATCTCTACAATAAATAAAAAAAAATTAGCCGGGTATGGTAGTGCGTGCCTGTAGTTCCAGCTACTTGGAAGGTTGAGGCGGAAGGATCGCTGGAGCCCAGCAGGTCGAGGCTGCAGTGGCCGGGAGCGGCCACTGCACTCCAGTCTGGGCAACAGAGTGAGACTCCAACTCACAAAAAAATAAAAAATAAAGACTTGTAACTCATTTGACTGCAAAAGCCTAACCAAGCTGACATGAAGCCATTTATAATCTTTATCCCCTTATTGTAACTAATCATAGATCTCCTTGAAGAAATAATAATCTGTCTGATAGCAGGGTATTGTCCCAAACCCTGCTGGAAGTGTTGTATAACATTCGTAGCTGGCATTATATCACCTGTTTAAACTCTGAAACGTTCTGGCATCTAAAAATAACTGGCCCTAAGTGTTTCAATTAAAGGATCGCAGACCTATAATAGTTGTTCTGGGCCGAGTGCGGTGGCTCATGCCTGTATTCCCAGCACTTTGGGAGTCCGAGGCAAGAGGACTGCCTGAGCCCAGGGGTTCAAGATCAGCCTGGACAACATGGCGAGGTCATGTCTCTACAATACATCAAGATATTAGCTGGCCATGGTGGTGCCTTCCAAGTAGTTCCAGCTACTTAGAAGACTGAGGCAGAAGGATCACCTGAGCCCAGCAGGCTGAGGCTGCGGCGGCCATGAGTGTGCCACTGCACTCCAGCCTAGGCGACAGAGTGAGACTCCGACTCAAAAAAAAAAAGCTATTCTGTTTATTTCAAGGACATTGCAAAGGCCAAAAATAAGATAACAGATAAAATATTTGGCAGAATAAAGAGTGGTACGTCCGCTTTAACCATGGGGAGCCCTAGGGATCCAAGCTTCTAAAACTCCTTCTCTGGTGGGGAGACTCCCTGGCACTAGAAACAACTTCCAACTTCTACCTGTTCTACGGCTGCTTCCTCTACCCGACACCAATGCTGTCCCTCTCCTTCAAAATCCCTTCTAGAGACAGTTCCCTGTGATGGGAGGGGTCCTTCCCACTCAGGGCCAGTCTGTGTGTCCTTGCTGTTCTGTAGTTTTCCTAAACTCAGCCTGGGAGTGAATTGCCAACAGAGGAGAGGGAACTCAAATCAAGTGGGAACTTAAGCCCAGGCAGTGCTTCCAAATACTCTCTAAGGCCTTCTATAATCTTCACTGTTTGAAGCTAAGTACGTTGGTACAACCTTTATTTTGTGTCTATATGTGAAAGAGTACTTGTACTTTCTCCCCCTTTCCCCTCCCCTCCACCCCACCACACAGGTAACACAAACCCTGGTCTATTCAGATAAATTATGGTTCCCCTCTTATACCAACTGATTCATTTGGTGGTAACTGCAAGTTCTTCACACCGGTGGGCACGATGCCCCACATGATACCTCCACTTAAATGTACTGTGTCCTCGTAGCTTGGGATTCACCAGGATTGAGCGGTGGTAAGTTTTCCTTTTATTTGTTTTTCATAGTTGAGATCCATTGAAGCATTCTGCACAATTGGAAAATCAGAGCGGGAAGGGAAAGATGAGAAAGTTATTATACAAAGTATGAAGCTATGAGCAATCAACATCTTCTCATTTCTTAAAGACAATTAACCAGAAAAAGCTCTGAGAATTTGGAAAATTTGGAAGTGTTTCCATTTGAGGACCGAGAGTGTGAATATGTGCTAGTATTCTCATTCACTGATGACTCACTAGTTGTATCCTCTCTTTTTATTTTGTTTTTGAGTACAAATCTCACTCATTCATGGCTACCGCAGCCTTGTCCTACTGGGCTCCTTCTGCCTCAGCCTTTCAAGTAGCTGGAACCACAGATGAATGTCACCATGCCAGGCTAGTTTTTTAAATTATTGATTGTAGAGATGAGGTCTTGCCAAGTTGCCCAGGCTAGTCTCAAATTCCTGGACTCAGGTAATCCTCTCGCTTCTGCCTCCCAAAGTGCTGAGATTACAGGCATGAGCTACCACACCTGGCAGCTGTATCCCCTCTGGAACACCAACTTAAAAAGATACTTATAAGTAGAGTCACAGACCGTGGTTTCAGTTGTAAGCTGCCCTTTGTGTATAAAGATAGCATGATTGCGTGCGATCAGTTATACATGTTCTACAAGACTTTGATGCAATAATAGGGATGGATCCACGTGGCTCTCTTCATGTGCCACCTGTGATATTCATTTGTGAAACTATATTGTCAGGAATACAAATCTGACATCATGGAACAAGTCTACTAGAACATCCAGAAATTACATGCATTTCCTAGGGTTTACTGGTCCCAATGTACCCATCCAGTCATGAATAATTTCTAACCTCAACCTCTAAAGACACTTCCTAGGCCTAAGTTGGTAGTCTTTTTGAAAAGCAATTTGGCAAGATGTACTAACAGTCTCAAAAAAGTTTGTTCTTCAACACAGTAATTTCATACCAAGACTGTTTTGTAAGATGAGACAAGTGTGGATATATATTTATATGAAAAGGAGTTTATGCCAACGTTAAGTATGAAAGTAAAAAATTAAAAACCAGCTGAAGTCACAGCAATGAGAAAAAGATAAAATAAATGCTTGCTTGTATTTTACTTTATTTTTAATTTTTATTTTATTTTATTTTATTTTTGAGTTGGAGTCTCACTCTGTCACCCAGACTGGAGTGCAGTGTCCGCTCCCGGCCACCGCAGCCTCGACCTGCTGGGCTCTGGCGATCCTTCCGCCTCAGCCTTCCAAGTAGCTGGAACTACAGGCAGGCGCTACCATGCCCAGCTGATTTTTTGATTTATTGTAGAGATAAGGTCTCGCCAAGTTGCCCAGGCGGGTCTCAAATCCGCTAGCTCAGGCAATCCACTCACCTCAGCCTCCCAAGGCACGGGATTACAGGCTGAGCCACCGAGCCCGGCTTTTTATTTTATTTTAAAGTAGGATTTACCGAGAAGACAGAAAAGCTCTCATAACAGGAGGAGACCCAAGGGAGTTGCCTTTAATTTTAATTTTTAAGACAGGGTCTCACTCTGTAGTGCGGTGCCATGATTCCAACTCACTGCAGTCTCAGTCTTTTGGGCTCAAGCGATCCTCCCACCTCAGCCTCCCAAGTGACTGGGATTGCAGACGTCTGCCACCATGCCTAGCTAATTTTTGTATTTTTTGTAGAGACAAGGCCTCACTAGGTTGCCTATGCTAGTCTCGAATTCCTGGGCTCAAGCAGTTCCCCAACTCAGGCTCCCAAATGCTAAGAACAGGTTAGCCACTGTGCCTGGCCAGCTTATTATATGATGAAACATAATACACTCATTAAAAAGACATTCTAAATTTAGGGAAAAAAATACTCATAGTATAATCAATTTTTTTTAGTAAGAGATCTAGATACACACTTGATTAGAGTATAATCCCAATTATAATTCTCTATAAGTGATCAACTGAATGTAATATATTAAAAAGTTAACAATAAAGTGATTAAAAGGAAATAAACTAAAATGCTAACAGTTATTGCTGGGTAGTAAGATTACAGGTGACTTTTAAACTTTATTTTTATAGGTTTCTGGGTTTCACACATTTCTACAATGAATAAGTTATTTTTAAATTGAGAAAAAACAGAAACATGAAACATTTTAAGACAAAATATTAAATTTTACAATGCAATAGAATTGTAAATGCATTACAATGTCATTGGAATATGTCACAGTTAAATACCACTTTTTAAAAGCCAAACACATTAGCAGTCACTAAAACTAAATGGTATAATTGCAGTATAAGGATATTCATAACCTGTTAATAGGGACCACTTCTCTATTTGAGCCAACTCAAAAACTGAATGCATTAAAAACCAGAGCCTTCCTGGAGGCCTGCTGAGTATGCCATGGGGGTCCAACATGAGAAGAATGTCAAGTTTTCATAGTAAATATTCTCAATGGCATCATTTCTGGATAAGGGAAACAAAGAATATTTTAATGAAGAGAAAGAAAAGTGCAAGAGTTTCAGAAAGTCTTACACATATGTTTAGGAAACAAAATCCAGTTAGTAGAGTAGCCTGTTGCCTAGCAACTTAATGTGGGTTTCATAAATGTGGCACTCCATAGGTCATCAGCATCAGAAAACACAAATTCGAGCTGGGCTCAATGACTCAGCCTGTAATCCCGTGCCTTGGGAGGCTGAGGTGAGTGGATTGCCTGAGCCCACAGGTTTGAGACCCGGCTGGCAACTTGGTGAGACCTCATCTCTACAATAAATCAAAAAATCAGGCGGGCGTGGTAGCGCGCCCCTGTAGTTCCGGCTACTTGGAAGGCTGAGGTGGAAGGATCGCCGGAGCCAAGCAGGTCGAGGCTGTGGTGGCCGGGAGCGGCCACTGCACTCCAGTCTGGGCAACAGAGTGAGACTCCAACTCAAAAAAAAAAAAAAAGAAAACGCAAATTTGAATTGAAGGTTTTTTTGCCAATGATTATAACAAATCTTTGAAGACCTTCCAAATAGTCCTTCTTTAAAATGAAGACTCTAAGATTACTGCCTGGTTGTAAGCTAAAGTTTTTTGTTGCTTTTTTCTTTTTTTTTTCTGAGTTGACATCTCACTCTGTTGCCCAGGCTGGAGTACAGTGCCACGCTCATGGCCACCACAGCCTCAACCTGCTGGGCTCAGGCGATCCTTCCGCTTCAGCCTTCCAAGTATCTGAACTACAGGTGTGTGCCACCATGCCTGGCCTATTTTTTGACTTATTGTAGAGACGAGGTCTTGTCAAGTTGCCCAGGTTGGTCTCAAACCCCTGGGGTCAGGCAATCCTCTCGCCTCCGCCTCCCAAAGTGCTGGAATCATAGGCATGAACCACCACACCCGACTGTAAACTAAAGTTTTTGTCTTTGTTTTAAACTCTGTTAGACCCAAGTTTCCCAAATTTGCTTGTTTATAAGCAACATCTGAGGTAGTTGTGAAATATATGGATCAAAATTCAATAGATTGTGGATGAGGCTGGGGAATCCATAATTTTAACAAGAGCCCTAGATGATTTTATGACAGCAAGTTTGAGAAACATTGTTTTAAACTTTCTCTAAATTTTCTTCCTAACCCTTCTTGCTAGTTGTAATTACACGCTGTCCTTACCCGTTTGATGATTTGTTTGACGTTTGCCCGCCCACCAAACAAGGTCCGTGAAAGCAGAGACAGTGTCTCTTCATTGCTGCACCCCCAAGGACCAGTATGGTGTCTGACAAGTATCCAGATATAAACTTGATAATAGAATATGTAACATATTTATTTTGGGTGTCCTCTGTCAATTCCTGACCCAGAGCTCCTAAACCCTTGAAATGACCTGGGTGATAAGAACATCTTTTGTTCTAATGTGGTGACTGTGTACCCTCCTGGATGGGGCTGATTCCGAATAGGAATAAGCCATGACTAGAAGCTTGAAACTTTCAACCCCATCCCTACTCTTCAGAGAAGGGAGAGGGGCTGGAAACAGAGTTAATAATTGATTATGTCAGCGACAAGTGGGGTTCTGTTTGGAAGGGCGGAGTAAGAAGTTTTCTGGGTTCTGCCTAGGTACTAACAATGGACACCCAGAAGGATGTTCAACCCCCAAGGCAACAACCAATGATATATATATCTGTGGAGAATGTCAAACAGAAAATGAAATAAAATCCAGGGATCCAATCAGATGCAGAGAATGTGGATACAGAATAATGTACAAGAAAAGGACTAAAAGATTGGTGGTGTTTGATGCTCGATGAAACCTGGAAATTCAGAAGAATATCTTCTCTTATAACTTGAATTTTCCCTGTTAGTGTTAATGTTCTCACTGTTGTGTAGCTTTAGTTTTGCATACAGTAGTCTCCCCTTATCCTTGGGGGATACATTCCAAGACCCCCAGTGGATGCCTGAAACCTTGGATAGTACCAAACCCTTTATACACTGTTTTTCCTATGCATACATACCTATGGTAAAGTTTAATTTATAAATTAGGCACAGTAAGAGATTAACAGCAATAACTAATAAAATAGAACAATTATAGCAATATACTGTAATAAAAGTTATGTGAATATGGTTGGCTCTTCTCTGTTTCTCTTTCTCTCAAAATATCTTATTTTACTATATGCATCCATTTTCAGACCATGGTTGACTGTGGGTAATTGAAAGCAGAGAATGTGAAACTGTGGGTGGGGGGACTACTGTACTTATGAATATACCTATATACATATAATTTCACTTTATTTCATTTTTAAACTAATGTATCTTGGCATCTTAATATTTTGTATAATAAATTTTTTGTTCAATTACATGACTTATGTATATGTAATCTGACACATAATAAATGTTAAAATTGCAAAAAAAAAATTGATTATGTCAATATGATGATGACCCCATAAAAATCTTAAAAGTATGGGGTTCACCAAGCAAAATGGGAACCAAAGGGAGATCCAAACTTTACCTGTACAGTGTCCACTTGTATACCTAATCCTGAATTGTACCCCAAATCTTTAAAATAAAATATTAAAAAGAAAGGTATGGCCGGGCTCAGTGGTTCAGCCTGTAATCCCAGCACTTTGGGAGGCTGAGGGGAGCGGATTGCCTGAGCCCGCGGGTTCGAAACCCGCCTGGGCAACTTGATGAGACCTCATCTCTACAACAAATCAAAAAATTAGCCAAGCGTGGTAGCGCGCGCCTGTAGTTCCAGCTACTTGGAAGGCTGAGGAGGAAGGATCACCGGGGCCCAGCAGGTCGAGGCTGAGGCGGAAGGATCACCGGGGCCCAGCAGGTCGAGGCTGCGGTGGCTGGGAGCGGCCACTGCACTCCAGTCCGGGCAACAGAGCAAGACTCCAACTCAAAAACAAGAAAGAAAGGTATGGGGTTCGGAGCATTTTCAGATTAGTGAACACATTCACATGCTAGGGTGGGGCACACGTCAACTCCACAGGAACAGAACCCTTCCAGACCTCACCCTATGTATCTCTTGATCTGATTATTCATCTGTATCCTTGATCATATGTTATTAATATAATACCTGTAAATGTGAGTACGTGTTTCCCTGAGTTCTGTAAGCTACTCTAGCAAATTCATCCATCTGAGAAGAAGATTATGAGACGCTCCAACCTGTAACCAAGTGGGACAAAGGTTGTGCGTAAACTGGGAACCTACTGCTTGCAATTGGTGGCTGAAGTGTGGAAGCAATCTTGTGGGACTAAGCCCTTAGTTAGTGTGGGGAATTCCCACTAGCTCCAGTTATGGGATCAGACAATTACGATCATGAACTTGCCACTTACGCTGACAGCACTGTACAATGAACTCAGTAAGGTTTCATAACCTTGATATCATGCCAACATGTGGCGGTGTCTTGCTGAGTGGTGTTCATTATTATTGTTGAATGTTTTTGTGTGCCACTGAGAGAATGTCGGAGCTTGAATTAGAGCAATGAACAAACATTAAATTTCCTGTTAAACTTGGCAAGAGTGGAAGTGAAATCAGGGACATGTTAGTCCAAGTTGATGGGCATAATGCCATGAAGAAAATGGCAGTGTAGAAATGAATTGCACGTTTTTCTGAGAGGAGAGAAAGCATCACTGGTGAAGAGAGGTCAGAAAAGCCAGTAACAAACAGAACTGACAAAAACATTGAAAGAATCATCAAATTGTCAAAAATTGTCAGCTGACTGTGATAAGTATAGCAGAACAAATAAACATTGATAGAGGAACAGTTAGGAAAATCTTAACTGAAACTCTTGGTATGAGAAAGGTGAGTGCCAAAATGGTCCGGAAGGAGCTCTTGCATCACGACAATGCACCAGCTCACATAGCACTGTCTGTGAGGGAGTTTTTGGCCAGTAAACACATAACTGTACTGGAACACCCTCCCTACTCACCTAATCTGGCCCCCAGTGACTTGTCTTTACCTGAAGATAAAGGAAATATTGAAAGGAAGACCTTTTAATGCCATTCAGGACATCAAGGGCAATATGATGACAGCTCTGATAGCCATTCCAGAAAAAGACTTCCAGATTTGCTTTGACGGGTGAACTAGGTGATGACATCCGTGCATAGCTTCCCAAGGGAAGTCCTTCAAAGGTGCCCATAGTGATATTCAGCTATGAGGTATGTAGCACTTTTTCCAGGATGAGTTCACGAACTTAACTGGCCGACCTCATAGTTATCAGAATTGAATTGAATTGTAAAACACCCAACTGGTGTCCACTGGAGAACTGCTTGGTGTGTGGGGAAAACCCTCAGACATCTGGTGTCCAAAGTGAAGTACTGTATTCACCGTGTGAGATCAGAAAAGAAAAATCGTTGTTTTTTTCCTTTATTGAAGTCAATTATAACTACCTATGAATGATCAACTGAAGGTAACATATGAAAAAGTTAACAATAAAATGATTGAAAGGAAATAGAGTAAAATGCTAATATTAACACATTTATTGAATGAATCAAAATAATTTTGTTGCATGTAATAAAAGCCCAGCTAACGTCTGAGTCATCCTCAAGATTGCAGGAAAAGCCCTACCCTTGCAAAGCACAAGGTGAATCTAGAATACCTTGCACTCAAGCAGGAAACCTCTGTTGTCTTAAAGAGAGTGCCATGCGAAACTGGAAAACAATTGCAAAAGAGAGCATGCCAACTGCCAGGCACATTAAGACATCAGTTTCATAGAAAAAACAAATATCTTGTCTGTAGCTACTTAACTGTTACTTAGGCAAGCATACTGCAGGCTGATCTGACATGAAAAAATAAATAAATAAAAAGCTTAACTTCCTGGCTCCTTTGAGACCAGTCCTCAGGGAAGGGATTGCCAAGCGGCTCAGGGACCACTATAACTCAGTAGGGTCCCAGTCTCTCCTAATATTTAGGCTCACCAAGAACTGTAAGGGCAAAGAATGTTATAGAAATCTGAGACCTGCAAGCCCCCCTGAACCCCAACAAATCTTTCTCTAGTTCTTTTTTTTTTGTAGAGTTGGAGTCTCACTCTGTCACCCAGGTTGGAGTGCAGTGGCACGCTCATGGCCACTGCAGCCTTGACCTGCTGGGCTCAGGCAATCCCTCTGCCTCAGCCTTCCAAGTAGCTAGAACTACAGACATGCACCACAATGGCCAGCTAATCTTTTTTTAAAATTTATTGTAGAGATGAGGTCTTGCCAAGTTGCCCTGGCTGGTCTTGAGCCCCTGGACTCAGGTAATCCTCTCTCCTCTGCCTCCCACAATGCAGGGATTACAGGCATGAGCCACTGTACCTGGTCCTCTAGTTCTTAAAAGATTAGGTTAGAGATGGCTACTGAATGTTAGCTGGTTGAAATATGGCATTTGTGTAGGTACACGGGCCCACTCTACATGCATAAGCACTGAGTAGATGGTTAGAAAATGCTGACTGAGCCCGGGCGAGGTGGCTCAAGTATGTAATCCCAGCACTTTGGGAGGCCAAGGCAAGAGGACTGCTGGATCCCAGGGGTTCAGTACTGGCCTGGGCAACTTGGCAAGACCTCTTCTCTACAATAAATTAAAAAATAAGCTAGGTGTGGTAGTGTGCACCTTCCAGATACCTGGAAGGCTGAGGCGGAAGGATCTCCTGAGCCAAGCAGGTCGACGCTATAGTGCCGTGACTGTGCCATTGCACTCCAGCCTGGACAACAGAGGAAGACTCTAACTCAAAAAAAAAAAAAAAATGGTTGACTGAATTAGTCAGGACAAAGCTAATTCTGGAAGTTACATACACAGAATCACATCCCTATTCTCCAGTCGCTGCCTGCCTGCTGTATTACAACCATCAGCCCCAGGTGCACCACTGTCTGTGGGGAAGCCAACTCTGCCCTCCCTTGTGGCTGTAATATCTACAGATGCCTGTGACTACCGTGAACTGAGCTGAAGCCCCTGTTGCTCCCCACTGCCGACTCCTGGCTAAGCCTTTCTCAGTCATCTACACTCAAATCCAAGACACAAAGTGGTTGGCAAATGACAGCCCATGGGCCAAATCCAACCAGCTGCCTGCTTTTATAAATAAAGTTTTATTGAAACACAGCCATGCCCACTCATGTATGTATTGCCTAAGATTGAATTTGGTGTTACAACAGTAGGGTTCAGTAGACTAAAATATCCACTATCTGGCCATTTTTTTGAGTTGGAGTCTCACTCTGCTGCCCAGGCTGGAGTGCAGTGACATGGTCATGGGGCCACCATAGCCTCAAACTGCTGGGCTCAGGTGATCCTTCCACCTCAGCCTTCCAAGTAACTGGAACTACAGACACACATCATCACACCTGGCTAATTTTTTGATTTATTGTAGAGAGGAGGTCTCACCAAGTTGCCCAGGCTGGTCTTGAACCTGTGGACTCAGGCAATCCTCTCATCTCCGCCTCCCAAAGGGCTGGGATTATAGGTGTGAGCCAACACACCCAGCCTATCTGGGCCTTTAGAGGGAAAGTTTATCTACTCCCGATCTAGAGACATAGGGCCAGATAATAATTATTGTAATAAATTATTGTGTGGCGTTTAGCATATATGCCAGGCTGTATGTGGAGGTCTTTCTTCAGTCCTCATTACAATCCCCTGAGGAAGTTGAGACACAAAGAGGTCAAGGTAGCACAGCTAATAAGTGGCTAGCCTAGATAGAAAGGGTGCGGCAAAAACCAGTGTCATCATGAGGATTCAAAAAATGAACCAAATCTTAACTTGGGCCAGGCTCGGTGACTCAGCTGGTCATCCCAGCACTTTGGAAGACCGAGGTGAGTGAATTGCCTGAGCCCACGGGTTTGAGACCAGCCCAGGCAACTTGGTGAGAACTCATCTCTACAATAAAAAATCAAAAACTAGTTGGGCGTGGTAATGTGCACCTGCAGTTCCGGCTACTTGGAAGGCTGAAACCCAGGAGGTCAATGCTGGGGTGGCTGTGAGTGTCCCACTGCACTCCAGCCTGGGCAGCAGAGTGAGACTCCAACTCAAAAAAAAAAAAAGAAAGAAAAAGAAAACAGGTTATTACTAACAACTACATTCTGTCCAGTTGCAAATTCCTTTTGTGCATGGGATTAGATGAAAAAGGTAATGTTTAAAAAGATTTTTTGAAAACAGAAAATAGAAATGACAAAAATAGAAAACTAGAAGTGATCAAAAAATGCTTCCTTTAAAAAATGTATATGCATTTATTCTAGAACTTTTACATTTAAATTATAATTTCTAGTCAGGCAAGGTGACTCACGCCTGTAATCCTAGCACTTTGGGAGGTGGAGGTGAGAGGACTGCCTGAGCCCAGGGGTTTGAGACCAGCCTGGGCAACATAGTGAGACCTCGTCTCTACCATAAATCAAAAAATTAGCTGGGCAAGGTGGAGCATGCCTGTGATTATAGCTACCTGGAAGGCTGAGGTGGAAGGATCACTTGAGCCCAGGAGGTCAAGGCTGTGGTGGCCGTGAGCGTGCCACTGCACTCCAGCCTGGACGACATGGTGAGACTCTGACTCAAAACAAACAAACAACAACAACAAAAATTGTACTTTCTTCTTCAAGATAGTCACCTTGGGATACTCTCCATGTATTAAAATATAATTTTAAATATTTTAAAACTTATACTTGGAAATTGCCTTCTGAATCAGTTTACTCATGTATTTTTACTCAATATTTTTATTTGTGGTTTCATTGTTACAAAGTGTATTTTAGTCTCGAGTCATATGAATGATATTACTTAGCTGGATGATCTACTTTATTCACCAGATGTGGCCCCCAGAGATTTTTGACTTCTTTCAAGAAGTAAATCTACCCCAAAGTAATTCCAAGAATAGATTTTTCACAACATTGTCTGAATAGTTCGCTGCTGTACATTAGAACGCAGCATATAGTAAGTGCTCAAAGAATAATTATTAAACAAATGAATGACTTTCTCCAAAAGAAGTTCCAAAGTACTTTAGGAAATGGCAACACGGCTGGAAAAATCTTTCTAGATGACTGAAGAAACAATGCACATTTGGTTCATCAAATCACTTTGACTCATCTCTTCAACAAATATTCATTGAGAGCCAGGGCAAGCTACATAATTTGTGAGGCCCAGGGTAAATTTTTTTGTTTTTAGTTGGAGTCTCACTCTTACTCTGTCACCCAGGCTGGAGTGCAGTGGCACACTCACAGGCACCACAGCCTCAACCTGGTAGGCTCTGGTGATCCTTCCGCCTCAGTTTTCCAAGTAGCTGGAACCACTGGTGTGCGCCATCATGTGGGGCTAATTTTTTGATTTATTGTAGACACGAGATCTCACCAAGTCGCCCCAGCTGGTCTCGAACCCCTGTATTCAGGCAATACTCCTGCTTCCACCTCCCAGAGTGCTGGGATGACAGGCGTGAGCCACCGTCGTTGGTTCAGGGCAAAATGAAATTGCAGGACTCCTGGTTCAGAAAACAGGAAAAATGTATGTTTCTTACTTCTACAGTCTTCTCAACCATCAGTATGTTTATTTGCTGTTCAATGTTGTGTTCTCAAGAACGTGAATACTCGCAGGGAGAGTGCTGACTTTTGCAGACACTGTGGACTGTGTACACTACTCCACAGGTGAGCACAGGGCTCTTCCTGTGCCCAGGGGAAGGAGGAACAGTGGGAAGATGTTAGTGGTCACTGAGTGGAGACCGGAGAGCATCCCGGGCAGGTGGAACCTGGACTCCAAACCTCTGGAACATGCTTCACTGTTCCCTTGGACTTCAGTTACGAAACACAAATTCAGAAATAAATGATTAAGTGCAAAATGGCCAAGCATGGTAGCTCACACTTGTAATCCCAACATTTTGGGAAGCCGAGGCGGGAGGATTTTCTGAACTCAAGAGTTCGCGACCAGCCTCAGCAACCTACTAAGACCTCATTTCTACAAAAAAAAATTGTAAATAATTGCCTGGGTGTGGTGGCCTGCATCTCTAGCTCCAGGTACTTAGGAGGCTGAACCAGAAGGATTGCCTGAGCCTAGAAGGTGGAGGCTGTGGGCGCTCTGATCATGTTACTGCACTCCAGCCTGGGACACACAGTGAGACCCCCAAGTCAAACACACACACACACACACACACACACACACACACACACACACACACACACACATACACACACACACACACGAATATTTAGGGTCAAGACATTCTTGTCTTTGTTTCACTTATTGGAAGCCACAGATTTGCTCTCCAGCCAGCTCTCCGTGGGAGGAGAGAGTAAAGCTGTCCCTTCCTTCTCTCAGCACAGCAGTAATCTGAGTCAAGGATGCAAAACAAGCCCTCCAGGAAGTGAACCGATTAAAATGTTATTTCCTCAGAGATGAGGCTAATAAACAAAATTTAGCTAAAGAATCAAAATATTTTAGATTCTTACATTCCCTGAAGTGGTAGGAATAAATTAACGTCCCCTGATACAAATAAACGAGGACCCTGGGAAATGTTTCTCATTCTTCCCTATCATATTGTCTCATCGTTCATGCCTTATGCACAATATGCAGAAGAACTTTTCACGTTTCTTTCCCCTTCTGTTGAGTGGTAAATACCAGCTGGAGCTTTGTGAGCAATGAGTAATACACTTGGCACAGAACCAGCATAACTGCCACCTGAAAACTTTCCACTCTGCTATTATTCTCCAGGTCAGGAGTCTTACTGTTCAAATGAATGAATGGAAGAAACTGCCTCTGTGGGCGTTCTCAACCAGGGACTTTTCCTGTAGCATCGAGTGCCTAGTCAAGCTACTGTCAACTGTAAGTTTTACCCATATCCGGGTTCCACATCCAAGTGTTTAATCTCAGATTGGTTTCCTTTTGTTTCTCAGTATACATCTGGACTCCCTTCCCTGGCCACACAATTTGGTTTGTTCTTAGGGGATGGAAACCAGCTGTAATATCACAAGCAGGCTGAGTGCAGTGGCTCATGCCTGTAATCCCAGTACTTTAAGAAGCTGATGCGAGAGGACTGCTTGAGCTCAGGAGTTCAAGATCAGCCTAGGCAACATAGTGAGATCTCGTCTTTAGAAAAAACTAGAAAAAATTAGCCAGTCTGGATGGTGTGTTCCTGTAGTCTTGGCCACTTGGGAGGCTGTGAAGGGAGGATCGCTAGAGCCCAGGAGGTCAGGGTTGCAGTAAACTGTGACCACACCACTCCAGCCTGGGTGACAGAATAAGACCTTGTCTAAAAAAGAAAGAAAAGAAACAAGCAAAATATATTTAGGACTCTCAATGTAGTAGAAGTCACAGTGACAGGTCCCCACTCTCAGGTCTTACCTGCAAGCTTCTAGCTATCCCCAAGGCAATTTGCCCAAGGACAAGGAGATTATTCTAATTGTGTACAAAGCAAGGCTCAATCTTTAGAAGAATCAATATACCCAGGAGAAGCCCTTGCCAATGATCAATAAGCACTTTTGCTTAATATCCCAACTTCCTTACCCCTGAGATAATTCTGCAGTGTGTGTTCTGTGTTTCACAGTGGGGTTAAGCTCTTCACATACCTTTGATTGGCTGGATTTCCCATCCTGTATCAGTACCCTACTACCACCCCAAAGTTCAAATACACTACTAGCCCTTGAATCCTTGTCTCAAGATCAGCTTCTGGGAGAATCCAAACCAAGATGTTCAACGGGCTGCCAACAAATTCTTACAATGGATTCCAAAGTCAAATAGATGTCATTTTTTTTAATCCCCCAGAGGGATGATTAAAAAGTGGGTGATTCAGGCCAGGCGCGGTGGCTCACACCTGTAACCCCAGCACTTTGAGAGGTGGAGGCAAGAGGATTGCCTGAGTGAGCCCACGGTTTCGAGACCAGCCTGGGCAACTTGGAGAGACCCCCGTCTCTACAATAAATCAAAAAATTAGCTGGGTGTGGTGGCATGAGTCTGTAGCCCCAGCTACTTCGGAGGCTGAGACGGAAGGATCACATGAGCACTTCAGTCTGGGCAACAGCGAGACTCCAATTCAAAAAAAAAAAAGTGGGCCATTCATATGTTAGCCGAGACTCAAATGGACTAACCCTAAGTTCCTTCCCTCGCAGCATCAATATTTGTCATGTTGCTTCTTCATGCTCTGAAAGTGTTCTGACCGAATGAACTCTGCTGGTAAACAGTTTCACAGAACTCACTTCCAATCATTTTAATGCACTTTGAAGGTTCCAGCACAAGGCTCTGAATCATGATTCACAGGTGTTTTCTGTAACCCTAATTCCAATGTGCCAAGCGACCTTGACCATCTGAATGTCTGTTTTCGACTAGAAAAGTATTGTTGGGAAACCATAGTTCATAACTGATATACATTTTATTTTTTAGTTGTATTTCATTATTTTTCACTATTTCTTCTACATTTTTTCTTTCCCCCCAATACTGATATATTTTTCTTCTTGTTCTCTTTTACTGCGATTTCTTCCTCTATTTCTATCTTGTCATTGTTCTTTTTTGTTTGTTTTTTTTTTTTGAGTTGGAGTCTCACTCTGTCACCCAGACTGGAGTGCAGTGGCCGCTCCCGGCCACTGCAGCCTTGACCTGCTGGGCTCCGGTGATCCTTCCGTTTCAGCCTTCTAAGTAGCCAGAATTACAGGCGCGCGCTACCACGCCCAGCTAAATTTTTTTTTAATTATTGTAGAGATGAGGTCTCGCTGCCCAGGCGGGTTTCGAACCCGCGGGCTCAGGCAATCCACTCACCTCAGCCTCCCAAAGGCGCGGGATTACAGGCTGAGCCACCGAGCCCGGCTGTCATCATTCTTTTTAATGACAAAATAATACAGTCGCTCCTGATATGCATACAGTGGATGTTATGTCCCTACCAGGTCCCTCTTGGATCGAGGAAATCACTTCCCTAGCTGCTAGATACTTGGCTGCTCATGGCTCACAACTCAGTGCCTCTCGAAGAATTGCCCCAGGCTGGACCATCGCCTTGCTAAGCTATGGTCTGTCCATGTGTTATTTGAACTATGGCCAGGTCATGTTTTCCCAAGCTTTGGCCCCCTGCCCTACCTTCGGGAGGTGAACCTCCTCCTCTCTCTCTCTCTCTCTCTCTCTCTCTCTCTCTCTCTCTCTCTGCGCGCGCGCGTTCTAATTTACTTTCTAAATAAACTATATTTTCCAATCTATAAAAAATAAAAATAAAAATAAAAGAATTGCCCTAGGCTGAAGGAAGCAACCTTGCCCTCCCTGGGGACAACCAGCATCCAAAATGTCCCAGACCCTTTGCCTCAATTTGGAACAATTCTGAAGGGTCATTCCAGCTCCAAAACTGTGTAGAATGAGCTGAGGTCTCTTTTGCAATCTCAAAGAAGTTCAATTTTTCCTTTTTCCCAGTCCTGCTTTCCTTATGCTTCTCAAGTGGCTCCCGAGGGCACACTCCAATTAACCATCTACACAAAAATCTCAGAATCTGTTTTCCAGGAAGTCCTGGGAACTTCCTAATAAAATGAGAAGATCAAGAGGAATAAAATGCCAGGCTTGGTGGCTCACATCTGTGATCCCAGCACTTTGGGAGGCTGAAGCAAGAGCATTGTCTGAGCCCAGGGGTTTCAGAACAACCTGGGCAATTTGGCCAGAACTCACCTCTACAATAAATCAGGAAAATTAGCCAGGCATGGTAGCACACACCTATGGTTCCAGCTACTTGGAAGGCTGAGGCAGAAGGATCGCCTGAGTCCAGCAAGTGGAGGCTGCGGTGGCCGTAAGCATGCCCCTGCACTCCAGCCTGAGCGACACAGTGAGACTCTGATTCAAAAAAAAAAGAAGAAGAAAATCCTATTCATTTTTATCTAATATTATCTGTGCACTCTGCCTGTTATATAAGAAGTGTCATAAGTATATATTTGTCTTTAGTACTGATAAAAATGTATGGAAATAATGAAGTGCGTTGATTGGGTTGAACCATAGAAAACAAGTGTAACAGCATCTGATACATGAAAGGAATTCAACAAATGTTTCCTGAAATTTTTTTTTTTTTTTTGAGTTGGAGTCTCACTCGGTCGCCCAGACTGGAGTGCAGTGGCCGCTTCCGGCCACACAGCCTCGACCTGCTGGGCTCCAGCAATCCCTCCGCCTCAGCCTTCCGAGAAGCCGGAATTACAGGCATGCGCTACCACGCCCGCTCATTTTTTGACTTATTGTAGGGAGGAGGTCTCGCTGCCCAGGCGGGTCTCGAACCCGCGGGCTCAGGCAATTCACTCACCTCAGCCTCCCAAAGGCGCGGGATTACAGGCTGAGCCACCGAGCCCGGTTGTTTCCTTAAATTTTGACTCAGCTTTCTTACAACAAAATATGATTTACATGTGTCTCATAATTCAGTATTTTAAAGAGTACATCTTTCTTATTGTAAATATTTGTGAGTTTTTCATTAAATATTTTATTTTTTATCTATATCCAGGCAAATAAATTAAAATAAATTCTTTGGCAGCAGAAATTAATATATTAATTCTTTTTCTTCTCTTTTTTTTTTTTTTTTTGAGTCGGAGTCTCACTCTGTCTCCCAGACAATCCTCTTGCCTCGGCCTCCCAAATTGCTGGGATTACAGGCGTGAGCCACCGTGTCCAACAATAAACTAATTCTTTACCAGCAATAATTACAATTTCATCAAGTAGGTACTCTGTCAGTTTCTCTACCAGCGTTCTCTTTAGGTTGTTACTTGTTATGCATTTCATAAAATCAAACTCTTCGAGAATCATCAGGAAAAAAGATTTATAAATAAGATGTACCATGCAGTCTAGCTGGCTGTTCATGCTATACATACATCTACTTTTTGACAATTGAAAAAGGTAGGTAGACTGTAAGCAATGTTTATTTTTATCAAATGAGAATTGATAAAATTCAGAAAGCCTAAAAAGTAATCCACCATCGTCCCTCATGGGCAGCTGTTTCTTTCTCACCATCATAGTGATAGAAGCAATTCAAATACACCAACACTCCTTAGGCCCTTCCATTAATCACCACACATCTTCCCACCAACCTCCCATATCACTCCCAAATCCATCCTTGGGAAATCTATCTAACTCTTTCCTGGTAACTTTCTCCAAACTCCGTCAAATTTGGTGTGTGTGTGGGATGGAGGGGAGTGTGAGGGATGGGTCTTGAAGAAGAAACAATGCCACCAATGAATTAATTAATGAATTAAAACATAAACATCTCAGCCTGGGCGACAGAGTGAGACTCCAACTCAAAAAAAGCAAGTCAATGATAAAGTAAAAATGAGAAACAAGCTAGGTGCGATGGCTCATGCCTGTAATCCTAGCAATTTGGGAGACCCAGGTCAGAGGATTGCCTGAGCCCACAGGTTTGAGACCAGCCTGGGCAACCTGACGAGACCTCATCTCTACAATAAATCAAAAATTAGCTGGGCATGGTGGCGCATGTCTGTAGTTCCAGCTACTTGGAAGGCTGAGGTGGAAGGATCAGCTGAGTCCAGCAGGTTGAGGCCACGGTGGCCGTGATGTTCCCTGCACTCTTACCTGGGGGATAGAGTGAGATTCTAATTTACAAAAAAAAAAATCAACAGTAAGCCAATGATGAAGTAAAAATGAGAAACAAGTCGGGCATGGTGGCTCACACCTGTAATCCCAGCAGTTTGGGAGGCGGAGGCGAGAGGACTGCCTGAGCCCAGAGGTTTCAGGCCTCTTCTCTAAATAAATAAAAAAGCTAGTCAGGCGTGGTGGTGCACATCTGTGGTTCCAGCTACTTGGAAGGTTTGCCTGAGCCCAGCAGGTTGAGGCTGAGGTGGCCATGAGCGTGCCACCGCACTCCAGTCTGGGCAACAGAGTGAGACTCCAACTCAAAAAAAGAAAAAAAGAAAAAGAAGCAAAAGGAAGAAAAGGTTAAAGAGTTATGGTTCTGGGGTTTGATTATCATGCTTTTGGTGAAGGCACAGCTATTGCTATTGCTGCTGCTTCCTTTTTTTTTTTTTTGAATTGAAGTCTCACTCTGTCGCCCAGACTGGAGTGCAGTGGCCGCTCCTGCCACCGCAGCCTCGATCCGCTGGGCTCCGGCGATCCTTCCGCCTCAGCCTTCCGAGTAGCTGGAACTACAGGCGCGCACTACACACCAGGCTAATTTTCGATTTATTGTGGAGATGAGGTCTTGCCAAGTTGCCCAGGCAGGTCTCGAACCCGCAGGCTCAGGCAATTCACTCACCTCAGCCTCCCAAAGCGCTGGGATTACAGGCTGAGCCAGTGGTGCTGCTTCTTTTAATTGCACCCCTTCAATCATGGAGCAGTTAGGGTGCAATGGCTTGCTTGTGTTCCCACTTTCAAATTCATATGTTGAAGCCCTAACACCCAAAGTGATTGGGAGGTGCTGAGGTCCTGAAGGAAGAACACTCAGGAATGGGATTAGTGTCCTATAAAGGAAGCCCGAGAGAACTCTCTTACCCTTTGCACCATGTGAGCTTTGCAGTGAAATGACTGAATTCTATGAGCCAGAAAGAAAGCTGTCACCAGACACCGAATTTGCTGGTGTCTTGATCTTCCCAGCCTCCAGAACTGTGAGAAATAAGTTTCTGTAGCTGGGCTCGGTGGCTCAGCCTGTAATTCCGCGCTTTGGGAGGCTGAGGTGAGTGGATTGCCTGAGCCCGTGGGTTCGAGACCCACCTGGGCAACTTTGCGAGACCTCATCTCTACAATAAAAAAAAAAAAAAAATCAGCCGGGCATGGTAGCGCGGACCTGTAGTTCCAGCTACTTGGAAGGCTGAGGCGAAAGGATCGCCGGAGCCCAGCAGGTCGAGGCTGCGGTGGCCAGGAGCGACAACTGCACTCCAGTCTGGGTGACAGAGTGAGACTCAAAAAAAAAAAAAAAAAGATAAAAAAAAAAGAATAAGTTTATGTTATTTCTAAGCCATCCAGCCTGTGGCAATTTGCTATAGCAGCCCTCAGGGACTGGGACATAGGGTCACACTAACAGTTGTACTAAATACACCTCAAAATATATAGTACTGAATCATAATAAAAGTTTATTTCTTGGCTAGACGGAGTGGCTTCCGACCTATAATCCCAGCACTTTGGGAGGCCAAGGTGAGAGGATTGCCTGAGCCCACAGGTTCAAGACCAGCCTGGGCAACTTGGTGAGACCCCCATCTCCACAATAAATAAAAAAAGTAGCCAAACGTGGTGATGTATGCCTGTAATTCCAGCTACTTGGAAGGCTGAGGCAGAAGGATCACCTGAGCCCAGCAGGTCGAGGCTGTGGTGGCATTGAGCATGCCACTTTACTCCAGCCTGGGCGACAGAGTGAGACTCCAACTCAAAAAAAAAAAAAGTTTATTTCTTGCTCAGCTAGGTGATGGTTGTTTCTGGGTGGTGATGACTCTGTTCCTTATCAGGCCTCTTTATGTTATGTTGAGTTTATGGTGTAGCTCCCTTCTTCCCCAAAGCCTCACTGTCACCAGCACCTAGCCAGTAAAAGAAGTAGAACAAGGAGGAGACATACCTATTTCCTAAAAGCTATGACACAGAAATGTCCTAAATCACTCTGCACACGTTCCATTGGTTAGAAATCAGCCATGTGGTCACAACTACCTACAAGGCAAGCTCTGAAACCTAGTCTCTATGTGCCCAAGTAAAAGGCGAAACTGATTTTTGTGCAAAGGCTAACAGACCCAGACACAGAGTCTGTGCAATGTAAGAAAAACAAGCAAATACCAAGCTTTTCAAACACTCCTAGAGGATCTTAAAGATGCCTGCTTGTTGGCTGCTAGAGTCAGTCAATAGTGGAGATACTTTTCATACAAATCTAACTTCATTAGCTGTCCTCAGAGTGCCTAAAACTTTATGTCTAAAAATAATTCTAGCCGGGCATGGTGGCTCACACCAGTGGTTCACACTTTGGGAAGCGGAGGCAAGAGGATTGCCTGAGCCCATAGGTTCGAGACCAACCTGGGCAACTTGGTGAGACCTCGTCTCTACAATAAATCACAAAATTAGCCAGGCATGGTGGCGCACGCCTGTAGTTCCAGCTACTTGGAAGACTTAGGTGGAAGGATCACCTGAATCCAGCAGGTTGAGTCTGCGGTGGCCGTGAGCATGCCACTGTACTCCAGCCTGGGCAACAGAGTGAGACTCGACTCAAAAAATCAATAAAAATAATTCTAATATTTAATAAGAGTTGACCCAATACACCAAAACAGGCCCCACAGTGAGGCTCTTTGCTTCAAGACAGGATAGATGGCCTCTTAGGAACAGACTGAGCTGGCTTTTCCTCCCCTCCCCCTTCGGCTGAAACAGCCACATTGTTTGGGAAGGCTTCTGAGATCATTATCAAGAGGCCTCACTGCTCTGACACTCCTACTTTGGGCGCTAGAATTTCAGTCACCAAGACCAGTGAAACTCAACGAGTTTGTTTTCCAACATTTTGTTAACACATTGAATACACTCTCCTTCGAAAATGACAGTTAAGAAATTCCTTTCTCTTGACCTATTCACTCAAGAAAACAGTGACTCTTTCAACATCCAAGCCCGGGATCAGAATTTTATTTGAAGAAGATGACAACTTTGTGGTTAATGGTATTCTTTTCGTGCTAACTCGCTCTTCCAGATCAACGGCAGAGAATAATTGGCCATTCTGAAGATGGCTTCACGAGAGAAGCACTTGCAATCCATACTGTATATTTTTAGTTCAGAAAGGACATTCCTGAGGGAAAATATGATCGAGTTTACATGAGTCAAACGAAATTGTCTGTGTGGGAGGCTCGGGCTTTGTAGCCTAAATGGTTAACTCAGGCATGTCTACACACAGAACAGCCAAATAATAATTAAGTGCAGTCAGTGAACACCACTACACGAGATAGTATCAGCTTTTACCAGTAGTGTCTGCTTGTATTTACAAATCGCTTTACAATGTTCACGAAGGTATCTTGCCTCAATTATTTATTTCTAACTAGTCATCTAGCATGGGTGGATAATCCTTCTTTTCCTAAAAATTGCTGTTTACATCCCCCAAAGCAAAACAACTAAGGAATTAATTTAGAGCTGTTTTTCCCTAAAGAAACACTAAGCATCAAAGGCACTTCCTTTTTCACCTATGCAAAGAAATTCCAAAAGTACAACATTCTCACAAAAATACTTGAATATGTTCTCGATTTCCACTTTGTGGCCAGTTAAGAGAGCAAGGAGGGAAGATAGGAAAGGAAGAAGGAAGAGGCGAGAGGAAAGGGTGGGAAGTAGAGAGAGGGAGAGAGAGAGGAGTAGCTATAAAGAGGGGAAGAAAAAAAACAGTGACCAAGAAATGAGATGAGGAACAAAAAGCAGGGGAGAGAATGAGAAGGCAAATGGAGAAAGAGAAAACACAACAGATTTTTTTTTCTTGAGAATAATGGGGGACACTTGGATAAAGTGAACAGTAGAAATACCTAGTGGAATTGGGGGGGTGGTTTTCTGCAGTACCGAGCCCTTAAGATCAGAACACGGCTAAGGCAGAATGAGTCCAGAAGTGTCTTAGCTATGGGTTCGAGTTTCTGCCCTCTCTGCCGACTCTATGAAGAGCCATGTCTCTCCAGCCAGAAAGACATTCTTGCTCAAGTGACTCCTGACAACTCACTTTTTTATAAATTTTGTGCAGTAGATTCTTTTTTTTTTTTTTGAGTCAGAGTCTCAACTCTGTTGCCCAGACTGGAATGCAGTGGCACACTCATGGTCAACCCAGCGTCAACCTGCTGGGCTCCGGCGATCCTTCCCCCTCAGCCTTCAAAGTAGCTGGAACTACAGGAGCATGCCACCATGACCGGCTAATTTTTTGATTTTTTGTAGAGATGAGGTCTCACTAAGTTGCCCGGGCTGATCTCGAACCCGAGAGCTCAGGCAATCCACTTGCCTCGGCCTCCCAAAGTGCTGGGATTACAGGCTGAGCCACCAGGTCCAGCCAGTAGATTCTTTTTTTAAAATTGAGGTATGGTTGGGTATGGTGGCTCATGCCTGTAGTGCCAACACTTTGGGAGGCCGAGGTGGGAGGATTGCTTGAGCCTGGAAGTTCAAGACCAGTCTGGACAACATAGTGAGACCTTGTCCCTAAGAAAAAAAAATTATAAAGATAAAAAATAAATAAAATAAAATTGAGATGTAATTTACATACCATAAGTTTTTTTTCCCTTTTAAAATGTTTAAGCCGGGCTTGGTGGCTCAGCCTGTAATCCCGCACCTTTGGGAGGCTGAGATGAGTGGATTGCCTGAGCCCGCGGGTTCAAGACCCGCCTGGGCAGCGAGACCTCATCTCTACAATAAATCAAAAAATGAGCCGGGCGTGGTAGCACGCGCCTGTAATTCTGGCTACTCGGAAGGCTGAGGCGGAAGGATTGCCGGAGCCCAGCAGGTCGAGGCTGCGGTGGCCGGGAGCGGCCACTGCACTCCAGTCTGGGCGACAGAGTGAGACTCCAACTAAAAAAATAAATAAAATAAAATAAAATAAAATGTATAGTTCAGCCAGGCATGGTGGCTCACACTTATAATCCCAGCACTTTGGGAGGCAGAGGCAAGAGGATTGCCTAAGCTCGGGGTTCAAGACCAACCTGGGCAACATGGTGAGAACTTGTCTCTATTATAAATCAAAAAAATTAGTTGGGCACGGTGACACACACCTGTAGTTCCAGCTACCTGGAAGGCTGACGGGAAGGATTGCCTGAGCCCAGCAGGTTGAGGCTGTGGTGACCGCTGCATGCCACTGCAGTCCAACTGGGGTGACAGAGTGAGACTCTGACTCAAAGTAAAATAAAATGTACAGTTCAGAGTTCTTGGTAAATTCACAAAGCCATGCAATCATCCCCACTAATTAATTCAGGAATATTTTCATACTTACCTGGCAGGGGAGAGGCCATGGTCAAGAAGGGAGTTTTCCCAGGGTGAAGCTTATCTATTGCATTTCAGATGTGCTGATCCCCGAGAGATCCCTAGATCGGAAAACTCGATTGTATAATTTATGGAGTAGGGTAATGTGTTCACACTCTCCTCTGTAGAAAAAAATAAACAATAGTTTCACCACTCCTTGGAAATCACGCATACATTAACAGTCACTCTTCATTACTGTCTCTACGGATTTGCATATTCTGGAAATTTCATATACATAAAATCATATAATATGTGGCCTTTGTGTGCACCTTCCTTCACTTATCAAAATTTTTTTTTTTTTTTTTGAGTTGGAGTCTCACTCTGTCACCCAGACTGGAGTGCAGTGGCACTGCAGACTCAACCTGCTTCAGACTTCTGCCTTAGCCTTCAAGTACCTGGAACTACAGGCATGCGCTACCACGGCCGGTTAATTTTTTTTTATTTATTGTAGAGACGAGGTCTCGCCAAGTTGTCCAGGCTCAGGCAATCCACTTGCCTCAGCCTCCTAAAGTGCTGGAATTACAGGCTGAGCCACTGAGCCCGGCCTTGTCAAAATATTTTAAAGATTTATCCATGTTATAGCATGGATCAGTAATTTATTCCTTTTTATCACTGAGTAATATTCCATTGTATGAATATGCAGCATTTTGATTATCCACTTTTCAGTTGATGAACATTTGAGTTGTTCCCACTTTTTTGGCTATTATGAACAATGTTGCAATGTTGCCCTGAACATTCCTGTACATATTTTTGTGTATATGTATGTTTTTGATTGTCTTGGGTATATGCCTAGGAGTGAACTTGATGTGTCACATTGTGACTCCATGTTTGACCTTTTGAGGAACTGTAAGACAGTTTTCCAAAGTGCCTGCACCATTTTACATTCACACCAGCAATCTTTGGGTGTGCCAAACTCTCCATAAGCTCACCAACACTTTTTTTTTTTTTTAATTGGAGTCTCACTCTGTCTCCCAGGCTGGAGGGAAGTGGCATGCTCACAGCCACCGCAGCCTCGACCTGCTGGGCTCAGGCTATCCTTCCGTCTCAGCCTTCCAAGTAGCTGGAACTACAGGCACGTACAACCACGCCTGGTTAATTTTTGTATTTATTGTAGAGATGAGGTCTCGCCAAATTACCCAGGCTAGTCTCCAACCTGTGGGCTCAGGAAATCCTCTCATCTCAGTCTTCCAAAGTGCTGGGATTATAGGCGTGAGCCACTATGCCCGTCCTTGTCAATACTTGTTATTGTCCATTTCTTTGATTATAGCCATCCTACTATGAAGTAGTTTTCATTTCACAATGGCACTTCTCTAATGATTAATGATGTTGAGCATCTTTTCATGTGCTTATTGGTCATTCATTTATCTTCTTTGGAGAGATATCTAATCAAAACCTTGATCCATTTTTTTTTTTTTTGAGTTGGAGTCTTACTCTGTCGCCCAGACTGGAGTGCAGTGGCATGCTCCCGGCCACTGCAGCCTCGACCTGCTGGACTCCGGCGATCCTTCCACCTCAGCCTTCCAAGTAGCTGGAACTACAGGCACACGCTACCACACACAGTTAATTTTTGATTTATTGTAGAGATGAAGTCTCGCCAAGTTGCCCAGGCGGATCTCGAACCCGCGGGCTCAGGCAATCCACTCACCTCAGCCTCCCAAAGGCGTGGGCCACCGAGCCCTGCTGACCCATATTTAATTGGGGCATTTGTCTTTTTTATTATTGACTTAGCGTTCTTTGTATGTTCTTGATAGTAGTCTATAGGGGAGGAGAAACACTTTTTCTCTATTTTCTTAGGTTAAGCAACTGAGGCCTGCGAAATAAACTGACAAAAGATAGTCAGCAGGAGAAAAGGTATAGTTCACATGCACACAGGATCCACACAGAAGAGGCAGAAAATTTAAAAACTTATATACCAATTAAACAAAGGAAAATAAACAGGGAAAAAGTGACAAGATAAAGGAAAGGGGGCTTGGGCTTCTAGGGGTGGTAAATTGTGTGAAGATTAATATATGGGAAAGATAGGCCAGGCTCAATGACTCAACCTGTGATCTCAGTACTTTGAGAGGTTGAGGTGAGTGGATTAACGGATCCTGTGGGTTCAAGACCAGCCCGGGCAACTTGGTGAGAACTCGTCTCTACAATAAATATAAAATTAGCTGGGTGCGGTATCACGCACCTGTGGTTCTGGCTACTTGGAAGGCTGAGGTGGAAGGATCGCCAGAACCCAGCAGGTCCATGCTGGGTAGCCATGAGTATGCCACTGCACTCCAACCTGGGTAACAGAGTGAGACTCCAATTTTAAAAAAAAAAAAAAAAAAAAAATATATATATATATATATATATGGAAGATAAACAGAAGATAAGGGTTATTTTTGTAAGGTATATTATGCAGATTCAAGTAGTTACCATCTCCAATGTTAAGAGTAGCTTCTTCTTGGTATGAAAGATGGTGGAATAGCCGGCTCGGTGGCTCAGCCTGTAATCTGCGCCTTTGGGAGGCTGAGGTGAGTGGATTGCCTGAGCCCGTGGGTTTGAGACCCGCCTGGGCAACTTGGCGAAACCTCATCTCTACAATAAATCAAAAATTAGCCGGGCGTGGTAGCGCACGCCTGTAGTTCCAGCTACTTGGAAGGCTGAGGCGGAAGGATCGCCAGAGCCCAGCGAGTAGAGGCTGCGTTTACCTGGAGCAGTCACTGCACTCCAGTCTGGGCGGCAGAGTAAGACTCCAACTCAAAAAAAAAAAAAAAAAAAGAAAGATGGTGGAAGAGACATTTTCACAAAGGGAAATTTATGCTCCGTTTTTAGGCAGAAATGGAGGGTAGATATTCTCCCTGTGTCTGCTCTTTCTTAATTGCTATTAGCTCAAAATAATGCTTATGTCAAAGTGGCATGTCTTGGAGTGGCATATTCTGTTACTCTTCAACCCTTATCAGATATATAATTTGCAAATATTTTCTCCCATTTTATAGATTGTGTTTTCACTTTTATAGAACACAAAACTTTGACATTAAAAAAAAAACACTGTAACCAGGCTCGGTGGCTCAGCCTGTAATCCTGCGCTTTGGGAGGCTGAAGTGAGTGGATTGCCTGAGCCCATGGGTTCAAGACCCGCTCGGGCAACTTGGCGAGACCTCATCTCTACAATAAATCAAAAATGAGCTGGGCGTGGTAGCACATACCTGTAGTTCCAGCTACTTGGAAGGCTGAGTGGAAGGATCGCCAGAGCTCAGCAGGTCGAGGCTGCGGGGGCCAGGAATGGCCACTGCACTCCAGCCTGGGCGACGGAGTGAGACTACAACTAAAAAAAAAAAAAAAAAATGCTGTAGATATGAGATCTTGCTGTGTCACCTAGGCTGTTCCTAAACTCGTGGGCTCAAACAATCCCCTTACCTTGGCCTCCCGAAGTGCTGGGATTACAGATGTGAGCCACCACTCCCCGCCAAAAGTTTTACTTTTTTTTTTTTTTTGAGTTGGAGTCCCACTCTGTCGCCCAGACGGGAGTGCAGTGGCCGCTTCCAGCCACCACAGCCTCCATCTGCTGGGCTCCGGTGAACCTTCCACCTCAGCTTTCCAAGGAGCTGGAACTACAGGCGCGTGCTACCACACCCGGCTAATTTTTGATTTATTGTAGAGATAAGGTCTCTCCAAGTTGCCCAGGTGAGTGTCGAACCCGTGGGCTCAGGCAATCCACTCGCCTCGGCCTCCCAAAGTGTTGGGATTATAGTCTGAGCCACCAAACCTGGCCAAGTTTTACATTTTTTACAAACTGTATTTATCTATTTTTTCTCTGGTGGATTGTGCTTTGGGTGTTTTGTTTGTTTGTTTATTTTTGAGACAGGGTCTCATTCTGTTGTCCAGGCTGGAGTGTAGTGATTATGGCTCACTGCAGCCTCAACCTCCTGGGCTCAGGTGATCTTTCTACTTCGGCCTCCCTAGTAGCTGGGACTACAGGTACATGCCTCCACACCTGGCTATTGTTGTTGTTGCTGTTTTATAGAGACAAGTTCCTGCTATGTTGCCTCGGCTGATCTCAAACTCCTGGATTTAAGCAGTCCTCCTGCCTTGGCGTCCTTGAGTGCTGGGATGACAGGTGTGAGCCACTGTGCCCTGTCTTTAGGCGTTGCATTTAAGAAACCATTGCCGGTCCGAGTGGAGTGAGCAAGCTGAGTGTTTATGGTCGGGTCTCAGAAACCAGTAGCGCTTGCAGCATGACTGACCAACTGACCGGAGAGCAGATTGCAGAATTCAAAGAAGCGTTTTCACTATTTGACAAGGATAGTGATGGAACTATAACAACAAAGGAATCGGGAATGCTAATGAGGTCTCTTGGGCAGAATCCCCCAGAAGCAGGGTTACAGGTCATGTGAAGTAGATGCTGATGGTAACATACAATTGACTTCTCTGAACTTCTGACAACGATGGCAAGAAAAATGAAAGATACAGACAGTGAAGAAGAAATTAGAGAAGCATTCCGTGTGTTTGATAAGGATGGCAATGGCTATATTTGTGCAGCAGAGCCTCGCCATGTGATGACAAAGCTTGGAGGGAAGTTTGCAGATGAAGAGGTTGATGAAATGATCAAGGTTGATGAAACAATCAAGGAAGCAGATTTTTTTTTTTTTTAGTTGGAGTCTCACTCCATCACCCAGGTTGGAGTGCAGTGGCACTCTCACGGCCACCCTAGTGTCGACCTGCTGGGCTGCGATGATCTTCCGCCTCAGCCTTCCAAGTAGGCTAATTTTTGATTTGTTGTAGAGTCGAGGTCTCACCAAGTTGCCCGGGCTGGTCTCGAACCTGCAGGCTCAGGCAATCTACTCACCCTGGCCTCCCAAAGTGCTGGGATTATAGTCTGAGCCACCTAGCCCAGGCAGGAAGCAGATATTGATTTGATGGTCCAGTAAACTATGCAGAGTTTGTACAAGTGATGACAGCAAAGTGAAGACATTGTATAGAATCTGTTTAATTTCTTACAAAATTGTTTATTTGCCTTTTCTTTGTTTGCAACTTATCTGTAAAACGTTTCTACCTGCTGTCAAAAAATATGCACGGATAGTAATTAGGATGTCATTTCTCCATATTTTCTCCCTTACTGTCATTGTCCTGAAACCGTATTTTAGAAAATTGATCAAGTAACATGTTGCATGTGCCTTACTCTGGATATGTCTAAGTCCTTCTGCACATCTAAACTTATGGAGTTGGTCAAATGAGGGAACATCTGGGTTATGCCTTTTTTTAAAGTAGTTTTTTTTTTTTAAGTTTAATGTATTACCTACTGAGCTTTAGAAAGATTTCTTTTTTTTTTTTTTTTTTTTGAGTTGGAGTCTCACTCTGTCGCCCAGACTGGAGTGCAGTGGCCGCTCCCGGCCACCACAACCTCGACCTGCTAGGCTCCAGTGATCCTTCCACCTCAGCCTTCCGAGTAGCCGAATTACAGGCATGCGCCACCACGCCCCGCTGATTTTTTGATTTATTGTAGAGATGAGTTCTCGCTGCCCAGGCGGGTCTTGAACCCGCGGGCTCAGGCAATCCACTCACCACAGCCTCCCAAAGGCGCGGGATTACAGGCTGAGCCACCGAGCCCAGCTAAAGTAGTTTGCTTTAGGAGCTGTCAGCATGGTGGTGCTGAAGTATGGAGTTGTAACTCTGCATGGACTATGGACAGTCAACCATAAGTACTTAAAAGTTGTTCTAGGCCGGGCACGGTGGCTCAAGTCTGTAATCCCAGCACTTTGGGAGGCTGAGGTGAGACAGGAGTGCCTGAGCCCACGGGTTTGAGACCAGCCTGGGCAACTTGGCAATACCTCATCTCTACAGTAAATCGAAAAATTACAGGTGTGGTAGTGCATGCCTATAGTTCCGGCTACTGGGAAGGCTGAGGCAGAAGGATTGCCTGAGCCCAGCAGCTCCACGCTAGATTTTCTTTACTAGATTTACTAGATTTCTTTACTAGATTTACTAGATTTTCTTTAAGGTGCAGTGGCTCACGCCTGTCTTCCCAGTACTTTGGGAGACCAAGGCCAGAGGATTATCTGAACCCAGGGGTTCAAGACCAGCCGGGACAACTTGGCGAGAACTTGTCTCTACAATAAATAAAAATAATTAGCCAGCATGGTGGTGCACACCTGGAGTTCCAACTACTTGGAAGGCTGAGGTGGAAGGATCACCTGAGCCTAGCAGGTCGAGGCTGCAGTAGCCATGAGCGTGCCACTGCACTCCAGCCTGTGTGGCACAATGAGGCTCTGACTCAAAAAAAGAAATTATAATTTACTGCCTCCCCCACCCCCCAAAAGGAAAAAAGAAACCATTACCTAATGTAAGGTCACGAAGATTTATACCCATGCAAGGTCATGAAGATTTATGCCTATGCATACTCTAAAAGTATTAAAGATTTAGTTCTTACAATTAGATATTTAGTGCATTTTGAGTTATTGTCATTTGGCATAAAGTAAATATCCAACTTCATTATTTTGCATGTGGATACCAGTTGTCCCAGTATTAATTTGAATTAGACTGTACTTTCACCATTGAAGTGAAAACTTTGGCAACCTTGTCAAAGACCAAATGACCATTAATGTGAGAGTTTATTTCTGGGCTCCCAATTCTATTCCATTGATCTACCTGTCTATTCTTATGTTCATACCAAACTGTCTCCATTACTGTAACTTTGTAGTGACCTCTTCTGAAATTAAGACATATGTGTCCTCTAGGTTTGTGCTCTTCTGGTTACCTTTTGAATTTTCATGTAATTTTAGGATTCACTTGTCAATATCTGCAAATAAACCAGCTGGGTTTGATATGAATTACATTAAAATCTTTAGATCAATTTAGGAGATATTGCCATTTTAACAACAATATTAAGTCTTCTGGTCCAGGAACATGAAGTGTCTTTCCATTTGTCTTCTTTAATTTATTTCAACATATTTTGTAATTTCATAGTATATGTCTTGCACTTCTTTGGTTTATTCCTAAGTGTTTTATTCTTTTTATGATAGTGTAAGTGGAATTGTTGTCTTAGTTTCATTTTTCAGATTGCTTGTTACTAGTGTACAGAAATGCAAATAATTTTTTTATTCCTTCCTTTCCAGTCTGGAGGCCTGAAAGATTATTTTTTTCTGCTTAATTACCCTGGCTAGAATCTTTAGGACAATTTTAGCTAAGAATATTAGGAATGGATATCCCTCTCTTGTTCCTGGTCTTAAGGGGCGATATAGTCAGTCAGTCCCTCATCACTGAGTATGGTGGTAGCTGTAGGTTTTTTGTTGACCTTTATCCATTTAAGGAAGTTACCTTCCTTGCCTATTTTGTTGACTGTTTTTATTAAGAAAGGGTGTTGGATTTTGTCAAATGTTTTTCTGTGTCTATTGAGATGATCATAGGGTTTGTTTTTATACTATTACTATCATACATGATATTCATTTATTTTGTCTGTCGAATCAACCTTGCATTCCTTGCTTAAGCCTACTTATTTATGTTGTATAATCTTTTTTATATGCAGCTTGCTAATAGTGCTAGTATCTTGGTATCATAAAATGAGTAGAAAAATATTCCCATCTCTGAGATTTTTTTACAAGATTTCGTGAAGGATTGGTATTAATTCTTCATTATTCAGTAGAATTCCCTAGTGAAGTCATCTCGTTCTGGGATCTTATTTGCAAAAAGATTTTTTTTTTTTTGAGTTGGAGTCTCACTCTGTCGCCCAGGCTGGAGTGCAGTGGCCGCTTCTGGCCACCACAGCCTCGACCTGCTGGGCTCCCGCAATCCTTCCGCCTCAGCCTTCCAAGTAGCCGGAATTACAGGCATGCGCTACCACGCCCGGCTGATTTTTTGATTTATTGTAGAGATGAGGTCTCGCTGCCCAGGCGGGTCTCGAACCTGCAGGCTCAGGCAATCCACTCACCTCAGCCTCCCAAGGCGCGGGATTACAGGCTGAGCCACCGAGCCCAGCTGAAATTTTTTAATTTATTAATCCATTTGTCTACTTGTTATAGGTCTATTCAGATTGTCTATTTTCGAGTCAGATTGATAGTTTGGGTCTCTCTGTAAATGTGTTCATTTCATCTAGGTTTGTTGGCATACAATTGTTCATAGTATTCCCTCATAATCCTTTTTTATTTCTGTGAGTTTCGTAATACTATCACCTCTTTCATTTCTGGTTTTACTACTTTGAATCTTTTTCTTTTTCGGTCAGTCTAGCTAAATGTTGTCAACTTTGTTGATCTTTTCAAAGAACCAACTGCTGTTTTTATTTTAAAAATTTTTCTTCTATTTTCTGTTTTATTTTTTTCTGTTGTAATTATTATTATTATTATTATTATTTTGAGTTGGAGTCTCACTCTGTCACCCAGACTGGAGTGCAGTGGCCGCCACCACAGCCTCGACCTGCTGGGCTCCGGCGATCCTTCCGCCTCAGCCTTCCGAGTAGCCAGAATTACAGGCACGTGCTACCACACCCGGCTGATTTTTGATTTATCGTAGAGATGAGGTGTCACCAAATTGCCCAGGTGGGTCTCAAACCCGCGGGCTCAGGCAATCCACTCACCTCAGCCTCCCAAAGTGCAGGATTACAGACTGCGCCACCAAGCCCAGCTGTAATTATTATTTCCTTCCATTTATTTGCTTGCTTTGGGCTTAGTTTGCTCCTCTTTTTCTACTTTCTTAAGGTGGAAAGGTAGGTTATTGATTTAAGATATTTTCTCACCAGACGCAGTGGCTTACACCTGCAATTCCAGCACTTTGGGAAGCAGAGGCAACAGGATTGCCTGAGTTCGAGGCGTTTGAGACCAGCCTGGGCAACTGGGCAAGACCTCGTCTCTACAATAAATCAAAAAATTAGCTGGGTGTGGTGGTGTGTGCCTGTAGTTCCAGCTACTTGGAAGGCTGAGGCAGAAGGATCACTGAGCCTAGCAGGTTGAGGCTGTGGTGGCAATGATTATGCCACTATACTCCAACTCCAGCCTGGGCAACAGAGTGAGACTTCTACTTAATCTATTAAAAAAAAAATGTGTGTATATATGCAAAATTTGTTACTAGAGATAAAGAAGGAGATTTTACGATGACAAAATTATCACTGCAGTAAGAAGATATATAACAATAAAATTATATGCACCTAAAAAGAAAGCCTAAAATTCATAAAGTAAGACATTGTCAGAATTTAAGAGAAAAACAGAACATTAATAATCATTGAAATGTCTATGGCTCACTTCAGTAATAGACAGAACAACTAGACAGAAGATCACCAAGGAAATAGAAGATATGGACAACATCATAAACGAACTTGACATGAAGGACATCTATAGAACACCCAACAAAAGTAGAATTCACATTCTTCTCAAGTGAATATGGAATATTCTTCAAGACAGTCCATATGCTAGGCCATAAAAACGTCTCAAAAAATTTAAAAGGATTGAAATTATACAAAGTATGTTCTCTGACCACAATAAGATAAAATTAAAAATCAATAATAGAAGAACTGAAGGGAAATTGCATACATATTGGAAATAAAACAGCACATTCCTAAACATGGCGAGACACTGTCTCTAAAAAATAAAAAAAATAGTCTGGGCTCGGTGGCTCAGTTTGTAATCCCGGCAATTTGGGAGGATAAAGCGAGTGGATTGCCTGAGCCTGCGGGTTCAAGACCAGCCTGGGCAACTTGGTGAGACCTCATCTCTACAATAGATAAAAAATTAGCCAGGCGCAGTACCACGCACCTGTAGTTCCAGCTACTTGGAAGACTGAGGTGGAAATACTGCCAGAGCCTAGCAGGTTGACACTGGGGTGGCTGTGAGTGTGGCACTGTACTCCAGCCTGGTGATAGAGTGATACTCCAACTCAATAAATAAATAAATAAATAAATAAATAAATATAGGTTTGCCTCTTTCATGAAAAGAAATTTTTTAAATAATTAGCTAGATGGAGTGACGCATGTCTGTAGTCCCAACTACTCAGGTTGCTGAGAAAGGAGGATTGCTTGAGTCCAGGAGTTCAAGGTTGAAGTGCACTATGATCATGTCACTGCACTACCAGCCTCGGTGAGAGAGTGAGACCCTGATTCTAAAATAATAATAGTGCCAGGCTCGGTGGCTCAGCCTGTAACCCTGCACTTTGGGAGGCTGAGGTGAGTGGATTGCCTGAGCCCGCGGGTTGGAGACCCGCCTGGGAACTTGGCAAGACCTCATCTCTACAATAAGTCCAAAATTAGCCAGGCGTGGTAGCGTGCACCTGTAGTTCCAGCTACTTGGAAGGCTGAGGCAGAAGGATCGCTGGAGCCCAGCGGGTCGAGGCTGCAGTGGCCGGGAGCGGCCACTGCACTCCAGTCTGGGCGACAGAATGAGACTCCAACTCAAAAAAAAATAAAGTAAAATAAAATAATAATAGTAATAATAAAAAAACAGAATATGGCAAAGATGATGAGATGTCATTCTTCTCATGATTATGTTACATTACTTAAGACTTCATCTTAGCAGACTGGAATGTGAGAGAATCTGCTGAATACATTGAAGAAGAAAACCACCATAACACGCCACGATGTGAGCTGCCTCTGGTGAGGGCCACTTGTCAGGGAACCATGAGAGACCTCTAGGACCTACAGGCTGCCCTAGCCAAGAGCCAGTAGGAAGCCAAGCCCCTAGTTATAATAACCACAAGGAACTGTATGTTATCAAATCTGTGAATGAGCTTGGAGGTAGATTATTTCTTTTTTTTTTTTTTTTTTTTTTTGAGTTGGAGTCTCACTCTGTCGCCCAGACTGGAGTGCAGTGGCCGCTCCCGGCCTCCGCAGCCTCGACCTGCTGGGCTCCAGTGATCCTTCCGCCTCAGCCTTCCAAGTAGCTGGAACTACAGGTGCGCGCTACCACGCCCAGCTAATTTTTTTATTTATTGTAGAGATGAGGTCTCACCAAGTTGCCCAGGCTGGTCTCGAACCCGCGGGTTCAGGCAATCCACTCACCTCAGCCACCCAAGGCTTGGGATTACAGGCTGAGCCACCGAGCCTGACTGAGGTAGATTATTTCTTAGCTGAACCTCCAGATGAGAACACAGCCTGCCAACATCTTGATTATAAGACTCTGAGCTGAGAATATGGTTAAGCCATTTTCAGACTCCTGACCCATGAAAACTGAGATAATAAATGTGTGTCGTTTTAAACTCTTAATCTTGTGGTAATTTGTAACACAGCAACAGAAAACCAACACAACCAATTAGGATGTTTTTGTTGTAGTCCAGGCAAGAGCTAATGGTGACTTGGACCAAGCTGGTAGCCATGGAGATGGGGAGAAGTGGTTGGATTTGGGATACATTTTGAACACCGAGTTGGTAGATTTTGTTAATAGCGTTTGCCAAAGGCTTGGGCATGCATGTGCAAAAAAAGAGAGGAATCCAAGATGAATCCAAGAACAGTCCCATAAATACAAATACCCGGCTTATAAATTGAATTAATTTATATCTTGTTCATCATAGAAATCAGATCTGGTTAAACTCTGTTGACACACCGTAGCACTTCTTCCAGGGATGCATTTAACCTTTTCCTAAGCCAGGCAAGTTCTACTCACACGTCAAAATTCAAATGCAATGTTTCCCTTCTTTGAAGCCTCTCCCATGAAGGGTAGTTGCTTAACTCTCTGCACCCCTAGCACATTGCTCAAAAATTTCTTACAGAATTCATCTCATGAACTGTAATTTATATACTCTGTTCTTACACAAGGCAGCTAGCTTGTGTTTTTTATCTTTATATTCCCAGAGCTTAGAATAGTATATGAGACAGCTAGGAAATATTCAAATATTTAATGAATGAATGATTGCAATCATTCTGAAACAAATTTGAAATCATCAGATTAACTGTATTTTACCTGATTCTGTCCTCTCATATCAACGTAGTTCACCTCACTATATGATCAACTAAAGCAGAGAAGAAATTAGCTGGGCGTGGTGGCAGTCGTCGGGAGTCCCAGACATCTGGGAGGCTGAGGAGGGAGGACTGCTTGAACCCAGTAATTCAAGGCTACAGTGGGCCGTGATCATGCCACTGCCCTCCAGTTTGGGGGACAGAATGAAACCCTGACTCAAAGAATAATAATAAAGCAGACAAAATGTACACTAATATATCACCTGTGTAATAAGTAGACTGCAGTATGCTCATTTGAGTGTTAATTCGATAAATAACATTACTCATAATACACACACTATGAGTATATGTCTATGTGTGTGTTCGAGAGAGAATTTTATAAGCTAAAATATTTTTTACCCAATCTGAGTTGCAGATCCAGTATTTACAGTTTTCTAGCCTTGTAGGAAGGATAAAAGTTAAGTCTTTGAAAAGACTTTTGGGACTAATACTTGAACTACTCCAGAATGTGAAAAGGGGATAAGACAGATGCTGGGTTCCTTTAAAAGGGGAAAGGAATGTTCCAATATAAAAAATATGGTATTCATGGGCTACAGTTTGTTCAAACACACCGGAGTGACTTTCCAGGCTTCAGTCCAATTGTATGATGCATTCAGAAGCCTTGTGCCTACTCATAAAAATGTCTCAGATGAAAGATTTTGAAATTTGTTTATGAGCTTTAACTGTCCTCAGCACTGCAATGTTGGCCATTTAATTTTTTTACTAGAGGAAGGATCTTTTATTCCAATATTGAACCTCATAGATCACTGACTATATATATAGTTTTCCTAATTCCAGAAGACCACACACACACACACTTTCTATCAGGACAAGTAACCTGAATCAGTTCACCATTTGCCTAAAAGGGTTCATTTTCCCACTCATATCATTCTGGGACACCCAAACTCTCCAACAAATCACATCTATTTAGTTGCTGTCACTTGGGAGACTTCTTGGCAACAAGACTTATGATCTGAAGCAAGATGGAATTTCTGTCTCTCCAGTTAAAAATGATGCTCAAAGCAGTCCATTACTTTGGTAAGAATTATTCACAGATTGGAATCAGATCTGAAATGCCAAGCCCAGAAGAAAGCCAGGTCTAAAAACAACTAAAATCGTTTTCCATGAACAACAACAAAAAGAGCAGAGCAAATCTGGATTGTTCAAAAGTTGATTTAATCTAAATTTAGTTCTCAAACAAGGATGGAATACCAACTGATAACCACTGATATGCCTTTCTCAGTGTGAGATAAAGCCGTACAAGGAACACCACCAAACAGCAAGTCTCAAAATGTAGTCTGAGACCTTTTAAGCATTTAAGGAGCTGCCTTTGCTGAAAATGAATAATAAATAGAACCTACTTTTAGAAAGCACCTTTATTACACTATATTCTCTAAGTCCCTCATATCTCTACCAATGACCCATGAAGGGAGTCCAGCAGATACATCAAGAATGCCACTTAGGTGGACACTTGGGCCCCATGTGGCGGTAGGCCTCCTGCCCGAGCCCTCATCTGGGCACCATGGCCAGCAGAGTTCACCCACCTTTGAGCTGCTAGGATCTACACACTCCACCATGTCAGCTTGAACCTCCACTGTCTCAACCAGATCCTGACTATCAAAAAGCAGAATGTCGGCTGGGCACGGTGACTCAAGCCTCTAATCCCAGCACTTTGGGAGGCTGAGGAGAGAGGAATGCCTGAGCCCAGGGTTGGTTCGCGACCAGCCTGGACAACTTGGTGAGACCTCATCTCTACAATAAATCAAAAATTAGCTAGGTGTGGTGGTACATGCCTGTAGTTCCAGCTACTTGGAAGGCTGAGGCGGAAGGATCACCGGAGCCCAGCAGGTCGAGGCTGCAGTGGCCGTGAGCGTGCCACTGCACTCCGGCCTGGGTGACAGAGTGAGACTCCAGCTTAAAAAAAAAAAATTGAGCAGGCAAAGAAAATATTTATTCGATGATTATAGAAACCATATTCCAGAGCCAGAAAACACGCATAAGACTTTTCTTTTGGAGAAAATCAGATAACTTGCAGAGTAAAATAAACAAATAAAAACAAAGTCATGTAAATTAATAACCCAGCGTGGTTGAGATCAGTGAGCTGTGCTAAGTTCTGCACAGAAGTTTCCATAAAAATATCCAAACATGGCCGGGTACAGTGGCTCATGCCTGTAATCCCGGCACTTTGGGAGGCAGAGGTGAGAGAATTACCTGAGTCCAGATTGAGGCCAGCCTGGGCAGCATGGTAAGACCCTGACTCTACAATAAATCTTTTTTAAAAATCAGCTGGGTGTGGTGGTGTGTACCTGTAGTTCCAGCTACTTGGAAGGTTGAGGCAGAGCTCCTGAATCCAGCAGGTAGAGGCTATGGTGGCTGTGAGGAGGCCATTGCACTCCAGTCTGGGCAACAGAGTGAGACTCTGACTCAAAAAAAAAAAAAAAAAATCCATACACAGAAAGGAAACATTTTGATAATGCTTGCATGTTGGTTTTCTTTTCTTTTTTTCTTTTTTTGAGTTGGAGTCTCACTCTGTCGCCCCCAGACTGGAGTGCAGTGGCCGCTCCCGGCCACCGCAGCTTCGACCTGCTGGGCTCCGGCGATCCTTCCACCTCAGCCTTCTGAATAGCCAGAATTACAGGCGTGTGCTACCACGCCCAGCTGATTTTTTGATTTATTGTAGAGATGAGGTCTCGCTGCCCAGGCGGGTCTCGAACCTGCAGGCTCAGGCAATCCACTCACCTCAGCCTCCCAAAGGCGCGGGATTACAGGCTGAGCCACCGAGCCCGGCTTGCATGTTAGTTTTCTAAACAGGAAACCAAACCCATGTAGCCCTAACACTTGGTTTGCATTTCATAACTGTTAAATTAAAAATTATTACGTTATTTAATTGTCAGCAAACCAATTTTCTAACTTAGCCTTCATTTAGTAATTTTTAAACATAAGATGTGTAGGTTTACCAACATTTAATGTTCATGAGATGGCTTCTTGTAGCCTTTGTGAGAGCTAGCTTAAAGAGATTTAGGTTTCTTGGAGTGAAATGACTACCTAACGTTAATAACTCTGGGGTATACCTTCCTATGTCATGTCCAATCTGCTCTTCTTCCTCTTCCTCTTCTTCTCTTTTTTGTTTTCGTTTTTTATTTTTAGAGAGAGACAGGGTCTCACTCTGTCACCCAGTCAGTATAGTGGCGCCAACATACACAGCCTCTGATTCTTGGGCTCAAGAGAGCCTCCTGCCTCAATCTTCCTAGTAAATGGGACTACAGGCACTTGCCACCATGCCCGGCTACTTTTTAAAAATTTTTTTTGCCGGGCTTGGTGGCTCAGCCTGTAATCCCGCGCCTTTGGGAGGCTGAGGTGAGTGAATTGCCTGAGCCCGAGGGTTCGAGGCTCACCTGGGCAATTTGGCGAGACCTCATCTCTACAATAAATAAAACCACGGCCGGTTCAGTGGTAAGCGCATGCCTGTAGTTCCAGCTACTTGGAAGGCAGAGGCAGAAGGATCGCCGGAGCCCAGCAGGCGAGGCTGTGGTGGCCGGGAGCGGCCGCTGCACTCCAGTCTGGGCGACAGAGTGAAACTCCAACTCAAAAAAAAAAAAAATTTTTTTTTTGTAGAGACAAGGTCTTGCTGTGCTGCTCAGGCTGGTTTCAAACTTCTGACCTCAAGTGATTCTCTCACCTCGGCCTCCCAAAGTGTTCCATCCTGCCCAGCTCCAACCTGCACTTTCAACTCAACCCCACCCTCAACTTGTGCAGTTAGACAGAGTCCTCCAGGGATTGATAGGGTCTGCTTTCTCAACAGGGTTTTTCTTCCTTTCCTCCATTCTTACTCACCAGAGGAGAAGTTCTGATTGACCAAAATCTGAGACATGGCTGGAGCTGCATTTTGGGGTGTACCTTGAAGGCAGAGACCAGGTTCTATACTTTCCCTTTATTGCTAGCATCCAGATGCAGTGGGCCGTGTTTGTGTTTCCAGACCACTTGCCTTGAAGTGGTGGACCAGGAACACTGGCCTCTCTGTTTCAGCATCTCTACCTCTGGAACCATCTCTAAGTGAGAATCTTCAGAGTACAGAATGGGGCACTTCGGCCCCAGGCCTGAGCTTGGGCTCCAACGCAGCCTTCCAGAGGTTCTCACCCCTTTGGCTGGCTCTTCATAAGTGGAAGGCCATTGTTCTCCACCCAATGACTGATCTCTGTATGTGCCCTCCCTTGGGTCAGAACCCCAAAGAACATGAAGGGGAAACTTCAAGTTCTAAGTTCTCTCCCAGAAGCACTCAAATACAGTTTGTAGGGAAACACCAAAGTGTTTTCTCACCACCCTGACAGCCTAAAAACGCTGCTGGAGTTTTCCATTCTCCTCCCTCAATCGATTAATATATGCACTTCCAATACATATTAGCACATGCATAATGTACATAAGCACATAATATGCATATTAGTAGATGTTATAAACTGTATGAAACTATGAAGAAAAACACCTAGCTCACAAAGCAGGGTGCAATTAAAAATATTTCACAATGGTGAAGACATGGGCAACGTCTATTTACAAATCGGTATAGAAAAATATTTGCATATTTTAGTCATATGCATGGAGCACAGAAGTGTTCCAGTTAAATATTAGCCTTGCCACAAAGCTTTTTTTTTTTTCTCTGGAGTCAAAGTCTCACTCTGTTGCCCAGGCTGAAGCTCAGTGGCACGATCACAGCCGCCGCAGGCTCGACCTGCTGGGCTCAGGTGATCCTCCGGCCTCAGCCTTCCAAGTAGCTGGAACCACAGGCGTGTGCTACCACACCCAGCTTATTTTTTGATTTATTGTCTCTAGAGGTTGCCCAGGCTGGGAAGCAGGTATTCGTGTTTTGCCATGTATGCATTAGTGAACTCAGAAAAGCAATGAGAGTTCTCAAAAGTAACTGGCAGTGAAGGTAAGGAAGTCTCCCAATCCCTTTCTGTACTTTTCCCTTTCTGTACTGAACTTGGGATTCCTCAACAAAGGAGACTGGATCCCCCTGGGGAAGACCAGCCAGGGAGCTGTACCATGTCTAGGTCAGAGCTGCCGGGAGAGGGAGGAATTACAAGTCTGAATCTGCCTTTTCCACCAGACAAGCTCTGGCTTGGGAAATGGAGAAGTGAAAAGAAAAAAGAGGTCCTTCGATTCAACTGGAGACAGGGAAGGTCATGGGCAGAGTGAAAGGAGGCTCTTAATTCAAGACGCCTCAAGTTACATTTGTCCACACACGCATGCAAAACGCTGCTTAAAAAATAAATGAGGTTAATTTCTCTTTACAGATTCTCTTTCATCTTAGGGTTTCAAAGCACTTTGCCACAAAAGATCTCCGTCTTTGCCATTTAAAAAAATCGAAACATAAACGGAGGGACCTAAGTTTACATTTAAAGTTTAGTAAAGCCCTTTAAACCTTTGAAGGAAAACCACTATTTAAAAAAATTCTTTTATTATTATAAGATCCAAGTAGCCAGCCAAGGACCACACAGACAGAAAATTCCCATTCAGATGAAAGGCCACACCTCTGCTCAGATGACAGGCTTGCTAATTAAAATCACAATTAAATCAAGCAAAGGGGGGTGGAGAGTGGTGACTAAAATGCCCTTACCCCAGAAGCAGATACACTCACAACTGACTCACACAGGATACATCAGATTTTCTCCAAAGAAATTTGAGTCTCAGCCGCCCGCCATCTACTAACCCAGTAAACTCCATCCTTAGGTTGGTGACACATCCCTGACTCGCAGCTTTCTCAGTTGAGTCCTGGTGTGGGAAGAGACAGCTGGATCTCCTGGTGCTGGGAATGTCGTTTGCATATGCATTTTTCAGCAAAGACTCAAAATCTCCCTGGTTCCAGCATGTGAGTCATTAGTGGGTGTATGTTTTTTGGGTTCTGGGTTTGAGTCACCATCCTTCCTGCTGTTGGTCTTGTCAATTCCAGGGTAAAGACTGAAAACAGATGAATGGAACTGCCTGTGATGCTTAAAAATGGGCACCTGGACATTGTTCCGTTGGCAACTGCATCGACAGTTAATTTTAAAGTCCCTTCTTTTCTCTGTAAACAAGTATGTGGCATTTATAAATATCAGTGGGAAAAAGGAAGGAGGGGGAAGGGAGAGAAATAAATCTAGAAAGGATATGACTGAGGTAAACGGAAGTAGAGTCTAGTCAAAGTAAAAATAGACAACTGCCTGTTTGTCAGCTAGAGAAAGGCCGGGTAGATGATGCTGACCAACATCTACGCATGAGCACCCGTCTGAGGCTGTGCCCTAGTCCTTTTCCTCATTGGTCTGGGAGTGTGGGTGGGGAGAGATGGGGCGGGCCGATGGGGCTGTCAATGTCCCTGAATAATTCTAGAACCTGAAAAAAATAATCTTAGCTTTGAGAGCTTTCATGTTCCTCTTATTGGAGCCATACCTGGCCCCATTTATTCCTAGGAAAGACCTCAAGACCACCCAGAATTCTACAATGGAGACCATTCTATAAAGTCCCAGTGCCAAGCCAGGACCAGTGCCAGAAAACAGCAGCTTGAAAACCAGTGACTTGACAATTTAGCCTACCCCGATGGCATTAACCAATAAATCAAGCCATTTAAGATGGCTGAAAAAAATCAAGGTGAACACACACACACACACACACACACACACACACACACACACACACAAGAAGCAGGTTTGAGCGTATGGAGAACTCAGTCTGGATTTGACTCAGGGAAGGCATCTGACCACAAGCATTCCTTTTAGAAAACAGAGATTGCAAACTAAAAGAGCTGACTTTTCAGCAGGGTTGAGTGTGGAAATCAAAGCGTGGTCTTCGGTAACCAGTAGGAGGCTGGGTACTATGTGACATTTCCAGCGTATATAATTAAAAGATGATAGTATGGCATCAGGTTGGCACTATATAGGCCACTTTTCAAAGTCCAGAGAAAAAGAACCCCTGCCCCAGTGTTCCAAATGTTAGCCAACCTGTGCAAATTATTGGCAACAATGCTAAGATAATGAACATGAACTCTGCTGCCACTGTTGGCATGGCCATAGAGGAAGGAAGAAATATTATTTGATTCAAAATATTCTCATTTGGGGAGAAACAGTTACAATGCACATCACCACCAAATGGACAACAAGGAATATAAACTTAGAGCTGCATTCCTGGGACCTTGACATTTTAAAATAAAAGGCTTCAGTGACTGCAGAATACTTTTTACACTAATGTCTCAGTTTCTTGTTTTTAAAGATAATTACAGCCGGGCTCGGTGGCTCAGCCTGTAATCCCGCGCTTTGGGAGGCTGAGGTGAGTGGATTGCCTGAGCCTGCGGATTCGAGACCCGCCAGGGCTACTTGGCAAGACCTCATCTCTACAGTAAATCAAAAACTAGCCGGGCATGGTAGCGCGCAACCGTAGTTCCAGCTACTTGGAAGGCTGAGGCGGAAGGATCGCCGGAGCCCAGCAGGTGGAGGCTGCGGTGGCTGGGAGCGGCCATTGCACTCCAGTCTGAGTGACAAAGTGAGACTCCGACTCAAAAAAAAAAAAAAAATCATCCAAAACTGACAAACTGGATTAGATGCCTCCTTCTTTGGTGTCTCAATTCCTTCAGCATTTGGGGGGTCGCTTTGCATCACAGTCCTTTCATGGAGCAATACATATTGTGAATTGAGCTATAATACGAATATACAGGGTCTTAAATAAGATAGAAGGCTGACTGGATGTGGTGGCTCATGCCTGTAATACCAGCATTTTGGAAGGCAGAAGAAGGAGGAACACTTGAGGTCAGGAGTTCGAGACCAGTCTGAACAACATAGTGAGCCCTCCATCTCTACCAAAAGAAAAAAAGGTAATTTTACCTTCATGTGAACTTTCCAGAGGTGACTCTAGGATTAATATGGCAGCTCAACAATATCACCAACCTTTCTCCCTTCCATCTTTTTTTTTTTTTTTGAGTTGGATTCTCACTCTGTTGCCCAGACTGGAGTGCAGTGGCCGCACCCGGCCACCGCAGCCTCGCCTGCTGGGCTCCGGCCATCCTTCCGCCTCAGCCTTCCGAGTAGCCGGAATTACAGGCGCGCGCTACCACACCCGGCTAATTTTTTGATTTATTGTAGAGATGAGGTCTCGCTGCTCAGGCGGGTCTCGAACCCGCGGGCTCAGGCAATCCACTCACCTCAGCCTCCCAAAGGCGCGGGATTACAGGTTGAGCCACGGAGCCCGGCTCCTTCTATCTTCTTATTCTGCCATCCTTGGCATGCAGCTTCCGTCTTGCTGACCCAGGTGACTAGCCCAGGTTCTGCCACCACATTTGCATCACAAGCAATGGAAAGAAAAAAAGGAGTAAGAAGTGGACCTGCTCATGCTTTTTTTTTTTTTTTTGAGTTGGAGTCTCACTCTGTCGCCCAGACTGGAGTGCAGTGGCTGCTCCCGGCCACCGCAGCCTCGACCTGCTGGGCTCCGGCAATCCTTTGCCTCAGCCTTCCAAGTAGCTGGAACTACAGGCGCGCGCTACCATGCCCTGCTCCTTTTTGATTTATTGTAGAGACGAGGTCTCGCCAAGTTGCCCAGGCGGGTCTCGAACCCGCAGGCTCAGGCAATCCACTCGCCTTGGCTTCCCAAAGTGCTGGGATTATAGGCTGAGCCACAGAGCCCGGTCATGCTCATGCTTTTAAAGGCACGAATCAGAAGTGAAACACATCACTTCTGCAAGCATCTCACTGACCAACACTTAGTCACATGACCTGACCTAGCTGCAAGAGAGGCTGCAAAATATGGTTATTGGCTGGGCTGCCATCTGCTTAGCTAAAATGGAAGGGATGTTGTTACTAAGGGAAAAAAGAATGTATGAGAGGGCATAACTAATAGTAGGTAAAATAGAGATTGAATAAAGGTGGGATGGGTGAAATACTTTTGCTTCGTCTATGATCGGTTACTGAAGCAGAAGTGTTAGCAAGATTTTTCAAATTGTTAAATTTTTTTATTTTTTTGGAGTCAGAATCTCACCCTTCATCCAGGCTGGAGTGCAGAGGCACTTTCACAGACACTGCAGCCTCAACCTGTTGGGCTCAGGTGATCCTTCTGCCTCAGTCTTCCATTTAGCTGGAAATACAGGCACACACCACCACACCTGGCTGATTTTTTTGATTTATTGTGGAGATGAGGTCTCACCATATTACCCAGGTTGGTCTCAAACCTCTGCCTCCCAAACTGCTGGGAATACAAGTGTGAGCCACTGCACCTGGCTTCAAACTGTTAAATTTAAAAACAGTTCTCTTTTGACCATTAAGTTTGCTTTCTGTCTCATGTACCTTATTGTCCATCTCCCTTTCTTTCAATTTCTTTGTTTCTTCTACTATTCATAAAATAGATAATCCATGTAATAGGAATAGGACATGGGCAAACATTTGTTTCTCCATTTAGTATTTTTTCTTGAGGGTCTATTATATGCAAAGCACTGTTAGGTACTTGGATACATCAGCCCTGTTCCTGTCTTGTGTAGTTACTTTCTAGGGGGTGGGTAATACGCAGTACACAAGACACATTAGTTCCCATAGAAGCAATGCTGATTATATCCCCCAAAAGACATTAAGTTCTTAGAAGGGCAAGAAAGACTTTCCCTGGTCTTATAGCCCTATGGTAGGACTCAGGTGCACATTCTGCTTGTGAACTTTCCAGAAAACTGTGGAGTCTTACCAATGTAGATAGATATTCCTCTCCTGGGTCAAATTTTTTTTGGGGGAAAAACATCTTGGCAAACTTGATACAAATTTCTTGCCTACAATCTACTGGATCAGTGTATATAGTTAGGATTTTTTCTTGTGTTAGAAAACCAACCGAGACAAAAAAATAAAAATAGTGGTGATAATTTTTTTTTAATTGTGGAGATGAGGTCTTGCCAAGTTGCCCAGGCTGTCTTGAGCCCGAGGGCTCAAGCAATTTTCTCACCTCGGTCTCCCAAAGTGCTGGGATTGCAGGTGTGAACCTCCACGCCCGGACTTTGTTTTTCGTTTTTGTAGAGAGAGACTTTTATTTATTTATTTATTTATTTTAAATCAATATTTTTTATTATGATTTTGTGGGGTACAGTTAAGGGTTAGGTGTACAATTACGTTTCATTCAGGCACCCTGTTGATAAGAGGTGTTTCCCCATCCCCAAACAGATATTGGCGACTGCTAATCCCATCCCCCTCCCCCAGAGAGATAATTTTTTAAAATGATTCTGGGATAGCATAATCCTTAAATGGTGAGTTAAATGATCTTAGTGACAAATGAAACCAAAAACTCAAATACATCCAGCATTTTCTGTCTCATTTCTCTAGGTGTAAGCTCCTTTCTCTCTCTCTCTCTCTCTGAATATTGGTTTTCTCTATATGATGAGGAACACCACACTTCCAAATTTCAAACCCCATGCTCTCATACAAAAAAACATGGGATTCTCTGCCAAGCTCTAGTTTGAAAAATTTCAAGGCAGTGCTTCAACTGGCCTGGCTCAGGTCAGCTGTCTAACCCTGTACTGATCATCTATGACTAAACAATTGGGATGCCAGCAAAGACATGCCCCCTGGCTACCTACTTCTTGGATATCTTGAGCTCAGCATAGAAGCAATTAGATGAGCTGTCATAAGATTTGAGAACATCTCATCAGTTACTTTTCTGAGAAGAGGTACCCAAGATTAAGTGAGATAAAGACAATTATTCTGAAAAAGTGATAGCAACTCCTAGGCCTGCACCTTTTTAAAGATAATTGTTAAAACTATGTCATAAATATTAGGCTAACTAAGCATAAAGTCACAATTTGGTGTGTGTATGAGTTGCTTTGTTTTGTTTTGGAATGAGTCTCTGGTGTTTTTCGAATGTATGTGCCCACAAGCAAATGGGTAGCTCAGGAAGTTCTTTTGTAATATCCACAAGTAATTATCCTTATTTTATTTTATTTTTTTAATTTTAATTTTTTTTTTGAGTTAGAGTCTCACTCTGTTACCCAGACTGAAGTGCAGTGGCTGCTCCCGGCCACTGCAGCCTCGACCTGCTGGGCTCCGGCAATCCTTCCACCTCAGCCTTCTGAGTAGCCGGAATTACAGGCATGCACTACCATGCCTGGCTGATTTTTTTATTTATTGTAGTGATGAGGTTTCACTAAGTTGCCCAGGCGGGTCTCGAACCCGCACGCTCAGGCAATTCACTCACCTCGACCTCCCAAAGCACGGGATTACAGGCTAAGCCACCGAGCCTGGCTCAGTTTTGGATGATTTATTGAAGGAACTTACAGAGAGAAGTGTGGTCTTGGGTGGCTACAAGACAGGTAGGTCTCTGCATTGTTATTCCCCAGACCTGTGACTTATCCACCATGGGGGAAGGGGATATGTACTCAGGCAAGACAGTCAAAGGCAACTCTCCAGAACAGCAAGAATGCTCTATGCATTATAGCCTATAATTTGTGTGATCACATCAAGGTTGCTCTGGTCTACAAGGAGGAGCACATGTTCTTACACTAGGGACTGTAAATAAAGTGGAAATCAGGAGACATTCACAGAACTGGGGCTAATGGGAAGTCAATATGGTGGATTCGCATCCAAGCTGGAGTCACTTTTGTCTCCACGTATATAATATCAATATACAATGACACGATCCAAAAGTAATGTGGCCTGGAATGTTTCCTGTCCTCAATTGGTTTACATCCTGTTCATGTCCTTCAAGATTCTGACAACTTTATTTTAGTATTCTGTTACTTTTAGTAATTCTATTGCTTTTCTCAATCATATGTACAGCCTATATTGTTATAAATTCTTAGTCCTCATTCCTGTTGTGCACTAGTCTGCATCAGTCCATAAAATAAAATTGGAGTGATTAAAACTTGTCTTAGTCCCTTTTTTGTTGTTATAACAGAATACTGAGTAATTACCCACAGACTCACAATTTACATGTAACAGAAATGTAGTTGGCTCATGGTTCTGGGGGCTGAGAAGTTCAAGGACACAACACCAGCATCTGATGAGGGCCTTCTTACCGCGTCATAACATGACAAAAGGTAGAAAGACAAGAAAGCACGAGAGAGCAAGAGAACAAGAAAGGGTGAAATTTGCTTTTATTTTTTTATTTTTTTATTCTTTTTTTGAGTTGGAGTCTCACTGTCACCCAGACTGGAGTGCAGTGGCCGCTCCCGACCACCGCAGCCTCGACCTGCTGGGCTCCGGCGATCCTTCTACCTCAGCCTTCCGAGTAGCTGGAACTACAGGTGCATGCTACCACGCCTGGCTAATTTTGTTGATTTATTGTAGAGATGAGGTCTCGCCTGCCCAGGCGAGTCTCAAACCCGCAGACTCAGGCAACCCACTCACCTCAGCCTCCCAAAGGCATGGGATTACAGCCTGAGCCACCAAGCCCGGCTGAAATTTGCTTTTATAACAAGCCCACTCTCTCAATAACTAACTCACACTTGCAATAAGGACATTAATCCATTCAAAAGGGCAGTGCCCTCATCACCTAATCATCTCTTCTTAGGCCCAACACTGTTGCATTGGGTATTGAGTTTCCAACACATGAACACTGGGGACACATTCAAATCATGACAGAACTGGTTGCTTGAGTCATACAAATCCCAAGCCCTGTTGCTCAGTCTTTCTCATAGTCAATACCCCACAGTTCAGCATAAACTTGCTCTCCAATTATTTCTGGAGAGTGTGGTCTCTACAGCAAGATGACACTTGCCTGAAGGAAAGAAACTCTGTCCTCTACTTTCACAAATGCCCCACCCAGGCACACTACTTAGCACAGGGTTGAGCAATTACTAAGTGCTCCATAAATACTCAAAACCTCTGCAATTATTATTATCTGCATAATTTATCTGAGACTTACCTATTTGTCACAAATTACTAGTTATTATTTTGGTGGTATAGTCCAACCCAATAATCAGTCAATATTAGTATGCCAAGATAGCAAACAAGAGAAAACAGTCTGTGCTAAGTGTCAGATGAGTGACGGACAAGAGGGCATTATGGGAATTCACAGGAGGGAGAGGTTTGGCTCGGGAGTTGGGGTCTGCTCTAAGAGTCTTGTTGCCGGCTAGCAACTTCTTACTGGAAACAAAGGAATGAGCTAGATCTTTGTGGGTTACAGACACTCCCCAACTCCTTAAGCTGGTGCCACCAAGGGAATGAAAGCATCAAAAGGTAGAACCTCAGTACTCAAACTCCAGGCAGCAGGCAAACTTGTTTCTGACTCCACAGATGGTGACTTGAACTGAATATAGACCGCAAATGTCATCAAAGAGCTTGAACTGAGGCTGCCAATTGGCCTTTCACTTCGTTCATGCGCATACCTTTGAGGCACTGGGAGTAACCACAAGGAGATAAAAACCAGGTAGTGAGAAAGATAAGATCCCTTTGTAAGGAGAGGTGGCTACTTCAAAGGAGATGAGAGGTGTAATCTAAGCCCTGAAATAGAAGCAGACATTAGGAAACAAAAAACATCCTGGGGCTTGAAGGTGGGGAGGGAGAACCGGCAGCTCAAACAGTAGCCCAGAGTCAGGAAAAAGCATACCTTCATCGTTCAGATGAAAGCTGGGCTTGGTGGCTCAGCCTGTAATCCCGCGCCTTTGGGAGGCTGAGGTGAGTGGATTGCCTGAGCCCGCGGGTTCGAGACCCGCCTGGGCAACTTGGCAAGACCTCATCTCTACAATAAATTTTAAAAAAATTAGCCAGGCGTGGTAGCGCGCACATGTAGTTCCAGCTACTTGGAATGCTGAGGCGGAAGGATCGCCGGAGTCCGGCAGGTTGAGGCTGCGGTGGCCCGGAGCGGCCAGTGCACTCCAGTCTGGGCGACAGGGTGAGACTCCAACTCAAAAAAAAAAAAAAGGTTCAGACTGGGAGTGGTGGCTCATGCCTATAATCCTAGCACTTTGGGAGGCCGAGATGAGAGGACTGCCTGAACCTGTGGGTTCTAGACCAGCCTGGGCAACTTGGCCAGACCTTATCTCTGCAATAAATCAAGAAAAATGAGCCAAGTGTGTAGTTCCAGCTACTTGGAAGGCTGAGGCAGAAGGGTTGCCTGAGCCCAGCAGGTCGAAGCTGCGGTGGCCATGAATGTGCCACTGCACTCCAACCTGGGTGACAGAGTGAGACTCTGGCTCAAAAAAAAAAAAAGAAAGAAAGTTCATTTGGGAGCTGAGTGTGGTGACTCACACCTGTAATCCCAGCACTTTAGGAAGTGGAGACGAGAAGATTGCCTGAACCCAGGGATTCGATGCCAGTGCGGGCAACTTGGCAAGACCTCGTCTCTACAATAAATCAAAAAATTAGCCGGGCGTGGTGGCACTCGCCTGTAATTCCAACTACTTGAAAGACTGAGGTGGAAGGATCATCTGAGCCCAGCAGGTCGAGACTGCAGTGTCCGTGATTGTGCCACTGCACTCCAGCCTGGGTGACAGTAAGACTCTGACTCAAAAAAAAAAAAAAGAAAAAGACAAAAAGAAAGAAAGTTCATGTGGGAAATGTAGAGGACATATTTTTGTTTGTTTGACTGACTTTCTTTGCTTTCAGGAATTACTGTATTATTCTTTATGATCTATTTTGTCAGTCATATGTCTCTGCCTTTCACCTAATAGAAATGGACTTGGGACTCAGTCTGACCAATCAGAACACTCTAGTCCCTGGCTGGAGTAAGCTTGTGATCTGACAATCAGAGTCTTTTGGGGAAATCAATATGCATTTAGGACTCCTTGTTCAAAAAATCAGGAAAATTTTTTTTTCCCTTCTTCCATGCTCTATTTCTTGATCTATATGCATTTTAACATTATTATTATTATTATTATTATTATTATTGACTTAGGATCTCACTTTGTTGCACAGGCCGGATTGCAGTGGCGCAATCCCAATTCACGGCCTCAACTATCCTTGGCTCAGGTCATCCTTCCACCTCAGCATCTCCAGTAGCTGGGACTACAGGCGTGTACCACTATTCCTGGCTAATTTTTTTTATTTTGTAGAGACGGAGTTTCACTATGTAGCCCAGGGTGGTCTCAAACTCCTGAGCTCAAGCAATCCACTCGCCTTGCTTCCAGAGTGCTGGGATTACAGGTGTGATCCACTGTGCCCAGCCTAAAATGATTATTTGTTATTTAGTGTCATATTTTTTCAGGTGTAAGGATGTTTGCAGTGTGAGCACAAATCTTCCAGATGCCTGGGGCCCTGCTCTGTAATTTGACCTGTAGGAGGCGTGTGTCCAACCCTGATCCTACCCATACTTGTGCCCAGGACCCATGCCAGGGGCAGAGGACAGCAGTGTTTATGAAGCAGGGGTGAAGAAACAGGTAGCTGTGCCCAGTCCCAGGAAGGAGAAAGGTGGGATTGTGGGTGGATGAGCCAAGGCTCCAAGACCCTGTCACATGTTCCCCTGTCCTACTGGATTTCAATTAGGGGCAGGATTTCAAAGTTAATAGTATAAAAAATTTCCAGATGGTGACCAGAGATCATTAAACCCCAAGTGTGTGGTCCCTTTCTGTAATGGTTAATTTTATGTTTCAATTTGACAGGGCCTTATGGTGCCAAAATATTTACTTAAGCATTATTCTAGGTGTTTCTGTGAGGGTGTTTTGGGATGAGATTAACATTTGAACTTATAGACTCATGTAAAGATGATGGCTCTCCCTAATGTGAGTGGCCCTCTATAATCAGTTGAAAGCCTGAACAGAACAAAAAGTCTGACTCTCTCCCAAGTAAGAGAGAGGGTTCCTGACTTCCGGTTCAAACGGAAGCATCATTCTCTTCCTGAGGCTGGAGCCTGCCGACCTTCATACCGGAACTGCACCACTGGCTCTCCCGAGTTTTCAGGTTGCCAACTTGCCCTGCAGATCTGGAGACATGTCAGCCTCCATAATAGCATAAGCCAGTTCCTTATAATAAATGTCTCTACACACACACACACAACACACACACACACACACACACAGATACACACACAGACACACACACTCTTATATCCCATTGGTTCTGTTTCTCTGGAGAACCCTGATTAATACAACTTTTAAGCGCAGGGCCTGGTGTAACTGTCCTGATCAGACATCCAAGCTGGCCCTGATCCTAATTTTCCTCATTGCCAATATGCTCCACAAAGAGAGAGAGAGAGAGAGAGAGAGAGGGAGAAAGAGAGATTAGTGGGAAGAACAAATTGGCTTGGATTTCATGAGCTATCAATAATCTCTTGCTCTCACTATAAAGTATGCATACATTTTTTAATATATAGCAATAAAAGTATAGACCACATACGATAGCTTACACATTTCCAGTGCTATATCGAAAGCTATTGAAGCAGGGCTTGGTGGCTCAGCCTGTAATCCCAGCGCTTTGGGAGGCTGAGGTGAGTGGATTGCCTGAGCCCGCGGGTTCGAGAACCGCCTGGGCAACTTGGTGAGACCCCCCCATCTCTACAATAAATCAAAAAATTAGCCAGGCGTAGTAGCACAAGCCTGTAGTTCCAGCTACTCCAGCTGAGGTGAAAGGATCGCCGGAGCCCCGCAGGTCGAGGCTGTGGTGGCCAGGAACGTGCCACTACACTACAGTCTGGGTGACAGAGTGAGACTCCAACTCAAAGAAAAAAAAAAAAGAAAGCTATTGATTTAGAAAAATATTAATTTCATATGTTGAAGAGTGAGAATTCAGACTTTTTTTTTTGAGTCGAAGTCGCACTCTTGTCGTCCAAGCTGGAGTGCAGTGACATGCTCACGGCCACCATAGCCTTGACCTGCTGGGCTCAGGCAATCCTTCTGCTTCAGTCTTCCAAGTAGCTGGAAGTATAAGCATGCACCACCATGCCCGGCTAATTTTTTTTTATTTATTGTAGAGACGAGAGCTCACCAAGTTGCCCAGGCTGGTCTCGAACCCAGTCAGGCAGTCCTCTTGTCTGGGCCTCCCAAAGTGCTAGGATTACAGGCTTGAGCCCCTGCACCCGGCCTGAGAATTCAGGACTATTAACTGAACCAAGGTCCTTCCTTCATGTAGCTAGCCCAGTTCTTTATCCTCTGCCCCAGCAGTGGAATGTTTTGTACTGAAGGACCACAAAACTGTATCCAAAACTCTGGAGCCCGCTGTCAGAATTCAGAATTATCTTGGATTTTTGGAAAAGGAATACAGTGTATGTCCTATATATTATTTACAATCCCAGCACTCTGGTTGCACTGGGGCACTGCTCTCTATTAAATACATTAATATTTCAGTAGTAAAACATGTGAATATTTATGCTGGTTACCCAAAGATTATAAATAGCTTCATGTCAGTCCAAGTAAGATTTTGCTTTCAAATGAGTTCAGGTAAGGTCGGATTTTGCTGCCCAGTGGGTTACAAAAACTCAGTTTGTGGAGCTTTCTGGATTTTGGAATGTGGATCAGGGTGAACAGACCTGCAGTTCCTGATTATTATTTTTTGAGTTGGAGACTCACTCTGTTGCCCAGGCTGGAGTGCAGTGGCATGCTCACGGCCACCTCAGCCTCAATCTGCTGGATTCAGTCAATCCTTCTGCCTCAGCCTCCCAAGTTGCTGGGACTTACAGGTACCAGCCACCACACCCGGCTACTCTTTTTGATTTACTGTAGAGACGAAGTGTCACCAAGTTGCCCAGGCTGGACTTGAACCTGCGGGCTCAGGCAATCCTCTCACTTTGGCCTCCCAAAGTGCTGGAATTACTGGCATGAGCCACTGCGTCCAGCTTTTTTTTTTTTTTTTGAGTCTAAGGCTCACTCTGTCTCCCAGGCTGCAGTGCATGCAGTGGCACGCTCACGGCCACCACAGCCTTGACCTGCTGGGCTGAGGCGATCCTTCCATCTCAGCCTTCCAAGTAGCTGAAAACACAGGCGCACGCCTCCATGCCCGGCTAATTTTTGATTTATTGTAGAGATGAGGTCTCGGCAAGTTGCCCAGTCTGGTCTCGAACCCTTGGGCTCAGACAATCCTCTTGCCTCTGCCTCTCAAAGTGCTGGGATCACAGGCATGGGAGCCACTGTGCCCGGCCTGTAGTTCCTGATTCTATCAGTTGGTCTTCCCTGCCACTCACATTCACATTCTGACTACAGTGAACTCAGGAGGACAAAATGTAGGGGGCCAGCTTGCTGGGAAAACAACCCATGGTCTGCTGGAAGGCCAAGAGGAAGGCTCAGGGTTTAGCCTTGCAGTTGCCTTCCACACCCTTTGGCCCAGATAACTGAGAGCTACGTGAGCCTAGAAAATGAATCAGAACCAAGGTGCAGGAGACAAAAATCCCTCAGACCTCTCCCGGCATTGTTCCTTCACGCACTGCAGCACACCCATGGAAACTTCCTCCTAAAGTCATCCCAAGTCAAGGTGGCTGCTATCGCCTTGGGCTCTGAACTGGGATAAATCCTCTAGCCTTTTTTTTTTTTTTTTTTTGAGTTGGAGTCTCACTCTGTCGCCCAGACTGGAGTGCAGTGGCCGCTCCCGGCCACCGCAGCCTCGGCCTGCTGGGCTCCGGCGATCCTTCTGCCTCAGCCTTCTGAGTTGCCGGAATTACAGGCATGCACCACCACGCCCAGCTGATCTTTTGATTTATTGTAGAGATGAGTTCTCGCTGCCCAGGCGGGTCTCGAACCCGCGGGCTCAGGCAATTCACTCACCTCAGCCTCCCAAAGGCGCGGGATTACAGGCTGAGCCACCGAGCCCGGCTAATCCTCTAACTCTTTAAGGACAATTCATATCTGTCAACTGAAAAGCTGGTTGGGCTTAACCTTAGGGAAATGTCTACAATATTCAGCCACTCTGGACATTATTTGGAATCGTCTTTACAGACATATATTAACATATTAAATATGGTTCTATGTAATTATCTTATACACAGATAACAGATAACCACCCCATGTTTTCTCAGTATGTCTTTAGTTATGCTCTTAAAACATAACTAGAAGCCTTATCACCATTTCATGACACCATCTTGGAAATTCTCAGATGTGTGGCCATCGTATAAACATTGTTTGAGCAATATTCAATCTCTTGAAAATTGCATCTTCTGAAGAAGACTTGAAATAATGTCAAAGGATTTTGCCCACAGGAATCCCTGTACATGGCAGTGCATCCTTATAAGACCCAAGACCAATGCCATATCCTGTGCAAATAGCAGGAACAAAGTCTTACCTTGTTCCTCCAGATGAAAGGGAACTTTCTTATACCTTCTGAGCTCTCACAGGATCCTTTCTGTATGTTTTGTATAGTTTCAATTACTTTTTTTTTTTTTTGAGTTGGAGTCTCACTCTGTCACCCAGACTGGAGTGCAGTGGCCGCTCCTGGCCACCGCAGCCTCGACCTGCTGGGCTCCGGCGATCCTTTCACCTCAGCCTTCCAAGTAGCTGGAATTACAGGCATGCGCTACCACGCCCAGCTGATTTTTTGATTTATTGTAGAGATGAGGTCTCGCTCCCCAGGCGGGTCTCGAACCCACGGGTTCAGGCAATCCACTCACCTCAGCCTCCCAAAGGCGCGGGATTACAGGCTGAGCCACCGAGCCCGGCTTCAATTCCTTTTTATCTTGCCCAATTATATCATATCCCTGAATAGGACTGTTTTTTTCTGGAAGACACTCATTTTTACATATGCACCTCTCTGTAGGCTAAAACTTTCAGAGAATGTAGATAATAATGTTCTAAATAAATGAATGATTCTGGACTTGGATAAATTTTTTTGTGGGAATTTAGATTGAAAATTCTAAACGCTCTTGTAATTTTTGTATTTTCCAGCAACAGATACATTAAACTGTGGATCCAATTGGGTATTAAAGATTATCCTTTCTCTGTTACCAATATCGTGTTATGATACTGTTTGTTGATATGAATGCTCGTGCACTTAACTTTTTTGGTATTTATTTCCTTATTAGTTCAGTGAGAAAATAAAGCTGCTCTTAAAAAGTTTCTCTAGTAAGTTGTTTGTGAAACTGAATTAGAAAGATATATTGTGATTTTAAAAAGGAAATCAGAGGCCGGGCTCGGTAGCTCAGCCTGTAATCCCAGCAATTTGGGAAACCGAGGTGAGCGGATTGCCTGAACCTGAGGGTTCCAGACCAGTCCAGACAACTTGGCGAGATCTCGTCTCTACAATAAATGAAAAAAATTAGCTGGGCATGGTAGCGTGTGCCTGTAGTTCTGGCTACTTGGAAGGCTGAGGCAGAAGGATCGCTGGAGCCCAACAGGTCGACTCTGGGGTGGCCATGAGCCTGCGTGCCACTGCACTCCAGCCTTGGCAACAGAGTGAGAGTGAGATTCCAGCTCAAAAAAAGAAAAGAAAAGAAAAGAAATCAGATTACTCATTAGTTGCTCAACATCAGTTGCTACTGATTGTGCAATAATGAAAGTAAAATGTAAAGGCAGGCCACTCCAAAAGGGGTCAGCAAATGAGACTATGAATGGAATGTGCAAAAGATGAGGACTTAGCAATTTTAAGGGTCACAGCTGTCCCTAGGAACTTAACCAACCACAGGGTTCAGAACAATAGCATATGTAAAGGAATGCACATTAGATCAGATCACATAAAGCCAGGGATTGAAATACTGAAATTCAAGCAAGGAGCCTACACAATCCCCATTGTTAAAAGAAAGAGAGACAAAGAGAAGCAATTTATTCATCTCCAGTAACATGATCATTCACTATAATAAAATGCTAAAGCAGTAAATAACAGAAGATTTGGGTTTGTTGCAATTGGTACATTTATTTCTTAGACATACATAAGGAGATAGTTAAGTAGTAAGTAAGGCTGCCAGATAAAATACAGTACTTACAATTAAATTTGAATTCATGTAAACAACAAATAATTTTTTGGCATAATTGTGTCCCCAAAAGTTCATGGATTTCTATCTCAGTTCTGATTCTTTGCTGTCCCCTAACATCATGACTGACTTACTGATTCATTTGCTGATTCAACACTAATTTATTGAGTCTTACTTTATGTTAAGTACAATGTGTAGTCTTGACCTAGTGACAAGCAAAACAGTCACGATCTTTTCCCCATAATCCCTACAGTTCAGTGGGCTGATACAGACAAGTAAATAGTCAATTACTCTATAATGTGATGCATGCGATGATTCACAGTTTATTCATTAGAGGGGCGATTAACCCAGGGTTGGGTCAGAAAATGACTCCCGGAGAAAGTGATATTTATTTCATTTGTTTGTTTTAAGTTGGAGTCTCACTTTGTCACCCAGGCTGGAGTACAGTGGCACACTTATGGTCACTGCAGGCTCGACCTGCTGATCTCAGCCTTCCAAGTAGCTAGAACCACAGGTGCACGCCACCATGCCCAACAAATTTTTGTTTTCTCTCTCTCTCTCTCTCTCTTTTTTTTTTTTTTTGAGTTGGAGTCTCACTCTGTCGCCCAGACTGGAGTGCAGTGGCCGCTCCCGGCCACCGCAGCCTCGACCTGCTGGGCTCCAGCAATCTTTCCGCCTCAGCCTTCCAAGTAGCTGGAACTACAGGCGCGTGCTACCATGCCCAGCTAGTTTTTTTTTTTTTTAAATTGTAGAGATGAGGTCTCGCCAAGTTGCCCAGGTGGGTCTCGAACCCGTGGGCTCAGGCAATACACTCACCTCAGCCTCCCAAGGCGCGGGATTACAGGCTGAGCCACCGAGCCCAGCTGGAAAGAGAGTTTTTTAAAAATTAACAGTAATAGATGGGTGTACTGAGTCTTGAATAACTTCTCCACAAACTGTAAACCACATCTTTATTAGCCTTGTCAGATCTATGTATGCATGGATGCTTTTGTATCTCCCAACAGAAAAGTCCGAGCATTCCATGAACTTAATGGTGCTGATGAATTGTCTTTGTTCTGTTCAGCACCAGAAGGTGCTGCTTTGGAATTGCCAGGTTGACGCTTCACAAGAAAAGTATATTTTCTGAGCAGCGCAATTGTCCTTTAGAGGCAGAGAAACCTGAGATACAAGTATTGGCTCAAGCACATACACTCTGTGTGATTTTAGAAGAGTTACTTAAATATGCTACCATTTTTCTCAACTGTAAAATAGGAACAACAATGAATTTCTTAGGACATTTGTAAGAATTAAGTGAAATAATATATACACTGTCCTAAAATAGGGCATAACTCATAAGTCAGTTTCCAATGAAGCATAACTATGGGTGGAGTGTGGTGGCATGTCCTTGTCATCCCAGCTACTCGAGAGGCTGAGATTGGAGGATCACCTGAGGTCAGAAGTTTGAGACCAGTCTGGACAGCATAGAGAGACACTGTCTCTATTTTAAAAATAAAATCATATAGCCAGGCATGGTAGCGAGCGCCTGTTGTTCCAGCTGCTTGGAAGGCTGAGGCAGAAGGATCTGCGGAGCCCAGCAGGGTGAGGCTGCGGTGGCCAGGAGCATACCACTGCCCTCCAGCCTGGGCGACAGAATGAGACTCCAACTGAAAAAAAATAAAAACAAAATCATAATAATCTTAAAAAAAGCAACTATGGCTGTTTGCTTATTTGTTTTAGTTGTTTATCATTTGTCTTGATATTTTTGCGTTTTTTTTCCAGACATACAGTCTTACTCTATCGTCCAGGCTAGAGAGGAGAGGCATGATCATAGCTCACTGCAGTCTCAAACTCCTGGGCTCAAGGAATCCTCTTGCCTCAGTCTCCCCAGTTGCTGGGACTACAGGTCCATGGCTTGCCTAATTAAAACAATTTGTCTTCAACTTTTCATTTTAAAGATGTGGGATACAATTCAGGGTTAGGTATACAAATGTTCATTATGCAGGTACCCTTTTTTTGTTGTTGTTTTTGTTTTGTTTTGTTTTTTGAGTTGGAGTCTCACTCGGTCGCCCAGACTGGAGTGCAGTTGGCCGCTCCCGGCCACCGCAGCCTCGACCTGCTGGGCTCCGGCGATCCTTCCGCCTCAGCCTTCCAAGTAGCTGGAACTACAGGCCTGTGCTACCATGCCCACCTAGTTTTTTTAATTTATTTTGGAGATGAGGTCTCGCCAAGTTGCCCAGGCGGGCTCTCGAACCCGCGGGCTCAGGCAATCCACTCACCTCAGCCTCCCAAAGGCGCGGGATTACAGGCTGAACCACCGAGGCCGGCTTGTTTTTTTTTTTTTTGAGTTGGAGTCTCACTCTGTCGCCCAGACTGGAGTGCAGTGGCCGCTTCCGGCCACCGCAGCCTCGACCTACTGGGCTCCGGCGATCCTTCTGCCTCAGCCTTCTAAGGAGCCGGAATTACAGGCATGCGCTACCACACCCGGCTGATTTTTTTTTTTTAATTTATTGTAGAGATGAGGTCTCGCTGCCCAGGCGGGTCTCGAACCCACGGGTTCAGGCAATCCACTCATCTCAGCCTCCCAAAGGTGCGGGATTACAGGCTAAGCCACCAAGCCCGGCTAGGTACCCTTGTTAATGAAGTGTAAAAAAAAAATTTTTTATAGAGATGGGGTCTCACTGTATTGCTCAGGCTGGTGTTGAACTCTTGGCCTTTGGTCATTCTCTTGCCTCGGTCTCCCAAAGTGCTCGGACTACAGACATGAGCCACCTGGTTTCCTTTCTCAGTTATTTCTCTTATCATGGCTGGGCATAGTCCATCTTTATGAAAACTAAGTATATTCCTCTTTCTGCATGGATAGTTTGTAGGCAGCCAGTCAAGCAAAGCCAGTGGTAATTTCCATCTGCAGCCCCGGTAAAGTGCCCCTCTATGGGCTGCTTCTCTAGTAACTCCAGGGCAACCAAAACCACACTGTGGGTAAATCATGTACACTCTTTATTAAGTATGCTTACACTGGCCGGGCTCGATGGCTCAGCCTGTAATCCCAGCACTTTGGGAGGCCGAAGAGAGTGGTTTGCTTAAGCCCATGGGTTCAAGCCCAGCCAGGACGAGCCCAGCCAGGACCTTGTCTCTACAATAAATCAAAAATTAGCCGGGTGTGGTAGTGTGTGCCTGTAGTTCTGACTACTTGGAAGACTGAGGCAGAAGGACTGCTGGAGCCCAGCAGGTCAACGCTGGGTTGGCCCTGAGCATGCCAGTGCACTCTAGCCTGGGCGACAGAGTGAGATTCCAACTCAGAAAAAACCAACTCTCTTTCCTCCTTCCCTCCCTTCCTCCCTCCATCCCTCTTTCTTTCCTTTCTTTCTTCTCAGGTTATTCAAGTGAGGCAGTGGGAATGGAGAAGGCACAAAGAAATCCGTATCCAGGCCAGATGTGGTGGCTCACACCTGTAATCCCAGCACTTTGGGAGGCAGAAGCAAGAGGATTGCCTGAGCTCCCAGGTTCAAGACCAGCCCGAGCAACATGGCAAGATCTTGTCTCTACGATAAATCAAAAAAATTAGTCAGGTGCGGTGGTGCAAGCCTGTAGTTCCAGCTACTTGGAAGGCTGAGGTGGAAGGATTGCCTGAGCCCAACAGGTCAAGGCTGCGGTGGCCATGAGCTTGCCACTGTACTCCAGCCTGGGTGACAGAGTGAGCTCTGACTCAAAATAAATAAATAAATAAACAATCATATCAGAGAAAAATCTATGTTGATTTGAGAGTCTCTGGTGATAGTCTATAGGGCATCACATTTTGACTTGCCTTTTAAAATATATTTTTGAGCCGGGCTCGGTGGCTCAGCCTGTAATCCCGTGCTTTGGGAGGCTGAGGTGAGTGGATTGCCTGAGCCTGCGGGTTCGAGACCCGCCTGGGCAACTTGGCAAGACCTCATCTCTACAATAAGTCAAAAATCAGTCAGGCGTGGTATTGCGCGCCTGTAGTTCCAGCTACTGGAAGGCTGAGGCGGAAGGATCGCTGGAGCCCAGCAGGTCGAGGCTGCAGTGGCCAGGAGTGGCCACTGCACTCCAGTCTGGGTGACAGTGTGAGACTCCAACTCAATATATATATTTGATGACTTGGATAAGGTGATCTGTCTTCTAAGCTTCAGAGTCATGATGAGAGGATTCCTGGTAATCTTCATGTGAATGCTCGAAACAACTCAACCTAACATGTCCAAAATTGAGCTCATTATTTTCTCTCAGACTTGCTTCTGTCTACTTCTCTCCAGTTCAACTAATGGACTGCTAAATTAGTCAAGATTCTTTTTTCTGAGTCAAGGTTTCACTCTGTCACCCAGGTTGAAATACAGTGGCAGGACCACGGCTCACTTAGCCTTGACCTCTTGGGTTTAAGAGATTCTTCCACCTCAGTCTCCTAAGTAGCTGGGACTACAGGTGTGTGCTACCACACCAGGCTATTTTTTTTTTTCTCTGTAGACACATGGTCTCACTATGTTGCCCAGGCTGGACTCGAACCCCTGGGCTCAAGCAATCCTCCCACCTCAACCTCCCCAAGTGCTAGAATTACAGGCATGAGCCACTGTGCTTGGCAAGACTCTTAGCTGCAAGTGCCTGAACTCAACTTGAACTAGCTTAGGCAACAAAGAAAATGTGTTGTCTCATGAAATCCAAGGAAATGTTGCGTAAAGTAATAGTAAAGGGCCAGGATATGGATGGATCACAAGAACAACTGGAACCAGGGTCTCCAACACTATCAGGATTCTTCCTCCCTGTTTCTCCTTGCCTGTTGGCTTCTTCTTCTTCTTTTTTTTTTTTGGAGTCTTACTCTGTTGCCCAGGTTGGAGTGCAGTGGCACACCCATGTCCACCACAGCCTTGACCTGCTGGGCTCAGGCGACGCTTCTGCCTCAGCCTTCCAAATAGCTGGAACCACAGGCATGCACCACCACACCTGGCTAATTTTTATTTATTTTTATTTTTGAGTTGGAGTCTCACTCTGTCGCCCAGACTGGAGTGCAGTGGCCACTCCCAGTCACCGCAGCCTCGACCTGTTGGGCTCCAGCGATCCTTCCGCCTCAGCCTTCCAAGTAGCTGGAACTATAGGCGCGCACTACCACGCCTGGCTAATTTTTTGATTTGTTGTCGAGATGAGGTCTCGTCAAGTTGTCCAGGCGGGTCTTGAACCCGCGGGCTCCGGCAATCCACTCACCTCGGCCTCCCAAAGTGCTGGGATTATAGGCTGAGCCACTGAGCCAGGACTTTTTTTTTTTTTTTTTTGAGTTGGAAGTCTCACTCTGTCACCCAGACTGGAGTGCAGTGGCCGCTTCCGGCCACTGCAGCCTTGATCTGCTGGGCTCCGACGATCCTTCCGCCTCAGCCTTCCAAGTAGCTGAAACTATAGGCGCACGCTACCATGCCCGGCTCATTTTGATTTATTGTAGAGATGAGGTCTCGCCAAGTTGCCCAGGCAGGTCTCAAACCCGCGGGCTCGGGCAATTCACTCACCTCGACCTCCCAAAGCGCTGGGATTACAGGCTGAGCCATCGAGCCCGGCCAATTTTTTTTTTTAATTGTAGAGATGAGGTCTCGCAAAGCTGCCCAGGTTGGTCTCAAACCGCTGGACTCAGGCAATCCTCTAGCCTCCACCTCCCAAAATGCTGGGATTACAGGTGTGAGCCATCATGCCCAGCATAATCCTTATTGTTACCATTAGAATGTGCTTCCTCAAATACAAGTCTGGACATATCTAAAATCCTTCCAAGACTCCCTATCACACCCCAAAAGCTCCAGCTTAGCATATAATCCCATAAACTAAAAGTAAAATACCCCAAATGACTGAACGGACCATCTCTTGGCCAAGGGGACCCCAGAGCAACCTTGAAAACTGAGTTCTCCTTTACAGTTCTGTCTCTGGGTATAGGGGATTGTGTTCTCTCCAGTCTCAGGGTCTCACTCTGTCGCCTAGGCTGGAATGCAGTAGCATGATTATGGCGGCCTCAAACTCCTGGGCTCAAGCAACCCTCTGGCTTTAGCCTGAGTAGCTGGTCTCAAACTCTGGGGCTCAAGTGATCCACCCATCTCGGTCTCCCAAAGTGCTGAGATTATAGGCATGCGCCACTGCGCCTGGGCTGAATGTATAAGTAAATGGTTCTAGTTAGTTAAAAAGAAACTGAATTTCAGCCATGACAGGCCTAGGTGGTTGTACAGACCTCATAAAACCACCCCCCAGTTAACCACCATTGTCTTTCCTTTCCAAGGGCTGAACAGAAACCAGCTTTTTCAAAAGACTCCACTACTGATATCACCCAACTGCCTGACATTGCCCCTGTTTTTTTGCTTAAGAGAACATCGACTAAGGCAAGAATGATTCTGCTCAGTCTACTGAGAATGCACCATTTTTCTTGTCCTCTGCTTCACCTTTCAACATCAGAGGGCAGAAAACTCCACCCCTAGATCATGCTAATGCCGTCATTTTTTGAACAGGGATCCCGTGAAGGGGCACAAAGTTCAATTGCCCATGTGCCTGTTTCTCCTTTCATAAATATTCATGACTCTTCTATTAGCTTATTAAATATGCATATTCAGTCACCCTGCTCAGAGTAAATTCCTGTTCCCTTCGCATTTCTCTAGAAGTGTCTGATTCCAGCTTCTAGCTGAGACGATCCTTCCCAGTCTGTCAGAATGACCACCTTGCAGGCAAGCCTTTATGAGAAATAAAGCTCTCCTTTCCAAATTTTAGAGACTTGTCATTCTTTAGTTGGCGATGCAAAATCCTTGCTAACAAAGCTTGGTGCCACTTCTGAATCTCATCTTCCCTGACTCCCAGCTTATTCATATTTCATGATTTCAACTTACTTCCTGAAATTTACTCAGATATCTCACCCAGCAAACACAAGGAGCGTCTGCTTAACTGAAAAACTGTAGAATTTAGCAAGATTATTCTAAAGACCTTCTTATTACGCCGGATGCAGTGGCTCAAACCTGCAATCCCAGCACTTTGGGAGGCAGAGGCAAGAGGATTGTCTGATCCCAGGGGTTGGAGACCAGCCTGGGTGACCTGGTGAGACCTTATGTCTACAATAAATCAAAAAATTAGACCCGGCTTGATGGCTCAGCCTGTAATCCAAGCACTTGGGAGGCCAAGCAAGTGGATTGTCTGAGCCTGTGGGTTTGAGACCAACGTGGGCAATGTGGCAAGACCTCGACCCTACGATAAATCAAAAAAATTAGCCGAGTGTGGTAGCACATGCCTGTAATTTCAGTTACTTGGAAGGCTGAGGTGAAAGGATCGCCCGAGCCCAGTGGGTTGACTCTGGGGTGGCCGTGAGCATGCCACTGGCCCTACAGCCTGGGTGATGAAGTGAGACTCCAACTCAAAAAAAAAAAAAAAGAAATTAGCCAGGCATGGTGGCACATCCCTGTGATTCCAACTACTTGGAAGGCTAAGATAGAAGGATCTCCTGAGCTCAGCAAGTAGAGGCTGTGGTGGCCGTGAGCATGTCACTGCACTCTAGCCTCAACAACACAGTTAGACTCCAACTCAGAAAAAAAACGAAAAACCAAAAAATGTAATTCATCTTGGAATATGGTTTCTGGATTATCCCAACTTCCTTGATATAGCAAAGAATTGTTATATTTGTGAGAAATACAAAAATACCAACCAATGCTTGGCCAGAAAGAAAACTTTGAATACATTTGACTCTAAGGAAAATAATTGGTAATATACATTATACATCTTGAAATAATTACCCTCTCTTTTCTTCTTGCTGCCCTCTCCCAGCAAAAGTTAAATTCTTCTTCTTTTTTTTTTTTTTGAGTTGGAGTCTCACTGTCGCCCAGACTGGAGTGCAGTGGCCGCTCCCGGCCACCGCAGCCTCGACCTGCTGGGCTCCGGCGATCCTTCCGCCTCAGCCTTCCGAGTAGTCGGGAACTACAGGCGTGCGCTACACACCCGGCTGATTTTTTGATTTATTGTAGAGATGAGGTCTCGCTGCCCAGGCAGGTCTCGAACCCGCGGGCTCAGGCAATTCACTCACCTCAGCCTCCCAAAGCGCGGGATTACAGGCTGAGCCACCGAGCCCGGCTAAAAGTTAAATTCTTAAGCGATCCCAGTGTTTGGTTTTCCTGTGTTGGGGCTCAGAAACCAATTCACCAAAGTATGGCATTTTGACATGCTGAACTAAGTAAGCCTCAAGATCTCTCTGACATTCTTCCTTCCACCAGCTCTTCCAAAACCTTTATCTGCCTGAAATCCAGACCCACCAAAAGGCAAGCTCATTTCTTCTTCCCCTCCCTGTAAAACCAAGAGTGTATCCACACCCAGACAGACCCCTGCACTGTCAGAGAATCTCTATTTCCAATCCACTCATTCCCTCTATGAGAAATAAGCTGTACTGTGTTGCACCAATGAAATAGGGAGCTCATTAGTTTCAGCAGCTGCCATTACATACCCTGTCCAGTGCACAGTTAAAACTGAAGGCTGGATTCAGAAGACCTGTGTTTATAGCTTAGTTCTACAAGCTATTTTGACATGCTGAACTGTCATCCCTTCAACAGAAACTCTCTTCTTTGCTCTTTTATAACCTCTTTTTCCAGAATGGTATATAAGCTTCTAAATCACATTGAGGGGTGGGCAATCACTGTGGTTCTCTGCGTGCACATGTTTGTGTGCATGTTAAATACATTTGTGCACCCTTTCTCCAATGAATCTGCCTTTATGGGCTGATTTTTTGGGAAACTTCAGAGGACCAAGGGAAACATTTTTCCTTCTCTTGACCACCCACACCTACAAATAATGAAATATTAAAAAGAAAGTTTTCCCCCATAAAAGTAAAGCAGAAAAGTAAATCCAGGAGTTCTGAATTGAATCACTGGCCTTCCACAGACTCAATCCCAAATCTTTTTCCAACACTTGCGTTAATACCAGCATCACGAGATCCCAGACCATGTTCTTCTTTTTGTTAGTTTGGAAAGAATGACTAATCCCTGTACACTATTCTTGGAAACTGTTATTTTGGCCAACTTAGGAAAAATGGACTAATACTAATAATATCTAACATTTATAGCACGTTCACGGTTTACAAAGCATTTTTCCATTTAATCCTCACAGCAGTTCCCAGATGAAGTGACTTGCTGTGGCTTACCCGTAGCTAAGTGGCAGAACTAAGCTATAAACACAGGTCTTCTAAATCCAGTCTTCAGTTTTAACTGTGCACTGGACAGGGTATGTGATGGCAGCTGCTGGAACTAATGAGCTCCCTATTTCATTGGTGCAACACAGTACAGCTTATTTCTCATTCCTGTGACAGCAGTATGGGTTGATGGGGCTGGGGAGTCTGCTCCATGTAGTCATGCAGGGATTCATGGTCCTACTACTTGTGCATCAATATCTTTCACACATGACCTCCAAGGCTGCTAGAGAACGGAAGACCACACACTGGAGATTTTTAGGGGCCGGGCCTAGAAGTGGCTAACATCTCTTCTGTCCATGTCCTTTGGCCAGAACCTAATCTCAGCAAGAAAGATCTAGTTCTGCTGTTCTCCCAGATCTACAGCCTTAGAAACGTAGATTTGAGAGCTTTGTCTTTTCATACGTTGGGTCATCAGGCCTCCATGAAGCCCTTCCTGATGAGGGGCTGGCTGTTGAACAGTTTCAGAAGTTCTTTATTTTCTTTCCTTTTGCTTCTCTGAACTCTCAGAAATTCATTTATTCTGCCTACTGTTTAACCCTGATTCAGCAACTTTTTTGAGCTATATAATGTTTTCTTCTTATTCTCTTTAATTTTCCACCTGTGTATTTCTCTTTTTTGGAATGAAGCATACTCTTTAAAAGCAGAATTGAGGCTGGGCACTGTGGCTCACGCCTAAAATCCCAGTACTTTGGTAGGCTGAGGTGAGAGGATTGCCAGAGCCCAGGGATTTGAGATCAGCCTGGAGAACTTGGTGAGACCTCATCACTCCAATAAATTTTTTAAAAATAGCCAGACATGGTGGGAGGCGTCTGTAGTTCCAGTTACTTGGAAAGCTGAGGCAGAAAGATCTCCTGAGCCCAGCAGGTTGAGGCTGGGATAGCCATGAGCGTGCCACTGCACTCCAGCCTGGGCAACAGACTGAGACTCCTACTCGTTAAAAAAAAAAGCCGAAAGCCGGGCTCGGTGGCTCAGTCTGTAATCCCGCGCCTTTGGGAGGCTGAGGTGAGTGGATTGCCTGAGCCTGAGGGTTCGAGACCCACCTGGGCAACTTGGCGAGACCTCATCTCTACAATAAATCAAAAAATTAGCCGGGCGTGGTAGCGTGCGCCTGTAGTTCCAGCTACTCGGAAGGCTGAGGTGGAAGGATCGCTGGAGCCCAACAGGTCGAGGCTGCGGTGACTGGGAGTGGCCACTGCACTCCAGTCTGGGCGACAGAGTGAGACTCCAACTCAAAAAAAAAAAAAAAAAAAAAGCCGGAATGTATCTACTATTGCAATACTGTGAGACACATTCCTTTGCTGGTCTTCATCAACCTTCAAACTTGCATCCAAATAAACTCAAGTCTATTAAATATTGATGGAACCTTATTACATACAAGGTGCTGTGCACAGTGCCATTGGGAAAAACAAAGAAGAATCAGGCATGGGCTTAAGAAGCCTGTTTAAAAAAAAAAAAGGCCTATGTGCAACTGTAAGCAAGAATGTGGAAATACACGGCTAAGAAAAGATAATGGAAAGAGATTGATTCGGGATTTAGGGGAGGGAGACAGGAAAAGCTTCACTGAAGTAATAGGCATAATAAAAGTAGCTAGCAGTTACTGGGCCAGGCACTGCCTTAGAATGCTTTATGTAAACCGGGCTCGGTGGCTCAACTTGTAATTCCGCGCCTTGGGAGGCTGAGGTGAGTGGATTGCCTGAGCCCGCGGGTTCAAGACCCGCTTGGGCATCTTGGTGAGACCTCATCTCTACAATAAATCAAAAAATTAGCGGGGCGTGGTAGCACGTGCCTGTAGTTCCGGCTACTTAGAAGGCTGAGGTGGAAGGATCGCAGGAGCCCAGCAGATCGAGGCTGTGGTGACCGAGAGCAGCCATTGCACTCCAGTCTGGGCGACAGAGTGAGACTCCAACTCAAAAAACAATAAACAACAACAAAAAAGAATGCTTTATGTATGTCATCCTGTATCATTCTCATAACAACCTTATGTGAGGGTACTATCAGTGTTCCCATTAACCAAATTAGAAGACACGGGGGCCAGGCACGGTGGCTCAAGCCTGTAATCCCAGCACTTTGGGAGGTGAAGGCAAGAGGATTGCCTGAACTCAGGGGTTCGAGACCAGCCTGAGCAACATGGCAAGACCTTGTCTCTAGAATAAAGCAAAACACTAGCCGAGCATGATGGCAAATGTCTATGGTTCATTCAAGCTACTTAGAAGGCTGAGGCGGAAGGATCACCTGAGCCCAGCAGGTTGAGGCTGCGGTGGCCATGAGTGTGCCACTGCACTCCAGCCTGGGCAACAGAGTGAGACTCTGACTCAAAATAAACAAACAGCAGAAGTACTAAAAGGCATCAAAATGGAAGGGTTCCAAAACTGTTTTGAGCAGTGGAAAAAGCATCTTGATAGGTGTATTGCATCAAACGGGGAGTACTTGGAAGGTGACTGAAGTTTAAACATGGAAGAATAAATACAAAATTTTTAAATAAATAAATTCCACTTTTTTGAGGGTCCCCCTCATATTTCAAAATAAGAAGGTAAAAGAAGGAAAGAGAGAAAATTGGCACAGAGTGATGAAGTGAATTGCCCAGCTTCACTGCCAGTGAAAGGTAGTAAATTCTTTCCCTCTCTTTTATTTTTTTATTTTTTTCTTTTTGAGTTGGAGTCTCGAACCCGCGGGCTCAGGAAACCCTCTCACCTCAGCGCCTTCTCTTTTCCAGAACCCACTCTCACAGCAGCTATGTGGACACAGATGCTTGGTGACTTCTCTTATCCTCTGGCACTGTTCACCTCCACAATCACGCTACAGCTGCCAACAGTCAGCCAGGCCCTCTCCCTCGGCTGGACCCTGTGACTGGGTCAAGCAGACACTCTCCAGAATGTCTGGCCTCAGGAGTTGGATGAAACGCTGCATTACAGGGCACAGGAGCAAACAGTAGAAGGCAAAGAATGCAGAACACAAAAATGCAGGGTGGCTTGTGTCTGTCTGTGGGACAGGAGGCAGGCTTTCTCCCTCCTGTGGGCTACCTTTTTTGTTTGTTTTGAGTCGATGTCTCATGCTGTTACCCAGGATGGGCTCCGATGATCCTTCTGCCTCAGCCTCCTGAGTAGCTGGAACTACAGGTGCATGCCACCACCCCCACCCAGCAAATTTTTTTTTTTTTTTTTTACAGAGACAAGGTCTTGGTATGTTGCCCAAGTTAGTCTCAAAGTGATACAGAGACCCACTAATGTCCGTTCATATCACCACAACCCCTAGAGAAGTGCACTTCCAGTAAGTAGTTTCAGGGGATCCTTGACTTTCCTGCAGACTACGCTCAAAGACGTAATCCATTTTTACTTCCCTTCTTAGTAATCATAGATTTGAACAATATGGCATCAGTATAACTGTAAGTCTTGTGATTTGTATAAATTTTGCATCAATGTAATCATGAGTCTTGCAATTTCTGTAACTTTTGTAATGCATGATAAACTTCCTTTACTCTAAATATCACTATCTAAATGTAAAATGCCTCTGTAACTTAAGCCCTATACAATGCTCCGCTGGTCACGTGGCTAATGTATAGGTACTAACAACTCTGGGCTTATAAATGTGAACTGTAAAGCTGGGCTCAGTGGCTCAGCCTGTAATCCCGCACCTTTGGGAGGCTGAGGTGAGTGGATTGCCTGAGTCCGCGGGTTCGAGACCCACCTGGGTAGGCGAGACCTCATCTCTACAATAAATCAAAAAACCAGCCGGGCGTGGTAGCGCGTGCCTGTAATTCTGGCTACTTGGAAGGCTGAGGCGGAAGGATCGCCGGAGCCCAGCACGTCGAGGCTGCGGTGGCCGGGAGCGGCCACTGCACTCCAGTCTGGGTGACAGAGTGAGACTCCGACTCAAAACAAACAAACAAACAAAATGTGAACTGTAAAAGCTTGGAGGGGGAGCAGAACCATTTTAGAAAAACTTCGAGTCCGGCTCTGCTCCCCGGATTCAAACTCAGAAATAAACTTCTTTCTACCGGTTCCCTGCCCCTTTGATTTGTTGGTATCAAGGGGAGCAGCCAAGCGGTACTCGAACCATTACAAAACTCCTGGACTCAAGTAATTCTCCCACCTTGGCCTTCCAAAAGGCTGGGACTATAGGCATGAGCCACTATGCCCTGCCATGGGATCCTTTAATATGAAAACAGTTCCCTGTGCTCAGCAGACACCTGCGTGATAACTTGTTTCCAAGTGGTAAAACTTCCCTTGGCATTGTTCCACATTTTCTCTCGTCTCACTTCCTTTTTTTTTTTGAGTTAGAGTCTCACTCTGTCACCCAGGCTGGAATGCAGTGGCATGCTCATGGCCACTGCAGCCTCAACCTGCTGGGCTCAGGCGATCCTTCCAAGTAGCTGGAAGTACAGGTGTGCACCACCACACCTGGCTTATTTTTTTTGATTTATTGTAGAGATGAGGTCTCGCCATGTTGCCCAGGCTGGTCCAGAAGCTGTGGGCTCAGGCAGTCCATTCATCTTGGCCTCCCAAAGTGTCAGCTTCTCATTTCCTTTGTTCCCCATCCCATCCCAGGTGCCTCAGGTCTGCATGTCCCAAATGTCAGCACTTTAGCCCTTGCCTCAGGCTCTGTTTTTTAGAGTGCTATGACTGGGAAAAAAAAAAAAAAATCCCGTGCTTTATTGTCCCCCTAATTTGATAGGTAACACTTGGACAGCCAGAAGCCTGAGAGAAAAGCACTGGAGTAGGAAGGGCTTTAGGGACAGCAAAAGAGATACAACCAACTTGGTGAGGCTGTTGTGTGGAGCATGTGGACGGCAATGAGTGTGTAGGGAATACAATTAGTATGCAAGAAAAGATGATTGACTTCAATGTCTGCTATAGAGCTTAGATGTCATTCTGTGTGCATTAGGAGCCACGAGGACTTTTTGAGGTGGGATGGATAAAATAATAATAAGAAGAAGAGGTCGGGCACAGTGGCTCATGCCTGCCATCCCAGCAATTTGGGAGGATGGGGTGGGAGGATCGCTTGAGCCCAGAAGTTCGAGACTAGCCTAGGAAACACAGTGAGATCTCATCTTTACAAAAAAAAGTAGCTGGGTTTTGTGGTGTGTTCCTGTATTATACAGACTTTGAAAACAAAACAAAAGGGTGAGGTTGATGATAGTAGTATTAGTAATAAAAATTAATGTTTGTTTTTATGTTTTAAAAATTTTAGCCGGGCGTGGTGGCTTATGCCTGTTATCCCAGCACTTTGGGAGACAAGGGCAAGAGGCTTGCTTGAGTCCAGGGACTCGAGGTCAGCCCGGGCAACTTGGTGAGACCTCGTCTCTACAATAACTCAAAAAATTAGCTGGGTGTGGTGCACTTGTGAGGTGTGGTACACTTGTGAGGATGCATGGAAGGTTCGCCTGAGCCTAGCAGGTCGAGGCTGTGGTGGTCGAAAGTGTGCCACTGCACTCCAGGTTGGGCGACAGAGTGAGATTCCAACTCAAAACAAAACAAAAAAGTTGTATTTTATTTTAGATTTAGGGAGAACGTGTGCAGGTTTACCACATGGGTATATTGCATGATGGTAAAGTTTGGGCTTCTATTGAACCCATCATCCAAATGGTGAACATGGTATCCAATAGGTGAAAACTGATGTTTACTAAGCACTTACTATTTTTAAATTTTTATTATTTTATTATTTTTGAGTTGGAGTCTCACTCCGTTGCCCAGGCTGGAGTGCAGTAGCACGCTCATGGTCACCCCAGCATCGACCTGCTGGGCTCCGGCGATCCTTCCACCTCAGCCTTCCAAGGAGCTGGAAACACAGGCATGCACCACCAAGCCCAGCTAATTTTTTTGATTTACTGTAGAGATGAGGTCTCGCCAAGTTGCCCAGGCTAATCTTGAACCTGTGGGCTCGAGGCAATCCTCTCAACTTGACCTCCCAAAGTACTAGGATTATAGACGTAAGCCACCGTGTTCAGCCTTGCACTAAGTATTTTTAAATAAATCATTTTATTTAATCTTATGAAGTGAGTACTGTCATTATTGTCTTAAGACTTAGAAAGATTGATCAACTTGCTCAAAAAATCACAGATTTTGAACCTAAGAATTCCATGCTCTTTGTCACCAGAGCTAGGTTTAGAAACGTAATTTGGGGAGAAATGTGAAGGCTATTCACAGTTAAAGATTTTACCAACTTTTGCAAAAAAAAAAAGAAAGAAAGAAATGTGGAACACAGCTTTCCTTGTCTGTACACATTTACTTCAATTTGTTCATTCAAATGTTACATCATCATGAGAGGAACTGATTTGAAAGCTAGGAATTGGGTAGGAAGAAAACAGAGTTTTCCCAGCCTGAGCAACATTGCCAGACCTTGTTTCTACAAAAAAAAAAAAAAAAAAAAAAAAAACTTGGAGTGGTAGCAAGCCCCTGTAGTCCAGGTTCTCAGGAGGTTGAGGCAAAAGGATCAAATGACCCCAGGAGGTCGAGGCTGCCATGATTGTGCCACTGTACTCCAGCCTGGTGGGTGACAGTGAGACTCTGACTAAAAAAAAAAATATATATATATATGTATATATATATATATTCATCTTCACGGAACGTGCAGATTAGTGACAGGGACAGAAATTAATCAAAGAATCACAAGTATATCAGGTCTGGGGTGAGAAGATGGCATATTCCTAGGGAAACAATTTAATGGTGCAGACGCAGATCCCACTTCAGAAAATAATACCTCTTCTGAGAATCTAGGTAGCTCCTGAAAAAAACAATCCACCAGTGGAAACACAGCATGTTTGAATGTCTTGAAACTTAGCAAGTTCATGACTAAGTCCAACTTATTGCCTCCCCTGATGTTTTCTTCCCCAGCAATTCTCCTCATCTCAGTTAATGAAAACACCATTTTCCCAGTTATCTTAGGCTAACACATTGTATTTATCTTTGACTCCTCTCTTTCTTTTATTATCCAGATGAAATTCACCAGCAAATGCTGCTGGCTTTATTTCCAGTATACATCTATCATTTCTCGTCACCAACACTACTACCCCCTTGGCCAAGCCACTGTCATCTTTCAGTGGGTCTATTATGATAGCCTTCTTTTTTTGAGTCGGGGTCTCACTCTGTTGCCCAGGCTGGAGTGCAGTGGCACGATCATGGCTCACCACAGCCTTGACCTTCTGGGCTCAGGTGGTCCTCTCACCTCAGTCTCCTGAGTAGCTGGGACTGTAGGCTTCCACCACGCCTGGCTAATTTTTTATTTTTATAGAGGTGAGGTCTCACTATGTGGTCCAGGCTGGTCTCAAACTCTAGGCCTCAAGCAATCCTCTCACCTTGCCTCTCAAAGTGCTGGGATGACAGACAGGCGTCATGGCAGCCGACTTGGTTGTGATATTTAGATTCACACAGAGTGACCCTTTGTCGTGACAGGCAAAAACAAGACTATCTCCTAGAAAAGACGACTGGCTTCATAAGGTCTAAGAGGTCATTTATCTTGAAACTCATAAAATCAATGTCATCCCATTAACGAGAAAGTATAAAGTGTATCCAAGCAGTTCTAAAGAAAGGGGCTGTTATCACAGGGACTTTGGGAATTTTAATACCGTTCATGCTCAGGTAACAGATATGCTTTTAACTGGGCCTCCTGAAGACAGTTCATGCCCTTTTATGAGGATGCTAGGAAGGCTGTGATCTCTCTGTACCCTGACATCCAAAAATAATCAGGGTTAATGGAGTTTAATTTCGGGAAGGCTGGAGCGGGGGATAGTGGGGACGGTTACAGGTTTTTATGCATACTTCTGTGATATTTCAAAATTTCAGTAGAAAATATTTAGTTTTGCTTTTCCAATACAAATGAACAAAAAATTTAAAGACTATAACATGAAATTCATGTCTTTTTTTTTTTTTGAGTCAGGGTCTCACTCTGTTGCCCAGGCTGGAGTACAGTGGCACAGTCACAGCTCACTGCAGTCTCCATCTCCCAGGCTCGGCTATCCTTTTGCCTCAACTGCCCAAGTAGCTGGTAGTATAGGGGCACACCACTCCACCCTCCTATTTTTTTTTTATTTTTGTAGAGATAAAATTTTGCTGTGTTGCCCAGGCTGGTCTCTCGAACTTCTGGGCTCAAGAAATCCTCCCGCCTTCACCTCACGAAGTGCTGGGATTACAGGAGTGAGCTACCAGGCCTGGCCTACATGTCTTCTTCTTCCTTTTTCTTTCTTTTCCTCTTTTTTTTTTTTTTTTTTTTGGTTAGACGTTTCACTCTGTCACCAAGGCGGGAGTACAGTGTCATGCTCACGGCTACCATAGCCTTGACCTGCTGGGCTCAGATGATCCTTCTGCCTCAGCATTCCAAGCAGGTGAACTACAGGTGCACGCCATCATGCTAAGATAATTTTGTGATTTAATGTAGAGATGAGGTCTTGCCATGTTGCCCAGGCTGGTCTTGAACCTTTGGGCTAAGGCAATCCTCTTGCCTCAGCCTCCCAAAGTGCTGGAATTATAGGCATGAACCACTGCACCCAGCCTCTTAGAGAAGTTTTAGGTTTAGAAAAAAATTGATGTAATCCCACACCTTGGGAGGCTGAGGTGAGTGGATTGCCTGAGCCTGTGGGTTCGAGACCCGCCAGGGCAACTTGGCAAGACCTCATCTCTACAATAAATCAAAAAATTAGCCGGGCGTGGTAGCGCGCGCCTGTTGTTCCAGCAACTTGGAAGGCTGAGGCGGAAGGATCAGCGGAGCCCAGCAGGTCGAGGCTGCGGTGACCGGGAGCGGCCACTGCACTCTAGTCTGGGCGACAGAGTGAGACTCCAACTCAAAAAAAAGAAAAAGAAAAAAATTGAGTGGATAATACAGAGAGTCCTCACATACGCCCTCTAAATTTTCCCATTACTGACATCTTGCATTGTATGGCATATTTGTTAAAATTGACAAACTAATAGTGATACATTATTACTTACTGAAGTCCGCAGCTGACATTAAGATTCACTCTTTGTGGTGGACATTCTCTGGGTTTTACCAAATAGTCAGGTATCTGCCATTACGTTATCACACAGAATAGTTTCACTGCCTTAAAATCCCTCTGTGCTCTGTCTACTCCTCCTTCCCCGAACCCTGGCAGCCACTGATCTTTTTACTGTCTATGGACTTTGGCCTTTTCCAAAATGACATAGAGTTAGAATCATGCGGTATGAAGTAACCCTTCCAGATTGGCTCTTCTCACTTAGCGCTATGCACTTGAAGCTCCTCCACGTTGACCACTATGAGACCCAGTTTCCACCGCTACATAATGTGTCCATGTAACCAATATGCATAGGTGCCCCCTGAATCTAAAATAAAAAATAAAATCAAGCTCCCCTGTGTCGTTTCGTGGATACACTTCATTGTTTGATTGCTATCAACATTTATCATGTCCTTACATAGAGATCTCCCTTTTTCTCTTTGATATCTAGATAAGTCTTATATTTCACAGTATGATTATACAAATTTCTTTATCTTTTTCCATTTTGATAGACAAAAATATTTTTTCAGGTGTTCTAATAGTCTGCTCTTATATCTTTATCTTCTCCTAAACTTTACACTCTTTAGCTTTAAAACGTCATATTCAATAAAAAGTTATTATTGTTTCTGTCCACAGAGAAGACCTATTGGTTGGGCATGGTGACTCACATCTGTAATCCCAGCACTTTGGAAGGCTGAGGTGGGAGACTAGCTTGAACCTAGGAGTTCAAGACCAGCCTGGGGAACATAGCAAGACCTTATCTCAAATAGAAAGATGAGAGCTAACTAACTAGCTAGCTAGCTAGCTAGCTAGCTAGCTAGATAAAGCCAGGCATAGTAGTGCACACCTGTAGTACAGCTTCCCAGGAGGCTAAGGATCACATGAGCTCAGGAGATCAAGGCTACAGTGAGCTGTGATTGTGCCACTGCACACCAGCACTGCACTTACTCAACAGAGTGAGACACTAAACAAATAAGCAAACACCACCACCAACAACAAAAAGTCTATTAAAAGAAAAAAAAGAAGACCTATTTACACAAGGAAACATCGGTGGTAGCTCAAAGAAAGGAGAGGGAAGGAGCCAGCGTGGTGGCTCCTTAGATAAAGATAAAGATATCTACACACTACACACCGCTTTGGGAGGCCGGAGTAAGAGCATTGCTTAAATCTGGGAGTTCAAGACCTGCCTAGGTAACCTAGGCAATATAGTGAGACCTTGTTTCTACAAAAAACAAAAAAAGAATTACCCGGGCATGGTGGTATGTACCTGTAGTTCCAACTTCGGAGGCTGAGGTAGAAGGATTGCCTGAGCCCAGGAGCCTGAGGTTATGGTGATCCATGATGGTGCCACTGCAGTCCAGCCTGGGTGACAGAGTAAGACTTTGACTCCGCCTCCCCTCCAAAAAAGGGAAGATGGAAGGGTCCCGCAAGTGATGGAAGGAAGCGACAGGCTGGAAACAGATGACCAAGATGGAGTTCACAGAGGGAGTGGTCTTTTAAGCTGAGCCTTGAAAGGATGGGTAGGGACGGGAACAACAGAGATTTTGATCCCTTCCATTTCAAAAACAAAGAAGCCACCTCATCTTGCCAGTGCCAGCATCGGTTGCTCAGCAGCCTGAGGGCTTGGAAATATGCCCACCCTGACTGCTAAAGCCTTCCCCATCTGCCTTGCTTCAGCCCAGGAAAACATGTGAAGGAAAGACAGACTCGCTATTAAACAGGGCTTCCTGAGAACATGGATGCGTGTGTGTGTGTCACTCCCAGGCAGGCCCCAGCCTAAAAAGGCAAGTGGGCCTGGCCTCAGGAACTCTTGTTCCAAAAATATTCTTTGCTCGTGAAAGCCAAGTAAATGCCAAAGGGTTCATGGGGTGATTTGGCCACTCCTGGGGCTGTATCTCATAACATTTCTTACCTCCTGGTATAAAAAACATCATGATGCATCTTATCTTCCCCTTCTATGCTGATTGTTCTTATACTCAAGAACCACATCTTGGCCACTTTAATTTTCCTGTAGGATCTACCACCTGGAATAGCCCTTTGTGTTGATTGCTGAATAACTGCTGTGATTTGAATGTGTCCCCTAGAAGTCACATGTTGGAAGCCTAATCCCAAATGCAACAGTGTTGAGAGGTGGGAATTTTAAGAGGTGATTAGGGCATGAGGGCTCTTCCCTCATGAATAGATTGATGTTGTTATCAAAGGAGTGAGTTAGTTATCATGGGAGTGGGTTTGTTAGAAAAGTGAGTCCAGCCCTTTCTTGCTTTCTCTTGCCATGTGATGCCTTCTGCCATGTGATGATTCAGCAAGAAGACCCTCACCAGATGCCGTCCCTTGGTGTTGGACTTCCCAACCTCCAGAACCATGAGCCAAATAAACATCTATTCTTTATAGATTACCCAACCTGTGGTATTCTATTATAGCAGCACAAAACTGACTAAGACAATGACAAAATAAACAAGTGGTGTTGGAAAATACTTTTCCTTATTTGGATTCCCCTAGGAACATCCTCCTGAAACAAGGATTCCAGCGCAAGCAATTTATTTGGGAAGTGACCCTAGGGACACAATAGGAGAGAGTGAAAGTGAGACGGGGAGGGGAGGGAAAGTAGCCAATAAAAGGGAGTGTTATTAAGCAAGTTTTCCCTGTGGACAACTGCAGCCTAATCTCCAAGGGAACCTTAGGGAAATGGTGTGAAATATGCCCTCTGCCTTATCCCATCCCACAGTGAGGTGGTTGAGATATTTATATGCCAATTCCTGAGAGTCATTGGCTGGGAGCTACTCCTGAGGGTGTAATAATTTCCCAACCCTTCAAACCTGCACACATAGGAGGACAGGGTGGCCTTCCTCAGTTTCAGAAAATCCCTCAGGCTTTAAGATGCAGAAGCTGGAAGGTGGAAGTTGGCCAGAGCATGTTAGCATGGAAAGTCTGAGGGCTATGGGTGAGACACACAGGGCATTTGCTACACCACCTCCCGGGAGAAAATGTTCACAGGAGACCTGAATTCCCTCCACAGCGCTTGTGACAAGTGGTTGTTCCTACCCTATCCCACACCTGAAGTGAGAGGAAACTTAGCATGTATCAGGGCAAGTGATTTCACTGTTGGCAACTTCAAGTATTAGAAGCGCTTTCCCATTTATCCTAAAACTCTCCCTGTCTCTAAATTCCCCAAGGGCTGCTAGGTCAGCTCTCTGGAGTTGCTCAAAATATCTAATGGCTATTCCACACGTCAGCCTTCAAATTTCTGAAATAGTCACAATAGTTCCTCTGTGTACCCATGATTCCCTTAAAAAAAAGTCTTTAGTTCTTTCAACATAATCCCTACATGATGCAGTTTCGAGTTCCTAGCCATCTCTCACATACCTGGCTAAACAAAATTAAAGAAAAAAAAGGTTTGGAGGCCAAGGTGGGAGGATTACTTGAGGCAAGGGGTCTGAGACCAGCCTGGGCAACATAGTGAGACCCCATTTCTACAAAAAATTTTAAAAACTTGCTGGTCAAGGTGGCATGTGCCTGTAGTCCCAGTTACTCAGGAGGCTGAGGAAGGAGGATCACTTGAGTCCAGGAGTTCAAGGCTAGAGTGAGCTATCATAGTGCCACGATACACCGTCCTGGACAATTGAGCAAGACCCCATTTCTAAAACACAGAAGGAAAATAAAGTATCTATTAAGGACTATGTACTAATTTACTTTTTACTTTTTATTTATTTATTTATTTTTTGAGTTGGAGTCTCACTCTGTCGCCCAAAAGTGCAATGGCCGCTCCCGGCCACCGCAGCCTCGACCTGCTGGGCTCCGGCGATCCTTCCGCCTCAGCCTTCCAAGGAGCTGGAACTACAGGCGTGCACTACCACGCCCGGCTGATTTTTTTGATTTATTGTAGAGATGAGGTCTCACCAAGTTGCCCAGGTGGGTCTCGAACCCGCAGGCTCAGGCAATCCACTCACCTCAGCCTCTCAAGGCACGGGATTACAGGCTGAGCCACCAAGCCTGGCTACTTTTTATTTTTTGAGTTGGATTCTCACTCTGTCACCGAGGGTGGAATGTAGTGGTATGCTCACGACCACTGCAACCTCCACCTACAGGGCCCAGGGGATCCTTCCACTTCAGCCTTCCAAGTAGCTGGAATCACAGGCCTGTGCCACCATGCCCGGCTAATTTTTTGACTTATTGTAAATACAAGGTTTCGCCAAGTTGCCCAGGCTGGTCTCAAACCTCTGGACTCAGGCAATCCTCTTGTCTTCGCCTCCCAAAGTGCTGGGATTACAGGCATGAGCCACCATGCCCAGTTTAATGTACTTTTAAACATTGGCACCCTTCAACTCATATTCTTTTTCTTTCTTTCTTTCTTTTTTAACTGGAGTCTCACCCTGTCGCCCAGGCTAGAGAGCAGTGGTACGCTCCCAGCCACTGCAGCTTCAACCTGCTGGGCTCAGGTGATCCTTCCACCTCAGCCTTCGAAGTAGCTGAAACAACAGGCACACGCCGCCACACCTGGCTAATTTTTTGGTTTATTGCAGAGCTGAGGTCTCGCCAATTGTCTAGGCTGGTCTTGAACCCCTGGGCTCAAGCAATCCTCTGGCCTCCACCTCCCAAAGTGCTGGGATTACAGGCATGAGCCACCATGCCTGGCTCAACTCATATTCTTTATATATGTGGTGACCACATCTCCTTGAGGAGATGGATAGACAATGAAGGCAGTTAACAAAGCTCAGTTTCCCCTTCACTGTCTAGCACAGTTTGGCTTTGGTAACAAACTTGCAATACCTACAACAAAAAGAAAGTTCTAGAAGTAATGGTACCTTTTCCAAAAAACAGATTAGGGATTTGGGTTTTCTTTCTTTCTTTTTTTTTTTTTTTTTGAGTCAGACTCTCACTCTGTCTTCCAGGCTGGAGTGCAGTGGCATGCTCACAGCTACCACAGCCTCAACCTGCTGGGCTCAGGTGATCCTTCCACCTCAGCCTTTCAAGTAGCCGGAACCACAGACGTGCACCTCCACGCCTAATTTAATTTATTGTAGAGACAAGGTCCCGCCAAGTTGCCCATGCTGGTCTCGAACCCGTGGGCTCGGGCAATCCACTTGCCTCAGCCTCCCAAAGTGCCAGGATTATAAGCGTGAGCCACTGCACCTGGCTTGGGATTTGAGTTTCATTCCTTACTTCCACCCCAAATTGTTTGTGAGCAGATTTCTTCTAATCACATATAGCACATTGCCTGAGTGGACTGAGAGAAATGTGATTTTCTCCATCTTGTTATATTTCTAATAAAGTCCATTGAGATTCCCCATTTCCCTTATAGAGAACCTTCTTTCTCAGCCGATGCTCGGCTTTCTTGACAATGTTTATAGTACTCTACATAATCCTCGTCACACTCATTGGAGGATCTTGTAATACTGTAGAAGAGGACACTGAGGCTTAGAGAAGTTAACATATTTGCCCAGGCCAGGCTCGGTGGCTCAGCCTGTCATCCCAGCACTTTGGGAGGCCGAGGCGAATCCCCTGAGCCCACAAGTTGGAGACCAACCTGGGCAACGTGGTGAGCCCTCGTCTCTACAATAAATCAAAAATACCCTGGGCATGGTAGCGCTCACCTATAGTTCCAGCTATTTGGAAGGCTGAGGCTGAAGGATTGCCAGAGGCCAGCAGGTCGATGCTGGGGTGGCCGGGAGCGTGCCACTGGACTCCAGTCTAGGTGACAGAGTGAGACTCCAACTCAAAAAACAAAAAGATATTTGCTCAAGTCTACACAAGGCTAAGATTGGAATAAGGCCTGCTCGATTCTGAGTGACTCCTGTTGCTTTTTCTCTGTTCAGAATCCATCCCTACTTTTTCTAGTAATAGTGTCCACATTTATTTTTTGGAAACTGTCCCCTCCACCCACCTCGACCTTTGTTATTTGAGTGAAGATGTCTCCACTGGCAGGTTAGAGAGGATCGATCGCTTGACCCAGGCTGAAGCCAATCACTGTGTGGTCTCCCCCTTGGCCAGCTCTTGGTTCAAAGACGACTGCATGACCCAAGTCAGGCGCATATTTCGGTAGAACGAAAGAAGGCAAGAAGTTCCTCTTTCCACTCGCACTGGGGGTGGCAGGGCTGATGTGAGCCTGAATGCTTCAGGGGCCACTGTGTAGAGCCTAAAAATGGAGCTAGCAAAGAGGACGACAGTGAGGAGGAAAACAGAGGGTGAGCCCGGATAGCGTCATGTGAGTCCCTACATCAAGCTGAATCTATTTGTCTTTGGACTTCTCAGCTCCAAGACCAATAAGTCAAAAGCAGTGTTTTTTTTCTTGTTCTTGTTCTTGTTCTCCTCCCTCTTTTTTTTTTTTTTTTTTTTTGTGAGTTAAGTCTCACTCTGTCGCCCAGGCTGGAGGGCAGTGGCATGCTCACGGCCACCACAGCCTCGACCTGCTGGACTCAGGTGGTCCTTCTACCTCAGCCTTCCAAATAGCTGGAACTACAGGCAAGTGCCACCACGCCCGGCTAATTTTTTGATTTATTGTAGAGATGAGGTCTCACCAAATTGTCCAGGCTAGCCGGGCTCGGTGGCTCAGCCTGTAATCCCACACCTTTGGGAGGCTGAGGCGAGTGGATTGCCTAAGCCCGCGGGTTCGAGACCCGCCTGGGCAGGCGAGACCTCATCTCTACAATAAATCAAAAATCAGCCGGGCGTGGTAGCACGCGCCTGTAGTTCCAGCAACTTGGAAGGCTGAGGCGGAAGGATCACAGGAGTCCAACAGGTCGAGGCTGCGGTGGCCGGGAGCGGCCACCACACTCCAGTCTGGGCGACAGAGTGAGACTCCAACTCAAAAAAAAAATTGTCCAGGCTGGTCTCGAACCTGTAGGCTCAGGCAATTCTCTCACCTCGGCCTCCCAAAGTGCTGGGATTATAGGCATGAGCAACTAGCTTGGGCTCCTCTGGGTTTTAATTTTCATCTATAAAATGAGGAGATTAGCAGCCATGATTTCTTTCTTTCTTTTTTTTTTTTTTTTTTCGCATTGGAGTCTTACTCTGTTGCCCAGGCTGGAGTACAGGGCACGTTCAATGGCCACCACAATCTCAACCTGCCAGGCCCAGGCCATCCTTCCATCTCAGTCTTCCAAGTAGTTGGAACTACAGGCATACACCACATGCCCGGCAAATTTTTTGATTTATTGTAGAAACAAGGTCTCACCAAGTTGTTCAGGTTTTGAACCTGTGGGCTTAGGCAATCCTCTTTCCCAGGCTCCCAAAGTGCTGGGATTACATGCGTGCGCCACCGCTCCTGGCTTGGCAGCTATGATTTAAGGGCTCTTCCAAAACTTGCATTTGGGAATCTATGATTTTGCTTCATAACTGTGCCTAGGGCTGGTTGCGCTGACTGAGTCTAAGACCCTGCTGAGAGACTGTCCCATCAGAGAGAGACTCTAGTCAACAAACACACACAGTCATGCGTGCACGCGGGGTCTGACGTCATTAACGTTGCTGGCGTTTCTGTTCTGAGAAGGAGCAAACATTGGTAACAACCCAAAAGTAATAAAATAACCGTGTAGATACCCTACATCCCATCTGCTCCATTCCTGGTTTTTGTTTTTTTCTTTTTAAAGTGCCATGTGCTATAATCTTTTTGTCACTTAGTTCTTAAATAAAATCAAATGAAGTTGTCTTTGTGTGCCACTATTTCTCCTGAAGATGAGAACGTGCTCTGTGCCAGCCCTGGGTCATTTATGCAGCTCTGAACTGGGGGTGTGAGAGGGTGGGGATGCCAAAAAGTCGGCCTCCTCCAGCTCCTGGTTGTGTAGATGAGGTCCAGACACAACTTTGAGGCTATCCATGTGCCCTCCCAGCCGGGGTCTAGGGTTTCCCAAGATCTCAGACAGGGAAGCAGTATGTCTACATGCTCACGTGTTAATGAGAATTTAAAAGCCACCCAGAGTACCTGCTTGCTGTGGGCACCTCCATGGACTTTGTTGATCATTCTTGGACTTTTGTTCTTTCTGGAGACTGCTTTAAAAGATTTCTAGGCCGGAGTCAGTGGCTCAGCTTGTAATCCCAGCACTTTGGGAGGTGGAGTGGGTTGCCTTAGCTCACGGGTTCAAGGCCAGCCCTGGCAACTTGGCAAGACCTCGTCTCTACAATAAATCAAAAATTAGCCGGGCATGGTAGTGCACACCTGTAGTTCCGGCTACTTGAAAAGCTGAGACGGAGCCCAGCAGGTCGACTCTGGGGTGGCTGTGAGTGTTGCCACTGCAGTCCAGCCTGGGCAATGGAGTGACACTCCAACTCAGAAAAAAAAAAAAAAAGATTTCTAAACTGAATAGGGTGGCTCACGCCTGTCATCCCAGCACTTTGGGAGGCGGAGGTGAGAGGATTGCCCGAGGCGGCGGGTTTGAGGCCAGCCTGGGCAACATGGCAAAATCTCATCTTTACGATAAATCAAAAAATTAGCTGGGTGCAGTGGTGCGTGCCTGTGGTTCCAGAGACTTGAAAGGTTGAGGCAGAAGAATCACCTGAGCCCAGCAGGTCGAGGCTGCAGTGGCCATGAGCATGCCACTGCATTCTAGCCCGGGTGACAGAATGAGACTCCGATTCAAAAAAAAGTCTAAAAGAAATGGGAGCACAAAGGATACCTGCTGTATTTTGCTAAATCCAATTATTTGAGGAAAAACTCGCAGTCTTTTCCTCTCCTTTCACACCACCACAACAGTCAACACAGAAGACTTCTGTGGCCAAATGGATGGGGTCCCCCACACACACTAAGCAAGCAGTCAGTTTTGCAGTGACCACCAGCACTACGTCCTGAGATTACAGGCTGAGCCACTGAGCCCAACCTAGATGATTACTTTGTTAGAGTTCTGTTACTTTGCTCACTGCTTAGCCTGTAATCCTGCGCCTTTGGGAGGCTGAGGCCAGTGGATTGCCTGAGCCCATGGGTTCGAGACCCGCCTGGGCAGGTGAGACCTCATCTCTACAGTAAATCAAAAATCAGCCGGGCGTGGTAGCGCGCGCCTGTAGTTCCAGCTACTTGGAAGGCAGAGGCGGAAGGATTGCCAGAGCCCAGCAGGTCGAGGCTGTGGTGGCCGGGAGTGGCCACTGCACTCCAATCTGGGCGACAGAGTGAGACTCCAACTCAAAAAAAAAAAAAAAAAAAAAACTCAGAGAAATGATTAATTACATTTACCAGTTATTGCAAAGGAGATCTTTAAAAAAATTTTTAGAGTTATGGGCACATATGAGGATGTACTACTTAAGCAAATTGCATGCAGGTGATGTTTGAGCTTCAAGCAAGCCTGCTTTCCCCCTGGTAGTGGACGTGGCACCAAATGGTTGGTTGTGTGTCCCTAACCCTCCCTCCATCTTCCCCTGCTTTTGCAGTGCCTCTTGTTTGGTGTTATGACCTCTATGCTCCTGTGTCCAACATTTAGGGTCTGCTTATGAGTGAGAACATGTGCTATTCCATTTTTTGTTTTAGTTCATTTAGAATGATGGTTTCCAGTCAGCACGGTGGCTCACACCTATAATCCCAGTGCTTTGGGAGGCCTGGTGAGAGGATTGCCTGAGCCCATGGGTTCGAGACCAGCCTGGGCAACTTGGTGAGATCTCATCTCTACAGTAAATCAAAAAATTAGCCGAGTGTGATGGCACACACCTGTAGTTCCAGTTACTTGGAAGACTGAGGGAAAGGATTGCCTGAGCCCAACAGGTTGAGACTGTGGTGGCCGTGAGCATGCGCTCCAGCCCGGGTGACAGAGTGAGACTCCAGCTCAAAAAAAATAAAATAAAAAGAATGATGGTTTTCAGCTGCATCCATGTTGCAGCAAAAGATGATTTTGTCCTTTTTTATGGCTACATAGTATTCCGTTATGTACATGTACATACATTTTCTTTATTCAATCTACTTTCTTCCTTTTTTTTTTTTTTTTTGAGTTGGAGTCTCACTCTGTCACCCGAACTGGAGTGCAATGGCATGCTCGCAGCCACCACAACCTAGACCAGCTGGGCTTAGGAGATACTTTTGCCTCAGCCTTCCGAGTAACTGAAACCACAGGCATGAGCCACCACGCCTAACTAATTTTTGATTTATTGTACAGATGAGGTCTCGCTAAGTTGACCGGGCTGGTCTCGAACCCAGGCAATCCTCTCACCTCGGCCTCCCAAAGTGCTGGGATTATAAGCGTGAGCCACTGCACCTAGCCTATCCAGTCCATTTTCAATGTGCAAATAGGGTGGTTCCATGTTTTGCAAAGGATACGAATAAACAGCCAGATGAAGAGACATGCAAGGTGAGGTCTGGATGGGTCCTGAACGCACTAGCTTTTGTCCCCATGGAGTTGGGGTGCACCATCCTATCAAGAGGAAGAATTGTGTTCACCTCACTGTAGTTTAGGGGTCTGAAAGTCTCAACCCTTTTAATGCTGTCTTTGTCTTTCAAGTGACCAGTCCTTATCCTGAAGCTACCTAAGGCAGCCAACCTTGAGCCACCTCATTAGCATACAAAAGGATTACTTTGAAGAGCCCAAAGATTTTAAACCTAAATACGTTTTATTTATTTATTTATTTATTTTGAGTTAGAGTCTCACTCCATCACCCAGGTTGGAGTGCAGTGGCACGTTGTTCATGGCCACCCCAGCATCGACCTGCTGGGTTCCGGCGATCCTTCCACCTCAGCCTTCCAAGTAGCCGGAACTACAGGGGTGCGCTACCATACCTGGCTGATATTTTATTTATTGTAGAGACGAGGTCTCGCCAAGTTGCCCGGGCAGGTCTCAAACCCGCGGGCTCAGGCAATCCACTCTCCTCAGCCTCCCAAAGTGCTGGGATTGCAGGCTGAGCCACCGAGCCCAGCCTACATATTTCACAATATCACAACAACACGATTTTTCCCCAGTGACCTGCAACCAAGTGGCTTGTGAACAAGTCAGGATCAGTATCCACGAAAGAACATTCCTTAAGAGTTCCTGCGCTACCCTCACACAGAGTTTCTTCTCAATCACTGTTCAGTTGCTCCATTTGTAAGGGAGCCTCACGCCCTGAGAAGTTAGCTTATGTCCTGTACCCTGTTTTTTCTTTGGAAAATTAATCTCACCCCACTGCATGTTCCTCTTTTATTATCCTAGGTGTTATTTGTGAATTTAGAGTTAGCTTCGATTAACAGGACGTTAAAGCTTTTGCTGGGATGGTAGGGTAGGTGAGTGTAGAGTCATACTCCAAAATGCAACAAAACAACCACAAACAACAAAGCCTCAACTTATTGTTTAATTTATAATAAGGTGGGCCATGGTCCTCTGTGTGAAAAAAGCAAGAATTACACTTGGTGTAATTCTGACTTTCCTGGGAGTCAAGGGCTTCCAGATTGGCCTACTATTGATGTCCAAGTTCTTTCAGAGATAATTTTAATGAGAGCTCTATATCTTCAGCGATACGTGCATTTTAATACTTCTAGAACAAAGAGCAATAAACTTCCCAGGTAGAGCCTGTGCAGTGCAGACTGACAGAAATCTCCCAGAGCTCTTAAGATGTAGCAGTAAGACATTGGGGTATGTCTACAAAAAGAACAACTCTGTCATGGCATCCGTCTGTGGAAACCCTGCCCTATGTGTTAAGCTTTGGATTCTCTGGTTGGATGCAGACAGTCCCTTTATATGGACATGAGATGCAATACTTAATTCTTGGACCATTGAGGGGAAGTGAAGACCAAGAGTACTCATGAAACAGTTGGCCTTGAAGCAATGCTCCTGTTAAATTGCTGCTAACCACAATACCAGCCTGCTGTTCCCTGATCAGGCATAGACCAAAATTTGTTTCTCAAGTTTCCTGAAATAAATTCCTGGTCTAATCCAACCCTGCCAATCCCTTAAAAGCCAGCTCAAGCCGGCCTCGGTGGCTCAGCCTGTAATCCCACGCCTTTGGGAGGCTGAGGTGAGTGGATTGCCTGAGCCCGCGGGTTCGAGACCCGCCTGGGCAGGCGAGACCTCATCTCTACAATAAATCAAAAAATTAGCCGGGCGTGGTAGCGCGCGCCTGTAATTCTGGCTACTCGAAAGGCTGAGGAGGAAGGATCGCCGGAGCCCAGCAGGTCGAGGCTGTGGTGGCCGGGAGCGGCCACTGCACTCCAGTCTGGGCCACAGAGTGAGACTCTAACTCAAAAAAAAAAAAGCCAGCTCAAACCCCATCACCACCTATTCCATGAAAACATTCCCAATTACCTCTGTCTAGCCACAGCCTGCAGTTTTAAGCTCTTACTTCCTCCTTCTCAGCCAGAATCCAATTCAAACTCCCTACATGCCAGCCTGCCTGTTAGTCTATATTTTGAAGACTTTTGCCTCTTCCTGTCTCTTCTCTTTTGCCCTAACTTCTTTCTGATCTTTGGGGTCTTTGGACCTTGTGTCCCACTTCCTGTGGCTAGCCTTACACACATCCTTTGTATCTGAGACTGGTGGCTTCTCTGGAAATGACCAGAGCTCTCTTCTTTGGCTCCAGTATTAGTATTTGCGTTTTGGATTTTATCCATTCATGGAAGAACTGGGTACTTTTTCTGCTTCATTTTGGTGCTGGGTGAGATGCAGCACAAAACCCGTGGATTCTTTGGCTAGTTTCTAAAACGAATTTTAGAACCGCCAGCAAAGTTTTCAAACAAAGTTTATTAGAGAAAGAAGGGAGAAAAGAAAGAGTGACATGCCAGAGCTGGCATGGGAGAACGAAACAGTGCCCTTTCTCTTTCCAATAAACCTGATATACCTTCAGAACAATTGATATGCTAAAGAGGGTGTGGCCCAGAGGCACCACTCTGGAGACTGACATCTCTAGGCTCCTGGTGGGAGGAGGGAAAGGGAGGGGTGATCTTTTCCTGACCTTTTGTAGGAGGCCTGTCAGACGTTTCCAATCCACAAGTTCCTTAGCTAAAAGGTGGACTTATAATCATTCCTATGGCTTTGGTCAGTTAAAGGGGTGGTCTTTGCCCTTCCGCCTTCCACCCTCTTCAGGGAACCTGAAAGATTCTCAGAGATTATTATGCTACACCATGAATTGAAAGGTTGGGCTGTCCTAGTCTTGCATCTGATGGAGTTTTCTTTTGATTTGCCAAGGGGGTGGGGTAGGCTGCCAGCTTGGCCTACAGTAAAATGTAATTTTAAAAATGTCTGAAAGCTTCCCTAAAGCCTCCCTATTGGAAATTGATCTATGTCTAATCTGTGCTAGCTACCCTGCCTCAATTTCATTTCTGAAACCTATTCTAGTGCTGATCCCTAGGGTCAGCCAGTTTCTGATCCCAAAGGAAACTGGACCACCCTAGCAGGTAATATCTTTTCCCCTATGACTGAATTCCTTGTCCCAGGTAGGCAGTGACTCTTCTGAGTTGGGACCACAAATACAGAACAGACAAAACCTCCCTTTATGGGCTCTGGAGTCAGATGTACCTGAGTTCTAATCCCAGCTTGCCATTGATTCCGTTCGCTTACTGTATGGACGTGGTCAAGTGTTAAGACTTTTTGAACCTCAGTTTTCTCATCAATGAAATCGTAATAATAATGATAGTGTTAGGGTCCGAGTAACGCTCGGTGGCTCTCCTTAATACCAAATAAATCAAAGGGGCAGGGAACTGGTAGGAAGAATTTTATTTCTGAGTTCAAATCCAGGGAGCAGAGTCAGACTCGAGGGCTTCCTAAAATGGTTCTGTTCACCCTCCATGCTTTTACAGTTCACTTTTGTAGTCCAAAGTTGTTGGTGCCCATATATTAGCCATGTGACTGTTAGGGTACGGACAGGGCTGCGAGGTGGAGAGGGGAGGCCCTCAGCACGGTAACGCAGAGATCCGAGTAAATGCAAAGAATTGCAACACACAAAGAGGTTAAGAAAAGGAAGAATTTATTTAAAAGGAAATTAGAGAGAGAAAGAGAAGGAAGAGAGAAGATTCACCTCCCCAAGGTGGGGAGGAGGCCAAAGCCAGGAAGCATGCTCAGAGAGCACAGGGCCACACCAGAGTCTAGCAAGGCAATGGCCGCTGGTTGCTTGTGGTTGAGTCCTTTTAACCAATCCCCTTGATGGGGGAAGATCATGAGGTGATTGGGTGGTGGTCTGCTTCCACATCATCACAAAGGGGCAGGCAAGCGCGGGTACTGACGTCAGGTGATGGACAGCAGGTAGATGGGTGGATTAGTCACATCGATTGCTGCCATGGTGGGGCTTATTCGAGTCAGGTAGGTCACAAAGGCCTGATTAGGTTAACCCTGGGAGGAGGGGGGAGTCCTGCAAGAGACTTGGTTAGACATTTGCAATTCACAAACTCAGACATTTGCATCTCACAAATTCCTTGGCCAAAGGTGGGGTGGTCACATTTTTACTTTTATGACTTTGGCCAGTCAAAGGGTGACCTTTGATCTTCGGCCTTGACAAGGAACCTAAAAATTTACTTGAGATTATTATGCTAAACTATGAATGGTTGGGCCATCATGGTCTTGCATCTGAAGGAGATTTGCTGAGGGAGGATGGGATGGGATAGGCTGCTTGTTCTGCAGTAGAATGTCGGAATGGTTTTCTAATGGTTATGCGGAGGCAAAAAGACTAAACCCTTTCAGTGACTAGCAGAGCCTTGTACAGAACTTAAGTTACAGCTGCATTTTACATTTGGATAGTGACATTTAGAGTAAAGAAAGTGTAAGGCCTTTAGAGTAAAGAAATGCATTGCAAAAGTTATGCAGATCACAAGACTTCCGATTACATTGATACTATATAGTTTAAAGAAAGGGAGTAAACAGGGATTTACATCTTTGGGCATAGTCTGCTGGGAAGTCAAGGATCCCCTGAAGCTACTTACTGGGAGTGTATACAAGACTCAGGGACTCTCAGTAATGTGCTCAGGAAAGTACCGGAGTGCTTGAATCCCCGCCATGTCCTTCTCTAAGGGCTGTGGCAATATGGACAGACATTAGTGGGTCTCTGTATCGGTGGAACTTTGAAATACTATCAAAATCTTTTTACACTAATATGAATTTTCTTTTTTGAGTGGGAATCTCACTCTGTCACCCAGGCTGGAGTGCAGTGACACACTCCCGGCCACCACAGCCTCGATGTGTTGGGCTCAGGCAATCCTTCCACCTCAGCCTTCCAAATAGCCAGAACTACAGGTGCACACCGCCATACCTGGCTAATTTTTTTTTAATTTATTGTAGAGATGAGATCTCTCCAAGCTGTCCAGGCTGGTTTTGAACGCCTCGGTTCAGGCAATCCTCTCGCCTCTGCCTCCCAGAGTTCTGGGATTACAGGCATGAGCCACCATGCCTGGCTAGTATGAATTTTTATACTGGGTCCCAGGATGAGTGTGAGTGCATGTGTGGGTGTGTACATGTGTGTTTAATTAGGGAAAAATTGTCTGAGAATCCTGAGGCAGCACACCACCAGGCATACAGAAAGCACTCAGTAAATGTAAGCCCCAAAAAAGAGCACAGGTCAGGCAGAGTGGCTCATGCCTGCAATCCCAGAACTTTGGGAGGCTGAAGCAGGAGGATCTCTTGAGCCTAAAATATTTACTATCTGGCCCTTTACAGAAAATGTTTGCTGACCCCTGCTCTATATCATACATGATAGGGCCTGCCAAAATGTCACTTTTTTTTTTTTTTGAGTTGGAGTCTCACTCTGTCACCCAGACTGGAGTGCAGTGGCCGCTCCCGGCCACTGCAGCCTCGACCTGCTGGGCTCCGGCGATCCTTCCGCCTCAGCCTTCCGAGTAGCCGGAATTACAGGCATGCGCTACCATGCCCGGCTGATTTTTTGATTTGTTGTAGAGTTGAGGTCTCACCAAGTTGCCCAGGTGGGTCTCGAACCCACGGGCTCATGCAATCCACTCACCTCAGCCTCCCAAAGTGCTGGGATTATAGACTGAGCCACCGAGCCCGGTGGCACTTCAGCCACCACGCCTGGAATTTTTAAAACAATTATTGTAGAGACGAGGTCTCACCATGTTGCCCAGGCTGGTCTTGAACCCATGGGCTGAGGCAATGATCTCACCTCCACCTCCCAAAATGCTGGGATTACAGGTGTGAGCCACTGCACCCGGCTTTTTTTTTTTTTTTAAGAGCTAAAGGTCTCACTCTGTCACCCAGGCTGGAGTTCTGTGGCAGGATCATCACTCACCACCGCCTCGACTTCCCGGGCTTGGGCAACCCTCTTTCCTCAGCCTACAGAGTAGCTGGGACTATAGGCACATCACCACACCTGGCTAATTTTTTTTTTTTTGTAGAGATGAGGTGTTGCTATGCTGTCCAAGCTGGTCTCGAACTCCTGGGGTCCAGCAATCTTCCTTCCTCAGCCTCCCAAAGTGTTGGGATTATAGGCATGAGCCCCTGTGCTCCACCTCCTAACAGCCTCATTTTAACTTCACCTCTTTAAAGGTCCTGTCTCAAAATACAGTCACATTCTGAGGTATTTGGGGTTTCAACATATGACTTTTAGGAGATACCTCGTGGATTACCTGAGAATAAGGACTTGAATTTGGAAGAGAGATAGGTAAGGATTATGAGCTAGTAAAATTTGGGTAGTATATAAACATGACCTAATTTATATTTTTGAGCTTTGAGGGCCTTGATAAATTCAGAGAACAGAGATATTTGCTCATAGTGAACAACGATCACATCTGATCCACATTGAATCATGTTCCAGCAATACCAAAAGCCAATGCCTACAACCCCAGGGGTGGGAGGGGGGTGTCAAATTCCCTTTAAAAAGCACATCAACTTTTGACAACATAAGTTTATTCAAAGATTTCAGGAAAAGGTAGGGTCAACGGACTTGAGTGTCTGTAAGAACGTACGTGAAGTCCAGGTTTCAACATTCAATAGACCCACTCAGGAGAGTCCTGGACAGGCTGCATCGCTCCGTTCTTCAACACACACACACACACACACACACACACACACACACACACCCCTTTACTCTTCACTCTCTCATCACCCATCCAGCCACATTTCTCCCTCACTAGTTTCCATTCAGGACTCGAGAATGCCTTTGGCCTCTTATTCTCTGCTTGAAGACAGGACTGGTTGGCGCAGTTGGCAAAAGCCAGGCTGCTTGTTTCTCTCCTCCTCTGTGTGGCCCCTCCTTCTCACTGCAAGTATGAAAGCTTTGTTACTAATGGGGGGGGGAGAGAGAGAGAGACAGAGAGACAGAGACAGACACACACACAGAGAGAGAGAGACAGAGAGACAGAGACAGACACACACACAGAGAGAGAGAGACAGAGAGACAGAGACAGAGAGAAAGAGGGAGACAGAGAGACAGAAGAAGACAGGCACACACACACAGAGATAGAGAGAGAGACAGACAGACAGACAGACACACACAGAAAAAGAGAGAGACACACACAGAGATAGAGAGGGAGAGACAGAGACAGACACACACAGAGAGAGAGAGAGACACAGAGATAAAGAGAGAGACAGACAGACAGACACACACACACACACACACACACACACACAGAGAGAGAGAGAGAGAGAGAGAGAGAGAGAGAGAGAGAGAGAGAGAGAGTGGTCATGCAGGAACTTTGTCCCCAGCTCTTTTTCAGGAGTCAGGGGTCCAGATCTGTCGATAACCATGGTGTTTCTAGTGTTATTAGAATTAACCAAGCTGTGGGACTGGTGAAGGTGGATTTGGACAAAATGCTTTGAAAGACTTCATGTCAGTTAAAGTTAGTGATTGCAGGCAAGAAAAGCCAGCTCAGGATAACTTAAGTCACAGAGGATTTTCTGGAAGAATATCAGGAGGTGGCTCACAGAATCCACCAGGGCTGGGGTGAGGGGATGGGAAGACCTTGGAAATAGCTTGGAAATGAGGCGACTGCAGTAGTTGTCGGAGAAACAGCCTGGCTAGTATTGTCTTTTTTTGGGTCAGAGTCTCTGTCTGTCGCCCAGGTCGGAGTGCAATGGCACGCTCACCACCACCACAGTCTTGACCTGCTGGGCTCAGGCGATCCTTCCTCCTCAGCCTTCCAAGTAACTGGAGCTACAGACGCCCACCAACATGCCAGCTAATTTTTTTTTTTTAAATTATTGTACAGACGAGCTCTCACCAAGTTGCCCAGGCTGGTCTCGAGTCCCTGGACTCAGGCAAGCCTCTTGCCTCTGCTTCCTAAAGTGCTGGGATTACAGGCATAAGCCACCATGCCCAGTTAGTAGTGTCATTATCTAACTGAATGTCAAGTCCCTACTGAACACAACTACAAAACATAGTCTCTAATGGACACCACTGGGTCTGCCAGGGAACACCAACAGTCTCCACACTTTTGCACGACACTCTGATCAAGCGGACTCCTCTGATCAACTTGTAGACTTGTAAAACCTAGTGTTCTTGCTTGAATCCTTACTTCCAGCTCAAGAGAAAGGGAGGATATCTCCTCTCTCTCTCCCCTTTGTCTTAGGAAGTTGGGGGAAATGGTGTCTTATCATAATAAGCCTCTCGGTGAATTCTCCAAAATAAGGGAAGTTGAATGTTGGAAATGCAAAAAAGTTAATACTCACCGCAGCTGTGATTGTAGCCATAGAATTTGAAAGATTTAGCAGGAAAAAGAATACTGAATTTAAAATTTTATCTGTGCACTGGCCCTGATGGGTGAGGCAGAGATAACAAGATGGACACCAAAAATTTGTGCTCTTTCTGTTTTGTTTTGTTTTTTTGAGTTGGAGTTTCACTCTGTCACCCAGGTTGGAGTTCAGTGGCACACTCACAGCCACCGCAGCCTCAACCTGCTGGGTTCCAGCTATCCTTCTGCCTCAGCCCTCTAAGTAGCCAGAACTACAGGTGTGTGCCACCACGCCTGGCTAATTTTTGACTTATTGTAGAGATGAGGTCTCACCAAGTTGTCCAGGCTGGTCTTGAAGTCTCAGGCGCAGGCAATCCTCTCCCCTCGGCCTCCCAAAGTGCTGGGATTACAGGCATGAGCCATCATGCGGTACTCTAATATTTAAAATTATTTTCCATGTGAATACTCTAAGATCCTGCAAAGGTTTAAGCAACGATGAGTTAGGCCACCAAGTCATCTTGGGAAAGGTTATGTCTTTCCTCCCCCCACCTGACCCGTTTGGAAGAAGTCAAGGGGGTGACCTGCAATTTCCAAAACTGCCCAGGCATAAATGTACTCAGGTAGGGCAGAATCATGACTATGAATAAGAACTAAAATGCAACTGGCAGGTATGGTCCCTGGTACTGGGACACAAGGAAAAGGCAAATGCTCACTGTTCCGCTTGGAAAATGTTTAAGTCAAGTTCATGACTGAGCAGAGTCTTTCTGACCATGACTGCTCAGGAAAAGAAGGCAGCTGGATTTGCAGGCTTCCAGAGCTTCTGGTAAGGGGAATGCGTGCAGCTGACTCCTGGTCAAGGCCTCAGCATTCCAACATGGCTTCCTACCATGCGTGTGGCCTTATGACATACAAATGTTACAGAAAGGGAGCTTGGCCAAAGGCCACATATTTTACTGGTGTCGTGACTTTCACTTACTCAGCCCACAAATATTTATTGGGCTCAACGTGCCGGTCACTAGTTTAGATATTTGGGATAGAGACAAATTCCTTAATCCTACATTCTCATCTGGGTAGACAGACATAAATCTATAAGCAAATAGTTGTGTAAGTCAGGTGGTGATAGCTATTAAATAAAGGGGACAAAGAATGAAAAGTGGTGCTATTTTAAAGAGACTCTTTGGGAGAGTTTCAATGTGAGGTTGATATGCAAGCAGAGACAGGAAGGAAGTAGGGGAAGAGCCCGTCCAGGAACAGAAGTGAGAAGGGTAGGCCCCAAGGACAGTGTGGCAAGGGGAACAGAATGGCTGGAACGAAGAGAGCCTGGGAAGAGTGAGACTTGAAGTCGGCAAGCGATGACATCATTTAAAGCTTTATAGGCCATTGCCAGAAATCTGGAATTTATTCTGAGTAGGGTGGGAAGCCATTAACAAACTGTGAGCAGGGAAGTGATTTAACATTTGAACAGATCGTCCTGGCCCATGCTTTAACTATACAGGGGCCACGGTAGAAGGGAAGTGGCCAGTTAGGAGGTGAATAGAGTAATTTAAGCGAGAGGTGGTGATGGTTTAAATTACAGCAATAGCAGTGGCCTTAGTAGGTGGTCGGATTCTAGATATATGTTTAGGATAGAGCCAACCAGCTCAACAGAAGGACCAAGACATTGCCAGTATTGTTGACTTTTTTTTTTTTTTTGGCCTGACTTCAATATTTATTATAAAGCTCGAGGAAACAAGATAGCGTGTTAATGGTGTGAAAAAACAGACAAGTCAATGAAATAGAAACAAACCCAGAAATAGATTCACATACTTATTTTGACAACTGGTTTTGACAGTCACAAATGCAATTTAGTGGCCTCATGGTAGACTTTTCAATAAATTGTGCTAGAAAAATTAGACATTCATATGCAACAAAAAGAACTCCAATTTATTCTTGCATCATATAAATATAATTAAATAAAAATGTGTTATAGAACTAAATGTATCATCTAAACTATTAATTTTCTACAAGAAAATACAAAAGAAAACATCTGTGACCTTGGGTTTGGCAAAAATTTCTTAGACACAACACTAAAAGCATAATTCATAAAAGAGGAAATGAATTAATTGGACTTGATCAAAATTGAAAACTTCTTTTTTTTTTTTTTTTGAGTTGGAGTCTCACTCAGTCTCCCAGACTGGAGTGCAGTGGCCGCTCCCGGCACCGCAGCCTCGACCTGCTGGGCTCCAGCGATCCTTCCGCCTCAGCCTTCCGAGTAGCCGGAATTACAGGTATGCATTACCACGCCCGGCTGATTTTTTGATTTATTGTAGAGATGAGGTCTCGCTGCCCAGGCGGATCTCGAACCCGCGGGCTCAGGCAATCCATTCACCTTAGCCTCCCAAAGGCGTGGGATTACAATCTGAGCCACCGAGCCCGGCCCTTTTTTTTTTTTTTTTTTTTTTTGAGTGGCAGTCTCACTCTGTTGCCCAGGCTGGAGTGCAGTTGCATGATCAGGGGCTACAGTAACCTCGACCTTCTGGGTTCAGAAGTTCCTTCCACCTCAGCTTCTCAAGTAGCTGGAACTACAGGTACATACCACCACACTAGGCACATTTTTCAAAAAATGTACATATTGTAGAGATAAGGGCTTGCCAAATTTCCCAGGTTGGTCTTGAACCCCTACACTCAGCCAATCCTCTCGCCTCCACTTCCCAAAGTGCTGGACTTATAGGCATGAGCCATGGCACCTGGCCCTTTTTAAACCCTATTTTGTTTTGGGGAGTTATATTCTCACTCTGTCGCCCAGGCTGGACCTCCTGGGCTCAGACGATCCTTCTGCCTCAGCATCCCAAGTAGCTGGGACTACAGGTTTGTGCCACTATTATTGGCTAATTTTTAAAAAAAATTTGTTGTAGAGATGAGATTTCTCTATGTTGTCCAGGTTGGTCTGGGAACTCCTGGGCTCAATCAATCTGCCCACTTCAGCCTCCCAAAATGCTGAAATTACAGGCCTGAGCCACCATGCCTGGCAACTTCTAATCTTTTAAGACAAAGAAAATGAGCCGGATACGGTGGCTCATGCCTGTCATCCCAGCACTTTGGGAGGCCGAGGTGAGTGGATTGCCTGAGCCCGCGGGTTTGAGACCTGCCTGGGCAGCGAGACCTCATCTCTACAATAAATCAAATATATAAATTGAATTAAAACAATCCAATTTTTTAAAGTGAAAAAATATATTATTTTATTTTTAACTGACAAGGAATAATTACATCTTGTAATTATTTAGGGGTTACAAAGTAACATTTTGATACCTGTATACAATATATAATGATCAAATCAGAGTAATTAGCATATTCATCTTCTCAAATATTTATCATTTCTTTGTGTTGGGAACATTCAAAATCCTCTCTTCTAGCTATTTAAAAATATACAATAGGCTAGGCACGGTAGCTCAGCCTGTAATCCAAGCACTTTGGGAGGCCGAGGAGAGAGGATTGCCTGAGTCTGGGGATTCAAGACCAGCCTGGGCAACTTGGTGAGACCTCGTCTCTACAATCAATCACAAAAACCAGCCGGGCATGGTGGGGTGTGTCTGTAGTTCCAGCTACTTGGGAGGCTGAGGTGAAAGCATCGCCTAAGCCCAGCAGATTGAAGCTGTGATGCCCGTGAGTGTGCCACTGCACTCCAACCTGGGCAACAAGAGTGAGACTCCAACTCAAAAATAAAATAAAATAAAATAAAAAATATTAAAAAAAAAATTCAATAGGCCGAACATGGCGGCCCATGCCTATAATCCCAGCACTTTGGGAGGCCGAAGTTGGAAGACTGCTTGAGTTCAGAAGTTCAAGACTAGCCTGGGCAACATAGCAAGACTACAAAACAATCAAAAAATTAGTTGGGCATAGTGGCATGCACCTGTAGTCTCAACTACCCAGGAGGCTGAGGCAGAAGGATCGCCTGAGCCCAGGAGTTTGAGACTGCAGTGGCCATGATATCAGCACTGCACTCTAGCCTGGGCGACAGAGTGAGACACTGACTCAAAAACAAATAAATAAAAAAAAATCAGAAAAAATACTTTAAAAATAAAATAAAGACAAGAGAGACTGATTTCCTCTATTGGCAAAAGCCCTTCTGGGAAAAAACTAGTGACTGTTTTGTTTTCAGTGGACATATGCACGATGCCAGGTTGGAGGAGGAGAAATAAAATTGTCTGTTAAAAAACAAACAAACAATGCCGGGCTCAGTGGCTCAGCCTGTAATCCCCGCTTTGGGAGGCCGAGGTGAGTGGATTGCCTGAGCCCGCGGGTTCGAGACCCGCCTGGGCAGTGAGACCTCATCTCTACAATAAATCAAAAAATCAGCCAGGCGTGGTAGCGCGTGCCTGTAGTTCCGGCCACTTGGAAGGCTGAGGCGGAAGGATGGCCGGAGCCCAGCAGGTCGAGGCTGCGGTGCCGGGAGCGGCCACTGCACTCCAGTCTGGGCGACAGCGTGAGACTCCAACTCCAAAAACAAAACAAAACATACTCAGTGATTTATCACAGAAACAAAGATCTGAGTACCACATGTACTCACTCATAAGTGGACCTTGAACATTTATCTATAATGCCATAAGTGGGACACTGCCGGGTGGCACATATTAATAAGCTTACCCACACTTTACCTGTATGATGACCATGTATGTACCTAATCCTCATTTGTGGCCCACATTTTATTTTATTTTGTTTTTTTTTTTTTTGAGTAGGAGTCTCACTCTGTCGCCCAGACTGGAGTGCAGTGGCCGCTCCCAGGCACCGCAGCCTCGACCTGCTGGCTCTGGTGATCCTTCCGCCTCAGTCTTCCAAGTAGCCGGAACTACAGGCGCGCGCTACCATGCCCGAATGATTTTTGATTTATAGAGATGAGGTCTCACCAAGTTGCCCAGGCGGATCTCGAACCCGCGGCTCAGGCAATCCACTCACTTCAGCCTCCCAAAGGCGCGGGATTACAGGCTGAGCCACCGAGCCCGGCTCCACATTTTATTAATTAATTAATTAATTAATCCATTTATTTATTTTGAGTTGGAGTCTCACTCTGTCGCCCAGGCTGGAGTGCAGTGGCACGCTCACAGCCACTATAGCCTCGACCTGCTGGGCTCTGGTGATCCTTCCACCTCAGCCTTCCAAGTAGCCGGAACTACAGGCGCGCACTACCATGCCCAGATTATTTTTTATTTATTTTAGAAAGGAGGTCTCACCAAGTTGCCCAAGCTGGTCTCAAACTCATGGGCTCAGGCAATTCTCTCGCCTTGGCCTCCCAAAGTGCTGAGTTTATAGGCTTGAGCCACTGCGCCCGGCCTGTACCCCACATTTTAAAAATAAAATAATTTTAAAAAAAATCAGTGCTGGAGAGGGCAGTGCACGCTCAGAGATCTAAATTCAATTAATCATCACTTCTGACAAAACTGGAGTCTTCCAGCATAATAATGAATGCTGGCTTAACATGTTATTTCCCCTTCCATCTTCTAGAAGAGAAAAATCTGCTTTCCAAAGGAAGAGAAATTCACCATCTCTCCTGGTTCTCCTCCAACAACCACAGAACTGGTTTTCTGAAGTGATGTTTCATGAAGTCACAGTACCCTCAGGGGTAACCAGAAATCATTGTTTTCACAAGGGGAAAAAAAAGCAACCGGAAGTTACAACTTCCACTGGAGAATATAATCATATCCCCTCGCCTGTGTGACTGAGAACATTCCCTGGTCAGTGTGGCCTTTTGATACTGTCAGTGAAGGAAATGTTGGTTATAAATCTTGATGAAAGATTACAGAAGTCATTTCCGCCTTGGAGAATTGCAATGTGTTCAAGTGTTGAACATCATCTTAAAATGCAATGGGAACCTTCCTCTAATTTAATCTTTAGTCCTTAGCTGTCAACGCAGATGCATTAAGTTGGTAAATGGCAAAGGAAAAAAATAAAGAAGTGATTGTGCTGAGACCAAAGATACTTTCATTTCCCTTAGAGCTTGGTTAGTCAACAGTTCCAAAGAGTCACACAGCAGTCTGTTTGTATGAAATTTTGCCAGAAGGAATGAAGCTGAAAAAGAGTATTTTTTCCTTTGGTTTTTGAAAAGTTCCAACTGAGACATTTTGCATAATAGAACCATTTCTCTACTGTGAACATGTGATCTATTTAGGAAAAGCTTCAACAAATGAACCAAAAAAACAAAAAAAGATCAGACTTTAATTGCTCTCAAAGTTTTCTGCAATCTCGCTCTCTTTGTTTCTTATTCTCCTCATGCCCCTCCTTTTTCTGCCCCACTAAACCCCAAAGTAACGGTAACAGAGGCATTTTGAGGTTGAACCATAAAAGATAATCACTACCACACACGGTTCCAGGCCTGGCTTCACCTTTCACCAAAGCTTATTCTCAACAGCTACTCCTTTTCAGTCTGGAATCTTGCTTACGTGTGTGTGTGTGTGTGTGTGTGTGTGTGTGTGTGTGTGTGTGTGTGTGTGTGTGTTTGTGTGTGTGTATGTGTGTGTGTGTGTGTGTGTGTGTGTGTGTGTGTCTTCACCTCTCCAGAAAAATAGGATGTTAATGTCCCATAGTCTACTAGGAAAGGCTTTTACTTAGGCTGAAGAATGGACTTTTAAAGGAAGACCAGTAACTTCCATCAAGTCCTGAAAATTAACAAACAGCGGGGCCCTCTCTACCATTCCAATCAAGGTCCTCTCTGTGTGTGTTTCTCTCTTTCTTCTTCTTCTTTTTTTTTTTTTGAGTCGAGGTCTTACTGTGTCATCCAGGCTAGAAGGCAGTGGCACGATCACAACTCACAGCAGCCTCGACCTTGTGGGCTCGGGTGATCCTTCTAACTCAGCCGACCAAGGAGCTGGGACTACAGATGTGCATCACCATGCCTGGCTATTTTTTTTTTGAATCACATTCTGCTCATGGCCACCACAGCCTCAACCTGCTGGGCTCAGGCGATCCTTCCGCCTCAGCTTTCCAAGTAGCTGGAACTACATTTGTGTACCACCAGGTCCAAATAAATTTTCTTTTTTTTTTTTTTTTTTTGAGTTGGAGTCTCACTCGGTCGCCCAGACTGGAGTGCAGTGGCCGCTCCCAGCCACCGCAGCCTCGACCTGCTGGGCTCCAGTGATCCTTCCACCTCAGCCTTCCAAGTAGCCAGAATTACAGGCATGTGCTACCACGCCCGGCTGATTTTTTCGATTTATTGTAGAGATGAGGTCTCGCTGCCCAGGCGGGTCTCGAACCCGTGAGCTCAGGCAGTCCACTCACCTCAGCCTCCCAAAGGTGCGGGATTACAGGCTGAGCCACTGAGCCTGGTTCTTTTTTTTTTTTAATTGTAGAGATGAGATCTTGCCAAGTTGTCTAGGCTGGTTTCGAACCTCTGGACTCATACAATCCTCGCTCCTGCCTCTCAAAGTCCTGGGGTGAGCCACTGCAACCAGCCCTTAAGGGTTTTAATTCAAAATACTCAGAGCCGGGCTCGGTGGCTCAGCCTGGAATCCCAGCACTTTGGGAGGCTGATGTGAGTGGATTGCCTGAGCCCGCGGGTTCGAGACCCGCCTGGGCAACTTGGTGAGACCTCATCTCTACAATAAATCAAAAATTAGCCGGGCATGGTAGCGCATACCTGTAGTTCCGGCTACTCAGAAGGCTGAGGCGGAAGGATCACCGGAGCCCAGCAGGTCGAGGCTGCAGTGGCTGGGAGCAGCCACTGCACTCCAGTCTGGGTGACAGAGTGAGACTCCAACTCAAAAAAAAAAAAAAAAAAGAAGTAAGAACAAAGAATGGCAGCCACAGACAGACTCTGAATTTTCACTTCCCAAGTAAACCACTCATATCTCTGAAACCAACTGGGGATGGCCAACGAGGTATAAAAGCCAAGGAAAAGTTGGGCTCAGTGGCTCAGCCTGTAATCCCGCTCCTTTGGGAGGCTGAGGTGAGTGGATTGCCTGAGCCCGCGGGTTCGAGACCCACCTGGGCAGCGAGACCTCATCTCTACAATAAATCCAAAAATCAGCCGGGTGTGGTAGTGCACGCCTGTAGTTCCAGCTACTCGGAAGGCTGAGGCGGAAGGACCGCCGGAGCCCAGCAGGTCGAGGCTGCGGTGGCCGGGAGCGGCCACTGAACTCCAGTCTGGGTGACAGAGTGAGACTCCAACTCAAAAAAAAAAAAAGAAAAGCCAAGGAAAACCTGTAAATCATTGACCAATGATGCCAGAAGAAAGGGCTTTGGGTAAAATGTCGGAAGAATAGGCCACTTATAGCCTCTCTGATTACACTGCAAATTAAATTGTCTTCAATTACATTAGTTTATATAATGAGTAATCTTGGACCCCCTTAGGCTTTGTCATTTTAAAAATCTGTACCCTTTCTCATCCTTGTTCCCAACTACCTGATTTGGTTTTCTTTCCCAAGGCCTCTTCCAGGGATAAGAACTTATAAGGAACCCCCAGAGAAGTGGAAAAGTCAAATGACAGAAGGATGCCACTATTGAAAAATGAATATTCGACTTGGACACTAGTGTGAGATTATTTTGATGGAATTATCATTTAAATGTGGTTTCTTCAACAGTTTGAAAATAACGTAAGATTGCTCCAAAGTGAGTACAAATCTCTTCATTGAAAAATGAGAGGCTGGATGTGGTGACGCACACCTGTAATCCCAGCACTTTGGAGGCAGAGGGGAGAGGATTGCCTGAGCCCAGGGATTCAAGACCAGCCTGGGCAACTTGGCAAGACCTCATCACTACAATAAACCAAAAAAATTAGCTGGGTATGGTGGCACACAGTTACTTGGAAGGCTGAGGTGGAAGGATCACCTGAGCCCAGCAGGTCAAGGTTGTGGTAGCCATGAGTGTGCCGTTGCACTCCAGCCTGGGTGACAGAGACTTCAACTCAAAAGAAAAAAGAAAAGAGCCGGGCTTGGTGGCTCAGCCTGTAATCCCCGCCTTTGAGAGGCTGAGGTGAGTGGATTGCCTGAGCCCGCAGGTTCGAGACCCACCTGGGCAGCGAGACCTCATCTCTACAATAAATCCAAAAATCAGCCGGGCGTGGCAGCGTGTGCCTGTAATTCCGACTACTCAGAAGGCTGAGGCGGAAGGATCGCTGGAGCCCAGCAGGTCGAGGCTGCGGTGGCTGGGAGCGGCCACTGCACTCCAGTCTTGGCGATCGAGTGAGACTCCAACTCAAAAAAAAAGGAAAAAAATGAGAACCGCACGCAGTGGCTCACATCTGTAATCCCAGTACTTTTGGAGGTGGAGGTGAGAGAATTACGTGAGTTCAGGGGTTTGAGACTAGCCTGGGTAATTTGGTGAGACCTCGTCTCTACAATAAATCAAAAAATTAGCCAGGCATGGTAACACACGCCTATGGTTCCAGCTACTTGGAAGGCGGAGGCAGAAGGATTGCCTGAGTTCAGCAGGTCAAGGCTGCAGTGGTCATGAGCATGCCACTGCCCTCCAGCCTGGGCAACAGAGTGAGATTCCTACTCAAAAAAAAAACAAACAAAAAAACAGAAAGAAAGAAAGAAAAAGGAGCTTACTTTTAAAAGCAGTTATTAAATATTATGTGATGTTCCTGCTAATCAATATACCTATGCTGAAAAAAATAAGTTTTCTTATCTTCTTAGCAGCATTATTTATTATTTACCCAAATTTCAAATGTATATTGATCATGGACTTCTGCTAAATGTATTAAACAAAAGTCAATATATCTAGTCAATACTCTGAATTTCTCTTGCACATATGTAAATGCATATTTATAAATATAGTTATATTCACATATGATACATAATATAATATACTATATATCTTATATTTAAGAGGGTATACTGTATATGTATATATAATTTTGTATAACCCAATGAACAGTTTCTTTCATTCTTTTTCTTTTCTTTTTTTTTTTTTTGTCTCACTCTGTTGCCCAGGCTGGAGTGCAGTGGCATGCTCACAGCCATCCCATTGACAACCTGCTGGGCTCCGGTGATCCTTCTGCTTCAGCCTTCCAAGTAACCAATTACAGGTGCATGCTATGACACCTGGCTAATTTTCTGATGTATTGTAGAGATGAGGTCTCGCCAAGTTGCCCAGGCAGGTCTCGAACCCATGGGCTCAGGCAATTCACTTGCCTGGGCCTCCCAAAGTGCTAGGGTGACAGGCTGAGCCACCGAGGCCGGCCTCTTTTTTTTTTAAACACGCAACCTGCATCCTCACCCTCTTACTTCCCCGAAGAAAAGCAAGAACAATTATCAATGGCAAATGACAGTTGCAGCAACACCAGGAGCTGGCTTCATGCCCCAGAAAGGACGCTACACCTCCTGCTTGTGGTTTCCGGTGCTCTACATGATCAGAGAAACTCCTCTAGGAATGAACTATAGAAACAATCCCTGAAAATACAGTCTTGAAAAGCTTATTTTCAACAGTAGCCCCTTTGCAGCATGGAACTTTGCTTACGTTTTTTTTTTTTCCTTCTCTTCACCTTTCCAGAAGGATAGAATGATAGGATGTTAATGCCCCATAGTCGACTAGGAAAAGCTTTTACCTAGACTGAGGAGTGGGCTTTTATCTTATTTTATTTATTTTATTTTTTTCTTTTAGATACGCAATCTTGCCAAGTTGCCCCAGCTGGTCTCGAACCTGCGGGCACCGGCAATCCACTTGCCTCGGCCTCCCTAAGTGCTGGAATGATAGGAGAAGTGATCTTTTAAAGGAAGACCAATAACCTCCATCAAGTCCTGAAAATAAAGAAAGAGTGGAGCCCCCTCTGCCATTCCCATCAAGGTGTCCACTTTCTCTCTTTTTTCTTTTCTTTTTTTGGGTTGAGGTCTCACTCAGTCATTAATTTCATAATGTTGTGGAAAACATTACTTGTTTGAAGACACAAAGATGTTAGAAGAAATATAAATATTTTTACCGATTCAAATATTTTCACGGTACCTCTGACAGATACTGCTCACTGGCTAACCCAACACTCATTCTTAACTCCCTTTCCCTTGTCACCTTTTCACTAGATACTTGTTTTCTCAACTTCCCCTGCTGTTCGAGAGGCTTACTTGAAGGGGTCCAGCCCCTTGCTGGATCGTGAGATTTCCTGAAGGAGAGACGGATAGGCGAAGGACGAAAACATTATACTCGGACACCTGCTTCCTGAACAGATGACAATTTAATGTTAGTTAACACAGAGCTTTTATACCATTCGTGAAGGGGCAAGACAAAAAAAATTTCTTCATGTGCATATCTTCTAAAAGTTGCCATCAAGGCTGGCTCCCAACACCTACTGGTCAAGTTCAGATCTACGAAGTTTAAGGAAACATCTGCTGAGGGATCCTAGGAAAGTTTTTGCTTTTCCAACAAAAGGGGAAGACGGTGTGAGCATCACTCCTTCCCTTTTGTTTCTTCCTTGGATGTGGGTGTGATGCCTTGAAATACAGCTGCCATCTTGTTCCAACAGTGATAAACATGAGAATGACAAGTAGCACACTGAAGATGGCATGAGGAAAGGAAGGAAGAAAGGTCTGGGGTTCTGGATATTATTCAGCCATTTCACCACCTGTTTCCTTCTGTATTTATCTGAGAGACAAATAAACCTCATTTGTTTAAGCTGCTATAGTCTCTGTTGTTGCATTTTTATTTGAGTTGGAGTCTCACTCCATTGCCCAGGCTGGAGTGCAGTGGCACACTCACGGCCATCCCAGCGTCGACCTGCTGGGCTGTGGTGATCCTTCTGCCTCAGCCTTTCAAGTAGCCGGAACTACAAGTACACGCTACTGTGCCCGGCTAATTTTTGTTTGTAGAGATGAGGTCTCGCCAAGCTGCTGGGGCTGGTATCGAACCTACGGGCTCAGGCAATCCACTCGCCTCGGCCTCCCAAAGTGCTAGATGACAGGCTTGAGCCACTGATGTTGCATTTTTGTGGTTGTGTTACTTGCACAACAAAAACAAGGTGAAAACGTGTAATGGCAAGACAGAAAGGGATAGATTCAGAGGAAAAGATGGTAGTCGACCATAACAACTTGTATGTAGGAACCAAAGAGCTGAGAAGATCTCATAACACTTTGATTTGATATTCTTTTTTTTTATTATTTTTTGAGTTGGAGTCTCACTCCGTCGCCCAGACTGGAGTGCAGTAGCAGCTCCCGGCCACCGCAGCCTCGACCTGCTGGGCTCCGGCGATCCTTCCGCTCAGCCTTCCAAGTAGCTAGAACTACAGGTGCGCGCTACCACGCCCGGCTAATTTTTGATGTATTGTAGAGATGAGATCTCCCCAAGTTGCCCAGGCAGGTCTCGAACCCGCGGGCTCAGGCAATCCACTCACCTCAGCCTCCCAGAGGCGCGGGATTACAAGCTGAGCCACCGAGCCCGGCTGATATTCTTTTAAGAGTAAAATAAAACTGGGGAAAAAAGTCTTCAAAATATTGCACCTTGCCAATGGCATAATCTGGGAAACTAGCCAGATGGTTTGGAAGGAAAACCAAAAATCAGGCTGCCTGGAGAAAAATCAGCCCACTCTTCAGAAAGTTGCTTGGAGGAGAACAGGGTGAAAAAGAAAAAGAAAACAGGAAAGGAGTTAGCAAGGAAGAAGAAGAAAGAAAGAAAGAAAGAAAGAAGAGATCATGTTTGCCCATCACAGGCCCTAAAAGGATACGTGTTCCTGGGTGGTTGTCAGTTTTTCACTCAAAGATCCCTGGATTTCTTTTGGTGCACACCATGTGTTTTATGCACATGGTCTCCCAGGATGTTTCGTTTGCGACAGTCAAAACCTTGGTCTCTCTCTCTCTTCTCTTTTCATTTTTAAAAATTTTTAGACAGAGTCTCGCTCTGTTGCTCAGGTTGGAGTTCAATGGGACAATGATGATAACCTCTAATGCCTGGACTCAAGCGACCCTGCACCACCATGCCCAGCTAATTTAAAAACTGGGTCTCAGGCCCGGCATGATGGCTTACGCCTACAATCCCGGCGCTTTGGGAGACGAAGGCGAGGGGATTGCCTGAGCCTGAGAGTTCAAGATCAGCCTGGGCAACATGGTGAGACTTTGCCTCTACAATAAATCAAAAAATTAGCTGGACGTGATGGTGTGTGCCAGTATTTCCAGCTACTTGGAAGGCTGAGTTGGAAGGATAGCCTGAGCCCAGCAGGTTGAGTGGCCATGAGTGTGCCACTGCACTCCAGCTTGGATGACAGAGTGAGACTCCTATTCAAAAAAAAAAAAAAATATCTGAGTCTCCGACTGGGTACAGTGGCTCACAGCACTTTGGAAGGTGGAGGCGGAGGTGAGAGGATTGCCTGAGTCCAGGGGTTTGAGACCAGCCTGGGAAACTTGATGAGACCTCATCTTCACAATAAAAAGATTAGCTAGGCATAGTGGCATGTGCCTGTAGTTTCAGCTACTTGGAAGGCTGAGATGAAAGGATCGCCTGAACCCAGCAGGTCAAGGCTACAGTGACTGTGAGTGTGCCACTGCACTCCAGTCTGGGTGACAGAATGAGACTCTGACTCAAAAAAAAAAAAAAAAAAAAAAGCTAGGTCTCTTCATCAGAAGACTGTCCTCAGGCTACTAGGGGTGCCTTTGCCTGTGTGCACACAGGACCACAAGATTCTGGGAATTCAGGCACTTCTGAGATAGCCTTTCACCATTTATCCATGGGCATGGGTGTACAAACCCTTCGACGTCCTCACCTCTGTCTGAGACAGCTACCTTCTCCAGGGCTCCCCTGCAGGTGTGAAGCAGCCCCTTGGGTGGCACTGCACCAGATCCAGCCCTCTTAACCAGATTCCTTCTGTTTCTCATCCAACTCCCCCGCTTCCCTATTGTTTCTTCCCAGCAACTCTTCCTGATTCACTTTAGCATGCATGAATCTTGGTCTCTGGGTCTGCTTCTGGTGAAATATACCTAAAACTCCCTTTCTCGGGATTGGAATTAAAATTGCTCATCCAAGACAACTAAAATATAAAAGCAAAAGAAGTTAAGCAGACAGTGAATCAAAAAGAAATAAGAAGGGGTTGGCCAAAAGCCCAAAATAGGAACCAAGATTCTATGTGCTGCTCACTCTGGCCTGATGGTTGATAGAATGAAACAGTAATATTTTCCACCAAAATATGGAATTAAATTTGATATCCTGTTAAACGCCCTGGCCTTTGCAATTCTTGAATGCCAAATCTAATATCGCTAATAGTTAAGGGATGAGCAAATGAGGGAGAACAGAGCTATGATTACAGCTCAGCTGGCCAGGGTTCCAAAGCCTGGCCCTGGCCTTCTTTCTTTTGAGACACGCTAGGAAACGCAGAGTTCTCTTTATTTATTCACGAGTTTTCCCGTTCCAGGTGAGTGACCTGATGCAAGACTGAGTTAAGGAGCAGTTTGCTATTTGTCTTTTTAAGGAACTAGTCTCCAGTGAAGTCAGGCTTCATCCTCCTAACTATGAGAAAACCAGACCATGGCCCAGACAACCTGGTGATTCATGTGTCTTAATGACTGACCCTGCTGGCTGCATGCTGGGTAATTTTAGCTGGAAAATACCAGGTCAGTCATCATGGAGCCAACATGGTTACATCAAACAACCAAAGGATCACTCTCTGAGGCCCTGGGAAGATTGAGTATGAAGTAAAAACAGGGTAAGAAAGAAGAAATCGTATGTACCATATGGATATTGATGTGTCCAATAAGTTCATTCCTAATTCACTACTCCAGAAAGAAAATATTCTGCTTCCTTGATCAACAAAACAAAACAAAACAAAAAACCCTAAAAAACTTCTAGAAAATGTTAACCCCTTAAGTGGACAATAACACCTTTAGTAACTCAAAATGCGAGTGAATTAGGTATCGTCTGAATTCAACAGACATTCGCAAATTCATTAATAAAATAGCAACTACATTTAGAGTTTTAAAAAAGATATGAGAGGAATTATTTCATAGGAGAGAGATGAACTGTGAACCTTTATGCATGGTTTTATCAAGTGTACTTTTAGCCCAAGTGATGACAGTTTGTGATTAGCTCATAAGATAAATTAATTTTAAAGTAGAGCATATTAAGGAGATAAGAGCAATTTGAATGAGGTCAAAAGTTGACTCTTTATAGCCACAATAGATCACTTTACTTCTTATATTTTATCCTTTATTGAAGTATAAATTACATACAGTAAAAGGCGTAGGTCTTAAGTTTGCAGTTTGATGAGTTTTGACAAATATATACACTCACGCAACCATGGCCAAGATCATAATTGAGAACATTTTCTGTGCCTGGCAAATTTCCTCCTGTTCCTTCCAGTCAACTGCTTGCTTCCCAGAGTCCACCACTTTTGATTTCTTCATTTATTCTAGGTCTTCATATAAGTGCTTTTTAAAGTCTGCCTTCTTTTGCTTAGCATAATGTATTAAGATTAATCCACAACCCAGCACAGTGGCTCACGCCTGTAATCCCAGCACTTTGGGAGGCGGAGGCGAGAGGATTGCCTGAGCCTACAGGTTCGAGACCAGCTTGGGCAACATAGCCAGATTTCGTCTCTACAATAAATTATATTTTAAAAAATTAGCCAGGCATGGTGGCGCACGCCTGTAGTTCCGGCTACTAGCAGGTTGAGGCAGAACACTCTCTGGAATAGGGTCTTATGACCTACATACAACCAAATGCAGCAGAGCAGATAATACCTTTATGATCAGTTTCTACACAGAAAGGCAGAAGGAAAGTTGGAGTGATATTCTTACGTTTTATGGCTGGTTTGGGGGAAAAGGAGTTCTGGTTTCTCTAGCTCAATTTGAGAAAGAGGGATTCTGGTTTCTATAGATATCCTAAGTCAGAGCACAAGGGCGAGAGACAGGAGGGCAGCGAGAGTCAGAGAGCGCTGCTTCTGAGACCTTTATTTTTATTTTTATTTTTTGAGTTGGAGTCTCACTGTCGCCCAGACTGGAGTGCAGTGGCCGCTCCCGGCCACCGCAGCCTCGACCTGCTGGGCTCCGGCGATCCTTCCGCCTCAGCCTTCCGAGTAGCTGGAACTACAGGCGCGCGCTACCACGCCCGGCTAATTTTTTTGATTTATTGTAGAGATGAGGCCTTGCTGCCCAGGCGGGTCTCGAACCCGTGGGCTCAGGCAATCCACTCATCTCAGCCTCCCAAAGGCGCAGGATTACAGGCTGAGCCACCAGGCCCGGCTGAGACCTTTATTTTAAGATGCTTTCTGAGATTCTACACAACCATAAAATGGAACTGACAAAGGATTCAAGGGAGATAAACAGATCTTGATGCCACTGCTATGCCAGAGGCAAGCTAGCTTTGAAACTGGAATTAACTGTGGATTATTTGCTAAAGTGAGGTTTGATATCACCAGTATTGTTGAAGGTACTTTAATCTCAAGCCTAATAATGTCTGTGATCTAATGCCGGAACCTATATGGAAACCGAGGTGACACACCATCTTTAGGGTTGGTCTTGGACCAATCTATAAGCATCCAAAGCATCTCTTATCTGGCTACTGGCCCTCTAGAGAGACCCTTCATAATTTCTCCACTCATTCAATCCTCCAGTTCTGCTCTCATCTTTCACATATGTTCATATCTCTCCTCACTATTTTATTTTATTTAGTAGGAATCTCACTCTTTTGCCCAGGCTGAAGTGCAGTGGAAGGCTCAAGGTCACTGCAGCCTCGACCTACCGGGCTCAGGTGATCCCTCCTACTCAGCCTTCCAAGTAGCTGGAACTACAGGCGTGCACCTCCACACCCAGCCGATTTTTCTGATTTATTAGAGAGATAAGGTCTCACCATGTTGCTCAGTCTGGTCTCGAACCCCTGAACTAAGGCAATTCTCTCTGGAATAGGGTCTCATGATCTATAGCCAAATGTGGCAGACCAGATAATACCTTTATAATCAGTGTCCATACAGAAGGGCAGAAGGAAAGTTGGAGTGATATTCTTATGTTTTATGGCTGGCTTTGGTGACAAGCAGTTCTGGTTTCTCTAGCCCACCTCCCAAAGTGCTGGAATTACAGGCTTGAGTCACCGTGCTTGGCCTCACTCTTATTTATTTATTTAGACGAGGTCTTTCTCTGTTATCCAGGCTGGATTCAGTAGTGTGATCATAGCTCACTGCTGTCTTGATCTCCAGAGCTCAAGTGAACCTCCCACTTTAGCCTCCTAAGTAGCTAGGACTAGAGATGCCTGCTGCCATGCCCAACTGATTTTTAAATTTTTTTTTGGAAGAGACAGGGTCTAACTATGTGGCCCAGGCTCTCACTCTTATTTAAAAGAAAGTACAGGCCAGGTGTGGTGGCTCACTCCTATAATCCCAGTGCTTTGGTCGCCTGAAGTGGAAAATGACTTAAAGCCCGAAGTTTGAGGCTGCAGTGAGCTATGATCCTGCCACTGAATTCGAGGCTGGTCCACAGAACAAGATCCCAGCTCTACAAAAAACTTTAAAAACTAGCTGGGCATGGGGATGCACACCTGTAATTCTAGTGACTTGAGAGGCTGAGGCAGGAGGATCACTTGAGCTCAGGAGTTTGAGGCAGAAGTGACCCATGATCACATCACTGCCCTCCAGGCTGGGTGACTGAGGGAAACTCTGTCCCTAAAAAAAAAAAAAAGAATTCAATAGTACAAAACATGCCTTCTTAATTTACTCTCAGTTGATGATAAAAGGAATCCTGATTCACACTAAAGTATTGATGACTGATGTATTTCTCAAATACTGGGAGCAAAGCTATATGACAATTCAATAATCCAAATAACGGTAGGATTTCTGACATTGTTACAGCAAATTTGTGGACAGTGAGTGATGGGTTTGAAGCTTCTCACATCAAATTGTGAAAGTAGCTACCGCTGGGTGCGGTGGCTCACGTCTGTAATCCCAACACTTTGGGAGGCCGAGGTGAGAAGATTGCCTGAGTCCAGGGGTTCAAGACCAGCCTGGGCAACTTGGCAAGACCTCATCTCTACAATGAAAACAAACCAAAAAATTAGCCAGGCGTGGTGGTGCGTGCCTGTGATTCCAGCTACTTGGAAGGCTGAGGTGGCAGGATCACCTGAGTCCAGCGTGCCACTGCACTCCAGCCTGGGCAACGGAGTGAGACTCCAACTCAAAAAACAAAAGAAAAAAGAAAGTAGCTACCATTTACACCTCCGCCATTTAATGTGTTTACCACTCCACCTCCTCTAGTTTTTATTTTAGGGCAGTTTCTGGAATAAAGCCATAGCATTTCCATCCTATTGAGATCACGGGAACTATAAATAACAAAGGAAGTAAGCGACTGGAAGGCATTCCATCATTAAATATTCAGGAACCCCAGGATATCTGATCCTGCCACATCATAAAGTCTCTGTCCTTTAGAAGTCTGAGACCAGAGTAGGGCCTGCCACGGGATGACATCAATACAGACATTGCACCCCTTACCCATAACCTTTGACCTGACCCATATCTCCTGGAAGGCCCTGATACATCAGACAGAAGAGCTGTGAATGGCAACTTTGTGACCCTCCAAAATGTGCCTCATTGGCACTTTCACCTCCCCAAGACCAGTTCCCTCTTGTCTTCTCCCTTCGCTTAGAGAGTCAAATTCCCTGGTCGATCAAGGTGCAAGTTTTACTTTCTAGGAATGAACTCTTGTACCAAATTTGATACATAATTTAAACCCCTAAAGTCTACCTACTCTCGAGGAATATGATGCCCCAGTGAAGACTTTCAATCTTGAGGAATTTAGAACCTGATCATATCCATTTCTCTAGATTAGGCTTCCTGCCTCTCAGTTCTATCCACTCACTTTGATTGGGTTCCCAAATCTTACCAACTAAGCCCCGAGGGATTCTTCTTTTTTTTTTTTTTTTTTTGAGTTGGAGTCTCACTCTTTCACCCAGGCTGGAGTGCAATGGCACACTCACGGCCACCATAGCCTCAACCTGCTGGGCTCAGGCGATCCTTCCGCCTGGCCTTCCAAGTAGCTGGAACCACAGGCATGCATCACCACGCCCAGTGAATTTTGTGATTTATTGTAGAGACGAGGTCTTGCCCCTGTTGCCCAGGTTGGCCTCGAATCCCTGGGCTCAGGCAATCCTCTTGCCTCAGCCTCCCAAAGTGCTGGGATTACAGGACCGAGTCACTGCACCTAGCCTCTTTATCACATCAACTATGTAACCAAGAGGCATCAGGCTCCATCACGACTTCGGTGGCATCTAACATATGACTGTCTTATGGAAGAAATCCTTTTTTTCCTGTGCTGTGTGCTTTCCACAGGCCATGAGACTAAGACCACACATCTTTGAGCCTATGTTGTCAGGCTGCCTTCTTGGTCAGGAAATGTACTGAAATCGCTGTTGCTACACTTCACAATTGTTCACTGTGTCTGTCCTCCCCCAGGTTCTTGTGACTGCGTCCTGTGTGAGCCAGGGGGACCTGGGGCTTATCACAGCTGTGCAGTGAGAACAGCAGAGCAGCTGCTGACTGCTGCAGCATTGCACTCGATAATGGAAAATCCGGATCCCGACAGACGGAAGTTCTATTTGGAGGAAAGGCTGTCACATGACCAAAGTTTCTGCTCTAAGAAGAGAACATACAGATGTTCACTCACCAAAGAGGTCATGGTGCTTCCAAAAGGATGAGGCAGGGCTTTATTATTTCTCATTTTTTATTATCTTTTTTTTTTGAGTCAAAGTCTCACTCTGTCACCCAGACTGGAGTGCAGTGGCACACTCACGACCACCGCAGCCTCAAATTGCTGGGCTCAGGTGATCCTTCCACCTGTCTTCCAAGTAACTGGAACCACAGGCATGTGCCACCATACCTGGCTAATTTTGGGATTTATTGTAAAGACGAGGTCTTGCCATGTTGCTCAGGCAGGTGGTCTTGAACCCCTGGACTCAGGCAATCCTCTCACCTCTGCTTCCCAAAGTGCTGGGATTGCAGGCGTGAACCACTGCACTCGGCTCTATCCTTCGTTATCTTTTTTTTTTTTTTTTTTTTTTTTTTTGAGTTGGAGTCTCACTCTGTCACCCAGACTGGAGTGCAGTGGCCGCTCCCGGCCACCGCAGCCTCGACCTGCTGGGCTCCGGCGATCCTTCCGCGTCAGCCTTCCAAGTAGCCGGAATTACAGGCATGCGCTACCATGCCTGGCTGATTTTTTGATTTATTGTAGAGACGAGGTCTCGCTGCCCAGGCGGGTCTCGAACCCGTGGGCTCAGGCAATCCACTCACCTCAGCCTCCCAAAGGCGCGGGATTACAGGCTGAGCCACCGAGCCCGGTTTATCCTTCGCTATCTTAAAGCCATAGAGAGGCTGGGCTCAGTGGCTCACGCCTGTAATCCTAACACTTAGAGGTCGAGGCAGAAGGATTGCTTGAGCCCAGGAGTTCGACACCAGCTTGGGCAACATAGCAAGACCTCGTCTCTACAAAAAATAAAAAAATTAGCTGAATGTAGTGGCGCACGCCTGTAGTCCCAGCTACTCAGGAGGCTGTGGCAGGAGGAATGCTTGAACCCAAGAGGTCAAGGCCGCAGCGAAGTATGATGGCATCGCTATATTCCAGCCCGAGGGACAGGGCAAAAGTCTGTCTCAATTTTTAAAAAAAGAAAGGTATTGAAGCCATAGAAAAACTCTGACAACATCAAGGTTCTGAATCAAAAGGATATGAGACTCACTAGCAAGGAAACAAGCTTTATCTGTCTCCTAAATTGCAATATGCTTCCTTTCTCTATGTATTTTACAGCCATGGGGCAGGGGAAGAATGGTGTTTATTGGTTCTTGTTAATAATGACCTTTATCTTTAGCTGAGACCAACATGACTACATGCTGTTACAGTCTTATTGTGACTTCAACAGAGCATTTCACACCTATTGATAAGTTCTGGTGTTTAAACATGTTTGAGTAAAACTGGCATTTCTCACACCTATAATCCCAGCACTTTGGGAGGCTGAGGAGAGTGGATTGCCTGACCCCACGGATTTGAGACCAACCTGGGCCACTTGACGAGACTTCATCTCTACAATAAATAAAAAAAATTAGCTGGGCATGGTGGCACATGCCTGTGGTTCCAGCTACTTGGAAGGCTGAGGCGGAAGGATTGCCTGAGCCCAGCAGGTCGAGGCTGCAGTGGCCGTGAGCATACTACTGCACTCCTGCCTGGGCGACAGAGTGAGCCTCCAACTCACTTGAAGTTTAATTATCTTTTTAAATCAGTGTCTCACTGTGTCACCCAAGTTGGAGTGCAGCAGCATAATCATGGCTCACAAAAGCCTTGATCTTCTAGGCTCAGATGATCCTTCCATCTCAGCCTCCCGAGTAGATGGGACTACAGGTGCGTGCCACCATACTTGGCTAATTTTTTTTTGGTAGAGATGAGGTCTCTCTATGTTGCCTAGGATGGTCTTGAACTCCTGGACTCAAGCAATCTGCCTGCCTTGGTCTCCCAAAATGCTGGGATAATAGGCATAAGCCACTGTGCCTCACCTAGAAGCTTGAAGTTTAAGAAAAACATAAGCAAGTAGATAGATCACAGATAACTATAGTGCAAAGAAGAGCAATAAAAAACGTGACCATAATGGTATAGGTTCTCAAAGAGGTGAGATCGTCAAGTAAGGCATTGGACCCTGAAGAACGGAAGGGCTTTTATTTATTTATTTATTTATTTATTTTTTGAGTCGAAATCTTGCTGTTGCCCAGGCTAGAGTACAGTGGTAGCAATCTCGCGGACACCACAGCCTCGACTTGCTGGACTCAGGTGATCCTTCTGTTTTAACCTTCTGAATAGCTGGAACTACAGACCAGTGCCACCATGCCCTGCTAATTTGTTTATTTATTGTAGAAATGAGGTCTCGCCAAGTTGCCAGGATGGTCTCGAACCCCCGGCTCAGGCAATCCTCTCGCCTCTGCCTCCCAAAGTGCTGGGATCACAGGCGTGAGCCACCGTGCCCGACCCAGAAGGGCTTTAGGCCAACAGATGTGTGCTCAAGAGTTGGATTTCAGAAAATGTGCAGACATGTCATATACAGCCTCTTTTTTTTGAGTTGGAGTCTCACTCTGTCACTTAGGCTGGAGTGCAGTGACACGCTCACGGCCACCACAGCCTGGATCTGCTGGGCTCAGGCGGTCCTTCCACCTCAGTCGTTCAAGTAGCTGGAACTACAGGAACACTCCACCACACCTGGCTAATTTTTTATTTATTGTAGAGACGAGGTCTTGCAATGTTGCTCAGGCTGGTCTCGAACCTGCGGGCTCAGGCAATCGTCTTGCCTTGGCCTCCCAAAGTGCTAGGATTATATATAGGCTTGAGCCACCAAGCTCGGCCAACATACATACAGCTTCTTTTCTACTGCCTTTCAGTATTTTCTCCTCCTACTTAATACTTGCAAGAAAATTAGGCTCACATTACAGATGTGGTGACCATGGGAACAACCCAGGTTCAGAAATGCAGTCATTACCAGCCTGGGCAACATAGCGAGACCCTGTCTCTATAAAAATAATTTTCAAAAAATTAGTTGGGCATAGTGGAGTTCCTGTAGTCTCAGCTACTTGAAAGGCTGAGGCAGGATGATCAGTGAGCCCAGGAGGTCAAGGCTGCAGTGAGCTATGATTGTGTCACTGCACTCCAGTTCAGGTGACAGAGTGGACTCCATCTCAGAAAGAAAGAAAGGCAGTCATCTGGCGAAAACGTGAGAACTGCAAATGGAGTGAACATCTGCGAGATAATAGCAGATGGGAGATTATTAGAAGATTTGAAAATACAAGGAACCGAAACCGGTCACGGTCGAAAATACCAGCATAACAAAACCACGAAGGGAGATATCAGAGAGAAGGAAAAAGCAGGCATGAGTCCAGCACAGCAGGACTCTATTTTATGCTTTTATGCACATTGTCAGATGTCTCTTCTTGGTTACTATCCTCTCTACGCAGTGCTTCTCCACCAGGGACGATTTTGCTCCCCAGAGGACCTTTGGCAATGTCTGGAGATATTTTTGGTTGTCATATCTTGTGGGGGAACAGGATCCTGCTACTGGAATCCCACAGTTCACAGGACAGACAATCAAGAATTGTCTGACCTCAAATGTCAATAATGCCAAGATTGAGACACCCTGCTCTAGAGAGAATGTACTTACCCACATCACTGCTTTGTCATATTTATTGTTACTTTTCTGATTATAATAAACAATCAGCCACACGTCAGAAGTCATCCATGTTTAATCTGGAACCTTTTATCAATATATTAAATAAGGTTTCATTATCATTCCATTAATTAAACCACAGAAGTTCATAGTCTATTGTCGCAGGGATAAAAAGTTGTGAAATCAAATCCAAGTGAACCCCAGCTGTTACCTAATCCTAAAGTGCATGACACAGCTGCTTGGAAGAGAGTTTGAAGTCCATACCTTTTCCTTCTCTGATTACTTAATCCAGCAGGAAATTATTTGACACTCTTCTTATAGAAAAAAAATAACCTTTCCAGAAAAGAGTGATTTAACATATGGAAAAGAGAGCAACATGTTTTGAAACGCTGAAATAAAATAAAACTCGTTTCAAATGCAAAGCAGGGGTCTTGGAAGCCTGCATCTGGTGCCTAAACCTAGCACCCGCCGAAGAGCCATGAAGGTCGCCATCATCAGTGGCAAGCTCCGGAGAGCCATCAAGGGAAAAATTGAAGCAGTTCAGAGCCGCTAGGGATGAAAAGCGTCCTGATTACATTATGGAGATAGAGGCTGAGAAGAGTCAGGACGACAAAGGACCTCCTTCGCGAAGGAACAATTTGGTTCCATTCAGTGTGTTTCCAGATGTCTCTGACGCAGACCAACATGTAGGCTTGATGCCTGAAAAGAGACTCTGGTGTGGTTAGGACAGCTGGCTGTCACTGCACAGAGTTGAAGGGCATAAACTTGGGGACTGGCCTGCCTTGGTCTGAATCCTTATTTTCCACTTACTAGCTATGTGACCGGGGCAAATGATTTAAGCTCTCGTGTCTCATCTGTTAGATGGATTTCGTAGTTGTTACTGTAAGGCTTTGCAGTTGACATTGTTGGTGTTCTGTCCAAATATTTCACCATTCCCTTATCACTTTCTCCACCTCCCTTCTCTGGCTTCTGGGTGTTTTGGCTTCCATCAATCCCATTATCCCACAGGATCAGAGAACCCAGAAGTGCCTGGGCCTTACCTTATCTGGGTCCTCAGTTCATCAGTGAGAGGAGCCTGACTTTTCACTGACAACTCCCCTGTGTGACCAGGCTGAAGCCATCCTCTGTGGGATTTTACCTGAAATGGCACCTATTTTGCTCTTCCGCCTTTGCTTCCTGCTTTCCCGACTCCCAGGTTTTTCCCAGGAGCCGTGTCTTTTTTTTTTTTTTTTTTTTGAGTTGGAGTCTCACTCGGTCGCCCAGACTGGAGTGCAGTGGCCGCTCCCGGCCACCGCAGCCTCGACCTGCTGGGCTCCGGCGATCCTTCCGCCTCAGCCTTCCGAGTAGCCGGAATTACAGGCACGTGCTACCACGCCCGGCTGATTTTTGGATTTATTGTAGAGATGAGGTCTCGCTGCCCAGGCGGGTCTCGAACCCGCGGGCTCAGGCAATCCACTCACCTCAGCCTCCCAAAGGCGCGGGATTACAGGCCGGGCCACCGAGCCCGGCTGGAGCCGTGTCTTAATATATCACTTGTACTTGACGCGTGTTCCAGGGCACTTAGATGAGTTAACACACATAATGTGCTTAGAACAATGCCTGGCATGTCATGAGCGTTGAAAAAACGTTAACAGCCATTCTTCTTATTATTATTCATTGCTTACTCAGTGCCAAGTACTGTGTCACTTACACTCATCTTATCTCCTTCAGATCTCCCTTCCTTTCATGAGGGACGGAAAAGCCCGAAAAATAAGCCAAGCCGGAGCTGGCAGGAGACAGCCAGAGGCCCAACAGCAGAGGAAGAATCCATAAAATCCATGGAGGAATTCATAAAATCCAAGGACACAAAACTACCACTGGGCCGGGCTCGGTGGCTCAGCCTGTCATCCCGCGCCTTTGGGAGGCTGAGGTGAGTGGATTGCCTGAGCCCGCGGGTTCGAGACCCGCCTGGGCAGCGAGACCTCATCTCTACAATAAATCAAAAAATCAGCCGGGCGTGGTAGCGCGCGCCTGTAATTCCGGCTACTCGGAAGGCGGAGGCGGAAGGATCGCCGGAGCCCGGCAGGCGAGGCTGCGGTGGCCGGCAGCGGCCACTGCACTCCAGTCTGGGCGACAGAGTGAGACTCCAACTCAAAAAAAAAAAAAAACAAAAAAAACAAAAAAAAAAACAAAACTACCACTGGATAAGGGAGGGGAGCATTCACAGCCTGCATTTGGACGGGGGGGGGGGGGGGACAAGGTGTGGGCAAATCAACAGGTGGGCTGGTGAATGATCATGACAACCTGCCTGGCTGAAGTGACTCTCTCCTTAGATGAGAAGGGCGAGTCCCTCCAGGAGGCCAAGTTGCTTGACTGGTGCCACACAGCCAGGAAAGGCAATGACTTCTGAGACCATGTTCTCTCCACAGCCCCTTCCTGGCTGTGGGCTCTTGACTTCCCTGAGCATGTCATAGACAAAGACCAAACACTGCCAGTGTCCCTGAATGGAAGTGAAAGGTACTTAGGAAACAAGCAAAAGGGTGGAGTGCATTCTCAGAAGCAGGGGCCACCCATCTGGATTCCAGGTCCGCACTGAGGCCGTGCCCTGCAATGACATTTGGCCTGACATTTGGATTTTTTGCTGTTTTCTGCCTCCGTGACCTGGCCTCCCAACTGCACGTCCTGTTCTTTGAAGGGAGAGACTTTATTCTATGCTTGCTTACTTTAATTATGTATTTAGTTTTAGTTGGAGTCTCACTCTTGTCACCCAGGCTGGAGTGCAGTGGCACACTCTTGGCCACCACAGCCTCGATCTGCTGGGCTCAGGTGATCTCTCTGCTTCAGCCTACCAAGTAGCTGGAACCACAGGCAAGCACCTCCACACCCAGCTAATTTTTTTTTAAAATTTATTGTAGAGATGAGGTCTCACCATGTTGCTCAGGCTGGTCTCGAACCCCTGGGCTCAGGCAATCCACTCGCCTCTGCCTTCCAAAATACTGAGATTATAGATTGGCATGAGCCACCACACCCGGCCTTTTTCATTTTCTTTTTTTTTTTTGAGTTGGAGTCTCACTCAGTCGCCCAGACTGGAGTGCAGTAGCCGCTCCTGGCCACCGTAGCCTCGACCTGCTGGGCTCTGGTGATCCTTCCACCTCAGCCTTCCAAGTAGCTGGAACTACAGGCGCGTGCCACCACGCCCAGCTAATTTTTGATTCATTGTAGAGATGAGGTCTCGCCAAGTTGCCCAGGCGGGTCTCGAACCCGCGGGCTCAGGCAATCCACTCACCTCAGCCTCCCAAAGTGCTGGGATTACAGGCTGAACCACCAAGCCCGGCTCATTTTCTTTTTTAAAAATAGAGACAAGGGTCTTGCTCTGTTACCCAGGCTGGAGAGGTTGTAGCATGATCATAGCTCACTCATAGCTGTGTTGTCCAGGCTGGTCTCGAACTCCTGGCTTCAAGTGATCCTCCTGCCTCAGCCTCCCAAAGTGCTGGTTACAGGTGTGAGCCACCACACTCAGTGTCTTTTATGCTTCTTTGAAACTGCACACCATCCTCAACACTGGACCGTTTACATGGTGGTCCTCAACAGTATTTAACTAATTTACTTTTCCCTATAGGAGTTCATCCTATAGAAACATAATTAAATTTTTTTTTCTTTTTTTTTTTTTTTTGAGTTGGAGTCTCACTCTGTCGCCCAGACTGGAGTGCAGTGGCCGCTCCCGGCCACCGCAGCCTCGAGCTGGTGGGCTCCGGTGATCCTTCTGCCTCAGCCTTCCGAGTAGCCAGAATTACAGGCATGTGCTACCACGCCCGGCTGATTTTTTTGATTTATTGTAGAGATGAGGTCTCGCTGCCCAGGCGGGTCTCGAACTCGCGGGCTCAGGCAATCCACTCACCTCAGCCTCCCAAAGGCGCGGGATTACAGGCTGAGCCACCGAGCCCGGCCATAACTAAATTTAAAAAGGCCAATGTGAGTTGTCAGTGTTTAATTATAATGTGATAAAGCAAAAAACACATTTCACCACCCTGGTCCTCAGCTTCCATCTTCTTAAGTCCTCTCTGTCTTTCACAATATTCAAATAGGGTGTTTTCTACTCTTCCTGTCTCCTCAGAATGTTTGTATAGTTAAATGCCAGGCATGATGGTATGTGTGCCTATAGTCTCAGCTACTCAGTTGGAGACTGAGATAGGAGAATCACCTGAGCCCAGGAGTTTGAGACTAGCCTGGGCAACATTGTAAGATCCCTTCTCAAAAAAAAAAAAAAATTGGGGCCGGGCTCGGTGGCTCAGCCTGTAATCCCGGCACTTTAGGAGGCCAAGGCGAGTGGATTGCCTAAGCCCACGGGTTAGAGACCAGCCTGGGCAACTTGGAGAGACCTTGTCTCTACAATAAATCAAGAATTAGCCAGGTGTGGTAGCGCGCCTATAGTTCTGGCTACTTGGAAGGCTGAGGCGGAAGGATCGCCGGAGCCCAGCAGGGCGAGGCTGTGGTGGCCAGGAGCGTGCCACTGCACTCCAGTCTAGGCGACAGAGTGAGACTCCAACGCAAAAAAAAAGAATACTTGCAAAGTTGGTCAATCAAGACAAAAGTAGCTTGCATCTTTCTATCTCCTCACCCTCCTTCCCTATCTCTCCGAGTGGATATGTGGAAAGCTGTTTCTACTTGGGGACAAATTAGAGCAAACAGGATGTGTTAGAAAAACATTGAATTGGCTATTAGTGTTTTCTAAGCTTTGTGCTGCCTGTAAGTGCTGAGTGGTGTCGTGCAAATCACTAGTACCTCTGGAACTCATCTGGGAAATGAAGGGATTGAACTAGATCTTTGCTATCCAACAGATAGTACTAGCAATGTTTTTTTCTTCTTTGAGTTGGAGTCTCATTCTGCTATCCAGGCTGGAGTGCAGTGGCACAGTCATGGCTACAGCAGCCTTGACCTCCAGGGTTCAGGTGATCCTTCCATCTCAGCCTCCCAAGTAGCTGGGACTACAGACATGCACCACCACGTCCAGCTTATTTTAAAATTTTATTATAGAGATGAGGTTTCGCCATGTTGTCCAGGCTGGTCTCGAACTCCTGGACCCAGGCAATTCTCTTCCCTCAGTCTCCAAAGAGCTGGGATTACAGGTGTGAGCCACTGCGCTCGGACTGTAAATTAATTAACTAATTAATCAGAGTCGGAGTCTCGCTCTGTGGCCCAGGCTGGAGTGCAGTGGTGCACGCTCACAGCCGCCACAGCCTCGACCCACTGGACTCAGGCCATCCTTCCGCCTCAGCTTTCCTCGTAGCTGCAACTACAGACCTGCACTCCCTCACCCAGCTAATTTTTCTTGATTTTATTGTAGAAACGAGGTCTCACCAAGTTGCCCATGCTGGACTCAGACAATCGTCTCACCTTGGCCTCCCAAAGTGCTGGGATTACAGGCGTGAGCCACCGCGCTCGGCCTATAAATTTATTCGAATTAAGATTTTAACAAAAATTAGAAATTCAATTTCTCAGTCATACTAGCCACATTTGAAGGGTTCAATAGCCACCAATACTTAGTGGCTACCATACTGTACAGTTCAGACACAGAACACTCCTATTAGTTCAGGCCATTCTATGACAAGTCACCAGATTAATGAACCAACTGGCCTTTTCCAGCTCTAACACTCAAAGACTCTACACCTGGGGTACGATCATGAGACAATCACAGCCCAAAAGACAAGCAGATAATTTCAATTTCTGTATGATTTAACATAACTATGGAGAGAAAATGGTCACGTATTATCAAGAGGTCTAGACACACTCAAACAGAAGCAAAGCACCACGGGAACTAGTGATCTGCAGAGTTTTATCCTGGCTGGAAAGACCTGGAAAGCAAGAGCATTTAGATGTACCACGGCACAGTCCATATCCAATCAATACCCAGATTGGATGCTGAGGAGAGATAATGTGTCATGTCTGCATTGGCTTACCATTGGCTACTTTTCTGTTTTCTTCTGCGGTCAGTTTAATCAGTGTGTCCCTTGCTGGAAACTGGGACTTTCTTTCTTTTGCGTATGAGTCCCACTCTGTCACCCAGGTTGTAGTGCTGTGGCACACTCATGGCCACAACACCCTTGACCTGCTGGGCTCAGGTGATCCTTCCACTTCAGCCTTCCAAGCAGCTGGAACCACAGGCATGCGCCATCACGCCTGGCTGATTTTTTTGATTTATGGTAGAGATGAGGTCTTGCCAATTTGCTCAGGCTGGTCTCGAATCTCTGAGCTCAGGTAACACTCTCGCCTCTACCTCCCAAAGTGCTGGGACTTTTCTTAGGGACTTTTCTTAGGTAGAAGCCAGTAATGGTAAGACCAGACCTAGCCCAGACCAGAAAATGAGCTCCAAGCCTCTGAGGTCACAAGCTACCTTTTCTCCTGGAGCATGGATTATTTATTTATTTGTGTTGGAGTCTCATTCTGTTTCCCGGGCTGGAGTGCAGTGGTACACTCACCGCCACCCCAGCACTGACCTGGTGGGCTCCAGTGATCCTTCTGCCTCAGCCTTCCTAGTAGCTGGAACTACAGGTATGTACTACTATGCTCAACTAATTTTTGATTTATTGTAGAGATGAGGTCTCATCAAGTTGCCCAGGCCGGTCTTGAACCTGTGGACTCAGGCAATCCACTCACCTTGGCCTCCCAAAGTGCTGGGATTACAGGCTGAGCCACCAAGTCCAGTCTATTTGTTTATTTTGAAAAGATGGGGTCTCACTCTATCACCCAGACTGGAGAGTACAGTGGTGTTATTACAGTTCACCTCAGCCTCAAACTCCTGGGCTCAAGTGATCCCTCCTGCTCAGCCTCTCAAGTATCTGGGACTGTGGACAAGTGCGCCACCATGATTGGCTAACTCTTCAAATTTTTTGTAGAGACAGAGTCTTGCAATGTTGCTCAAGCTAATCTTGAGCATCTGGCCTCAAGCAATCTTCCTGCCTCGGGCTCCCAAAGCACAGGGATTACAGGCCTGAAACCACTCTGCCTGTCCTGGGTTCTTACATAGAGCACGGTGACACAGTCTCCGTCACAGTCATTTGTGAGGAGTGTTGGCGGTAGGTTTCTAAAACTAAAATGCCAATACTTGCATTCTATTAATTAATTTGTTATGTCATTACTTATTAATAATAAATTGGGCCAGGCCTGGTGGCTCAGCCCGTCATCCCGCGCCTTTGGGAGGCGGAGGTGAGTGGATTGCCTGAGCCCGCGGGTTCGAGACCCGCCTGAGCAACTTGGTGAGACCTCAACCCTACAGTAATCAAAAAAATCAGCCGGGCGTGGTAGCACATGCCTGTAATTCCGGCTACTTGGAAGGCTGAGGCAGAAGGATCGCCGGAGCCCAGCAGGTCGAGGCTGCGGTGGCCGGAGCGGCCACTGCACTCCAGTCTGGGTGACAAGTGAGACTCCAACTCAAAAAAAAAAAAAAAATAAATAAATAATAAATAAATAAATTGGGCTGGGCTCAGTGGTTCAGTCTGTAATCCCAGCACTTTGGGAGGCCGAGGCAAGTGGATTGCCTGAACTCGCGGATTCGAGACCAGCCCAGGCAACTTGGCGAGATCTTGTCTCTACAATAAATAAAAAATTATCCAGGCATGGCAGCACGCGCCTGTAATCCTGGCTACTTGGAAGGCTGAGATGGAAAGATCGCCAGAGCCCAGCAGGTCAATGCTGGGATGGCCATGAGTGTGCCACTGTACTCCAGCCTGGGTGACAGAGTAGACTCCAACTAAAAAAAAAAAAATAATGATAATAATAGATTGCTACTTATTGAGCGTTTATGGGGCCCCAGAGACTATCCTCAATGGCATACATCACAGAGCTCATTTATTTTTCAAAACAACCCCATGCGTGGATGCTGGTGTATTTTGCCACTGTCCTGGCTCCAAGAAAGGTGTACACATGCCCATCAAATGTTCTCCATACCTCTTCCAACCCTTCTAGTGTCTAAGACCTCACCCTCTATCAAAAGAGAGGAAGATTGTGAGTGTTAGGGCCCAAATGGAACATGTCACATAGGGCACTGCAAATGTCTTTTTTATTTTTTGAGTCAAGATCTCACTGTCACCTAGACCAGAGTACAGTGGCACAATCATGGCTCACTGTAGCAGTCTTGACCTCCTGGGCTCAGGCAATGGGCCTGTCTCAGCCTGCTTTGTAGCTGAGACTATAGGTGCATACCACCACATCTGGCTAATTTTTAATTTTTCTGTAGAGACAAAGTCTTGCTGTGTTGACTAGGCCGGTCTCGAACTCCTGGGCTCAAGTGATTCTCCCGCCTTAGCCTTCCAAAGTGCTGGGATAACAGGCACGAGCTGAGCACTGCAAATATCTTGAGGCCAAGCAGACGTCATTTCTACTGGGTGGTCAGTCAGCAATTGCATCCAAGCTGGCTAATGAGGGTGGCTGTCCTCCCTGGATGCCAGCAGGCAGGACAGCTAAACCCACGTCCTGAGCACAGGAAATGCTTCTCATTGGGGTGGAAGTCCGCAGCCACATGACACTGGCTAGGAGCCCACCCAATTTCCTGGTGCAAACAGCAGGCCATGCTCCTGCTGGATGGTGGAAGCTGGTGGGCTCCAGGTCTCTACAGAGGTTACCCAGATCTGGTTCCTCAACCCCAGGACCTCGTCTTACTCCTCACCAGTGGAGTGGTAAGAAATACCCACATGAAGTCTAATTTCAGAAGACTTGTTTTGAGGAATGACTGAGATATGAGATACATCTAATTTATTTTAGCACAGTGTCTGGCACACAGTAAACACTCAATTGTGTTATTGTCGCAATGACTGTTGGTGGTGGTGGCAGTAATAATTGCAGCAGGGATGATAATACTATTAGATTAATATTGGTACTTTGAGGACAGGCATGGTGGTTCACGCAGCACTTTGCGGGGCTGAGGCAGGAGGATTGCTTGAGCCCAGGGGTTCGAGCCTAAGCAATATAACAAGACTTCATCTCTATAAAATAAAAAATAAAAAATTTGACCGGGCATGGTGGCTCATGCCTATAATCCCAGCACTTTGTGAGGCTGAGGCGAGTGAATTGCCTGAGCCCACGGGTTTGAGACCAGCCCGGGCAACTGGACAAGACCTCGTCTCTACAATAAATCAAAAAAATTAGCTGGGCATGGTAACGGGCACCTGTAGTTCCAGCTACTTAGAAGGCTGAGGTGGAAGGATCGCCAGAGCCCAGCAGGTCGACGCTGGGGTGGCTGTGAGCATGCCAGTGCACTGTAGCCTGGGCAACAGAGTGAGGCTCCGACTCAAAAAGAAAAAAAAAGTCAAAAAAATGTAACTGGGCTTGGTGGCACATGTCTGTAGTTCCAGCTACTGAGGAGGCTGAGGTGGGAGAATTACTGAGTCCTGGAGGTTGAGACTGTGGTCAGCCGTGATGGTGTCATTGCACTTCAACCTGGGTGACAGAGTGAGACCCCCAACTCAAAAAATATATATAGCTGGGCTCGGTGGCTCAGCCTGTAATTCCGCGCCTTTGGGAGACTATGGTGAGGGATTGCCTGAGTCCATGGGTTTGAGACCTGCCTGGGCAACTTGGCGAGACCTCATCTCTACAATAAATCAAAATGAGCTGGGCGTGCTAGCACATGCCTGTAGTTCCAGCTAATTGGAAGGCTGAGGCGGAAGGATCGCCAGAGCCCAGCAGGTCGAGGCTGCGGTGGCCGGGAGCGGCCACTGCACTCCAGTCTGGGTGACAGAGTGAGACTCCAACCTAAAAAAAAAAAAAAAATATATATATATATATATATATATATATATATATATGTATGTATTTTGTTGTTAGTAAGTCATTCTTCACAACTCAGGAATCTAATCTGGTCTGAGTCTAAAAGGCCATGGAGAAGCTGGGATAAAGACTTGTTCTGCCCAGCCATGTCTCCCTCTGAACTACCTCCAGACAGTCATATTTCAGTTATATTTCACGGTTGGAGAAAATGAGGTTCAAAGAGCTTGAGAAAGGTGCCCGAGTGGACTAACACATTCCTCTAGGCGTTCTTGAATGGGAGTGGATGGGGTGGGTGGACACTGGGGAACGGCACATGACCCGAGGACCGTCTGTGACAGAGTGTTAGCCATGTGGATTTCATTAGTCCTATGTGTCACAGCTGAAAAACAAAATTTCTGGAAATGGTAATGTGTCACTATCAAGAACGGCCCACCGGCAGTGATGTGGAGCCACTACTGGCTAAGGAACAAAAAAGGTCAAATAGCCAGTCATATAGTCAGGAAGACAAGGACGTAAGTTCACAGCGGCTCATATCCAGGATCCAACTGTTTGCTTTGCTCTGAATAAACATTCTTCAAAAGCCCCAAACATAAGATTTCTCTTAATGATGAGAGGAAAGTGAAGTTAGGATTTGTCACGATGAAATCTGAAAAATGCTTCCTCTGGCTGGAAGGCCATCTGGACTTCTTGCTTCTATGGTACTCCAAGGACCTTGGGTTCAATTCCAGAACAATCTCCTGAGTAGGCCTGGCCCCTGGGGCCTATTTCTCATTCTGTCATTTTCACCAAGCTGCTTACGTTATGTTTCTGCATGGATTGGCCAAGGTACTTTCCTTGTCACCAAGTCAGGCTGATAAAGTTTGGCCTTCACACTCCTAAAGTGTACTGTTCTAAGGACAGAGAGAGCTGAAGGGTGTGGCTTCCCCAAGAGTTATTAGAAAGTAGACTTTAGCCAGGTGTGGAGGCTCATGCCTGTGATCCCAGCGCCTCGGGAGGCAGAGGCAAGAGGATTGCCTGAGCCCATGGGTTCGAGATCAGCCTGAGCAAATTGGCGAGACCTTGTCTCTACAGTAAGTCAAAAATATTAGCTGGGTGTGGTGGCATGCGCCTGTAGTTCCAGCTACTTGGAAAGGTGAGGCAGAAGGTTTGCCTGAGCCCAGCAACCTGAGGCTGCAGTGGGTGTGAGCGTGCCACTGCACTCCAACCTGGGTGACAGAGTGAGACTGGGACTAAAAAAAAAAAAAAAAAAAGTAGACCTTAATGACTTGGACTCAATGGCTTGGACTCATCAGGCCAGGGCGTGAATCCAGTCCCATTGCTGCTCAGCTGTGTGACATGGGGCAAGTCGTTCAGCCTCTTTAAGCCTCAGTTTCCCCCATCTGTCATGTTGGAGTAATAAGAGAATCCATGTTGCAGAATAGCTGGAAGGATTCAATGAGGAAAGGCACTTAAGGAGTTTGGCACGGTGCCAGACGGGGGGAGAGCAGGGCTGACATTGGCAGTTCTCAAACTGACATTGGCAATTATTAAAAGATGTAACCATGCCAGGCTCGGTGGCTCAGCCTGTAATCCCGCGCCTTTGGGAGGCTGAGGTGAGTGGATTGCCTGAGCCCGTGGGTTCGAGACCCGCCTGGGCAGCGAGACCTCATCTCTACAATAAATCAAAAAATCGGCCGGGCGTGGTAGCGCATGCCTGTAATTCCAGCTACTTGGAAGGCTGTGGCGGAAGGATCGCCGGAGCCCAGCAGGTCGAGGCTGTGGTGGCTGGGAGCGGCCACCGCACTCCAGTCTGGGTGACAGAGTGAGACTCCAACTCAAAAAAAAAAAAGATGTAACCGCTAAGATGGTGAGGGCATGGAGTAATCGGAATGGATGCTGTCCTGGCCAAACTCATTCCCATTGGTTGATGCCTGTGTTATGTCAGTGGGTAAATATTGAGTATTGCTCCTGACATAATCATTCAATCAATGCAAACTCTGATGATTATTATTGTTGTTCTCACAAGGAAAGGAGTCAGGAATTCAGGCGACAGGGCACAATCTGTACCCACACATCATGTGGTGTATTTTTGCGTCATGCATTCCCACCCCTTCCCTCTTGGCAGGAGGAAGTGGCTTCAACACAGCATCCACGCGTGATTGTCAAATCAGGACAGTGAAGCAGGTGAGGAGAGTCCCTCACTCTCACAGCTGAATGCTTCCAGAACATCATTACCAAAACATGAATATCTTTCTTTTTTTTTTTTGAGTCCGAGTCTCACTGTGTCACTCAGGCTGGCATGCAATGGTATGGTCATGGTCACTGCAGCCTCGAACTGCTAGGCTCAGGCAATCCTTCAGTCTCAGCTTTCCAAGTAGTTGGAACCACAGGCGTGCGCCACCACACCCAGCTAATTTTTTATTTATTGTAGAGATGAGGCCTCACCAAGTTGCCCAGGCTGGTCTCAAACCTCTGGCTCAGGCAATGCTCTCTTCTCTCCCTCCCAAAGTGCTGGGATTACAGGCATGGGCCACTGCGCCCGGCTCAAAATATGAACATCTGTCTTCAGCAAAGAGGTGCTTTTTTCCTACTCTTTTCTTGCTCAACAGAAAAATGATGAAATTAAGAAGACAGGGAAAGAGTGAGCAAGGGAGGAGGGAGAGGTGAACCTGATGAACCCCCACCTGTTAGAACGAAGCAGAAGTAATCAACGTTGTCACCTTGCATTCAAACAATGTGTTCGGTCATCCAAGACTTACCTTGGTCTGGCCTGGGGGATGTGATTGTTTCCTTTATCATTTGCACCAAAAAAAATGTGCTTTCTACCCGGGTAGAGTGGCTTCTGCCTGTAATTCCAGCATTTTGGGTTCAAGACTAGCCTGGGCAACATGGCGATACCTCGTTTCTACAATGAATTTTTTTTTTAAGTGAGCTGGGCGTGGTGGCGCACATCTGTAGTTTCAGCTACTTGGAAGGCTGGGCAAATGGTTCCTGAATATGTACAGAAGGTGCTCAAAAAAGGTTACATTTTAAGAAAGGAAAAAACCTGTATTAAAATTGTAATACTTGCCGGGCGTGGTGGCGCATACCTGTATCCTAGCACTTTGGGAGGCGGAAGTGAGAGGATTGCCAGAGCCCAGGATTCAAGACCAGCCTGGGCAACTTGGAGAGACCTCATCTCTACAATAAAAAAAATTAAGCTGGGCTTGGTGGCTCAGCCTGTAATCCCGTGCCTCGGGAGGCTGAGGTGAGTGGATTGCCTGAGCCCGCAGGTTTGAGACCCGCCTGGGCAGGAGAGACCTCATCTCTACAATAAATCAAAAAAATTAGCCCGGTGTGGTAGCGTGTGCCTGTAGTTCCAGCTACTTGGAAGGCTGAGGCGGAAGGATCGCCAGAGCCCAACAGGTCGGCCACTGCACTCCAGTCTGGGCAACAGTGAGACTCCAACTCAAAAAAAAAAAAAAATTAGCTGGGCATGGTGGTGCATGCCTGTAGCTCCAACTAGTTGAAAGGCTAAGGCGGAAGGATCACCTGAGTCCAGCAAGTCGAGGCTGCGGTGGCCATGAGCGTGCCACTGCACTCCAGCCTGGGCGACAGTGAGACTCCAACTCAAAAAAAAAAAATTGTAATACATTGTACACAAGTATATCGATAACAAAAGATGAATACAAGTCACATTTGACTTCTGCAATTACAAGAGTTGCTCAAAGTGGTTACCATCATTGTCTAGACACTTTTGATATGCTGAACATTTCTTAAAATGTGTGTGCATTTGTTTGAAAATCCCCAGAAGATTTGTCAATAAAGTAAAATGTGAGAAATATTGGGTTAAGATGCTATCTGAAAGGTTGACGAGGTAGAGTAAAAGAGCTGATCAAAGTAACAATTTAGCCAGCCTTGATATCTTGATATTTTGGGGGATGGAGGTGACTCAAAGACGACTTCAAGACTACAAATTTCAGGGAGCTAAAGAAAACAATTTAGGCCGGGTGCAGTGCCTTATGCCTATAATCCTAGCACTTTGGGAGACCGAGGTGAGAGGATTGGCTGAGCCCACGGGTTCGAGACCAAGCTGGGCAACTTGGTGAGACCTCAGGCATCCAAAAATTAGCCAGTTGTGGTAGCGTGCACCTGTAATTCCAGCTAGTTGGAAGACTGAGGCAGAAGGATCTCCTAAGTCCAGCAGGTCAAGGCTGTAGTGGCTGTGAGCGTGCCACTGCTCTCCAGCCTGGACATTAGATTCCAACTCAAAATAAGTACATAAATACATAAATAAAACAATTTTTCCATACTCATTTACCTACAGATAACCTAGTCTAATTAAAAATTATGCGTGTTAATGAAAGCAATAGACGTGCGGACAGATTACATGTTTTGTTTGGTTTTCCAAGTTTGCTGTACCTATTAGCATTCGTTTCATGCATTTGAAATGAACCAAATTGCCTTTTGCTGCCTGAAAAGTGAAATGCAGGCTGTACTTAATCGTATTCATTTTCCTCTTCATTATTTAATCAAGATCTCTTTTCCAGGCATTTTTTAACATAACTTAGAATATTGGTAATCATCAGTGCCATTGCAAACAAAGTGCCAGCTTTCTCAGCATGGAACCTGTTCAGTTATCATTAGATAACGTGAGGGTTACACACGTGCTCTAAAGAGGAACAGCTTTTACTTAGTTCGGGGGATCAGTAAGAATGACCTGGCACCCTGGGGCGATGAAATGGATAAAACAGCCATCACGGGTGCCTTATTTAGAATGCAGGAGTACTAAGTCAAGTGACTGGATTCCTTTGCTGGTTGACCGGATCACAACAGAGGGAGGCCTTGCATCTATAAGTGGAAACAGCACTCATGTGGTGTGTTCATACACTGCTATTGTCTAAGGGCTGACAGTTTTAGTGACTCATCCAGATGTTTTGACTGCATGATGACTGTCTCGTGGATATCTGCAAACCAGAATAACTGAGTATCTCTGCATTTTCATCTCATCATTTTCTTTCACCTTATAGACACGGTGCCACCTCTTGTCCACTCTCCTCCAGCTACAGGGAGAAAAGACACCAGTAAGCATGCAAGACACACCACTCAACCTGTCTTCAAAACTTAGAGAAACCAGAATCCTTCCTTTTTTCCTTCCTTCCTTCCTTCCTTCCTTCCTAATTGGAGTCTGACATACCCAGGATGCATTGCAGTGGCACAATCATGGCTCACCAAAGCCTTGATCTTCTGGGCTCAGGCGATGCTTTTGCCTCAGTTTTCTGAGTAGCTGGGACTACAGGTGCACACCACCATGCCAGGCTAATTTTTTTTTTTTTTATTTCTTATAGAAATGAGATCTTGCTATGCTGCCCAGGCTGATCTCCAGTTCCTGGACTTAAGCAAATCCTCTCGTCTCAGTCTCCCAAAGTGCTTGGGATTATAGGCATGGGCCTCCAAAGTAGAATTTCTAATTTGAACCAAAAAACAATCAACCAAACAGGCAAACAAAAAATCCAAAGAGAACAAAAATTGAAAAAACAAAAAATTATGTTCTCTGAACCTTTTTCTTCCCAGACACAACAAGAGAATGCGGGTCTTTTCTGTCTATAGCTTGGGAATGATGAACGCTCTGCACTCTGTTTTTTTGTAATGTGTGTGATTTATTTCTCAAGAAAAAGAGGTAGCTCAGATTCTCCCAATCCTCAAGATTTATTTCTTTTTCTTTTTCTTTTTTTTTTTTTTGAGTTGGAGTCTCACTCTGTCGCCCAGACTAGAGTGCAGTGGCCGCTCCCGGCCACCGCAGCCTCGACCCGCTGGGCTCCGGCGATCCTTCCGCCTCAGCCTTCCAAGTAGCTGGAACTACAGGTACGCGATACCACGCCCAGCTGATTTTTGGATTTATTGTAGAGATGAGGTCTCGCTGTCCAGGCGGGTCTCGAACCCGCGGGCTCAGGCAATCCACTCACCTCAGCCTCCCAAAGGCGCAGGATTACAGGCTGAGCCACCGAGCCTTTTTATTGGGGCCGGGGCTCAGTCCTTCTTGGCCGCCGCCTTCCTTGTGGCAGCCAGCACGTTGCTCAGCTCCTTGAGCTTTCTCTTGGCGCGGATGTGCGTCCCCACCCGCTTCTGGATGAACTTGGGCGCCCACTCCTCCTTGGAGATCTTGGGCAGCTCCATGGCGCGCGCTCCTAGAGGGCGAAGCCGCACACCTCCTGGATCACGTCCGGCACGAACTTGGTGAGCTTGGTCAGGCGCCCGTGGCAGCGCCTGTGCCTCGGCTTGCTCACGTTCTTGTCACCTTGTGGCCCTTGTCGAGGCCCACGGCCATGGGGTAGCGCAGGGCCATGGCTGCTGCTTTCCAATGGCTGCCGCCTAACAGAACCGAAAATTATATTTCAAGGAAAATGAGAGTGTGCAATTTTTTTCCTGGGCTTAAGGCGTTATTCCTGCATGCTCCATATGAAAACTATAGGTGTATGTTGAAAGATTGTACATGTTGACAGATAACTGAGCCGGGCATGGTAGCTCACGCCTGTAATCCCAGCACATTGGGAGGCGGAGGCAAGAGCATTGCCTGAACTCATGTGTTCGAGACCAGCCTGGGCAACATGGCAAGACCTCATCTCTACAATCAATCAAAAAATTAGCCAGGTGTAGTGGCGCATGCCTGTAGTGCCAGCTACTTGGAAGGCTGAGGCAGTAGGGTCGCATGAGCCCAGCAGGCAGAAGCTGCAGTGGCTGTGAGCATGCCACTGCACTCCAGCCCTGGTGACAGAGTGAGACTCCTACTGAAAAAAAAAAAAAACTTGGTTACCACCTAGGCCCTGAGGTCAACTTAGTGAGTGATCCTTCTTCACATCCCAGAAGTGAAAAGGAGTGCCTACACTGCCAGTGAAGATAAAATGAAGACAAGTTGGCAAAACCACCTGACATAGTGCTTGACATATTAGAACTGAAGTGCTCTGGGACTGGAAGACCCAGAGTCGCTGTTCAGCGGTGTCACATAGGACAGCGGTCCCCAACCTTTTTGGCATCAGGGATTAGTTTTGTGGAGGACAATTTTTCCACGGGTGATGGTCGGGGATGGGGGGGTTGAGGGGAGGGAAGAATCATCAGGTTTTAGATTCTCATAGGGAGCACGCAACCTAGATCCCTCGCATGTGCCGTTCACCGTAGGGTTTGCGCTCCTACGAGAATCTAATGCCGCTGCTGATCTGACAGATGGCAGAGTTCCGCTCACTCGTTGGTCACCTCTTGCTGTGCGGCCCGGTTCCTAACAGGCCTCAGACCAGTACCGGTTCACAGTCTACGGGTTGGGGCCCCCTGTTATAAGAAGTGTCCTGCAGTATTTCTGTTTCTGCCTCTCTGTGTGAAAACTTGCTCTAGCTCAGATCTCAACCAGAAAAAATGTCATGTCCAAGGCAGCAGAGTAAAAAGCCTCTCCCAACCTTCCACAGCTCCATTACACAAACTGAGAGTGATTGCCGACCTCCGTCCTGGCTAGAGAAGAGAGCAGCATTTTGTCAACAGACAGAAGACAAATCAACAGCAGATGATGAGTATAACTGCAGGCCACATCCGCAGAGCACATCTGCAGGTTCCCATCTGTGAAGAAAACAAGAGACAAAGATGAGAATACATGCCGACCCTTCAGTGTATGCATAAGCAGCCCTGAGAATTGGGGTTATCGCAGAGTAGACAGACGGAAGACAATTAGTAAAAGTTTGAGGAAGAAAAATCCAGACCGTAGCAGAACAGAGATGACTTTCCTGGCTAAGACCCTTTGTTTACTCCCAGTTTCCAGCCTTCATCCTTCAGGAGAAAAAATCAGAAACTGCTATAGACCGATCATGATGGAGTACTTGGTGATTAGAAACTATATCCTAGCCGGGCTCGGTGGCTCAGCCTGTTATCCCGCGCCTTTGGGAGGCTGAGGTGAGTGGATTGCCTGAGCCCGCGGTTCGAGACCCGCCTGGGCAGCGAGACCTCATCTCTACAATAAATCAAAAAATCAGCCGGGCGTGGTAACGCATGCCTGTAATTCCTGCTACTCGGAAGGCTGAGGCGGAAGGATCGCCAGATCCCAGCGTGTTGAGGCTGCGGTGGCCGGGAGCGGCCACTGCACTCCAGTCTGAGTGACAGAGTGAGACTCCAACTCAAAAAAATAAAAACTATATCCTTCTTTTCTGTTATTGGGGAGATAACAAGTGGAGGGCAGAGAAAATGACCTGTGCTTTTTAAGTTTAGAGTCTCTCTTCAGGCCTTCTTAGGGTCAGGGAAGGGGAGAGCAGTCCATTTTTCTGGAACCTCTCCCCATTACAAAGCTGTCCTCTGAGGAAGAGGTAGGAAAAATTTTTATGGGTCAAGGAGCCTTCTTTGATAAAGGGGTCAAGAACCCCAAGCTCGGCCGAGCTCGGTGGTTTAGCCTGTAATCCCAGCACTTTGGGAAGCTGAGGCGAGTGGATTGCCTGAGCCCGTGTGTTCAAGACCATCCAGGGGTTCAGGCAATCCTCTCGCGTCCGCCTCCCAAAATGCTGGGATGACAGGTGTGAGCCACCACAACCAGCTCTTTCTTTTTTCTTCTTTGAGACAAGGTCTCATTTTGTCACCCAGGTTGGAATGCAGTGGCATGATCCTGGTTCATCACCTTGATGAGACCTTGGCTCTACAATAAATAAAAAATTAGCCAGGCATAGTAGCATGCACCTATAGTTCCAGCTACTTGGAAGGTTGAGGTGGAAGGATCACTGGAGCCCAGCAGATCGACACTGGGGTGACCGTGAGTTTGCCACTGCACTCTAGCCTGGGCGACTGAGTGAGACTCCAACTCAAAAAACAAACAAACAAGCAAACAACCCCCCCAAAACCCCAAGCGGTTATCCTTTTCAGGTTCAACACTTTGAGCGTCTCTCTTAGATTGGGATAGGCCTGTTAATAACTGCCTTCAGGGAGAAAAAAATCTCAAAGAGGAACTCACCATGAGGGAAAGAGTGGCCAAAACTGGTAACCCAAGTTCAAAATGCAAAGAGAGATGGTAGAGGGCATGGGAGAGGGTTGGCATTGGCCTAGCATACAGCTGAGGCCAGATACCATGGGATAGTGCTACATCTTGGGACTATGAGGGTTAATGAAAGGAACTGTAACCTTAGCTCCATCCCAAGTTGGGGCACTGTTGGCCAAGCCATCCCTCGACCAGTCTTGTAGAAGTAGATATGCGTCTCTCTGTTTGTGGTAGATCAGTCTCCCATGGTCATACCCACAGTGAAGACAACAGTGGTATGGGACAAATGTGTTATTTTCAGCCCTCTCTGACCTTAGTTTGAGTAAGACCCTCATTCTCTTAGACAATTCAAAGAGTGATGTCTTGAGTGACACTGTGCTTCTTGATCCTAGGAGTAGGTCTGACTGCACTTGAGGTGATGACATGGGCTGTAAGAGTTACACACGATCTAGGCTAAATGTAGAGAATAAATGCAGGCCGGCCATGGTAATTCCAGCACTTTGGGAGGCCAAGGAAAGAGGATTACCTGAGCTCAGGGGTTCGAGACCAGCCTGGGCAACTTGGCAAGACCGCCTCTCTACAATACACCAAAAAATTAGCCGGGCATGGTAGTACGTGCCTGTAATTCCAGCTACTTGGAAGGTTGAGGCAGAAGGATCACCTGAGCCCAGCAGGTCAAGGTTGTGGTGGCCGTAAGCGTGCCACCGCACTCCAGTCTTGCCGACAGAGTGAGATTCCAACTAAAAAAAAAAAAAAAGAATAGATGCATATGGTTATCACCCCTTCACATAGATTAAAAGCCTTTCTTTATAAAACCCCTAGCTGTTTTCATGTGACTTTTTCCTGTTGTTTTTTCTTTTTACTTTTTGTAGAGACAAGGTCTCGCTACTTTGTCCAGGTTGTCTTAAACGCCTAGCCTTGAGGGGTCCTCCTATCTCAACCTCTCAAAGTGCTGAGATTACAGGTGTGAGACACCATGTTCGGCCTCATGTAACTTTGAGTTAAAGAAAAGGAGATGCCTGGACAAGGAGGATACCACAAGACCATTTCAGCTAGGATTCTGGGGCTTGGTGTAAGCGAATAAGGTGATTAGCCCTATCTTACTATTAATAAGTCCTGTCTTCACAGGATTTCTCTTTTGTTTGTTTGTTTTGAGTCGGAGCCATACTCTGCCACCCAGGCTGGAGTGCAGTGGCACACTCACAGCTACCGCAGTCTCGACCTGCTGGGCTCAGGTGATCCTTCCACCTCAGCCTTCCAAGTAGCTGGAACCACAGGCAGGCGCCACCACACGCAGCTAGTTTTTAAAATTTATTTTAGAGGTGAGGTCTCACCAAGTTACCCAGGCTGGTCTCAAATCCGTGGTTTCAGCGAATCTTCTCGCGTCCGCCTCCCAAAGTGCTGGGATGACAGGTGTGAGCCATTGTGACCGGCTCTTTTATTTATGTATTTATTTTGAGACAGGGTTCCACTCTGTCACCCAGACTGGAGTACAGTGGCATGATCCTGGTTCATCACTACCTCCACCTCCTGGGCTCAAGTCATCCTCCCACCTCAGCCTCCCTAGTAGTTGAGATTACGGGCACATGCGACCACCCTGGCTCATTTTTGTGTTTCTTTGTAGAGTGGAGCTCTCGCCAAGTTGCCCAGGCTGGTCTCAAACGCCTAGGCTCAAGTGATCCTCCCGACTTGGCCTCCCAAAGTGCTGAGATTACAGATGTGAGCCACCACACCCAGCACAAGGTTTAGTTCTCTCTGGATATACATCACGTTCACTTGCTCATGTGTGTGAGGTGGCAGTGAAGAGGGACGTGGCTTTGGGAAAGAAATATGCTAACCTTCCATGAGGGTGGAAGTCCTTTGACTGCCAGAATGTGGGGGCAGTCACCTCAGTGGGGGTCACATACCTACGTGAGTGTGCCACTGCACTCCACTTGCCTGCTCTACCCAAGGCAAGCCCGGAGCACGGTTGAGGGAGTGGAGAATGCCAGACGTCTGGGCTGTAGTGACCCTGGGGACAGACTACGAGGTGCAGAAGCCAACAAAGGAGTGAGGACTGACCCCTGTCAACCCTCCACTTCAAGTCCTGTGGGAGCACCGTGACTGTGAAACACACCCGTCGATCAGAGGAACCTCGGGACGTTTCAGCGTGTTCCGAGGTATAACACTCGAGCTGGCACATTCCAGCACAGCTTGAAATGGCCAATAATAGGCATTAATCTCCCTAACAAATTCATTAGTCAGCCATATGGTCTTAAAAGTGTTTTGTACACTCAGATCATAAATTAAGCCCTGGTTAGACATTAACCTTCTCTGACTGGGCTCAGCAAATCTCCCAGTGGCCATAATGGGATCAAAAGTTTCTTCAGCCTTCCATAAGATCTTGGTTTTTTTTGTTTGTTTGTTTTGCCTAATTATACTAATGCATTGTTTCCCAGAACATTTTTATGGTATGTTTTTTTAAAAAGGTAGTGCTTAATCTAACTTCCACGGGGATGTTTACTGAAACAGAAAAAAAAAAAAAAAAAAAGATTGGGTGCAGTTGGCTTATGCCTATAATCCCAGCACTTTGGGAGGCTGAGGCGAGAGGATTGCCTGAGCCCAGGGGTTCGAGACCAGCTTGGGTAACTTGGCAAGACCTCGTCTCTACAATAAATCAAAAAGTTAGCCGAAGCCGGGCTCAGTGGCTCAGCCTGTAATCCCGCGCTTTGGGAGGCTGAGGTGAGTGGATTGCCTGAGCCCGTGGGTTCGAGACCCGCCTGGGCAACTTGGCGAGACCTCATCTCTACAATTAAAAAAAAAAAAAAAGTTAGCCGGATGTGGTGGCATGTATCTGTAGATCCAGCTACCTGGGAGGCTGAGGCAGAAGGATCACCTATACCTGGCAAGTTGAGGCTTTGGTGACTGTGAATGTGCCACTGCACTCCAGCCTGGGCGACAGAGTGAGACTCTGACTCAAAAAAAAAAAAAAAGACTGATAGTGCACACCATCATTCAGGATTCTGTGTTTCTGGGAACAGACACTTTCCTGACCATCTCTGTAGGGAAATTAGAAGAGCTATCTGCCACTCACATGGCACTTCATTTAGGATGGGCTCCTCTCAAGCCAAGGAGAGCCCTCTTTCCAGTTGTTTTTTCTCTGGCTATTCCAACACATGTTTCCTTGGTGTGATGCAATATCTCCCTGATAGGGTATTTTAAAGCTTAATCTTGACTGGATATGGTGGCTCATGCCTTTAATTCCAGCACTTTGGGAGGTTAAGGAGGGAGAATTGCCTGAGGCTAGGAACTTGAGACCTGCCTGGGTAACATAGTGAGATCCCATCTCTTAAAAAAAAATGAGTAGACAGGTGTAGTGGTACATAACTGTAGTCCTAGCTACTTGGGAGGCTGAGGCGGGAGGGTCTCCTTGAGCCTAGGAGTCGGAAGCTGCAGTGAGCTATGATCATGTTACTGTATTACAGCCTGGACAACAGAATGAGATCCTACTCTAAAAAATAAAAATAAAGCCAGAGATGCAGTGGTTCATGCCTGTTATCCCTGCACTTTGGGAGGTTGAGGCAAGAGGATTGTCTGAACCCACAGGTTCAAGACCAACTTGGGCAGCATGGCGAGACCTTGTCTGTACAATAAATTAAAAAAAAAAAATCAGCCAGGCATGGTGGCACACGCCTGTAGTTCCAGCTACTTGGAACGCTGAGACAGAAGATCGTCTGAGCACAGCAGGTCAAGGCTGCAGTGGCCATGAGCATGCCACTGCACTCCAGTCTGGTTGACAGAGTGAAACTCTGACTCAAAAAATAAAAAATAAAAATAAATAAAAATAGACAGAGTGTGGTGGCTCACACCTGTAATCCCAGAACTATGGGAGGCTGAGGCGGGAGGATTGCTTGAGCCCAGGGGTTTGAGACCAGTCTGGGCAACATAGTAAAACTTCTACAAAAAGTTAAAAAAATTAGCTGGGTGTAGTAGTGTGCGCCTGCAGTCCCAACTACTCAGAAGGCTGAGGTGTAAGGATTGCCTGAGCCCAGGAGGTTGAGGCTACGGTGAGCCCTGATGGTGCCATTGCATTCCAGCCTGGGTGACAGAGTGAGACCCTGACTCAGATATAAAGTCATAAAACATAAAATAAAAACAAAGCTTATTCATGCATCATCTATCCAATGTTTGAGAGCTCCGCGGACTAGCCAGGCTTAGAGGGATGCCTCCTGCCAGTGACCCCTCCCCTCAACCCCGGCTTTATTTTTCCTTCCCCTCTGCCTTGTGCTTGCTGATCAACAACGAAAATTTTTCTTTCTGTCCCGAACACATGCCCACCTCTTTTGTTTCTCTGTCGTCTCATCCCCATCCCCCCATCCTTTCAAACTCTGCTATTTCTTTTCTTTTTTTTTTTTTTTTTGAGTTGAGTCTCACTCTGTCGCCCAGACTGGAGTGCAGGGGCCGCTCCCGGCCACCGCAGCCTCGACCCGCTGGGCTCCAGCGATCCTTCCGCCTCAGCCTTCCAAGTAGTCGGAACTACAGGCATGCGCTACCATGCCCGGCTGATTTTTTGATTTATTGGAGAGACGAGGTCTCGCTGCCCATGCGGGTCTCGAACCTGCGGGCTCAGGCAATCCACTCACAGCCTCCCAAAGGCGCGGGATTACAGGCTGAGCCACCGAGCCTGGCTAAACTCTGCTATTTCTTAAAACCTCCCCGATGGTCCCCTGTTTACTTTGTCATTCCATCTCTATCTTGCTCATCACTCATTACTCATCACTTGTAGGTTAAAACAAACAAACAAAAAGAAACTTCTGCACAACGGAAGTTGGTTTGGAAATATTTCGGAGTTTGACTCTCCCAGGCATTTGACTTTGTGACAGGTGTGAGTCTAGGGGCCAGGGCGTTCACAGGTGAGCAAACAGAAACCTCTTTTACCTCCTCGAGTTGATCTCCTGCTGTAGGAACTTCCTGTTGTACTTTATTTCCACAATTGCTTTGCATACATTTATATAACCAGTCATGAGTCTATAGATGTCTGGCCCATAAAGGTATCTGAGTTTTTTTTTTTTTCTTCCCTGAATTAGAAGCTTTCCTGATCTCCCTAATGGCTTTGACATTTCTGGTTTTCTAGCTCTCTCATGCTGCACTGTTACACCATGACTCAGCAAGTGCCATAGCAGATAAAAGTCTTAAATACAGTACATTTCTTTCCGATGTCTCTTAGGCTTCCTAGTCTATTCTCTTCATGATTTGGCTTCTTGGTTCTGTTCAGTTTTTCAGGAGGGGGTGAGAGAATCAGAAATGAATTTTTAAACAGATTTGAAGTGAGTTATTTACACAGAAGAGAAAATGTGGACACAGGAACTTCTCTCCCGTCCTTATCCATCTAGAGAATTTGAGACTTCTTGGGGTCATTTGGACCCAGCTGTTTCCAGATGATTGTGTGATGTGTCACTCTAGGACAGAAGGCAGGACCATGAGGAAATACTTCTCTGGTTTGGTTCACTTCTTTTTTTTTTTTTTTTTTTTGAGTTGGAGCCTCACTCTGTCGCCCAGAATGGAATGCAGTGGCCGCTCCCGGCCACCGCAGCCTCAACCTGCTGGGCGCCGGCAATCCTTCCGCCTCAGCCTTCCAAGTGGCTGGAACTACAGGCGTGCACTACCACGCCCGGCTAATTTTTGATTTATTGTAGAGATGAGGTCTCGCCAAGTTGCCCAGGCGGGTCTCGAACCCACTCACCTCAGCCTCCCAAAGTGCTGGGATTACAGGCTGAGCTACGGAGCCCGGCTTGGTTCACTTCTTAGAGTACAGTTTTGGAATCTGGGGATGAAAGGAAAGGGAGAAACCTAGCTCTCTATCATTTAGAACTCTGTTTTTATGACCTGAGCTACGACATCAGGGCAGCCCAAGGGCACCCTCAAATTAAAACACTGTTCCTGGACCACCTGAGATGGCATATTAAAAGGTGAATTCCCTGCCGGGTGCTGTGGCTCAAGCCTGTAATCCCAGCAATATGGGAGGCGGAGGTGAGAGGATTGCCTGAGCTCAGGGGTTCGAGACCGGCCTGAGTAACATGGCGAGACCTTGTCTCTACAATAAATCAAAAAATTAGCCAGGCATGAAGGCACATGCTTGTGGTTCCAGCTACTTGGAAGGCTGAGGCAAAAGGATCACCTGAGCCCAGAAGGTCGAGGCTGCAGTGGCTGTGAGTGTGCCACTGCTTTAACCTGGGCAATAGAGTGAGACTCCTACCCAAAACAAAACAAAACAAAAAAGGCGGACTCCCACTGGTGCTCTGCCCTAAATTCCTACCACCCCACTGTATAGTTTGCCTGCAGATATATGGTTCCCTTCCATGACCTCTTCACCATTCAGTCGGGGTTGGGGGAGGCTTTCTCCAACCACAAAGGAACTTGCAATTGTCAGAGAATTCACACTTGGCAAGACAGCCCTCCACCAACAAAGGAAAGGAGTCTGTGAGTAAATATCCCAGTTTCTCCATTCTTCAGCAACTTTCTCATGGTTCCTCAGAGGATCCAAAGTAAGACTGAGCCCAGGTTGCCCAAGTCAACAACTTAATCATTAACGCACACTTCCTCTGTCTTCCCTCTCGCTCCCTTGTTTGTGCGTCTGGGCCATCACTCCAATAAATTGCTTACATTCGTGGCTTTATTTTAGGGTCTTCTTTGGCAAACTCCAACTAAGGCACCTCACCTCAGACAAGAGGCCGTAGAGATGTGGTGGATAAGATACTTTGGAGCCAATTGCCTGAGTATATACAGCCAGACTCCAACACCCATTATTTGATAACTAGCTAACTAGTTATTAACCATTCTGAGTTACAGTTTTCTCATCTTTGAAATGGGAATAATAATAGTAGCTATCCAAGCTGGGTGTGGTGGCTCACGCCTGTCATTCAAGCACTTTGAGAGGTGGACGCGAGAGAATTGCCTGAGCTCAGGGGTTCAAGATCAGTCTGGGCAACTTGATGAGACCTCATCTCTACAGTAAATCAAGAAATTAGCTGGGCATGGTGGTGCACTCTTACAGTTCCTGCTACTTGGATGACTGAGGCAGAAGGATCTCCTGAGCCCAGCAGGTTAAGGGTGTGGTAGCCATGAACATGCCACTGCACTCCAGGCAGGGTGACAGAGTGAGACTCCAACTCAAATAACAATAATAATAATAATAATAATAATAATAATAATAATAATAATGTTTTTCAGATGGTTCTAATGCAGCCTAAAATTTGGAACTACCATTCTAAATTAAGAGAATTCTCTAAAATCTTTCTCCGTTTGTTATCTATGGGAATCTAAAAGCCAGATTTTTTTATTCCAGAAGCATTTCTTTCAATCAGTTACTGGCGTATATGATTTTCAAAAAATGAAAACTCAGCTCTGATTAGTAATAATTGTGACTAATTAGGCCCAAAGGTAAAGCATCCAAGGGTTAGGTATTTAGCCTTGTGGCAACAGCCTGGAGTTTTGCAATACTAAGACTATTAGAAAAACATAATTGATTTCCACAATTAGTCCTAAATATTCCTTGCATAGACCTGGGCAAAGCATCTCACAGGCGACCTTTTGACCCCAACAGAACATAAAGATGGAAGAAATGAAACAACTTAGGAAACCCTTTTTTAGCATTAAAGAGAAAAAATAGCTTAAATTGTGAAGAAGAAAAAGAGTCAAATGAATATTTGCTTCAGTTCATTTAGTTTCCTGGTGCCTCCAAGGATATAATAATTGTAGTCTGGTCCATTTCATCTCCTTTTATCCATCTGAATTTTTGGCCCATTCTCTGACTCATAATCAGAAGAATTTGAAAGAAAAACTGATTTTTTTTCAGGTTGTTCCTCAGATGTTTATTTTATTTTTATTTTTATTTTGTTGTTGTTGTTGTTGTTGGACATCTCACTCTGTCACCCAGACTGGAGTGCAGTGGCACTCTCACAGCCACTGCAGCCTCCACCTGCTGGGCTCAGGTGATCTTCCCACCTCAGCCTTCTAAGTAGCTGGAACCACAGGCATGTGCCACTATGTCCGGCTAATTTTTTTTTTACTTTTATTTATTGTAGAGATGAGTTCTCACCAAGTTTCCCAGGATGGTCTCAAATCCCTGGACAAGGGCAATCCTCTCTCCTCAGCCTCCCAAAATGCTGGGATTATAGGTATGAGCCACCAGGCCTGGCTCCTCAGACATTTGATTGATTGAGTTGGAGTCTCACTCCATTGCCCAGGCTGAAGTGCAATGGCACACTCACGATCTCCGTAGCATCAACCTGCTGGGCTCTGGTGATCCTTCCACCTCAGCCTTCCAAGTAGCCAGAACTACAGGCACAGCTACCGCGCCCAGTTAATTTTTGATTTATTGTAGAGACAAGGTCTCTCCAAGTTGCCGGGACTGATCTCGAACCCACGGGCTCAGGCAATCCATTCGCCTCAGCCTCCCAAAATGCTGGGTTTGTGAGCTGAGCCACTGAGCCCAACCCTGCATTTGCCCAGATGTCTACATTTGCCCCAGACATTTTAGGAGATTGCTACTACTGCTATTATTTGACATTTATCAAATACAAAAACGCTTTTGTGTCTTATCTTATTTAATTCTCACGACATCCCTATGATGTACAAGTATTATTATTTCTATTCAACTGATGAAGAAATTGAGGTATCATCAAGTGAATTGCCTTATATGAGGTCACATATATCAGAAGCGGCCAAGCTGAGGCTCAAACCCAGGCAGTGGAATTCTTCTCCAGCCATACTGCTGCCAGACACTGTGACCCACTGTGGTCCTTAACAAGTCCTTTCTTTGATTTTTTTTTGCTTTTGTTTTGAGGCAGGGTCTTGCTCTGTCGCTCAGACTGGAGTTCAGTGGCACAATCAGGGCTCACCACAACCTCAATCTCCAGGGCTCAGGTGATCCTTCTGCCTCAGCCTCCCGAGTGCTGGGACTACAGGCGAGCAAACACTCAGCTGTTTAAAAAAAAAAATTGTGTAGAGGTCTCACTATGCTGCCTAGACTGGTTTAGAACTCCTGGGTTCAGCCAATTCTTCCACCTTGGCTTCTCAAAATGCTGACATGTCAGGCATGAGTCACTATGCCTGGCCCCATTTCTTTGAATAGCAGAAATAATTAGAACAGGATTCTGTTCTACAAAATCCTGGAATAAATTTTAAATGTTTTTAAATGTTGGAGTAATTTTATATTTACAGAAAATTTGTAAAAATAGTACCGAGAGGTCAGGCTCGGTGGCTCAGCCTGTAATCCCAGCATCCTGGGAGGCCGAAGCGAGTGGATTGCCTGAGCCTGTGTATTCAAGACCAGCCCAGGCAACTTGGCAAGACCTCGTCTCTACAATAAAAATCAAAAATTAGCCAGGTGTGGTAGCGCGTACCTATAGTCCCAGCTACTTGGAAGGCCGAGGCGGAAGGATCACCGGAGCCCAGCAGGGTGGCCACGATTGTGCCACTGTACTCCGGTCTGGGTGATGGAGTGACTCCAACTCAAAAAAAAAAAAAAAAAAGGAAGTACAGAGTCCCTGGTATAACTTCCCCCAGTTTCTTCCAATGTTAACATCTTCTATAACTATGATACATTTATCAAAAATAAGAAATCAGCACTGGTACAACCTTGTTCACTCAGGTAGACTTTATTCCGATTTTACTAGTGATGTCGTTTAAGTGTTTGTCATCTCAAATCTCGTGCAGAAATGTGATCCCCAGTGCTGGGGGTGGGGCCCAGTGAGAGGTGATTGGGTCATGGGGGAGGATCCCTCATCAATGGCCTGGTGTTGTTCTCCAGGTAACACATGAGTTTTTGCTTTATTAGTTCACTGAGAGTCAGTTGTTTACAAGAGGCTGGCACCCCTCCCTCTAGCTTCCGCTCTTGCCATGGGACACGCAGGTTCCCCTTGCCTTCCGCCACGAGTAAAAGCTTCCTGAGGCCTCACCAGAAGCTGAACAGATGCTGGAGCCATGCAGAACCATGACTTGAATATACCTCCTTTCCTTATAAATTCCTTTACACCAATGCAGAATAGGCTAATACAACCAGTTTTTGCATTAGATGTCTTTTTCTGTTCCAATATCCATTTCAGAATACCTTGTTGCATTTAGCTATCCGGTCTCCCTAGTTTCCTCCAATCTGTGACAGTTTCTCACCTTTTCCTTGAATTTCATCACCCTGACAGTTTTGAAGAGCCCTGGTCAGGTGTTTTGCAGAATGCCCTTCAATTTGAGTTTGTCCAACACATTGTCTCATGATGAGACTGTGGAACTGGGTTCTGGAGAAGAAAACTGCAGAAGTGAAGAGCCTTGTCATCACACTGTATTAGCATGTGCCTACTATCAACAGGACTTGTCCCTGCTGTTACATGTCAGCTTCCCCCACTGCAATGTTCTTATTTTCCCCTCTTCGTACCATATTCATTGGAAATGAGTCATTGCTACGTCTAGCCCACACTCCAGGGAAGGAGAATTATGTTTCAGTTTCTGGAAGGGAGAAGTATCTATTTATTAATTGGAATTCTTTTGCATAGAAGATATGTCCCTTCTCTCCTCATTCAGCTATTCACTTACTTTTATCAATATTTTCCCGGGGATATTTAATTTACTTTTTAGTTTATAATCCAGTATGCGAATTATTTTCTTGCCCAAAGTGTTCTAGCTCTGGCTATTAGGAACTGTTTCAGGTGGGCCCCTGTGTCCTATAGACATGCCCAAGCCCATTTCCCCCTGTCCCAGTCCTTTATTTATTTATTTACTTATTTTGGGTTGGAGTCTTACTCTGTCACCCAGGCTGGAGTGCAGTGGCATGCTCACAACCACCATAGCCTCGACCTGCTGAACTCAGGTGATCCTTCTGCCTCAACTTTTCGAGTAGCTGGAACCACAGGCATGTGCCACCATCCCTGGCTGATTTTTTTAATTTATTGTAAAGATGAGGTCTCACCAAGTTGCCCAGGCTGGTTTTGAACCCCTGAGCTCAGGCAATACTCTTGCCTCCGCCTCCCAAAGTGCTGTGATTATAGGCATGAGTCACCTTACCTGGCTCCAGTCCTTTCTCCAAACTGCCCTGCTCTTTTATTTTTATTTTTATTTTTTTATTCATTGTCTCACTCTGTCACCCAGGCTGGAGTGCAGTGGGATGTTCACAGTTCACTGCAGCCTTAAACTTTTGGACTTAAGAGATTCTCCTGCCTCATCCTATTAAGTAACTGGGACTCGAGACACCCACCATACCCAGCTGATTTTAAAGATTTTCTTAGAGGGGAGGTCTTCCTATGTGGCCTAGACTGGTCTGGAACTTCTGAGCTCAAGCAATCCTCCCATGTCAGCCTCCCAAAGTGCTGAGATTACAGGCATGAGCCACTGCGCCCGGCCTACCCTGGTTCTTTTTATCGAAGAATGGCAAAGAATGGCATTGAGAAACCAAGGTCTGAATGCTAGTTGTGATTGTTGACGTCGACTGTCATTGCTTCTAGACCCTGTCAGCTGATGAAGCAAGGAAATATATGTGTATGTTTTAACACGTGTGTACACACATCTATATTTATTTTCATATCTAGTTATCTGCATGTATTTTTTTTTTTTTGACTTGGAGTCTCATTTTTTTTGAGTCAGAGTCTCACTCTTTCACCTAGGCTGGAGTGCAGTGGCACACCCATGGCCATTGCAGTTTTGGCATTCTGGGCTCAGGCGATCCTTCTGCCTCAACCTTCCAAGTAGCTGGAACCACAGGCGTGTGCCACCATGCCTGGTTAAATTTTTTATTGAGACAAGGACTTGCCTAGTTGCCCAGGTTGGTCTCGAACCCCTGGATTCAGGCAATCCTCTCGCCTCCACCTCCCAAAGTGCTGGGATGGCAGGCACGAGCCACTGTGCCTGACTATATTTACTAAAATATATAAATATAAATTCAAACTAATATTTTCTACCCTAATTCAGCACCATAGGGGACATACTAGCCTTACCCTTTTGCATATTTGTAACGTCTTTCTCTGACATGGGTTTATTTATTTGTTCAACTCTAGTATACACTGCCAACCCCAAACCCTGAAGAAATAAATTCATTAACTAAGATAAGGTGTTTATGTTGAATTTTTTTTTGTCTTTAGTCTTATAGTATCCAGGCAAAATGCCATTTTTAGAAGTTGCCTAGGTCAACTTCCCACCCCCTTCTGTGAGGTTATTTGCACATATTTGAAATATAATTAAATGTATTTGTCACAGTTAGAGTTCCATTTGGGGATGGGATAGATTTTGATAGTTCATTTGCTCAAGGATTTATGAAATATCAGGACTCCTAGAAACTATGTAATGCTTTATTTGTTTTCAATATATTTTAGTGTACATAACTGTAAGGCTTACATAAAATTATTCAAAGAATACGTAGTCACTGGAGAAAAAGATCCAAGAATACAAGAAAGCAAAAAAAAAAAAAAATCACCAGGAAGACTATTGCCTGAAAATAACCATGATTAAAATTTTAAGATATGTTCTTCTAGACTCTTCTAGATGAACAAAAATAGCATTATATAATTCACATTATTTTGAACCTGCTTTTGACCTTTACCATATCATAAACATGAGATAGTATTTTGATATGAAAACAGAAATTTAAAAAATATTTTCTCCCCTTTTTCCTAGGGATTTTAGATTAATAATCAGAGATGCTCAGCTAATGCAAATATGGTCATACCAGTAAACAACTGGGACTGTTCCTGGCAAAGGGAACTGATTAATACAGTGTGTGCAAACATTAATTGATGGTGTAAATTAAGAATCAAATCCCTGTTTTTAAAGATGTTATACACGGGGTGCAATCAAGGAAAGCATTTAGCCAAATTTGTTCATGCATTCCACTGTATGCTGTTGAATAGCTAATTTATAATTGTGTTAGTCTGTAAAACAATCTATTAATAAAATGGAAGAAAATTGGGCCTAGGTTCATTATCTTGGTTGGCTGTAGGTGCTCACTGAGGAAGTTGTTCCCTGTTAATGAGGTAGAGACCTTATTAGCACGCTCAGCAACTGGGCAGCACATATCTGTCCTTTATTCCTTCCTTGTTGAGTACTGTTCCAGCAGCCCAACTAATTCATTCAAGTTAGCGAAAAACTTGCGTGCATGCTTAATCTTCTTTGGTGTTAATTAGAGTTGTCTTTGGTTTAAAGAATGTTTTATAATTTGCTGAAATGAAAAATCAATTGCCTGTCAACTCTGTACAGGTACCTGCAATTTCTGCTGGTAGCTCTTGGCCTTTGAGGGCCTCTGAGTCATCCTTTCTTTTCAGAATTGTTGCTTTCCCACTGCTGTTTGTACTCATAGAAGGTCAGGGTAGAAAATACCCAGAGAAATGATTCATGGACACTGTTAAGATTACATTTAGAAACCTGGTGTGGTGGCTCACATCTGTAATCCAGCACTTTGAGAGGCAGAGGTGGGAGAAACATTTAAGGCCAGGAGTTCCAGACCAGGCTGGGCAACAAAGCAAGATCCTGTTTCTATGAAAAATGAAAAAAAGTTAGCTCAGTGTGGTGGTGCATGTCTGTAGTCCCAGCTTCTTGGGAGGTTGAGGTGGGAGGATTGCCTGAGCCCAGGGGGGAGGGGCTGCAATAAGCCAAGATAATGCCACTGAACACCAGCAGGGCCTAAAAACAAACAAAAAAGATTAAACTTAGAGAAAGCTAGAAAATCTCTACAAACTAAATGAGTGGAGATAAAAAGTCTGTAGTGAAGTATTCATTTATCCATTCTTTATGTAATCAGTTAACAGTCATTGATTAAGCACTAATTAAATCATGGTAGGTACCATGCCAGGCACTGTAAATATAGAGCTTTTAAGATTTGGAAATGATGTGGTGGCTCATGCCTGTAATCCCAGCACTTTGGGAGACCGATGTGGGAGGACTGCTTGCACCCAGGAGTTTGAGACCAGCCTGGACAACACAGTAAGACCCTCTCTATATATAAGAAAGAAAGAGAGAGAGAAAGAGAGAGAGAAGGAGAGAGAGGAAGGGGGGAGGGAGAAAGAGAGAGAGAGAGAGAGAGAGAGAGAGAGAGAGAGTTGGGTGCGGTGATGCAAACCTGTAATCCCAGCACTTTGGGAGGCTGAGGCAAAAGGAATTTGAGACCAGCCTGGTTAACTTGGCAAGACCTCATCTCTACAATAAATCAAAAAATCAGCCGGGCATGGTAGCGCGTGCCTGTAATTGCAGCTACTCGGAAGGCTGAGGCGGAAGGATCGCAGGAGCCCAGCAGGTCGAGGCTGCGGTGGCCGGGAGTGGCCACGGCACTCCAGTTTGGCAACCTGAGGAGATGGCGGACTAAAGTTGCAGAGATCACCTCAAATTTCCAGGCTGTTTAGAAGGGTTTTTAAAGGGAAACCTGGTATGGAAAACATGTGTGGCTGGACGTAGTGGTTCACACCTATAATCCCAGCACTTTGGGAGGCCGAGGTGAGAGGATTGCCTGAGCCAACGGGTTCCAGCCTGGGCAGCTTGACTAGATGTCATCTCTACAACGAATCAAAAAATTAGCCGGATGTGGTGGCGCGTGCCTGTAGTTCCAGCTACTTGGAAGGCTGAAGTGGAAGGATCACCTGAGCCCAGCAGGTCGAGGCTGCAGGGGCTGTGAGCATGCCACTGCACTCCAGCCTGGGTGACAGAGTGAGACTCTAATGGAAAAGAAAAGAAAAGAAAAGAAAAGAAAAAAGAAAAGACGTGTGTGAAGTGGCACAGGGTGTAGGTCTGAACACCTTGTTTGATGGCTTATCTTGGAGGATGGTCTCCCTGGAGGCCTGGTTGGTGTTATCTCAGCTACAGTCAGGATGCCATCTCATGACTCCTCCCAAGCAGAAGGGTGCTAAAATCAGGACTTCATTCCTGGTCTGTTTCAAGATTAGTCTATGGAATCCTCAAATGGGCCTGCCATCAGGTAAGCATGCCTTAGGAAGGATGGGGGAGAGAAGACCAAAGAAGGAGAAAACGTTTTTTTTTTTTTTTAAATAGGGGTGGATGATTAGCCGGGCGTGGTGGCTCATACTATACTTCCAGCACTTTGGGAGACTGAGGTGAGAGGATTGCTTGAGCCCAGGCATTTGAGATCAGCCTGGGAGTTCTCACAAACAGAGAGACCTCGCCTTTATGAAAAAAAATAATAAAATAAAAATTAGCTAGGCATGGTGGGGTATGCCTGTAGTCCCAGCTATTTGGGAGGCTGAGGCAGAAGGATCACCTGAGCCCAGGAGGAAAAGGATGCAGTGAGCAGCGAAGGCGTCACTGTACTCCAGCCTGGGTGACACAGAAAGACGCTGACTCCAAAAAACACAAAACAAAAACAAGTTTCAAAGTAAGACTCATGGTTAAAAAAACTTCATTCAGACATGCGTTATAGCCACGTTAGTCCTGAATTCCTTGTTAGTGAATCAACAATATATATTATATAAGATGTCTTTAACAGAAGCATCCGTGGGCTGAATGTTTGTGTTCTCTTTCCCCCCACAAATTCATATGCTGAATTCCCAAACCCTAATTTAATGGTTTTTGAAGATGAGGAATTTAGGAGATACTTACTGTTAGATAAGATCGTGAGGGTGAGGTTCTGACAGTGGGATTAGTACCTTTGTAAGAAGAGACACCAGAAAGCTTGTTCCTGCTTACTCACCTGTTCTCTCTGTCTGTCTCTCTGCCTTTCCCTCCCTTCATCTCTCCCTTCTTCCCTCCATTTCTCTCTCTCTCTCTGCCACAGAAGGACAGAAGGACACAGGACACACAGCAGGAAGGCAGCCATCTACAGGCAAAGAGGAGAGCCTTCATACTGGCACCCTAGTCTTGGACTTCTAGCCTTCAGAATCGTGAAAAAGTAAATTCTGTTGTTAAACCACCTAGTCCGTGGAATTTTGTTATGACAGCCAGAGTAGACACAGGCATTGAAAAGTCATCTACGAGACAAACAGAAACTTGTCCTTGCAGGGCTTGCATTCCAGCAGTGCAGAGATGATTGCAAAATTGTTTGTGAAAACAGTGAAATTAGAAGTAAACGCGAGATCTATCAAGAGGAGACGGATAGCCTGTAGCCCCAGCAATCCCCTCCTAGGCACATCTCAAGAGAAATGAAGGTGTATGCCCCCCCATCCCCTGCAAAAAAAGACATTTACAAGATAGCAGTTCTTTTTTTTTTTTTTTTTTTTTTGAGTCGAGTCTCACTCTGTCACCCAGGCCAGAGTGCAGTGGCTCGCTCATGGCCACCACAGCCTCAACCTGCTGGACTCAGGCGATCCTTCCACCTCAGCCTTCCAAGCAGCTGGAACTACAGGCACACGCCACTATGCCCAGCTAATTTTTTGATTTATTGTAGAGACGAGTTCTTGCCAAGTTGCCCAGCTAGTTTCGAACCCTTAGGCTCAGGCAATCCTCTGACCTCCACCTCCCAAAGTGCTGGGATTACAGGCTTGAGCCACAATGTCTGGCCAGATTTCATTCTTTTTTGTGACCAAATAGTATTCCATTGTGTATATATTCCACATTTTCTTCATCCATTCATTCATTGAAGAACACTTAGGTTGATTCCATATCTCACCCATTGTGAATAGTGCTGTAACAAACATGCGGGTACAGGCATCCCTTTAAGACACTGATTTCCAGTTAATTGAATAAATAGCCAGTAGTGGGATTGCTGAATCATATGGTAGTTCTGGAGTGCAGTGGCACACTCACGGTCACAGCAGCCACAACCTGCTGGACTCAGGCAATCCTTCTGTCTCAGCCTTCCAAGTAGCTGGAACTACAGGCATGCACCACCATGCTTGGCTAATTTTTCTTGATTTATTATAGAGATGAGGTCTCACCAGGTTGCCTGGACTAATCCCAACCCCTCTGGGTTCAGGCAGTCCTATTTAGTGTATAAGAGTTTACTTTTCTCTGCATCCTTGCCAGCATTTGTTATTTTCTGTCTTTTTGATAATAGCCATTCTGACTAGGATGAAACCTCACTGTGGTTTTGATTTGCATTTCCCTGATGATTAATGATGTCGGGCATTTTGCCATATACCTGTTGACTTTTTTTTTTTTTTTGAGTCAGAGTCTCACTCTGTCCAAGTAGCTAGAACTACAGGCTTGCACCACTACGCTTGGCTAATTTTTTTATTTCTTATAGAGACAAGGTCTCACCAAGTTGCCCAGGCTGGTCTCGAACTCCTCAGATCAGGCAAGCCTCTTGCCTCGGCTTCCCAAAGTGCCAGGATTATTAGCATGAGCCACCACACCCAGCCATTTGTATGTCTTATTTTGAGAAAAGTCTTTTTATATCCTTTGCCATTTTTTGAACAGGATTATTACTAATATTTTTTAGTATACTCTGGATATTAATTCATTGTCAGATAAATAGCTTCCAAATGTATTTTCTGTCATTCTACAGGTTGTCTCTTCACTTGGTTAATTTTTTTCTTTTGCTGTGCAGAAGCTTTTTAGTTTAATATAATCCCATTTGCCTATTTTTGTTTTTGCTGACTATGCTTTTGAAATCTTAGCCATAAAATCTTTGTCTAGTCCAGTGACTGAAATGTTTCCCCTAGTTTTCTTCTAGTACTTTTATAGTTGTGGGTCTTACATTTAAGTCTAATGTGTTTTGAGTTGAGTTTTGCATAGGGTGAAAAATAGGGATTTGGCTTCATTCATGTGCATATGGATATCCAGCTTTCCCAGCACCATTTATTGAAGAAAGCATCAGAACTAATGTTGACTTAAAGATAATCAGTTGCAAAACAGTGTGTACATTATGTTCCAGGTCTGTGAAATAGTATAGTTACATCATGTGTGTATCTCTCTCTGTGTGTGTGTATGCGTGTGTATTTGGAAGATGTGAACAAGGGCTATTTTTTGGTAAGGAGATTTCAGAAAACATGTACAGTTTTGGCTGTGTGCGGGGGTCCATACCTGTAAATCCCAGCACTTTGAAAGGCCAAGGTGAGAGGATTGCCTGAGCCCACGGGTTTGAGACCAGCCTGGGCAATTTAGAAAGACCTCATCTCTACAATAAATCAAAAAATTAGCCAGGTGTGGTGATGTGTGCCTGTACTTGGAAGGCTGAGGTAGGAGGATCATCTGAGTCTAGCAGGTTGAAGCTGCGGTGGCCATGAGTGTGCACTGCATTCTAGCCTGGGTGACAGAGTGAGACTCCATCTCAAATAAATAAGTAAATAAAAAGAGAGAGGGAGAGAAAAGAAAAAAAGGAAATGTGTATGTTCATTTTTAAAAAAAATTTTATTTTGAAGATGTGGAGTACAATTCAGGATTAGGTATACAAATGTTCATTATGCAGGTATCCTTGTTGATGAGGTGTGTCCCCCCTCCTGGCAGTTTTCCTCAACTGCTGATCCCACCCTCCCTCCCCTGGCAGTTTCCCACTACTGCCAATCCCTTTCTTATAGTATTATGATAATTATTCAAGGTCCGCTTATGAGCGAGAACATGTGGTAGTATTAATTTTTTGTTTCCGTGATAGATTACTCAGGATTATAATGTGTACGTTTTAATTTCACCATGTTTTGCTTTTTCAATTTTTTAAAATCTCGTACATGAGAATACAGAAGTAGTCATATTTGCTATTGCAAACCTGCATTTGCCATGCTTTTAAGGATTTCCATGATTGGTCACTAGACTTTTCTACAAGTTCCCCTTCCCCAGATATTTCCAGGCTCCCCAGGAGATCATACATTTGTTCTTCAAGGAGCCCTTATTTTACCGACCTGTTACCTTATAGAGCAAGAACCCCCACACGTGTCCAGGAACCTTCTACAAATGCCACTTCTCACCCATTCTCTACCCACTCCCTCTGATACCTTCTGCCTCAACCTTCCAAGTAGCTGGAGCTACAGGTGTGTGCCACCACACCCAGCTAATTTTTTGATTTATTGTAGAGACGAGGTCTCAACATATTGCCCAGACTGGTCTTGAACCCTGGGCTCAGGCAATCCTCTCACTTCCACCTCTCAAAATGCCTTACTCTGTGTCCCAGCGTCTGTTGAAAATGGCCTCCGATACACCTGCAATGATTGAGGAGTGGAGCAAGGGATTAGTCCCAGAGCAGTTTGTGACCATCCCTTCAGCTGTCTTGTTAAAGACCCATTTGTTCAGCCAGAAGGTATCAGAGGCGTGCGTCACCATGCTCTGCTAATTATTATATTTTATTTTTTGATAATGTTTTGATTTACTGTAAAGATGAGATCTCATCAAGTTGCTCGGGCTGGTCTCAAACCCCTGAACTGAAGCAATCCTCTTACCTCTGCCTCCCAACAGGCATGAGCCACTGCGCCTGGCTATTTTTCTTTATAGATTGCAGCCTGTGTCGATTCTCAAGAGAATCTGATTAAACGAATCTGGTGTGCACTCTGGGCATCTGGAGTTTTCCAAACTTCCCCGGTGACTATAATATGTAGTAAAGTTTGAAAATCACTGTCTTAGAGGGCAAGTTGTGGGACCAGATTGTACATGAGGGGCATACTAGCTTCTTAGAGGTGGCTCTGACACAACCAAATAAGGGATATGTGGGAAAATCCCTATTCAGAGAGATTATAGGAATGAATGGGGCAGCTGCTCTACCATGTCGGTCATAACACAGAGACTGTGAGACCAACAGAGCACAGGTAAGGCACGTGGCAGAAAAGCAGCAGCTGGGTTGGCCCTCACCCCCTACCCACTAATCCCAACAGTATGACTGACAAGGAATGCAACATTGTATCACACATTCAGACTAAGGCAGAAATGACTCAGGCTGCTGTGAAGCTCACTGATGACTTTCACGACATGATAGTCGGCTCCAATTATGATACAAAAATAATCAGAAAGAATATCTTCCGAGATATATTCTCTATGTATCATACATACATTGTTATAAACACAATCTTTTTTTTTTTTTTTTTTTTAGTCAAGGTCTCACTCTGTTGCCCAAGCTGGAATGCAGTTGCACGTTCAAGGTTCACCACAGCCTCAACCTGCTGGGCTCAGGCGATTCTTCCACCTCAGTGTCTCAAGTAGCTGGGATTACAGACATGCACCACCATGCTCTGCTAAATTTTTGTAGAGATGGGGTCTCACTATGTTGCCCAGGTTGGTTGTGAACTCCCGGCCTCAAGCAATCCTCTTGCCTTAACCTCCCAAAGTGCTGGGATTACGGGCATGAAACAATCTTTTATGTCTCACATCTGATGCTTCTCATTACAGTGGAGCTGCGTGTAGCCTCAAGGCTTGGGGTGGAATACAGGTCAAGACACATGCCCATGTAGAAAAGGAAGACCTACCTTTTATCCCATCTAGTACGAAGCCTCCTGTCTTCCCCACCTCCAATACCACGTCTAAAGCTCAGCCCTCCAGGCAACCAAAGCACCTTAAAGACAGCAGCTATAACTTCCAATCAGCAGATACCACCTTATATCTGAAGCTGTATTTGCCCCAGTGTCAAAGACTCATATACAGATTTCCAAATGCAGCCACCACTCTATGGCAGGAAGCCATTTTGTTCCCTTTTCCAAAGCAGTTTCCTGAGGATCAGGAAAGCCAGGAGAGAAAGAACCTTTGACTTTCTCGCCCACAGCTGGCCCTTTCCTCAGCAATTCAAACTGATGCAACAATTAGCTTTGCTTAATCTCATTTCAAACACCCCGCCCAACACACCATTAAGCCTCATTGCTGCCTAAATCAGCAATAAGGTTCAAAGGTTTTTTCAAACTGGTTGTTACAGGTCAGATACCTTCACAAACACGGAGGCTTCATGTGGGCTTAAATGTAGCTCAAGGATATGAAAGAAAAAAAACAAAATGCAAACGTACTGTTCTGTGCAGGGACTGTATATATTAATACAAAGTGATCCCCAAATGCCAAAGGAACAGAAAAACCAAAGAAGGAGGCAGACAGATCCAGTTTGTCTGTTTGGGGTGATTTATTGAGGGAACTCGCAGACAGAAGTGTGGTCTTGGATGGTGGCAGGACTGGTATGTCTCTTCACTGTTATTCCCCAGACTCAGGGCTTATATACCATAGAAAAAGGGGGTATGGGCCGGGCTCGGTGGCTCAGCCTGTAATCCCGCGCTTTGGGAGGCCGAGGTGAGTGGATTGCCTGAGCCCACGGGTTTGAGACCCCCCTGGGCAACTTGGCAAGACCTCATCTCTACAATAAATCAAAAAATCAGCTGGGCGTGGTAGCGCGTGCCTGTAATTCCGGCTACTCGGAAGGTTGAGGCGGAAGGATAGCCGGAGCCCAGCAGGCGAGGCTGCGGTGGCTGGGAGTGGCCACTGCACTCCGGACTGGGTGACAGAGTGAGACTCCGACTCAAAAAAAAAAAAAAAAAAAAAGCTAGGTGTGGTGGCATGCACCTGCAGTCCCAGCCACTCAGGAGGCTGAGGCAGAAGGACTGCCTGAGCCCAAGAGGTTGGGGTTGGCCATGATCCTGCCACTGCCCTCCAGCCTGGATGACAGAGTGAGCCTCAACTCAAAAATACATAAAATATAATCTATGTTCTTTTCATGAGCCCAGTCTTGGGTATCACGCCCAGTGAAATGTGTATCTCGGTCGCTGTCAATGGGTTGAAGACGTCCATACACGACACTTAGTTATTCCAAGCCCTTGATAGTGGCTGTGTGGTCTGCCCTTTTATAAGGAAAGACCCATAACTACAGTGTGGCAGTGTCTCCATGTTAGTGCATACCTTTATCCCCAGCTTACTGGCTTACCTGCTAATTTCTCACAGGGGCGGCTGTCTTTTTTAAATTATTTTTTAATTTTTTTTTTAGTTGAAATCTCAGTCTTGTCACCCAGGCAGGAATGCAGTGGCAAGGTCATGGCCACCGCAGTCTCAACCTGGTGGGCTCCAGTGATCCTTCCGCCTCAGCTGGAACTACAGACGAAGGCCACCACGCTCGGCTAGTTTTTGTGATTTATTGTAGAGACGAGGTCTCACCAAGTTGCCTGGGCTGGTCTCCAACCCCCGGGGCTCAGACAATCCTATTGCCTCGGACTCCCAAAGTGCTTGGATTACAAGCTGAGCCACCATGCCCGGCTGGCCGCCGTCTTATATATGTGTCCCGGTGTGTGTGGGATGTGACAGGGGTGCAGTCGGGAACAAACTAAGCAGTTTGTTACTGCTGCCACCAAATCTGCTTAGCAGAGGGGCAATCCTGCTCCCTTTGCTGTCTGCCAGCCCACTTGTGGACTCCAACACCCACTGATTGGCACCCAATCAGCTGGCTTGGAGGATTGCGTGGGAGCCAGTGTTCTCATTTTTGCTGGGCTATCAGGTGAATCTGGCCAATGTCTGGAACACCATACACAACTGGACTCACAGCGGGTTCTTGTAACTTTTCCTAAATGTCTCTCCACGTGGCAACTCCCCCTAGGAGTTTTGAAAGCACGTGCCAATCATCCTGGACCCTGTGGGCAAGCCAAGTTGTAAGGTCCTTAACAACTGCCCAGGGCCAGGCACGGTGGCTCACGCCTGTAATCCCAGCACTTTGGGAGGCTGAGGTGAGAGGATTGCCTGAGCTCATGGGTTCAAGACCAGCCTAGGCAACTTAATGAGACCTCATCTCTACAATAAGTAAAAAAAAAAAAAAAAAATTAGCGAGGCTAGGAGGTGGCACATTCTTGAAGTTCCAGCTACTTGGAAGACTGAGGCGGAAGGATCACCTGAGCCCAGCAGGTCGAGGCTGCGGTGGCTGTGAGTGTGCCATTGCACTACAGCCTGGGCAACAGAGTGATTCTCCGACTCAAAAACAAAAACAACTGCCCGACTCTCTGTACAGAGAACTATAGGCCACGGCTCCTGGGTACAAGCCAATCAACCAAGAAGCCAGGAGTTCTGCCCGTAAACTGCTTGCTGATTCCCTCCCACACCGTATTTGTCATGAGTTATACAACTCCTGTCGTCCATACACAAGGGTTCCCTCGGTGGGACCCATCTGAGGACCAAGCACGTTAAGGAATGGGGGCTGTGCTTACGTGTACCGTTGGAGGCCTCTCCTGGGGGCTTCCACGACGAGGGCTGCACTGATCTCATAATGGACTGGCCCTAAGAGAGCATGCAGTTCATCTCCCAAGGGCCTCGGGGAGAGAGCACTGCGTTGTTGCAGGTGTGCGTGCCACTTTTATGAAATGGAGGCCTGGCAATAACTGAGGCAGGCCAGGCCAACAGAACGTCTGTCCAGCCCTTGATATGGAGACCTGTTCTCACTGTTCCCAGCAAAGCAATTATCTGGCAATTCAGGCTCAACTTGGTGCAAGGCCTTGCATACTTCCAGGAGACTCGTTCAGTCGGAGAACAGTGGGTTTCAGCACCCTTCCATAGCTGGATCAGCACCAGGATCCTAGGGGAACTGTTTTCCTTTTGTTTCTGTTTTATTTTTGAGTCGGAGTCTCACTCTGTTGCCCAGGTTTGAGTGCAGTGGCATGCTCACGGTCACCACAGCCTTGACTTGCTGGGCTCAGGTGATCCTTCTACCTCAGCCTTCCAAGTAGCTGGAACTACAGGCATGCGCCACCACAACCTGCTAATTTTTTTTTATTTATTGCAGAGATGAGGGCTCGCCATGTTGCCCAGGATGGTCTTGAACCCTGGGCTCAAGCAATCCTCTCACCTCTGCCTCCCAAAGTGTTGGGATTATAGGCGTGAGCCTATAATCTGTTTGTTTGTTTTGAGTAGGGGTCTCACTCTGTTGCCCAGGCTGGCATGCAGTGGCACACTCATGGCTCACTGCCGCCTCAACCTTCTAGGCTTGGGCGATTCTCCTTCCTCAGCCTCCTGAGTAGCTTGGACTACAGGCATGCGCCACCACACCCTACTAATTTTTTGATTTATTGTAGAGACGAGGTCTCGCCATATTGCCCAGGCTGGTCCTGAACCCCTGGGCTCAAGCCATCCTCCCATCTCGAGCCTCCCAAAGTACTGGGAGTATAGGCCAGAGGCATTGGGCTGGCCGGGAACTGCTTTCCTATGCTGAATTGCCAGAGGGCCCAGCTGGTCCTCTCAGGACTTAAGATCACATTTAAAGATACTTGCATCCCCCAGAGGAGTTTTGTACCTTAGCCGCTAGTATTTTAGCCTTCTCAGATTCTTCCTCCTGTTCTTCATCCCAGCATCAAGTAGGTCCCTTCTTTACTAGATGGTATAGGGGACGAAAATACAGAGCTAAATGTAGAATAAAAGCCCCCCCCCAACATCCCAAGAGACCTAGGAAACTTTGTAAGCATCCAGCTGTTTTGAGTGTGGAAAATTGTATTTTGTCAGTGACTGCACCTGGGATAAGGCATATCTTCCCCAACCAAATGACCTCTACGAACTTTCCAGCCAGTTGATGGCCCATCCTCTGGCTTGGAGGAGAGTGTACAAGATATCAAGATGTTGCTGTAGCAGTGATGCCAAGTCCTCAGAGGCTACCATGATATCATCAATGCAATGAAACTGTAACAGCATGTGGAGGCAGATGTAAGGTTAAACCTCCAGCAATGATTCCATGCCAAATAGCGGGACTGTGCAGGTGATTCTGGGACAACACTGGTTGCACCTGTTGCTGGTCATTCCAGGTAAAAGCAAACTGTGACCAGGCTCCCTGGCTCAGCCATAATCCCAGCACTTTGGGAGGCCAAGGCGAATGGATTGCCTGAGCCTGCGGGTTCGAGACCCGCCTGGGCACCTCGGCGAGACCTCATCTGTACAATAAATCAAAAATTAGTGGGGCGTGGTAGCGTGCGCCTGCAGTTCCAGCAACTTGGAAGGCTGAGGCAGAAGGATCGCTGGAACCCAGCAGGGCAAGGTTGTGGTGGCCGGGCGTGTGCCACTGCACTCCAGTCTGGGTGACAGAGAGACTCCAACTCAAAAAAAAAAAAAAGCAAACTGTGAGTCAGGATGCAGAGGGAACCGCCTGTGAGTCAGGAATGGCTTGAATAGTCTATGTCATATGCCAGGTGCCATCAGATTTTCTTACTGGCTATATGGGACTCTGGGCTGCCCCCAAATTTTAAGTTTGGTCAGTACCTGTATAGTGAATGCTTCTATACAGGCCTATACGGGACGGGACTTCTGGTCACTCCTTAATGCTTGGAGAGGGCCCACTGTGCAATGCAGAGAACATGGTTATTTTTTTTTTTGAGTCAGAGTCTCACTCTGCCACCCAGGCTGGAGGGCAGTGGCATGCTCACGGCCACCGCAGCCTCGATCTGCTGGGCTCAGGCGATCTTTCCACCTCAGCCTTCCAAGTAGCTGGAACTATAGACACGTGCCACCATGCCCAGCTACAGACCAAGGTTCTTTTACGTGGGATTTCTTCTGCTGCTTCTTCCTCTTTTTCCAGGACACTAGAGAGAGGCCTGAACTGTTGAGAAGGAGTCAGGTCTTCCCAAAAGCCCTCCTGTACATCATCTGGTTACCGGTCTATTTTTTTTTTTGAGTTGGAGTCTCACTCTGTCACCTGGCTGGAGTGCAGTGGTATGCTCACAACCACTGCAGCCTCGACTTGCTGGGCTCAGGCGATCCTTCTGCCTCAGCCTTCCAAGTAACTGGGACCACAGGCACGCACCACTATGCCCAATGCCCAGGTAATTTTTTTTGATGTTCTGTAGAGACGAGGTCTCACCAAGTTGCCCAGGCTGATATTGAATCTCTGGACTCAGGCATTCCTCTTGCCTCTGCCTCCCAAAATGCTGAAATTACAGGCACGAGCCACCACACCTGGTTTATATTCTCTTTTTCTACTCCAGCGAGTCCTACACATATCACATTTGTTTCCTAGTAATCCGAACTGGCCTCTTTCTTTCTTTCTTTCTTTCTTTTTTTAGTTAGAGTCTCACTTTGTCTCCCAGATGGAGTGCAATGGCATGCTCACAGCCACCGCAGCCTCGACATGCCGAGTTTAGACAATCCTTCTGCTTCAGCCTTCCAAGTAGCCTCAATTAAGGCGTGCACCACCATGCCTGGCTAATTTTTTGATTTATGTAGAGACAAGATCTCGGCATGTTGCCCAGGCTGGTCTCGAACCCCAGACTCAGGCAAACATCTCACCTCAGCCTCCCAAAGTGCTAGGTTTATAGGCGTGAGCCACTGTACCTGGCCCTAGCCTCCCTCTTTCAATTCAGTTTTGTTTCTCCCTCCCAACCCCGAGACAGAGCTTATCTCTTTACTTTTTAGTTTCTCCAAAATCAGACGTGGCTTTCCCCACCTCGTACACATCTTGTCCCATCAAGGGGCTCGCAAGGGAAGTGAGAGGGTTATACCACTCCCGGGGGCACGTTGCCCATTTTTTCAGCTTCACGCCCCCCAGGGAGGTGTCATCCCCCCTGGGGTCCCATAGCTGCACCATCCACATGACTGAGCTTTCCCTCAACAACCGGGTACAAGTTTTCACCATGTCCAATCATCCCGCCTAGGGCTGGAAGTGTTGGGCTTTTACTTGCCACTGCATGAGCAGTTTTGCTCTCAAAAGAGAAGGATGATTATCCTCCTCCTCTGAGTTAACCTCTGTCATTATCTGACTCACTAGCTGGTCCCGAGAATTGCAGGTATTTGCACCCTAGCCTGCAAGCCCAGCTCTCACTTTCAGCCACTGTAGCTTTCTCTCCGCCAGCCATGTCAAGCTACAAGCCAAGGTTTCCAGGTGTACCTCTTGAGCTTCAAGTTTATCTGCCAAACCAGAGGCCAACAAGGCCATAGAGGTTCTCCTGACTCCCCCACCTGCATTTCTTCCCCCAGGCTTTCCTACACCTACCTCTGCCTCCATCTGGGCTTCGGTGGCCACTCGCATAGATCACAACAGTGGTGACCTCACAGTTGTGGCAGTCCCGTGACCTTTCTCCCTCCAATGAGCCATTCAGCTTCTTACTAACAAGTCTTTGAGATCCTTCTGTGTTTTGGGGGTACCCTTGTACTCAAGCATCTAGCATATGGGCGATGTCACCCCTCGTAGATGAGAAGGGCCACTCTGGGATGTCACCTGTGATGCTTCTTTTCCCTTACCTAAACTTTTTTTTTTTTTTGAGTGAGAGTCTCACTGTCACACAGGCTGGAGTGCAGTGGCATGCTCACGGCCATCACAGCCTCGACTTACTGGGCTCTGGTAATCCTTTTGCCTCAGACTTCCAAGGAGCTGGAACTACAGGCATGTGCCATCATGTTTGGCTAATTTTTTTATTTATTGTAGAGTTGGGGGTCTCACCAAGTTGCCCAGGCTGGTCTCGAACCTGTGGACTCAGGCAATCCTCTCACCTCAACCTCCCAAAGTGCCGGGATTATAGGCATGAGCCACTGAACCCGGCCAATGGTTTGGCCATTTCTTTTCTTTCTTTTGTTTTTTTCCGAGTCGGCGTCTCACTCTGTCGCCCAGGTTAGAGTGCAGTGGTATGCTCATGGCCACCGCAGCCTCGACTTGCTAGGCTCAGGTGATTATTTCGACTTAGCCTTCCAACTAGCTGGAAACACAGGCACTGCAAACACCATGCCCGGCTAATTCTTTTTATTTATTGTAGAGATGAGGTCTCTCCATGTTGCCCAGGCTGGTCTCAAACCGCTGGACTCAGGCAATCCTCTTGCCTCCACCTCCCAAAGTGCTGGGACTGGGATTACAGGTGTGAGCCACTGTGTTCAGCTCACTTTGGCTTCTTGATGCCTCCTGGCTAGCTCACCACTTTTTCCATGAAAGGGTCATATATACAAAGTGACCTCCAAATATGAAGGGGCCGGGAAACCAAAGAAGGAGGCAGACAAATTCAGTTTGTCAGTTTGGGGTAATTTATTGAGGGAATTTGCAGACAGAAGCGTGGTCTTGGGCAGTGGCAAGATAGGTATGTCTCTGTACTGTTACTCCCAGACCCAGGACTTATCCACCAAGAAAGGGGGATGTGCTTCACCAAGACAGTCAAAGGCAACCCTCCAGAACAGGCAAAAACTCTGTATGGACCACAGCCAACAACCTGTGTGATAACATCAAGGTTAAGCCTAGCATGGTGGCTCACGCCTGTAATTCCAGCACTTCGGGAGGTGGAGACGAGAGGATTGCATGAGTCCAGGGGTTCGAGACAAGCCTGGGTCACTTGGCAAGACCCTGTCTCCACAATAAAATAAAAAAATTAGGCAGGTGTGGTGGCGCACACTTGTATTTCCAGCTACTTGGAAGGCTGAGGCAGAAGGATCACCGCAGGTAGAGGCTGCGGTGCCCGTGAGCATGCCAGTACACTTCAGCCTGGGCAGCAGAGTGAGACTCTGACTTAAAAAAAAAAATCAAGGTTGCTTTGGTCTACAAGCAGGAGTATGTGTTGTTACACTAGGGGCTATAATTAAAGAAGAAATGAGACTTTCACAGGTCTGGGGCTAATCAGAGATCAACATGGCAGATTCGAATCCAAGATGGAGTCACTTTTATCTTCACACATACCTTCTTTGGACGGTGTGGCTACCGTGGAAACAAGGTGATATTTAATGGGGTTTTGGCGCCAAGAAGAAACTCTTTTTTTTTTTTTGAGTTGGAGTCTCACTCTGTCGCCCAGACTGGAGTGCAGTGGCCGCTCCCGGCCACCGCAGCCTCGACCTGCTGGGCTCTGGCAATCCTTCCACCTCAGCCTTCCAAGTAGCTGGAACTACAGGCGTGCGCTACCATGCCCAGCTAATTTTTTTATTCATTGTAGAGATGAGGTCTCACCAAGTTGCCCAGGCGGGTCTCGAACCCGCGGGCTCAGGCAATCCACTCACCTCAGCCTCCCAAGGCGCAGGATTACAGGCTGAGCCACCGAGCCTGGCTTGAAGAGACTCTTGAACATAACCCTCATTCCACTTACTGGTCTTTGTCTGCCTGGAGTTTTTCCTGCCACATTTTTCTTGATGGGGCATCAGGAACCAGTGAGTACTTGAGTTTTATTCTTAGAATATCCTCTTAGGCATAGTTCACTTTGCCTGTGAGTCTCTTTCTCTGGAGATCACTAATATTAGGTAGAATTTCCCCCCCCAAATTCTGGACAAACTCCATGGGCTCTACAAGGCCATAGGGGCATCAGTTTAGAAGAAAACTGTTAAAGCCTCAAGCAAATTTTTCCCAATTCCCTTCCCTTCTTTATTTTATTTTATTTTATTTTTGAGCCGGCAACTCACTCTGTCGCCCAAGCTGGAGTTCAGTTGCACACTCATGACCACTGCAGCCTCAACCTGTTGGGCTCAGGCGATCTTTCCACCTCAGCCTTCCAAGTAGCTGGAATCACAGCACGCGCCACCATCCCTGGCTAATTGATTAATTTATTGTAGAGACAAGATCTTGCCAAGTTGCCCAAGCTGGTCTTGAACCCCTGGACTCAGGTAATCCTCTCTCCTCTGCCTCCCAAAGTCCTGGGATTACACGTGTGAGCCACCATGTCCAGTTTCCTCATGTTTCTAAAACCTCTCTTGCCACCTTCTGTAACAGCTTCAGAGAATAAGGCCTTTGATTATATGTTATTATTTGGCAAAGAAACAAGAGTCTTCATTTCTGGTCTAATTCCTTTTTCCTTGACTTCTCTGGCAGGAGTGGGGAAGGGACTTCTTTTGGGGGATAATACCAAGGGGAGTTATTAGCAACCAGATTTAAAAAGTGATGGTCCCAGTTCACAAGGGACAGGAGCTATTTCCAGAATGTGAGACAAGAGGAAGACTAGGGAGTGGGGGATACATGATCTTACAGGCCCTCTTTGCTTTGATCAGTTAAGAAAACACTAGGCCTACAGATGCTGGAGAGGATGTGGTGAAAAGGGAACACTTCTACACTGTTGGTGGGAGTGTAAACTAGTACAGCCTCTGTGGAAATCAGTGCGGCGATTCCTAAAAGTTCTAAAAATCGACCTTCCATATGACCCCGCAATCCCCCTACTGGGAATATACCCGAAGAACTCAAATCACTCTATCAAGAAGATACCTGCACACGAATGTTTATTGCAGCATTGTTCACAATAGCAAGAATATGGAACCAACTGTGCTGCCCATCAAAAAACCAACTGGATAAACAAAAATGTGGTACATATACACAGTGGAATGTTATGCAGCCATAAAGAAGAACAAAATCATGAACTTTGCAGCAACATGAATGGAATTAGAGTTTATAATACTGAGTGATCTCTCACAGAAACAAAGAGCTGAGTATCACATGTTCTCACTCGTAAGTGGACCCCGATCAACTGCTGTATTACTGTAGGAAAGGAATTGAAAGTAGCAGGAAACTGCTGTGAGGGGGCTGGCGGGGTGGGTAGCTGGGATTGATAGTAGTCGATATCCACCTGGGGAAGAAGGGGCACACCTCATCAGTAATGGCTCCTGCACAATGAAATTTGTATACCTCACCCTGAATTGTACCCCACAATTTCAGAACAAAAATTAAAAGGGGGAAAAAAAAAGAAAACAGCTGGGCTCGGTGGCTCAGCCTGTAATCCCGCGCCTTGGGAGGCTGAGGTGAGTGAATTGCCTGAGCCCGTGGGTTCGAGACTTGCCTGGGCAACTTGGCGAGACCTCATCTCTACAATAAATCAAAAATTAGCCGGGCATGGTAGCGCGTGCCTGTAGTTCCAGCTACTTGGAAGGCTGAGGCGGAAAGATCGCTGGAGCCCAGCAGGTCGAGGCTGCGGTGGCCGGGTGCGGCCACTGCACTCCAGTCTGGGCGACAGAGTGAGACTCCAACTCAAAAAAAAAAAAAGAAAGAAAACACTGGGCCCAATCCAGACTCTTTGCCCTCACTATTTTCTCCTCACTGCAGCCCAGGAATTTTTCTTTCTACCTCGGGCCAATACAAACTATACCATACCCCAATGAGTCCCAAGAAACTGGATTCTGAGGCCTCTCGAAAGCCAAGTTCAAGGTTACAGGCTTAATTTTCCAAAAGCTGTGTGTGTGTAGGAGACCCTAGTCCATCAGAAATATGGAGGGCAACACAGGAAGCAGGGCTAGCTGTGTAACTTTTTCCACAGAACAACTTCGAGGCACACATCCTGCATTCTCTGCCCTGTCACTTAACTGCCTGGCCAACACATCACACGTGTCAGATTTCCTCGGTTCCGAAAGATTATGGTGATTTCCTTTCTTCCTGAGAAAAGGAGAAGTCCCGATGAGTTCGGGTTATTCGCACAAACCAATGGAGCGCCGGTGTTGTGTTCGTTCCACCATGCCCAGGAAGACTTAGCTGGTGGCCTGAGGGTGCCGACCAAGCTGCAATGTCACTGAATGTGTAGAACTCTCATTTGGCTTCTTAGGGTCAACTCAAAGTACAAAACCGTAGAAAATGAGGGCAGGGGGCATCTTTAAGGACATCCAGCCTTCTCCCCTCTTGGACTGATGACTAACAGGCCCAGAGCAATTAAGTGACTGGGTGGAGCCAACTTGACAAAGCTGTTGGCAGTGCCAGGACATGACCTCAGATTTCCTGACTTCTGGACCAGAGGGCTCTATTGCCTTTTGGTGTTCTTTCCTTTTCTTTTTGATCTGGAGTCTCACTCCATCACTCAGGTTGGAGTGCTGTGGCACGCTCATGGCCACCCCGGTGACAACCTGCTGGGCTCCGGCGATCCTTCCGCCTCAGTCTTCCAAGCAGCCGGAACTACAGGCACACGCTACCACACCCGGCTAATTTTTGATTGATTGTAGAGACGAGGTCTCGCCAAGTTGCCCGGGCAGGTCTCGAACCTGCGGGCTCAGGAAGTCCATCCGCCTCAGCCTCCCAAAGTGCTGGGATGACAGGCTGAGCCACCTAGCCCGGCCTTCTTTTTGGTTTTCTTTACAAAACATCTGGATTGGCATTCATGGACCGTGTACCCCTGTGGGGTCACGTTTCTCTTGCCCCTCGGTTGCTTTTCTTCGTCTCTCTACCATCTACTCATCCTTCAAGAGTTGTCTTAAGCCAGGTATGATGGCTCATTCGAGGACTTCTTGGAGGCAAGAAGATTTCCTGAGGCCAGGGGTTCAAGCCCATCCTGGGCAACAGAGTGAGACTCCAACTCAAAAAAAAAAAAGAAGAAGGCCAGCTGCTGTGGCTCATGCCTATAATCCCAGCACTTTGGGAGGCCGAGGTGAGAGGATTGCCTAAGCCCACGGGTTCGAGATCAGCCCGGGAAAATTGGTGAGACCTCATCTCTACAATTAAAAAAAATTGGCCAGGTATGGTGGTGTGTGCCTGCAGTTCCAGCTGCTTGGAAGGCTGAGGCCAAAGCATCGCCTGAGCCCTGCAGGTCGAGGCTGCAGTGGCCGTGAGCACCGTGCCACTGCACTCCAGCCTGAACGACAGAAGGAGACTCCAACTCAAAAAAAACCAAAAAACAAAAAACAAAACAAAACAAAAAAATATATTAAGCTTCAGGGTCACCTTCTTAAATCTTTTCTGGCCCCCAGTGTGAGATAGAGGATCCTGGACTTTCTACATTCATAGTATTGACATCATTGCCCTGGAACTACCCACTAACCTGTAAGTCCCTGAAAGGCAGAGATTTTGTTTGTTTTGGTTTTTTTGAGTTGAAGTCTCACTCTGTCACCCAGGCTGGAGTGCAGTGGCATGATCACGGTTCACTATAGCCTCAAACTGCTGGGCTTAGGTGATCCTTCCTCCTCAGTCTTCCAAGTAGCTGGAACCACAGGTGTGCGCCACCACGCTTGGCTAATTTTTAAATTTATTTATTGTAGTGATGAGATCTCGTCACACTGCCCAGGCTGGTCTTGAACCCACGGGCTCAGGCAATCCTCTCACCTCAGCCTCCCAAAGTGCTGGGATTACAAGCGTGAACCACCCGGGCCCGGCGGAGGGCAGAGATTATGACCCCCTTGAATTTATACAAAAACAACACAATGTGACACATGTTCCTCATTCCTTTTTGGCGAATGATAATTACAAACAAACATCAGTGCATGACACACCCGCAGGTAGATGGTCATATAAGCTCTACTTTGTGGGCCTTCTGGAATCTCAGGGTCTACAAAGATGACAACGGCAATCAATTATTTAAGAATAAACAAACACGGTGGCTCAGCCTGTAATCCCAGCACTTCGGGAGGCCGAGGCGAGTGGATTGCCTGGGCCCATGGGTTGGAGACCCACCCGGGCAACTTGGCGAGACCTCGTCTCTACAATAAATCAAAAATTAGCGGGACGTGGTAGCCTATAGTTCTGGCTACTTGGAAGGCTGAGGCAGAAGGATCGCTGGAGGCCCAGCAGGTCGAGGCTGCGGTGACCGGGAGCGTGCACTGCACTCCAGTCTAGGTGATAGAGTGAGACTCCAACTCAAAAAAAAAAAAAAAAAGAATAAACAAACTAACAAACAAACAAAACCATGCAAATGGGTTTCAGTGTGGTCTTCGTGTTGTCAAAGGTCTTTTTCCAGACAAGGAAAGGGAAGTTCTGGAAAGCCCATGGAATGAGCCAAGATCACATAATAACTTATTGGCAAAATCCGGATTGCAAGAGGGTCATCAGGAACCCACGCTTTTGTCACTATACTTGCTGTTTCATTATCGCTTAGGCAAGAACGGTTTTATCATTAGGGTCTTTCGTCCTATGTCCCTTCAAAAGGGACAGAGAAGAATATGGGTTTTGGCCGGGTGTGGTGACTCACGCCTGTCATCCCAGCACTTTGGGAGGTGGAGGCGAGAGGACTGCTTGAGCTCAGGGATTTGAGATCAGCCTGAACAACGTGGTGAGACCTTGTCTCTACAATAAATCAAAAAATTAGCCAGGCATGGTAGCGATGCCTGTGTTTCCAGCTACTTGGAAGGCGGAGGCGGAAGGATCACCTGAGCTCAGCTGGTTGAGGCTGTGGTGGACGTGAGTGTGCTACTGCACTCCAGCCTGGGCAATAGAGTGAGACTCTGACTCAAAAAAAAAAAAAAAGAATGTGGGTTTCATTGGTCCTATACCCAGGGTTTTATGACCTTAGCTGGTCATGGTTAAAGAACAACCAAAGTGCAAAGACTTCTTGGGTGCTTGTCACTGGAATCATCAGCTTAGGAGGCAGAAATAAGCCTAAAGACTGCTGGGACATGGGACCTGTGAATCATGCTGTGCCCATTAGAGCTGCATCAGGAGATGGATGGAAGGATGACTTCCCTCTGTGGCTTGGACTAGGGAAATTGTTGGCTTCTTCAGCCCTCTACCTTGCCGTTGGTAAGCAGAGGTTAACTCCGTCAGGCAGTTGGGAAAGAAATGTCTCGTCAGATGCGGTGGCTCATGCCTTTGGGAGGTCCAGCACTCATGCCTTTGGGAGGTCAAGACAGGAGGATTACTTGAGCCCATGAATTTGAGACTAGCCTAGGCAACATAGGGAGCTCTCATCTCTACAAAAAATTTAAAAAATAAAAAGTAGCTGGGCATGGTGGCATACACCTGTAGTCTCAGTTACTGAGAGGCAGAGGAGGAAGGATTGCCTGAGCTCAGATGGTCGAGGCTGCAGTGAGCCATGATTGTACCATTGCACCCCAGCCTGGACAACAGAGTGAGACTCCAACTTTAAAATAAATAAATAGAGCTGGGCTCGGTGGCTCAGTCTGTAATCCCGCGCCTCTGGGAGGCTGAGATGAGTGGATTGCCTGAGCCTGCGGGTTCGAGACCCGCCTGGCCAACTTGGCGAGACCTCATCTCTACAATAAATCAAAAACTAGCCGGGCGTGGTAGCACACGTCTGTAGTTCCTGCTACTCGGAAGGCTGAGGCGGAAGGATCGCCGGAGCCCAGCAGGTCAAGGCTGTGGTGGCCGGGAGCGGCCACCGCACTCCAGTCTGGGTGATAGAGTGAGACTCCAACTCAAAAAAAATAAAAAATAGCCGGGCTCGGTGGCTCAGTCTGTAATCCCTCGCCTTTGGGAGGCTGAGGTGAGTGGATTGCCTGAGCCCGCGGGTTCGAGACCCACCTGGGCAGCAAGACCTCATCTCTACAATAAATCAAAAAATCAGCTGGGCGTGGTGGCGCATGCCTGTAATTCCGGTTACTTGGAAGGCTGAGGCGGAAGGATCGCCGGAGCCCAGCAGGCTGAGGCTGCGGTGGCCGGGAGCGGCCACTGCACTCCAGTCTGGGCGACAGAGTGAGACTCCAACTCAAAAAAAAAAAAAATAATAAAAAAAGTAAAAAAATAAAAAAATAAAAAATAAATAAACAAAATAAAATAAGATAAAAACTTAAAAAATAAATGTCTAGGTTAGGACTCAGGTGTTCTAAAAGTACACATTATTGTTAAAAATTGGCCGGGTGCAGTGGCTCATGCCTGTAATTCCAGCACTTTGGGAGGCAGAGGCGAGAGGATTGCCTGAATCCAGGGGTTCGAGACCAGCCTGGGCAACTTGGTGAGACCTCATCTCTACAATAAATCAAAAAATTAGCTGGGTGTGGTGGTGCATTACTGTAGTTCCAGCTACTTGGAAGGCTGAGGCAGAAGGATCACGTGAGCCCAGCAGGTTGAGGCTGCTGTGGCTGTGAGCGTGCTACTGCACTCCAGTCTGGGCGACAGAGTGAGACTCTGACTCAATAAGAATAAGAAGAGGAAGAAGAAGAAGAAGAAGAAGAAGAATTAATTACATGTTAACTATGTACTCATTAGTACTAATGGTAATTATTATCCATTATTAGACTCTACATAAGCAGAGATGGAGGATAAGGTTTGGAAAGCATAGCACTCGGGCCTGAGATCTGAGGCCAGATGGGCACCCTCTGCTGGTCAGTTCTGCATCCTGGCGACTTAACCCAAGAGGCCACTAAAGGCCACAGCCCCCTGCTGGCCACTCGCTGCAGTGATGTGTCAGAATTTCCCTGGAAGAAAGACCCACTCTAGAATTCCAGAATCACAGAGCTGGGAAAGGCCTTGGAGATAATAGGGGAAACGAGTGACTTATGAAAGCTCATGTCGCTTATTACAGTCAGAGCCTGAAATAGATACAGCCAGGTGCCCCGAATCCTCTGAAAGCAAATTCACAAATATTGACTGAAAGGCCACTGCGTGTACCTGCATGTATACCATTGGATGCTTTCTTTGAGGTTAATATGGCTATACTAAAGGATAAACAGCTTAAGAGAATTTATCCTAGCTGGGCTTGTGGCTCAGCCTGTAATCCCAGCACTTTGGGAGGCTGAGGTGAGTGGATTGCCTGAGCCCGCGGGTTCGAGACCCGCCTGGGCAACTTGGCAAGACCTCATCTCTACAATAAATCAAAAATTAGCCGGGTGTGGTGCGCATGCCTGTAGTTCCAGCTACTTGGAAGGCTGAGGCGGAAGGATCGCCGGAGCCCAGCAGGTCGAGGCTGCGGTGGCCGGAAGCGTGCCACTGCACTCCAGTCTGGGCAACAAAGTAAGACTCCAACTCAAAAAAAAAAAAAAAAGAGAGAATTTATCTTAAAAAAAATAAATCAAATCCAGGCTAGGTGTGGTGGCTCATGCCTGTAATCCCAGCACTTCAGGAGGCTGAGGCGGGAGGACTGCTTGAGCCCAGGAGTTGAAGACTAGCCTAGACAACATAATGAGACCTCGCCTCTAGAAAAAAATTAAAAAATTAGCCAGGCATGGTGGTGCACACCTGTAGTCCCAACTACTTGGGAAGCTGAGGAGAGAGGGAGGATCTCTGAGTCCGGGAGGTCGAGGCTGCAGTGAATCATGATTGTGCCACTGCCCAGCCTGAGGGACCAGGAGACCCCAACTCAAAAAAAGTAACTGAATGCTCACACTTGATTTCTTTTTGTTATTTTTTTCAAAATAAAATATCTGGGGGGGGCATACTTCATCAACAAGGATACCTGCATAATGAACCTTTGTATACCTAACCCTGAGTTGTACCCCACATCTTTAAAATTAAAAATTAAAAAACAAGTTGGGCTCGGTAGCTCAGCCTGTAATCCTGCACCTTTGGGAGGCTGAGGTGAGTGGATTGCCTGAACCCGCACGTTCGAGACCCGCCTGGGCAACTTGGCGAGACCTCATCTCTACAATAAATCAAAAATTGGCTGGGCGTGGTAGCGCACACCAGCTACTTGGAAGGCTGAGGCGGAAGGATCGCCTGAGCCCAGCAGGTCAAGGCTGCGGTGGCTGGGAGTGGCCACTGCACTCCAGTCTGGGCGACAGAGTGAGACTCCAACTCAAAAAAAAAAAAATTAAAAAACAAACAAACAAAATATAATAAAAACCTAACTTGAGCAGTACTAACTTATATGGTACATCAACCCCCTAAGTATATGTGGGAGCTGAGAAGCAAGTAGAAAAACTTCTAGAACGATTGCTCTTTTTTTTCCCTCTTTTTGAGTCAGAGTCTCACTCTGTTGTCCAGACTGGAGTGCAGTGGAATGCTCACAGCCACCATGGCTCTGACCTGCTGGGCTCAGGCAATCCTTCCACCTCAGCCTTCCAAGTAGCTGGAACTACAGGCATGCACCACCACGCCCAGGTAGTTTTTCTTGCTTTATTGTAGAGATAAATTATTTTATTTATTTATTGTCTTGCCAAGATGCCCAGGCTGGTCCTGAAACCCTGAGCTCAGGCAATCCTCTCGCCTCTGCCTCCTAAAGTGCTGGGAAGACAGGTACGAACCACTGTACCTGGCTTAACCCTTCCTTGAAAAGATGCAGAAATGTTTCCCTTTTTAGTGTTTTTTTTTATTTTTAAACCTATCATACGTAAAATTGACTAGAGGGGCATGAATTTCTAAGGATTTTAACACTTGCATATATTTGTATAACCATCACTGCAATCAGGATAGAGGGTAGCTCTGTCATGCCCAAGAATGCTCTCAAGCAAAAGTGTACACATCTTAAAACAAGATTGAAAGAGGTCATTTTTAGCCGGGCATGGTGGCTCACTGTCGTCAGTCTGACCTTACTGTAAAGATCTCATCTGCATGGACTCCATCATTAAGTTAAATTTGGTATAATCAGAACCATGGAGAACCAAACAGGAAAAAAGATGCAAGTAAAAAAAAACCAAGATCTGCATAGTTTCTACTCTAACAGCTGGTGGGTTTCAACCTCATCTTAGGTTGCTGTGCCCCAACTCCAAAACATCCTGCCTCTACTAGGGGTGCCAAGAATATGACAGGGAGTTAGAATTGGGCTTTGAAGGGAAATCGCTCTCTTTCAAATCCACACTCTACTACTTACTCCCTGTGTGTCCCTGGACAAGTTACCTAACTTCTCTGTGCCTCAGCTTTTTCGTCTGTAAAAAGGGTTTTGTTTTTTTTTAGTTGGAGTCGCATCTCACTCTGTCGCCCAGGCTGGAGTACAGTGGCACGCTCCCGGCCACCCCAGTGTCGACCTGCTGGGCTCCGGTGATCCTTTTGCCTCAGTCCTCCAAGTAGACAGAACTACAGGCGCGCACTATCACGCACATCTAATTTTTTTGATTTATTGAAGAGACAAGGTCTCACCAAGTTGCCCAGGCTGGTCTCGAACCCGTGGGTTTAGGCAATCCACTCACCTTGTCCTCCCCAAGTGCTAGGATTACAGGCTGAGCCAGCAAGTCTGGCCAAAAAGATATTAATAGGATCTATCTCATGGTGTTGTCGTAAGGACTATGTAAAATGACACAACATTTAGGATGAAGCCTGGCACATAGTGTTTGATAAATGATAGCTGTAATTATTATTATTATTATTAAATAGAGATGGGGGTCTTACTATGTTTCTCAGACTGGTCTAAAAAACTTCTGGCCACGAAGTATCCTCCCACCTCAGCCTCCCAAACTGCAAGAATTACAGGTGTGAGCCATTGAGTTGACTGGTAGCTATTTTTTTTGCCTGAGGACATTGATCAGGTGCTAAAGGACATATGTGCTATCTCAGGTGACTGACAACAAAGTAGATGCCTGTTGGTTTGTTTGTTTAAAGTCAGATTCTCACTCTGTCTCCCAAGCTGGAGTACAGTGGCTCGCTCATGGCTACTGCAATCTCGACCTGCTGGACTCAGGCAATCCTTCCGCCTCAGTCTTTCAAGCAGCTGGGACTTCAGGCATGTGCCACCATGCCCGGCTAATTTTTTGATTTATTGCAAAAAATGATGTCTTGCCAAGTTGCCCAGGCTAGTGTCGAACCCTGGGGCTCAGACGATCCTCTCTCCTCTGCCTCCCAAAGTGCTGGGATGACCAGCATGAGCCACCATGCCTGGCAGATGCTACTTTTTTTTGAGTTGGAGTCTCACTCTGTCCCCCAGGTGGGAGTGCAGTGGCACGCTCACAGCCACCGTAGCCTCGACCATCTAGGCTCAGGTGATCCCTTTGCCTCAGGTGATCCTGAGTAGCTGGAACTACAGGTGCACGCCTGGCTAATTTTTTGATTTACTGTTGAGAAGCGGTCTTGCCTAGTTGCCCAAGCTGGTCTCAAATCCCTGAACTCAGGCAATCCTCTTGCCTCTGCTTCTCAAAGTGCTGGGATGACAGGCGTGTGCCACTGCGCTCGACAGATCTTACTTTTTAAATAGGACTTCTCCTCCTTGCCCAGTCCATCCCACCTGTTTCCAGGAGGTGAGCTTCTCCCTAGTACAACTCTCCTCTGATCATAATACTGTGGCCACAAGCCAACTGTAACACCCAAATTCAATTTAGAGAAGCCAAACCAAGAAGACTCATCTTCCATCGATTTCTCTGCCTCCTGTCCTGTCTGGATAGCGATTTGCCCAATTACTACTTTTTTTTTTTTTTTTTTTTTTTGAGTTGGAGTTTCACTCCGTCACCCAGACTGGAGTGCAGTGGCCGCTCCTGGCCACCGCAGCCTCGACCTGCTGGGCTCCGGCGATCCTTCTGCCTCCGCCTTCCGAGTAGCCAGAATTACAGGCGTGCGCTACCACGCTCGGCTCATTTTTAATTTATTGTAGAGATGAGGTCTCACCAAGTTGTCCAGGCGGGTCTCGAACCCGCGGGCTTGGGCAACCCACTCACCTCAGCCTCCCAAAGGCGCGGGATTACAGGCTGAGCCACCGAGCCCGGCTTGCCCAATTACTTCTAACTGATGCCCGTCATCTATTGCAGGAAAACAGGTTCCTCTTGACCTTCACCACACAACATGTTTCCCATCTCAGACTGAAAAGAGCGGGGAAATATTCACCAGCCGATGTGATCTAGCCAGAGCTGCCTGGCAACCCTGCACCTGGGCACTCTCGACAATAAAGGGAGTCCCCGTTCCTCTCTCTGCAGCCTAGAAAATAGTTGTCACGAGGTCCTGAGCTGTGTAGGCACAGGAAAGACTGAAGGTGACAAGGTTTTTATGGGTCCCTTCCTTAAAACAAGAAGGCCTGGGCTGGGCGCAGTGGTTCACACTTATAATTCCAGCACTTTGGGAGGCCGAGGTGGAAGGATTGCCTGAGTTCAGGGGTTCGAGACCAGCCTGGGCAACTTGACGAGCCCTCGTCTCTATAATAAATCCAAAAATTAGCTGGATATGGTGGCTCGCACCTGTAGTTCCAGCTACTTGGAAAGGCTGTGGTAGAACTATCACCTGAACCCAGCAGGTCAAGGCTGCGGTGGCTGAGTGTGCCACTGCACTCCAGCCTGGGGGACAGAGTGAGACTCCAACTCAAAAAGAAAAAAACAAACAAACCAAGGACTGATATCTACTCCCCGAAAAAATTATAATAGAAAATAATTTTGGACAATTTCCTGATGTCACAGGATGAGATTATGGAGCATAGGAGATTTCCCCTCCATTTCCCCAGAATTGAGACTCAGGGGTCATCTCTCAGAAGAAAGCAGTGGGAGCTGGAGTCTTGCTTTGAAGAACCCGCAGAGGCTGGGCCTGATGCCTCACCAACTGCCCTGATGAGAAGGGCTGGGTTATAGATTGGTCTCCACTCTGCCACACCCCTCAGTGCATACACGAGGGGCACCTTCGGGTGGGGAGGGATGTGTGAAGAATTTGCAAAGTGAAATGATTCTGCCTTCCCTTCCTTCTCCAAGTCTATTTTTTTTTTTTCTGAGTTAGTCTCACTCTGTTGCCCAGGCTGGAGTTCAGCGGCATGCTCACAACCACCGCAGCCTCGACCTGCTGGCTCAGGTGATCCTTCCACCTCAGCCTTCCAAGTAGCTGGAATTACAGGCACGCACTGCCGTGCCTGGCTGCTTTTTTATTTATTGATTGTAGAGATGAGGTCTTGCCAAGTTGCCCAGACTGGTCTCTAACCTGTGAGCTCAGGCGATCCTTTCACCTCAGCCTCCCAAAGTGCTGGGATTATAGTCATGAGCCAATGTACCCGGCCCCTTTCCCGAGTTTTCTCATCTCCAAACCCATGAGTGGAGGACTTCAGAGACCTGCCCATAACGTCTGGGGCCGGCGGACACTGGGTTTGTTCCACAGTCGCCAGATGCTCAGGCCTGCCTGTGGGCTGCTATGGCTGGGCGCTAACACGGGGACAGGCCGTGTGGCAGGGGTTGTCAGTCACCTGCACCCACCCTCCGGCACCTCACCCCTTTCTCCTAGCCCCTGGGAGGCAAGAGAGAGGAACACACACATACACAGGTGTCTGAGAGATCTGAGAGATGGTTGGGGACAGAAGAGTCTGTGCTGGGGTCTTGCTCGGCTGTGAGGCTGGAGGGCTTCCAGACCACGTGGCTGGCAGTGGTTTCCAAAGGGGCCACTCACAGAGAACAACTTGAGGGGGCCCCGGTCGGCTGGGCCTAGGAGCTCAGATAAGAGCTGGATCAGAGCTAGACCTATGTTCTGGTCAGTCACCGCCCCCCCATTCACTAAGTCTAGTCTGTTGGGGACGACGAGGGGTCAGGATGGTTGAGAAGGAAGAGGAATCATTTTTCTTTTTTTTTTTTGAGTTGGAGTCTCACTCTGTCACCCAGACTGGAGTGCAGTGACCGCTCCCGGCCACCGCAGCCTCGACCTGCTGGGCTCCGGTGATCCTTCCGCCTCAGCCTTCCAAGTAGCTGGAACTACAGGCACGTGCTACCACACCCGGCTGATTTTTGATTTATTGTAGAGATGAGGTCTTGCCAAGTTGCCCAGGCGGGTCTCGAACCCGTGGGCTCAGGCAATCCACTCACCTCAGCCTCCCAATGCGCTGGGATTACAGGCTGAGCCACCAAGCCCGGCTGAGTTCTATTTTTTTAAGTTTTTATTTTAAAGATGTGGAGTACAATTCAAGGTTAGGTATACAAATGTTCAATATGCAGGTACCTTTGTTGATGAGGTGTGCCCTACCCTTGGCAGTTTCCCACTACTGCCAATCCCACCCCAAGACTGAGTTTTAAAACCAAAGTGAATCCCTTGACAAATGAAAAGAAAGGCTTTATTGTTACATTAAGACTCAACCAGGCATATGAGGCTGCAATTAAGGGAAAGCCAGGTGCAGTGGTTTAGGCCTATAATCCCAGCATTTTGTGGGGGCAGAGGCGAGAGGATTGCCTGAGCCCAGAGGTTCAAGACCAGGCTGAGCAACTTGGCAAGATCTCGTCTCTACAACAAATCAAAAAATTAGCTGGGTGTGGTGGAATGTGCCTGTAGTTCCAGCTACTTGGGAGGCTGAGGCAGAAGGATCGCCTGAGCCCAGCAAGCAGAGGCTGCAGTGGCCATGAGCATGCTACTGCACTCCAGCCTGGATGACAGAGTGACCAACTCAAAAAAAAAAAAAAAAAAAAGCCGGGGGAAATACGTCATTACTGAGAATCTCCCATATACCAGGTAGGCTTACATCATTCTTGTCCTACCCCCAGACACCAAAAAGATAGAATTTCGAAGCAAGTCGCAGCTTCAAAATGGCCAAAGAGAAAGGAATGTGTAAAAATATATTGTAATAAGTTTCACTGGCTGACAAAAAGGCATTTGGAACATCATACATAGCTCAGAACTTCCATCAGTCATATGACAGCCACTGTCCATCAGAAGAAAAAAAATAAGCCACGATTCATGAAGAGAAATAAACTTTTCCCTGGTCCTGGATTCTCAGAATTAATCACTAGACTCTTGCTTATTGTAATGAAGTTTCTTCACAGCTGCTTTCACAGGAAATGCAAAAACCATGCCCACATGACTTTGGAGAAAGCCCCAGTAAACAACAACAGTCATGAAAGCACAGTGCTGTGGGAACAAGTGCTTCCCAGCCTGATCTATTCAAGGTCTGATATGACACACTTGTGGCTCCTTCAGGCTCAAGAGTCATGATATTTTACTTACAAAGAAGCCCTTAAACACCAAGCAGGACTTCCTCTCATTAATCCCGAAAACATGTCTCTGGAATAAGAACAGAAGACCAAGGGCAGATGCTGCTCACGTAAGAAACTTTTTTTTTGAGTTGGAGTCTCACTCTCTCACCCAGGCTGGAGTGCAGCGGCACACCCAAGGCCACCGCAGCCTTGACCTGCTGGACTTAGGTGATCCTACCGCCTCAGCCCTCCAAGTAGCTGGAACTCAAGGTGTACATCACCACACCCAGCTAATTTTTTGATTTATTGTAGAGATGAGATCTTGCCGAGTTGCCCAGGCTGGTCTTGAACCCCCAGACTCAGGCGAGGCTCTCACCTCTGCCTCCCAAAGTGCTGGGATTACAGGTGTAAACCCAAGTCATCTTTTTAAATGTTTCTTATGCTGGGTGTGGTGGCTCCACCCAGCATAAGAAATATTTAAAAAGATGACTTGGATTCACGCTGCTCATCCCTCCTTCCTTCTGCCACCACAATCCTGAAGGAAGCAAAATCTCTCCGGAAAAGCAAGCTGTAGATCTCACAACTGCAGCAGGATACAAGGAGGCACAAACGTCACATGAAGTGATTCCGGGGGTCTCTCTGTGGCCTCCCATCAGCCATGTGTGGGCAGGCAGGGTGCCCAGGCCTGAAAAGAAATGGCCACTCTCTGTGTGGATGGTTGCCATGGGAACCCCTTCTCCTGGTTTGGAGGAGATGCATTAGAAGAAGGTAGAATGGGGGCCGTGTTCGGTATCAATGAGGGTCCATGAAACAGATAGACTATTGGAGGGTCAGGTAAGATGCCCCCCTACTATATTCGAGGTCTTAAGAGGCAGGCCTGGGAGTGGTGATTTATGCCTATAATCCCAGCACGTTGGGAGGTAGAGGCAAGAAGATTGCCTGAGTCCATGGTTTTGAGACCGGCCTGGGCAACTTGGAGAGATCTCGTTTCTACAATAAATCCAAAAATTAGCCAGGCATGGTGGCACACGCCTGTGGTTCCAGCTACTTGGAAAGCTAAGGCAGAAGAATCCCCTGAGCCCAGCAAGTCAAGACTACGGTGGCCACGAGTATGCTTCTGCACTCCAGCCTGGGCGACAGAGACTCTCCAACTCAAAAAATAAAAAGAAAAGAAAGATGTGAAAGATGGGCGGGTGGACTCCAGATGTAGATCCTACCTTATAACTTGTAGTATGTTCATTCATTCCTGCTCAGTCTTACATTAAATTAATTTTAAAAGGACCAACCCTATTCCAGGCATTATACTGGGCACTTGAGATGTAAAGATTAATACTGTCCCTACCCAGGGAGCTCACAGTTCACATAGGAGATACACACACACACATACAACTAACCATAATCTAATGTAAGCACAGATATAGATGTACATACAAAATATCATGGATTTGAGAAACTGAGGACAATTAATTCTTAGGATAGTATGTGAGATACTGGTAAGAGAAAGTTTAAAAGGTTAATATTTGCCAGGCGCGGCGGCTCACGCCTATAATCCCAGCACTTTGGGAGGCAGAGGTGAGAGAATTACCTGAGCCCACGGGTTCAAGACCAGCTTGGGTAACTTGGTGAGACCTCATCTCTACAATAAATCAAAAAAATTGCCAGGCGCAGTGGCACATGCCTGTAGTTCCAGCTACTTGGAAGGCTGAGGCAGAAGGATGACCTGAGCCCAGTAGGTCAAGGCTGCAGTGGCTATGAGCATGCCACTGCACTCCAGCCTGGGTGACAGAGTGAGACTCTGACTCAAAAAAAAAAAGGTTAATATTTAAGTGAGGTCTTAAAGGAATTTGTTTGGGTTTTTTGTTGTTGTTGTTTTGGTTTTTTTTTAGTTGGAGTCTCACTCTGTCACCCAGACTGGAGTGCAGTGGCAGCCTTGACCTGCTGGGCTCTGGCGATTCTTCCACCTCAGCCTTCCAAGTAGCTGGAACTACAGGCGCGCGCTACCACACCCGGCTAATTTTTGTTTATTTATTGTAGAGATGAGGTCTCACCAACTTGCCCAGGCGGGTCTCCAACCCACGGCGTCAGGCAATCCACTCACCTCAACCTCCCAAAGCGTGGGATTACAGGCTGAGTCACCGAGCCCGGCCGGAATTTGTTAAATGGAAAAAAGGAGGAATATTTTCCAGGCAGGGCACAACACAACGCATAGGTGGCGCGTTCCCCATGTGATGTATTCCCAAACTACCAGTAGGCCAGGCGTGGTGGCTCACAACTGTTACCCCAGCACTTTTGGGAGTCCAAGGTGGGAGAATCGCTTGGAACCCGAGATTAACCTGGGCAACATACAAGATCTCATCTCTACCAAAAAAAAAAAAAAAAAACAAGTTAGCTGGATGTGGTGGCATATACCTGTAGTCTCAGCTACTCAGGAGGCTGAGGCAGGAAGATCGCTTGAGCCCAGGAATTTGAGGTTACAGTGAGCTATGATCGAGCCACTGCACTCCAGCCTGGGAGACCCTATCTAAAAAAAAAAAAATCACTGATCTTAAACCAGGCAAAGTGGGGACCAAAGGGAGGTCCAGATGTTACCTGTACAGTGACCACTTGAATGCCTGATCCTGAATTGTACTCCGTTTTTTTTTTTTTTGAGTTGGAATCTCAATGTTGCATAGGTTGGAGTGCAGTGGCATTCTCACAGCCACTGCAGCCTCAACTTGCTGGGTTCAGGTGGTCCTTCCACCTCAGCCTTCCAAATAGCTGGAACTTTCTTTCTTTTTTTTTTTTTTTTGAGTTGGCGTCTCACTCTGTCACCCAGACTGGAGTGCAGTGGCTGCTCCAGGCCACCGCAGCCTCGACCTGCTGGGCTCCGGCGATCCTTCTGCCTCAGCCTTCCAAGTAGCCGGAATTACAGGCATGCGATACCACATCCGGCTGATTTTTTTGATTTATTGTAGAGATGAGGTCTCGCTGCCTGGGCGGGTCTCGAACCTGCGGGCTCAGGCAATCCACTCACCTCAGTCTCCCAAGGCGCGGGATTACAGGCTGAGCCACTGAGCCTGGCTTTTTTTTTTTTTTTTAAGTTGGAGTCTCACTCTGTCGCCCAGACTGGAGTGCAGTGACTGCTCCCGGCCACCGCAGCCTCGACATGCTGGGCTCCAGTGATCCTTCCACCTCAGCCTTCCAAGTAGGCTGGAATTATAGGTGTGCGCTACCACACTCAGCTAATTTTTTTGATTTATTGTAGAGATGAGGTCTCACCAAGTTGCCCAGGCGGGTCTCGAACCCTCAGGCTCAGGCAATCCACTCATCTCAGCATCCCGAGGCACGGGATTACAGGCTGAGCCACCGAGCCCGGCTTAGCTGGAACTTTCTGTTCCTCCCCGCCCCTGAAGTCTTCAGCCTGTTTCTCCTCCATCTTATTCCACGCATGAATTCCAGAAGCACTATCACAATGCAATGCTCACTAGAATCCTTCCCTGCTTAAAAAGCCATGATGGCTTCTCATGGCCAAAACACAGATTTCAAACTTTTACAAATAGTATTTGCGGACATCATCATCTACCCTTAGCCTTTGCTGTCCAGCAGCCTCAACTCTTGTTTCTCCTCTTCCCAGGTATCCTGTGATCTGGCCTTTCCAGAGCAATGGAGAAACCATAACGTCAAGATTCAGGGTGTGAACAGTGGAGCCAAAAGCCTGGTTCCGCCCCGCGATATCAAACGTCAGTGTATCCTTGGGCAAGTTATTTTACCACTCTGTGTCTCTGTAAAAGGGCATAGCAATACCCAACTCCAGAGTTCCTGTGAGGGTTAAGTGAGACAATAGTAGTAGCTGGGCACCCTAAAAGTGCTGTTATTATTGGTAGGTTTTTGTTTATTGATTTTTTATTTGATTTTATTTTTTGTTTTAAAGATATGGGGGCTGGGCACAGTGGCTCACGCCTGTAATTCCAGCACCTTGGGAGGCCAAGGAGAGAGGATTGCCTAGGTCCAGGGTTCAAGACCAGCCTGGGCAACTTGGCGAGACCTTGTCTCTACAATAAATCAAAAAATAAAAAGTTGCCGGGCTCGGTGGCTCAGCCTGTAATCCCGCGCCTTTGGGAGGCTGAGGTGAGTGGATTGCCTGAGCCCGCGGGTTTGAGACCTGCCTGGACAGCGAGACCTCATCTCTACAATAAATCAAAAAATCAGCTGGGCGTGGTAGTGCATGCTATAGTTCCAGCTACTCGGAAGGCTGAGGCGGAAGGATCGCCGGAGCCCGGCAGGTCGAGACTGCGGTGGCCGGGAGCGGCCACTGCACTCCAGTCTGGGCGACAGAGTGAGACTCCAACTCAAAAATAAATAAATAAATAAAATAAATAAAAAGTTGGGCTTGGTGGCATGCACCTGTAGTTCCAACTACTTGGAAGGCTGAGGTGGAAGGATTGCCTGAGCCCAGCAGGTCGAGGCTGTGGTGGCCATGAGCGTGCCACAGCACTCCAGCCTGGGTGACAGTGAGACTCCAACTCAAAAGAACAACAACAACAAAAAATAAGTCAAGATCCACGTCATCAGGCCTCCACTACAGTGCCTGGTATACAACAGGCATCCAATAAATATTGGCTAAATAAATGTTTCAAAGTTATCTTATTTAGCTTCACCTGAAGCAAACCCTGAAATAAAGGTACCAATGCGAGTCATTTATTTAAGAGATGTAGGGAATGCCAGTGAGGACTGGGAAAGTGAGACAGGGAAGGAAAGGCAGCCAATAAAGTGAACGTGTGCTAAGCCACCTACCAAGGTGGGCAACTGGAGCTTAATCCTGTGGGGTAACTTGGGAAATCCGTCAGGAACACATGGTTCAGAGAGTCACCTCATGGTGAGCGAGGGAGCTGGGGTAATTATACACCCACCCCACCAGTCAGTAACTGACGGTTGTTAATTTCCTGGCACTTTAGAAAGCACAAGTGTGTGTGGTCTGGGGAACGGAAGTCAGGCACAGAGATGCAGTGGAAATCACTGGGACAGGCCAGGCTCGGTGGCTCAGCATGTCATCCCAGCATTTTGGGAGGCTGAGTCTAGTGGATTGTCTGAGCCCACAGGTTCGAGACCAGCCTGGGCCACTTGGGGAGACCTCGTCTCTACAATAAATAAAAAATTATCTGGGCGTGGTAGCACATGCCTGTAGTTCTAGCTGCTTGGAAGGCTGAGGCGGAAGGATTGTTGGAGTCCAGCAGGTCGAGGCTGCGGTGGCTGTGAGTGTACCACTGCACTCCAGCCTGGGCGATGGAGTGAGACTCCAACTCAAAAAAACAAACAAAAAAAATTAGCATCAGTTTGAGGAGGAGGAGGGGGAAAAGGGAAAAAGGAGAAAGGGGAAAAATGATTAGTATTAAAATTAGCATCAGTTTCCAAACTCAGTTCTTTTTTTTTCTTTTTTGTGAGTTGAAATCTCACTGTGTCACCCATGCTGGAGTGCAGTGGCACACTCACGGCCACCACAGCCGTGACCTGCTGGGCTCCATAGATCCTTCCGCCTCAGCCTTCCAAGTAGCTGGAGATAGAGATGCACGCCACCATGCCCGGCTAGTTTTTGTGATTTATTGTAGAGATGAGGTCTCACCAAGTTGTCCAGGCTGGTCTCGAACCCCCAGGCTCCCAAAGTGGGATTATAGACTGAGCCACGTTCCCAGCCCAAACTCAGTTCTTATATCTGATCGCACTAAACTTAAAATGGTGTCTAAAGTTTCTAAACACTGAGAGCCAGAAACTAACTGGAGATTTTTTCTGGTTGATCATGAAATATTCATCTGAGAAGAAACATTTCTCCCCCTTCCCACCTGCCCTCCCACCCTACACGCTCACCTCAGAGCCTCTCCCACTTCCCACCTTTCGGAGACCCTGTCCACCTGAGTTTGTTTTTCATCACCATGGCCCTCTATAAAGGCAGGCCTTCCTCTGTTCCCCAATTTGAACAGAAAAAAAAACGAACGATTCCCAAACCTACCATGCTCCTGTGTGTGCTCCTGGGGGGACTCAAAGGAAACGAGCCCACAGATCTGTCCTGTTATGTGAAACTCATGGGTTTTTGTTTCAAAGCAGCCTCCAGGGCTTCCGCAGAGAATGACTCCCTGACTGTGTGGTTAGGCTAAAGTGCCTCTGAACATATACTGCGAATGCACTTTTCAAGCCTTGAGGCCACCTTGCAGAGAACTCTCATTTCTGACTTGTGGATTGAAGGTAGAATGCTAGAACAGGAAGCAGGTGGCGAATCTGTTGAGGGGAGGCCCCTGGGAGCATCAGTGACTAGTCCTTCCTGCCTCCTTTGACAAACTGAAATTTCCTCTCATAGCCTTAGAAGGAAGCCAGAGTTTTAGCCAACATCTAAACAAACACAAGTAGATTTCTTTAACAAGCTAATATCACATTTATTATTATTATTGTTATTATTATTTTGAGTTGGAGTCTCACTCTGTAACCCAGACTGGAGTGCAGTGGCCTCTCCCGGCCACCGCAGCCTCGACCTGCTGGGCTCCGGCGATCCTTCCGCCTCAGCCTTCCAAGTAGCCGGAATTACAGGCATGCGCTACCACGCCCAGCTGATTTTTTTATTTATTGTAGAGATGAGGTCTCGCCAAGTTGCCCAGGCGGGTCTCGAACCCACGGGCTCAGGCAATCCACTCACCTCGGCCTCCCAAAGGCGCGGGATTACAGGCTAAGCCACGGAGCCCGGCTGCTAATATCACATTTAAACCCGACAAGTTGGAAGCCAGATGAAGACCATAGTGCAAGGAAAAATTCACCCACCTTCAAGACATGTCACTTTCCAGACATCGCCCCATTTACTCTTGCACGTCAGGGGAGAGGACAGTCTGGTAAGTTATGAATATTTCTGTTATGGTCCGAGTAACACTCAGCTGCTCGCACTTGATACCGATAAATCAAAGGAACAGGGAAGTGGTAGAAAGAAGTTTATTTCTGAGTTTCCAATCCAGGGAGCAGAGCCAGACTCAAGGTCTTTCTCAAGGTATTTGCCCACAATTCAGGCCTTGCAGTTCACTTTCTTTTTTTTTTTTTTTTGAGCTGGAGTCTCACTCTGTCGACCAGGCTGCAGTGAAGTGGCACGCTCACAGCCACTGCAGCCTCGACCTGCTGGGCTCAGGCGATCCTTCAGCCTCAGCCTTCCAAGTGGTTGGAACTACAGGCATGTGCCACCATGCATGGCTAATTTTTTTTTTTTTTTTCGAGTTGGAGTCTCACTCTGTCGCCCAGACTGGAGTGCAGTGGCCGCTCCCGGCCACCGCAGCCTCGACCTGCTGGGCTCCGGCGATCCTTCCGCCTCAGCCTTCCAAGTAGCCGGAATTACAGGCACGTGCTACCACGCCCGGCTGATTTTTTGATTTATTGTAGAGATGAGGTCTCGCTGCCCAGGCGGGTCTCGAACCCGCGGGCTCAGGCAATCCACTCACCTCAGCCTCCCAAAGGCGCGGGATTACAGGCTGAGCTACCAAGCCCGGCTAATTTTTTTTTTTTTTAATTTATTGTAGAGATGAGGTCTTGCCTATTTGCCCAGGCTGATCTCGAACTGGTGAGCTCAGGCAATCCTCTCATCTTGGCCTCCCCAAAGTGCTTGGGATTACAGGTGTGAGCCACCGCAACTGGCCACAGTCTACTTTTTATAGTCCAGAGTTGCTGGTACCTATACATTAGCCACGTGACAGCAGAGCATTGTATAGAACTTAAGTTACAGCTGCATTTTACATTTAGATGGTGATATTTAGAGTAAAGGACATTTTCAAAGTCTAACACATGCGTTACAAAAGTGATATAAATCACAAGACTTACAATTACTTTGATGCAAAAATTATGCAAATCACAAGACATGATTACATAGATACTATATTGTTCAAACCTATGCTATTAAGAAAGGGAGTAAGACAGACACAATGGTTCACACCTACAATCCCAGTACTTTGGGAGGTGGAGGCGAGAGGATTGCCTGAGCCCAGGATTTGATTCAAGCCTGGGCAACATGGCAAGACCTCCTCCCTAGGATAAATCAAAAATTAGCTGGGTGTGGTGGTGCACGCCTGTAGTTCCAGGTACTTGGAAGACTGAGGCAGAAGGATTGTCTGAGCCCAGCAGGTCGAGGCTGCAGTGGCTGTGAGTGTGCCACTGCACTCCAGCCAGGGCGACAGAGTGAGACTCCAACTCATGTAACAACAGCAACAGCAAAGAAGCCGTTATCATAAGACCACAGGTGTCTTTTGAGAGCCTTTTACAGAGCAGAGGATCACATGAACCTTATTATACCTGGCAGGGCCCAAGAGCCAGGGCTTCCATCAGGGCTCTGACAGAGGGAACTCCCTTGTGGTCCAGAGTAGCGTTTCCTCTCTGAGGTTGCAACAACCAAAGAGATGGGGGTGAAAGCAGGCTGAGCCATCTATCAGTGTCTTAGAGGTTTGTGAAACAAAGCTATGGTGTTAGAACCAGGTGTGCCCAGAGAAGGTTGTTCCGATCCACAGCCAGAGCACGGTGTAGGCCTCCAAGGTGACCAGTGACTGAGCAAGTCAACTCCTTGTCAATGGGTGAGGATTATAATCTTTCTAGATGAGTAATCGCCCTACCGGTAATATTTACTTAGGTCTAATTCTACCCATTGATGAGTACCTGTGCTTACCTGTCCTCCATGAGGACGTGGAGCAGACCACCACCCAATCACCTTAATGACCTGCCTCCCATCGAAGGGAAAGTTTAAAAGGATTCAACCTGCAGCATCCATTTGCCGTGGCTTTCCTAAATGCTGGTGTGGCCATGTGCTCTTTGAGCTATGGCTGCTGCCATGTTTTCCTAAACTTTGACCTTGGTGAGGTGACTTTCCTCTCTCTCTAACTTATTTCTAAATAAACTATATTTTCCAATCTAAAAGACAAAACAAAAAATAACAACAACAACAAAATTCTACCCATTGGCAAAAAGATAAAAGAAATAGAGAAAGCAACGTAGAAGGTGGGTAAGAGTGAATAAGATTCAGACTTCCTGGGTCTAAATTCAGGCTCTGTCGCTTATTATCATTATAATCACGGGCAAGCAACGATTCTAAGCCTTAGTTTTCTTATCCATAAAACTGGGACTTTGCAGGGTTCATGTGAGGATGAAAAAGGATAACAGATGCTACACACACAGTACGATACCTCTTAGTAAAGGGGAGTTATCATTATAGTAATGAAACACACATCTGTAAGAGTGAAACTGACTTAGGAAATTACAAGTAAATATGACAGATGTGTCACACAGGTGAGAAGGGGATAGTACTTGGCAGGTATTACATTAGCCCTCATTAGGTAAATGTGGTTACTTCGGGCATCATATTTTGTTTGTGAGCTTCCTGAAATCTAAGGAAAAAAAAGAGATTCATTACAGGCCAAAGTATTCTCACTCTGTTGTTAAATACAACACTGATATTGATTGAGTCTATTGATATGTAGTTCATACTCGATAGACTTTTGTGAAATGCAGGAATAATTGCTGCTCCGTAGAACACTGTGGGCCATGTATCTTCTTCTTCGACTGTCCTCTTTTCTTTTTCAAACTGAACCTTAAGCCATTTTGAAAATTAATTTAAAAAATCAAGAATCTACTGACACCTATGACTTGCCATCATTTAAATAATTACTTTTAATTTTTTTCTTTTTTTTTTTTTTTGCTTTTCATGGAAGTCTTACTGATGCATTTCCTTTATTTTAACGTAAATAAACACTAAACCAAAAGCATTTTTAAAAGACTTGGGACTTCCAGAATAGTAGAATGAAAAGTGTCTCTCCAACAAAACAATTTAGCTGCTAAAAATTATTTATTTAGGCTGGGCCCAGTGGCTCACACCTATAATCCCAGCACTTTGGGAGGCCGAGGTGAGAAGACTGTCTGAGCCCATGGGTTCGAGACCAGCCTGGGCAACTTGGCGAGACCTCATCTCTAAATCAAAAAATTTATGACACAGTAAGACCTCAATTCTACAATAAATCAAAAAATTTATTGTCACAGTAAGATCTCATCTCTACAATAAATCAAACAATTTATTGACAGAGTGAGACTCCAACTTGAAAATATATTTATTTACTTGTTTATTTATTTATTTATGAGTCAGAGTCTCATTGTTACTCAGGCTGGAGTGCAATGGCATGCTCACGGTCACTGCAGCCTTGACCTGCTGGGCTCAGGCGATCCTTCCAAGAAGCTGAAACCAAAGGCACGTACCACTATGTCCAGTTAATTTTTTGATTTATTGTAGAGACGAGGTCTGGCCAAGTTGCCTAGGCTGGTCTAGAGCTCCTGGGCTGAGGTAATCCTCTTACCTCGACCTCCCAAAGTGCTGGGATTACAGGTGTGAGCCACTGCGCCTGGTTAAAAATTATTTTAAAAACAGTTATATAGAGCCGGGCTCGGTGGCTCAGCCTGTAATCCCGCGCCTTTGGGAGGCTGAGGTGAGTGGATTGACTGAGCCCGCGGGTTCGAGACCTGCCTGGGCAGGCGAGACCTCATCTCTACAATAAATCAAAAAAATTAGCCAGGCGTGGTAGTACATACCTGTAGTTCCAGCTACTTGGAAGGCTGAGGCGGAAGGATTGCCGAGCCCAGCAGGTTGAGGCTGCGGTGGCCGGGAGCAGCCACTGCACTCCAGTCTGGGTGACAGAGTGAGACTCCAACTCAAAAAAAAAACAAAAAAACAGTTATATAAAGTCTCAGGCTGAATGGGGTGGTACACACCTATAATTCCAGCACTTTGAGAGGCTGAAGTGGGAGAATTGTTTGAGCCCAGGAGTTCAAGACCAGTCTGGACAATACAGTGAGACCCTGTTCCTACAAAAAACAAACATAAATGACCCAGGTATGGTGGTGAGCCCCTGCAGTTCCAACTATTCAGGAGGCTGGGGCAGAAGGATCACTTGAGCCCAGGAGTTTGAGGTTATGGTGAGCCATGATTGTGCTACTGCAGTGCAGCCTGGGCAATAGAGTGAAACCCTGTTTCCATAAAGCAAAAAATAAGTTTCAGCTGGGCACGGTGGCTCTAGCCTGTAATCCCAGCACTTTGGGAGGCCGAGGTGAGTGGATTGCCTGAGCCTGTAGGTTCAAGACCAGCCTGGGCAACTTGACGAGACCTCGACTCTACAATAAATCAAAAAATTAGCTGAGTGTGATAGTGCATGCCTGTAGTTCCGGCTACTTGGAAGGCTAAGGCAAAAGGATTGCCTGAGCCCAGCAGCTGGTCGAGGCTGCGGTGGTTGGGAGCGTGCCACTGCAGTCCAGCCTGGGCGACAGAGTGAGACTCCAACTAAAAAAATAATGATAATAATAAGTTTCAAGAGGAGGGGGTTGGGTGGTAGGATAGGCAGTTGAGGGAAACTGCCAGGGTAGAGAAGGGCACACCTCATCAAAAAGGGTAACTGCATCATCAACATTTGTATACCTAACCCTGAATTGTACCCCACATCTTTAAAATAAATGAAAAATAGAAATAAATTTCAGAAAATTGTCTTAAGAGCATACAGCAAATGGAGAAAACTCACTCAAGAAAGTGGATTAAATAATTAAGTCTCAGAAGAGCTGGGAATGTCTGTGGCATTTCAGTCACGGCCTGGCTCTGTACCCCTCAGGTTACAGGAGCCCAGCCCTGAAAGCACCACTCTGGGCAGGTACCGACAGGGAAATGGGGCTCCCTGTTCCCCAGTTTCCCCCTCTGGCTATGATCTCACCCTGAGAGAGGTGGACTGCCGACTCGTCTCAAGTACATACATTTTTTCCTGTTAATCTGCCTGTTGTAAGTTTATTTCATAGACTCGGTTATTAAACTGAAGATAGAGGGGAATTAGGAAAAACTTTGAGATGAATAAAAACAAATAATCTGGACTCGGTGGCTCAGCCTGTAATCCCAGCACTTTGGGAGGTCGAGGCAAGTGGATTGTCTGCACCCGCGGATTAGAGACCACCCCGGGCAACTTGGCTAGACCTCGTCTCTACAATAAAATAAAAATAAAATAGCTGGGCGTGGTAGCGCACGTCTGTAGTTCCTGCTACTTGGAAGGCTGAGGCGGAAGGATCGCCAGAGTTCAGCAGGTCAGCTGGGGTGGCTGTGAGCATGCGAGCCACTGTACTCCAGCCCTGGCAAAGGAGTGAGACTCCAATTCAAAAAACAAACAAACAAACAAACAAAACAAAAAACAGAACAAAACTTATCAGATGTAGTTAAAGCAGCGCTTCAAGAGAAATGTGTGGCTGTAAATGCCTATATTAAGAAAGAAGAAGCCGGGCTCGGTGGCTCAGCATGTAATCCCGCGCTTTGGGAGACTGAGGTGAGTGAATTGCCTGAGCCCGTGGGTTCGAGACCCACCTGGGCAACTTGGCGAGACCTCATCTCTACAATAAATAAAAAATGAGCCGGCCGTGGTAATGCGCGCCTGTAGTTCCAGTTACTTGGAAGGCTGAGGTGGAAGGATCACCGGAGCCCAGCAGGTTGAGGCTGCGGTGGCCGGGAGCGGCCACTGCACTCCAGTCTGGGCGACAGAGTGAGGCTCCAACTGGAAAAAAAAAAAGAAAGAAGAAAGATCACAAATCAATCAATCAAACTTTCACCTTAAGGAACTAGAAAAAGAAGAGAAAAACTAAACCCCAAACAAACAGAAGGCAGGAAAGAAAAAGATTAGAGGAGAACAAGTGACAGAGGGAACAGAAAAACAACAGAGAAAGCCAACAAAGCCAGAAGTTGGTTCTTTGAAATGATCAGCAACATGGACAAACCTTCAGCTAGAATGCCCAAGAGAAAAGAGAGAAGACTCAAATTATTATTATTATTATTATTTTGAGTTGTAATGTCACTCTGTAACCCAGGCTGAAGTGCAGTGGCATGCTCACGACCACCGGAGCCTCAAACTGCTGGACTCAGGCAATCCTTCCACCTCAGTCTTCGAAGTAACTGTAACTACAGGCATGTGCCACCACTCCCGGCTAATTTTTTTATTTATTGTAGAGATAAGTTCTCCCCAAGTTGTCCGGGCTTGTCTCAAACCCATGAGCTCAGGCAATCCTCTCATCTCGGCCTCCCAAAGTGCTGAGATTATAGGTGTGAGCCACTGTGCCCGACCAAGATTCAGATTATTAAAATCAAGAGTGGGCCCAAGATGCGCACGGTGCCTCACACTGTAATCTCAGCACTTTTGAAAGCAGAAGCAAAAGGATTACTTGAGCTCAGTGGGTTCGAGACCAGCCTGAGCAACACGGCGCAATCTCATCTCTACAATAAACTAAAAAAATCACCCGGGCTTGGTAGCACATGCCTGTGGTTCCAGCTACTTGGAAGCCTGAGGCGGAAGATTTCCTGAGCCCAGCAGGTCGAGGTTGCAGTGGCCATGAGTGTGCCACTGCACTCCAGCCTGGGTGACAGAGTGAGACTCCAACTCAAAAAAAAAGAGTTGGCCCAGCATGGTGGCTCATGCCTGTAATCCCAGCACTTTGGGAGGCTGAAGCCAGAGAACAGCTTGAGCCCAGGAGTTTGAGACCAAGATGGGTAACATGGTGAGACCACATCTCTAAAAAATAAAAGTTAAAAACAGAAAAAGATCAGGAATGACATGAGTCAGATCTGGCCTTCAGAGAATTTCACACCACTGATCACAGTCGTGGATTCATGGATGGCCACTTGACCCACACCAAGCTAGGTGAACATAACCACCAACCTTACAGAAATAAAGTTGATAAAGATTGCAAGGGAATGCTGTGTCAACATGTTGTTAGATAAGGGTATAAGCAATGACTTTGTATATGATTAAAAAAATCAGAAGCAACCTGTATGTCCATATGTTGGGGACTGATCAGATGTATATGAAAAAATGTTAATAGACTTATAAAACATATTGTTGGACTTTTAAGAGCAAGTTGTACGTCCAGGCGCGGTTACTCAGGCTTGCAATTCCAGCATTTTGGGAGGCGGAGATGAGAGGATTGCCTGAGTTCAGGGGTTCGAGATCAGCCTGAGCAACTGGTGAGACCTCATCTCTACAATAAATTAAAAAATCAGCATGGCATGGTGGCATGTAGTAGTTCCAGCTACTTGGAAGCCTGAGGTGGAAGGCTCATCTGATCCCAGCAGGTCAAGGCTGCGGTGGCCGTGAGCGTGCCACTGCACTCCAGCCTGGGTGACAGAGTGAGACCCTGACTCAAAAACAAAAACAAAACAAAGCAAACACACACACACACACACACACACACACCCTCCACACACACACATGCACAAGCCAAACCTGAACAAAAAAACATTTTTTTCCCACATTTCCTTGTACATAGCACAATTATATGTCACTTGTATGGTCTAAATGACAAAGACGTTTAAAAGGGCATTACATGAAAAATAAAGAATAAAAATGAAAACTAAAAATAAATTCAAGACAAACATAAGGATCCTTTGAACTCTGACTTGGTGTTGAATCTATGAGACGTATATGACTTCAACGAGTCGAGTATAATATCTAAAGAAACCCATCGCCTTATGGTTGAAAACAACAGATGAGTGCATTTATTTGCCTGTTTCCAAGACCCTAATGATGCAGACACTGAGTGTAGCTTTAGGCAGTTCTCGATGCCAGGCTTCAGAAGGAAAAAAGTACATGGCTCGTTGCCGAATACCTCTGCCAAGTCCCAATTTGCAAGCACAATTCAGCTCATTTGCACTTCCATCTTGATTCTGCTTGTTGGTCTATTAAGAAATAATAGTGCAATGACGTTGTTCTTTGGGTGGAGAGAGTCATGACCTTGGTCACTATCATCCCTGAGGACAAAAATATCCGGAAATATCCTTAAAGTCTTGTTTTCCATTGAACCGAACACTCTCCTATGGTGACCTCCTAGGCTCATCCCAAAAGAACCTCACTGGGATAAGTCATGAATGCCAGAGTGTTATTCTATCTCGATAATTTGGTTAAACAAGCATATCTAGCTAGAGGAAAACAACTCCGTCCTAATTTCACCTTTCATTCTGAATGACTGAGGGTTTGCTCACGCTGTTTTCCCCCCGCAGGCTTGAATTAATCATCGATAGGTCTGCCTATCAATAAAAAGCGGACTAACTCCTCCTGGCTGAGATTTAGAATCGAATAGGAAAGATATGTTATGTGGTCAGGAACCTCTGATACCAGTATCAAGGAATTATGAAATGCGGGGAAAGGAGTTAATAGGAACTGTCACCAACAGATTGCTAACGGGAGAGATGACAGCGGACATCTGTTGTTTTTGTCTGCCTAGAATTCATTTCTTTTTCCTGGGGGTGGCATCCCGATTTCCTATGCAAAACTGCTTCCTCCCACTCCTGAACCATTCATCAGGTTCAGGGTGGACTCCTTCCCACCATCTGGCCTTAGGGGTGGACACACGACTCAGATCTGGCCTTCAGAGAATCCCACACCGCTGGTCACAGTCATAGATTCATGGAAGGTCACTTGACCCACTCCAACCTAATGTGAATTCAGCAAGTTTAGCTTGCACTGCTGGGGGGACGGTGCACACCTCGTGCTGGAGCTTGAGGTGGTTCTGTTTACAGGGACCGCCGATCTGAAAATAAAACCAACACTGAGAAGAGCTACGCCAAAGGAAGGTGACAGCGTCCTACTGTTTGAAGTCAACATCATAGCTTGAACTTCTCAGTTATTTATATGGGCATTTTACTTTCGTTTGTCATTGGAGTGATGTATTGGCCACTGACAACCACAAGGATTTTGAGTGACATGCCAGAAATGTAGCGTATCCGGGTGTCAAGCAAGCCTGTCCAAGGTTGCCGTCCTACTCTGCTCGTCTCAGTTCTAATTTTTTTTCCAAAGACCAGCCCAAATACTGTCTTATCCTTGCAGCCTTCCAGAATCCCACTGGATCTTCATGAACTCTTCCTCATTTGAACTCCTGAAGCATTTCTTATCAATTGTCAATTATTGTCCCTGCTTGTTTGTTTTTAAAATATTCACGTATCTTCTCTCTCCATGTCTGTTATAGTAAATCTCAAGGTTAGGGACCGCATGTAGTAAGGTGTCACTTTATCTCAGTGCTTTGAGTGGATTAGGGCGTTCATTCATGTTTGCTGATGATACATTTCAAGGGTTGTGATCCTGTTTGTTCTTCCATCTCAACCACCCCCAACGTATGTCCAACATATACCCTCAACCAAACACACATACGAAGAGGAGACCCAAAGGAAACCGAATTATCTTTTTTTTTTTTTGAGTCAAAGTCTCACTCTGTCACCCAGGCTGGAGTGCAGCGGCACACTCACAGCCACCGCAGCCTCAACACGCTGGACTCAGGTGATCCTTCCACCTCAGCCTTCCAAATAGCTGGAACTACAGGCGTGCGCTACCATACCCAGATAATTTTTTACCTATTTATTTATTGTAGAGATGAGATCTCACCAAGTTACCCAGGCTGGTCTCGAACCCCTGGACTCAGGCAATCCTCTCGCCTCAACCTCCCAAAGCGCTGGGTTTATAGGCGTGAGCCACCATGCCCGGCCCTTAGAGGACGATTCTAAGTAACTGAGTCCCTTAGGATTTAGTCATGGCTGAGCTACAAAGACAGAACTGTTTGGTCTCCTAACCCCCATGCCAACTGAAATGAAGAGGAACGATGAGGGAGAAAGGAGAGGCTGGGTGCGTCATCTCGGACCCAAATGAGGACCAGTGCTCCTCACCCGCTCTGAACCAGAACAGTGAAGGGAATTTTTGCTGCATCATAAGTACATGTTACAGCAAACACACAGATTCACCAGGCGCAGATCTGGAAATAGATTCCGCAGGGCATGTAAGGAACAGGATCTGGGCGGGGTAGAATCTTAATAGTAACGAAGATATGACTCAGGTCTTGGCTCTCTTCCCCAGGCATTTCCACCTCTCTGACCTTGATTTCATCATCACTGTCATGCCAGGAAGCGTGGAAAGAACAGAGGGAGTGGAGCCCCATGGAGCTAAGTGTATTTCCCTTTTCTTTCTTCAGCTTCTCTGGATGAGTGGGTGAAAAGTTACGTGAGGCGATGTCTGCCAGAGTGAAGGCTCAAACCTTCGCCAAAAGAGAAAACATGAGTTTTAAAAAAGTCGTTTTATTTTCTGTTTTTAGAGACAGGGTCTTCTTCTATTGCCCGGGCTGGAGTACAGTGGTGTGATCAGAGATCACTGCTGTCTCCAACTCCTGGGTTCAGGTGATCTTCCCACCTCAGCCTCCTGAATAGATGGAACTACAGGCATGCGCCACCATACAAGCTAATTTTCTTAGATGGAGTCTTGCCGTGTTGCCAGGCTGGTCTCAAACTCCTGGCCTCAAGGAAATTCTTCCACCTTGGCATCCAAAAATGTTGGGAATATAGGTGTGAGCCACTGTGTCTGCTAAAAATCGTTTTTTTGTGATTTGTTTTTGAGTTGGAGTCTCACTCTGTCACCCAGACTGGAGTGCAGTGGTATGCTCATGGCCACCGCAGCCTTGACCTGTTGGGCTCAGGTGATCCTTCCACCTCAGCCTTTCAAGTAGCTGGAACTACAGGCACGTGCCACCATGCCCGGCTAATGTTTTGATTTATTGTAGAAATGAGGTCTTGCCAAGTTGCCCAGACTGAACCTGTGGGCTCAGGCAATCCTCTCACCTCAGCCTCCCAAGTGCTGGGATTATCGATGTGAGCCACCACACTTGGCCTAAAAAGAGTTTCAAAGAAAGCAAACGAATAAGTGGGAACACTCAGGTTCTGGGAGTCAGTGAGGCGAGGCATCTCAGTAGCTACTGCCATTACAGTGAGTATCAGAGACTCCTTTTGGCGGAATTTCATCAACAATAATAGAACAGCTAACCTTTACTACAAAGTGCCTGTACAAAGTGCCAAGCACGACATTAGCTCACCTGTGTCTCCTCACCCCCCCCCACCTCTGAGTTAGGTTGTATCAACATTCTGATTGTACAGATGGGGAAACTGAGGTTTACAGCAAGTAAGTAGCTGTTCTAATATTGCACAGCTAGTGAGTGATGGAAACAGACTTAGAACTCAAGATCCTCTTCCTCTATCCTTTTAATCTCTCTGTAGTGTGAAGTAAAATGGTACCCAGAGAAATACCTTTTTCTTCCCTTGGCAGAAAACCTTAGGGAAAATGCACCATAAAGAGACAAAAATAAGGCCAGGTGCTGTGGCTCACACCTATAATCTCAGCACTTTGGGAGGCCGAGGTGAGAGGATTGCCTTGAGACCACAGGTTCGAGACCAGCCTGGGCATCTTGGCCAGACCTCGTCTCTACAATAAGTCAAAAAGTTTTCTGAGTGAGGTGGTGCACACCTGTGATTCCAGCTACTTGGAAGGCTGAGGCAGAAGGATTGCCTGAGCCCAGCAAGTCGAGGCTGTGGTGGCCGGGAGCGTGCCACTGCACTCCAGTCTGGGCGACAGAGTGAGACTCTGACTCAGAAAAAAACACAAACAAGAAAATAGATGAAAATAAAAGTTTCTTCTAGTGCTGAATGACTCCAAGTGCTCAAAGTGTAAAGCTGATAGTTCCCCCACCTTATCCACACTTCCGTTTTCCAGGGTTTCAGTTACTTGCAGTCAACCAGGACCCAAAAAATATTGTGGTATTTTGAGAGGAAGAGAAAGATCACATTCACATAACTTTTATTATGTATGTTGTTATAATTGCTGGGCCTACATGGTGGCCCACACCTGTAATCCCAGCGCTTTGGGAGGCTGAGTTATAAGGATTGCTTGAGGTCAGAAGTTCAAGACCAGCCTGGGCAACATAGTGAGAACCTGTCTCTATAAAAAGCATTTTCAAAGATTAGTCAAGCAGGGGAGCACACAACATCAATAAGGGAACCTGATCTCAAACCAGGTGAAGTGAGGACCAACGGGGGCCCAAACTTTACCTGTATGCTGACCACTTGTACACCTAATCCTCAATTGTACCCCACATGTGTTAAAAAACAAGATTAGTCAAGCGTGGTGGTATGTGCCTGTAGTATCAAGCTACTTGGGAGGCTGAGGCAGGATAATCACCTACTTGAGCCTAGGACTTGGAGGCTGCAGTGAGCTATGATTGCCCCACTGAACTCCTGCATGGGCAACAGAGTGAGACACTATCTCTTACATTAAATGCATAAATAAATAGCCAGGCTTGGTGACTGACGCCTGTCATCCCAGCACTTTGGGAAGTGGAGGTGAGAGGATTGCCTGAGCCCAGGGTTTCAAGACCAGCCCGGGCAATGTGGTGAGACCTCATCTCTACAATAAATCAAGAAAAATTAACCAGGCATGGTGGTGCACGCCTGTGGTTCCAGCTACTTGGAAGGCTAAGGCGAAAGGATCGCCTGAGCCCAGCAGATCGAGGCTGCGGTGGCTGTGAGCGTGCCACTGCCCTCCAGCCTGGGCAGCAGAGGGAGACTCCAGCTCAAAAAACAAAAAACAAAACAAGAGTGAGACTCCAACTCAAAAACAAAACAAAACAAAACGAGTGAGACTCCAACTCAAAAACAAAAACAAAAAACAAGAGTGAGACTGCAACTCAAAAAATTAAAAAAAAATATTGTTATAATTTTTCTATTTTAGTTATTGTTGATAATCTCTGACTGTGCCTGATTTATAAACTAAACTTTTATCATAGGTATGGATGTATAGAAAAAAAAACTTATTATGTACAGTCTCAGTACCATCTGCCATCTCAGGCACTGGGGTTCTGGGCATGTGTTCCCCGTGGATGGGAGAGATTCATGTTAGTGACTTCACGTGACTCACAGGCCAGCCGAAAGTCCCAGCTCCCAGTGCATCCACCTCCTCCTTGCTTTGCATGGAACTTGTGTCCACTGATAATTTTTGCATTGAAACAGATGAGGGTGCGGGACAGGCCACCAGACATGAAGAACCGAGTTCCAAGAAGTCAGAGGAACTGCGGTCAGCGCAATGCCACACGCGTTCACATGGAAGAGGTGCACAAGGACAGGGCCGAACAAGCAAAAGGGAGCCTCTCTCTCCCTCTCTCTCCCTCTCTCTCCCTCTCTCTCTTTCCCCCTCCCCTCCCCTCCCTTTCCTTCCCCTTCCCTCTTCCTTCCTCTCTTCCTTCCTCTTGAATCAGGGTCTCACTCTGTTACCCGGGTTGGAGTGCTATGACAAGATCACGGCTCACAGCAGCCATGACCTCCTGAGCTCAGGCAATCCTCCCGCCTCAGCCTTCCGAGTAGCTGGGACTACAGGCAGCTGCCACCGTGCCCGGCTGATTTTTTGATTTTTTGCAGAGACGAGGTCTCACTATGTTGCCCAGGCTGGTCATGAACTCCTGAGCTCAAGCAATCCTCCTGCCTCGGCCTCCCAAAGTGCTGGGATTGCAGGTGTGAGCCACCGCACTTGAGCCCCTTTCCTTCCACCTAGAGATATTTGGTCCCCGGGGTTTTTGTTTTTGCTTTTAGTTTCATTTTGTTTTTGTCAAACCATCTCTGTTTCTGGTTCTGGAGAAGCAAATGATGCCTTTTTCTCCATCTGAAATGTACTTAGGGACCTTGTGACCCAGGTCAGCTGTAAGCCACTTCAGAAAGACAGCTCCTGTCATTGGGGTCACCTCCCTTTCTCTAGCCCTTCCTCCCTGCTGACTCCAAGTAGACTTGATTTATTATTATTATTATTATTTTGAGTTGGAGTCTCACTCTGTCGCCCAGACTGGAGTGCAGTGTCCGCTCCCGGCCACCGCAGCCTCGACCTGCTGGGCTCCGGTGATCCTTCCGCCTCAGCCTTCCCAGTGGCTGGAACTACAGGCACGCGCTACCACGCCCGGCTAATTTTTTGATTTATTGTAGAGATGAGGTCTCGCTGCCCAGGCGGGTCTTGAACCCGCGGGCTCAGGCAATCCACTCACCTCAGCCTCCCAAAGGCGCAGGATTACAGGCTGAGCCACCAAGCCCGGCTTGATTTATTATTAAAAAAAAATTTTTTTTGAGTTGGAGTTTCACTCTGTCACCCAGGCTGGAGTGCAGCGGCATACTCGCAGCCACTGCAGTCTCGAACTGCTGGGCTTAGGCGATCCTTCTGCTTCAGCCTTCCAAGTAGCTGCAACTACAGGTGTGCACCACCGTGCCCAGTTAATCTTTTGATTTATTGTAGAGAAGAGGTCTTGCCATGTTGCCCAGGCTGGTCTCAAACCTGTGAGCTATGGCAATCCTCTGGCCTCCGCCTCCCAAAGTGCTGGGATTACAGGCATGAACCACCATGCCTGGCTCCAAGTAGACTTTAATAGGAAGCAGGACACTGACACAGAAATGGGCACCTGCGTCACCCTGCTGGGTTCATCAGGGAACCCAGTGTCCTGTGAGCGTGCCTCAGTTTCTCTCTGGAACTCTGCTACAAGAAGATGGCGTTGGTGAGTGCTAGAAATGAATGCAGCAGCTCAAGGCTCATGACTTTAAGCACCAAGCTTGAGAATTCCAAGCCAACAGATCTCATCCTGTTCCCAAGGCTTTTATTGTCAGCTCCCAACTCTCCCATACCTCCTGGTCCTTAAACAAAGCGGCCGGGGATTTCAGAAGGGGGAAAGGACACAGTGTCCTTGAATCATCATTTCCTTCAATTTCTGCTGAAATAAGAACATGATATCGGCCGGGTGTGGTGGCTCACACCTGTAATCCCAGCACTTTAGGAGGCTGAAGCATGGGAATCGCTTGAGTCCAGGAGTTCGAGACCAGTTTAGGCAAAATAGCGAGACCTCATCTCTACCAAATAAATAAATGAATACGTAAAACAAACACACAAAATAGATAGGCAGTGGTGCACACCTGTAGTCCCAGTTACTAGGGAGGCTGAGGAGGAAGGATCACCTGAACCCAGGAGATCGAGGCTGTGATGAGCCATGATCTTGTCCCTGCCTGCCAGCTTCAGCAACAGAGTGAAACCCGGCTCAAAACAACAACAACCTCACTGGATGAGGTGTTAGAAGGCACACATGAATTTTTCCTGGTCTTCAATCTAATCACTTGCCTACCAAGGACGTAAGATCTGACACATTTGAACTTTCTTTTTTTTTTTGAGTTGGAGTCTCACTCTGTCGCCCAGACTGGAGTGCAGTGGCCGCTCCCGGCCACCGCAGCCTCGACCTGCTGGGCTCCAGCGATCCTTCCGCCTCAGCCTTCGGAGTAGCCGGAATTACAGGCATGTGCTACCACGCCCGGCTGATGTTTTGATTTATTGTAGAGATGAGGTCTCGCTGCCCAGGCGGGTCTCGAACCCGCGGGCTCAGGCAATCCACTCACCTCAGCCTCCCAAAGGCGCGGGATTACAGGCTGAGCCACGGAGCCCGGCTTGAACTTTCAAGGAAACGTTTGGTCTCAATTTTTGGGTTCCTCCATTCCAAATGAATGAGTAGTCTCATTTTTCACTCTCAGAGAAGTGGTGACACACACCTGCCCTCTAGTGGGCAATAAAAATAATTTCAAGTTTGAAAAAAAGACTTGAGTCCCCAAAGAGATTTTAACTTGGCTGCGTTTCCCAAATTGACCAGCAGGTCGAGATCTGACTGGTCAGACTGAACAAGCCGACTTTGTCTACAAAAAAGTGGATTTTTTTTTTTTGAAAAATATAATGAGTGGTGGGAGAAAAAAGAAGTGACATCAGCAAGGGGGACAGTGACCGGTGTTTGCTGTCAGTCACGTATAGCACTAAAGAGTTGTGTGATCTCAGATCTCACAACCATCGACTCTCTCGTGTATCAAATTGGGATACTAGGATTACAGGAATGTGGAGAGACACAAAGGCATTTTAGGACACATTCTTTGTGGCAAGATTGAACTCATGGACCCAAGCCACGTGGCACGTTGTTTAAACACCTAGATCCGGCAGCCCAACTGTCTGGGTTGAAATCCATCTCTTCCATGTATGAGGCATATGACACAGAGCATGTTTTCTGACTCTCTCTGTGCCTCAGTTTCTCCCCTTGTTACCTGAGGATAACATATCTGATTCATAGCATCCTTAGGGACAATAAACAATCAGTGTTTGCAAAGTGGTCATAACGGAACCTGGCACATGGCAAATATTGGTTAAAAAGTCATCCTATCCCACAGTCAAACTAGCAAGTGTGGATTTTGTATTTATTAACTGCACAGCACAGGGTTAGAGGCACAAAACTGTTCGTAATCCAGCAAGAGAATAATAATAACATCAGCTAAGATTCGTTGAGTGTTTTCAAGGTACCAGCCTTAGAAGCACTTTTGTGTGTTTCCTTGTTTAATATTAATAATAGCTTGTGTTTATTGTGTTGCTAATTCATTTAATCTGTGGAACAACCTGGATGATGAGGGTAATTCTTATCTCTATTTCTTCTCTTTTTTTTTGAGTGGGAGTCTCACTCTGTCGCCCAGGCTGGAGTGCAGTGGCACGCTCACGGCCACCACAGCCTCGATCTGCTGGGCTCAGGTGATCCTTCTACCTCAGCCTTCCAAGTAGCTGGAACTACAGGCCTGGCTTATTTTTTGAGTTATCATAGAGACGAGGTCTCACCAAGTTGTCCAGGCTGGTCTCGAACCCCTGAGCTTAGGCAATCCTCTGGCCTTGGCTTCCCAAAGTGCTGGGATTACAGCCTTGAGCCATCACGCCCGACCAAAAATTAAAACGTTTAAAACCTGGATGTATGATTGTCTCTTCTGCCTCCATCTGGAACTTACAGGCATTGTACCACCACGGCCGGGTAATTTTATGATTTATTGTAGAGACAAGGTCTCACTAAGTTGCCCAGGCTGTTCTCAAACTCCTGGGCTCAGGCAATCCTCTCACCTCTGCCTCCCAAAGTGCTGGAATTACAGGTGTGAACCACCACACGAGGCCAGAATCACCATTTCAAAAAGCACTGATAGTACATTAAAGTTAAAGGAATATATTTTGAGCACTTACAAAAGAATGTAACTCAAAGACAAATCTATTCTTACAGAAAGGCTCCAGGATATTAAGGGTAATTTTAAGAGGCTCCAGTCTCAATGAATAGTGTGTTTTTGTTTGTTTGTTTGCATTGGAGTCTCACTCTGTCACCCAGGCTGGAGTGCAGTGACACACTCACGGCCACCACAGCCTCGACTTGCTGGGCTCAGGCAATTCTTTCACCTCAGCCTTCTAAGTAGTTGGAACCACAGGTGTGCACCACCATACCCTGCTACTTTTTGATTTATTGTAGAGACAAGATCTCGCCATGTTGCCCAGGCTGGTCTCAAACCCACAGGCTCAGACAATCCTCTTGCCTCTGCCTCCCAAAGTGCTGGGATGACAGGTGTGAGCCACCACGCCTAACTGAGCAGTGATCTAATGATAGTAAATGTCATTCATTGTACCAACTTTAACAGAGCAGATGATTGCTTTTGATTATCTCTCAGTTGTTTTTCTTTTTTCTTTTCTTTTCTTTTCTTTTTTTTTTTTGAGTTGGAATCTTACTCCGTCACCCAGGCTGGAGTGCAGTGGCATGCCCACGGCCACCCCAGTGTCCACCTGCTGGGCTCTGGTGATCCTTCCATCTCAGCCTTCCAAGCTGGGACTATAGGCTCACGCTACCATGCCCAGCTATTTTTTTTTTTTTATTGTAGAGATGAGGTCTTGCCAATCTGCCCGTGCTGGTCTCGAACCCGCAGGCTCAGGCAATCCACCCACCTTGGCCTCCCAAAGTGCTGGAATGACAGGCTGAGCCACCGAGTCCAGCCCTATCTCTCAGTTTTTAAGCTACATATAAAATTTTACCAGCCTGGGTAACATAGCAAGAACTCATCGCTACAAAAATTTAAAAATTAGCCAGGTGTGGTGGCGCATGCTTGTAGTTCCAGCTATGTGGGAGGCTGGCTAAAGTGGGAGGATCGCCTGAGCATAAGAGTTCAAGTTTTCCGTGAGCTATGATCATGTCACTGCCCCACAGCCTGGGCAACAGAGCGAGACTCCATCTCTTAAAAAAAAGTTATTGCTTGTCAATATTTTACAACAGAAAAGATTTACTTTTTATTAAATATGAGGTCTGACAATTAAGTTCTTGAACTCATTCTAGAAAAAGTGCTACATAGCTCATTGCAGAATATCACCATGGTCACCTTCAAAGTACTCCCCCTGGGAAGCTATGTATCAATGCCAGCACCCAGTCCACTTGTCAAAGCAGTTTTGGAACTCTTTCTGGACTGGCCATCAGAGTTGTCGTCACGAGAATGTCGGAGTTTGAATGAGAGCAACGAACGAACATTAAATTTCTTGTTAAACTTGGCAAGAGTGGAAGTGAAACCAGGGACATGTTAGTCCAAGTTTATGAGGATAATACCATGAAGAAAACGGCAGTGTATAAATGGATTGAACATTTTTCTGAGGGGACAGAAAGTGTCACTGATGGAGAGAGGTCAGGCTGGCCAGTAACAAACAGAACTGACAAAACATTGCAAAATTTTGTCAAATTGTGCGTCAAAATCATTGACTGACTGTAAGAAGCATAACAGACTAAATAAACATTGATAGAGAAACAGAAATTTTTTTTTTTTGAGTTGGAGTCTCTGTTGCCTGGGTTGGAGTGCAGTGGCACACTCACGGCCAGTGCAGCCTTGACCTGCTGGGCTCAGGCGATCCCTTCATCTCAGCCTTCCAAGCAGCTGTAACTACAGGTGTGCACCACCACACTCAGCTAATTTTTTTTTAATGTATTGTAGAGACGAGTTCTCACAGTGTTGGCCAGGCTGGTCTCGAACCCATGAGCTCAGGCAATCCTCTTGCTTCTGCCTCCCGAAATGCTGAGATTACAGGCATGAGCCACCACACCAGGCTGAAACAGGAAAATCTGAACTAAAAATCTTGGCATGAGAAAGGTGTGTGCAAAAATGGTCCTGAAGGAGTTCTTGCATCACGACAATGCACTAGCTCACACCGCACTGCCTGTGAGGGAGTTTTTAGCCAGTAAACAAATAACAGTATTGGAACACACTCCCTACTCTCCTGATCTGGCCCTCAATGACTTTTTTATTCACCCAAAGATAAATGAAATATGGAAAGAAAGACATTTTGATGACATTTGGGACATCAAGGGTAATACGACGACAGCTCTGATGGCCATTCCAGAAAGAGTTCCAAAATGGCTTTGACAGATAGACAAGGTACTGGCATTGGTGCACAGCCTCCCAAGGGGAGTACTTCAAAGGTGACTGTAGTAATATTCAGCAACGAGGTATGTAGCACATTTTGAAGGATGTGTTCATGAACTTAATTGTCAGCTCTTATATATTAAAATCTAAAAATCTAACCAGACTATTGTGCAAGAAAAATTCAAGTTTATAATAAAGGCAACTTGCATTCAATTGGTGAATGTAGGTTCAGAGAATATGGGTGTTTCTATATATTCTTACAACTTTCTGTAGGCTGAGAATTATTTAAAATTATAATTGGGAGGTGGTGGGTAAAACCAGGACTATGAAAACATTCTTGCCTTCACCATTCTCTTTTCTTTTTCTTTTCTTTTTTACTGTGAATATACTTTATTTAGTCATTTTTGTTTACGACAGGAGGGGAGAGGGGTACAGCACTGCTGGAGTCAGCATGCCGGAGGTGGGCACTGGTTACTAGAGATCCAAGTAATGCAAAGAATTGCAACACACAAAGAGGTGAAAAAAGAAGATATTTATTTAAGAAAGGTTCACTTCCACAGACAGGAAGCGGGGCTACACTCTAGATGAGTGTGGCCCACCATTCTTCTTAATGTTGTTCTTGAGGTCCTAGTCAGTACAAGAAAAAGTGAAAAACAATTAGAAAAAAGCTGACTGCAGTGACTCATGCTTGTAATCTCAGCGCTTTGGGAGACTGAGACTAGAAGATCACTTGAAGCCGGGAGTTCAAGACCAGCCTGAGCAACATAGTAAGACCTATCTCTACAAAAAATAAAAATAAATAAAAATTAGCTGGGCATGATGTCATGTACCTGTATTCTGTGTTACTCTGGAGGCTGAGGCAGAAGGATCACCTGAGCTCAGGAGTTCAAGGTTGCAGTGAGCTATGATCATGTCACTGCACGCCAGCCTCAGCCTGGACAACAGAACAAGACCCCGGTTGTTGTTTTTTTTTTTTAAGGAGGGGCTGCTGAAGGGAATTAGCTTAGTAGTGTAGGCCTTTTTGCTGTTCTGGTCTTCCACCGTGTGAGGACACATTCTTTTTGTGTTTCTGCCCTTCCACTGAGGGAGGACACCCATATGACACCTATGAAGAATGGACCCTCATTAGACACTGAAACTACAGGTGGTTTGGTGTCAGACTTCACAGTCTCTAGAACTGTGAGGAATAAACTTCTGCTCTTTATAAATTGCTCAGTCTCAGGTGTTCTGTTATAGCAATACAAAAAATATACACTTTTTTTGATAAACAAAAACATGTATTTAATGAAAAAATGCCAGGTACAGAAGAGAACACATTACATAATTTTACTTATATATAAGTAAAAAAACAGGTGATATGAATCTATGCCATAGAAACCAGGGTAGTGGTCACCCTTGGAGTGGGAAGTTACTAGAAGGTGGTATGAAGGTAAGTCCAATGTTGGTCATCTTCTGTTTGCTCAACAGATTACACAAGCGACCAGAATGCTTTAAGAAAGGGATTGGCAGTAGCGGGATAGTACTGGGGTGGGGGGGAGGCAGGGGGGGACACAGCATCAATTATGGTGCCTGATCTCAAATCAGGCAAAGTGGGGACCAAAGGGAGGCCCCAAATTTACCTGTACAATGACCGCTTATCTACCTAATCCTGAATTGTACCCCACCTCTTTAAAATAAAAAAAAGAAAATGCAGTAAGCTATACATTTATATGCACACTTTTTTGCATGCATAGTTACACTTCAATATAAATGTTTTTTATTTTAATTTTAATTTAATTTTATTTATTTTTCTTTTGGTTTTGAGTTGGAGTCTCACTCTGTCGCCCAGACTGGAGTGCAGTGGCCGTTCCCGGCCACTGCAGCCTCACCTGCTGGGCTCCGGCGATCCTTCCGCCTTAGCCTTCCAAGTAGCTGGAACTACAGGTGTGCGCTACCACACCCGGCTAATTTTTGATTTTTTGTAGAGATGAGGTCTCACCAGGTTGCCCAGGCGGGTCTCGAACCTGAGGGCTCAGGCAATCCACTCACCTCAGCCTCCCAAAGCGTGGGATTACAGGCTGAGCCACCGAGCCTGACGGTGCCCGGCTTTATAAACGTTTTTTAAAGCTAGAGGAAACTATTTGCACCAAATATTAAGCAAATGGTTACTAAGCATTACTCCTAAAGGGTTATTACAAAACAATAATAAAAATGAAATCACATGGAAGAAAATAGACTAAGGCTACAAACACATCTCTTAACTCCCAGTTTCATAGAAGGAATACTAATGGCTTATACATATACAAAGAGTTGTTCGCCTAAAATCCTGGGCTCTGGTGTTTGTTAGAAAGTCAAAATTTAAAACCTGGCCTTGTGACCTGTTGAAAATTCCTTACTCTCTCTAAACTTTTTTTTTTTTTTTTGAGTTGGAGTCTCACTCTGTCGCCCAGACTGGAGTGCAGTGGCCGCTCCCGGCCACTGCAGCCTCAACCTGCTGGGCTCCAGCGATCCTTCCGCCTCAGCCTTCCGAGTAGTCTGAATTACAGGCATGCGCTACCCCCCCGGCTGATTTTTTGATTTATTGTAGAGATGAGGTCTCGCCAAGTTGTCCAGGCGGGTCTTGAACCCGCGGGCTCAGGCAATCCACTCACCTCGGCCTGCCAAAGCGCGGGATTACAGGCTGAGCCACCAAGCTCGGCGGTCTTTAAACTTTTTTGCTGTTATTTTTTTTTAATTGTTGTTGCTTTATTTTTATTTTTTTGAGCCAGAGTCTCCCTCTGTCGCCCAGGTTGGAATGCAGTGGCATGCTCAGGATCACTGCAGCCTCAACCTGCTGGGCTCAGGTGATCCTTTCACCTCAGCCTTCCAAGTAGCTGGAATCACAGGCAAGTGCCACCACACCAGGCTAATTTTTTTAAAAATTGTAGAAACGAAGTCTCACCAAGTTGCCCAGGCTGGTCTCGAACCCCTAGACTCAGGCAATCCTCTTGCCTCCCTCCCAGGGTGCTGGGATGACAGGCGTGAGCCAGTGTGCCCAGTTAGTTTTTTTTTGTTGTTGTTGTTGTTTTTGAGTTGGAGTCTCCCTCTGTCACCCAGGCTGGAGTACAGTAGCATGCTCACAGCCACTGCAGCCTCAACCTACTGGGCTCAGGCAATCCTTCCACCTCAGCCTTCCAAGTAGCAGGACCCACAAGCAGGCGCCACCACACCTGGCTGATTTGTTGGGGTTTTTTTGTAGAGACGAGGTCTCACCATGTTGCTCAGGCTGGTCTTGAACCCCTGAGCTCAGGCAGTCCTCTTGTCTCTGCCTCCCAAAGTGCTAGGATTACAGGTGTGAGCCACCGCACCCAGCACTATCCAAACTTTAGTTTCCTGCTTTAAACTGGAGATAATGATGGTGCTGACCTTGTGGGGTTAGGAGAGTTAATTGATAAAAGACAACATTTCAAGAACAATTTCTGCTATGTAAGTTAAAACCAGGAATATGAAAGCATCCCCACTAAATTCTAAAGTACTAAGTGCTAAAATACTGTGCTCAATATTTTAGTAGCATTTGGAATTATAGTAGTAAGTATAGGAGACAAAAACACATCTAAAAGACAGCACTATTTTTTTTTTTTTTGAGACAGGGTCTCTGTCACTCAAGCTAGAGTGCAGGACTGCAGTTCCCACTTACAGCAGCCTCGACTTCCTGAGCTGAAGGGGTCCTTCCACCTTAGCCTTCCAAGTAGCTGGGACTACAGGCACACGCCACCATGCCCAGCTAATTTTTGTAGAGATGAGGTCTCACTATGTTGCCCAGGCTGATCTCGAACTCCTGGCCTCAAGCAATCCTCCCTCCTCAACCTCCCGAAGTGCTGAGATTACAGATGTGAGACACTGTGGCCGGCCAGCATCATTTTTTATCCAGTAGACTGGCAAAAAATAACTGTCAACTTCCTCGTAATCTATGTTATTTCATTTTTTTTCTTTTCATGAAAACATTCTTTGCAAGCACCCTACTGCCTTTCACCCGATTGTCTGGGTCTCGACTTAGATGTCTTTTCTTTTTTTTTGACTTAGATGTCTTTTCATCCAGAAATCTTTTGTGATCTCCTTCCTGGATCACTTCCACTTCATCTCACCTCTCACTCTTTCCGTTATCCCCATTAATGACTCGATTGTCCTATATCGTTTTGTGTGTGTGTGTGTGTGTGTGTGTGTGTGTGTTTTGAGTTGGAGTCTCACTCTGCCAGACTGGAGTGCAATGGCCGCTCCCGGCCACTGCAGCCTCTACCTACTGGGCTCCAGTGATCCTTCCACCTCAGCCTTCCAAGTAGCTGGAACTATAGGTGCACACTACCATGCCCGGCTAATTTTTTTTGGCTTATTGTAGAAATGAGGGCTCGCTAAGTTGCCCAGGCAGGTCTCGAACCCGCAGATTCAAGCAATCAATCCATTCACCTCGGCCTCCCAAAGCGCTAGGATTACAGACTGAGTCATTGAGCCTGCCTGATCGTCCTATATCATAACACTTACCTTATTGCATGACAGTTTTCTAACTACTTGATTATCACATGCAAATATTTTCTCCTGCTCGTTCATAATTCCTCCCCAGAAGCTTCTGTCAAGCCCCAAACAACCAGTGATTTGCTTTCTGTCATCAAAGAGTGGTTTGTATTTTCTAGAATTCTACATATGTGGAATCATGTATGATAGTAAGTCCCCTACAAACAAACCTTCAAGATGCAAACTTTCAAAGATGTGAATATGATGCCAGCCCTTGTTGGTCAGTTGTTGTACTGTACTGTACCACAGTACTTGTCAAGGTACCGTATTGTAATATTTAAAATCTTTTATTTTTTGTGTTTGTTAATGTATTATATGTGTGAAAAGTATTATAAGCCTTTACAGCACAGTACTATATAATTAATTTTGTTAGTCGGGTACCTAGGTTAATTTTGTTGGACTTATGAACAAACTGGATTTGCAAACACGCTCTCGGAACAGAACTCGTTCGTATGTAGGGGATTTGCTGTACATACTTTTTATTTGTCTATTTTCTTTCAGGAGGCATAATTATTTTGAGACTCATCCATGTTGCTTGTATCATAGCTAATTCATTTTTATTTCTGAGAAGTATTTTATTGTATTGATATCTGTTGATTTGTCTACCCAATCATGATTGATGGACACTTTTTTTCAATTTGGGTTTGTTACAAACTGTTATGAATATATTTGTATACATGTTTTTATAGATATATATTTTTATTCTTTTGGGTAAAGACCTAAGAGTAGAATATTTGGGTCATGGTAGATACACAATTATTATCGATACTATTATTATTTTTGAGTCAGGTGCTCACTCTTTTGCCCAGGCTGGAGTGCAGTAGTGGACTCATAGTTCACTGTGGCCTCAACCTCCTGGGCTCAAGCTATCCTCCCACCTCAGCCTCCTGAGTAGCTGAGTTACAAGAGTTAGCCACTGTGCCTAGCCCACATTTATTATTTCAAGAAACTGCCAGGCTGGGTATAGTGGCTCATGCTTATAATCCCAGCACTTTGGGAGGCTGAGGTGGAAAAATCTCTTGAGGCCAAAGTTTCAAGGCCAACCTGGGCAGCATAACAAGACCCTGTCTCTACAAAAAAATTTAAAAAAAATTAGCCAGGTGTGGTGGTACATGCCTGTATTCCCAGTCACTTGGAAGGTTGAGGCAGGAGGATAGTTTGAGCCTATGAGGTCAAGGCTGCAGTGAGCTATGATCACACCACTGCCCTGTAGCCTGAGCAATAAAGAGAGACTCTGTCTCAAACAGAAAGAGAGAGAGAGAGAGAGAGGGAGAGAGAGAGAGAGAAGGAAGGAAGGAAGGAAGGAAGGAAGGAAGGAAGGAAGGAAGGAAGGAAGGAAGGAAAAGGAAAAGAAACTGTCAAACTGTTTTCCAGAGTGGTAGTACCATTTTATATATCCATCCATGCACTGGAACTGCATGACAGTTCCAGTTTCTCCATATCTTAGTCAACACTTGGTATTATCAGTCTTTCTTTTTGTTTTAGACATTCAAAAACTGGGTTTTAGTAGTGTCACTTGTATCTGTCAGTGTTTTTAATTTGCATTTTCCTAATTATTAGTGATGGTGAACCCCTTTTCATGTATTTGCCATCCATATATCTTCTTTGATAAGGTGTCTGTTTAAATCTTTTACCCACTTTTTTTTGAGTTGTTTTCCTGAGTTTTGAGTGTTCTTTACATATTCTGGATTCAAGTTGTTTAACAGATATGTGATTTGCAAATATTTTTCCTGTGACTTGTCTTTTTATTCTCTTAACAATGTTTTTCAAAAACCACACGTTGTTACTATTAATAAATTACAACTTTTCAATTTTTTCTTTTTATGAATAGTGCATTTGGTACTAGATTTTTTTTTTTGAGTTGGTGTCTCACTCTGTCACCCAGGCTGGAGTGCAGTGCGCACACTCATGGCCACTACAGCCTCGACCTGCTGGGCTCAGGCCATTCTTCTGCTTCAGCCTTCAAAGTAGCTGGAACTACAAGTGCATACCACCACTCGTAGCTAATTTTTAAAAATTTATTGTAGAGATGAAGTCTCGCCCAGGCTGGTCTCGAACCCAGGGGCAACCTCTAGCCTCGGTCTTCCAAAGTGCTGGGATTACAGGTTTGAGTCACCATACCCAGCCAGGATTTACATTTAAATTTATAACAAGAAATCAGTCCATTCTGAACTCATATTTGTATATGACGTGAGCTATGGATTGCATTTGGATATCCAGTTATGCCAACACCATTTGTTAAAAAGATGACCCTTGGCTGGGCTCAGTGGCTCAGCCTGTAATCCCAGCACTTTGGGAGGCCAAGGTGAGTGGATTGCCTGAGCCCGCGGGCTCGAGACCCGCCTGGGCAACTTGGCAAGACCTCATCTCTACAATAAATTTTTAAAAAGTAGCCGGGTGTGGTAGCGCACGCCTGTAGTTCCAGCTACTTGGAAAACTGAGGCGGAAGGATTGCCGGAGCCCAGCAAGTCAAGGCTGCGGTGGCCGGGAGTGGCCATTGCACTCCAGTCTGGGTGACAGAGTGAGACTCCAATTCAAAAAAAAAAAAAAAAAAAGATGACCCTTTCTCCACTGAATGACTTTTGCACCTTTGTTGAAAATCAGTTGCGAGGGTCTACATCTAGACACAATATTCAGTTCCACTGCTTTATCTGCCTATCTTTATGCCAATGGCATATTGTCTTGATTACTGTAGTTTTATAACAAATCTTAAAGATAATGTAAGCTCTTCAAATTTGTTCTTTATTTTTGGCTATTTTAGGTCCTTTCCATTTCTGGAAAAAATTTAAAACCAGCTTGTCAATTTCTAAAAAGAAGCTTTAGAAAATTTGGAATGGATTGCAATGAATTTATATATCGATTTGGCAGAATTTATTTCCCAACAATATTGAACCTTCTGACAAATCTCTCCCTGCCTCTCTCAGCAATGTTTTGTAGTTTTCAGGGCTTAGGTCTTGCACACTATTTGTCAGGTCTATAGTAAGCATTTCATGTTCTTGATGCTATCATAAATAATATTTTAATTTTGATTTCTAATTGTTGCTACTATATAAAAATACAATTGACTTTTGTATATTTTTATTTTTTATTTTTTTTTAGAGTTGGAATCTCACTCTGTCACCCAGACTGGAATGCAGTGGCCACTCCCGGCCACCACAGCCTCGACCTGCTGGGCTCTGACGATCTTTCTGCTCAGCCTTCCAAGTAGCTGGAACTATAGGCACGCGCTACCATGTCTGGCTAATTTTTTAATTTATTGTAGAGATGAGGTCTCACCAAGTTGCCCAGGCAGGTCTCGAACCCACGGGCTCAGGCAATCCACTCACCTCAGCCTCCCAAAGCGCGGGATTACAGGCTGAGCCACCAAGCCCGGCTTGACTTTTGTATATTGATCTTGTTTCCTACAACCCTACTGAAACCATTTATAAGTATTGGTCTTTTTTTTTTTTTGAGTTGGAGTCTCACTCTGTCGCCCAGACTGGAGTGCAGTGGCTGCTCCCGGCCACCGCAGCCTCGACCTGCTGGGCTCCAGCAATCCTTCCGCCTCAGCCTTCCAAGTAGCCGGAATTACAGGCATGTACTACCACGCCCGGCTGATTTTTTGATTTATTGTAGAGATGAGGTCTCACTGCCCAGGCAGGTCTCAAACCCGTGGGCTCAGGCAATCCACTCACCTCAGCCCCCCAAAGGCGCGGGGATTACAGGCTGAGCCACCGAGCCCGGCAAATTGGTCTTTTTAATGGGACTTTCTACATAGATGAGCATGTATCTTCAAATAAAGACACTTTTACCTCAACATCTCTAATAGGGAAGTTGCTTATTGTTTTCTCTTGTCTTATTGCGCTGGCTAGAATCTCCATCATAATGCTGAATAGAAATAGTGAGAGGAGACATCCTTGCCTTGTACCTAATCATAGTGGGAAAGCAGTCAATCTTTTTTTTTTTTGAGTGGTAGTCTCACTCCCTCACCCAGACTGGAGTGCAGTGGCACACTCCCAGCCACCGCAGCCTCGACCTGCTGGGCTCCGGCAATCCTTCCACATTAGCCTTACAAGGAGCTGGAACTACAGCCGCATGCTACCACGCCCGGCTAGTTTTTGATTTATTGTATAGATGAGGTCTTGCCAAGTTGCCCGGGAGGGTCTTGAACCCGCGGGCTCAGGCAATCCACTCATCTCGGCCTCCCAAAGCGCTGTGATTACAGGCTGAGCCACTGAGCCTGGCCAGCAGTCCATCTTTTATCATTAAGTATGCTAATTCAGGTTTTTCACAGATGCTTTTTTGGGGGTTGAGGAAATTCTCTTTTGTTTCAAGTTTGCTGAGAGTTTTTGCCAGGAATGAATGTGGAATTTTATCAAATACTTTTCTTGCATCTATGGAGACAATCATGGTTTTTCATTTTTAGTCTGTTAACATGGTGAATTACACTGATTTTTTGGAATGTTACAGCAAATAATGATCTCTGCTATCAGGTACATAAACAGATAGGATTGTTATAATCTTTTGATAGATGCATCCCATTGACATTATTAAAAGACCCATTTCATTAATCTACTTTGATATTAATATAGCCTTTTTAGCATTCTTTTTTTTTGAGTTGGAATCTCATTCTGTTGCCCAGGCTAGGGTGCAGTGGCATGCTCCCGGCCACCACAACCTCAACCTGCTGGGCTCAGGCGATCCTTCTGCCTCACTCTTCCAAGTAGCCAAAACTACAGGCATGCACTACCATGCCCACCTAATTTTTAAAAAATTTATTGTAGAGACGAGGTCTCACCCTGTTGCCCAGGCTGGTCTCGAACCCAAGAGCTCAGGCAATTGGCAATTCTCTCACCTCGGTTGGGATTATAAGCTTGAGCCACCGTGCCCGGCCTAGCTTTCTTCTGATTAGTGTCAGATATAGTTTTTTCTTTTAAAAAATTTTAACCTATGTGTGTCTTTATATTTGAAGAGGGTTTTATTATAGGTTAGGTTAGGTCCTGTGAATTCTTTTTTTTTTTTGAGTTGGAGTCTCACTCTGTCGCCCAGACTGAAGTGCAGTGGCCGCTCCCGGCCACCACAGCCTCGAGCTGCTGGGCTCCGGCAATCCTTCTGCCTCAGCCTTCCAAGTAGCCGGAACTACAGGCGCGCTACCACGCCCGGCTAATTTTTGATTTATGGTAGAGATGAGGTCTCGCCAAGTTGCCCAGGCGGGTCTCGAACCCGTAGGCTCAGGCAATCCACTCACCTCAGCCTCCCAAAGCATGGGGTTACAGGCTGAGCCACTGAGCCCAGCCTATGTGTCCTTTTTCCTTTAACTACCTTTAGTCTTCTTCTTCTTTTTTTTTTTTTTTGAGTTAGAGTCTCACTCTGTCGCCCAGGAGGGAGTACAGTGGCACATTCACGGCCACCCCAGAGTCGACGTGCTGGGCTCAGGCGATCCTTCTCAGCCTTCCAAGTAGTCAGAACTACAGGCGTGTGCTACCACGCCCAGCTAATTTTTTGATTTATTGTAGAGACAAGGTCTCGCCAAGTTGCCCAAGTTGGTCTCAAACCCGCGGGCTCAGGCAATCCGCTCGCCTCGGCCTCCCAAAGTGCTGGGATTACAGGTTGGGCCACCGAGCCTGGCCAAGTCTTCTTCTTTATTACTGTTTTTAAGCAATTTGATTAAGATGAGCCTTGGTGACTCTTTCTCTTTTTTTTTTTTTTTTTTTTTTTTTGAGTTGAAGTCTCACTTTGTCGCCCAGGCTGGAGTTCAGTGGCATGCTCACAGCCAGTGCAGCCTCAACCTGCTGGGCTCAGGTGATCCTTCCACCTCAGCCTTCCAAGTAGCTGGAATTACAGGTGTGCACCGCCACACCTGGCTAATTTTTTTTTGACTCATTGTAGAGATGAGGTCTCGTGGGCTCAGGCAATCCTCTCACCTCAGCCTCCCATAGTGCTTGGATTATAGGCATGAGCCACCAGTGTAATTTTCTTCATGTTTCTTGTGATTGGGTTAATGAAGTTCTTTGAAAGGATGGATTTCTCAAATTTGAGAATTTTTGACCGTTATTTCGTCATATATATTTTTCTGTACCCTTCTTTCTTTCCTCTCTTCTGTCCATTCCAAGTTCATGTAAGTTAGGCTGCTTGAAATCGTATCATAGCTCATTAAAACCCTGGATTTTTTTTTTTTCAGGATTTTGATTCTGTGTGTTGTATTTTGTATAGTTCACTTGCTATACCTTCAAGTTCACGTATATTTTCTTCTGCAATGTATAACATGCCATCAATCCCATCCAATGTATTTTTCTTTTCATACACTGAAAACTGGAAGTTCAGGTAGGTTTATTAAAAATATCAGTGTCTCTACTCAAACTTTTTTCTAGCTTCTTGAACATATGGATTACAGTTATAGTAACTATTTAATATCCTTGTCTCCTAATTTTGTCATCTTGTCATTTTGGGCTGGTTTTCTTTTTTTTTTTTTTCCCCCTCCTTATTGTGGATCAAATTTTCCTGCTTATTTGTTTAATAATTATTGACTGGCTACCATACATTTTAAATGTGTGCTTGCTCTGTGCTGTTGATATGGTATTACTATTAATACAACTTCAGCCGGGCTCGGTGGCTCAGCCTATAATCCCCTGCCTTTGGGAGGCTGAGGTGAGTGGATTGCCTGAGCCTGTGGGTTCGAGACCCACCTGGGCAGCGAGACTTCATCTCTACAATAAATCAAAAAATCAGCCGGGCGTGGTAGCGCGTGCCTGTAATTCCGGCTACTCGGAAGGCTGAGGCGGAAGGATCGCCGGAGCCCCGCAGGTCGAGGCTGCGGTGGCCGGGAGCGGCCACTGCACTCCAGTCTGGGCGACAGAGTGAGACTCCAACTCAAAAAAAAAAAAAAAATACAACTTAAGCTTTCTTCTGGGATATAGTTAAGTTTCAGTTCTTGCCTGTAAGCCTTGTCAAGTGAGACTGGAGTGGCTTTCTGTATGTCATCAACATAGTAATCCAGGTCTCCTATAGTCCCACTACTGAAGCAAGATCCTGCTGAGTTCTTTTCCTGATATTTCATGAATTTCGAAGTTTTCTACTCTGGCTGGTAAGAAAAAAAAATTCCCAGTCAGTGCAAACACTGGGTAGTAATCCATCTCATCCAATAGATCTTCGCTGCGGTAATTTTGCCTCACAGAAGACATTTGGCAATGTTTGGAGACACTTCCGGTTGTCACAACCAGTCAGGGGAGTGCTGCCAGCATCTAGCTCCTAGAAGCCAGCCAGGATGTTGCAAAATATTCTACAATGTCACCTCCACAATACAGAATTGACTGTCCCCACCTGTGAATAGCGCTGAGGTTGAGAAACTTCCTAATCCTTTTGGGTAGTTTCTTCACATGCATGTACTGACCGGCACTCAGGGGAATAGCTGAGGGAGACCCTTATTCAGTTCTCTGCATCTCTCTCTCTGTGCAGCTCTCTCCAGCCATCTTGGCTTCAGCCATCTTGGCCTCCCCAACCTCACAACTATGTGTCCTCAAGTCAAGGAAACTGTTGGACTTTGTCTGGGCTCCCATTCCAACTCTAAGCGGCAGCCTGGAAATTCTCCAGGCATAAGATGGAGCAATTTTAGGACTCTTGTTTGTTCCTCGTCTTTGGAGGATTATTATTCTGCATTGTCTGATGTCCAACATCTCGGAAGACATATTTTAAAAATATATATTTGTATTTTTTGTTTGGTTTTTAGTTTAGTTTTTCTTTCCCTAGGCAGAAAGTTTATTTATACCCCATTACTCCATCTTGTTATTAGAGCAGAAGTCCTACTTTTGACATTTTTGAGATTTAGTTAAAATTATAGCATTGATATAGATCAGTGGTTAAAAGTTAGCTTTCTGAATCCGGGCTTGGTGGCTCAGCCTGTAATCTCGCACCTTCGGGAGGCTGAGGTGAGTGGATTGCCTGAACCCGCGGGTTCGAGACCCGCCCGGGCAACTTGGCGAGACCTCATCTCTACAATAAATCAAAAAATGAGCCAGGCGTGGTAGCACGCGCCTGTAGTTCCAGCTACTCGGAAGGCTGAGGCGGAAGGATCGCTGGAGCCCAGCAGGTCGAGGCTGCGGTGGCCGGGAGCGGCCACTGCACTCCAGTCTGGGCGACAGAGTGAGACTCCAACTCAAAAAAAGAAAAAAAAAAGTTAGCTTTCTGAAGCTGAATCTTCCTCACAAGAGTATTTAGATTATTTAATTTTAAAAAATATACTGCCAGTTGAGTGTGGTGGCTCATACCTTTAATCCCAGCACTTTGGGAGGCTGAGGTGAGAGGATTGCCTAAACCCAGGGCTCAAGACCAGCCTGGGCAACTTGGTGAGACCTCGTCTCTGCAATAAATCAAAAAACTAATTAGCCAGGTGTGGTGGTGCGTGCCTGTGGTTCCAGCTATTCGGAAGGCTGAGACAGAAGGATGGCCTGAGCCCGGCAGGTTGAGGCTGTGGTAACCATGAGCTTGTCACTGCACTCTAGCCTGGGCAACAGTGAGACTCCAACTCAAAAAAAAAAAAAAATGTGTGTGTATATATATCCAACACTGAAAAGTCAGAAATTTTTTACATGCATGTGCTGATTGGCACTCAGGTGGAGAGTCAAGGTAGACCCCATTCAGCTCTCTGGATTTCTCTCTCACCCCCTCTGGAACTCTGCCCTGAGAGAGTGTCTCGATCTTCAGTTATTCTTGACATATCCTCTTTAGGGATACCTCAAAACATCTAAAGGGTCTTTAGGAGGATAGCCTTTAGCAATCAAAGCATTGGAGGTGCCAGTTGGACTGGATTTCTTCTTCATTGCCCCTCCACCCCGACCCCCCAAATTCCACCCTTTGTTCTTCTCCATCATGCTCTGTGCCTAGGAGGCTGACCTCTATGACTATATCAACAGAGTTCCTAGCCCTCTGGATTCACATTGGGTTTAGCCACACAGGGTTACGGGCAGGGAATTAGAAGGTGAGAGCAGAGTCTGGTCTCCTTCTTGCTGATTTACTGCAGGTTGGGCAAGTCCTCCTTGAGGTTTCAGGCTTTGTCAAATGATCTCATTCATTCTGCTCTCCCTCAGGGATCCAGCGACCCTGCCTAAATGCAGGGGGAGCTAGGAAACAGAGAGAGACCAATTAGATACTCGGTGGGCCTCACTGTTAGGCTAAGAATGTGACTCATAAATGTTTTCCTAAACTCCAACAGCAAAGAGGGCAATGCAAGCCTTGGAAACATTTGCCTTGTTCTTTCCAGTAAGTTTATTTTTGCTGAAAGGGAAAGAGAAGAGGAAGGAATTATTCTGAGGCATGAGCCTCCAGGATAAGATTTAATTGGATGCTTAGAGACTCTTTTATATTTAAATTCTGTATTTCAGATAAGTGTGTCATCAATGTCATTAGGGTGCTTCCCACAGTCTAGTCTATTTACACAATCTGTTTTGACAGCTCTGAGCAGAAGTGTCCCGAAAGGAAATATCAGATCTCACCTTATCATCTTTTTCTAATCATATTCTGCACTCTGTGATCTCAGCTTAATGATATTCAGCTCCGTGGCACAAGTACACACTCCTCCATACAAGTATGTATACACATTTTTGCATACTCACTCAAGCCATGTTTCTGTGTGCTTTTCCATGACAGCTACGTAGTCTGTACCTGCAGCCTTCTAAATAGCGAGGAGCACGGACTATTTGGCTAATTTGACCAGCAATCACCTTTTTAGCAGAGAACTGAGAATCTTGAAATAAGTACAATGTCAGAGTATTCTCGGATTTTAGGTCTGTAAGGTAAAGACAAAACTAACCTGCCATGATTAAGAAAACCAGCAAATGAACCAGACGTGGTGGCTCACCCCTATAATCCCAGCACTTTGGGAGATCAAAGCGATAGGATTGCCTGAGCCCAAGGGTTCGAGACCAACCCAGGCAACATGACGAGACCTCATCTCTACAATAATAAAAAAAAAAAAATTAGCAGAGCGTGGTGGCATGCACCTGTAGTTCCAGCTATTTGGAAGGCTGAAGTGGAAAGATTGCCTAAACCCAGCAGGTCGAGGCTGCAGTGGCTGTGAGCATGCCACTGTACTCCAGCTTGGGTGACAGTGAGACACTCCAGCTACAAAAAAAAAGAAGAAACCCATCAAATAAACTGGGAGCGATGGCTCACACCTGTAATCCCAGCACTCTGGGAGGCAGAGGCAAGAGGATTGCCCGAGCCCAGGGGCTCAAGACCAGCCTGGGCAACTTGGCGAGACATCTTTTCTACAATAAATCAAAAAATGTGCTGGGTGTGATGGCACATGCCTGTAGTTCCAGCTACTTGGAAGGCTGAGGTGGAAGGACCAACTGAGCCTAGCAGGTTGAGGCTGCAGTGGCCGTGAGCATGCCACTGCACTCCAGCCTGGGCAACGGAGTAAGACTCTGACTCAAAAAAGAAAAGAAAAAAAAAGAATCATTGTTCTATTTGGAACTCAAATATCTATCATTCATTCCCTGAAAAGCATAAATAACAAAAATTATACTTTAGAATATAACGTTCTCATGACTAAATATTTTCCAGGCCTCTGAAATATTTTATGTCCAAAGTATAGAGTCCAACCCATGGTACACTGCAGAACCGATGGGTTCCTCAAGAGACTTAGCCACCAATGTAACCACCGTGGTACTTGGGTCTGCTTCTGTATAGTGGGTGGACAGAATTAGAGCGGTCCTAAGGTGCCAGCCAGGACCTTTAATTCAGTGACTCAAGGAATGGCGATTGTTTTGGGGACTTATAAAGAAGTTTGTTCAATAGAAGGTCATATTCTATGGCATTGCTATTAGGACATTTTAAGACGAAATGACAGTCAAAGACCACTGAAGCCAACATTCTGATTGCCAGGAGGCTTGTGGAATAGGATACAATTTGGTGTCTGGGATGGGGAAGGGACAAGATGGTGACAGCGGCATCAGCGTGTTAAAATACCTTTGTTATTCTTAGAATTACCATGATATTCTCTCTCAGTCACCAATTCTGTCCCTTTTCCAGAAGTTCTGAACTATGAATTGTGGATAGTAACCTACCTCTTTTCTCCCTCTGATTGCCCCCACAAATGCCTCCACTCCAAACTAAATAATACAAAACCACTTACTTCTCTTTACTTATTATAGATGAAATAATCCTCCTTCCCCCTTAACAATAATCAATTTCTTTTTTTTTTTTTGTCAGAGTCTCTGTTGCCCAGATTGGAATGCAGTCGAAAGATCGCGGCTACTGCAGGCTTGACCTGCTGAACTCACATGATCCTTTGGCCTCAGCCTCCCAAGTAGCTGGGACTACAGGCGCCCACCACCAAACCCAGCTAATTTTTTAATTTATTTATTGTAGAGATGAGGTTTCACCATGTTGCCCAGGCTGGTGTCGAACTCCTGGGCTCAGGCCATCCTCTTGCCTCCACCTCCCAAAGTGCTAGATTACAGGCGTAAGCCACCATGCCCAGCAGTTATATATATTTTAAAACAGTCCTTGTCTTTTACATGTGGAGAATAATTGTGGATTAGACAGCAGGGCTTCTGGAATTTGTGGTGGAAAGATTGGAGTGAGACTTATAGGAGGAAAGAGAGGCCGTGAGTTGATGGTTATTGTAGCAGATAGATGGGCACACGAGGGTCCATTGCCCTCTACCTTTGTTATGTTTGACATTTCCCACAATAATTTTTGAATTAATAAAGAATCTCTCGATTGTGAAGGCAACTAAATTTATCAGTATCATGTTATAAAATTAGACGGGGGCACGGTGACTCACGTCTGTAATCCCAGCACTTTGGGAGGCCAAGCGAGAGAAATGCTTGAGCCCAAGAGTTCTTTATTTTATTTTATTTTATTATTTTTTATTTTGAGTTGGAGTCTCACTCTGTCGCCCAGACTGGAGTGCAGTGGCCGCTCCCGGCCACCGCAGCATCGACCTGCTGGACTCCGGCGATCCTTCCCCCTCAGCCTTCCAAGTAGCTGGAACTACAGGCGCGCGCTACGCCCGGCTAGTTTTTTTTTTTTTTTTTTTTTTTGATTTATTGTAGAGATGAGGTCTCACCAAGTTGCCCAGGCGGGTCTCGAACCCGCGGGCTCAGGCAATCCTCAGTCTCCCAAGGCACGGGATTACAGGCTGAGCCACCCAGCGAGCCCAAGAGTTCAAGACCAGCCTGGGCAATGTAGTGGACTCCGTCTCTAACACAGATTTTTTAAAGCGACTAAAAAGATAAAATAAAATGGGTAATTAATAATAGATACTCGAGAGTAAACCTTACAAAGTAGTCCATTTATCATCTCAATTCTTCCTCCTCGGTGCTTCGGGGGCAGGTGCTGCTCGAATCCCCCTTTCGGCGATGAGACGCAGCCCACTGAAGCCGGCGGCCAGCGCCCCTCGTCAGCGGCGGCCGAGGACTCGAACTTCAGCCTCGGCACTCCAGACTCCGGGCTCCTTCCCACACGCTGCGAAGCTTTTAAGACGTGTAGGAGTGGGATGAAGAAGGGACGTTTTTCGGGAGTGGAGACAGCCCTCTGGGGCTGCGCAGAGCCTTCCTCTCCGCGGCCACCAGATGGCGAGGGCCGCCCGCCGCCCGGAGGAGAGCGCGCCCCGCCCGGCGCGGACACCGGCGGCCCGTCTGGAGGCCCAGGGCAAGGCGCGGGGCCCTTCCTCGCTCACCCTGCGGATGGAGCCTGAAGTGACCAAAGCCACGGTGCGAGCCCCGCTGTCTCCACAAAGGCGTAGAGAAGGAAGCTTGGAGCTTTTGTTTTGCTTTGTTTTGAGTTGGAGTCTCACTCTGTCTCCCAGGCTCGAGCGCAGCGCCACGCTCACGGCCACCGCAGTCTCCACCTGCTGCGCTCAGGCCGTCCTTCCGCCGCAGCCTTCCAAGGAGCTGGGACTGCAGGCGCGCACCACCACGCCCAGCTGATTTATTTGATTTATTGTAGAGATTCACCAAGTTGCCCAGGCGGGTCTCGAAGCCCTGAACTCAACCAATCCTCTCGGCCCCACCTCCCAAAGTGTTGGGATGACAGGCGTGAGCCACCGCGCGCAGCTAAGGCTTGGAGCTTTCTCAGGGGGGAGGGGAAAATTAAAGTGTGTGTGTTGGGAGGACGGGGCAGAGGTCCGTAGACACGGGGACGCTTTGGGAAGCATTGCCGGAGGCCACAGCTACGCTTTGGGTCAGTGTGATGTGCGTCCTTGGCGATGCGCGGAGGACTCCTGGGGCTGAAGGAGAGAGAGAGAGAGAGAGAGAGAGAGAGAGAGAGAGAGAGAGAGACCGACCAGGAGAAGTTAACTTTCCATTTAAGCCATAATAAAGAGCAATTCGGAAGCCAGCAGCAAAGTCAGAGTCACATATCCTTAAACAAACACACCAAAAAGGTGTCTAATTTCAGGCTTCCTTCAAATCGCTTGTGCGCCCAGGAGGAAATGCGGTCCGTACTGGGTCCGGGCGCGCGGGAGCCCGGGACCCCCAAGCGTGTGTTCTGGGCCTGGGCCTCTGCGAGCGCCAGGAGGACTCGAACACCCGACGCAGAGCGGCGCCGGTGGGCGGGCGCCCAGACTGGACCCGCGGAGCTCGCACATTTGAAAGCCTAACTTGGAGGGCTGAAGGGTGGGGAGATGGGTATTTCGTAGAGGAGGACTCAGTCGGGCTCACCGGGAGATTTTCCCCCAAAGCCTCCGGGGGCTTCGCAGTCTCCGCCGGGCGGGGGACCCCGCGGCGCGAGCCGGGCAGGGGCGGACGCGGCGTCCAGGCGAGTGGGAAAGGACTCGGTTTTAAGTTTTGTTCCCACTGGAGGCCGAATGTGGATAAAAATCAAGAGGCGTGCGGGAAGGCTTCTCTCCGAGAGCGTTTCCATGACGCCCGTGGAGATTTTGAAGCCTGCCTTCCCCTCCACCCCCGCCCCCCGTGTTCGATTTAGAAGGAAGACGAGCAGAGGGAGGGGGGGACCGCGAGTCTCCTTTGACCCGGGTTTAAAACGAACCAGACGCAGCTAGAAAAAGGAAAACGGGGCCCAAACCAGATTCAGAGCCTCGTCACCCCCCACTGCGCGGCTGGAAGACGCGTAGCTGCAGACTTTCAACCGGCTCCAAACCCGAACCCAGACACAGGTTGAAAACAGGACGCGCGCGCCCGCCCGCGGCTTCCCGGTCTCTCCAAGTTCTTTCCCGGCTCTTCTCGCCTTTCCCGGTTTTCCTTGCAGACGTGGGCGGGTCCTCCCCCGGGTCCCCACCCCACCCGCAGGACAGCCCCCCCGCCGCGTCGCGGCGGCTCTCGGCTCTGCCCCGAGGAGGGGCCGGGATCCTGGAACCGCGGGGAGCGAACTCGTGGCGCGGCGGCCGGAGATCCGGGAAGGTCCTGCCGCGAGTTCTCCCCGCAGCAGAAAAGAACACCAGGGGCTACGGGGGGTGGGTGGGCTGCCCCCGCACTCCAACAACCAAAAAGTGTTGGCCTATGTGAAGGCCACGCGTGGAAAATGGCGAATAACGTGATTTCTAACCCAACTTGGGTCCTCCTGGCGCGGCTTTCTCCTCTTCCGCTGCGGTATATGGATTCGTCTTGTTACCGATTCGTGTCTCAGTTTGGGGCAAAAACGGAGACGGAAACCGGGCCGAGCCCGTGACCCCTGGTCCGCAGGGGACGCCGCCCGCAGCGGCGCAGACGCGGGGACCCTGGCGGAGAATTGTAAACACACGGGGCGCCGAGTCCTTGATCTTTATTTAAATAGAGCCTTGTTTATCGGTGTCATCCTAGGAGGATTAATTAGATACATCTCTTCACAATTTGGTGTCTGACACTCCATCTCAGGAATGCCTTATCACAAGGTGTTAATTGGGGCCACTCAGCCACTTACGTTTCTATTAAACACCGTGAGGGACTTTTCACAAGTGCCAGGTTCCTTTTTACTGTACGGTGCAAAAATATACAGGACTCGGAATAGACGAGGGCCAGAATCCGCCGCATCCTGGCGGAGACGAGCCCTGGAGGGCCGGCTAGGGGAACGCGCGTTTCGAAATTCCGTCGCATCTCCCCGTATTCGACGTTGGGGCTTGGGGGGCGACGCCGGGCCCCCCGCTTCCCGAGCCTAAGTCTGCCGTCCACAATACACCTACTTGGAAAAGCAGATCTGCGAAGCTTTACGGGCCCGGTTTCCCGGCGAAATTCGGGGCGGCTTTGCCAAAGCCTTTCGAGCAGGCGCCGCCGGGAACGCGGAGCTGGAGTTCGAGCCCCCGAGGCCACCGGCGGCGCGGGGAGAACTCAGGCCCCAGCAGGGTGGAGGGGATGGGAGACCCGACAGTGGAGGCCCAAGCTCCCGGCGGCCTTGATTGGGCGCAGAAGGGGAGGCGGTCCCGGCTGAGTGCGCGCCTCGGGGTAGCTAATCCTCTTAGCTGCTGCATTTCCGCGCCCGCCGGTGGCAGGATGACCCTCCCAGCCAGACCTTTACCCCGGGAGGGTCAGGAGGGGGCTGGAGAGGTTTGCAAGCTGGGCCTGAAGTCGTCTGCCGATAAGCCTGGCGGGACGTCTGGCGGGGTGGGGGCGAAGGGACAAAGGGCGCACGAGCTCCGGAACCCGTGGGCACTCCTCGGTTCAGCTCTAGGGCTGGCCCCGGGTTCAGCCAGGGGATGGACTGTCCTTCGTCCTCCCGGGGAACGAGAGCCGAAGAATGGAGCTCAGCGCAAGATGAGCGGCTCCCCTGCCGCCGTGAGCGGAGCGGCGGGGCGTGGGAGGCTGGAATCCCCCCTCGTGCGCGCCTCGCCCCCCCCCACCAGCGGGTGTGACCGCGGGCAGGGGACGCCCGCCGGCAGCGCCAGAGGCGACCGGGTGTGCCGGGATGCCTCGGTTCAGAAGCAAGTGGCAGGTGGGCGCACGAGCTCCGGAACTCGTGGGCGCTCAAAGGTCATGGGGGTTTCCGGGGAGCCTCCGTGGGCGCACGGATGGGTGGCCCCAGGGAAGCCTAGAAAAAAAGCCCAGATAACGAAGTGGCCCAGGGCGCGGCAGAGCCGGGTCTCCAAAGGCCGGGAGTGGAGGTTTTCGAGGTTTCGATTAAGTCTGGCGTGGGCAGTATTGCCTCTTGTCGGCAGCACTCCTGGCCCATCCCCACCTTCACAACCCCCCCAAAAAAAACCATTGTCCAGACTTCCCAGTGGGGTGAGGAAATAGCCCCATTCCATTTCAAGGAAAAAAAAAAGAAGATAAACAAAAGCGTCCCCACCCCCTCATGACTACGGCATCCAGTCAGAAATTCTAGAGCCTTCCATGAAGGGGAGGAGGATTGGTGAGGCAGTATTCATGCTGGAAGATCTTTAAAACAAAGCTTAAAACCCACAGTACAGAAGACAGAGCTATGGCCGTTCCCTTATTGAACCACATTTATTAAAAATGACTAAGACTGTACATAAAAATCCAAGATCTCTAAAAAGCCTATAAGGAGCTGTGGCATCAGATTTTAGTTCCTTCACATTACCAGGTTGGGGAGAGGGATGGCAAAGGAGAATGAACTAGGAAATAAGAGTTTTCCTTAAACACGGTTCAAGTTAGTACAGAGTAGCTGAATACATTCTTAACTACCTAAGAAGTAAACAGAATAGCCCCAGATATCACGGGGATGATGACTGTCCCCTTGACCCTGCAGCTGTTGTTAGGTGATTTGCAGATTCTTTACAAAGCCAAAGCACCGATTGTCCATTATCTCAGACACCTATGTAGACTATTTGTACAATATATTCCACGTTACTCTACAGTGTATCTAAACACACACAACTGTACATTTTAAATGCTCTCTCTTTTTTTTTTGGCGACTCCCTCCTTTGCCCCCTCCTGAGTCCTACTGGCCATCCCAAGCACACAGCAGAGGCCTACCAAGTCTCAGGCAATCCTGGACTAGGGCAAAAGTGGCTTGTTACAAAAGCCTGGGGCGAGGAATCAAAATCAGGTAAAACCATCACTTTCAGCAAAAGTTGTTCTTGACTCTTGGGCCTAACATTTTTTTTTTTTTTTTTTTTGCCCCTGGCAAAATGTAACAGCAAAAATCAGTCCCCTGTGGAAGCTTAAGGCCCAGCCCTCTTCCAGAAGCAAATCACCTTAACACCCGGCTTCTATTTGCTTAAGGATTTACAAACAGAAATGAGAATCCAAAGTTTTGTAACTCATTTGACAGCACAATGCTCACAGTCTGCTTCTCTGAATGTTTAGTGTCTCCAATAAATAAATCCAGAACCTTGAATAACCTTAAATTTTAAAACACTTTAAAGTCCTCCATTCATTTATTTTTTTAAAAATGCTAGGGTTGTTTCAGTTACCTGCAGCAATCAAAAAGCTTTGGCACCTTCTTTTAGAGAATTGCACAAAACAGGATGCATCAAGGTGGAAGGCAAACATCTTTTTGGCAACCTAGGCAAAGAAGACAACAAAAAACACCACCAAGTCCATCTGCGAAAAGTTAGCTAATTTTGACGAGGTTAAAAGAACTCTTTAGGGAGTTGTGTAGAAAGCATAATACCCTCCCATGCCTTTTGAGGTGTCTTTACTGTACTCTTCTGCATTCATGTCCTCACACTTTATGGAGGGAGAATTTTCATTACTGGAGGTGCTGGGAGACAGACGCCTTCTCTTGCAAGCACTGGTGTACACACCGGAATCATTGGAATCTAGAGACTTGATGGAAGGCGGCGTCTCTATCCAAGAAGAGCCGATTTCCTCTTTGACCTTCTCCTTGGAGAGCTGATCTTCAGAGAACACAGGGGGGCTCGTTCTGGAGGTCCATGGAAGTCCAGCTGCCATCTTCCTCTGGTAAGAGCCTCGACCTCCCCACCCTGCCATTGGAGGGAAGGTTGGGTCAGGGTAGTACCCCAGGGCATGGGACGTCTGGAGGGGCAAGGATTTAATACCATATGGGAGCAAGGTGCTGGAAGTATATTCAGATTCATAGGAACCGAGGTCTAGTTTGTTGGTCCCAGGTTGCTGGACAGGCGTGACAAGCCACCGCTGGGGAGGGTTGGCCACCTCTTCGCTCTGTTGGGGTGAAAGGAGGCCGTTGGTCTGTGGCACGGTTCTCTCGCCATTATAATATCGGGCTTGAGGTAAAGTGTTCACAAAGGGCTCCGAGAAGAAGGACTGAACGCCGTACCGACCTCCAGGGACAATCTGATGGCATCTAGGAGAATCCGTGGGAGATGGAGTTAACCTGTCATTTTCTGAAGCGGTGTACATGCTACAATATAAAGAGAAACACTTAAAAAAAACAAAAACCCTAATGTCCCCAAATAAACCGCCTCCCAGGAAAGAAAAAGGCTTGTGTCTGGCCTATTGGGCCAGAGGAACTGAGGCAGAGATGCAACAGCCCATTTCAACTGGACTCTTAGTTTGTGGGGAAGAAAGTTTCCCATCAGGTGAGCAAAAGTTCCCTCCAAGGTGTTAAGTATTTAAACTATAGAAAATTCCCCTTTACTTGTCCTGGAACGTGAAAACCTGGGAGCAAACTTCACTCATCAATGTGATGGAAGGACCACTGACTGTGGTGTTAGAAAGCCCAGATTTTACAACCAGCAAGGCCTTACTGTTTCAGGTTGTGAAACTACATCCTTTGAGTTTCAAGTTTTCCTTATGTAAAAAAAAAAAAAAAAAAACGGGGTGAGGAGAGTAATGATATCTGTTCTTGGTAGGATAAAAAAGTTGGATCACATGAAAAGGAAGGTATAAGCCGGGCTCGGGGGCTCAGCCTGTAATCCCGTGCCTTTGGGAGGCTGAGGTGAGTGGATTGCCTGAGCCCGCGGGTTCGAGACCCGCTTGGCAGGCGAGACCTCATCTCTACAATAAAATCAAAAAATTAGCCGGGCGTGGTAGCGCGCGCCTGTAATTCTGGCTACTCGGAAGGCTGAGGCGGAAGGATCACCGGAGCCCAGCAGGTCGAGGGCCACTTGATCTGCGAGTGTGCCGTCCAGTCTGGGTGACGGAGTGAGACTCCAGCTCAAAAAAAAAAAAAAAAAGAAAAGAAAGAAAAGGAAGGAATATAAAAGCAGATATTTAAAATTTCAAGTCCCTACTCAAATGTTGGAAAAAAAACACCTCATTTTAACCCTTGACATTTAACATGTGTCCGTTAACATTTCTTTGGAAATTAAAACCCTTCTGTGAAAATTCTAAAGGCAAGTTTAATAAAGGCAAAAAAAAAAAGCAAAAATAAAAATAGGGAAAAATTCCAAACTCGAGAGCTCTTCCTAGAATACATTCTCAGCAAAGTGTCTGCCGATGTACGTCTCGTTCAAAGATGACCATGCAAGGGTGAATAAAAGCTGAACTTACGAATCATAGTTGTCCCTGAAGCCTTTTGCAAAGGGGTTATGATCAATCTTTAGTTGAGTAATCTAGATAGGGGAGAGAAGCAGTCATGAGCGCTTTATTGTGCCCGACTTTAGTTTTAGAGATTCTTGGCATGTTTGGGACACTCACATCAGTGTTTTGGTAGGCAGTCACTGCAATGAACTGTGTCTCTGAGAAGGTAAAAGTCTGAGTCTTCGAGGGCTCGTTCAAGTCCTCCACGCCATCCTCTGTAACTTCAACAATGTGCAGTCGTGGCTGGTATTTGTGTAAAGACTGTAAGACTATCATCTGGAAAGGGTACAGAAAAAACAAAGTTGCTAAATCTAAAAAGCCTCTCAGAGGTTCAACAAGAGTAGGTTTTGACAAATTACGTGTTTTGGAATGGGACCCCTGAATGCTTCCCGCAAACAGTGTTCTTCGTGTATTGCCATTTAAAGGATCTTCTTATTGTCACTTTTGAAACTTAAAACGTGGTTAGGTCTGTGCATTTGATAAACACTCTTTCCTCTGAGTTTCCTAAATTTCCAAGTACTTCAGTATTTTGGTTCCTGATAGTCAACTCCCTGTTACTGAAATCCAGTACGAAAGTGAAAATGAGAAAAGTCGAAAGAAAAAAAAAAGGTTAGAAATAGGCGAGCAAACAGTTCACGACTGTAAATATCACAAACACAGTGAAGAAAGAATGGACTCTCATGAGGAAAAAGACTTAGAGCCAAGGCCAGAACCAGAAGGACCCCCCCCCCCCCCCCCCCCCCCCCCCGTCACTCTACCTGAGTGTTGTTGTTATTTGCGCCTTTGTTATTGGTGAGTTTTAATTTCCCAAAGGAAATTTCCTGTCTCATCCAGTGGGAACCGGTATTAGGAGACTCTGGGTGAACATACATTTTGTTGCCTAAGAGAAAATGAAACAAAACACAAAACCCAAGGATATAGAGCTGTTTGCAAATGTGGGTAGGGAAGGGATGTCTGTCAGCTACAAAGATATAAGAGCTAGACTTGCAGCTCGTCTCCCAGCGGAAGAGGAGGCCGGTGGAGACCAGCAGGACTCCATGGCACTCCCTCCTGGGGCCCCTGTGCTCATCCTAACAGAATCTCAAAGTTTAAAAACGGAGCTAAGGGGCGATGACTCTTAAAGGCCAACCTGGGGCCTTACTCGAGTCAGAAGGCCAACATCCGAAGGAAGGTGATAGTTGGACTTTTATGGGTGAACTTAACCTTGACGAGGGCTTGCTCAAGTGGACCCTGGGGTCCCAGAAGCCCTTCTTCACCCCCACCCCGAGAGCTTGCGGGAGGATCCGTTTCTCAAACGTAGGCCTTGGTGGGGGGTGGGGCAGGGTCATCGTCAGAGACTCATCGGTGGGCAGGAATGCTGACTTAGCAAACCTCACCGTCACACAGTCAGCATAAAGACACTCAGACCGACACCTTTAGGCCTCAGAGTGCGAGGGAAAAAGCGCAAGATTCAAAATGTGACCTCTCGGAGTCAAGGGTTCCCACGGCTTCACCGCCCGCTCGCGGCCCAGCCTCCCCTCTCCTCACCCTGCATGTTGTTGTCGGCTTTGCCGCAGGTGACCCATTTGCCCCCTTGGAAGCGCCAGTGGTTGGGGTCCGCCAGCACCACCTCGACGAACACGTTGTAGTGGGCGGTGGGATTGAGTCCGTTTATGTTGAAGCTCAGGAAGGGAAACATGCGCCTGTGCGAAGGAACGGAGCCGGGACACGCGATTTAAGTCGGGAGGCCCGAGGACCGGCCCAGCACCGGCGGGTTCCCCGGGCGCTGGGGCAAGGTCGCATTCAACATTCCAAAGTTGGCAGTGAACGGCACACTCGCAGATCAAGTGGCCCGAAACTCTATCATTTCCAAGTATTTTTTTCGGTTGGCAACTCTTGGAACGTCTCTCTCTTTTCCGGAAAAAGGGGGGAAAAAAAGGCCCTAAACGTCAGTATTTCCCACATTCACGAGAACTCAAGTCTTCGGCCCTTTTAGACACGCGTTAATACTTCCCACGAGATGTTAACAATTCTTAATTTTTAAGTGCCCAAGTAGCAGAGAACAACATCAAGATGTTCTTGTTAAAAAAAAAATACATCTATTAAAACCAGACGCGGTGGCTTATGTCTGTCGTCCCAGCACTTTGGGAGGCGGAGGCGAAAGGATTGCACGAGCTCAGGGGTTCGAGACCAGCCTGGGTAAACTGGAGAGCTCTCGTCTCTACAATAAATAAAAAAAATTAGCCTGGCGTGGTGGCGCGCGCCTGTAGCTCCAGCTACTTGGTAGGTTGAAGCAGAAGGATCGCCTGAACCCCAGCAGGTCGAGGCAGCGGTGGCCGTGAGCATGCCACTGCACTCCAGCCTGGGCGACGGATTGAGACTACAACTCAAGACAAAAAACAAAAATCCACTTAAGCCTCAAAGTCCCCTGCGTGCCCCCTCGCTTCTCTCCCCCAGAGGAACACTGTTAGCAAACGGGTGTGCATCAGAACTTTCTCTCACAACGAACCCGAGCCTGGTCTGGCTCCAGGGCCGGTCTAAGCACTTACTGGGACCAGCCTTCGGGGGCCGGCGCTAAGGTCCTCACGCCCACCTCCCGGAGGCGCCCCATGGCGACGCTGGCGCCTAAAACTGCGGGAGCCCATCTACAGCGCTCAGGTGGCCGGCTCTTGGCCTCTCCCCACCCGTGGCTCCTCGCCGGCATGCAGGCACGCGCCAGCATACCGAGGGGCTCGGGCATCCAGCTTGCAGACATGCCCAATTTCCATTTCCGCCACCTCCCGGTCCGTTCAGGTGAGAATGAGGGGAGGAGAGGGGAGGTTGCAGCCGGAACATCCGCACCCTGCCCCGGCCTCCGGTGCGCGGACGCAGAGAGACCCGCGCTGGAGATGCCGCGCCCCCGAGGCTTGCTGCGCGCGGAAAAACACTCCCAGCGGAGCGAGGAGCGAGTGGGCGCAGCTCCCTACCCCGGCCATCCCCGGGACACACACTCTCCCTTCTCCCCCGGTCCCAGGGGCCCCTCCACGCTGCGCTCACCTGCCCTGTTTAGTAATGATCATCTCAGTTTGGTGGCGGTGGAATTTGAGCCACAGCGGCCGGTTGCACAGGTAGACGTGGGCGCGGAAGCCAGAGCCGGGCATCCCCAGGCCCCCCAGTCCTCCGCAAGATCCCGCCGCTGCCGCTCCGGGGTACGGCCCGTAGAGCGGGGCCCCCTGGCCGTACTGGTAGGCGCCCGGGCCGGCGCCCCCGCCGCCGCCGCCGCCGCCCCCGCCGCCCGCGCCGGCTCCGGGGCCGAACTGCGCCCTCCCGGGTGGGCACATCGCCGCGGGAAAGCCGCCGGGGGCAGCATGGAGCCGTAGGGGTAGCGCGCCCCGTTGGGAGCCGGGTACACCGATCCGTGGGGCGCGCCGGCGCCCGCCTGGTACGGGAAGAGCGAGCAGGGCGCGGCCAGCTCGGAGCCCTGGGGCCCGGGGGACTGGAGGTAGTAGCGCTCGGAGCTCAGGCTGTCCACGGAGTAGCGCGCGGCGGCGGCGGCCGCGGCGGCGGCGGCGGCGGCGGCGCCGGAGGGCAGCTCCTCCTCCCCGCACGGGGAGCCCTTTCGGCCGTCCGGGGGCCCTGGCTTGGCCACCGCCGCGGCGCTGGCGAAGGCATCCCCGGCGTCGGCGTCGCTGAGCATGGCCGCGGGGGCCCCCGCGCTGGCGGCTGCGGGTTCCCCGCCTCCCGCCTCGCACGAGAGGCTGCCCGAGAACTTCTTGGACGCTTTGTCTAAGTCCAGCCTCTGGGGCGAGGGGGCCGCCCCGGGGAGGTGCCCGGCGCCCCCGCCGCTGCCGCCCCGCGCGCTCTCCAGCGGGTAGAAGTGCGCGCCGGGCAGGTTCACCGAGCTCACCAAGAGCTGCTCCCCTAACTGCATGCTTTGCAAGGCGCAGACGGCAGCTGGCGGCTTCCTCTCCTCCCGAGGCCTTATTATAAAGGCAGGATGGGGGAGCCAGCGCCCTCTTCCGAGGGGAAGGTAACTTCCCCTTCCTCCCGCGCCGGGGCTACCCACCTGCCGCCTCGAGGGCCGCTACGGCGCGCACCCGCGCGCCCTGAATCCAGCGTCCTTTCCTCAAGGAAAGCGCCCCGAGTTTGAAGGCAGGAGGTGGGAACGGACCGAGAAGCCCTCTCCTTTCCCTTCCCCCTCTTGCTCCTCAAGACCCCCACCCTCCTTCCACACCCACACCCTGGAAGAAGGGGTCTTAGATCTCTGTCTCCATGCACCCTCGAGCCTGCACCTTTCTTCCCCTTGTCGACTGCAAAACCGTCGGTCAGACTGACCACTTGGAAACTTTCGGGCTGTCACTGGCTCCTTTATATACGTGCGGCCAGGGAGGGGCTTCGCGGCCCCACAAGTCCGGGGACCCTCCTATTGGCTGATGGAGGTGACACTAATTCAATTAGGCATTTACTAATTGGATCAAGTCGCCCGCGACTTTCTTTTTCTTTAGCTTGATTTTTTTTTTTTTTTTTTTGAGACTGTGTCCCGCTGTGACAATCAATCCTGGTGTCTGTATTTCTCTGGAGTTTAGGGGACCAGGGCTTGGGGGGGAGGATTCCCGTGCAGGGGTCCACCCTTGGCACAGAAGTGATCCCAGATCTGTGCGCGAGGGAATGAGGTGGCTGGTGCAGGGTTTAGAGACCGGAGGGAGAAGAAAGACTCCTCCAAGCTGACTACTTGCAGGGAAACGCCGGTCCTCGAGGGTGGGGGACCTGGGGCCTGTTGGAGACAGGCCCAAGCGAAGTCTCTTTCGTCGTCAGAAGCTGTTACTTCAAGGCACACCCTCCTCCCGACCAAGGAGGACTCCCTGGCCTTCAGCACTCAGGAATCACTTTTTGTTTGGTCCCATCCTTTTATACAGTGGAAGGGTGTGTGGAGAGGAACCTCGCGCTCAGCTTTTGGGATTCCAGGGACCGCCAGAGCACACCGCCGTCCTCCAGGACCGAAGCGCTCAGCTTCTGTATCAGAAGCCTGGGTAGAGTGGGGATACGGGGACCAGACAGGAGTGAAACCAACAATCGAATACTTACCCTCCTCATACCCGCGCCAGCACGCCTGTCCACGGGAAGGCAGTCACTCTGACTCCCCACAATTTAAAATCCACGTCGCTCAGTTGTCCTGAATTCCGGATCCCTCCCCGCCCCATTTCCAGTTGGGCCTGACACCAAGAAACAAAGGTTCTCCAGCAGCCGCGCGGTTAGGAATCCCTGCGCCTCGACTCTGCGGGCGCAACCCAGAAGGTAGAATAATTAGTGAAATAATCAGTTTGATATTGAATTAAACCCCTTGCCCCCAGCTGCCTGTTTCCTCGCCGCGTTTCCGCAGAGTCAAGAGCGACGCCGTCGTATTTTATGGTTTTATTATTGCAGAAGGGGGGGCACGTTTCGTTGCGGATAAGGAGAAGCCTGAATATTCGCTGTTAATAAGCAATTACGGACGCCGCCAGTAATCGCTCCGGGAGCGCGTTTTCCGGCTGAGATGTCAGGACTCTGCTTTCCCAACCCAACGCGATCACACGGGAAACTTCGCCCACAACAGAGGAGGTGGCTGAGGGGTTCGCTAAGCCGAGCCCACGCCAGCGTGGAACAGCGCGAAGCTTTTCAGCCCGGGTTCAAACCACCGCGACGCCAACATACCCACATCGGCACGTCTGGGTCTCAGAGAACAAGGCGGTCCTCAATGCACTTGGACTCTCCAGGGCATCTGTCACCATTTTGTGTGGTGCGTGCGTGTGTTGTGTGTGGTGGTGGTGGTGAAAATCAGGAGCGCGCGAACGTTTTCGGGGTCAAGGCATAGCCAGAGAGGACGGAGCCTTGCAGGTCCCGGGCCCGAGTACCCGGGAGCAGATGCCCAGAAAGCTGGAAATCAGTGCGCTCAGCCCTGTGTTCCCTGCGTTTCGTCTCATCAGTTTAGTCCGGGTGTGGCGCGGCTCTCTGTTCTGATCACCGCACTGTCCACGCCTTCCTCTCCCGCTTCAGTTTTATTTCGACCCAGGGAGTCTTGAAGGTGGATGTTTCAAGTTGTTTAGCGCCCTTGAAGGCTTCGTGATGTCTAGTTTGGAGATGCCGTGACGCGGATGCGAGCGCAAGGCAAGGCGGGGGCCGGCGGCTTCGGCGACGTCGCCTCGGGCTAGCGGGTCCTGGTGCCGGCTCCTGGGTTCCTCCACAATAGCCTTGACCCGAGCTGCAGGAAGTCCGAGGGAAGAGTAGGGATGAGACCGAATCTCACGTTATTTGGAGGCCAAGGTGGCCGAGGGCACGTGCAGTTTGGCGCTTTAACGCCGCGAGAAGCGGGCCTCGGTGCCTCTTCAACATGCTTTCGAAGCGGCCAGGGAAGCGCTTCGCGTGGCAAAGTGCCATCGCAGGCAACAGGCATCGTTCCGACCCACTCTGGCGCAAATAACGCGGGCCAGCTGTCCCCCGCGCCTCATCAGAAAGGGCTGATTTTATCCCAGCTCGGGAGCAAGCTCTGGAAAGCGCGTGAGAGTTCAGGATGAGTGCCACCTCGTCGTTAAATATACACACAGTATGCACGATTAGCATTTGTATTGATTCAGGGAATTTCGGTCTATATCTCCCCACCTCCCCCATAAATCTATTTTACCCAAACTTTACACGTTTTACTGATAGAAAAGGAAAGAGACATTCAAAGAGAGTCAAAATTCAAAACTACTTTGGGACCTAGGAGTTTTGGCACATTGAAAATAGATACATAATAATATTAAATTGCATCATATCTCATTATACTTCATTTATAAACAAATATCACCAATTCTTTAAAACAATGAAAAGCACTGTTTCAGTTGCAGATTTTTTTTTCTGGCTGTATAGTGATAAAGAAGTCTTCTGAGTTAATTAACAAACTAATTACATTATTATTATTATTATTATTATTATTATTATTATTACAGATGGAATATGCTGGTCTAAAATGCATGGAGAGTTACACATGAGCAAATCTACGATTTCCTACTTGGAATGGACTTTCCTTTCGCTGGCTGTATCACTTATAACCAGGGAAAGAGACATAAAAAGTATAACTTTCACGTGTCCCAGCCGTACTTTAAAATCCAGGCACTCCTTTCCAGAACTAGGAACAGAAAAGAAAGCTGAAGCAGTGGCTTCAGTGAACATGTCAGGCAGCACCCTCCTTAGATTGGGTGGGCAAATAACAGAACCTTCCAGCCTGTTTGCTGTTTGATTTCAATTACACCCCAAGCTTCATGAAATCCAAATGAGACATTTATTGAAAGGTGCCTGGTTTTATGTGGCTCTACTGACAGTGTATTGGAATACATTGAACAAAAACATCAACATTGAGGAGGAAATGTGGAGACCCCTGCGAACCCCAGACCCAAATGCCGGCTGGATTAACTCAAATCTTGCACCTTTCAGACTGCGATGGAGCAAGCAGGAGCTTTTGAAGGTTGCAAGGAAACCAAGGCCAGGGCCCGTGTGTGAGCATGTTCAAGCTCTTAGGCTCTATTGTCCTGTTGTCCTGAGGAATAACACCAACTTTATGCTACCATCTCAGTCTGATGGCACAAATTTATCAGGTGGCCTCCTCTCTTCTTCTCCCCCCTTAAAGGTAACCACTATCCACACACTGATCTTTTTTTTTTTTTTTTTGAGTCATAGTCTCATTCCGTGGCACAGGCTGGAGTGCAGTGGCATGCTCACAGCCACCTCAGCGTTGACCTGCTGGGCTCCAACAATCTTTCCGCCTCAGCTTTTCAAGTAGCTGGAACTACAGTCACGTGCTACCACGCCTGGGTGATTTTTTTGATTTATTGTAGAGATGAGGGCTCTCCAGTTTGCCCGGGCTGGTCTCGAACTCGCATGGTCAGGCAGTCCACTCGCCTCCGCCTCCCAAAGTGCTGGGATTACAGACTGAGCCCCTGAGCCCGGTCGCTGATCTTTTAAAAGCAAAAATGGAGAAGCATTAGGCTATAACAGGACTATTACACGTCGCATACATGTACACATGCACGAATACATTACAGAGGTGAGTGACAGATGAGTGTGACAATGTATGGTTTACCTCCCTGCTGCCCCACCCCCATACAACCAAGGGGGCCCATATAAATGTCCCAATAAATACTATTATTTTCACCCCCACTAAAAACGTGTTATCAAAACACCGTCCGTGTTATTCAAACACTTTGTAAATTCTGAGCAGACTTGCTGCCGGTTCTCCTTTTAACCCTAGGAAAACATTCCAACATTAACCGGTCACCAGCGCTTCGCCTGGACTCTGGAAAAACGTCAATGGGTTTTTTGTGGCGAGTTAGTCCTTTTACTATTTATCTATGGCCCTTTCTTTGTTGATGTTACATTTTATTTCACCATCTCGGGTTCACTCTTTGGTCCTGTGTTCTCTGATGGCCAGATCTACCACCTCTGCTATGCTTTCCAGAGGGGGAGGGAGCTTTCATCACTGTGAGGTTGTTCATGTTTCTTTTCTTTCTTTTTCCTTTTCTTTCTTTCTTTTCTTTCTTTCTTTTTTGAGAAAATACCTTTTAAGATATTTTGGCCAAGACTAGTAGTATTGATTCTGCTGACAACAGTATGATACTCCCACCAACACCCTCTCGCTTTTAATAATTCATATTTCACTTAAATAGACTGATCGCTTACTTTAAAAAAATCCACAAATGTGTGAGGTGAAGGGTTATATTAAACCCATGGTATTCTTTCAGACATAAATGACCAGTTTAAACTATTATCTTAGCTATCAGTCCATATATTTACATTGCTAAGTGCAATTGTTTTTCACTGTTAAAATATGAGGAGATGATGGAATCCTGCAATGAAAGTTAATGAGTAAGCACAGTAAAAGTTGCTCATTACCAAAAAAAAAAAAAAAATGATCTTTTCCTACACATTGAATCAAGAATCTTTGACAAAAGCACATAATCTTGACTTTTTTTTTTTTGAGTTGGCGTCTCACTCTGTTGCCCAGGCTGGAGTGCATTGACACATTCACAGCCACCACAGCCTTGACTTGCTGGGTTCAGGCGATCCTTCTGCCTCAGCCTTCCAAGTAGCTGGAACTACAGGTAAGCACCACCACACCCGGCTAATTTTTTGATTTATTGTAGAGACAGTGTCTCACCAAGTTGCCCAGGCTATTCTCGAACTCATGGGCTTAGGCGATCCTCTCACCTTGGCCTCCCAAAGTGCTGGGATTATAGGCGTGAGCCACTGTGCCCAGCCTCGACTTATTTTTTAGTGAAAGTATTTTTTAAACTGCAAGTGAATTTCTGGATTTAGCGGCTGTTCATCATCACCATCATCTTCCTCATAGTCCCCATGATAATAACAAGAAAAGTCATATGAGGCAAAGGAAGTAAAATACCATTAAAAAAAAAGCGTATTATGGAAATTTTGGCTGGTTATTGCTCTATTATGTAAGAAAGTTATACAAGGTTCTGTTGTCTTGCTAACTTTTCCACCTTGAAAAGCCTGACATATAGCAGGTGTTCATTAGTGAAATGAAAAGAGTAACTAGATCTGTGTGCTAAAGCAGCTGCCATAGGCCAAGGACAGTGTCAGGTCTTTATAACCACTAAGACCAAAGTGAATATTTTTTTCCTAAAAGAAAAAGAAAACACAGATCCTCCCAAATTAATAGCCCTGACATTTTAATCTTAAAAAAATACTTTCAGAAGTATTTTTTCATCTTTTAAAAGACCTTTTCTATCCCAAAGTTCTTACATTGTTGCATGGCTATTTGTGTCTATGTCAATGTGAACATCCTTCCACAGGAAAAAAGAAAAAAAAAAGTGTCTGCATTGCAGACCTGAGAAATATCGACCTGCGAATCCGTTGCAGATCACTAGCAGAGTTGGCAGGGCCTATGAAAATTAACGTCTCAGCAGAAGGCACCCCTATGATACAGGTTCAGCAGGATGTCTACACCACAGGTGGCCAGAACCCAGTCCTGTTGACCAAGACTTTAATATGACAGAGGCAGCTGACCTCTCCCATCGGGCCTTGACTGAGAAATGTGGAGAGTGGCAGTCTGGGTTGAGGGAGCTTCTGGGGGAAACAGCTGAGCCTCTAAGATAACCAAGAAAGGGAGAGAGGGAAGGGAAAAGGAAGGAGGGACCACAGGACAGAAGACCCAAGGGAATATATTCCTCCCACGGCTCCCTTCTCAGACTCCTGAGAGAAAAGCAGAGCCTTGTATTCAGAATTGTATGTATCTGTGGCTTTAACTTTTACTAGCTTTGTGAATCTGGGCAAGCTCGTTAACCACTGTGTGCCTCAGTTTCCCCACCTGTCATGTAAGCATATGTTATATAAAGCAATTGGAACAGCACCTGGCATCCAGGAAGGTCTCGAGTCTTTCTTATTTACTACCCATTACACTCTGAGCTCACTTTCTGCCCTTCCCTTTCTAAGATAAGTTAAATGAGTGCAGATAAGACGTCGTCTTTGCCCTCCGCCCAGGGATTCCCAGTCTGATGGGGGTGGTCAGTAGTCAACAGGTCAAAAGCAACCCGAGCCGGCAGTCGGAAGCAGGGACGAGACAGGCAGGACCTGAGAGGAGTCCCCAGGGACTCGATCAGCTGCTTCCTCTCGCCCCAGAGGGGCGTGGGGGCGTCCAGGGCCTCCCGTCGAGCGCGGCTGGGAAGGCGCACTTCAAAGGGAGGCGGCCGGGGCGCCCTAACCAGGGTGTGCCTTCCGCCCCCTCCAGCCGTCATTAGCATTCTGTTTTTCCCAGGGCCTCCAGTCCCTCCCGTCCCCCGCTGGGATTTTGCTGTTCCGGCCGATGACTTGTCAAAGAAAGAAAATAGGGTATTTGGCCCAGCTTTTGTTCACCACCTACTTGGTTAAACGCCCGACCCCGAAGGAGTTAAGTGAGTAGTCGGAAGCCTCCCGCGGGGCTCTCGCGCCGGGTGCAGAAGGCACCCTGAACTGGAGTCCAGGAGAAAGGCGCCATGTGGATTCACTCGTCGGGGGTCCCTGCAGGCCTCGGCGGCGGCGGCTGCACACGGACAGACAAGCGCAGAGGGCGAGCTCAGCGTGGAGGGCCGCCGTCGAGGAAGCCTGGGGGAGACCCCCACGCCAGGCCGGCCTGGGCGGCGTGACCACTGGGGCAGGGCGCGGGATGGCCCAGGGAACCCCTCCCACGGATGACGGAGGGTCCCCAGGAAGGGAGTATCTCGCGGAGCTGAGAGCAGCCGGGATCCCTTCTCTGTCCCTGGGGAGCTGACTTTTCCAAAATAAGAGTGTATGCGCAAGCCCACCGTCGAAGGAGGACGGTCTCGGCTTCACTCGTACGATCTTTTGAAATCAGCCCTCTGAGCTGTTATCCTCCCACTCGACAGAAGAGTCAAGTGATGCTTCGAGAGGCGAAGGCCCTGGCTCAAAGCGCACGGCGAAACACGGTCACCCGGAATTTGAGTCCGGTCGGCCCGAGCTGCGGGGCTCCCACGGAGGGGTTAAGTATGTGTGAATGGGGCAGGGTGTGGGTCGTTGTTTTCTTTGGGGGTAGGGGGACGAGAGGTGGGCGCTGGGCTGGGGACCCAGCCAGCCTTCGGAGGAAGTGAGTGGACAGCGTTTAATGCCCTTCGGCAGCCACTTCGGGATGAGTCTCTTAGGAGGAAGCCGGGCCCGAACCCTCCGCCTTAGCACCAGTCTTGGGGTAGTGTCGGCCATCCGTGCTTGGGGTAACCACGGTAGGGTTGGGGGCGCACCGCTCTCCACGAGCCGGGCAGGGCCCAGCCTTGGGCGTACGTTATCCCACTTCCTCCCCCAGTCCCACCTTTTGGTCCTCTCCATTTTACAGATGAGAAAATCGAGGCGGGGTGACAGAAAATAACTCGCCTGCGGGTGTACAGGTTGTGAGGAACAAGTCCAGGCCGACCCGGAAGCAGGTGAGGCGGCGAGGAAGTGTTTGGAAACTGAGTCCTTTGGGCCCCGAGCTTTTGCAGAGGGGCGATCCCAAGAAGGAGCGGCGCCAAGCCCCGGCTTGTTCTCCAACTCTCACCCCGGCGCTCCCCCCAGATCAACTTCCTTTCCCCGGACTCCTCGCGGGGTTCGCGGCCGCCCTGCCTCCCACCTGGAGGCGCGCTCCGGGACTGGAGGTTTCGGATCTCAGCTGCGCTTCTCGCCTCCCGCTAGATGCTCGAGCCTTGGAGTCGCGCACGGGCGGGGACGGCGGGGAGGCTCCTTGGGTCTCTCCCTCCTCTGCGCGCGGGACCCTGAGGGCCCCCTAGTGCCGAAGCACGCGGCTATGGGACCATCACTTGTCCGTCTCCGTCCCCCCAAAGTCCTCTGGGGCTCTGACCGCGCGGGCAACGCGCCCACCGTGACGCAAATCGCTCCTGGTCCACGCGGCCCCAGAAAACAACAACAACAGCAAACTAATTCCAGCCAGGCTCTCGAACCCAGGCGGCGGGGTATCTCTCGGGGGCTGGGTTCCTGGCGCTCACCGCGCCGAGCAGGATGGGGACCGAGGTCTCGCCGCCCCACCCCCACGCCGTCGGCGGCTGAGCTCCAAATGCGCCCGGTTTCCACTCGGGTAGTCGAGTACCTCAGTTTCTCGTTGTCACTGTCGCTTATGATCACCCACCTATTCCAGGTTGTCCTAGGAAAAAGATAAGGGGTGGAGGATGCCTTATATTTCCTCCTGCCCTTTTGGCTCCAAGAGTCTTCTCTGAAACTCGAGTTCTCCTCCAGCGTAGAGGAAAATTTAGACGCTTTTGACTCCAACAACCTGTAACGCGCGCGCGCGCGCGCGTGTGTGTGTGTACATATATATATATACAATCAAGAATATAATATATTACATGTAATACCTACTATAGAATGCAAAAAAGCAATACATACTTAAAAACGTACTTGCACAAGTTTTTTTATTTTCTAAAAACAGCAACAAAAAACAAAACCCCCAAACCACCGGATTGCAAGGTCTCGCGCCTCCCGAAGGCAGCCCGGATTGGTTTCCCGTATGCATATCCGGGGCTACTGTGTTACACGTTTGCACCAGCAAGTAAGCAAACGCATTTGAACTTCTCTTTATCTGTCCCCCGTCATCTGCACGCTTTGATGCACACCGTTCAACACTTTTTTTTTTCCTCCTTCACTTCTAAGGCATCTTGAAGTTAGTTCCTGGACACGTCCGAGTTTTTGCTTGCTTGGCATGTCCGGGGCGCACAGTTGGCGGGAAACGCTTAAAGCCATTATACTGGGGCTCCAGAGGACGCCCTTGGGACGGCGCGCGCCCCACCGACCCACGTGGCCGGCCTCCCGGAGGTCGGATGCGCGCCGCGGGGGGAGAGGTTTGCGGGAGGAGAGGTTTGCGGGAGGCGCCCCGCCCCCTCGCTCGGCGTGGGCGGACCCCAGCTGCGGGAGTTCCTTTCTCTCGGAGTCCCCACGTTGTTTGTTCTCTGAGACCCCGGGAGCGGGCGAACAAGCCGTCCGACCCTGCCTGTGCTCCTGATGCGGGTGGGGGGCCAGGGGGGCGGCGACGATCTGCTAGGCAGTCCCAAGGCGCAGGACGC